>JAJHZJ010000292.1:13209511-14689511 GCA_023548195.1 Bettongia penicillata ogilbyi
CGAGCTACACTGTGCTGAGTGATTTTAAAAATATCACATTTTAATCTTCACAATAACCCTGTGAGGTAGGGGCTATTATTACCTCCATTTTTATAGATGAGGAAACTGAGGCAAAGGGAGGCTAAATGACGAAGGGTCATATAGCTAGGAAGTATCTGAGGCTAGATTTTAACCCTCGTGTTTCTGACACCTGACACAGAGCTCCATCCACTGTGCTATTAGCTGCCTTCAAACAGGAATTTGAAATTGAACCCAGAACTAAGAGGGAGCCATTGGAGTTCCTGAAAAAAAATGTAGAATGTGAATTGGAGTGGGGGAGAGAAGAGACAAGAAGGACAATTGTAGTGGTCCAGGAAGGGAGGTGATTAAGGGCCAGAGCTAGAACTGTGGCCTTGTGTCTAGAGAGAAGGTAACATATGAGAGAAATATTCTGGAAATAGAAACAAAAATTTGGCAAGTGACTGGATTTGGGTAGTGGGAGGGTGAGGGTGAATGGAAAATTGAAAATGATTCTACCGTTGTGAACCTCAGTGGAAAATGACAACCCCTTTCAGTTCTGGGATTCTCTGCCCAAGGAATTCATGATCTCTGTCCACTCTATGCTTTGGACAGTTATAGTTGTTGAAGTGCTCTTGATAGTATTCAGTTGGAATCAAAGTATGCTACAGTGAAGACCTAGACCAGAGTCTGGCTTGTAATGGAGGCAGTGCACCTCCTAGCTTTGTTACCTTAGATAGGTCACTTAATCAGTTTCCTCTTATGTAAAGTGAGTTTAGACTAGAAGAAATTTAAAGTCCCTTTCAACCCTACAACTCTTTGATTTTTGTGTCATTTGCCTCCCGATACTTTCCATTAATTGGTCACTTCAACATGACTACCCTTAAAATATATTTGCTTTTTTCTCTACCTCTTGTTGCCTCTATGAGCAGCTAGGTGGTACAGTGGATAGAGCACCAGTGCTGGAGTCAGGAAGCTCTGAGTTCAAATGTGGCATTAGACACTTACTAACTTTGTAACTTTGGGCAAGTCACTTAACCACAATTTGCTGGGTTCCTCATCTGGAAAATGGGGACACACTGGAGAAGGAAATGGCAAACCACTCCAGTATCCTGGCCAAGAAAACCTGATGGACTTTGTAGAGCAGGACTCTGAAGAATCACAACAAGGACATTATTTCCCTTCTTTCTTAAAGAGTAAAGAGACCTGGGTGTGGCCAGTCCCTTTTAAGATATAAACTATCAGATTAGCCTCTCTACTCAGTTTCTTAAACTGTAAATAGAGATAATACTGCCTATCTCTTGCCTTTGTTGTGAGAAAAGTGCTTGCCCAGTATTTAAATGTTAGCTATTATTATTCCTTCCTCCTTTTTTTCTCCCCCTCTTACACTCCCCCACCCCACCATGACGCTGTGGACTGCCTTATTTTATGGTTCTGTTTATCCACAAGCTTCCCTTATCAATAGAGTCATTTAAAAGGAGGCTGGATGACCATCAGTCAGGAATGTTGTAGAGGGAATTCTTGCATTGAGTAGGGGATTTAGACTAGAAAATTTCCAAGGTCCTTTTTAACTGTTTTGATTCTCCCATTCCCTTGCTCAGTAAGTTTTTTTAACTTACTAAACAACTGCTCCCTCCTATATCTACTGACTATTCTCTCCTAGACCATACCTTGTGTGTCCTTTGTATCTGCACCTGTTGAGGCGTAGGGGTGTTGGGAACCCTGGGAGTCAAGAAAAAACAACTTGGATCCTGTCTCAAAAGAATTCAACCCAAGTCTTCTTTCAGCCAGAGACAAGATTTATTAAAACATTGATTAGGGTGAGCAAGGTTTTAAGAATCCATGTTATTGGCCAGATTTTAAGAATCTCAGTGCATGCGTATAGCTAAATGCAAGCAGTTAAATTCCTAAAGAATCTGAGCATTTTTGAGATACCTGTATTGACAAGAGGGCCAGATTGAATCTGAGTGCTTTAATAAAGACAAGATGGAGCTTTTATAGAGAAGACTGTGAGAAGTAGATGTGATCTGGGAGTGGCCACGTAATCTGGGAACAGAGAAGGGGTCTAGATGGAATTAAAGAAGGGGGGCCAGGTGTAGATCAGGAGAACCACAAGGAAAGAATTAACTGGGAAGGGCAGGGTGCCCCCAGACAAATGCCAGGGACTTGGGCCATGTGGGAAAGTTCAGGGGTTTTTCTTTTTGGGGTCCAGATCCCAGAAACATGGTCTTTTCCTTTTAGGGCTTCAGATCCCATCCTCATTGCACCCATTTTCCTTAGGCTGGACCTACTCTTACCACCCTCACCTGCCATTTCCTCCTGCCAGATCCTTGTACCCTAAAGGCCCAGTATTGCACTGAGTTTACTTTCTCTTTGTGCCCCGCATGGATCTTTCTAAAATATTAGCACTTTAAGAATTGAAATAAAAGTTTTTGGACTCACATTCATTCTGCCTGTCCTCCCCAGCAAGTCATCCCTTGAAACCCAGACTTTTAAAAGAATGAGGGGGGGGAAAGCAGTTGAGCAAAACCAACCAACATATGAACTACATCAGAAGACATATACAGTATTCCATATCCATAAACTCCCACCCCTGCAGTGCAGGAGGGAGGTACATGATTTCAACTTTTCTGTGGATCTGAGCATGGTCATTATAATAATTACAGAGCATTCAGTTTTACTCTGTTGTTTGTTCTGTTTAGATTGCTGAAGTTGTCTTATCATGTTTTCCTGGTCCTTCATTTGGTATCAGTTTACATGTCTTCCCATCCAACATTTTTTAAAGTTAGAATGTAATTTTAATTAAAGTTTTAATTAAATTTATGTAACTCAAAGTTCATCTAAAAAAAATTCTATTAGCAAAATACTTCAAAACTTTAAGGATCTATAATTTTATCAGTGCAGTTGATTCTATCTACCAAGACAGATCACAATTCTTGTATAACTCTGGAGATGATCTATGAGAGTTGTGACTGAAAAAAATCATTATCCTGTATCATAAGGAAGGAGGAACCTCTCTAAGTTTATCAATCAACAAACATTTATTAAGCGCCTACTACATGCCAGGCAGAGTGCCAAGTGCTGAGGATACAAAAAGAGGCAAAACACAGCCCCTGACCTCAAGGAACTTATCACTTGTCTGTAGACAACAAACATACAGCTCATCCCCAGGCCTATTCTCAGTGCCTTTCCAACTTTGAGGACCTGTCAGACTCTAGGAAGGCCACATACATTAGAAACATTATTGTGATAGAAATTGCCTGATTATACCTCAATGTTAACCTTCCTGCCCCCAACCAAATTAATTACTGCCACTCCAGCTCTTTGATTTTGTAATGATAAAATGTGATTTCCATTTCCATATGCTGTCCAACCAATCTATATGAAACCACTGTAGTCACTGAGGTGATTAGTTTTACTGTGATAGCCTTTAATTTCCAAGCTTACTTTACTTATTTGTAATTCTATAGCTAATTTTTTTTGGTCCTTAAGCAAAGACTTCCTTTTCCTTTAACCAAAAAATAAACATTTCCAGCCCATTATATCAGTGGGTATTTGAGCAGCAATTGTGAGAAAAGGGAAGTAATACTTTGCCTTGCTCTTTATGTATTATTCTAAAAGTAGCAAAATGAACATGGAGTCACAAAGACCTGACTTCAGTTTTGTGTAGACATTTACTAGCAAGATGTGTGACTCTGGGCAGGTCACTTAACTTTTGTTTGCTTCAGTTTCCTTATCTGTAAAATGGGAATGATAATATTAGCACCTACCTCCCAGGAGTGCTGTAAGGATCAAATGAAATTTGTAAAGTGCTTAACATAATGCCTGGCACATAATAAGTGCTTCATAATTGTTACCTATTATTATTATTTTCTTCCAGGGTTGTTGTGCAGATAATATGAGATAATATTTGTAGAGTACTTTGAAAACCTTAGCTGTATTATTAAACAGACTAAAACCACATGGCTGTAACTGATTTTAACTTTTGACTAGAGGTCAATTAAAGCCATTTAGTTTAATTCAACAAGCATTTATCACGCATCTACTGTATGCTAGACACTGTACCTATTGCTTAAGATTCAAAGCCAAAATCTAGTGTCTGTCCTCAAAAAGTTTACATTCTAGTGAAGAGAAATAACACTTAGGTAAGTAAATATAAAAATACAAAATAATTTCTGGATGGGGACAGAGGTATCAACAATGACATTTGAGTCAAGCATTGAAAGAAGATAAGGAGGTGAGGTGAGGATAAGGAACATTCTAGGGATAAGGGACATCCTGTACTAAAGCAACAAGGTAAAAGATGGATATATAATGGGAACAATAAGTAGACCAATTAGTTTGAAATGAGACTTAATGAAATGAATTACTCTGGAAAGACAGACTAGACCTAGATTGTAAAGGGCTGTACAAGCCAAACAAAGCTTATTTTAGAGGCAATAAGGAATTGCTGAAGCTTCTTAAGCAAGAAAGTGACAGATAAAAGTGACAGACAGCAAAGTATTACTTCCCTTTTCTCTCAATTGCTGCTCAAATACCCACTGATATAAGGGGGCTGGAAATCTGTATCAGTTTGGCAGCTATATGGATGATGGTTTGGAAAGGAGAAAAAAGGTGACAGAGAAACCAATGGAAAGCAGTGGCTCTGTGTTTTTATTGATATGAGTACTCTTAACAGTACAAATTGAAATCCATCAACACATCCTCATCTTGTGAAACTCTTGTCCATGACCTCCTACAAATTCTTCAGAGGAGGTCCATTCAATGGACCAGGGCCTTCTCAATCTCTTAATAGTGTGTGGCTGCCGGTGAAACATATGAGCTGTCTTTTATTTAATCATGTGCCTTTTCCACATTGCTAGCCAAATTCCTTTTCTTGTTGTATACTCTGTGGTGATGTTCTTTACTTTTCTGTATAATTCTTTGAAAATATAATACATTCCCTCCCCAGGCCTATCATGTACATCTCCATTGCCTTTTGCCTTAAAAAAATTTTTTTTCCATTTACATGTAAAAATAATTCTTAACATTTTTTTAAATTTTCAGTTCCAAATTCTCTTCTTCCCATTCTTCTCTCTCCTTTCCCAAATTCTCTCTCCCCCCAACTCATTGGGAAAGCAGGCAATTTGATATAGCTTATGCATGTTCAGTCCTGCAAAACATATTTCCATATTAGTCATGTTCTGAAAGAAAACACAAACAAAAAATTTTTTAGAAAGTTTTAAAAAGTATGCTTAGATATGTATTCAGACTCCATCAGTTCTTTCTCTGTTGGTGGATAGTATTTTTCCTCATAAGTCCTTCAGAATTGTTTTGGATCTTTGTCTTGATGAGAGTAACTAAGATCTTCACAGTTGATCATTGTTACAGCGTTGCTATTACTGTGTACAATGTTCTCCTGGTTCTGCTCACATATATAACTTTGTATCAGTTCATATAAATCTTTCCCGGTTTCTGAAAACTTCTTGCTCATCCTTTCTTATAGCTTAGTAGTATTCCATCCCAATCATGTACCACAATTTATTTAGCCATTTCCAGATTGATAGTCATGTCCTCAGTTTCCAATTCTTTGCCATCACAAATGGAGGTGCTATAAATATTTTTGTACATATAGGTTCTCTTTCTTTCTTTTCTTTTAATCTCTTTGGGATACAGACCTAGTAGTAATATTTCTGAGTCAAAGGGTATACATAGATTTATAGCCCTTTGGGGATAGTTCCAAATTGCTCTCCAGAATGGTTGGATTAATTCACAACTCTACCAACAGTGTATTAGTGTTCCAGTTTTCCCATATCCCTTCCAATATCCATAATTTTCCTTTTCTGGCATGTTAGCCAATTTTATAGGTATGAGATAGTATCTCAGAGTTATTTTAATTTGCATTTTTCTAATCAATAGTGATTTAGAGTATTTTTTCATATGATTATATATAGCTTTGATTTCTTCTTCTGAAACTGCCTCTTTCTATCCTTTGACCTTTTATCAATTGGGGAATGTCTCATATTCTTATAAACTTGACTCAGTTCTTATAGTTTAGAAATGAGGCCTTTATCAGATATACTAAAATTTTTTCCCCAATTTTCTGCTTTCCTACTAATCTTGGCTGCATTGGTTTTATTTGTATAAAATCTTTAATTTAATGTCACTGAAATTATCCTTTTTACATCCCATAATGCGCTCTGTTTCTTGTTTGGTCATAAATTCTTCCCCTATCCGTAGATCTAACAGACAGACTATTTGATGCTCCCCTAAATAGCTCATAGAATTACTGCCTATGTCTAACTTATGTATCCATTTTGATTTTATCTTGGTATAGAGTGTGAGATATTGGTCTGTACCTAGTTTCTGCCAAATTGCTTTCCATTTTTTCCAGCAATTTTTTTCAAATAGTGAGTTCTTATCTCAAAAACTTAGATCCTTATCTATCAAACACTAGATTACTATGGTTATTTACTACTACTTTGAGTTGTGTACCTAATTTAGTCTACTGATCCACTACTCTCTTTCTTTCCCAGTACCAGATTATTTTGATGATTACCACTTTTGTAATACAGTTTGAGATCTGGTATGACAAGGCTACCTTTCTTCACACTTAACCTTTTGCCCTGAAACTTTAATTTTGCAGAGACAATGGTATTTTATGATTTTCAGACATGTAGCATTATCAGTGTTTAAAGACAATTATCATGTCCCCCCAAATCTTCTTCAGGCTAAAAATCCCCAGTTCCTTTAGTAGATACTCATATGCCATGGTCTCTGGGCCCTTCAGGTTTCTGGCAACCATCCTCTAAATGTTCTCTGGGTTATTATTGTCGTTCCTAAACTGTGGTGCTTGTGACCTGATAGGGGCAGGGTAAAGTTGAACTATCAGTTCCTTACTCTGGGAAACTGACTCTCTTAATATAGCCCAGGACATACTGAGCTTTGTTGTTTGCCATGTAAAACTTTGCACCTATATTGAATTTAAAGTCACTAATAATCCAAGATCTTTTTCCCCAAAGTACTGTCTAACTGTGCTTCCACCATCACCATGAAGTTGAATTTCTAAACCCAAGTACTAAATTATGTAATTTTCCCTGTTAAATTTTATCTCATTAGACAATGAGACATTATCTCATTATCTCATCTATACCTATGTCCAATTCATTGCAGAAAGGATTAAATAGCACAAGGACTAGAACAGATTCTTGGGGTACTCCATTGAAGATATAAACTAGCATGGTATCATTAATGACTATTCTTTGGGACCAGTCTTTAAACCATATTCAGATCCATCTAACTGTACTATTATCTCATCCATACTTCTCAGTCCTTTTCACTTAAATAGCATTTTACTTTATCAAATATTTTGCTTAAATCTAAATAAACTCTTATCTTTATTATTCTCCTGATGTACCAGTTTAGTAACTTTGTCAAAAAGAAAGTAAGGTTGGGGGCATAGCCAGGTTGGCAGAGTAGAAGCAGGGACCCACCTGAGCTTTTCCCCCAAACCCCTCAAAATACCGTAAAAAATTACAAATTCTAGAGAAGTGGAAGCCACAAAATGACAGAGTAAAACAGATTTCCAGCCCAAGACAATCTGGAATGCTGACAGGAAAGCTTTGTTGCACCGTACTTTGAGAGGAACACAGCCCAGCATGGGCCATGCCCACACAGACAGGACTGCAACAGGCCTTAGGGCACTGAATCACTGGTAACTATAGTGGTTTCCAAACTTCTTAACCCAAATGCCAAAGACAACTTCAGTGGTCAGTAGGAAAGCTCTCTCACCTGGGTTAGAGATTACCCTGGTCAGGCCCTAGCCCCAGCCCCAGGTCTGTGGTGCTTCTGGAGCTCTCAGTCTACAAACTCTGCAGGAATCAAGCAGCTGATCTGAGTTGCAGTCTTGGGTGGCAGGCCTGGGGCAACAAGGAGCGCTGGCATGATAGCTGTAGAGAGGGAATCCTATTCACCCATTCCAGGTTGCTCACAGACTAGAGCACAGACCAGGAGAGGAGCAAACACCTTTCCTTTTATCATACCACTTTGGAGGACCTGAGAATTTACAGGTCCCTAGGTATATCTCTGAAAACAGCTGCACCCTGAAACTTGGGGCAGTACATCTTCCACTTAACAAAGAGCTCAAAAGTCAAGTAATTGGGGAAATGACCAAAAAGGAGAAATATAAGACTATAGAAGGTTACTTTCTTGGTGAAAAGGTATTTTCTTACAATGAGGAAGATCAAAGCATGCAACCAGAGGAAGAAAGTAAGGTCAAGGCTCCTACTTCATAATAACATGAAATGGTCTCAGGCCATGGAAAAGCTCAAAAAGGATTTTGAAAGTCAAGTAAGAGAAGTCGAGCAAAAATTGGGAAGAGAAATGAGAGTGAAGTAAGAAAATCATGAAAAACAAGTCAACTGATTACTAAAAGAGACCCCAAAAATGCTGAAGAAAATAATACCTATAAAAATAGACTAACCTAAATGGCAAAAGAGGTCCAAAAAGCCAACGAGGAGAAGAATGCCTTAAAAGTAGACTTGGCCAAATGGAAAAGGAGGTCCAAAAGCTCACTGAATAAAATAATTCCTTAAAAAATAGAATGGAGCAAATGGAAGCTAATGACTTTATGAGAAATCAAAAAATTATAAAACAGAGACAAAAGAATGAAAAACTAGAAGACAATGTGAAATATCTCATTGGAAAAGCCACTGACCTAGAAAATAGATCCAGGAGGATCATTTAAAAATTATTGGACTACCTGAAACCCATGATCAAAGAAAGAGCCTAAATGTCATCTTTCAAGAAATTATCAAGGAAAACTACCCTGATATTCTAGAACCGGAGGGTAAAATAGGAATGGAAAGAATCCACTGATCACCTCCTGAAAGAGATCCCAAAACAAAAAACTCCTAGGAACATTGTAGGCAAATTCCAGAGTTCCCATATCAAGGAGAAAATATTACAAGCAGCTAGAAAGAAACAATTCAAGTACTGTGAAAACACAATCAGGATAACACAGGATTTAGCAGTTTCTACATTAAGGGATCAGAGGGATTGGAATATGATATTCCAGAGGTCAAAGGAGATAGGATTAAAACCAAAAATCACCTACCCAGAAAAACTGAGTATAGTAATTCAGGGGAAAAAATGAAATTTCAATGAAATCAAGGACTTCCAAGCATTCTTGTTGAAAAGACCAGAGCTGAATAGAAAATTTGATTTTTAAAAAAGAATCAAGAGAAACATGAAAAGGTAAACAGGAAAGAGAAGCCATAAAGGACTCATTAAAGTTGAACTGTTCACATTCCTACATGGAAAGATGATATTTGGAACTCATAAGACCTTTCTCAGTATTAGGGTAGTTAGAGGAAATATGTGTGTGTGTGTGTGTGTGTGTCTGTGTGTGTGTGTGTGTGTGTATGATGTGTGTGTATATATATATATGTATATATATATATGTGTATATGTATGTGTGAATTGACACAGGGTGAGCTGAATATGAAGGGAGGATACCTAAAAATAAAATTAAGTGTTGAGAGGAATGTACTGGGAGAAAAAGAAAGGAGAGGTAGAATGTAGTAAATCATCTTACATAAAAGAGACAAGAAAGAGCTTTTTACAATGGATGGGAAGAGAGGGAGGTGAGAGGGAATAAGTGAACCTTACTCTCATTGGATTTGACTTAAGGAGGGAATAATATACATTCAATTGCATATGGAAATCTGTCTTACCCTGCAGGAAGGCAGGGGATAAGGGGATAGGAGAGGGATAATAACAGAAAAGGTGGCAGACTGGGGGGGTGGGGTGTAATCAAAAGTAAACACTGTTGTAGGGGGATAGATCAAGGGAAAAAAATGGAATAAATGAAGGGCAGGACAGGATAGAGGGAATGTGGTTAGTTTTTCACAACATGACTATTATAGAAGTGTTTTGTCTGGCTACACATGTATGATCTATATTGAATTATTTGCTTTCTATATGGGGGCAGGGAGCATGGCAGAGAATGTGTACCTAAAAGATTTAAAAATAAATGTTAAAAATTGTTTTGCATACAACTGGAAAATAAGATGTACAGGCAATGGAGTATAGAAATCTATTTTGCCCTACAGGAAAACAGAGGGGAAGGGAAGGGGAGAAGTGGGGAGTGATAGAAGGGAGGGCAGATTGGGGAAAGGGATTGTTGTGGTGGATGCTGTCCTGGGGGAGGGGAAAGGAGAGAGGGGGAGAAACTTTGAAATTTAAAATCATGTGAAAATGAATGTTGAAAAGTGAAAATGAAAAATTATGGTAATTATACATATTTTTAAAAAGGAAGTAAGGTTAATCCACCATGAGCTGTTCTTCCTAAAATCAGACTGCCTTTGAAAATTTTCTGCTTCCTTTTCTAAATACTCGTTAATCATCTCTTTTGCCAGGAATCAAAGTCAAGCTCACTGATATATAGTATGAAATTATACATCTTCCCTTTTATAAATATCAAGGTATTTGCCCTTCTCCAGATCTGAAAAAGCACCTCTCCAATTTTCTATGGTTTTTTGGATGTCATTGACAGTGCATCAGCTATCATATCTGCCAATTCAGTTCTCAGAGATAAAGTTCATCTGGACCAAGTGTCTTGAAATTCATTAGGAGCAGGTAGATGTTCTCTTATAATCTCCTTTTTTCTGTTATCAGCTTCATATTAATAGCTATTTTTGCTATTTTCTTCCATGGGCCCCTCCTTATTCTTTCTCTCATTCTTTTGAATCTGTTCTCCTAAAATTTAAGGTCTGTTTCAGACTGTACCCATCCTTCTTCTCCTTCTCTGTTGCAGACTACTAAGAGAGAATTGTCTCCTCACAAAGTTCCCATCATTCCATCTCAGCAACCAGTTTTTCTTTGTGAGTGAGAATCAAATCCTGAATAAAATTGCCTCTTTTTTTGGTACTTTCAAAGAATGAGATGACCATTTAGATAGGGTAATAGGTTTTAAACTATTCTGGTTTTGGCAGAGATTTCAGAATATCTGAGATAGATATTCAGAAATACTCAAATAACTGAAATCTCTCAGAAGTATTATATTATGCCTCTGTGCAAGGATTGTAATCTGTTTTCCTGAATTCCTTATTTCCTCTTTCTGTCTAGGTGGCCTGTAGTATACTCCAAAGATAAAATCAATTATGTTTCTTTTTCTGTTGATCTTCACCTATATGCTCTCTAATATTCTTCTCTCTTCAGGTTCCTGAATTTCCTGATATGAGCATGTCTTCTGAATAAAATAAAAGCTGCCCTGCCCCCATTCCCTAGAATATTCTATTTCTTCTTCAGGAAGAGGTTTAAATTTGTTTGGTTTTGTTTTGTTTTTTAGTGACCTATACTATGTCTTATAAATGAGATATACCTATCTGAAGCCATATATCAGTGACAGGCTTCACAAAACCAAATCACAGTGATACCCACAAGGTTTCAAATTTGTTTCCTTGTATTAGGACCTTTGGTTCATTATGTTTGTTGCCTAAACTTTATGCATTTGTATACAGACTTTTAAGACTACAGGTTTTACTATTGTGTCTTCCCTTGAATTTTGTTTCCTATGAAGTTCTAGATATTTCAGTTTCTGATCCTTACTGCTTCACTTGGGCTACTCTCTATGGTAACCAATTTGTTGAACATAGTCAATTTTCTTCTGCATGCATTCTTTTCCATTTAAAGACATTTGATTAAGCTTATAAGACTCTAGGCAAATGCATCTTATCATCCTTAGAGGGTACACTCCATCTCTGGCCAGGACCCTGTTATTATTCCATTTAAAGCTGTAGTCCAGGAATAAAAATCATATTCTTAGATGCTATCTTCATAGACAGCTGTTCCCTTTCTAAATCATCTTTTGCTCCCAGTGGGCAGCAGTAATGAAGATACCATCTCACCTCCAGTTTGTTGCTGAAAACTTCCTAATCTTTAACAATGCTTTTTAGGATCATTCTGGCAGAATCATACATATATTCATACATCCAGAGGTAGGTAGTAGTCATCTATTTTGACAAATTTTGTAGGTTCTTTTAGGTCTTGGATACTTAGATGCCTGTTCATCCACTCCACCTCAGTCACACAGAAAGATGGTCATACTCTTGATCTCACCATCACCCACAAGTGTAACACTTCCATGTTCAAAAATTCTGAAGTTCCTTTATACAACCATAACCTGTTGAATTTCTAACTTTCCCTCTGATTTCTCTTACCTAACCTTGTTCTTTGTCTCATCATGACTTCTAGTCTTGACCAACAAATTCTCTTCCAGGCCATCTCCCCTATGCTAGCTATTCTCCCCTCTTTCCGCCATCTTGACCCCTTGGTGTCTTAAATCTCTAGCTCTCTTATCATTTTACCAATTGCATGCTGCTCTGCAGAGTCTCAGTTTTGGATCTCTCCCACCATCCTCTCCCTTTGCTCCTACCCACATGCTACTGAATGAAGATGGAGAATATCCCACAGCTATTCCAACTGGGTTCACTACATGTTTATGTTACACGACATGAATTGATCCTTCACTGCTACTAGGCAATTCTATTATATTTTTCTCATTAACTCACTATCCCACTCTCCACAGTTCCAAACCTTATATTTATTACTCATGTTATCAACTAGCTTCTTTTCCTTTCTTTTTGAGTCCTTTTCCTCAGTCCTTTTTCTGCTTCAAATTTCTGTTCTATCTTGAGTTGTTCTCTAGCTTTTCCTCAAGTTCTCCCAAATTCCTCTTCCCCAGAGTCTCTCTGGACTTTATAAGTTTAAAAAACCCTCCAAATCACTTCTGAAATTTCTCCTTATTCAGTCCATCAGACTCCTTCTCCAGCTCCTTCCTTCATCAGCTAGAAGTAAACTTACCACCTTGCTGAGAAAAATGCAAATTATTGATGCCAATTCCCATTTTTGCCTTCTCCAGGTAATTGACTAATTCTTCTAATTATATCATTTTTAAGGAGTGTTTAGTTATTAATGCTATGATACTATATGTAATGGTATCTAAGTCTGTATTATTTGAAAAACAAAACAAAAAAGTGACCGTTAAAATTGGTTACTGCAAACACATTTATTGCCCTAGTCTTATTGTCTAAATTGATTTTTTCTTGCTACTTCTACATATGAAATAATGGGGCTTTTTTTCTAGATTATTTCCAGTTGGTTTGTGGCTAATACCTCTTAACTACAGGAAGCTTAGATATTTATAGTCTTTCCCTTGCCAATAAATTTTTAATGATACCATTTTTGCTGACAGCAAACCACTTCCATTATAGTTTTGTTTTCGTTTGCCACTCCTGGTGATTTGAATTGATCCTAGTTTCAAGGACCAACAGTAGAGTATTTGTCTTCCTGTTTTGATACCACAATAGAAAAAATGGGATCAAGCACTAGACCTTTATTCAGGCAAAAGTTTCACTTCTGCCTATAAGTCCTACACCCCAATTCTTACAATATTCTAACTTCTTGCTTAGTTAACACATTTCTAAAATCAATCAATTAATCATCATTTTTAAAAGTACCTTCTGTCAGTGCACTGTGTATATCCCTATAGGGATACAAAGACAAAAAAAAATCAAATAGTCCCTGTCTTCAGGGAGCTTAAATCTTATTGGGGGAAACAACATGTCCATATGTAAGTATATACAAAATAAGTTTAAGGTAATTTTGGGATAAGAGGCCCTAATAACTGAGGGATCAGGAAGGGCTGCTTTGAAGGCTAAGGTTTTTAACATGGAAATGCTTAATACAGTGCCTGGAACACTTAATAAATAAATGCTTGTTTATTTCCTCCCAAGAGATGGAGGTGAAGTTATATTTGATTGTCTTTAAATATTTTCAGATTGGAAGTTAAATGCTCTGTTTTCATATAGTAAATAGCCCTCTTGTTCTTTTGCTCTTTCCTCTCTCCATCCCTGTAAGAAGCCACTGATCCTATTGGAAAGCAGTCCTTTCTCTCTGTCTCCCTCCCTTCCTCCTTCCCTCCCTCCTTCCCTCTTAACTTCTGGACTGAAACTCTTCTTATCCACACATGCTACTCCTTTGATTCCCAACACCCTCCTTTGCTTGTGTAGATGTTGATGAAGGGTCATGAGATGTTTTTGACGAGACCTCAAGATAGACATGGCATGTTTTAGAATTAGACAGCTTAGAGATAATTTAGAACAACTCTTCCATTGTACAGATGGGGAAACTAGAGCCCTGAAAGTTTAAAGTTTGTCTTATTCTTTAATGAAACATGGTAAGGTTTTGCTTGAGGTTTCATAGCCCTTAAGTGTAGAATGGAACCAGAAGTCTGTGCACCAGGCTCTCGGTCCATTGCCCTTTCATGTTGCCTTTCAGATGATAGAGGATTTGTATCATCTGAAATAGTTATGTATCCATTTTCACTTCAGATTGCAAGATAATCATGCTAGAGAGAAGAGCAGATGAGGAAATACCAGCAAAGCAATAATTTCTTGGCTACATATTGGAGGCAATCATAACCCTCCCTGTGTCTCCATATGTTTTGACTATATTACATCCCATGGAGTATGTATAGAGCTGAGTTGGGCTGCTATTGTTCAGATTGGGAGGCCTTGGCACTTTGAGATAACGAAGAATCCTTTTGCCACAGTGATAACAACCAGGAAGATTGGCCCTCTGAAAGAGAGACAACATCTACTCTTTCCTCCATCCTGACAAAGAAGAGCTCTGGAGGACTCTATGAGGATTTCTTCTGAAGAGGAAGGAGGAGCATTTCTTCTGCTTATACCCTATTCTCCGGTCCCTAAACCAATGATCACTGCTTGCACATGGCAAATAAAGATGGAGCTTTGGTTAGAATCTAGAGACCCTGACTGCCTTCTCTGCTCTTTGTTTCTTTCTGTGAACATAGGTGACTGACAGCAGTCCTGAGATGACTGCTTCCAGACTTGAAAGCAACCTGATGAATTTGTTTTATTATTATTATTTTATTTGTTTACAGTGTTCTACAATCACTTCCATATATCTTAGATTTTTCCCCTCCCTCCTCCTCCTTCCCCACTACCTCCCCATTCTCTCCATGAGACAGCGTACAATTTTATATATGTTCTACACATACATTCCTATTAAATACATTTTCACCTTAGTCATGTTGCATAGAAGAATTAAAATGAGTGGGAGAAGTCATAAAACAAACCAAAACATAATACAAAAGAAAATGATCTACTTCATTCTGTGATTGAATTCCGTAGTTCTTTCTCTGGATGTGGAAGGCATTTTGCCTTAAGAGACCACTGGGAATTTTTTAAGTCCTTGCATTGCAGTGAAGTACTGAGTCTACCAGAAAAATTCCTCACATACTGTGGTTTTTGCTGTGTACAAAGTTCTCCAGGTTCTGCTCCTTTCACTCAGCATCATTTCATATAAGTCTTTCCAGGCCTCTCTGAAGTCTTCCTGTTCATCATTTCTTATAGCACAATAGTCTTCCATTACATTCATATACCACAATTTATTTAGCCATTCCCCAATTGATGAGCATTCCCTTGATTTCCAGTTTTTGGCCACCGCAAAGAGAGTTGCTATAAATATTTTTGTACATGTGGGACTCTTTCCCATTTTTATGATCTCTTAGGGATATAGTCCTAGAAGTGGTATTGCTGGATCAAAGGGTATGCACATTTTTGTAGCCCTTTGGGCATAGTTCTAAATTGCTCTCCAGAATGGTTGGATCAGCTCACAGCTCTGCCAACAATGAATTAGTGTTCCAACCCTCCCACATCTTCTCCAACATTTATCAGCATCCTGTTTTGTCATGTTAGCCAATCTGATAGGTGTGATGTGGTATCTCAGAGTTGTTTTGATTTGCATCTCTCCAATCAATAGTGATTTAGAGCATTTTTTCATATGACCATAAATAGCTATAATTTCTTCCTCTGAAAACTGCCTGTTCATATTCTTTGACAATTTATCAATTGAGGAATGACTTGTATTCTTGTACATTTGACTCAGTTCTCTATATATTTTAGAAATGAAGCCTTTATCACAGATACTAGTTGCAAAAATTCTTTCCCAATTTTCTGCTTCCTTCCTAATCTTGGTTGCATTGGGTTTGTTTGTGCAAAAACTTTTCAACTTAATGTAATCAAAATTATCCATTGTGCACTTCATAATGTTTTCCATATCTTTTTAAGTCAAAAATTCTCCCTTTTTCCGTAAATCTGATAAGCATACTATTCCTTGTTATACTAATTTGTTTATAGTATCAATCTTTATACCTAGATCATGTACCCATTTGGACTTTATTCTTGTGTATGGTGTCAGGCATTGGTCTATGCCCAATTTCGACCACACTGTTAACCAATTTTCCCAGAAATTTTTGTCAAACAGTGAATTCTTATCCCAGAAGCTGTGGTCCTTGTGTTTACCAAACAGTGGATTGCTATATTCATTGACTACTGTGTCTTGAGTACCTAACCTATTCCACTGGTCTACCCTTCTGTTTCTTAACCAGTACCAAATGGTTTTAATAATTGCTGCTTTATAATACAATTTGAGATCTGGTAGAGCTACGCCACCTTCCCTAACATTTCCTTTTATTAGTTCCCATGATATTCTGGATCTTTTGTTCTTCCAGATGAATTTTTATATTATTTTTTTCTAACTCTAGAAAATAATTATCTGCCTGTTTAATTGGTATGGCACTGAATAAATAAATTAATTTAGGTAGAATTGCCATTTTTATTATATTGGCTCGGCCTACCTATGAGCAACAAATGTTTTTCCACTTACTTAGATCTGATTTTATTTGTGCAAAAAGTGTTTTGTAATTGTGCTCATATAGTACCTGGGTTTGTTTTGGCAGGTAAGCTCCCAAATATTTTGTAGTGTCTACCCTAGCTTTAAATAGGATTTCTCTTTCTATCTCTTGCTATTAGGCTTTGTTAGTAATATATAGAAATGCAGAAGATTTGTATGGGTTTATTTTATAACCTGCAACTTTGCCAAAGTTGTTTATTATTTCAAGTAATTTTTTCTTTGATTCTCTGGAATTCTCTAAGTATATCATCATATCATCTGCAAAGAGTGATAACAGTTTCTTCTTTGCTTATTCTAATTCCTTCAGTTTCTTTTTCTTCTCTTATTGCTACAGCTAACATTTCTAGTACCATGTTGAATAATAGTGGTGAAAATGGACATCCTTGTTTCACTCCTGATCTCATTGGAAATGCATCCAGCTCAAACTCATGAATTTGAAAGGTTAACTCTTAGTTCCCTTATTTGAAGCTGGCTGGCACCAGAAGATTTTTGCAGTTACATCTCAGAGAAAATGATCACTAAAGTATAATGAATTCAAGCCCTGGCCTGACTTACCAGAAAACATGGACCTTAAGGGAGTTGATTGGATACCGATAGCCAAGGTGAAGGTAAAATAATTATTTAATAGTCCAACTGAGCAATTCATGTCTCAGTGTTAAATATTAACTACCTAGGAGAATGAAATGGGAGTTTTAAATTGGCATATCATGTTTTAAGTCTCTGTCAATATACTCTTATGAGTCTTTTGTATTTTCTTTATTTCTTTTATAATGGAGGACTGAAATAAGACTAGAAATGTCTGAGCATGCTTCAGGGACTGAGTCCTTATTGGTCAAACCCCCTATTACATATGAATGAAAGTGGAGTCAAAGTAGCAGAGGAGGAAGACATGTAGCCTAGCTTACCCACCAAATCTCTTCCACAAAGATCTAGAAAGTGCACTGGGTCAAATTCTGGTCAGCAAATTCAAGAAAAACTCACAATGATTCATTTAGCCAGCTCAGGGAGGCTTAGAAAGACAGACAAAGAGGTCTGCAGATACTAGGGACAGGGACTAGCTAGAAGCATTGTAACACCCCAGGAATGAAAGAGAGCAGAGATTTGGCACCAAGGCAGGAAGCACTAGTGTAGGAAGAGCTCCAAGGGGATTCATGCACAGGTTGCAGGAACAAGTGCCATTTGGGAGCTCTGTTGTTTACTATTCACTTCTGATTCACAGATAGAGGACAAAGAGGAGAACTCCCAAAGAAGCAGTCACTAATAGGCCCTATCTATGTACCAAACAAGGAATAAGTTCTAGAAGCAAATGATATCTCCATGTCTCAGATTCCAAGAGCAGAGTAGGCATTCATTTTCACCCAGATGAAAATATGAAGAAAAAGGAGTAGACCAAAAGGGAGCCTACAGCTCAGTCACTATGAACTTGCAGAGCCTTCCAGCAGACTAAAAGTGGCTGAGTCCAATAGTAGTTTATTGAAGCTCTCAATCAGGGATAAGCCAACAGACCCAAACCTAGGTCAGGAACTTGTAAACCTCAAACCTGTAAGGGCAGTAAGCAGACTCCACCCCATATCTCATTACTCTGAGAGCACCAAACGCTTATATTTCCCAACCTGAGCTACAAAAGCAACACAATGATATGAGAACAAAAGCTAAGGTGATTACTCCCCCCAGAAGAGTACTTAACCAAGCAGCAACATGAAATACAAAACTAAGAAGCAGACTTGAAAGAATGAAAGGAAAAAGAAATTCCACCATAAAGAGCTATTATGGAGACAGGGAAGCTTACAACACAAACCCAGAAGAAGAGAATGACCCAAATCAATCAAAAAGTAAAGCCTCAAATAATTATGCAGATTGGATAGATCTAAACAAAATTCCTGGAAAAGTTAAATAAACATTAAAAAAAAAGTTTTAAAATTATTTTAAAAACCAAATGAGAGCTAGGGAAGAAAGATGTTGCTTAGATAGCAAGTTTGGGCTTGATAGTCTGGGTCACGTGTGGGGAACCTGTAACTTCGAGGCCACATGTGGCCTTCTAGGTCCTTGGATGCAGCCTTTTGACTGAGTCCAAGTTTTATAGAACAAATCCTTTTATTAAGTTTAGATTTGCTCAGAAGGCCACATTTGAGTACCTAGAGGTCACAAGTAGCCTTGAGGCTACTGGTCCAGGCCCTCATCTCTATTGAATGGGGCCTCCTTCAGACTTCAGAAAAACCCGGAAAGACTTGCATGAGCTGATCTGAGTGAAATGAGCAGAACCAGGAAAACATTGTACACAGAAACAGCAACATTGTGAGATGACCAACTTAAAGAAGACTTAGCTCTTCTCAGCAATGCAATGATCTAAGACAATTTCTGGATGACAGTTTCCATGATGGAAAATTCTGTCCACATCCAGAGAAAGAATTATAGAGTCTAAATGTAGATCGACACAAGGTATTTTCTCTTTTTTTTTTTTCTTTTCTGAGGTTTTCTCCCTTTGGTTCTAATTCTTCTTTACAACATGACTAATGTGGAAATATGTTTAATATGATTGTACATGTATAGCCTCTATATACTTTCTTGGGGAGGGGAAGGAAGGGGAGAAAATTTAAAACTTGAAATTTTAAAGAAGTGAATGTTGAAAACTAAAACTAAATAAATAAATATTTAAAAAAAAAAAAAAAAAGAAATGGGCCTCCTGGTGGGAAGACTGGCATTGCTCAAAAACATGCCAGTGGGAGCTCTGGGGTGGACCCCTCTCCTGATAAGCCCACGTAAGAGAATAAAATGCCCAGGCTTCAGCATCACAGCACCACTCTCCAGCTGGAGATAGCCACATACCAACCATGCATGGGGAAAAAGCTACTTTCAAGTCAGTGGGGATGAATGCTTTCTGTCTTCCTACATGTACCACCATCATATCCCTTACCTTTGATTACTGCTAGTATAATTGTATATGCATACACTTATGTGTCATTGGACTGGACTGGACTTCCCAATCATCCCCATTCCTGACACTCCCCTTGCAAGGCTAATAAACAGTTGTAGTAATTGGCATTCCATTGTCCCTCTTTCCTGGTAGAATCTAAATCCTAGAAAGCTAGTTTAGCCAGCTCTTCTGTGAAGAGGTATAAAACCTTAATAAAGAAAATAACTCCATAAAAATTAGAATTGACCAAATAGAAACTAATGACTCCATAAGACACCAAGAAATATTAAAACAAAGTGAAAAGACTGGGGAAAAAAAGAAGCAAAAACAACTGACCTGAAACTAGATCAAGAAAATGTAATTTAAGAATTACTAGATTACCTGAAATCCATGACTAAAAGACAACATAGTTCAAGAAATCATAAAAGAAAACAGCCCAGAGCTCTTAGAACCAGAATGCAAAATAAAAATTGAAAGAACATATTGGTTACTTTCTGAAAGAAATTCCAAATGAAAATTCCCATGAACATCAACCAAAATCTAGAGAGGTAAAAAAAAAAAATACTGCAGGCTGCCAGAGAAAGAAATGATTCAGACACCAAGGAATCACAATAAGAGTTGCAAAACATTTAGCCACCACAACCCCAAAGGAGTAAAGCGCATGGAATATGATATCATAAAAGGCAAAATTTGGTATGATACTACAGGGGGAAATGAGTCTTTCATGAAATAGAGTACTTCCATGAATTACTGATGAAAACATCAGAACTGAGTAGAAAATTTGACAAACATAGCATTGAAGAGAAGTGTAAAACAATAGACATGAGTATGTAATCATAAGCGTCTAAATAAAGTTAAACTGTGTGTGACTATGTATATATATACACACACAAATGTATACATATATACATATATATGTGTTTATATATGTGTGTGTATGTATGTATGTATGGCAATGATAAATGAAGCCTTTCTGAACCCTGTCATAGAGGGAGTCTAACTTGACAAATAGCCTGGCAATGATTCTGTTATCTTTTCATGATCTTAAAGGAAGAATGGAAAAAGTGGAGAAGAGAAATTCACCGGGGAAGAGGGAAAGGCAAAGAAGGCTAAGGGAAATTATCTCATGTAAACAAGGTGCACATGTAAACGTCTATATAAATAAGAAGGAGGTGGTGCTGAGACAGTGGCAGTCACTTGAATCTTACTGTCATCTGAACTGGCCACACGAGGAAAAAATACAAATGCATACAGAGACAGTTGAGTACAGAAACACATTTTATCTAGCAGGAAACCTGCATGAAAAGGCATTAAGAGAAAGAGAGGTAATGAGAGAGAGAGAGATCAAGAGAAGGACTAGTCAGAAAAAAAGCAATCTCTTAATGAAGGGATGGGAGAAAAGAGAAGGAAAATTATAAAAGAATAGGATGGAGAGAAATATACATTTAGCAGTCATAACTGAAAATGAATGGGATGAACTCACTCATAAAAGGGAAGAAGACAGAAGAATGAACAAGTAACCAGAATCCAATGATGTGTTGTTTAGAAGAAATACACTTGAAACAGAAAGATAAACACAAAGTTAAGAGACTGGGGTAGAATCTATTACTCTTCAGCTAAAGTAAAAAAAAGCAGGAGTAGCAATCATGATCTCAGAGCATTAGCAAAAATAGACTTAGTTAAAACAGATAAATAGGAAAACTACATTTTGGCTAAAAGGAATCATAGACAATGAATTAATACTAACAATACTAAACATATATGCACCAAATGGCATAGCATCAAAATTCTTAAAGGAAAAGTTAAATGAATTACAAGGAGAAATAGACAGTGAAACTATAGTTGTAAGTCTTCCAATTTGTGCCTCTCAGATATAAATAAATCTAACCCAAAATAAAAGAGGAACGAAGGGATTGAATAGAATTATAGAAAGTTAGACACGGTGAGAAGATTCTGAGAAGATAGTAGAATAGGACAGGAAATACTTGGCTCTCTAAATTTCTCCCACAAACAAAATGAAATATTACCTCAAAGTGATCTTCAAGTGATAGAAATAATTAAAAGTTGGGATAAAGCAGTTGTACTCCTAAGACAACTTGGAAGGACCTCAGGAAAGACCAGACCTCGAAGTGCAAACACTTCTAGGCAGACTGGATGAATCAACAGAAGGGATAAAGGATAAAGAGGAGATGAGAGGAGAAGGGGAGGGAAATGCAGAGCAGAGAACAAAAGAAAACTTAGAGGAAGCACAGAAAAGCTGTGTACCTTTGAAGATGATGTGTAGTATTTGTCACATAGTATTTCAAAAAAAAATGGTGTGAAACAGAAATTTTAGTTTTATATATGTTGTTCTGTTTACATGGAAATGTTTTATCTTTTTGTATTAAGTTCAAAATGAATAAAAATTAGATTAAAAAATTAGGTATCAGAGAATCTGGTGGTAGTTAGTTGGTACAGTAGGTAGATCACTTGGCTTGAAGTCAGGAAGACCTGAGTTCAAATCTAGCTTCAGCCATTTAATAGCTTCTGACCCTGAGCAAATCATTTAACTTTTGTTAGCCTCAGTTTCCTCAGTGTAAAATAGGGATAATTATAGTACCTATCTCCCAGCATGGTTGTGAAAATGACATCACATTTTATAAAACACAGCTATATAAATGCTAACTGCTATTATTATTATTATTATCATTATTGCTATATGGAAATAGAAAAGAATATACCTGTTTCTCAGTAGTGCATGGCACCTTCACATATAAAAATCCTCACAAACAAATGCAGAAAAGCAGAAATATTAAATAAATGTTTATTGATCATAATGCAATAAAAATACATTCAACAAAGTAACTTGGAATTAAGGATTAAAAATTAATCATCAAAATGAATACATTAAAGAACAAATCATGGAAAAAATAAATCACTTCATTAAAGACAATGATAATAGCCAAAGCAAGACTTAGAGGAAAATTTGTATCTCTAAATGCTTTTATCAGTAAAAGAGAGAAAAAGCAGAACGATGATTTGGTCAATCAACTGAAAAGAAAAACACCTCAAAACCCAAAAATTAACTCCCCCCCATTAAAATAGAAATCCTGAAAATCAAAAGGGAAGTTAACAAAATTGAAAGCAACCCTTCCCCCTGACCCCACTGAATTAATAAATAAAATAAAGAACTGGTTTTTTTTTTAAAGAAATAAACAACAAAATAAGTAATTGGGTAACGATTTAAAAAAAGAAATAATGAATGAGCATTTGTTAAGCATGTACTGTGTGCTAACCACTGTACTAAGGTCTGGAGGTACACATATGAAGGTAAGATAATCCTTGTCCTTAGGGAGTTTACATTTTATTTTTTTAAATATTATTTTCACCCAGTTAACATGTAAAGACAATTTTTAACATTCATTAAAAACATTTACTTATTTAGTTTTAGTTTTCAGCATTCACTTTTATAAGATATTCAGTTTTTCATTTTCTCCCCCTCCTTCCCATCCTTCCTCCCCAAGATGGCATGCAATCTGACATAGGCTATACATGTACCATTATAGTAAACATTTCCACATTAGTCATGGTTACATTCATTTTTTTTTTAATTTTGTGTTTCCAAATTTTTTCTCTCCCTCCCTTACCTTCCCCCTCCCTGAGGCAGTAGGCAGTTTGATGTAGGTTATATATGTTCAATCATGCAAAATATTACTATATTAGTCATGTTGTGAAAGAACACACAGACCCGATAGGGGGAAAAAAACATTAAAAAATAGAGAAAATGAAAAATAGTATGCTTTGGTCTGAATTCATACTGCATCAATTCTTTCTTTGGAGGTGGATAGCATTTTTCACCATGAGTCCCTTGGAATTGTCTTGGATCATTGTATTGCTTAGTTATCGTCCAGTACTGCTGTTACTATGTACAGTATTTTCTTGGTTCTACTCACTTTACTTTTCATCAGTTCATATTAGCGTTTCCAGGTTTTTCTGAAAGCTGCCTACAAGAAGCTTATGTTTTAACAGGAGACAATACATGAGTGGTGGATAGGGAAGTGAGTTTTTGCCTGAAAAGTCATAAGGATGGCAAGTGGAATAATAGAGCAGTCTATCCACATTTCCTTTCCAGATGCAATGGCAGGTAATATTGACTTGATTAGTAATTAGAGCAGGAAGTGGAAACAGAAGTACAGAGATAGGTATATAGTGGCTACACAAAGGGAATTGAGAATCCTTTGGGCTTAGGGAATTCAAAGCTCAGTATCTTAAGCTGTCCTTAGGCATGGCCTCAGAGAGTCCTATTTGGAGAATGGAGCAGCCACATGAGGGTAGAAAATGGCTAAAGTGAAGATAAGGACACCTTATAAGAAACCTATGGTTTCTTCCCATAAGGCGGAATTTTATAAGCTGTGAGATGTTTAATTATGAAGGGGTATGAAACACTTAGGAAGGGAGTGCAAAATATTGCTCAAAATTATTATATATTTGAATATAATTCCTTTATAAATACATTTTTTCAATGAAAATAAAGTTTAAATCAAAGTTAACAAAAACAAGAATAACATGGCAAATTCACTCAATCTGACAGTGAAAGCAGCACATTAATTATTTAATATGTGTGTAAACAAGATCAAATTTGAACTGGCACATGTCACAACTAAACACAGTATGCCATTGTTGTCATCAGCAATCAGTTGGTGTGGGCTTATGATGTATATTGTGTCATTGCTCTGCTTGCTGAATTTCAGTGTGAAGAGTAAATGCAAATATGCTTTATATGGAAGTTAAATGTTATCTATCATTTCTCGATAGCATTCATTTTGGAAAGTACATATATATATATTATATATATGTATGTATGTGTGTATACATTTACACACATACACACATAATATACATTTATATACATACACACACACACATATATATATATATACATTTATGTATAAAACATAGTTGATTTTCCTCCCAAAAGTGTAACTTGTAAAAAAATTCAAATAGCTGAAGGAAGATTATTATTTTGAAATTTTCAACAATTAAATTTAACTGCCTTAAGGTTTTTATTGTCTTTTGAAAAAATAATAATCCTGTAGTCCAGGCAAGAAGTAATGAGGGTCTGAGCTAGAGTGGGTTGGTGAAGAGATGCCAGAGATGTCGTCAAGGTAAAAACAAGATCAGAACTGAACACAATACTCTACAGATGGTCTTACCAAATCTAAATAGAGCAGGACTATCAGCTCCATGGATTGGTCTGTTGTGCTTGGAGTATTCCAGTATTCCAATGAGTCTTTAATCTTTGAATCTAGAGAGTGTGACTTAACTCAGAGCTCCAGTTGCTACAGGAAAGTTTTGAAAGAAGTTGAAAGAAACGCAAAAAAAGAAAAAAAAAAGCCCCCTGGGGACGCTCGGTGACAATACTTTCAGAGTTCTCCAAATTCCTCCAAGACCTTCCCCATCTCCAAAGGCTGATTTAGGTCTAATTCCTCCCTTTACTGATTAGCTAATCCTGCCTAGAGGCAACAAGAGTTGTGACCATTTTTATAATCAACTGGTAAAACCAGCTATTCTTGCTTATTCTTAAATGGATCATCTAAATACTGCCTCCTAATGCCACTATTCTAATTATTTGCAATGCTTTTAACATATTCCCAATCATCCTGCAAGGTTTCCCTAATTACAGCAGTAATAGCATCCGGGGCTCTGAATGTAGATACCAGCCCTCAGACACTCTCACAGTGACTTTTCTTTTTGGGAGCCTTTGCCTCTCTATGCCCCAGATTGTGTGTGTGTGTGTGTACATACACATGTATATGTGTATTATGATCTTTGGCAAGTATTTCTCACATTGTAAACTAATCCAATGATATTGTTTCATAAATCATTCTCTTGCGAGTATGAGTTTTAAATTAACTGCCCAACTGTATTAAGCACTGTGGTGGATAATTAATAATAACTGATGAAACATTCTGAGCTATGTGATTTATTAGAAAAATCAGACATAATAAATGGGTCAGTGTACTCCCCAGTCAATCCAAAGACCCTAAATACAGAATAAGACAGATTTTATGTATTAAAAAAAATTAATCAACAAGGCCAGTTAATTAAAAGAAAACAATTAACCAGGATACAAAATTCAGTAATCTGATTTCTGGTTGGAGGAAAGATTAAAAACTTTCCAAGTTTTGTGGGGGAGAGTGAATAGGTGCAATTCCCTGAAATCAGAAAGAGGTATAAATAATCAAAGGAATATGGAAACAATCACTAATTGACTGGAATAGGACCTGTTTTCATATAAGATATAGGTTCCTTGGGATGTATAATTCTGAGAAAACTTATATCAATTTTTGGATCTGACTAGTTTCTGGGCAGTGTAATCTAGGTCCATGGTTAAGAGACTTTAAGCAGTAGGTAGAAGTAGTCCAATTTCCCAGCCATTCAGGGCTAGGTTCAAACAATGCAATAAAGTTTTCTCACAATTCCCATAGTCAAAGTTTCCTCACAAGACAGAAATTGGATTAAACCCACAATTGAATAGAACAGGAACCAAGCTAGTCATAAGATGGAGTCAGTGTGGTTCACTCAATTTCTACAGCACCTACTATGTACAAGTTTCTGAGGCTTTTAAATTCTTTCATAACCTTTACAGCTTAACCTTTTCAGGTTTACTGTACATCACTCCCCTTTACACTCTCTACAATCCAGCCAAACTATCCTGCTTTCTGTTCTCTGTCCATAACATCCTATTCTATCAGTTGTGCATGCTGTACTCAGTGCCTTGAGGACTCTCGCTCCCCACCTATACATGACAAAATCCCTAGTACTTCCAAGATTCAGTTCTGTCATCTGCACAGGAAGGCCTGTGCCTTCCTGTTGTAGTCAAGTCAAATCAGTCCAGTCAACAAGCATTTATCAGGCATCAATTATGTTCTAGCACTGTACTGAGTGTTAGGGATATAAAGAAAGACAAAAGCACAAATGAGGGAGACAGAAATGCAAACAACTGTGTAATAATATATGTGTGTGTATATGTATGTATATGTAGCTGACCTTGATGTCTTCGGTGTTCATCCTCATTGAAAACATTTGACAGCATGGCTGAAAACATCATGGTAAAAAGTATGGGAACAAGCACACAGCCCTGTCTCACTCCATTGGTGACTGGGAAGACATGAAAGCATCGTCCATTATCCAGAACGGGCAAGCGTGCCATCAAGAAATTGATGTACAGTCTTATGAACTCTGGGCAACCAGATTTTGACATAATTTTCCATAAGCCCTCACAATGAACAGTATCAAAAGCCTTGATCAGATCTACAAATGTTGTGTACAGACCTCTCCTGCCTTTTCTCCTGGACTTGTCAGGCAGCAAACACCATATTGACTGTTCCTCAGCCCCTTTTGAAGCCACGCTGGCTTTTAAGTAGATGACCGTCTTCGAAGTGAAGGATCAGTCTATTAAGGAGGGTTCTGGCAAAAATCATCAGCAATGACTAAGAGAGAGACACTACTGTGGTTGTCACAGGACAGTCTATTTCCTTTACCTTTATAGAGATGGACAATGCAGGCATCCTTGAACTGGAGGATAACCTCCTTGCTATATAACCTGGAAAATTTCAGTCAGCTTTTGTATGAGAAATGGACCCCCTACCTTGTAAATCTCAGCTAATAAAGAATCAGCACCAGGTGCCTTGCCACATGATAGGAGCCTAATAGTATCCAAAACCTCTTCTTCAGTTGAAGGTTCAGCTAGGGAGAGATTTTCTTCAACTTGAGGTAAATGGTCAATGGCTTCAGCATTGATTGATGATGATCTGTTTAGAACATTTTGGAAGTATTCAGCCTTTCTCAATAGGATCATGTCCTTTTCACTAATCAGTATGGCTCTGTTAGCAGTGAGTAGTTGTGATGCACCATAGATTTTTGGTCCATAAATAGCCTTCAGGGAATCATAGAAGTGCTTTGGATTGTTACTATCAGCGTAAAACTAAATTTCATCTGCCTTCTTATTGAGCTAGGTATCCTGCACCTCTCTAAGTTTTGTTTGATAGCAGGATAAGGTACCAGACACTAAGGCTCTTACTTGAACTAAACTGCCAAGCATTCACATTATGCTTTAGAGAGTGCAACTTCAATGCGCTGGTCATGTTGTTCGAATGCAAAACATACGCTTGTCAAAAATACTGTTTCATGGAGAACTCATACAGGGCAGGCATCACAGAAGAAGCTATACAAGGACATTCTTAAGGTCTCTCTTAAGAACTTTGGAATTGATTGTGTGACATGGGAGACACTGGCAGAGGACCACCCAGCTTGGCATGTCCTCATCAGAGAAGGTGCTGTGCTCTTTGAGCAAAGCAGAATTGAAACAGTTCAGAGGAAACACGGGCACAAATTTGAAGAATTTACCCCAAATGTTCCCATGGATTATTTATGCCCAATCTGTGGTAGAGCATTCTGAGTTTGTATTGGTCTGATCATCCACAATCGGACACATTGAAACTTGACTTTATTATAGTAATGTCATTTTGGTCCTCTTCAAGAATGAAGGACAGCAACCATGTGTGAGGGTGTACATGGATTAAATTGGAGATGGTTACTGAGGGAAGGCAGTAACTTTAAAGGGGAATGGGAGATTTCCCCCCAAATAACATATAGAGTCAGAGTTTATCCTTGAAAGCACTAACCTAATCACAGAAAGGGGGCGGATTGAGGTGTTAGCCTAACTCTAAATTGTTGCCAGTAAGAATGAGATTCTTGACTGAATCCTAAAAGGAACAACAAGCCTCAGGGGGACCTTTAAAGGTCATTGACTGAGTCCAGGAGATGACTTAAAGAGGAACCTAACTCCTCACTAAGGTAACAGTTGCCTAGAGTTGAAGAAGAGAAAACCATAGGAAGCCCTATGGAACACGAGAAACAGAACCTTATGAAGACTCATAGAGCTGAGGAAGAAGAAGCATCAGGCAGAGGCAACTCCTTCAAGAGAGGGCCGGGACTCTGGGACCAAGGCTGCTTGGGTCAACAAGTAGGAGATGTGCTGAGACAGAAGTGCTGATCCTGAAACCCTGGTTCCTCTTTAATGACCTCAAGGTAAGGTAATAATTCTGTATCTTCTTCTTTCCCCTGATCTCCTTTAAGGGAATAGGAGGAAACCTTTTCCTCTGGGCATAACGGAAGAGGACATTTATTTGCCCTTCTCTATTTTAAATGTTTACTTTGTCTTTAGAAACAGTGATGACCTCTGATAATTGTTAACCCATTTTACTTACTGGGAAGAAGCAAACTTCTTTCCACAGAGAAGAGATGGAGATAGCTCCAACCATGAGATGTTTTGCCAGAAGTCATGTCTCTGACTGGAGGCTTAGAACTAACAGAAAGATAAAAAGTTACATGTCTTCTGATACCACTTCTTAGAGTGGAAAAGAATTGTTTACACTAAGAAAACCAAGCTGAGTAACAAGTAACAAGGGTGAGAGACACAACCCTTCTTAATTCTGATATGTGTGTGTATACATATTTTATATATATATATATATATACGTATATATACACACATATACATATATATATATATATATATATGGATGGATGGATGGATGTATACATATATTTACATTTAAAGTTTATTTTATTAAAAAATTCATTTTCATTCATTTATTTAAAAAATTCATTTCCAAATTCTCCCCGTCTCTCAAGCCCCTCCCATACCCATTGAGAAGGCAACAGATAAAATACCCATTATATATATGAAATTATGTAAAACATATTTCTACATTAGACATATTGTGAAAGACGAAAGCAAGAAAAATAAAGAAAGTAAAAGAAAATATGTTTCAATCTGCACTCAAGAGTTCATCAGTTCTCTCTCTATTTTTCACACTGAATCCTTTGGAATTGATCAGAGTAGCTAAGTCTTTTGCAGTTGAATACCATTACAATATTGTTATTACTGTGTGCAATGTTCTCTTGGTTCTGCTCAATTCCCTCAGTATCTGTTCATGTAAGTCTTCCCAGGTTTTTCTGAAACCATCCTACTCATCACAATAGTATTCCATCACACTCACAAAGCACAACTAGTTCAGCCATTCCCCAGTTGATGGTTATCCCCTCAATTTCCCATTCTTAGCCACTACAAAGAGTTGCTATTAATATTTTTGCATGTGTGGATCCTTACCCTTTTTCTTTGATCTCTTTGGGCTACAAACCTCATAGTGGTATTGCTGAGTCGGAGGGTATACGTATCTTTCCTCTTTAATTTTCTATCTATGTACAAACAGTACATAGATAGTATATTGGAAGAAACACTTTCAATAGAATGTAAATTTCTTGGGGACAAGGATTGTTTTAATTTTTGTGCTTTTATCCCTAGCACCTAGTAGAGTGCTTAACATATCATAGGTGCTTAATAAATGCTTATTAAATGAATGTAGGAACCTAAAAAGCTGAAGATCAGATTCTGTATCATGGCTACAAAACAGGATGTTTTTGCTGTTCCTGACTAAAGCCCTTGGCCAGGATTATCAACATTACTACTTTACTGACAACCACACAGCAGATTTCACTGTATTAAATAGTTTATTCCTAAAAGTCACACAAAACTGATCTTAGTAAAGTAATATGATTCTACGTGGAAGAGGGATTAGACTTGTTCTGCTTAATTCCAGAGAATAAAACTAGGAACAATAGATGTAAGTTGCAAAAAGGCAAATTTAGGCAAGACGTAAAGAAAAACTCAACAACTGAAGCTTTTCCAAAATATTTTGAACTGGTTCTGGAGGTTGAAATGTTCTTCCTTACCATAGTTAAGAGTCAAAAAATATTTATTACATGCCTACTATGTAACAAGCAACATGTGAAGAGCTGAGGATAATAAGAAGGAAGGTACAAGTTTTCAAGAGCTTATAATCTAATGGAGGAAGACAAAACATAAAAAGAAACTTAAAAGTGTGTGGGAAAGGTTGGGAGGGTAATACCTACTGCAGTGAATTACAGAATTGATTTTATAATAAGAGAATTTTAGTATTGCTACCATTTGCTTGAGACAACCAGTCACATCACTAACTAGAGCTTGCAACTCAGGTAATTAATAGTAATAGAAGAATTTCTTTTTCAGCTTTATTGCCCTTATTTAATTAAGCTGAGACAGCAACCAGAGTCTTGGTGCTGCTGTATAGGTACTTCCTGTTCTACAAATTCCAGTTAAATTCCCTTGTATTTGCTGATCAGTTTATTATTTTACCTGGTATAGATCTTCCCTTGGTTCTTTGATGTTTCCTCTTTGCCCTCTGTAAAATTCCAAGTATGTGCATTCTGCTGATGTAACTAAAGATTATATAAGGTTGCTCAAAATATTACTCAGGGCTCGTTGGTTTCTCTGCATGTTGGTAAGTATGATTGGCAGCAATAACCATGCACAAATCACTTGACAATTTTTGTGTCAATTTCATCTTGTGGAATAGTAAGTTTGTGGAGTTTATGAAATCTAGGAAAGCAACCATGTAGGAAATAATGACATGAATTCCCTGGGGACCTTCCTTAGATAGTGGAGGATCTGGGAAGAGCTCTCCAATGACCTCCCTTACTCTCTCCAATCAGAGGGAGAGAAGGGCCCTGGGATCAGGGCGTTCTGAGGAGGTGTGAATTTCAGAGCTAATTTCATAGTGGAAGAATGAGTTCCTGGAGAGCATGAAATTCAGGAAAGAAGCTGGGTGGCAAGTGATGACATAGTCTTCAAGCAGAGACTGGATAAATACTTATTATCTACATTATGCTACAGATTTCTTTTCTAGTGTGAGTTTGACTTGATGGCTACTAAAATCCCTTTCAACTCTGAAGTTTTATGACTTGTTATTTCTTATAACACTATACACAAATAACTTTTCACCTGGTAATATACAGTGTTGCTTTTGGAGGGTTGACTTGGTATTTGTGCAGGGATCCCCAATTTAGAAATTGAAAGGCCCTTGCAGGTCACCTAATCACTGACCAGGCATAGACCATAGATTTAGGAATAGAAAGCACTTTGGAGGTGATGAATGAATGAATTAATGAATGAATGAATGAATGAATGAATGAATGAATGAATGAATGAATAAGCATTGTTTACCATGTGCTATTATGCCAACTTTGGAGGATACAAATATAAAAAGCAAGATGGGTCTCAGAGGTCCTAAGACTTTTCCAGGGAACAGTTCCTTCCACTGTGGTCCATTTGATTGAAGGTCAGTAAATCAAGAAGAAAGGCTAGAAGATTTTTTTTTAAAGGTTTTAATTATCAACTGGTACACTACTGCCAGGTGACACCTACCTTATATAACAAAGGATAAGGTCAAATCATCCTATCTGGTGGCTTATTTGGGAGGTTGAGCTATAGGGGAGAGGTATTAGGGATATTTGTAAGACTAGAGCCTGGACCTTCTCTGGTCAGTTAGACATGAGTAAATTTGTGCAGCCAGACAGGTGCCATTTTATACTATCTCGTCCTCCACAATTTCACCCACCCCCATACTTCTTTTGAAGTATCACCATTGAGAAGGGATTCATGAGAATCATATGGCATTTGGAGAAGTATTGAGACACTGAGCTTTGAAGTAAGTCTAGTTAAATATCCTGGAATTAGCTGTATGTCAGCTAATTACAGGGATGCCTATAAGTCTTTGAACAAGCCACTTGGACCATCCACTGTAAAGGAAGGAGAGTCAGCTCTGAGCTCCTATGGAGATTGAATTCCACCAATATTGTAGGTTTCTGTCAGTAGGTTGTGTGCATGGGAGATTTCCCTGGCAGTATCACAAATTTGTATGGTGAAAGAGTTTATGGAGAAAAGGTCTGAAGAAATATATGTATAGCATTCTCTTTTGTAACCTGTACATAAGTCTCTTTGGGCAACAAATAGAATGTCCAGAGTCACATGATGTAGCAGAAGATGTTTATGTTGGGCTTTGAAATTCCTTAGTAAGCATATTCAGGCCCTGAACAACAGTAAAGAATCCCTGAAGAGTGTGATCTGTGTCATGGTCCAAAATGAGAGCCAATGTAAGGATTTGTCTCAAATTCCAAGAAGGGCTTGGCCCAAAGAGATAAGTATATTGGAAGGTTTCCCAGATGAAGTATAGTGTACTGGGACTGGTGTTGAGGGTGGAGCTGATTTCTTGAGATATTCTATCTTCACTGGATGCATGAGGCCTGTTGGGCAGCTGGGTGGTGATGTGGAAGAAAATTGTGATCCATGCTAAGTAGCAGGTACTGGACCAGCTTTTCCAGAGTGGCTGGTATGATAGTTTGCCACAAATGCAGTAGGTTTCATTTGGAGTTGGTTTCAGCAGCCTCGGCTTCCAGTTGGAGTTATACCAGGTCCCGTTGGCTATCAGATATCAAGTAGATTATGTGGCTATAGACAGGAAGCATGAAAAATAGCCCTAGAGATCTTTGTCCATTTGAGAAATACAATAAAAACAATTTACCAGGAAAGTACACCTGAATAGGTTGCTTGACTGAAGCAGTAGACTATGCTTTCTTACAACAAGTATAAAAGGAGCAATGTTGGAAGTCATGGTACTGAGACAGCTTGCTCCTACAGGGAAAGCATTTCCTGGATGATGGGCATTTTTTATATTGTCCAACCCTGGGGTGGAGTGAATGAGAAAGCATCTATATTCACTTCCTGTGAAGTTCCAAGGGGCAAACCATCAACAATGTGGTTATTGTGGAATTTCCAAATAAGGGAAGTGTGTTCGACATCTGCTTTTTAGGCTACGTCTCACAAGTCATTGCAGATCATGAATGATTATGGCTATAGTTTGTTTAGTGTTGAGAAACAACATAAGCAACCAGAAATCAGCTATGTTTATAGTGGGGACCATAGTCATGGGGATAGGGCTTATCAAGGCAAGGAGTAGGTAATAAATCCAAGAGCTGGATTGGCTAAGGGCTTTTGCATGTTCCTTAGCTAACTAAAAGTCAGGTGTTTCAAGGTTGTCTAGTGGATTCAAGGTTTTGCATATGATGAATCTTTTTGGTTCAAGCCCCTGTTTCCAAATGGGTCTCGTACCAAGATCACGGTGATAGATGATTGAAATATAAGCAATAATCAAGCTTTTACTTGATTACTTTTACCAGGTGGGTCTGGAAAAAAATGTATACCTGTATCCGTGTTTAGTTGGGCCTCACAGGAGGAGATTATGTAGTTTCCATTTGTAAGTACTCCATTCTCAGTTGTTGCTGGGTCAGGTGTTCTGATAGCAAGTGGTTGGAAGATCAGGGATCCAAAATGTACCTGGAAGGGCCACTTAGAGGAGGAGCAAGGTGATAGATGCTTCAGATAGGGTGGAGATAACTGCCTATTTGTTGTCAACCCAGGTCATTGGGAGGCTTACAGTAATTCAATGCCTCAGACATTCTGTAGGATGTGTTAGCTTAGGTAATTGACTTACCTGATGGTACACTTCTTCTAGTATGAGGTAAAGATTACAAGTTTGGAGGTTGCTACTATTTGTGGTTCCAGGACTTGCTCCAATGAGCAAAAGAAGTAATAGTTGCATAATTCAGTCTTTTAGAATTATGAGTAATATTTAGGGTGTGGGGTAGTATATAAGATACATCAAAAATTAAAAATTAGGAAAATTGTAAGTAACACTACAATAAAAATAAAAGAAACAAAGGATAGTGTCCTTTTTAGAGTCCATAGGTCAGGGAGGTAGAATCTTGAGTGAGCCATTCACATCTTTGCAGACCTTTGCTTCTGATGAGAAATGCTTCTTCTGGGTGATCTGAAGCTTAAGATTTCTAGTCAGTTATGCTGTCCACTCAACAGATGGTCCTAAGGTATCCGATACCCTGTAAATTGGGAGTGGCTGCTGGCATGCATCCAGTTAGGTTTTCCTTTTATCTTGATGGCTATCTGTGTAGTCAAAAAAATGTGACAAGGTGCTTCCCACCATGGGACCAAGGCAGTCTTTCTTCAATGAATTTTGATGTAGATTTGGTGTCTAGGTTGGATATTGTTGTAGTTCTCGGCCTCTGAAGACTCCTGAATGGTTTTTTAGTATCCTTGTGGAATTTAGAGAGAATCTTGATAAGAGAAAGCACGTAATTAGCTGTAGTATCAAATTGCTCTCTCAGTTCTCCCATGAAAATGGGCTGTTCATACTCTCGTAATCGACCCAAAAAATTTCATATGGAGATAAAACATGTTTCTTGCCTGGGAGTTATGTAACCTCATAAGTACTATAGGGGAGACCTCAGGACATTTTGGGGCTATGTCTTCACACATTTTCCCTAATGTTCTTTTTATGATCAGGTTTTTTCTACCTATTCAGAGGATTGTGGATGACAAAGGTTGTAGAAATTTAGGGAGAATTCTAGTGTCTTGGCTAAATTGTGGTTCAATTCAGAAGTAAAATGGGTTCCTTGATCCAGTTTTATCCATGTTGGGATTACAGATTGGGAAAGGTATTCAATGAGCTACTTCTTGGCTATTCTCAGAGAATCTGTTTTTCTAGTGGTGTAACATTCTGTCTATCCACTAAACATGCAGATGATTCCAAGGCAATACTTAAACCCAAGAGAACATGCTAGCTCTATGAAATCTATCTGCAGTGCTCCACAGGGCAAAACTGATTTAAATTGATCACTGATGTGGACTTTCTCCCTTGAAGTAATGTGGAAAAGTTTACATGTCATGCAATCATCAGTCATACAGTAAACTTCTAGATTCATGGCCAAAACCCCAAATAGGGTTGTGAAAAGCTGAACAGGGGTAAAATGACCGAAGAAAACCAACAGAATAGCTTTCAGACTGGACAGGTGTCTGGAAGTCATAAGGTTGAGCTACTGGGAAAAATAGGCAATGAGGCTCATGTCAGGGTGTAGAGGTTGGTATATTACTGTCACAGAAACCTCTTGACTGAAGATAGTAAAGGACTTAGAGCAGTGTCATACTCAAATAGAAACAACAGGGCCACTAAACTGTACGTAAAGGATCCTTGGTATTGGATATTGACTTAGAAAACTCCATGTTAATATCATCTATGTTCTATTGTATTTTTATTTTGTTAAATATTTCCCAATTATATTTTAAAATTAGGTTCTGGCCCCATTTGGGAAAGTGGCAGGCTGGCCTGCTGATTTAGAAAAATTGGGGAGCCTTTGGCCAGGACAGGGAGACAAGTTAGGTTCTCAGGAAAGAAAGTCTTCTTTATGTTTTTTTTTCTCATGGGATTGGGTTGAAACTATTCTGTAGAAGGGAGTAAAGAGGTTTAGCAGTACCCACAAAATTTTGACTCTGTTGTTTCCAATAACTTGCTATTCCTAGCAAGTTGGTGCTTGGGCAGGAGCCTGGGGATGTTAGGCTGCAAGAATTATGAGAAATTTTATGACCCAAATAAATGATGGTTTTGTGGTTGAATTGAAAATTTGCCTGAGAGGCTTTGTGACCCTTTTTTCTAGGAAGGTTAAGCGTTTTAGGGAATCCTTGGGTGGGGCTACAAAGAAGAATGTCATTGACATTTTGAATGAGGACTACCTGGAAAAGGAGGTAATATCAAGATTTTCCTTTAAGATTTGGAAGACTAGGGAAGGAGATTCACTATATCTCTGATGTATGAGGATACAAGTTAATAGGTGATTATGAAAGATGGAGGTAAAGAGGATTTGTGGAGGGTAACGGAGAAAAAGGCTGAACACAAACCAACAAACATAAACCAAATAGCATCTAAGGGGATAGAGTTGAAGATGGTGGCAGGTTTAGGGACAACAGGATGAAGGAGGAAATGACAAAAGCATTTATGTCTCATAATTCTTAGACAAAGCTATATAGACCTGCTGGCCTTGTACATCCAGCTCTCCTTCCTTAATATACCTGGGTATTACTACAAGGGGAGGGGTGGTATGATAAAGGACATTTTGAGGGAAGAGAAATCCATCTCAGGAAAGTTGGTATTGGGGAAACAATGGGAAAAAAACTTGTTGGTCTTATAGCAATGGACAGGAATGGCTCCAATAAGCAGACCCACTTCATTGGCAGGGATCACCCACAAAGAAGGAGGGACCTTATATTATTGTTACCTTATAGGTAATATTGAGACCTTTCCCCATTGTTAGATGATTAGACACATGGGTAAGGAGAAGCTGGGACATCTCCCTTTAAGGTACTTTGACAAATACATAGTGTTGGAGGCCTCAATAAGACAGGACATGAAGTTTAAGGGAGTGAAAGTAATTGGAATCCATCTAGATACTTTCCTCCTCAACCAAAATAGGTGTTAGGAAGTTCCAAATTCCTGAAACGGCATAGAAAAATTCAGCATGAACTTTCCTTCCGCAAAGTGAGACCTTGGAATGGCAATTTCCTATGAGAATGCATCCTGGCTCCCCAAGAAGGTAACTCCAGCACATACCCTTCCACTACATAGCTGCTGATAGTATAAAATACAAGGGTCTCCTACAACTTTCAGATGACTTTGTTAAATTCCAGGAAAAACTTCAGATCAATTCCCATCCACAACCCCACCTATCATTGCTCAGGGCAGTTCTCTCTTCCTATGAGTAAACTCTAGGAGGCCTCCTGATGAAAATTTACTCCACCTGCGGAATTGCTGGAATTAGGTTTAGGACCCAGATCCTGTAACTCCAATGTGTTTTTTACTCCACCCATATGACTTTAGATTAGTATACAAATCCACACAAGATTATAAAATGTAGAATTTCCTATCGTCATATTAGGAATAATCCACATGAAATTTGACTCTAGCTATAGCAGTTTGTTAAAAATGGAATAGTCTTGTATTGTTGGTTCACTCATGTCTGATAAACAGGAGATGTTTTAGGTCCAAAAAGAATTGGCTAAATTCAGCTTTATAGCAAAAAGTATGCTATCCTGGCATTATCAAGACTCTCTCAAAGGCTTTCACAAGGACATGGTGCATCTGTTCTCAGCAAGGAGAAAAAAATGTATGCCTCACAGTAATGAACACTTGGCTCTGCTTTAAGACTGATGAAGCAGTGTCCAAGGAATAGCAGCACAAGGCAAGAAGCTGCTTTAAGTTAGAATTGGGGAATATCACCTATGGTTTTATGACTCTAGGACAGGGGTGGGGAACCTGCACGTTCCCTACTTCTGCTCTAAAATATAACAGAATTCTCACAGTGTAGTAGAAAGAATGCTGGGTTTGATATATAGGCACATAGATACAAATCTATCTCTGCCAATTAATGCTTATGTGATATATAGGGTAAGTCACTTAACTTCTCTGGACCTCAGTTTCCGCATCTGTAAAATAACTGCATTGGATTAGATGGACTCTGGGGTCTATTATATCTTTAAATTTGTAACCTCTATCTCTTTCAAATGAGGTAGCTAAGTGGTAAAGTGAATAGACCACTTGGCCTAGAGTCAGAAAGACTCATCTTCCTGAGTTCAAATCTGACCTCAGATATTTACTATCAGTGTGGCCCTGGGCAGCTAATGGCCAAATGGGTAGAGCACTGGACCTGGAATCGGGAAGACCTGAGTTAAAAATCTAGCCTCTGACACTTACTAGCTGTGTGACCCTCAGCAAGTCTCTTAACTTTGTCATTTGTAAAATGGGCTGGAGAAGGAAATGGCCAACCACTCCAGTACCTTTGCCAAAGAAAACCGAAATGAGGTAGTGAAGAGTTAGATACGACTGAACAAAAAATCTCTTTCAAATACTCAGTCTCTTCCCTTCTAGTTGTTCCTTCCCTGTTTGCTCACACTCTTAAATCCTCACTACACCTTCCCATGGAGATATTATCCTATATTTCTCCTTCCTTTCAGAGTTAAACTCTACTTCCTCTCCTTGAGGAGTCAGCCTCAATTCTTAATCTCATTCATTCTGGCTTCCAACTTCATCCCCCAACTGTAGAGCTCTCCCCAAAGTTATCAAAGATCTCATAATCACCAAATTCTATGAACTTTTCTCAGGCTGCATCCTTTTTGATCTCTCTTCAGTATTTAACACTGGTGATCACTGTTTCTTCTCAGATACTATCATCTCTCTAAACTATCTTGACACTGCTCTGTTTTGACTCTCTCTCCTGAGTTCAAGTTCCACTTCACACACTGCCTTTTAGACCTGTCCAGCTAGATATCTCATAAGCATCTCAAACTCAGAATTCTAAAACTAAACTTATATTTTTCACCCCCTACCCCACCAAAAAAATTCCCCACCTCTTTTCATAATTTTTTTGTTTCTTTCAAGGACACCATTATCCTTCCTTTCCCTTAGGTTCACAATCTTGGAGTCAGCAACTCTACACTTTCCCTCATCTCCACATCCAACCATTTGATAAACCTTGGTTATTCTCCCTCCATAACATTTCTTGAATCTTTCCCCTTTTCTCCATTTTCATAGACACTACTCTCATTTAGGCCCTCAGCACTTCTTGTGCAATAACCTCCTAGTTGTTTTCTTGTCTCAAGTCTCTCCTCTATCCAATAAATCTTGTATACTGCTTGCCAAATTTATATTTCTTTTCTTTAAAATTTATTTATTTTAAGTTTTAACATTCATTTCCACAAAATTTTGAGTTCCAAATTGTCTCCCCATCTCTCCCCTCTTCCCACCCCAAAATGCTGAGCATTCTAATTACCCCTATCCCTCCCTTCTAACATCCCTTCCTTCCCTTATCCCCATCTTCTCTTTTGGCTTATTGGGCAAGATAAATTTCTGTACTCCATTACCTGTATTTCTTATTTCCCAGTTGTATGCAAGAACAATACTCAACTGTTGTTCCTAAAACTTTGAGCTCCAACTTCTCTTCCTTCCTCCCTCCCCATTGGGAAGGCAAGCAATTCAATATAGAGCATATATGTGTAGTTTTGCAAATGACTTCCATAATAGTCATGTTGTGTAAGACTTACTATATTTCCCTCCATCCTATCCTGCCACCCATTTCTTCTATTCTCTCTTTTGACCTTGTCCCTCCCCAAGAGTGTTGACTTCTAATTGCTCCCTCCTCCCATTTTCCTCCCTTCCATCATCCTCCCACCCTGTTTATCCCCTTCTCCCCCACTTTCCTGTATTGTAAGATAGGTTTTCATACCAAAATGAATATGCATTTTATCCCTTCCTTGAGTCAAATGTGATGAGAGTAAACTTCACATTTTCTCTCTTACCTCCCCCCTTTTTCCCTCCATTCAAAAGTCTTTTTCTTGTCTCTTTTATGAGAGATAATTTGCCCCATTTCATTTCTCCCTTTGTCCTCCCAATATATTCCTTTCTCATCCCTTTATTTCATTTTTTTAGATATGATGCCCTCCATTCAACTTACCTTGTGCTCTCTGTCTCTGGCTCTGGCGCTCTCTCTCTCTCTATATATATATATGTATGTGTGTGTGTATGTGTGTGTGTGTGTATAATCCCACGAATTACCCAGATACTGAAAAAGGTTTCAAGAGTTACAAATATTGTCTTTCCATGTAGGAATGTAAACAGTTCAACTTTAGTTAGTCCCTTATGATTTCTCTTTGCTGTTTACCTTTTCAGGCTTCTCTTGCTTCTTGTGTTGGAAAGTCAGATTTTCTTTTCAGCTCTGGTCTTTTCATCAAGAATGCTTGAAAGTTCTCTATTTCATTGAAAGATTATTTTTTCCCCTGAAGTATTATGCTCAGTTTTTCTGAGTAGGTGATTCTTGGTTTTAGTCCTAGTTCCTTTGACTTCTGGAATATCATATTTCACACCCTTTGATCCCTTAATGTAGCAGCTGCTAAGTCTTGTGTTATCCTGATTGTATTTCAACAATACTCAAATTGTTTCTTTCTACTTGCTTGCACTATTTTCTCTTTGACCTGGTAACTCAGAATTTGGCTACAATGTTCCTAGGTGTTTCTCTTTTTGGATCTCTTTTAGGAGGTGATTGGTGGATTTTTTCCATATTTATTTTGCCCCCCATTCTAGAATATCAGGGCAGATTTCTTTGATAATTTCATGAAAGATGATGTCTAGGCTCTTTTTTCGATCATGGCTTTCAGGTAGTCCCATAATTTTTAAATTGTCTCTCCTGGATCTGTTTTCCAGGTCAGTTGTTTTTCCAGTGAGATATTTCACATTATCTTCCATTTTTTCATTCTTTTGGCTTTGTTTTGTGATTTCTTGGTTTCTCATAAAGTCATTAGACTCCATCTGTTCCATTCTAATTTTTAAAGAACTATTTTCTTCAGTGAGCTTTTGAACCTCCTTTTCCATTTGGCCCATTCTTCTTTTGAAAGCATTCTTCTCCTCACTGGCTTTTTGAACCTCTTTTGCCAATTGAGTTAGCCTATTTTTCAAGGTGTTATTTTCTTTCAGCTTTTTGGGGGTGGTCTCCTTTAGCACGTTGTTGACTTGCTTTTCATGATTTTTTTGCATTTCTCTCATTTCTCTTCTCAATTTTTGCTCCACTTTTCTTAGTTGATTTTCAAAATCCTTTTTGAGCTCTTCCATGACCTAAGACCACTGAATATTTATTTTGGATGTTTGGGATACAGAAGCCTTGACTTGTATGTCTTTCCCTGATGGTAAGCTTTGTTCTTCCTCATCTGAAAGGATGGGAGAAGATATCTGTTCACCAAGAAAGTAACCTTCTATATCCTTATTATTTTTCCCTTTTTTGGGCATTTTCCCAACCAGTTACTTGACTTTTGGGTCCTTTATCAAAGTAGGGTATAATCTGGGGATCTGTAAGCTCTCAATTCCTCCATGGTGGCACAGTCAAGCATGTACACTGGTCTGGGAACAACCAGAAACTTTTGTACCCAGAATCTGTGAGTAATCAAGTTTCCTCTCCACAGCCACGTGGCCTCTAGTTCCACCAAGCAGCACCAGGGGCTGAGATTCAGATAAGCTGCTCAATTCCCCCAGGAGCATTAGGTGGGGATAGCGCTTTCACACAGGACTGAGGTAAGAATCAGGTGCTCAGTTCCCCAGGGATTTTACGATCCAACAATGTATGTGGTCTGCTATGGGAGCTGCTACTGCCCAATGCAGCCTCTACTGCCACCTGAGGCTGGAGCTATGGGGAGACCCACTCCCTTCTTGGTCAGCTGAAAAAACCCTCTCACTGACCTTTGGTGCCTGTGGGTTGAGGGATCTGCAAACCACCACTACTGCTGCTGAGGATTCTGTCCCTGAGCTCTGCTCTGGTCCTCCTCCTGGCACTGTGCCACTCAAGGCCCAGGCTAGGCTGGGTTCTGCTCCGAGTCTGCAACAGACCTTTCCCCTGGGCCTTTCAGGTCACCCTGGGCTGGAAATCTCCACCCTGTTGTTCTGTGGCTTCTGCTGCTCTAGAATTTGTTGAGAGTCTTTCTTCACAGGTATTTTATGGGCTGTGGGGGATGAGCTAGTGTATGTGCATCTTTCTACTTGACCATCTTGGCTCTGCCCCTTCCAAATTTGTATTTCTAAAATATAGGTCTGACCATGCTACTCCCTGACTCAAGAATAGTTATTGGCTCCCCATTGCCTCTGGGATAAAATATAGCTTCCTCTGTCATTTAAATTCCTTCACAATCTGCCTATCACTTACCTTTCTAGATTTCACATTATTCTCTCCCACATACTCTGCATTCCAGACAAACTGATCAGCTTTTTGTTCCCTGTTCATCTTATTCCACATACCTTCACAAGGTTGCCCCCCGACCACCACACCTGTAATGTTCTTCCTTCTTTTCTCCACTTTATAAAATCCCTAGTTTCATTCAAAGCATGACTCAAGGGCTATAGGAGACCTTTTCTGATATTTCCATTTGCTGGTATTCTTTTTCTATCTCCTGCCCCCAAATTACCTTGATTTTATCTGGTATGTATTTGTATGTACTAATCTGTCTTTTTCCAGGCCAATCCATCCTGCACACTGTGGCCAAAGTGAATTTTCTAAGGTGAAGGTCTGTTGAGGGCCAGGGTGGAGTGCGGTTGATGAGATCAGGATAGACCTTGGGGGGGGGGGGAACTGTTCTTGGAGACTTGTGCTCATTGTCATCCGGAATGGCTCTCCATGCCCCCCAGATGTTGTTGTCTCTGTGAGACAAACAAGAGAATTACAGAAAACAAGGGATATGTAAAATAGATGCTCCTAGACTTAAGACTGATTAAATTATCCTGATTGATTTAATCACTGGGACAGGAGATGAGCAGAATGTCACCTAGACTTTGCAGATTCTGACTATGTAACCCTAACCCTCAGATCAATAAACGGAACTGGTCTATCTTTTCCCGCCTCCCGTGACTCTTTTCTTTCAACCACATCACCCAGCCGTGTAGGGATGGGCCGTTGGCTACATCTGGCACCCGAACAGGGACCAGGGACCTGATCCAGGAAAAGGACTTGTCTTTCGGTGAGTGGCCACCTTGGAAAGGAATTCCGAATTCCAAGTTGTGAGAAGACAACGAAGGTAAGGGGAAGACTCGAAGAAGCCCAGCAGGGGTGTTTCACTTCGTTCGAGGTTCATGCAGGCACAGTAAAATCTCAGCACTTACAGGCTTATGGGGAGAGCTTACTTTGTTAACAGAATCAAAAGGCAGATTCTGTGCATAAGAAATCAGTACTGAGAGATACGCTAGTTAGCTATCTCCTTTCTGTTCTCGACGCCATTGGAGAAGGATCGCTGAAGCCTTTGCTACCGCTCTCGCCATGTCGAAGTCAGAGTCCCCCAAGGAGCCTGAGCAGCTTCGGAAGCTCTTCATCAGAGGCCTGAGCTTTGAGACGACGGACGAGAGCCTAAGGAGCCATTTTGAGCAATGGGGCACGCTTGCAGACTGCGTGGTGATGAGGGATCCAAATACCAAACGTTCCAGAGGCTTTGGTTTTGTTACCTATGCCACAGTGGAAGAGGTCGATGCAGCCATGAATGCCAGACCTCACAAAGTTGATGGCAGAGTTGTTGAACCAAAGAGAGCTGTATCCAGAGAGGACTCTCGAAGGCCAGGAGCTCACTTAACTGTGAAAAAGATCTTTGTGGGTGGCATTAAGGAAGACACTGAGGAGCATCACTTAAGAGACTATTTTGAACAATACGGAAAAATTGAAGTGATTGAAATCATGACTGACCAAGGCAGTGGCAAAAAGAGAGGCTTTGCTTTTGTTACTTTTGATGACCATGATTCTGTGGATAAGATTGTCATTCAAAAATACCATACTGTGAATGGCCACAACTGTGAAGTAAGGAAAGCTTTGTCTAAGCAAGAAATGGCCAGCACTTCATCTAGTCAAAGAGGTCGAAGTGGTTCTGGGAACTTTGGTGGTGGCCGAGGGGGTGGCTTCGTTGGAAATGACAACTTTGGCCGTGGTGGGAACTTCAGTGGTCGTGGTGGTTTTGGCGGCAGTCGTGGTGGTGGAGGATATGGTGGAAGTGGAGATGGCTACAATGGATTTGGAAATGATGGAAGCAACTTTGGAGGTGGTGGAAGCTATAATGATTTTGGCAACTACAACAATCAGTCTTCAAACTTTGGTCCCATGAAGGGAGGGAACTTTGGAGGCAGGAGCTCGGGCCCTTATGGTGGAGGCCAGTATTTTGCCAAACCACGTAACCAAGGTGGCTATGGTGGTTCCAGTAGTAGCAGTAGTTATGGCAGTGGCAGAAGATTTTAATTACCATTAGGAAACAAAGCTTAGCAGGAGAGGAGAGCCAGAGAAGTGACAGGGAAGCTACAGGTTACAACAGATTTGTGAACTCAGCCAAGCACAGTGGTGGCAGGGCCTAGCTGCTACAAGAAGACATGTTTTAGACAATACTTTTTGTGTATGGGCAAAAAAACACCAGGACTGTATTTGTGACTAATTGTATAACAGGTTATTTTAGTTTCTGTTTTGTGGAAAGTGTAAAGCATTCCAACAAAGGGTTTTAATGTAGATTTTTTTTTTTGCACCCATGCTGTTGATTGCTAAATGTAATAGTCTGATCATGACGCTGAATAAATGTGTCTTTAAAAAAAAAAAAAGAAATCAGTACTGATAGGTAAATAGCAAAAGTAAAGTTAGCAATGGATCAGATACTTTTTAAGAGCAGAAACACTCAGGTAGAGGCAGTTGTGGAGGAGGAAGGGGAAGAAGAGGTGGATTCCTGGTCAGAGGAAGCCTCAGCATCCCTGGAACTCTCAGTTCCCACATAACCGCTGCCATTCTATACTCCTCCAGAAACCCCAGATCCCATTAACCCAGGAGGAGTTGCAAGAGAATTCACCCCTCTGGATTTTAAATTTTTACAGGAATTAAAGCAAGGGGCAATCAATTATGGACCAAGTAATCCTTACATCCAGTCTCTTCTAGACAGCATTTCTCAGACAGTCCTATGCCCCACTGATTGGTGTAATTTAGATAAAGTCATTCTTGAAGGAGATTACTTAATGTGGAAATTTGAATTTCACAAAGCATGTTTGGAACAAAGTAAAAGAAATCAAGCCATAGGTCTAATTTGTGCAGAGGATTTTTGATAAACTTTTCTTGGTTTTTGAATTCTTTCTTATCGTCTGTATATATGTATTCTGTCTCTATGTTCTGTGTGAATGTGTTTGTGTGTTAATCTCTTTCCCATGTTTTCTCTTTCCCTTGTCCCTTCTCTCTGATGACTGCAGTATCAGGGAGGAGTATGGGAGAAAGAAAGAGAAACTAACCTTATTGCTAATGGCAGTTTCAGGAAAGCATAAAAGTTTTGGAAAGTTGTTTGTAAAACTCTCTCTTTCTACCTTCCCACCCTGGCCAGGTTGGGAAGGTGGAGAGAAAGACAAGAAAAAATCAGGGAAGTTTTTTCCTCATGTCAGAGGCAGGTTGACAAGCATTTTAATTATCTCATGTCTCACCTGAAAGAGAAGTTTTTGTGTAATGGGAAATAATTCAAAAGTAGTTATTCTGGTCATTTTAAGTGAAACATGTCACTCCTAATTGGATGTTTAAAATAGGTCAGAATTTGTTACATTATTTGGCACTAAGACAAATTGGAAAAATGCATAGATCTGAAAAAGATACCTCAGCAGAGATAAAGCTTTTGAACTCTCCAGTAGAACCGGAGGGGACTTGGCACCACTAGGTAGTTGTCCAGAAGTGTCCCTCACTTCAGCTGATAGAATCAAAAGCCCTCTTTTTCAAAGAATTTCTTAATGAGTGAATACAGAAGCAAAATTTACTTGAGTAAAGGTTAGAATCATTAAGATTTCTTTTGCCCTGCAGTCCCAAGTCATCATCCAGCTAGGGCTACAGTGAACTGTAACTCTTATCATCCCATATTAGATCAAGGGAAGAGAATGCTAAAGGAATAGTAGGGAATTTAATTTACCCTTCCCGAGGATAGGGGCTGGGCCACAGCAGTATGAGATCACAAGTCAACCAGCCCCTACATTTAGTAAGCCCAATCTTCTGTTAATAATATTTATATGTGATGGTTTGGAAATGTAATTAATGACACCTCAGTTTCACTATTTGTGTTACTGCTGTGCTTCTAAATTAATGTTATAGTCTTATATTGTAAAAATTGAGTAACCCCTGCAATTCAAAAAGTGTTAGAGAAACCAATTTCTAATCTGAATTTTGTTGAAACTAAAAGATGTTGGGAAAATTGTAAAACCAGTTACGTTATTTTAAATTTTATCAATCCTGCTAACCTTGTCTTATAATGTTTTGGTTTTTGTTATTGTCATTTAGAAAACCAGGTATTTTCACAAACTTAGCCTATTAAAGAAGTTTCAGTTAAAACAATTTGGCTATCATTTTAAAAGTTGTAAGAAATAAGTTATTTGGAGTTACTGTTTTAATGCTAAACTTAAAACTGTTAATTGATTACTGTCTGTAGAAAAGGAATTGAATTAAAACTTTTTAGATATGCTTGTTGATGGCAGGCATGGGTGAGGTACCAATCTCCTTTATTTTGTAAAATTGCAAAGGCCCCTAGAAAACCATCCCTATAGGTAGTCATCAATGCTGAGAAAGAAACTTGATTGACTTATGCAAATTATAAACAATGAATAGGACTTGCTCAGAAGTTGTAATATATGGAGAGAATTTTTGGCAATTGGCTTTTACATCTGGACAAGTTTTAATCTTGAAAAGGAAAGATCTTAATGGGATTCCCTTATGCATATGAGTCCTGCTTACTGTAACTCCATGATAATAGGAATGACTATCTGGCTCTGAGCTGATGAGTGAATTTTGCTGTTTAAGGCAAAAGACATTTGAGACCATATATATTTTTGTTTTGAGTTTGAATTTGAGTATATTCCTTTTGTGCCTGTTTGGTCTTTGTCTAGCCTCCATGCCAGGTTTGTCTTTTCCAGAGTGCAAGCCAACAACTTCCAGATAACTGCTCAGGCTATGTATCCCTTGAAAAGGACCCTTCGAGGCAGGGACAGCTCTACATCCAATCTCAGCAGGAAGCAATTTCAGAAGCTGAGACCTTCATCCCTTACCCCAAATGATCTTGGGTCCCATCTCATACACAACTGCTAGGGCCTATTTTAGAGGGAAATGGACTAGCAGACAGCTTGCTCACACTGACAGTTTTAGAAGCACAGCATTCTCACAGCCAATTTCATCAGTCAGCTCCATGCTTCTCAGGCAATTTCATATTACTAGAGACCAAGCAAGAAGCATTGTAGTAATGTCTTGTCCACATTGCATTCTGTTTTTGCCAGCTCCATCAAATACATCTATCAATTCTTGAGGATGCAATCCTATTGAAATATGGCAAATGGATGTCACACGTCCCAGAATTTGGAAGGCATAAATACCTTCATGTGACTAGACACATATTCAGGTGTAATTTGCCACCCCACTGACTGGTGAATCAACAAAATTTGTTATTGATCATCTGTTCAGGTGTTTTGCAACTCTAGGTATTCCACAAATTATAAAAACAGACAATGGTCCGGCTTATACTAGTCAAGCCTTTATTAAGTTCTGTCATACAGAATACAGTATAGAACTGGCATCCCATATAATCCTACTGGTCAAGCCATTGTATAATGTCACAATTGTGACATAAAAACTCTCCTCCAAAAACAAAAGAAAGGGGGAGAAGGAGGCAAAAGGATAAGGAGAAGAGTTGACATGGTATTATATACCATTAATTTCCTGACACCAGATAGAGAGGGGCTTATGCCCGCTCAAAAACAATTTCAAAAAGGCAAAACACACCTCACTGATTGGAAAAAAGTGAAGGTGAAATGGAGGGACATGAAAACAGGATTGTGGCATGGACCGTCTGAACTCTTAACGTGGGGGCGAGGTTATGCTTGTATTTCCACAGGAAATGGTGAAGAAACGATTTGGATACCGGAAAGAAACATCCAACCTCTGCCATACATTGGAGAAGATAAGGATCAAGGAAAAGAGGAAAGAAAAAAGGCCACGACCACAATGAACCTGTCATTGGACCGACAGGACAATGACAACACTCATTCAGCTTCTGGGCACCCTCCAGCTGACCACTGCACTCAAAGGAACTGAGTGAGAAGAAGATAGATGGACTTTTTGCACATAACCCACCTTTGGTTATGGGTGGTGAAATGGGGAGGGAAGATAGGTAATTATGGTAGCATATGGATCTAAGGTTTTTGGGAAACAAATTGATATAGATAGAATTTTTGCTTTTGTGATTGGGAAATAACATGTTTTAATTGTACTGTCACTGAATATGTTTTCATATAACTAACACTAGCATTATATCTGTAATTATATGTCCTAGGTTTGCTGTAATGCCTATCAAAAGTACAAGTGAGACAGAAAAGATGTATAAGTTGTATTATTTTAGGCATTATAAGCTTTGTGGAAGCATTGGCTTCCTCTGTGTCAATTGGTTTATCTATACATACAATTTAATGGATACTGTAAGGGAAACTATTGTGGTGGTGGGAAACAAAATTGATGTTTTTGAAACAAGATTGCTCATAGGATGTGATTGTAGGTTCATTTCCATTGGTGTTACTTCTGTCCATTATAATACCTCTATATATAATTTATAGACCAGGCCTCCAAGGGAAATCTTGACTCCAAGGAAGCAGCAAATGATTTGGGATTATGTTGCTAATACAAATCCCTTTGCATCCCTGTTCCATTGGCTCATATCTATATTACCTCTATCCCTTTGTTTCTCTGTGTGGCCGCCTATTCATAGCCTATTCATAGGTGCCTTCTGTCTTGGGTAAGCTTTTCAAACCTGAGTACAGTCACAACAAAAGAAAGGGGGAATTGTTGAGGGCCAGGGCGGAGTGCGGAGTGCGGTTGATGAGATCAGGATAGACCTTGGGGGGGGGGGGAACTGTTTTTGGAGACTTGTGCTCATTGTCATCCGGAATGGCTCTCCATGCCCCCCAGATGTTGTTGTCTCTGTGAGACAAACAAGAGAATTACAGAAAACAAGGGATATGTAAAATAGATGCTCCTAGACTTAAGACTGATTAAATTATCCTGATTGATTTAATCACTGGGACAGGAGATGAGCAGAATGTCACCTAGACTTTGCAGATTCTGACTATGTAACCCTAACCCTCAGATCAATAAACGGAACTGGTCTATCTTTTCACACCTCCCGTGACTCTTTTCTTTCAACCACATCACTGAGCCATGTAGGGACGCAGACCATCCGCTACAAAGGTCTGATCTTGTCATCCTACTATTTAATAAACTCCTTTCACCTCTATGTAAACTCAAGTGTAAACTTTATGTACTTGAGGTCTAGAGATTCTGATCTATTTGCTCTTCTTCACATATGGTGCTTCATTTCACATTTTCTTCCTTTTGTACCAACTGGACACCATGCCTGGAATATACTCCCTCCACCTCTTAGAATCTTCTGTTTTCTTTAAGACAGCTCAAATAACACTTTCTGTAAGAATTCTTTTTTGGTCCTCCCAGCTGCTAGCATCTTCTATGAGATTATATTCCATCTACTCCATGTGTATCTGTCTACTTCATGTACCTGTCTACTCCATTAGAATTTAAGCTTCTTGCAGGCAAGAACTGATCTCTAAATCCCCAGCACTAAGTATCACTACCTGATACTTAGCATTGCAGTGAAATTGCTATCTCCAAAGTTACCAGTGATTTCTTAATTACAAAATCCAACAGACTTTTCTCATTCTTCTCAGCCTTTTTAACTAGAGGTATCCTCCAGAATTCTATCATGAGTCCTCTCCTCCCCTCCTCTCCTTTTCTCCCCTCCTCTCCCTCTATACTATTTCACTTAGTGATCTCATGATGTCATTTCAAATCCATGGATTTGATTATCATCTCCATGCTGACAATTCTCAAATTTACCTATCCTGCCCTAATTTCTCTTCTGACCTCCAATCTCACCTCTCCAACTGTCTTTTCAGATATCTCAAATTGTATGTAAAGTAGACATTTTAAACTTAGCATGTCCAAAGCAGAATTCCCTATCTTTCCCCTAAAATTGTCCCTACTTCCTACCTTTCCTATTACTAGAGGACAATACCATCTTTCCAGCTTGCAACCTAGGCACCATCTTTGACTCCTCACTATGTCTTAACTATGTCACATCCAACTGTTGCCGAGGCTTGTTGATTTCATCTTTGCAACATCTCTCCTCTGATACTGCCACCACTCTGATACAGGTCCTTATCATCTCACACCTGGCTATTACAGTAGCCTGCTGGTAGGTTCTCTTCACTCCAATCTGTAGATCATTCAGTCACCAAAGCAATTTTCCTAATATGCAGGTCTGACCATCTCACTCCCTGACTCAGTAAGCTCCAATGGCTCCCTATCACCTCCAGAATCAAATATAAAAATCCCCTGGTGTTCAAAGCCCTTCATAACCTGGCACCCTCCTACTTTTTCCATTCTTTTTAAACCTTACATTCCAACACATACTCCAGCTTATTTTACAGATTAGGAGACTAAGGCAAACAGTGAAGTGATTTGTTCATTAGTTAGACCTATATATTTATGGTAGTGAGAAAGATGAAAGCAAAGGATATAATTGTGTGAGAGTTATTCCCGGAAGGTGCATATCCCTATATATGTCCCTACTTTCCTTTCTAAACTAAAAAAATGAAGACACTGAGAGGAGATGAACTGACATATCCTCAGTCTCTGTGGTCACACTAAAGTGGTCCTTTGCTCTGAGACTGATGGGAGTTTCCAACTAGAGTGTTAAAATATGGATAAATGAGTTGATATCTACCTCCATTGCTGAAGAAGTTTATATCCTTAAGAGCCAGCAGGAAATGAGACAGAGAAACATGGAGGAAAACAATATTATGTCAAGTGGACATGGCTCCCTGAATAGAAGCATATGTGTATACAACATGACTCCTCCAGGGATACACACAGCCCTCCATGCTTCAAGGACCACACAGCCTTCCAAGAAAGGAGGAATCCATGCCAGATCTAGATGTAGACTAACAAAGAGTAAAACAAAGCAAAAGAACAAGCAGTAGAGACAAAGTTGGACCCAACAGAGAGTCACAACATAGAGGAACAATTTTGACCTAACCTTCTGGGGGTGCTGTGAGTCATGAAGATTGTGTAGGTCATGAGGAAAGATGGAGCACCTAAGATGGGGGAAGGGGTAGATTGGTGACCTTTATAGCAACCACAGGTTATTTTCAGTAGAGTGATGGAGGATGAGTGGAACTCCACCCATGTTATTTACTATGAGTCAGAATGACTGGGAAATGTGAGGCACACCAGAGGAAAGGAATTGTTGTTGATGTTGTATAAGCTTGCTTGTGAGTCCTTTGTGATTTTTTTGTTGGACTAAATAAAACGTGTCTTATATTCAGTGTCTTCTTAGCCAGAATATTTGTAAAAGAGTTAAGGTCTTTGGATCTTTCTTACTCCAAGTGCTGGACTGCATTTGCTAGACTATCTACTCCTATATCACCTAACATTGTGGCTTAGAGTGGTAACTATGACAGTGTATGTTACTTCCCCAACATTTGCTGACAGAACCTCTGTAAAGGGAGAAATGGCTCCATTTGGTGTTTTTCCTTTTAAGGAAAAAGGTACTTTATATATATTTCTGAGGCTTTCTGAAAAGTTCCAAGCTCTATAGTGTTCCTGCTCATTTTAAATGCTGAGTTGATGGTGATATTAAGATGACTTAAAAATAGGAAGTATATGTGCATAGACTTCAAGATAAATGCTTTGGTCAATTAGATTTTTTTGAAAATGTAACATGTAGGGGAGGAGCCAAGATGGCAGAGTAGAAAGATTTACGTATGCTAGCTCCAAATCCACAGCCCAGAAATTTCCTATAAAAAGAACTCCCCACAAATTCTGGAGCAGTGCAAGCCGCGCAGAAACACAGTGGAAGAGATTTCCGTTCCAAAGAGCCCTGGAAAGCCGTCCCCAGGGGTCCGTCATGCTCTGGACAGCAGAGCCCACCCCTGCCCAGCTCTGGCCATGCAGCCCAAGAGGAGCAGATCCGAGCAGGCTTCAGGGACGGAACCTCCGGCAGCCGCAAAGGTCCCTCCACCCACAGGTGCTACAGGTCAGTGAGAGAGACGTCTGGGCTGGCCGAGAGGGGAGCGGGGTGTCTCCGTGACTTGGGCCCCCTCGGGAGGCAGCGGCAGAGGCAGTGGCAGAGGGAACGGCAGAGGCAGCAGCAGCGGCCCCGGACTTCTGGAGCAGCAGGCAGGAGCTCACGGCCATTACCGAAGATCTCTGCATAAACCCCCTGAGGGAACTGAGCCTGGGAGATGGCCCTGCTCCCACCCACTCTATTACTGAAGGTCTCTGCATAAAGCCCCTGAGGGAACTGAGCCTGTGAGGCGGCCCTGCCCCTACGTGAGCACCAGAACTTAAGCTCACATTGAATAGCAGCTGCTCCCACCGCGGATAGCCCTGAGACTGGGAAGCAGCATTTGAATCTCAGACCCCAAGCACTAGCTGGGCAGATCTAGGTGGGGGTGGAGAGGAATCTCAGAAGTGAAGTAACTGGCTGGGAAAATGCCCAGAAAAAGGAAGCAAAAATAAGACCATAGAGAGCTACTTTCTTGGGAAAGAGATGTTCCTTCCTCCCTTCATTTCTGATGAGGAAGTACAACGCTTGCCATCAGGGAAAGACATGGAGGTCGGGGCCTCTCTATCCCAGACATCCAAGGTGGATGTCCAGTGGGCTCAGGCCATGGAAGACCTCAAAAAGGATTTTGAAAATCAAGTTAGAAAGGTGGAGGAAAAACTGGGAAGAGAAATGAGAGAGATGCAAGAAAAGCATGAAAAACCGGTCAATACTTTGGTAAAAGAGACCCAAAAAAATGCTGAAGAAAATAACACCTTGAAAAATAGGCTCACTCAATTGGCAAAAGAGGTTCAAAAAGCCAATGAGGAGAAGAATGCTTTCAAAAGCAAAATTAGCCAAATGGAAAAAGAGGTTCTAAAGCTCACTGAAGAAAATAATTCTCTCAAGATTAGAATGGAACAGATGGAGTCTAATGACTTTCTGAGAAACCAAGAAATCATAAAACAAAATCAAAAGAATGAAAAAATGGAACATAATATGAAATATCTCATGGGAAAAACAACTGACCTGGAAAATAGATCCAGGAGAGACAATTTAAAAATTATGGGACTACCTGAAAGCCATGATCAAAAAAAGAGCCTAGACATCATCTTTCATGAAATTATCAAGGAAAACTGCCCTGAGATTCTAGAACCAGAGGGCAAAATAAGTATTGAAGGAATCCATCGATCACTGCCTGAAAGAGATCCAAAAAGAGAAACTCCTAGGAACATTGTGGCCAAATTCCAGAATTCCCAGGTCAAGGAGAAAATACTGCAAGCAGCTAGAAAGAAACAATTCCAGTATTGTGGAAATACAATCAGGATAACACAAGATCTAGCAGCTTCTACATTCAGAGATCGAAGGGCATGGAATAGGATATTCCAGAAGTCAAAGGAACTAGGACTCAAACCAAGAATCACCTACCCAGCAAAACTGAGTATAATACTTCAGGGGAAAATATGGTCTTTCAATGAAATACAGGACTTTCAAGCATTCTTGATGAAAAGACCAGAGTTGAAAAGAAAATTTGACTTTCAAACACAAGAATTAGAAGAAGCATGAAAAAGTAAACAGCAAAGAGAAGTCATAAGGGACTTACCAAAGGTGAACTGTTTACATTCCTACATGGAAAGACAATATTTGTAACTCTTGAAACTTTTCAGTATCTGGGTAGTTGGTGGGATTACACACACACATACACACACACATGCACACACACATGCACACACACATGCACACACACATGCACACATGTGCACACACACATACACACAGGCATGCACACACAGAGACAGAGAGCACAGAGTGAATTGAAAAGGATGGGACCATATCTTAAAAGAAATTAAGGTAAATGGTGAGAGAGAAATGTAGTGGGAGGAGAGAGGGTGAAATGGAATGGGGTAAATTATATCTCACAGAAGAGGCAAGCAGGAGACTTTTTAGTGGAGGGAAAAAGAGGAGAGATAAGAAAAAAACAAGAAGTTTACCCTCATCACATTCGACTAAAGGAAGGAGTAAAATGCACACACATTTTGGTATGAAAATCTATCTTACAATACAGGAAAGTGGGGGAGAAGGAAATAAGCAGGGAGGGAGGGATGTTGGAAGGGAGGGCAATGGGAGAAGTGAGCAATTTGAAGTCAACACTCTTGGGGAGGGACAGGATCAAAAGACAGAATAGAAACAATGGGGGGCAGAATAGGATGGAGGGAAATACAGTTAGTCTTACACAACACGACTGTTATCGAAGTCATTTGCAAAACTACACATATTTGGCCTATATTGAATTGCCTGCCTTCCCAAAGGGAATGGGTGGGGAGGGAGGGATGGGGAGAATTTGGAACTCAAAGTTTTAGGAACAACTGTTGAGTATTGTTCTTGCTACTAGGAAACAAGAAATACAGTTAATGGGGAATAGAAAGTCATCTGGCCCTACAAGACAAAAGAGAAGATGGGGACAAGAGAAGGGAGGGATGATAGAAGAGAGGGCAGATTGGTGATAGGGGAAATTAGAATGCTTGGTGTATTGGGGTGGGGGGAGGGGATAAAAAAATAAAAACAAAAAATAAAATTTAAAAATTAAAAAAAAAGAAAATGTCACATGTAAAACTATACTAGTATTATTATTATTGTCAAGGCATATGTCGAACATCCCTGTGAGACACAATGTGACATAGAACAAAGAGTTTTGGACTGGTAATTCGAAGGTCTGAAATCTGTTCCCATCTCTACCATTCATTGTATGCCTTTGAATGACCCCCTTAAGTGATGATTTCCAAGATCTCATCTCTGCTGCATGATGCAAGGGAACCATTAGGTTTTAATATTCATTAGGCTATTTAACGATTTCATCGATACCTTTTATTTTGTTCCATTATTTTCCCCCAGTATTCTTTCCCTCTTCCCTATCAATGCTATGACAAAAAGTACTACCATAAATATTTTGGTATATATGGAAACTTTCCTCTTATCAATAGTTTCCTTTTAAGTTTATATAGTGGAATATATAGGATGAAGGGTATGAACATTTTAGTTACTTTGCATAATTCCAAATTACTTTCTAAAATGATTATACTGATTCATAGCTCCATCTGCAGAGCACTAAGTGTGCCTATTATGCCACAACTCCTCCAACATTGACTATTCCCATCTATTATTACAATCTTTGCCAATTTATCGTGTGTGAACTGAAACCTCAGAGTTTGATTTGAATTTCTCCTATTATTGAAGCATTCTTTCACATTGTTGTTAATAGTTTGCAGTTTTTATTTTGAGAATTGTTGATATCTGTTGACCACTTATCTATTTGGATAGTGGCTTTTGGTCATATATATTTATATATGTGGGCAGCTAGGTGGTGTAGTGAATAGAATTCTGGGTCTAGCGTCAGAAAGACTCATCTTCATGAGTTTCAATCTGACTTCAGAAACTTACTAGCTGTGTGACCCTGGGTAAGTCACCTAAACCTGTTTGCTTCAATGTCCTCATGCACAACATGAATCGGAGAAGGAAATGGCAAATTACAAGTATCTTTGCCAAGAAAACCTTAAATAGGATCACAAAGAGTTGGACACAGACTCAGACTCTGTTGTAGAACAAACAAAAAGAATCTTTTATGTATATGTATATCTACTGGTTGTTTACATATCATCTATATCAAACCTTTACATGAGACTTTTGGTACAAAGATGTTTTCCTGTTTATCTAATTCCATTCTTATTCTACGTATTCATTATGTGCAAAAGTTTTTCAACTTCGTGTAGTCAAAATTATCCATTTTATCTTTTGTAATTGCCTCTGTTTCTTATTTGGTTAAGAATAAATTTCTTATGCATAGTTGTGAAAGTGACATGTTCTAATTTTTAATGATATGATTTTTTAATATCAAGGTCACATCCATTTGCAAAGTGGTATGGAATATAGTGTAATGTGTTGGTCTAAGCCTAATTTCTGACAGTTTTCCAGTTTTTTCCGAAATTTAAAAAAATCAAATAGAGTTCTTTCCTAGGCAATGTATATTTTCTGACTTATCAAACACTGGGTTATTGAGTTTCATCGTTTCTGACTCTTCTTTGTATAGTCTGTTGATCTACTTCTCCATTTTTTAACCAATACTAAATGGTTTTAGAAAAGGAAATGGCAAGCCATTCCAGTAGTTCTGCCAAGAAAACCCCAAAGGCAGTCACAAAGAATTGGATGACTGAAAAATGAATGATGATGACAACAGCAACAAAAACAAATGGTTTTGACACTGCTGCTTTATAATATAGTTTAAGGTCTAAAGTGATACTATTCCTCCCTCTATTCTTACTTTTAAAAATTATGTTCCTTGATATCCTAGATATTTTCTTTCTCTAAATGAATTCTGTTGTCATTTTATTGAGTTCTGTAAAATATCCCTTTGTCAGTTTGATTGGTATAGCATTAAACTATAAATTAACTGGTAGTATCATCATTTTTATTATATAAGCATGGCCCAGTCATTAGCACTGAATATTATTCCAACCATTTGAGTTGTTCTTTATTTCTTTATACATAATTGATCTATAGAAATATTTTGTCTGCTTTGATAGATTGATCCCTAATATTTTATGCATTTTGCAATTATTTGGAATGAAATTTCCCTGACATTTCCTCTTGAGTTTTATATAAAAATAACATAAAATATATTATATAGAAATGAAATTTATTTTTGAAGGTATATTTTATGACTTGTGACTGCAGAAACTATGATTTGTCTTAGTATCTTTCCTGATTCCCTGGAAAATGCTAGGATTTTCTAAATAAGCTATTAGGTCATTAGCAAATAGGGATAATTTTATATCCTCTATGTCTCTTTTTATGCCTTTACTTTCTTTCTCTTGTTTCACTGCTATTGCTCTCATTTCTAGAACTATGGGAAGATTGGGCATCCTTGTTTTACTATCCAATATTTATTAGAAACCTTCTAGTATATTCCCATTACATTTGGGGCTTGCATTTTGTTTTAAATAGATACTTTTTATATTATTAAAAATATCCCTCCATGCTTTTGAAGTTTCTTTTAATGTATGTATGTATGAATTGTCATTTGGCTTTATCAAAAGACTTTTTCTTCATTTATTGAAATAATCGTGTCATTTTGAATGTCTTTGTTTTTAATATGACTGATTGTGTTGATTTGAATTAATAATTAATAAAATTATGAAATTATTAAATGAGGTCAGGCATGCCCAATTCTTTTGGTATTTCTGGGAAAGATCATGATTGATTGTGAGAATTGGGGTAGCAATCACACCTTAATTAAGCACAGAGGGTAGGGAGGCAAAAAGCATGTAAAGGCAGGGACAAGCAGCTAAAGGGATACAGAGGCAGATGGAGTGGGAACAGGGGATAGCATAGTGAAGGCAGGCAGGCATTGTGGGGAAGAAGATGGAGACGGGGAGAGGCACAAATAATCACTTGTGTAACCATAGATTAAAGTTGGGAGCACTGGGCAGAATGAACTCTATGGATCTGGAAGAGGGTTGGGGGGAAGAGGGAGAGACAGGAATTTGAGGCCTCATTTTCACAGGATTTTTCAGAGGAATAGACCAACTCTTCTCTGCACTACTTTGGGGATAGTTCATTAACATATCTAAGTCATCTCAAAGTATCAGCACCTTTTGATGGTCTGAAACTGTGGAAATCTGGAATTGGTCTGGGATTTACATGTCATAGGACCAAGAACCCTGTCAGTGGTGCCTAGATGGCTTCTGCGGATTCAACACATATTACCAGGATGTGAATAATGGTTAATATACAATATGGTTTGTAAATTATTCCCCTTTGATCTTTGGGACAATTTGTACATAACTTCCAGGTTCCCTTTTGCAATCTTATTTCCTGCTATTGACCCAGTATACTAGGTACTTATAAACTAACTCTACTGAGTAAAAGCAAGGAGGAGATTGTCAGGGGGACAAGAACAAGACAGAATTTTAACACATGGTTGTTTTCTTAATGTCAAACAATCTTTCCATGTCTCCAATTTGGTAATAATGAAGGCTTTTGTGGATGAATTACTATAGTCTGCTGAACAGGATTTTATTTAATTTGTGTGCATTAATAATATCTGTCTAAAATTCTCCTTTTGTGCTTTTTTCCTTTCCTGGCTTGGGTATTAAGACTATATTTTTCTCATGAAAGGAAAGTAGTAGAATTTTTTTCTTTCTTAATTATTGAGACTAATTTATGTGGTATTGTTACTATTTGTTCTTTAGAAGTTTGATAAAATTCTACTGAGAATACACCAGGTCCAGGGGTTATTTTTTGTTTTGAATTTCCAACTAGTTCTATTTCATTTTCTGAGACTGGATTACTTAAGGTCTCTATTTAATTTTCTATTAGCATGGACTTTTATTTTTGAAGGTATTCCTCTATTTCTTAGTCAATATATAACTATGCATAGTAAGTTCTGATAATTTTTTTTTATCTTTCTGGTTTTGTTGTGATTTGCTCTTATTTGTAGTTGTCTTAATTTTATTTTCTGCTGTCTTCCCTTTAATGAGGTTGGCTAAATGTTGATCAATTTTATTAGTCTTTTCAAAGAAGCCATTTTTAGATTTATTTATAATTTCTATAGTCTTTTTGGTTTCCAGTTTATTTATTTCTCTTCTAATTTTCAGTGTCTCTTCTTTTGTGTTTGTTTTGGGTTCACTTATTTGTTGGCTTTCTAATTTTAAAAATGTATATTCAGTTCATTAATCATCTCTGTATCTATTTTATTAATGCATGTTTTTAGGGATATAATTTTCCCCCAAGGAGTGTTTTAGCTGTATCCTAGATATTTTAGTATGTTGTTTCATCATAATTTTCTTTTATGTAATCACAAATTATTTCTATAATTTGTTTTTTTAATATAAATTTATTTATTTCACTTTTTACATTCATTTTCACAAAATTTTTGGATTCCAAATTTTCTCCCCATTTATTCCCTGCCCCCACTCCAATACACCAAGCATTCTAATTTCCCCTATCACCAATCTGCCCTCTCTTCTATCATCCCTCCCTTCTCTTGTCCCCATCTTCTCTTTTGTCCTGTAGGGCCAGATGACTTTCTATTCCCCATTAACTGTATTTCTTACTTCCTAGTAGCAAGAACAATACTCAACAGTTGTTCCTAAAACTTTGAGTTCCAAATTCTCCCCATCCCTCCCTCCCCACCCATTCCCTTTGGGAAGGCAGGCAATTCAATATAGGCCCTATCTGTGTAGTTTTGCAAATGACTTCAATAATAGTCGTGTTGTGTAAGACTAACTGTATTTCCCTCCATCCTATCCTGCCCCCCATTGTTTCTATTCTGTCTTTTGATCCTGTCCCTCCCCAAGAGTGTTGACTTCAAATTGCTCCCTCCTCCCGTTGCCCTCCCTTCCATCATCCCCCCCCCACCCTGCTTATCTCCTTATCCCCCACTTTCCTGTATTGTAAGATAGGTTTTCATACCAAAATGAGTGTGCATTTTATTCCTTCCTTTAGTCGAATGTGATGAGAGTAAACTTCATGTTTTTTTCTCATCTCTCCTCTTTTTCCCTCCACTAAAAAGTCTCCTGCTTGCCTCTTCTGTGAGATATAATTTACCCCATTCCATTTCACCCTCTCTCCTCCCACTACATTTCTCTCTCACCATTTACCTTAATTTCTTTTAAGATATGGTCCCATCCTTTTCAATTCACTCTGTGCTCTCTGTCTCTGTGTGTGCGTGCATGTGTGTATGTGTGTGTGCATGTGTGAGTGCGTGTGTGTGTGTGTGTGTGTATGTGTGTGTGTAATCCCACCAACTACTCAGATACTGAAAAGTTTCAAGAGTTACAAATATTGTCTTTCCATGTAGGAATGTAAACAGTTCACCTTTGGTAAGTCCCTTATGACTTCTCTTTGCTGTTTACTTTTTCATGCTTCTTCCCATTCTTGTGTTTGAAGGTCAAATTTTCTTTTCAGCTCTGGTCTTTTCATCAAGAATGCTTGAAAGTCCTGTATTTCATTGAAAGACCATATTTTCCCCTGAAGTATTATACTCAGTTTTGCTGGGTAGGTGATTCTTGGTTTGAGTCCTAGTTCCTTTGACTTCTGGAATATCCTATTCCATGCCCTTCGATCCCTGAATGTAGAAGCTGCTAGATCTTGTGTTATCCTGATTGTATTTCCACAATACTGGAATTGTTTCTTTCTAGCTGCTTGCAAGATTTTCTCCTTGACCTGGGAATTCTGGAATTTGGCCACAATGATCCTAGGAGTTTCTCTTTTTGGATCTCTTTCAGGCGGTGATCGATGGATTCCTTCAATACTTATTTTGCCCTCTGGTTCTAGAATCTCAGGGCAGTTTTCCTTGATAATTTCATGAAAGATGATGTCTAGGCTCTTTTTTTGATCATGGCTTTCAGGTAGTCTCATAATTTTTAAATTGCCTCTCCTGGATCTATTTTCCAGGTCAGTTGTTTTTCCAATGATATATTTCATATTATGTTCCATTTTTTCATTCTTTTGGTTTTGTTTGGTGATTTCTTGGTTTCTCAGAAAGTCATTAGCCTCCATCTGTTCCATTCTAATTTTGAGAGAACTATTTTCTTCAGTGAGCTTTTGAACCTCTTTTTGCATTTGGCTAATTCTGCTTTTGAAAGCATTCTTCTCCTCATTGGCTTTTGAACCTCTTTTGCCAGTTGAGTGAGTTTATTTTTCAAGGTGTTATTTTCTTCAGCATTTTTTTGGGTCTCTTTTACCAAGGTATTGACCAGTTTTTCATGCTTTTCTTGCATCTCTCTCATTTCTCTTCCCAGTTTTTCCTCCACCTGTCTAACTTGATTTTCAAAATCCTTTTTGAGCTCTTCCATGGCCTGAGCCCACCAGACATCCACCTCGGATGTCTGGGATATAGAGACCCCAACCTCCACGTCTTTCCCTGATGGTAAGAATTGTTCCTCATCATCAGAAATGAAAGGTGGGAACATCTGTTCCCCAAGAAAGTAGCTTTCTATGGTCTTATTTTTCTTCCCTTTTCTGGGCATTTTCCCAGCCAGTTACTTGACTACTGAGATTCCTCTCCACTCCCACCTAGATCTGCCCAGCCAGTGCTTGGGGTCTGAGATTCAAATGCTGCTTCCCAGTCTCAGGGCTTTCCGCGGCAGGCATGGCTGCTATTCAGTGTGAGCTTAAGTTCTGGTGCTCAGGTGGGGGCAGGGCCACCTCCCAGGCTCAGCTCCCTCAGGGGGTTTATGCAGAGACCTTCAGTAAGGGAGCGGAGCTCCTTCCTCCTCCGGGAGCCTCTGGCTGCCGCTGCCTCTGCTGCTCCCTCCTGAGGGGGCCTGAGTCACGGGGACACCCCACTCCCCTCTTGGCCAGCCCAGAAGTCTCTCTCACTGACCTGTAGCGCCTGTGGGTGGAGGGACCTTCACGGCCGCGGAGGTTCTGTCCCTGAAGCCTGCTCAGATCTGCTCCTTTGGGACCGTGCAGCCAAGGCAGGGCCGGGGTGGGCTCTGCTGTCTGGTGCGTGACGGACCCCTGGGGACGGCTTTTCAGGGCTCTCTGGAACGGAAATCTCTTCCCCTGCATTTCTGCACGGCTTGCACTGCTCCAGAATTTGTGGGGAGTTCTTTTTACAGAAAATTTATGGGCTTTGGGTTCAGAGCTAGCATACGTGAGTCTTTCTACTCTGCCATCTTGGCTCCTCCCCCTCTATAATTTGTTTTTTGAATCACTTATTATTTAGAATCTCATTGTTGTTTTCTTTCATCAGTATCTTTTGTTTATGTTCTCTGAACTATTATTTATATTGCAGTATGGTTTATAACAAATATGCTTACCATTTCTGCCCTTTTACATTTATTTGTTCTATCTTTATGCTGTAATACATGTTCAGCTCTTATAAAATTTTAAGTGCTAAGAGATATGTATACTCTATCAATGTTATTTAAAAGGATCTATAAGTCTTATAGATCTAATTTATCCGGCAATTTGTTTAATTCTATATCTTCCTACTTATCTTTCTGTTAAATTTGTCCAAAACTGAGAGGACATTAAAATTTCTAGTCATTATTTTAGGATTATCAGTATCTTTTTATAAGTTCTTGTTTTTGCTTTGTCTGTTTGCATCTTCTGCTTTTTAATAAAAATTCATCTGCTGCATAGTTAATCTTGTTTCAGGCCCTTATAATTTTGCATATGACTTAGCTCTTTAGGATTTGTTTCTTCTACATATGGGGGAATTTTATTTTCCTACTCAATCTGTTATTCTTTTTAATTTTGTTGGATTGTTTAATCCATTTACAATTAAAGTTGTGAGAGTAAGATTTATATCTTCTTCCATTTATTTCTTTTCTTTTTGGGGGAAGAAGGGAGGCAATTGGAGTTGACTGACTTGCCCAGGATCACACAGCTAGTAAATGTCTGAGGTTATATTTGAATTTGGGTCCTCCTGATTCCAAGGCTGGTGCTCTATACCCTGCACCATCTAACTGCCCCATTCTCCATTTATTTCTAATATTTTTTTCTGAATTAATTTTGTTATTATTGTTGTTTTTCCTCTTCTGCAAACATTCACTTATTTTTGCTTAATCTTATTTTAAGGCAACTTAATCTCTTAGACTCTCTTCTCCTTATCCTCAAGACCCTTATCCTATTACTTGCCTCTATTTTCCCTACTTTTGCTTAACTTATTAATTCTATTTACTTCCTTTTATCTATTTACCTATTTCTTCTCTTACTTTTTTTAATCATTCACTTAAGTAGTCAAGTAAAATTCCCTTTCCTCTCCTCACCTTCAATTTGTTTGTGTTTGTTTGTTTCATTTTCCAGACTTTTTTTAAAAAAGGAATTCTTTTTCTCATTCTCTTCCCTTTCTGTCTATTCTAGACTTTTACTCTTTCATTAATGATCCTTATACTTATTTATTCTTTCTTTAGTCTCTGATTGAAACAGAGCTTCTAAAGCATGTATTTGAGTTCCCACTTCTAAATATTTTCTGTTATAGCTTTGTAGATTTTGCCTTTTTGCCATCTTTCCTCTTGAGCCCATTCTTAGAAATATTAATCCCTAAAAAAGATAGAGACGATAGATATACTGTCCATGGTAGAAATTTTCCTGCTTCTCTGATTGTGCTGTTTCTTATTACTTTTAACTTCCTAATGATCATTTCCCCCCATTTATTGTGAAATCTCTTCTCTAGGTCCATGTCCTCCTACCTCTTTACATATCTGTTGCCTCCAAAATATGTTTCCTCTTCTCTTGAGGCAGGATGCTGTCCATGAAGGCACAAAAACTCTTTCAGAGGTAGTGGTGTTTCTAGACACACCTCTCCTGCAGATAATACACATTGTAAAATTCCATCTTTCATTATAGAATATCTCTCTTCTGCAGAAAAGTACTCTTCACTTGACCCCTTCCAAGGTCACTTTTACAATCTGTGGAGCTGGGCCTATTTTAGTGAAACATTAGTCTTGGACCTTTCCTAGGGGCCACTTGTGCTGACTCAGCAATTTGATGTTTTGGGATAACACAGCAAACAGTGGTCCCATAGTCCCTCTCCTGTGACAGTTACAGAAGCAAGAGACAGCAAAGAGAATCTTCCACCAAGCAAAGAACTACCCACTCAGACCATGAAGAGAGTGACTTGCCTTCCGGACCTCTTTGCCACCCTATCTGCTGAGTACATCAAGACTCTTTCTGTATCTTCCTCAACTTCCCTTGAACATGAAATGGCAAAGTATTCTCCGATGACAGCCAGCACAGGAGCTGTCCTGGGTGAACTTAGAGTTGAATCTCAAAGCCTTAGATGTCTCCTCTTTCCTCAGAAGAGGAAGCATACTTCTTTCCTGAGGGTATAGTGAGCCTGGAGTGGAGATTTCCAGCTTTGAAGTAAATCTTGTGAATTTTAAAGGTTGGGAACTCCTGGGTCCCTTAGTAAGTATTTGCTGTATAGTAAAGGCAAATATCAATAGGAATAAAAAGCCTAACCTGTGATTTAACAGATCTTGAGGAAGATTGTACAGAGCTGAAGTACATATGAAATGCCTATTTAGAAGTCCAAAATATTTTTTATATTTTGATGGTTTAAGTATCAACCTTTGAGAATTGTTATTCAGTCATATCAGACTCTTTGTTAACCCATTTGGGGTTTTCTTGGCAAAAATACTGGAGTGATTTGCCATTTCTTACTTCAGTTCATCTAACAGATGAGGAAACTGAGGCAAACAGGGTTAAGTGACTTGCTCAAGGTCACATAGCTAGTATTTGAGGTCAGATTTGAACTTAGGAGAATGTAATAGTAGTTATAAGTTACTTCTATTTATTTACATTTCTGTCAATATATGTGAATCTTTTGAGTTTAGACTTTCTTTTCATATACAGCAACAAATGTCCTATGCTTGACTTATGTTGTACCTTTTCTACTCCCCCTTTTTGAGGACACCCTGGATATGAGGCTAATCTGCATTTTAAGTGGTTTTCCTCTGGGTCTCCATGGTGAGGGAAGATGAGAAAAGGATCTTGACTCCTCTCAGGTTCCCTTGATACTGCACTCGGTCCATGTATATGCATCCAGGATGAGGAACCCCTTGGTCCGGTGGACCCAGCTCTGGTTCTATTGTTGGACGGAGAAAGGGAATAAGCATTTTATACAATGCTTGCTCTGTACCAGGTACCATGCTAAGCTTTTTACAAATGTTACTTCAACATCCTCAAAACAGCCTTGCAGGTAAATGCTGTTATTATCTTCATTTTAGAGTTGATGAAACTGAGGCAAATGGAGCTTAAGGGATTTACTCAAGGTCATACAGCCACTAAGTAAGTGTCTAAGGCCAGATTTGAAGTCAGGCCTAGCATTGTATCCACTATTACCTAGCTTACATTAACAAATATTTATTAAATTGAACCTGAGAGCTTTCCTTTACAGCATATAACAGGTCCTGTAAAATATCTCAGTGAGACACCTGGGCAGAGCTCTAAAATGATAGAAAGTCAGAATAATAAACAAGGCCCAGGATGAAACTATATTTTCCTCCCTTACCTGACTCTAGATTTTTTGGGAAAAGTGGATATAATTTTACAGATTGGTAAACCTTTCTGTGGCCTATAAATGTTTCAGTCAGCCTGAAGGGCTGAAATAAGCAAATGAAGTCTCATAAATATAAATCTGTTGGGACATTTCTCCAGTTTCTAGAAACTGTATAAAAAAGACATTTGCTGAGAATCTTGGTTCTCACCTATCAGTTAAGAGCAACGGGGCTTGAATCTAGTAACATATAAACTCCCTCAGGCCAGGGACTTTTTTGTTTTTGTCTTTGTATATAAACAGCAAGTTGTCCTAGATTGAGAATTAACTGACTGATTAGGGAAATAGGGGTTTTTAAATCTAACCTCTGGCATGTACTGACTGTGTGATTCTGGGCCACCCACTTAACCTCTTTTGAACACTTGGGGTTTGGGGGTTAGAGTTTTTTTCTTCCCTACTTATTTATTCTATTTTTAAAAAAACTGGGTCAATTAACTCGTATCATATAGTTTTAATTTATGATTTCTTGGAATATAGCTTTGGAAAACTAGGCTTTGATAAAGTCCATTGGGATTCAAATGGAACTACTTGACTATACCTTTAAATGCAAATCACTCTGGCTCTCATGGACTGGCCAATAATAGGTCCCAGCCCAAGCATCTCTGGCTCATTGTATGGGTTTTGATGGCTTGCAGTGAGTGTAAATAGCAATTATTTCTGTTCTGGTCAGAAATTCTGAGGGTCTTTCCCTTCCCAGATGGATTCTTTTAAGAAGGCAAACTAGGTTGTCTTTTACCTCAATTCTAACTTAACCTTTAAATACTAAATGGGTGTTGCCTCAGACAAACTGAGACCTGGGAAAGACTTTAGCTTAAAAAGGCCAGTGTTTTCCACTGCATCTGCCATTGGCAGTCGTCCTGACCTGTGTCTTGTCACTAGATTCTAATGACTCTGGAGGAGTGAGTGAGGTTGATGACTTTGCACAGCCCTGCCTCATTTAGATACAGTTCACTTTCAAGTCAATATATATCACCTTCCTAAAGTCATTGGTCCTCTTAGAGAATGAAGATACACAGCAACAAAAAATAACATTTTTCCTCTCAAAGGCTACAGAATCAATCTACATTGGTAGAAGACATTTCCTCCACAGGTGGTCTCTATCCAGGGCTTCTTAAACTTTTTCAACTCTTGACTCTTTTTCACGTTGACAGCTTTCATGGGCATTGGGTGACCTGAGGGCATGTGGAGTGCAACGTGCTCATGCTCTGTGTTCAGAACCAATGCTGTAGTGAAGTTGCACAATGCAACATGGACAAGCACTGCCAGAAACACCTCAGATTCATTACACGTTTGATTTTGAATTTGTTTTTGGTCCTATGTTCAGAAACCTTTTACTGTTGCCACATTTTTTGGGACCCCATATAGGATCACAACCCACAGTTTAAGGTTTGGAACAGCAATAATAACAATAAATCCCTAGCACAGTGCCTACTGACCTACAGCAGACATATAAACATTTGTTGAATTGAATCCTGCCTTTGACATTGCCTAGCTGTTTGACCCTAGGCCAGTCACCTAATTTCTCTGAGCCTCAGGGTCCTTATCAGCAAAATTGGGGTAATTATAGTGCCTAGCTTCCAGGGTTTTCATTTCCATGAAGTAAGATCATGTACATTAAGTACTTTGCAAACCTAAAAGTGCTATATAAATATTAGCTATAATGATGATGAATAATAAAATCCAATCCCTCTTTCTTTATCCCCCATCTAAATACATCTGTTTTGTAAAGAAGCAACAGGCAGAGACAGAGGAAGGACAGGGTGGAGAAGAGCTTCTGTCTCAGATAAATTCAGAGCCAGTTTTCTTCTTCCCCCAGGGTGAAATATTCTGCCATCTGTCTTAATTAAACCTTTCAAAATTCATCTTGTGTTTTTCCTTACATTCCTTTGAAACCTCCCTTAATTCAACTGTCTTCAGGATATCTCTTCTCCCTTAACCACCATCTGGTGCTTTTATTTAAAAAAAAAAACCCTCCAAACAAAAACAAAAAAATAAACAAGTTCCTTGGAAGAAAGCTTTAACCAATAATGATGATGATAATTTATTCCCATACTGAGGCCCATTGCTATTTCCATGGCAATAGATTGTGATGTTCTGAACATGGGACTTGTGTTATCAGGAGAAGAGGATAGCAACAGATCCTGTAGGGACTCTTTGTCCGTGTCCATAAGAAAATACAATGGCAATCATTTCTCCCAATAATACTATCAACTTTATTTGTGTATGTCCATAAGATCATAGATTTAGAACTGTGGAAAGAATTGTAGAATCAGAGATACAGAGTTAGAAGAGATATCAGAGCCTATCTAGATGAACTCCCTTCATTTTATGTTAAGGAAAATGACACCCATGTATGTGATGTTACACAGGGAATAAAGGATTTGGTTAGGTCCCCTGAATCTAAATCCAGAGTTCTTTCCAGAGCACTACCTGGCCTCTTGGCCAGACCTCAAAAACTTGGCAGTAGGTAGGGGCGAAAACTAAAATAGGCTAAACTTCTTCGAGCTGTAGATGGATTTTTAGTGACTCACTTTCCAAATAAAGGTATAATTAATGATTAAACTCTTTTGCAAATAAACCATATTTTTTTAAAAGGGAAATTTCAATTGGTATAATTTATTTACACTTATTAAGATTTTATTTATCATGAAATCACATTAAAGTTAAAAAAATTACTTTGTTGTGGTACAAGTTTTACACATTTTTCAAGTTTTCTTACTGTTTACATTTAGTTAATGGGGCGTATTACACTTCTTATCAGCATGTTTGAAATTGATTTCTTTAGAAATCTGAAAACTAGCCTTAGTAGCCCTTTCATTTTCTCAGTTTACTTTCTTGGAACACCATTATTCCCCATTGAGATTTTTTTTTTAACAATATGGACACCTTAATTTGTTTTGTATTAGTGTCCAATTTGCTTAAGTCAGAATGTTTTGATTCAGAATGTCAAAGAAGAATGTATTCCTTCAGAATGGCTATTACTTTTGCAAACAAGGCACAGTATTTTGTCTCTCAGGTAAGTGAACAAGTATCTATTTTTCCACTCCAGATTAAACTCTCTAGGTTCTGATTCGATCTTCCATTTCTTTTTATCACCCATTTTACAAAATCCCTCCAAAACTTTAATGTTAGAACCAAAAATCTACACTGCAACTGCTCACATACAAAAAGTATTGAATTGAGTGTCTCACCTTGGAGACAACACCAGACACTCGTAATTTGAAGGGCAGTGAAAGAGGTAAAGAAGCTCGGGTGTTGTAGCTGCTCGTTACACAGTGGACATCAGCAGCATTGGTGTGTGGCTACACTTGCTTTGTCCCTGTTCAACACCAGTAACAACTGAAGACACAGTGAGAATCAGAAATGACTCTTGCTTCTCTCAGACTAGAGACAGACTGAGGATGGTTGGTTGCTGTGGGTCACATGACAAACAGGAGAGAGTGCATGGTGGCAATCCACCTGCCAAGTTACATGACTGGCACAATAGTGACTAGTGAAAGGCAGGTTAAGCCAGGCATGGACAAAGCACTTGTTACATCTTTACTTTCTTTTATATCCTCTACAATTTTTGTGGGCTGCCCCAAAACCTTTGGCAGGAGGCCTGCAGGCCATATGTTGTACAGGCCTGCTCTAGGCTGTTTGTTTATCTCCTCTGGATTTCAGTGTCCTCATCTACAAAATGGGGATAATCATATTAGTTCGCATTTCTACTCTGATGCCTCATGGTGGTATGAAGGTGACTCTGGAATATTGAAGCTACGCCAGCAGAGAGATCCTATAGGAAGCTCTACCAAGTCAAAAAAGCTTCAGATACAGAGAACTGACAGCAGACTGAACTATTCCAGCCAAGTTCAGCTGAGGCATATCACCAGCATGCTGTCCAGTCTTTGCGTGTAGGGACTCATAAAACAGATAAAAGTACAAAGTGGTCCTCGTAACTAGATAGTTCCCCTCTACAATGAGGTTGGTGGAAATGGAGGCAGAGGGCACTGAGAAAAGGACAGTTTAGACAGTCTATAAACATAATAAGATTATTGATCCAGAGCTGGAAATACCTCAGAGGCCATCTCGTCCCCCCCCACTTCACTTTATAGATAAGGAAAATGAAGTCTACATAGGTCAAGTGATTTGCCAAAAAAAAAAAAAAGAAAAAGCAAAGCATCATAGGCAGGATTTGAATCCAGTACCTTTAACTCCAGAGTTGGTACTCTTTATCCACTATACCACACTGCCTGTCATTCAACTGTTGGTACTTTTACTATAAAATCTTTATCTAGTGACTGAAGTGCTGATAGAAGCCTGGAAGAATCCAGCAAAGTTGACTGAATATATTGACATGCTCACCACAAATGAAAACAGAAGACATAAAGAAGAAACAGCTCATTGGAAGTTGTTTGTGGAGATACAAATGAAGAAGATGGCAGAATTGGTCTTATTATGCTCCCAAAAGCAAGGAGAAACATAATTTCATGTGGTAATTGGTTGTCTTTCCTTGAAATACTTATGATAATCAGAAGAAAAGGGACTACCAAGAAGAAAACTATAAATTACACTCCAACACTTAAGTATTGCAGAAGATGCAGATGTGCAGGATTCTATAAAGAACTTGATAAGCTCTTTCAAACCAAGTCAACATTAACTTTGATAATTAGTGACTTCAATGAGAAAGCAGGCTCAGGAAAAGATATCAGCAAGTGTTTTAAAATAAGATTTAGAATTTAGAAATTCTAAATTCAGGGTTAGCTAGATAGTACAGTGAATAGAGCACTGGCCCTGGAGTCAGGAGGATTTGAATTCAAATCTGGCCTGAGATGCTTACTAGCTGTGTGACCTTGGGCAGGTCACTTATCCTCAATTGCTTCCAGAAGGAGGAGAAGAAATAATCCTCAATTCAGCCACCCTGGTTACTTTTTCCAGTATTAGCTATACTTTCATTCATACTCCTCAGCTCACTGGTCAAGGTTGGGTTTGGAATACTCTTTGCTCCCCATTGCCACTTCCAGGTTCTCTCCATCACTTAAGAGATATTCTTGAGGTCCATGCTATTCATCTCTACCATCCAACAAATGTCTGGGTAACTTTTATCTACAAAGCTCAAAGTCACTCTCCTTCCTCCTCAATGAGGTCAGTACATGGCTCACAATTTTTTTTCTCCTCTCCAACTCCTGTCCTTGTACTAGGGTATCTTCAACTTACGTATTGCCTTTCCCTCTGAGAGGAGTTCATAAAGCTACACCTTTCCCATAATCTATTCCTCCACTTCACCTCAGCCAAACACAAAGATGGTCATACTCCTGATCTTGCCATCACCCACACATGTTACTACCACCATGTTGAAGAATCCTTAAATACCCTTATCTGAGTATAGTGTGTTGGTTTTCCACCTTTCCTTTTGCCTTCCTTTACCTAACCCTACTCTTCCTTCATACAATGACCTCTAATTCCTTGACCCCCAATTCTTTCCCAGGCTGTCTCATTTACACTGACCACTCTTTTCTCTTTTCTCCATCTTGACTCTTGGATAAACCAATTAACTCTACACTATCCTCTTCTCTTGAGTCCTTAGCCATCTTATTTTACTGATTATATATCCTGCCAAGTCTCAGTCTTGGATCGCTCCCACCATCTGCTCCCTTCCCTCCTACACATGTGCTCTTGAATAAAAGTGGAGAAAATAATGCAAAAATTCTGATTGTATCCACTACAAATTTATGTTACACAATGACAACTGGGTCCTCAAGGCTGCTAGGCGATCCTATTATACTTCCCTCATCAACTCACTATCCCACTCCACAGTGGTTCTTCCAAATCTTTTCATCCCTCCCTATGCCTCCCATGGCTCCTCCTCTCCCCACTCTCTCAGCTGAGAACTTTATGTCATATTTTACAAAAAAAAAAAAAAAAAAAATTGAGGCCATTCTGTGAGCCCTGTTCTCCTTTTCTCATATCACAACTATGTTTTCTGCTACTATTTCTTCCTTCACCACCATCTTACAGGATGAGTTGGCATTGTTTTTTTTTTTTAACCAGGCTAACTCCTCTACCTGCTTAAGTGATCCCATTTCTTTCTCTCTCATGCCATAAATATGTCCCCTCTGTTATTCTCTGTCACTTATTTTTAATCTCTCCCTGCCTACTGGTTACTTCTTGACTGCCTACAAACTTGTCCATGTCTTCCCCATTGGCAAAAAAAACCCCTCATTTCGTCCTTTCATTCTCATTAACAATTATCCTATTTCTCTTCTGCCCATTGTGGTTAAACTCCTAAAAGAGGGTATCTACAATGGTCACTTCCATTTTCTCTCTTCTCACTCTCTTGTTGACTCCTTATAATCTGACTTCCAAACTCATCATTCTACCAAAATTACTCTCCACAAAGTTACTAATGATCTCTGAATTGCCTGATCCAATGGCCTTTTCTCAATCCTCATCCTCCACAACCTCTCTGCAGTCTTTGACACTGTTAATCACTCTCTCCCCCTTGATATTCTCTTCTTTCTTTCTCCAGGAGAGACAGGATAGACACCAGGAAACATAACACTCTCCTGGGTCTCCTCCTGTCTGATTGTTCTTCTCAGTTTCCTTTTCTAGATCCTTATCCAGATTATGCCCTCTAACCATAGAGGGTTCTGTCCTGGACCCTTTTCTCTTCTCCCTCTATACTACTTCACTTGGTGATCTCATCAGTTCCTATGGATTTAATTACCATCTCTATCCTGATGGTTTTCAAATCTATCAATCCTGCTCATCCTCTCTGATGGCCTCCAATCTCTCACCTCCAACTGCCTTTCAGACATCTTGAAGTACATATATAGAAGCCATCTTAAACTCAACATGTCAGAAATATAGCTCATTATCTTTCCAACTAACCTTCCCCCTTCCCCTCATCTTCTCTATTCCTGGAGAGGAAAACACCATCTTCCAAGGCCCTCATGCATGCAACCTGGGTGTTATCTTCAGCTCCTCACTCTCTCAACTGCCATATCCAGTCTGTTGTGAAGGACTGTCGATTTCATCATTGCAACATCTTTCCAATATGCCCACTTCTCTCCTTTGACACTGCCACCACTCCGATGCAGGCCCTCATCACCTCATACTTGGACTATGACAATAACCTGCTAGTGGGTCTTCTCAGTCTCAATCCCCACTCCAATCCATTCAACCACTAAAGTGAGTTTCTGTGTAAAGTAAAAGTGCCAATCTGACTATATAATTCTCTCTGCTCAATAAGCTCCAGTGGGTCCTCTATTACCTCCAGGATCAAATACCAAATCCTCTGTTTGGTATTCAAATTCCTTTGTAACCTAGCCCCCTCCTGACTTTTCTGGTCTTCTACCTCACTCCCTCCAGGTACTATTCCATCCAGTGACACTGGCCTCCTGCTCTGGGCAATTTCTCTGACTTTTCCCCATGCCTGGAAAATTCTCCTTCCTCATCCCTACCTACTGACTTCTCTGGTTTCCTTTATGTCTCATCTAAAATCCTGTCTTCTACATGAAGTCTTTTCCAACCCATCTCCTAGTGTCTTTCTTCTTTTAATTATTTCCTATTCATCCTATACGTAGCGCGTTAGTACACATTTGTTCCTTGCTGTCTCCTCCATTAGATTGTGAGTTCCTTGCGGGTAGTATTGTCTTTTGCCTCTTTTTGTATCCCCAGAAATTAGCACAGGGCCTGGAACATATTAGATGCTTAATAAATATTTATCAATTGACTAAAAATGGAAGAAGCTTGCAGAATGTTCAGAAATCTTATGGCCATGTAATGTGAATAATTTCTTCAAGAAAAAAGTTGGAAAATGCTGGACCTGGTAAGAACCAAACACTACTACAGAGAAATGAAGTTGACTACATTTTAGCCAGCAGAAAATGATTGATTACTGACATAATAATTTCTGAATCAGCTGCCTATGTGCGATCAGCTCATTCAATAGTGAAATTAGAAGAAAAGATAAAAGTGAGGATCAGATGCCATGTAAAAGTAAAATAGTTCCAACCCAACCTATTTAATTTTTTTGATCAATTCTATTTAATTGGGAGTTGAATTCAATTACACCCCCTGGGAGCATGTGTAGAAAGGGTCTATAGGGACTGTTACATGGAGTGTGTTGCCTTGGCAACTTCTCGGTAAACATGTGCTCACCTCTAAAGGACTTGTCTTATGATGGAGTAAATCCTGGATAGTCCCATGATTTCTCACCTGGGTGACAGTTGAAGCAGAGGAGCTTCCTGCAAGCTGTGTTAGGATTGATCACTAAACCAAGAAGAGTGACAAATTCAGTGGATCTCTCTCTCTCTCTCTCTCTCTCTCTCTCTCTCTCTCTCTCTCTCTCTCTCTCTCTCTCTCTCTCTCTCTCTCTCTCTCTCTCTCTTTCATCTGAGGATGTAAACATCCTTTCAGCCTCTGGAAGAATGGCAGCTAGTTCCCTTCCCCCAACTCATGTGCATGTTTTCCCAAGGCAAACATGGTCTTAGCCTGCTTACTGCCTCTTCCAATTTGTGTCTCCTTTCCAGATCTTAGGTGAATAAGTATGAATCCAGAGTTGGATGAATCTAGGCTTGGAGATTACTATGTGAGTTCAAGAGGAGGTGGTGGATCTTTGGTCAGAGCTGACTAGTAGCAGAGAAGGAGTCCCCAACAACTACTCCAGTGTTTCTTGGAGATGACCACCAGCAGGAAGATGAACCTAATCCCCGTTTCAGCTTGCCAGAAGATATTTGCCATGAATGGGATAGTATAGAGATGGGCTAAAACAAATGTAAAATGCCTACTCAGCAGGCCAACAAAATTCCTTATGTCTGATAAGATTGAAATATCAGCCTCCTGGCAGCATGTAATAACTATTGTTAAGTTCTAAGTGACCAGTTGTTTAATTCCTTATTCAGAAATAAAAGGTCTCCTACCAATGGCCCCTAAATTGGAAATAAATACTTGTTTCATACATGATTCATTGTATCATGTACTTTGAATACCTTTTTGTCCCCCTTTTGGGAACACCCTAGATTTGAGGCAACATAATAATTTATAGGTAAATTTTTCCTGGGGTTCAATGGTTAGGTTAAATGCTCAAGTGTGAGAAAAGAAACATGACTCTTTTTCTTGGTGGTCAGCTCATCTAGGATTGACCTCAATTTGACTGTGTATACTGTTCCAGAGCAGAGCCTTAGTGGAGAAGTGAATGGGTATAATGCCCCATCCCCTTGGGTCCAGCAGTGGATAGAGTCCTGGGTCTGGAGTCACAAACACCTGTATTCAAATTTGTCTTCAGATACTTAGTAGATGTGTTGCCAAAATAAAGTTACAACCTCTGTTTGCCTTAGTTTCCTCAACTATAAAATGGGGGTAATAGTAAAACTTACCTCAGAGGATGTGAGGATGATCCTTGTGAGGATCAAATGAAATATTTGTAAAGCACTTAGCACAGTGCTTGGCATATAGTAGATGCTTAATAAATGTTTGTTTTCCTTCTTTCTTAGATCTGAAAAATGGAAAGTGAATAAAGCTAGATTTTGATGTTAATTATCAACACTTCAAGGTTTAACCACTTAAAACAGTTGCTACAATGAAAATCAGAAAGAACCCAGGAGCAGCCTCATCCAGCAAACTCTGAATTCCTTGACAAGTGGAAAGGTGGAGAAGTCAAGAATCCTTAGAGTATGACCTGATTTGTAAAACATTGGAAAGGATAATGAAAAATTATGATCATAAACAGTAGAAGAGAAAATGAGTTTGTGTGGATGAAATACAACTAAGTCAAATCATACAACAAAATTTTATAGATGAAGCTGAAAAGACAAGTAGAAGTCAAGTAGAAAAAAATGAGTGATCTTAACCATGGATGGCAATCAAACCACCATATTTCTACTTAGTCTCTGATGTATTGCATAAAGACTCTTCTTGTTGTTCAGTCACTTTAGTCGTGTCCAACTCATTGTGACACCATTTAGAATTTTCTTGCAAGGATAGTGGAGTGATTTGCCATTTCCTTCTCCAACTCATTTTGCAGATGAGGAAACTGAGGCAAACAGTAAAGTGACTTGCCCAGGGTCATACAGCTAGTAAGTATATGAAGCCAGATTTGAAGTCAGGAAGATGTCTTTCTGATGCCAGGCTTGGCATTCTACCCACTGAGCCATCTAGGTGCCCATAAGAACTTTTAGACTATGTCTTATAAGACATGTTTGAAAGAACTGGATTTGTTTTGCCTGGAAAAGAAAAGAATTTGGTGGGACATCAAAACTATTCAATTATCTCAAGGTCTGTACCTTGTTACACTTTATTCCAGCTGGCAGAACAATGAGTCAAAATTCTAGAGAAGCAGCTTGCAGTTCTACCTAATGAAAAATGTACTAAAAATTAGACATCTCCACAAGGTGAATGGGATTTTTTGAGGTAGTGGATTCCTCTTTAGTAAAGAGCTTGGAAAAGCAATACAACAAGGCTGTATATTGTCATTTAACATATATGCAGAGCACATCATGTGAAATGCCAGGGTAGACAATTCAAAAACTGGAATTAAGGTAGTCAGGAGAAATATCAATCTCAGATGGATAGATGATACTACTCTAACAGCAGAAAATGAAGAAGAATTAAGAAGCTTCTTGAAGAGGGTGAAAGAGGAATGTAAAAACTGACTTGAAGCTTAACATATAAAAAACAAAGATCTTGGCAACTGGTCCCATCACTTTCTGACAAACAGGGAAAAGAAATGGAAGCAATGTCAGATTTTATATTCTTGGGCTTAAAGATCACTGCAGATGGAGACTGTAGCCATGAAATTAAAAGACATTTGTTCCTTGGAAGGAAGGTTATGGCAAATCTGGACAGCATACTAAAAAACAGAGATATCACCTTGCCAGCAAACATCCATATACTCAAAGCTATGGTTTTTCCAGTGGCAATGTACAACTGTGAGAGTTGGACCATAAGGAAAGCTGAGTGCCATGGAATTGAGGCTTCCAAATTGTGGTGCTGGAGAAGGTTTTTGAGAGTCCCTTGGACAACAAGGAGATCAAATCAATCAATCCTTAAAGAAATTAATTCAGATTATTCACTGGAATTTCAGATACTGAGGCTTAAATGCTTTGGACACATAGTAAGACAGGATTCATCGGAAAAGACCCTGATGCTGGGAAAGATTAAAAGCAAAAGGAAAAGGGGACAGCAAAAGGATAACATAGAGAATTTCATGGAAACAACAAACATAAACTTGAGCAGACTTTGAGAGATAGTGAAGCATAGAAGGACCTGGTGTGTTGTGTTTCATGGAATCATGAAAAATTAGACACAATTGAATAATGAACAAGTGAACTTCAAGCAAAGGCTGGATGAGCACTTACTGCGTTTCTTGTTAGAAAGGGTTCTTATTCAGGTATTTGCTGGATTAGAAGATCTCTGAAGTCCTTTCCAACTCTAACATTCTGGAATATTGGAGAGAAAATTAAATATTGAATGGGGTGGGGGGGAGAGATTCAATATGATGCAATTCATATATTCTCCACTTGAAGAAAAACAAGTATATCAAAGTGATTTTTCACATTATAGAGAAATTTTTCCTTTTGTAGTAGACTCTTAAGCTTAAAGGCAGATACTGTCTAACTTCTGTATTTATAAGTGCTTAATAAATTACTGTAGATTGATTTTACATATTTACCCAACACACCTTTCCACATGGAACTCCCTTAGAAGAGTGAGGTATTTTCGAGATCATGAACATGACAAAGGGATAGCCAAACTGAAAGCTCAAGTGTTACTCTAGATCCGTGTTCTCCAAAGAGGGGTTGTACTCTTCTAAGGGCTTATGACATCACCCAAGGTGGTATGTGATCAACCAGTTAGAAAGTGGGAAGATGGATTGTTATCCCACCCTCTCCACAGGCTTGTCTCTAATCCAGTTATATCAGCCTCTTATCCACAAGGCAGCTGGAGTCAATAAGACCTGAGTTCAAATCTAGCTTCACACATGTATTAGCTCTGTGTCCCTGGGCAAATTACTTAACCTTTGCCTCAGTTTACCAGTCTATAAAATGGGGATAATAATAGCACCTACCTCCCAAGGCTGAAGTGAGGATTGAATCTTATACATATACATATCTACATATACATATATGTGTGTGCATGTAAAGTGCTTGGTGTAGTGTCTGGCATGTAAGCACTATAGAAATGTTAATTACTATTACTAGTATTATTCATTATCAACTCACATTCCCCCAACACACCCTCTCCCACTGCTTGCCTCTTGTAGCAGCACTACAGGTCCAGTTGGCCCCTCAAGGTGATTATAACAACAGTTACCAAGGCAACCACAGAAGCTGTATAGGCAAAATTCCCCACAGCTTATCCCCAGATAACCTCCTGGCTTTAACAGGTGCCTGTCAGTCGGTGGGCACTTCAGGCCAGTCTCTCTTGACTAAGAGGCAGTTGTAATTTTGTTTTGGTTGAGATGGAGTGAGTCACACAGGATGAGCTATGATGTGTATTAGGTTATGATCTGTATCACAGATTCCATTCAATATCTTCTCTTTAACTCTAAATCTACCCATCTTCCACTTTTCTCTGTTTCCATCAGGTTACCGCTATCCTTGGAGTCACCAAAGATCCTAAGGTCAATATCATTCTGGGTACAAGGGGGAAGATGGCGGGTACAAGGGGGAAGATGGCGGGGTACAAGGGGGAAGATGGCGGAGTAGAAGGACGCACATTTACGAGCTCCGAAACCACAGCCCATAGAATTAATGTAAAAAGAGACCCCCATAACTTCTGGACCACTGAAAGGGGTACAGAAATGGAGTGGAAGAGATTTCCGTTCCAGGGAGCCCTGGAGACCCGTTCCCCAGGGTCCGTCGCACCCCAGAAAGCAGACACCACCCCAGCGCTGCCCTGGCCGTGGCCCCAGAGAAGCTGACCCGAGCAGGCTTCAGGGACGGAAGCTCCGGCAGCCAGGGAAGTCCCTCTGCCCACAGAAGCTACAGGTCAGTGAGAGAGAAGGCTGGGCTGGATGAGAGGGGGAGCGGAGTGTCTCCGTGACTCGGGCCCCCTCGGGAGGAAGCGGAGGTGGCAGAGATGGGGGCAGGAAGCGACAGAGGCAGAGGCGTGGGCGGCAGCGGAGGCAGCAGCGGCTGCCTCCATTAAGGAAGGTCTCTGCATAAAGCCCCTGAGGGAGCTGAGCCTGGGAGGCGGCCCTGCCCCCACCCCAGCACCAGAACTAAAGCTCACATTGATTAGCGGTGCGAAAAGCCCATTTGAATCTCAGAGCCCAAGCACTAGCTGGGCGGATCTAGGCGGGGGTGGACAGGAATCTCAGAAGTCAAGTAACTGGCTGGGAAAATGCCTAGAAAAGGGAAGAAAAATAAGACTATAGAGAGTTGTTTCCAACAAATGCAAATGATCCCAACATTCAGATCTGACGAGGACGAGGAAATATTCTTGCCATCAGGGAAAGACGTGGAGGGTGGGGCCTCAGCACCCCAGACACCCAAGGGGGATGTTGGGTGGGCTCAGGCCTTGGAATAGCTCAAAAAGGATTTTGAAAAGCAAATTAGACAGGTGGAGGAAAAACTGGGAATAGAAATGAGAGAGATGCAAGGAAAGTATGAAAAACGGGTCAATACCTTGGTTAAGGAGACCCCAAAAAATGCTGAAGAAAATAACACCTTGAAGAATAGGCTCACTCAATTGGCAAAAGAGGTTCAAAAAGCCAATGAGGAGAAGAATGCTTTCAAAAGCAAAATTAGCCAAATGGAAAAAGAGGTTCAAAAGCTCACTGAAGAAAATAGTTCTCTCAAAATTAGAATGGAACAGATGGAGTCTAATGACTACGAGAAACCAAGAAATCACCAAACAAAACCAAAAGAATGAAAAAGTGGAAGAGAATGTGAAATATCTCATGGGAAAAACAACTGACCTGGAAAATAGATCCAGGAGAGACAATTTAAAAATTATGGGACTACCTGAAAGCCATGATCAAAAAAAGAGCCTAGATATCATCTTCCATGAAATTATCAAGGAAAACTGCCCTGACATTCTAGAACCAGAGGGCAAAATAAGTATTGAAGGAATCCATCGATCACCACCTGAAAGAGATCCAAAAAGAGAAACTCCTAGGAACATTGTGGCCAAATTCCAGAACTCCCAGGTCAAGGAGAAAATCTTGCAAGCAGCTAGAAAGAAACAATTCCAGTACTGTGGAAATACAATCAGGATAACCAAGATCTAGCAGCTTCTACATTAAGGGATCGAAGGGCCTGGAATAGGATATTCCAGAAGTCAAAGGAACTAGGACTCAAACCAAGAATCACCTACCCATCAAAACTGAGTATAATACTTCAAGGGAAAATATGGTCTTTCAATGAAACAGAGGACTTTCAATCATTCTTGATGAAAAGACCAGAGCTGAAAAGAAAATTTGACTTTCAAACACAAGAATGAGAAGAAGCATGAAAAAGGAAACAGCAAAGAGAAGTCTTAAGGGACTTACCAGAAGTGAACTGTTTACATTCCTACATGGAAAGACAATATTTGTAACTCTTAAAACTTTTCAGTATCTGGGTAGTTGGTGGGACCACACACACACATGTACATGCATGCACGCACACACACATACACACATGCACACACATACAGAGACAGAGAGCACAGAGTGAATTGAATAGGATGGGACCATATCTTAAAAGAAATTAAGGTAAATGGTGAGAGAGAAAGGTAGGGGGAAGAAAGAGGGTGAAATGGAATGGGGTAATTATATGTCATTTAAGAGGCAAGTAGGAGACTTCTTAGTGGAGGGAAAAAGAGGAGAGCTGAGAAAAAAAAAAAAAACAATTAGTTTACCCTCATCACATTTGACTAAAGGAAGGAGTAAAATGCACACTCATTTTGGTATGAAAACCTATCTTACAGTATAGGAAAGTGGGGGAGAAGGAGATAAGCAAGGGGGGGTGATGATGGAAGGGAGGGCAAAGGGAGGAGGGAGCAATTTGAATTCAACACTTGGGGAGGGACAGGATCAAAAGACAGAAGAGAAACAATGAGGGGCAGGGTAGGATGGAGGGTAATTCAGTTAGTCTTATACAACACGACTATCAGGGAAGACATTTGCAAAATTACACAGATATGGCCTATATTGAATTGCCTGCCTTCCCAAAGGGAATGGGTGGGGAGGGAGGGATGGGGAGAATTTGGAACTCATAGTTTTAGGAACAACTGTTTAGTATTGTTGTTGCTACTAGGAAAGAAGACATACAGTTAATGAGGAATAGAAAGTCATCTGGCCCTACAGGAGAAAAGAGAAGATGGAGACAAGAGAAGGGAGGGATGACAGAAGAGAGGGATTAGATTGCTTGGGGTATTGGGGTGGGGGGAGGGGATAAAAGGGGAGAAAATTTGGAACCCAAAATTTTGTGAAAATGATTGTAAAAAGTTAAATAAATAAATAAATTTAAAAAAAAAATATCATTCTGAACTCCCCACACTCCCTAACTCCACATGTCTGATCAGCTGCCAAATCTTATTTGTTTCTGTATTTATAGCATCTTGGTGGTTTAGGCCTTCCCATCACTTTTCTCATGAACGCATGTACTTTAACAGCCTCATTCTTTCTCTATCTTTCTCACAGCTGCCAAAATGATTTTTCTTAAAACACAGCTTTAAAGATGTCAGTCCCCTACTCAGTAAACTGCAATGGTTCTTTATTGACTCCAGGGTTAAATATTATTTCATTTTTATTTTGTCCTTTTAAAATGTCTATTTTGGGATAAATCATACAAAATTATATAATTATTAAAATAGTATATGTATATAATTTACATACATATACATATATATGTAAGGGAAGTGTTGAAAAAACTATTAGTGGTATCGATATATAATCAAAAAAAATATGGAGGTCACTGATCTAAGTATTTTGTATATACAGTGTTGCACAGTGTAAAGGGTGCTGTATTTGGAGTCAGAGAATTCTGGATCAAGTCCCTGGTTCAAATACCAGCCTTGACATTTGCTATTTTTGTGACCTCAAGTAGGTCACTCCATATCCCTGGACCTCATTTTCTTCATCTATAAAAAGAGGGTATTGGACTGTATGGCCATTATGGTCTCTTCCAACTCCAAGCTTATAATCTTTGTGTTCAGTTTGTCATTGCCACATTAGATGACTTAACTGTTTATAGCCTGAAATATTATTAATGCTACTTGATGATTTTCTTTCCTCATAATCTAAAACCTTCAGAAAGTCCAAATGCTATGTCATGCTAAGTCATTTACTCAGTTATCTAGAAGAGATGACAATTAAAAACAGCTTAGAGTGGCAGCTAGGTGGTGCAGTGAATAGAGTGCTGTTCCTAGTGTCAGAAAGACTCATCTTCCTGAGTTCAAGTTTGGCTTTATATAGTAACTAACTGTGTGACCCTGGGCAAGTCACTTAAACCTGTTTCTTCTATAAAGTGATCTGGAGAAGAAAATGGTCAACCACTCCAATATCTTTGCCAAGAAAACCCTAAATGGGATCATGAAGAGTTGGACACAGTGAAAAAAAAACTGAACAAAATAGACAGTGAGTGACATCACCATAGACTCTACTTTAAAGGCAAAAAAGGCAACTTGAAGCTATAATCAACTTTAAGCTTTTCTAAAGAGGGATATCACTCCAACAAGGAGCCAACAGGGACTGACATTTTTGGGATGGAATAAAGAAACAGGTGAGGTTTCAAGAAACTGTGATACTTAGGAATTTACTGAACATTGTTAATGTGATGTCTAAATATAGATTTTTTTACTGCTTAATAGAGCTGAGAATAGACTAAGGCAGAGGGCCATGGCAGAATTGGTATAACCAAATAAAGAATGAGAGTATCCCTCACCCTTTTCTCCCTAATTTTTTTTGCCCTATTTGGTATTTCTTTATCTATTTATTTGATTAATTCACATTTATAAAACGTTTTATGACATTACAAAGTGTTCCCATTCAGTATATACACAGCCTAATGAGGTTGGTAATGGAATTGCAGTGTTATTCTCATCTTACCATACAGACAACTGCTGTAGCATCTAGGAGCAGTATTTGCGATAAAAGATGCCTTGGATAACTCTTGGGCCCAGGGTTGGTAGGTTTTCCAATTGGTGACTGTTCTTAAAGGTCAAAAATTTAATCAAGAGGGATGGAGGCAAAGTCAGTGTCTTTTGGATCAATCAATAAGCATTGATTAAGTTCCTATTATGTACTTGGAAGATGAAGAAACCAAGGTTGAAGCTTGATTTATCCAAGGTTATACAACTGGTATGTATTCCACATATAAGGAAATTCAGGAAATTGCCCAAGGTTACACAGGTAATAAGTGTCAGTGTTAGGATTTGGACCTCAGTCTTCTTTAAGACTTCAAGTCTTAAACAGTTTTCCTTTATTCCAGGATACTTCTTAAGTGGTACAGTGGATAGACCTCTGGGCCTGGAGTCAGGAACACTTGAGTTCAGATGTGGTCTCAGACTTACTAATTTACTAACGTGTGACCCTGGGCAAGTCACTCAACCTCTGTTTGCCTCAGTTTGCTTATCTATAAAATGGGGGTAATAATAGCACCTACTTCCCAGAGCTGTGAGGATCAGATGAGATAACTATGAAGCACTTACTACACTGCCTGGCACACAGTAAGTACCATATGAATGTTAGCTATTGTTATCGTAATGATGGTGATGATTAAACTATTTTTTAAGTCTTCATAGTAGGAGATAGCAGAGGTGTGGCTAGGGAATAAAAGGAGTTGCTGTTCAGTATCAAAGTAGATTTAGGGTGTATTCTGGAGGTGGAAAGTTGGACTTGGCCTCTGGGATCCTGGGATCTGATAAATGAGTTTTTGCCTTATTTTGCCCAGAGCCAGGCCTCCAGGTTATTTCCTGAACATTTCCAAGTTATGCTGCCCTTCTATTTCCCCTTCATATGTTGTGTTCCCTCATTAGAATATAAGCACCTGTAGCTCTAATTATTAAGGAAACATTTTCTACTGTAATGCCTAAATTTGATTTTCAGTGTTCACTTGGTGCTCTTATCTCTTGGGTAAAACTGTCAAATCCCTCTTGTAGGTAATAGTGCTTAAAATACTTCAGAACAGCCATCATGACCACCTAAGCCTTCTCTTCAAGATCACCAATTCCATATTAGTTGCATATATGCAACTCACAATTATAATTATTTACATCCTCTGCTATAGAAACAAATTTCTTGATCCTGGTCCCCCATACCCAAAGTCTCCTACCCATTGAACCTAAGATTATTCCCATCCTGCCTCATCTAACTCTTTTTTTATCCAATATTCACAGGGCAACAGAAACAAGAAGATAAAATATCAGTAGTTTAATTTGGTTTTTAACTAAAAAAAAAACTGGGTCTTACCAATGTATTGAATAGATAATTGATTTGTAAATAGTATTTATCACATGGTGCTGCTATTCTTATGAGAATCCAAAATTAGAGCATGAACTGTGAAAAAATGTATAAAACATGTTTGATAGGACAAACTGAAGGTTGAATGGTTTCTAGGAAGACTCAAAGAACTTAGTAGATGTTTGTTGAATGAATGAATGAATGTATTCACTCCATAATGGTCCAGAAAAGTCAATCAGGCTGAGGTGGCTCCTGGTCTTAAAACTCATTAAATTCAAAGCAGATTGTACCTCTAGAGACAACCAGATCAGAGTCTGTCTTTAGGTTACTTCGGAGTAAACATTATCTGAAGACCATCCAAAGGATTAGTAGTCCAAATGTGAGAGCACTTACCTTTATAATGCCACATAAACAGTATCCTTTCAATGTCACAAGAGCTTTGCAATACTGATGTGATAGAACTGTCTAGCTTTCCAGCAAAATGGCTGTATTCTTGTTATATTACTATAACCTATACTTTTATCAATAGCTTTCTAGTGCCATGTGGGTGCTACATATAGGCATTATCTTTTCCAAATCTCTAATAAATGCTTTTGAAAATTGGGGAAGGGGGAGGAGAATGTAAACTCCTTGAAGGTAGGCACTGTCTTACCTGTCTGTATTTTATTTCCAGCACTTAGGACAGCACTTGGCAAAAAGACAACACAATAAATTCTTTCACTCTCTGTTTATCTCTTTCCTGTTATAGTTGATATATCTGTAAGATATATTTAGGGGTTGATACAATATGTTGTGTAAAAGACATCTGGCTTATGTGTGGTATTGATAGATATCTGGTCAAGGATCTGGCCCACATTTCTCCAAGGGAGACTGATTTGAGCCTTTGAAAGGAATAGGAGGAAAGCTTTGGCTGAGTGCTTACTCCTTCCCTCACCTATCTCCAAGAGGGAAAATGGATTATAGAATTATATTTCTCTACTATACTTAAAATGTTTGTAATACTTTAGTAGGGCAAGATACATGCGACTTTCCATGATTACTCTTAAGGGAAGGGTAATAGTTAACTTAATAACTCCAGCTCTGCTACTCACCACCTGGCTACACAAAAGAACATCAGCAATAGTGAATAGCAAGTGAATCCATTCATCCAAGGACAGCAGTAAATAGAAGTTGGGAAGGTTATATAGATTAAATAGACCATATAGTTCATAATAGTTAAAGTAAATCAATGGCTGAGAGCAAGATAATACACTTTAACTTAACCAAGGAAAAAAGGAAAAAAAATCTTACCAAAGGGAGTCCACCCTCAGCATTCTCTAGGATTGCAAACACTGGAAGTCAAGGGACATGATAGGGAATTGGATTCGTCAACATATCTGTGCATCTTTAGGCTCATGTTTGTTGTTCATAAGTTCATGCCTTGCCTCTTTTGACCTATCTCTGAGACGTCCTTTGCTCAATATTCTTTTAGCCAGTCAGAAGTTGTCTTCCTTTGCTTGTGCAGGTTGAGGTTGTCCCTCAGGAAAAACCATCCCTAGCTTGGTCAGTAATCACATATCTATTGCTCTGTCTGTCTATCTATCAGCTGTAGAATAAGGGGATCCCAGAAATGGTGGGAAGCAGTGAAGAACATTTTAGATATGGGAGATAGCTTGTACAAAGGAACAGAGATAGGAGGTGCAATGTTGTATAAGGGGAACAGGAACCTGACTGGTGCAAAAAAAATTGTCAGGGAAAGATAAATAGATGTGTGTGTGTATATATATATATATATATATATATATATATATATATATATGTACATATAGACTATATATATATATGTACATATAGACTATATATATATATATATATATATGTATGTACACACACACACACACACACACACACACACACACACCCTTGTATGGTGGCTTCTCCTGTGATTTCAGAAAAATATGGGTTAGAAACTTGGTAGGTTTTGACCCAAGATGAAACTTTTCTAGAAGCCTTCAAGGAGCTAAGGACACTCTTGTTCACTTCATGTAGTCATTTCATACCACCAATTAATTCTCCCTTTTTTTTTATAGAAAACTTACCTGTGTTTTCCCCTTCCCCAACCTTCTGTCAATGTTTTCTGTAACTGAATTTTAGTTTTCTTGGCTGTAAATTGTATGGATAAGCAATAACCTCATGCTGAGTCCCTAGTGAACAGCAGCTATGATCTGGAGTTTTGTCCTGTTATCTTAAATATATTTTGTAAAGGAAGCAATAGTTTGGAAGATAATTCTAGCCTTTAGAGCAAACCCTTGCTCTCATGATACAAAGGGCAGATATATTAGGGAAGCATTTTTCCCTACCTCAGAACAATTATCTGGTTTTTGACAATCTCTAATGTCCTAGTTCTTACAGGAAAAATATATTGAGCATGCATGGGTAAGCCACTAGAGCCAGGTGGAGGAAAGTATTTGACAGGTATTGCCAGATATTAACATGATATGGTGGGAAAAGCCCTGGGTTCAGCTTGTAGTATGTGGGGGTATGGGGGGAGAACTTAGAGGTGGGTGAAGGAGGCTAGGAAAATGTCTTCTCTATTGTTGGGGGGGAATGGAGAGAGAGAGAGAGAGAGAGAGAGAGAGAGAGAGAGAGAGAGAGAAACATGGAGACAAAGATAGAAAGAGAGAGACAGAGAAGAGTTGGATTAAAACATTTAAAAGAAAATTCATGGGAGAGAGCAAAAAGAAATTCAGAAGGAAACAGAAAAAACAATTTTGAAAATATTAAATTTATTATATACTTAAAAAAATTAAGATGTACAATTTCATGCACAATCATCTTCTCCTGTTCAAATTTGAATATAGAAATGTTCCCTTTTTTGTATTTAAGTATAGAATAATAAAAACCACAAAATACTTTAAAACAATAATAAAAAATAGCAATAGGTTTTTAGTCATTTTTTTTAGCTGTGAAATTGTGGGCAAATCACTTTTGTATTCTGGCATCCACAAGAGAATGCTGTACGGCAGAAGGGACAGAAGGGTTGACTAAGAAAAAGAAAAATTGTGCAGAAGGCCAGATATTGACTTTGGGGAGGAGAAATTTAGGAGAGCTCCAAAAGACAGATTCTGTTTTAAGGAGGTTAAGAAAAGTTCAAGGAGAAAAGATGGTTGGTAATGTTAAGTAAGAAAAGAGAAATCAAACAGATTGGTAAGAAGAGGTAAGAGGTTAAATGAAATAAAGGGAAAGAAGTGGGTGTGACTGTCAAGTAGTTATGAGCTTCCAGAGAGGCTGTCAAGATGTTAAAAGGGGCTAATTAGGGGAGTCATCATATGCTTGCTAGAAAGAGAAGGATTGATGTTCTTAGTCAGAAAGAACAGGGAAATTTTTGCAGTGACTTGCCTTGAATTTGAGATGTTACTATTTCTGCTGAGTTCAAATGACTGCTTTTTTTGCAATCAATGCAGACTGTCCTCCTTGCTCTAAGAAAGGGTGAAGGGTCTTGTCCCTGATAGCCCAGAGAGCTCCTTAAATGAACAAACAAATGGGATTTCATTGTGAAAAGAAAAGGGTAAATAAGATTTGAAGAGGCAGAAGGCAAACCTGAGCTATGTCAAAAGGCTAGAGAGCAGAAGCATTTAAAAAAAAAAGAATGAATAAATTACAAACTCTCTTCTTTGGCATTTAAAGCCCTTTACAATCTGGGTCTTATGTATCTTTCCAGGTTAATTATTATTCTGTGCTCCAGCCAGGCATATTGTGCAATGGGTACTTTCTGTTCCTTTACTCAGTGTTGCATCTCCTATCTCTGTGCCTTTGCACAATCTATTCTCCATGCCTGGAACACTCTCACTGCTCACCACTATTTGGGGGATTCTTTAATTCCCTCCAAGACTCAACTCAAGTTCCACTATCTCCTTTGGTCTTTTCCCAATTCCCCTAGCTGCTATTCCATCAATATTTTTTCTTTGACAATAGCTAGAATCTAATGGTCTAAAATTCTATAGAAATCAACCCAAGAGGGATGGGAAAATCAAGAATAAAATTCTGAAGGTTGTAAGGGGAGTTAAAAATCTTCCTTACTCATTAATAAGCCTCAGGTGGAGCTTGATTAGGGGACACTTGTTTGCTTGAAGACTTTCACACCTTTTAGTAATTAGGCACTGAAGAATGTGGGTTGCAGGTTGTGATGCCTTCTACCACTATATATACTCTGAGGTGAGGTTTTGCTTTAGGGCTTAATTATTGGGAGAGTGTTCCTGTGCTTAGGCCAGATGAGACTCTGGAAAGCTAAGGGAACCCCCACCCACATCCCCCCTCCAGACAGTTGGATCTGTCTATCTATGATGTATGTATTGCCTATGGTCAGACAGTTGGAAACCCTGTCTGTTGGTCCTGCTTGTGTTTTTGCCGTTGGTATATGTGTTTGATTAAAGTGATTGTTGACCCCTTAAAAGCTGTTTTCCTTTCAGAAAAGCAGATCTAAGAACCTGTGTACACCGGCCCTCCTGTGCATGCCGGGGTGTTAATTGCTACAAAGACACAAAGAGAAAACATCCTGGTGAGAAGCTGATCAAAGAAGCAGATGTGGGTGTATGGAGAACTCACCAAATCAACATTGTTTTTTAAAACATATGGATAGAAGATGGGAGCTGGTGCAAGTAGTAGAGGATGTGTACAATTCTATACAGATAATGGAGAATGGCATAGTACTATAAGAATACTGTCAGGAGTGTAAAAACTCAGAATGAGTTACATCTGTCAAGGAAATCTAAGGACACCAAAAAAGGGGAGGGCTATAATGGCTGAATTGGGGAGAAAAAGATCAAAGAAAGGGTAGGAATAATGCTCAGGTTGGATGGGCCACGGACAACTTACAACAGAGAAGATATCACTGTTCAATTTTTTTTCTTTCTTTTTCTCTGGTAAGGAGAATGACCTTTTGACTGAAAAAAAAGTGGCTATTAATAGTGAGTTTTTAGCTGATATCAATGAAGAGGTAGTAAGAGAACACCTAACTCTATTTGCAATGACTTGGCCCAGGTGAACTACATCCCCAAGTTCTGAAAGAAATGGTAGATTAGGCTGATTGAGCCCTACTGTTGTGACATTTGAAAGAACATTGAGTATAGAAGAACCACGGTTCTGAGAAAAGGGGGAAAGATATACAGATCTTTTAAAAGGGGAAAGGAAAATGGAAATTGGAAATTATAGGCAAGTGAGCTTGACTTCACTTCTTGACAGAGTTCTAGAAGGTATCATGAAAGAGATGGTTAGGGAACAAATCGGAAAGTGTGGGATGACCTCAAAAAGCCAGTATGACTTCCTTAAAAGCAAGTCATGCCAGACTTATTTCATTTCTTCTTTTTTTTTTTTTGGCAGTTACTAAACTGGTAGATTGGGAGATGCTATAGATAGAACTTGCTTGGATTTTAGCAAAACATTTATTAAAGTGTCTCATGGTATTCTTGTGTAAATGAGAGAGAAATATGGACCGGGAAATAGGATAATTAGATAAATTTGATGTTGGATGATAGGCTGGGATAGACCCAAAGAACTATTATTAATGGCCCTATTATTCTGCAAGGAGGTTCTAGTGGAATGCTCCCCAGGGACCCATGCTTCTTCCTATGCTACTTATTTTTTTTGAATCAGTGACTTGAATAAAAACATAGATGGCATGTTTATCAGATATTAAGATGAACCTGGGCACCAGATGACATAGCCTGAATCCAAAAAGATCTTGACAAATTAAAGTACCAGTACCTTTGCCAAGAAAATCTAATGGATTGTATTGGCATGAATGACAAAGGGTCAGACATGACTAAATGACTGAATGATAACACAGTTAGAAGGCAAGGCAAGTCAACAAGTCAAATTAACAGGCATTTATTATGAACTTATATTCCAGACACTAGGCTAATCTTGTATTCATTTATCTGAAAGAGATCTGGGAGTTTTGGTGTACCACAACCTCAATATTAGTTGACAGTATAACACAGCAGCCAAAAAAAAAGCTACTGTACCATTGGGCTGCATTAAGATAGTCATTACATCTAGAAAGAAGGCAATGAGAATATGATTGTACTCTACCATAGTCAGACCTCAATTGGAGTATTGCATTCAGTTTGGGGTATCATAGCTTAGAAAATACATGGATAAGCTAGAGAGAGACCGAAGGAGGATAACCAGTATGGAGAGAGGTCTCCAGTCTTTGTCATATGATGATCAGTTGAAGAAACTGAGTCTGTTGATCTTGAAGAGAAGACTTAGGGGACACGAGCCATATGTGAGGTTTTAGACTTGTTCTGTTTTGCCCCCAAAGAACCAGGAGCAACAAGGTAGAGTTGCAAAGAGACATCTTTAGTCAAAGAAAAACTTTCTAAATGTTAAATCTATACAAGAGGGGAATGGGCTACTTTGGAGAGCAGGATTCCAGGAATGCAAATTTAGAACTGGAAAGGATCCCAAGAGGCCTTGTGCTCCAATCTCCTCATTTTACAGATGAGGAAATTAAGCCCCAAGGAATTTTAGTAATCTGCCTAAGTCTCACAGGCAGAATCAGAGGTGGAATATGAACACATGTCTTTTGACTACAGAACCACTGTTCTTCCTCTGTCATGGTCTCATATTCCCTGTCATTATAGGGCTTCAAGCTAAGGCTGGTTGATCTCTTGTTGTATACTGTAGAATAAAGTCTTTTTCAGGTAGAGGTTGTACTGCAAGGCTATTGAAATCCTTCCCAGCTCAGAAATGTTGTGATTCTTCTGCTAAGTTTAGTTTCTTCCTCACCTCTAAAATGGTTGTAATAGCTATAATAATATTTAGTTTACAAGACTTTTATAAGGATCAAATGAGAATGTTTAGAACACACCTGTTATTAATGTCAGTTTGTCCTATCCCTGTTTCCATCGTTTAACTCAATTTCAGTCTGTGAATTTGAACCTTGTTATTGTTGAGTTGTTTCAGTTGGGACCCCATTTGGGATTTTCTTGGCAGAGATACTAGAGTGGTTTTGCTGTTTTTTTCTCTGATTTTACAGATGAGGAAACTGAGGCAAACAGGATTAAGTGACTTGCTCAGGGTCACATAGTAAGGCCTGAGGCTGGATTTCAATTCAGGTGTTCCTGGCTCCAGGTCTGGTGCTCTATTCACTGAGCCATCTAGCTGCCTTCAAACTTGAACCTTTGGTGCCTGACTAATTTTTCTTGTATGTATGTATGTCTTGTATGTGTGAATCCTTCTCTCTTTCTCTCTCTGTCTCTCTCTCTCTGTCTCTCTCTCTGTCTCTGTCTCTGTCTTTGTCTCTCTCTCTCTCTCTCTCTCTCTCTCTCTCTCCCTCTCTCTCCCTCTCTCTCTCTCTCACCCTCTCTCTCTGTCTGTTTGCTAAATGTGCAACACTCCAAGTTCCATTAGATTTCCAAACTCCACCTGGTAACCTCACTCCCATTCAGTTTAATTTATTTAACACCTACTGTATTCAGAGTACTATGTTAGGAGTTGGGAGAGAGATAGTTGAGATGCGATGATCTGATTTCCCCCTTAGGACTTCTGCTTTTTCTAGTAGCAAAGAACTGGAAACAAAGTAGATACCCATCAAGAGGGGAGTATTTAAACAATTTGTGATACATGTATGTACTAGAATGTTACTTTGCTGTAAGAAATTATGAACATGATGAATACCAAGAAGCATGGGAAGACTTATGTAAACTGATACAGAGTGCTATAAACAGAATCAGGAATACTAAATACACAATAGCTACAATAACATAAATAGAAAGAGCAGCAAAACAGTGGCAACTGAATAGTGTAAAAATTATAATGACCAAGCTTGGCCTGAAATAAGACATGAAAAGACACCTTTCCCATTGTTCTGTGGAAATATGGTCCATTGGCATGAAATCCTGCATGTAACACTGGGTTTTTTTGATATGCTGATTAGTTTTGCTGAACTTCCCCCCTCTCTTTTTTATTATATGTTCTTATGTGTTGTCTAAATGATACTGTTGTCATGGGATTTATGATTTTCATATTAATTGATATGATATGTGTAATGTTATACTAACTACTTAGATTTGTTAGAGCTTCTCTACTTTCCAGGGTACCTTGACTTGAGAGCTGAGTGATCAATCAGATTCTCCAAGTGAGCCAAACAAGGTACTTTGCTCTAGTTCCCACCATGCTAACTCTGGTTCTGTTCCCTGCTGAATGATCATAAGGCTCAATGACCCTAAAGACTTGGGGACTGTTCACATAGGACCCAAGAATACCTGTATTTTGGTCTGGCCATGGAGATTGTTTACTCAAGACCTAAGAATGCCTGTGCTGTGGCCTGGCCATTTGTAGTTTTTACACTTAAAAACCCTACCCTAACCATAAGCAGACAAACCCTGCTTCTTAGGAAGGTAGATTTCACTTGCACGCTGTTTCCCTCACGTTGAAATTATATTTTGGTTGATTCCTGATTCATCGGTCTCTAGCCTGCATTGTTTGGCTTCAGCCATCCACAGGTTAGAGACTGGTTCAGTCTGGTTGACATTTTGTCGCTACTTGATAGGAAGAATGGATAGATATCATGGGAAATTTGTCCAATACTCTCCAAGTAGGATGCTGTAATTTCTGCTTTGAGTGGAGAAGGCTGTTCTAAAGGCACAATTTTTAGATTTTTTGAGATCCAAAAGCCTCTAGCTTTTCTGGTTGCTACCTAGTAAAGGGTGAGATTAACCCGAACTTACACTCACAGGTTTGATTCCTACCCACCAAATGCTAGTTACACACCAAAAAATCCATTTCCCATTTATGAAAGAAGTTAAAAAAAAAGAAATTAGAATAATTCTACAAATTAGACTAAGAAAATATTGAAGAGTGAATGAGCTCTTTAGATCAAAGTGAAATGAGGTCTCATTTAACCAAGAGAGAGGTCCTGATCCATCCAAGAGGAAGTTTTCTAAAGTTTCTAGAGAAGTAAGCTGTATATAAGGGATATTTTGAGGAGCCAATCTCTCCTACGTGAATGCCTTCCACTCTCTCTGTCTGTCTGTCTCTGTTTCTCTGGCTCTCTCTCCATCTTTTTCTTTCTTTTTCTCTTTCTCCTTCCATGGTGCCCAAGAGAGTTTGTAACTACATCCTCTCACAGAGTGGGAATGAAAAATGTTTCTCCTCTTCAAATTCTTGTACCAACTCCACCCCACCACAGCCATGCAGGATTGTGTCAATATTCTCTTCACCAATATGGTTTCACATTTCATGGGTAGCATGCAGAACAGAACTGCTCTTAACCATGTTCAGCTTGGTTGGGAAACAGGTTACATTTGATTATAATGAAAGTCTCTCTGGGAGATGGTAGAGGTAGTCATGCAGTAGAGATTATAAGTGATTTTTTAAAAAATCTATTTAAAAATAACAAAAAAGAAATGAACTGGGTCCTTTTATCCTGAATCAACACATGGCTTACAGCCTCATAGATTACAAGTAAACAGAGAAGATACACAATATGCAAAAGGAAAAAATAGCATTGTATCTTAGTGTTTGATAAACTTGAAGATCCTAGCTATCATAGTAAGAAATCATTATTTGACAAAATCTTTCATGTGAAAACTAGAAAGCAGTCTAGCAGAAACCAGATCTTGATCAAAATCTCATGCCATATACCAAGCTAAGTTCTAAAGGGGCACATGACTTAAACACGAAGGATTACATTATGCAATAGAGGAAGAAGGAAGAAATTACTTGTCATATATATAAATAAGAGAAGAGTTTATGAGAGAGAATTGGGGAACATAAAATAGACAATTTTGGTTACAAAAGATTAAAACTTTTTTGCACAAAGAACTAGAAGAAAAGCAAGTAACTTGGGGGGAAAGTTACAGCAATCTTCAATGAAAGGACTCATTCCTAAGATACATAGAAATCTGATGCAAATTTATAAGAATAAAGGATATAAATAGGCAATTTCAGAGGAAGAAAGACAAGTTATTAAAAACCATGTGAAAAAATGTTCCAAATCCCTAATAATTTTAGAGAAATGAAAGTTAAATTAGTTCTGAAGACTTACTTCATACCCATCAGATTGGCAAAGTTGACAATAAAGGAAAATGACAAATACCAGAGGGGCTAAGGGAAAAGAGGCGCGTTAATGTTCTATTAGTGGAGGTGTGAAGTGGTCCAGTCAGCGTAGAAAGCAAATGGGAGCTAGGCCTCCCAAATCACTAAACCATGAATACCCCTTGATCTAGTGATACCACTACTAGGCCTGTACAATAAAGAGATAAAAGAAAGAAGAAAAGAAATATGTACAAAGCAGTTCTTTTTGTTGTGGCAAAAACTAAAACCTAAGAGGTATGCCCTCTTAGTTTCCCATAGATTGGGAAATGCCTAAACAAATTATGATTTATTCATGTAATAGAATATTATTGTGCCATAAGAAATGATGGAAGGGGACAGTTTCAGAGAAAACTGTGAAAACATTTATGAAATGGTAGTGAATTGTGAGTCAGTAGAACCATTGGTATAACAGTATCTTAAAGAAAACTTTGAAAGACTTCAGAACTTTGATCAACCCAATGACCAACCATGATTGCAGTCATAATGAAACATGCCCCATCTCCTGACAGAGGTAATACATTCAGGGTACAGATTGAGACATTTTTTGGGGGTCATAGACAATGCAGAAATTTATTTTGCCTGACTATGCCTATTTATTACCATGGTTTTCTTTTTCTTTTCAGTGGAGGATTGATGAGGGGGAGAGAAGGTGAATTTTTGTTCATTGAAAAAAGAATTTAACTTCCTAGACCATGCTTTCCTGAATCCTGGTACTTGGTAAATTGCTTGATAACTTAAGGAATGGGGGGGTGGGGTGCAGAGCTGCAAGTAGGCACTAGAAGGCACCCAAAAGGTGAGGGTAAGTAGGATACTACAGATAGAAGGACTTGGGACCAGGTGCTGGGATGAAGGACACCTGGGCTCATTGGCCCAGAGAAGATAGATGTTTCAATTACAATCTTGTTCTTAAATACTAAAGACCAGCAAAAGGACTTAATCCTAAATGAAAACATAATGCCAATACTATATGAAGATATTTCCATGATGTTCCCTTCAGCATCTTTAGAAACAGGCAGGATCATAGAATGCTAGATTTGGAGTTAGAGGACCTAGGTTCAAATCCTGGCTCTGAAAAGTAACTAAAGAGGGGGTTATATTAGGTGATGCCTCTGGTTCCTTCCAATTCTAGATTTAGGAGCCAATAATCCTAAATCACAGAGTTAGGAAGGCTGAGATTAAAAGAAGTCTGGAAGAGGGAAAGGCTTAGGGAGAAAGAGAATGAGTTTTGTTTTGGATATGTTGCATGAGTGGAAACATATTTACATACACACATTTTTATATCTGGGAATCATCTGCATAGTGAGGATAATTAAATTCATGGAAGCTGATGAGGTCACCAAATGGAGAAGAAAAGAGGCGTTGGGAGACCCCCAGTGTTAATGAGTATGACATGGATAAGGATGCACCAAAAGAGAGACGGAGAAGGAGCAGTAGGACAGAATGGAGGAGAAATAAGACAAAATATGAAAAAACAGAGAAGAAAATATTAAGGAGGGTGTAATCAACAGTGTTAATATTGCAGAGTCCTTGAAGTTGAAGAAAGGCTGTTAGGTTTGACATTTTAGAGATCATTGGTAACTTTTTTTAACCAGATAGGTTGATTGGAAGCCAGATTACAGACAATAGGAAGGAATGGGAGGAAAGGAAGTAAAAGCATTGAGAATAGATGGTTTTCTCAAAAAGAAGGGGAAGAGAAATATAGGATTATAACCAGTGGGAATGATAGGACCAACTTAAAGTTTTTTAAGGATAGAGGAAATATAGGTATATTTTAAGGTATCAGAACTAACAGTAATAGATAGGGAGAGATTGATAATAGAAGAAAGAATGGAGATGATAGGGGAATTTGCTGGAGAAGTTAGGAGGCATTGAGATCACATGTGCATGTAATAGGGTTGGCCTTAGCAAGGACAAAGTCCTCTTCATCTGTGACCAGAATGAAGGAGAGTGGGAAGTATCTAACTGATGTGAGATGAGGAAGAGGAGAGAAAATCTCTAGGTGAATTTTTTTGGGAAAGAGGTATGGTGAGAAGCCTGGAGAGAGCTGAGAATATTTGGAACAGCTGCAGCAGAAAACAAGACAATCAATTGATTTGGGTGGAGTAAAATGATTGGCTCACTTTAGTGAGATCAGATAACATAAATTTATAGTGGGTTCAAACAACGTATTTTTCATCAATTATGTGTTAATAGGATTGAAGGAGGAAAATGGTAGGAGAAGCCCAGGGTTGGCATCTGGCAAATTATGATTAACAATAGGACAGAGGGTCAAGGAGTTTGAGAGTAGAGGGCAGTGTAGAATTAAGTTGGTTCACCAATGGGTCAAAATAGGGAAGGAAGGAGAGTGAAATCAGTATAGGGGTAATGATCTGGAGAAGAACTGAGGAGTGAAGGGGATGGGATCATGGTAAGCAACATAGTTGAGAGTGGTAAGGTATAGTGAAAGATGGAATGATAAAAAATTATGATCAGATAAAGGAATTGAGGAATTAATGAACAAGGAAGTGGAATGCTTGTAGGTGACTGCTTTATTTTTGTCTTTGTATCTCCACTGCCTGGCACAGTACCTGCCATATAGTAGATATTTAATTGTTAAGGCACTAATATAAAAACACAGTGTGCTAGCAATGGAAAATTAAATTGTAATGGTTGCCTGATCTTGTAGATTTCACATTTCTGAAGATTTCTATATATCTTTAAAATATTTTGATCAATCAATTTATGTCTTGAATGGAACTGAATTTGACACATCATAGATTAACTTCTTCACGTTCAAATGGTCCAGAAGAAAGAGCATTGACTCTGAAGTTAGAGGACATGGACTCAAATCCCACCTCTGACACCTGATTCTTCTTCCCTGTATGGCCTTTAATGTCTATAAAATAAGGGATCTGGATTAAATAGCCTCTTTGGTCATTTTCAACTCTAAATCTATGGTACTATGATCTTTAGTCAATGGTAAATTATTAGTAAAGTAGACTGTTTGGGATGATGCCTTTTGTTTCACCCTTTGATAATTGAACATTTTTCTAAGATTCATTTTTTAAAAAAAATTTTGAGTTCCAAATTCTCTGCCTCCTTCCTGCCCCTCCTCCACCTCATGAAAAGGTAAGCAATATGATATCAAATATATGTGAAGTCATGCAAAATATATTTCCATATTAGTTATGTTACCAAAAAAAGCAAGAAAAAAAGTGAAAAAAAATGTTTCTATCTGCACACAGTGTTCATTAGTTCTCTCTCTGGAGGCAGGTAACATTTTTTATCATGGGTCCTTTGGAATTGTCTTGGGTCATTTTATTGATCAGAGTAGCCAGGTCTTTCATAGTTGATCATTGTTTTAATATTGCTGTTACTATGTTCAGTGTTCTCCTTGTTCTCATTTTATTCTGGAATAGTTCATATGTCTTCCCAGATTTTTCTGAAAGCATCCTGCTTTTAAAAAGCGCAATAGTATTTCATCACAATCATATGATGCAATTTGTTCAGCCATTTCCCAATCGATGGGCATCCCCCACATTTCCAATTCTTTACCACCACAAAAAGAACTGCTATAAGTATTTCTGTACATATAGATCCTTTTCCTTTATTTCTTTGGGACACCAACACAGTAGTGGTATTGCTGGGTCAAAAGAGATGCATACTTATTTTTTATTTTAGGAGGAGTTAAGAAATTCTTAAAAATTTATCTTTAGATTACAACATTCATTTCCACAAAATTTTGAGTTCCAATTTTCTCCCCATCTCTCCCCTCCCCTGCCCCATAATACTTTGCAGTCTGACAACCCTTTCCCTCAATCTGCCCTCCCTTCTATCACATCCCATCCTTCCCTTATCCCCATCTTCTCTCTTTTCTTGTGGGGCAAAATAGATTTCTATACCCCATTATCTGTATTTCTTATTTCTCAGTTATATGCAATAATAATTTTTAACATTCATTTCTAATACTTTGAATTCCAACTTCTCTCCCTTCCTCCCTTCCCACTCATCCCCACTAAGAAGGCAAGCAATTCAATACAGGCTATATATGTGTAGTTTTGCAAAAGACTTCCATGATAGTCATGTTGTGTAAGACTAAGTATATTCTCTCCATCCTACCCTGTCCCTGCTTTATTCAATTCTCTCATTAGACCTTGTCCCTTCCCAAAAGTGTTTACTTCTAGTTACTCCTTTCTCCCATTTGCCCTCCTTTCTATCATCGCCCTCACCCCACTTGTTCCCTTCTCCCCTACTTTCCTGTAGTATAAGATAGATTTTCATGCCAATTTTAGTGAGCATGTTATTCCCTCCTTAAGCTATATGTGAAGAAAGTAAGCTACACTTTTCCCTGCTTACCTCCTCCCTTTTTCCCTCCATTGAAAAAGATTTTTCTTATCTCTTTTATGAGTGATAATTTGCCCCATTCCATTTCTCCCTTTCTCCTCCCAATATATTCCTCTCTCACCCCTTAATTTTATTTTTTTATGGATATCATCCCTTCTGATTCAACTTAACCTGTGCTCTGTGTGTGTGTGTGTGTGTGTGTGTGTATAATCCCTTCACCTACCCAAATACTGAGAAAAGTCTCAAGAGTTACAAATATTATCTTTCCATTTAGGAATGTAAACAGTTCTGCTTTATGATTTCTCTTTCCTGTTTACCTTTTCATACTTCTCTTGATTCTTGTGTTTCTGAAAGTCAAATTTTCTCTTCAGTTCTGGTCTTTTCATCAAGAATGCTTGAAAGTCCTGTATATCATTGAATGACCATTTATTCCCTTGAAGTATTATACTCACTTTTGCTGGGTAGGTGATTCTTGGTTTTAATCCCAGTTCCTTTGACTTCTGGAATATCCTATTCCAAGCCCTTCAATCCCTTAATGTAGAAGCTGTCAGATCCTGTGTTATCTTGATTGTATTTTCACAATTCTTGAATTGTTTCTTTCTAGCTGCTTGAGATATTTTCTCCTTGACCTACAAACTCTGAAATTTGGCCACTATACTCCTAGGAGTTTCTCTTTTCAGATCTCTTTTAGGAGGTGATTGATGAACTCTTTCAATATTTATTTTGCCCCCTGGTTCTAGAATAGCAATTTTCCTTGATAATTTCATGAAAGATAATATTTAGGCTCTTTTTTTGATCATGGCTTTCAGGTGGTCCCACAATTTTTAAATTGTCATTCCTGGAGCTATTTTCCAGGTCAGTTGTTTTTCCAGTGAGATATTTCACATTCAGGGGCAGCTAGGTGGTGCAGTGGATAGAACACCAGTGCAGCAGTCAGGAGGACCTGAGTTCAAATCTCACCTCAGACACTTGACACTCACTAGCTGTGTGACCTTGAGCAAGTCACTTAACCCCATTTTCCTCATGCTGGGTCATCTCCAGTCATCCTGATGAATATCTGGTCACTGGATTCAGATGACCCTGGAGGAGAAGTGAGGCTGGTGACCTGTACAGCCCTCCCTCACTCAAAACAATGTCAAGTGCAAGTCATGTCACCGTTTCTATGATTGCATGGTCTTCTTTGGCAATGCAGGATGAACACACACACATACATTTCACATTCTCTTCTATTTTTTCATCCTTTTGGCTTTGTTTTGTAATTTCTTGGTTTATCATAAAGTTATTAGGTTCCCTCAGCTCCACTCTCATTTTTAAAAAACTATTTTCTTCAAGCAGCTTTTGAACCTCCTTTTCCATTTGTCCCAGTCTGCTTTTTAAAGCTTTCTCCTCATTGGCTTTTTGGACCTCTTTTTCCAGTTGAGTTATTCTATTTTTAAAGTTGTTATTTTCTTCAGCATTTTTTTGGGTCTCCTTTAGCAGGCTGTTGACTCACTTTTCAAGCTCTTCCATGGCCTGAGTCCATTGCACATTCATTTTGCAGGTACTGGATGCAGAAGCCTTGACTTCCTCTGACAGTATGCATTGTTTTTCCTCATCCAAAAGGATGGAAGGAAATACCTGTTCACCAAGAAAGTAACCTTCTATGGTCTCATTTTTTTTCTGCTTTTTTAGGCATTTCTCCAGCCAATTACTTGACTTCTGAATCCTTTGCCAAGAGGAGGGTCTTAGTGCTCCTCCTCACCCCAGGATTGTGCTCAGGGCTGAGGTTCACATCAGCTGCTCAATCCTCCCAGGGGCTTTAGGCTGAGTGCTTCACAGATGGATGCTGCAGCTGCTGACCCCACTGCTGCTGCTGCCACCACCACTGTTGCTGCCACCACTGCTACTACTGCCATCACTGCTTGGAGTCAGTGCTGGGGGGACCCTGCTCCTCTCTTGCCCAGTTGGGAGAGCCCTCTCACTGACCTTTAAAGCTTTTTTTGGTGCTTGTGGGTTGAGGGATCTGAGACCTTCCCTGCCAGGGATTCTGCCCCGGAGGCCTGTTCTGGTCCTGTTCCTCCCCGTGCCATATGGCCAGGGTTGGACTCTGCACTGCTCAGCTTCCCATGGGATAGACCTTTCCTGTTGACCTCCAGGTTGCCTTTGGCTGGAAATCTCTTTCACTCTGTCATTCTGTGGCTTCTGCTACTCTAGAATTTGTTGAGAGTCATTTTTTACAGGTATTTTACGGGCTGTGGGGGAAGAGCTAGATTATATGTGTCTTTCTACTCTGCCATCTTGGCTCTGCCCTGGATGCACACTTTCATATCCCTTTGGGCATAAGTTCCAAATTGTTTGCCAGCATGGTTGTACTAGTTCACAATTCCACCAACAATGTACTAGTGAACCTATTTTTCTATATTTCCTCTATCATTGATTACTTTCCCTTTTGGTCATGTTAGCCAATCTGACAGGTGTGAGGTAGACCTCAGACCTGTTTTAATTGCATTTCTCTAATCAATAGTGATTTAGAGAATTTTGGAAAATTTTTCTAAAGTCACTTGGTTTACTTCTCTACATTAACAAATAGTCTGTACTGAAAACAGTCTTCCTTTGAGCCACAATCTTGAATATCTTGCTGCTAGGTCTTATTTTGGAACATCAATTCTCTTAAAATGGGACTCAAGGTATAGGCAATTAGGCTGTATGTGTACCGATACCAGGGTCTCTCCTTGGAGTTTTAACTAAACCCTCAAATGAGTTTGTGTTCTTTTTATTCTTCTCAATCTTCTAGAAGTCAAACAGAGAAAAAAAGAAAAAAAATTCTGGCTCTGACAATTCTCATTAATTGGGGTCTGACAAATTTAAGTTTTTAAATCATAGGCTTTTGAGCTGAAAATTACCATAGAGATCATCTGGCCCAGACCATTTATTTTATAGATGACAATAATTAAAGTAAGTCTAGAGAAGAGAGACGATTTGTTCCAAGTACAGTTGGTAGCAGTACTCTTAACCAGGGATGGGGAACCTGCAACCTCAAGGCCACATGTGGCCCTCTAGGTCCTTGGGGTGCAGCCTTTTGACTGGGTCCAAGTTTTATAGAACAAGGGGATTTGTTCTGTGAAGTTTAGATTCAGTCAGAGGACTGTACTTAAGGAACTAGAGGGTCACATGTGGCCTTGAGGCTGCAGATTCCCCACCCTTGCCCTAAGATTGCTTATTTCTATTCACTTCTTTCCATGATACTTAGTATGTTTCTGTAGAACTTAGTGTGCTTCTGTATAACTTGCTACTTTCTCATCAATTATTTCATTTATTCTTTCCCTCAGTTACTCCAACCAACAAATTCTTCCTGAGCTCCTGTCTGCTAGGATCCCAGGGGATATGGAAATGAATAAAACCTAGTCCTGCCCTCAGGAAGAAGTACCTTTCAGGATAGCATGGACAAAAGACATAGATACTTAACAATATCTAAGTGCCCTACTTTTCTTAATGGATATTTTCCAACCTTTGAATCAATTTCCTCCCAGTATTCTCTGTTCTAAAGAGAACATAGGGAAATGGGAGAGATTTGTATATATAAAAAAAAGCCTCTGACCTTCAGAATAGCTCCCCACAGAACATGCAGAGGGCTCTAATGCATCAGCTTGATATTCTTTGTGCCTATATCTATAAAAAATAAAGTTCGCAGTAAGCTTAAGCCAAGGTTAATGCATAATACCATTAGGGCTAATTAATTGCTTTACATTTAGGCAATTCAAGCAAATATTGATCATGTGATGATTCATAGCCTCAACATTTGGCAGGAAGAATAATTTTTTTTAAAGGGCTTTCAGGAATAAAAGGGACTGCCTGCATTCCAATCAGTCTCATATTGCAGTTGTTGAGGTGACTGTCTATGGGCCTGCCTGAGTCTGGGTCTCATTTTTAGTAGCATTGCTCACAAGAATGGTTCTTCCTTCCAGCTTTGGTTGGAAATGTAAAGCCCCATTGCCCACTGAAAGTCTTAATGAAAAGCAGCTTAGAAGTAAGTTACATAAGCCACTCAAAATCCAGAATTAGCTTTGTAAAAATATTTAAAGAAACAGCATCCTTTTGCTGAACTCAGCTGGTGGCAGAGAGAGTACAGAGAAAAGAGTGGATACAAGAGACCATTAAGTCACAGAACCTCAGTTGGAAGAGAGCCTAGAAGACATCTAGTCTAACTCCTACCTTGAACAAGAATCCCTCCTTCCAAGAAGGCCAAGTGATTACTCAGACTTCTTCTGAAGACATCTCCAGGGGGAGTCTCTTATTCCACTGTTTGTTAGGATCTTTTCCCTTATAGTTAACCTCTGTACCTCCCACTTATTGCTCCTAGGTCTTTGCTTTGGGGTTAAATAACTCAAACTTAATCACTCCTCCAAGTCATAACTCTTCAAGCTCTTGAAGGAAGTTTTCTTGTCCCATTTAAGTCTTCTCTTCTTCAGACTAGTTTTTAAAATATGAAGTAGGAAAGATGAATGTGCTTGCAGTAGACAGCTTTCAATAGAAACTAAAGGGTTTGACAGGTGATTGCATATAAGGAGTGAGAAAGAAGGAAGAATCAAAGATGATGCCAGGATTTTTAGTTTGGGTAAGTGACTGGGGTAATGGTGGTATCATAAACAGAAATAGGGAAAATTCAAAGATATTTAAGGGGAAAGATGAAAAGTTTTGTTTTATACATGATGGATTGGGTACTGGCGGGACATCCAGGTTGGAGATGTCTGGTAAGCACTCCAGTGAGAGGAGATATGAATGTGGTAAGAGAAAAGACTAGGGCTAGATATATTGATCTGGGAGTCATCTGTATAGAGATAATACTTGAGCCTATTGAAACAAATGTCACCAAAAGAGAATCTATAGAGTGGGAAGAGAAGAGGGTCTAGAAAAAGCAACACCACCAAACAACAAAAACTTTAGAAGATATGCAAAATCCGTACATAGGAGATGAAAAATGAGCTACAAAAGGAAACTAAGACTAATTTAAGACATAAAAGGCAAACCTGAGGAAGTAGTATCATGGAAGTCAAGCAAGTATCCAGAAAGAGGGCATCAGTGCCAAATGCTGCAGAAAAGTCAAGAAGGATGAGGACTGAGGAAAGACCAAGAGATTTAGCAAGTATGAGATTACTAGAAATATTGAGTTTCAATATAGTGGTAGGGTTGGAAGTTAGGTTACAAGGGACTGAGGAATGAGTAGATGTGAGGAAATGGAGGCAGCAATTATGTATAGATCTTTCTAGGTGTTTGGAATTGAAGCAATGAGATACAAGATAAGAACCTGTGGGGATGGCAGGATCAAGGGAATGTTTGTTTTAAAAATAAGGAAGATACAAGTATATTTATAGGTGGTGAAGAAAGAGATAGTAGATAGGAAAGAGGTTGAAGATGAGAGAGAAGGGGAATGGTCTATGCCATAGGTTCCAGAGGGGTGGGATTTTTTACCACTACTCTCTCATGGTTTTCTCTCTGTCCACGTGTTTTCTATTTCGCAGTCTCCTTTGCCAGCTCCTTATCCATGTGAGTCAGGATACTGGTGGAACTGAGGAGGTGGGAGTAAACTACCACTTCTTCTAAACACACACTTCTACAACACCAAGATCACTGTTGCAAGAAAAGATTGTCCCTAGGTAGATTGATGTAGAAGCCAGCTGTCAGTCCTTTGGTAAAAAAAAAGTGTTAAACCAATTTCTGGGACCTTAACTCCTAGACTTCAAAAAGCAGCTTCTGTCTGTTTTTAATTGTCTCAAACTGCTTTTGCCTGAAGGCACTGGAATATGTTCTTAGCAAAAAAGACTGTTTATTTGCACCCTTAGGTCCTGAGGAATCCATTCCACCAGACGTGAGACAGGGAAGATTGGAGAGGAAAATGGTATCTGGTGCAATCGCCTCTCTTTGAAAGAGTTGTAGAGGGTGAAGGACGTAGTGCTCCCTCTGATGTCACTTCACAGCCCACACAATGATGAGGGCAATATCTGTTGGTGGGCTATGGGAAGCCTACTCCCTTTGTGCTGGTGTCCATACTACTGTCCCCAGCTGGCTAAGGTCTGTAACCTCAACTACCACCATCCTTTCTACTGTCTTTCTGCAGGTGCTATTGGAGCTTCTGCCTGCAGCCTGGGTGTTGCTGTCAAGGTCATTGTCTCACTGCTGCCTGGACTATTAGTGCCAGGACACCACTGCTTTCACCATTCTGTTGCTGCTGGAAGAGTTGTCCAAATGTTACTGCCTGGGCTGCTAAACTAAGAGCCAGGGGATCCCACACCCTTTACAATTCTTTCAAAATGAGGTCATGTCACCAGATCCTATCCCCTTTCCCAATGATCCTTATCCTATATCAAGTACAGTGGATCACTGGGAGCAGACCAGATGATTCCTGAGAACCTATGAGTTCAAACATCCTTCTTCTCCTCCTTCTCCTTCTCTTTCCATATTCTAATGTCCTTAGGTAAAAGCATTTCTCAAGCTCATCAAAAATAACTCAAGAAGATAAGAGCAAATGAAAGCTAATGTCAAGGATGTCTGGAGATCTCACCATACTCTCCCAAGCTGGTTTTCTATAGGTAGGTCTGAGATCAATTCACCTGGGGATAAAATTAACCCACATTGTCCCAGGTCTATGCCACAGCTTCTTTTCTTGCAACAATCCAGGTTGGTGTTGGTGTAGGAAGGTTAACTTACGCCTTCCCAGTTCTGCCAGTATCCTGGCCCACAACAATATGACATTTCTCAACTGTGAGTGTTCCTTAATATTCTGTCCTGGGCCCTCTTCTCTAAACCCTACCCTCTTCCTCTTGGTGATTTCATCAGTTCTTATAGGTTTAGTTATTATTTCTATGTAGGTGACTTACAGATCTGGATATACAGTTTTAGCCTCTCCCCTGAACTTTAGTATTTCATCTTTCCTTGTTTGGTCACTTTTCAGTAATGTCCAATTCTTCATGACCTTATTTGGGCTTTTCTTGCCTGAGATACTGGGGCGATTTTCCATTTCCTTCTTCAGCTCATTTTATAGATGAAGAACTGAGGGTTAAGTGACTAGCCCAGGGTCACACAGCTAGTAAGTGTCTAAGACAAGATATGAACTCAGGAAGATGAGTCTTCCCGACTTCAGGCCCAGGGCTCTATCCACTATACTAAATCAAACTCAATGCCCCAAAGAAGTCTCAATCAGTTTGTACAAAACAGAAGTCATTGTCTTTTTCCCATTCCTCCTTTTCTTCCCCCATCCCCTCCTTTCCAAACATCTCTGCCAAAAGCTCCACTGTTATTCTGGTGCCCAGGATTTGTGACCTTCTTCTCTATGCCTCATTTTCCCTCCTCCCACATATACAACCATTTGCCAAATTTGACTGTTTCTGTGTCCACAATATCTCTTGCATTTTACTCCTCTTCTCTTTATTCACACAACTACCACCATAGTTCAGGCTATCATTCCTTCTTTTTAAACAGTTTTATGGTTTTATGATATTTAAAAGGTTTGAGAGATAGTTTCTGGGTAATTAATCATTTTTATTAAGTATGCTAGCACATTACCAATAAAATGGGTCAGTGATACTCTCAAATGCTAAAGATGAATTGTGGTGGTGGACTTACCGTTTATATGCCCTTGGAAGAGTGGGGCTGCTGAAGGTGGCAATCAACTCTGATTGTTTAACAGTTAATGAGAAGAATGAATATTACAATGATAGGTGGACCTATTCTAAGGAGGGGCTGGGAGAATGTGACTTTGATTACGTCATTTACTTCTCAATTGCCCAGCCTTAGATAATCTAATCAAAGAATTTATCCCCACCCAAATCTATGTAGAGCACTATGGGTTTCCCCATCTGGGTGGAGTCTAAGCAAGATGGAAGGCAAAGTTAATTCAATCTCATTATCAGCTATGTACTTCAGAGACTGAGCAAACTATAGCTTCTCAAAAAAATCCTGGTCCTAATTCAATAATTGATTATTAATATGAGAGAGAAATAACAATTTCTCTCATTTTCCTTATTTTTTCTTTCTTAATTTTTCCAATTAACAGGAATTTATGTATTCTTCTTCCCACCCCTCCACCCACATTGGAAAAAAAAAAAGCAAAACCTTTGCAAAGTCAAACCAAACAAATTCTCCCATTTTCCATGTCTAAAAATGTGGGTCTCAGGGCAGAGCCAAGATGGTGGAGTAGAAGGACGGACCTGTAGAAGCTCCCTCCCGTAGCCCATAAAATACTGTAAAAAATTACTCTAAACAAATTCTAGAGCAGCAGAAGCCACAAAACGACAGAGTGAAAGAGATTTTCAGCCCAAGGCACCTGGAAGGCTGACAGGAAATGACTATCACACTAGGTACAGAGTGAAACACAGCCCAGCCTTGGTCATGTGACTGCAGGGACAGGACTGGAGCAGGCCTCAGGGGGCAGAATCGCTGGCAGCAGCTGCAGTTCCCAGATCCCTCAACCCACAAATGTCAGAGAGAGTTTCAAAGTTCTGTGAGAAAGTTCTTTCACTGGAGGGAGAAGGAAATGAGGTCTGGCCCCGGGTGCCCCAGGGTGGCAGCGGTTGCTGTAGGACAGCATCCATTTTAGGAGACCTCAGCCTAAATACTCTGGGGAAATTGTGAGGCTGATATGGATATCAGTTTTGAGTGGCTGCCCTGGGGTTGAAGAGGAGCACTGGTTGGTATGGTGGAGCTGGTGGAGGCTCTGGAGAGGGAATTCTACTCACAAACCCTGGGCAGAAAAGCCTGTGGTTGCTTCCAGACCAAAGTGCAGGCCAGGAGAGAAGTAAACTCCTCTCCCTTGATTGTGCCACCTTGGAGGAACTGAGAACTTACAGGCCCCCAGAGTATACCCTCCTCTTGAGAAGGGGTTCAAAAGTCAAGTAACTGGCTGGAAAAATGCCCCCCAAAGGGGAAAAGAATAAGACTACAGAAAGCTTCTTTCTTAGTGAATAGGTATTTTCTTCTATCCTTTTGGATGAGAAAGAACAATGCATACCATCAGAGGAAGACCTAAAAAAACAAAAAACAAACAAACAAACAAAAAAAAACAAGGCTTCTGCATCTAAGACCTCCAAGATAAATATGCAGTGGTCTCAGGCCATGGAAGAGTTCAAAAAGGATTTTGAAAATCAAGTAAGAGAGGTGGAGGAAAAATGGGGAAGGGAAATAAGAGCTATACAAGAAAACCATGAAAAAGCAAGTCAACAGCTTGCTAAAGGAGAGTCAAAAAAATGCTGAAGAAAATAGCACCTTTAACAACAGTCTAACTCAACTGGCAAAAGAGATCCAAAAAGCCAATGAGGAGAAGACTGCTTTGAAAAGCAGAATTAGACAAATGGAAAAGGAGGTTCAAAAGCTCACTGAAGAAAATAGTTCTTTCAAAATTAGAATGGAACAGATAGAGGCTAATGATTTTATGAGAAACCAAGAAATCACAAAACAAAACCAAAAGAATGAAAAAATGGAAGATAATGTGAAATATCTCATTGGAAAAATAATTGACCTGGAAAACAGATCCAGGAGAGACAATTTAAAAATTATGGGACTACCTGGAAGCCATGATCAAAAAAAGAGTCTAGACATCATCTTTCATGAAATTATCAAGGAAAACTGCCCTGATATTCTAGAACCAAAGAATCCATCAATCACCTCCTGAAAGAGATCTGAAAAGAGAAACTCCTAGGAATATTGTAGCCAAATTCCCAGGAAGGGGTCAAGGAGAAAATATTGCAAGCAGCTAGAAAGAAACAATTCCAGTACTGTGGAAATACAATCAGGATAACTCAAGATCTAGCAGCTTCTACATTAAGGAATAGAAGGGCTTGGAATATGATATTCCAGAAGTCAAAGGAACTAGAACTAAAAACAAGAATCACCTACCCAGCAAAACTGAGTGTAATACTTCAGGGGAAAAAAATGGTCATTCAATTATATAGAGGACTTTCAAGCATTCTTGATGAAAAGACCAGAACTGAATAGGACATTTGACTTACAAACACAAGAATCAAGAGAAGCATGAAAAGGTAAACAGGAAAGAGAAATCATAAGGGACTTATTAAAGTTGAACTGTTTACATTCCTACATGGAAAGATAATATTTGTAACTCTTGAAACTTTTCAGTATCTGGGTAGTTGGAGGGATCATACACATAGACAGAGAGCACAGGGTGAGTTGAATAGGAAGGAATGATGTCTAAAAAACTAAAATTAAGGGGTGATAGAGGAATATATTGGGAGGAGAAAGGGAGAAATGGAATGGGGCAAATTATCTCTCATAAAAGAGGCAAGAAAAAACTTTTCCAATGGAGGGGAAAAGGGAGGAGATGAGAGGGAAAAAGTGCAGCTTACTTGCATCACCTTTGGCTTAAGGAAAGAATAACATGCACACTCAATTTGGTATGAAAATCTATTTTATGCTACAGGAAAGTAGGGGAGAAGGGGATAAATGGGGGGGGAATGATAAAAGGGAGGGCAAATGAGAAGAGGGAATAATTAGAAGTGTACACTTTTGAGGAGGGACAAAGTCAAAAGAAAGAATAGAATAAATGGGGGGCAAGATAGGATGGAGGGAAATATAATTAGTCTTACACAACATGATTATTATGGAAGTCTTTTGCAAAACTACATATATATAGCCTATCTTGAATTGTTTGTCTTCTCAGTGGGGATGGGTGGGGAGGGAGGAAGGGAGAGAAGTTGAAACTCAAAGTTTTAGGAACAAATGTTGAGAATTGTTTTTGCATGTGACTGGGAAATAAGAAATCCAGGTAATGGGATACAGAAATCTGTCTTGCCCTATTGCCCTACAAGAAAAGAGAGAAGATAGGGATAAGGAAAGGGATGTGATAAAAGGGAGGGCAGATTGAGGGAAAGGGTAATCAGAATGCCTGGCATTTTGGGGTGAGGGTAGGGGAGAGCTGAGGAGAAAATTTGGAACTCAAAATTTTGTGGAAATGAATGTTGAAAAGTAAAAATAAATAAATATAAAAAATTAAAAAAATAAAACTGTGTGTCTCATTCATTCTCTGAATTGGTCTCCATACCTCAAGTCTCTCCCCACTCTAGCTTATCTTCTAGATTGTCTCCAAAATGATTTTCCTTAACCATAGATCCAATCTCATCATTTTTCTACTCAGTAAACTCCAGTGGCTCCCTATTACCTTTAAGATAAAATCTAAGCTCTTTAGCTTTTAAAGCCCTTCACAATCTGGCTCAATCTGTCTTTTAAGACTTATGGTACATTTGTCCTCTTCCCACACTCTGATTCTGCCAAATAGCACTTCTTTTAGCTCCTCATATGTTGTTCTTTATCTCCTATCTCTGCCCCAAGGCCTTCCTCTCAGAATTCCTTTTTTTCCTTCAAAATGTAGCTCAAGCACCATCTTTTACACAAAGGCTTTCCTGATTCCCTGTAACTGCTAGTGTTCTCCCCCACAACCACCTTTTATGTAATTTTCTGTGTTTATTTGTATTTGTTCTCTTATTTTGCCTGTTTTTATATATTTACTTGTTCTCTCTCATGTTAGAATAAAAATAGAAATTCTTTCATTCTTTTCATATCGATCCCTACCTCCTAATATAGAGCCTGACACATTGTAGGTGCTTGATGATGATGATGATGACGATAACTAGTATTTATATAATCCTTTAAGATTTGCAAAGCATTTACATATTATCTTCTTTGATTCTCACAACAACCCTATGAAGAAGCTGTTACTATTATCCCCATTTTGTAGATGATGAAATTGAGGTTGAGAGGTTATTTGCCTTAGGGTCACACAACTAGGAAGTGTCCAAGACAGGATTCAAGCTCAGGCCCTCTAATACTCTATCCCCTTTATTAGGCATTGTTAGATATCTAATAAATTAAGAATGAAAACTCAATATAAATTGACATTGTGATATCACACAAGACAGTAATGTGATCTTGAAGTGTTTTAAGAGAAGTATAACTTCCAGGAGTTAGGAGGTGACTGTCAAACTGTACTGAGTTCTGGGCCAAGCACATTTCGAGCACTGGGTCTAGTTCTGAGTCTCACATTTTATGAGGGACGTTGATACACTGAAAAATGTTCAAAGAAGGACCATCAAAATGGTGCGAGACCTTGATTACATTCATTATGAGGATCAGTTGGGAACAGTAGATCTTTTGTTGGAGGAAGAGGACTGATAGGGAAAGGGAATTGATAGCTATTTTCCAACATCTGGCACATGTTGACCAGGATGCTCGGGTAAGCCCCTTAACCATTCCATGCTCCAGGTAGCACTCCAGCACTGCAAAGCAGGCACCAGTCTTAAGCCCTTCAATTCCATTAGATTATGAGCTACTTGAGGAGAGGGGCTGTTTTTTGCCTCCTTTTATATCCCCAGTGCTTGGCATAGTGCCAGGCACATAGTAAGCTCTTTTTTTTATACCTCTTAATGTTTTTGATTGGTTTATTAGTTGATTAGTAGAAAGATTTTCTTTACTGGGAGTCAGTAATACCAGTGAAATCACAGATCCACTAAAAAAAAAGTTAGAGAAATTCTCATGTGGAAGAGAGATTAGATTTGTTTTCTTTGGTGCCAGAGGGCAAAACTAGAAGCCATGGGCAGAGGTTTCAAAGATGTAAATTAAGGCTTTATGTCAGAAATGAGTAATGCTACCTAAAAATTAAAGTTGTGAATGGAATGGCTGTCTGAGGAAGTAATGAGTTCTCTGTTCCTCGATGTCTTCAAGCAAAGGTTGTCTGATATGTTGTAGAAGGGACTTTTTTTTGGTTATAGGTTGGACTAGATGGGTGCTGAGGGCCATCCCAATTCAGAAATTCTGCTTTTCAAAGGGGAAGAATAGAGCTTATTAAGCTTATTGATCTAGACTGGGAAGGGAGAAGAATTAGGTAAGAGCATGCCTTATCTATGAGGCAGGTAGGTGGCACAGTACATAGAGTGCCAAGCCTGGTATAAAGAAGACTCATCTTCATGAGGCTGGGACCTTAGATACTTACTAGCATCAGCAAGTCACTTAACCCAGCTTTCCTCAGTTTCCTTATCTGTAAAATGAGTTGGAGAAGGAAATGGGAAACTACTCCAGTATCTTTGCCAAGAAAACTCTAAATGAGGTCATAAAGAGTTGGACATGACTGAACAACATCTGCTGAAGGAGGAGAGCAGAGAAGGATTGGGAAACGAGATCATGATGCAGGAATAGAATGAATTTAGGTGGAAATAAGGGTGGTTATGATCAGAGAAAGATCATTCTTGGGGATTGTTGAGGTAGAGTATTCAGATGGAAGTTGTGGAAGCTGAGGAGTCTGATTACTTGGTAGACTCAGGTGTTCCAAGAGTCATCAGGGTAAATATTTTAAATAGCATGGGTTGTTGTGACGTGGTTCACAGGGCGGCAAGAATAGATACATCTCTAGTGTCTCTATCTCCTACCCTTCTCCAAGGGGGACTTTAATTCCTACCAGGAAGGGGCCAGAGGCTGGCCATTCTCCTCAGACAGATGAGATACCTGGCTAGAATCTTTTCTATCTTCTCCCTTAAATAATGTTAGTCTAAAGGAAGTATTTTTAAGGTCCAAGCTAAACTCTTGATTATTTGAGTCATTAGAGGGGAAAGGGAAGCCCAAATTTTAAATGCAGAGTTTGACTCCCTTTCCAACAAATACTAGTTTCACAATGAATTAGCACATAGCAAATAAGCAAAACAGTTTCAAACAGAAACAAAGCAAAACTATACAAATGTAGAAGAATATATACCAGACAATGAAAATTGAGGGAGCTTTCCCATTGGGAGCAAAGTAACTCAGAGAGAGAGAGAGAGAGAAAGAGAGAGAGAGAGAGAGAGAGAGAGAGAGAGAGAGAGAGAGAGAGAGAGAGAGAGAGAGATCTTACCCTAAGGGATAATGTTCTACAATTGGTTCCTTCCCAGAGTCTTTCTTCTTTCATGACCATGAAGAGAGGTTGAAATCCTTCATGTCTTCTCTCTTGACAGTGGAAGCTAGAAAAACCTGAAGGGACTTTATTTCTTGCTCTTGCCATCTCTGTGTGGGGCATTAAAATTAATCTCCACCAATGAGAAGAGAGCCCCATACCAATGAGCTTTACGACTAAGGTTAGACAATTCACCAAGGATAAGTTCAGGGGTTGGGAAGGAGAAGAGGACTATGAACCAAGTTCTGAATTCCTTGAGAAAGGAGGCAAAATGACTTGGAGCTTGCATCTGTCACAGTAGCATTGAATGAACTTCCAAGAAAGAGAGGTTGCTGAATGATGGTAGCAGTGGGAGGAGCTGGAAAATAGAAGTGGGGGAGTGTTGGGTTAAGCTGGAGGCATGTGTGTGAACAAAAAGGAGAAGCAGAGAAGAATGGCTATGCTCTAATAAAATTTCCTTTTATAAACTCAACTGCTTCTATGTGGGGGCATTAGGATGATTGTTTTGGACTCTAGAAGGCACACTAAAAGGAGGGCAGAGGAGGATAGTTAAGGGGAAAGAGTGAACTTAGGGATGAGAACATGGGAAGATTTACCAGTACAGAGAGATTTTTGCCGCAGAAGAAAGTGACTCTAAATCACAGGGTTCAAGGAAGAAAAAGGCAGGATTTGTTTAGTCATATAGGTCAGAAGAGAGAAGTAGTGTGGTACTTCTGATCAAGGACAGGCCTTGGATTCGGGAAGATTCGGGTTCAAGTATTATATCAGACACATGCTGGCTATGTGATCCTGGGCAATTCGCTTAATCTTTCAGTGTGTCCCCCATGACAATTATAGACAATTATATAATCTCTCAAATAATAGGCTGCAGAAAGGGAGTTGGCTCATTGAGAGTTTCCTATACCAATGTACTGACAGGCACAGCGCAAAACAAAATAGGATATGGGAACTAGCAGGTATGGAGAGAAGCCCATAGTTTAATTTAGTTCCAGGTTCTAATAAGAGTGGTGTGTCCCAAGAGGAGCCCTCTCAATAGGTCAGAGAATCCTGGATTTAGAGCCAAAAGGGATTTTAGAGGATTGGAGCAGGAGGGGGAGGTGGGGGGGAAGGCAAGGGTGGGAAGGAAGGTCCTGTGGTGAAACAGGCCTCAGTAGTTGCGTTTCTGAAGTTTCTGTCCCCAGATGGAGGTAACTTATTTGATCAGAGTGGGGGATGGAAAGTTTGATGGTGAAACAAATGGTTTCTTCACCCATCAGAGAAGTAGAACTGTGTCTTGCTCAAGTGTGCTCACCTCATTCTTAAACATTGTCAAACTGCCAAAGGCTTGAGTCACTGTTACACATTTGTTTCATTATGTAATCTGTCCTTGGAAGCTGTCATCATCACAGAGAGGAGACTCACTGCTCTTTTAAAGCAACAATACCCCCAGTCTGAAAGCTCCCAGATGAATGATTGCCTGTCAGAGTCACTGGCTCAATCTGGTTCAAGTAGAGGCCCTCCTTCTGGATATATTCAGCTCTTCTGCCCCTGTTCATTTTTCTTCAGCCTCTGCTGCCTCCTCTTTTGTGCTAAAATTCTTCCCCTCCCTCTAAATCATAAGCTTCTCTTTGTAGCTTAAACTATGCCAGAGTGCTCCACATTCTAGGCTTAAACAGATTGCTTTCAATCCTAGGGATGCCTCCCACAAGGTTTCCATTGGGAACCTCAGAATTTGACTTATTTTGCCCCTTCCCAAGGTTCCTCCTGGGAAAATTAGAATGTAGCTCATGTTTTGGTCTCTGCAGATATGGGTACAAAAGGTCCTCTGCTCTTATGGAAGCATTTAGGTTAGCAGTACAGTCACTGTTTTACCTCACAGAAAACATGTAAAAAACAAAGAAGATTGACATGAGCTATAAACCATCAAGACTATACTCCTTTCCTGTCTGATCAGTCTCACAATTCTTCAGGCTCAATGTTCTTGGCACTATCTCTGTATTTGAAAGATCCCTGGAAAAGAGACCAATGGAAAGGCAACCCTTTACTTTTCAATGAATCCCACTTTCTCTTATGGATCTATGCAGTACTTCAGATTTATAGTGCTAGCTTAGGTTTTTGGACTCCCCTAAAAGGGAATTTTAAACTTGGGGTCCCTATTAGGTCTTTACAGTCCAAATAACTGAGTAGTAGTGGCAAGGTCTGTCATATTGTGGCCCAGACCTTTACTGTTCCTCTAGCTCTGGGGCCATGTGCTTACTCTTCTGTCCAGAAGACTGACCACATGAACTTTCTGCAAATCCCATATAGGAAAAACCTCTATTAGTGATGAAGCACCAGATTAGGGACTTTCTCTCACTGAGATTATTCCTTTTTGCCACCATTCATGCTGGCTTCACAAATATTTGCCTAGGCTAGGGAAACAGGTTCCTGTTGTTCTCCATCTTCAGCAGAACCTCTGTAGTCAATCATATGTAAATCATGGATTGGCAATGCATCTTGATACCCTTTCAGCACAGGAACACTCCCCAGTTATTGAGGAGATAACAAATCTTTCTGAAGTAGCAAAGAGTCTCTCAAGTCTAATTCCTACATGTACTTTGGGAGAGAGCGTTCACTGAGAAGAAGGAAAAAGGTCCCAGCCAGATGCATAAGTATGAAAGTTACCACGAAGGCAGAAATCTCTCTTAGCTGAGGGAAACAGAGGAGGATTCATAGAAGCAATAGATTTTGAAGTTTGTTATTGTTCAGTTGTGCCTGACTCATTGTGACTCCATTTGGGGTTTTCTTGGCAAAGAGACTGGAATGGTCTGCCATTTCTTTTTCTAGTTCATTTTACAAGTGAGGAAACTGAGGTGAATAGGGTTAAGTAACTTGCCCAGTGTTACACAGTGAGTGTCTGAGATAAGATTTGAACTCAGGAAGATAAGTCTTTTGATTCCAGGTGTAGCGCTCTATCCATTTCTCCACCTAGCTACCCTGTTTAGAAATTGGTAGATTTCAGATAGAGATAGGGGAAGAAGACTATGGGCATAGCATAGTAGGAAAAGTGCTCGATTTATTGTCAAAGAACCTGTGTTCAAATCCTGACTGTTCCACTTATCTTCTGTGTGACTTTGTGGCAAATTCACCTTTCTTGTGAAAACTCTCATTTTCCTCATTGTACAACAAGTGGATTGACCCAGATGACTTTTTAAGTTCCTCATAGCTCTAAATCTGTGATCTAACTTGAGAAGGGTTGAAAAGTGAGTGCAAGGAGGTATTGACCACTTTTCCTACATATTGGTTGTGAAAAGTACGGCAGGATCCTAGATCTATAAGGGACATCAAAGATCATCCAGTCCAAACCCTTCCTTCTACTAGGAAGTCAGAGCTAAATGACTTGTCCAAGGTCACAGATAATATCAGATAGTGACTATATCATAGGTGCTATCAGAAATACCTATGATAGGTATCAGAAGTGGATTTGAACTCCATTCCTAATGCTTGGGACTTTCAATGCGATGCCATAGAAACTTCTTCCTCCACTATATCTGGACTTTTCACACCTGAAGTACCCTTGGCCTCTCCCTCTGATTGTCTGGTTCCTCCTCCAACCTCCATGTGGCCAGTCATATCTTCATTCCTCTCACAGCTTCACTGCTGACTGCATTTTCTCTACTATGTCCCCATAAGAGTGACTTCATTCCCTCCTCTCCCCAACTCCCCTTTTCAGCTTCCTTTTATGTGTTATCTTCCCTTATTAGAATAAGCTCCTTGAGACCAATGACTGTCTTCCTTTCTTCTCGTAGTTGTATTCCTAGCACTGAACACAGTGTCTGGCATGTGGTAAGAACTTAAATTCTTTTTAAAAAATTTTTTTTTATTAATTTTATTTATTTTCAGTGTTGTACAATCACTACCATATAACTTAGATTTTTCCCCCTCCCTCCCCCCTCCCTTCGCAAGACGGCGTGCAATTTTATATAGGTTCTACACATACATTCCTATTAAATACATTTTCACTATATTCATGCTGGGTAATGAATGGGAGAAATCATATAACAAACCAAAACATAATGCACACACAAAGAAATGATCTGCTACATTCTGTGATTGAATTCCATAGTTCTTTCTCTGAATTTGGAAGGCATTTTTCCTTAAAAGATCATATTAAAAATCCTTTTTCCTTAAAAGATCATTAAAAGAATTTTTTTAAGTCCTTGCATTGCAGTGAAGTTCCAAGTCTACCAGAAAAAACTCTCACACACTGTGGTCATTGCTGTGCACAAAGTTGTCCTAGTTCTGCTCCTTTTGCTCAGTATCAGATCATAAAAGTCTTTCCAGGCCTCTCTGAAGTCTTCCTGTTCATCATTTCTTATAGCACAATAGTATTCCATTACATTCATATACCATAATTTATTCAGCCATTCCCCAATTGACAGGCATCCCCTTGATTTCCAGTTTTTGGCCACCACAAAAAGTGCTGCTATAAATATTTTTGTACATGTGGGATCCTTTCCAATTTTTATGATCTCTTAGGGATACAGTCCTAGAAGTGGTATTGCTGGGCCAAAGGGTATGCATATTTTTGTAGCCCTTTGGGCATAGTTCCAAATTGCTCTCCAGAATGGTTGGATCAGCTCACAGCTCCACCAACAATGAATTAGTAAGAAATTAAATTCTTGACTTGAATACAGACCTTCTGATTCCAGAGTCTTTCCACTGTATTTTGATGCCTCCCAAGCAATTTGTTATTTTTTCCTTTCCTTTTGAAGGCAGAAAGCCAGCCTCTGATTTGTGGCAATGTTGACTCTGAGCAGCTGCCTGCAAGTAGTAGGGCTCTCTGTACAGCTGAGCCATGCTGAATTCCCTTAGCACTGCCTGGTCCCTCCTGGGCACCATCTAGTGATCTCACACTGAAACTGCGATAACTGGGATTGTTTCTTTCCCCTGAAATTCACATATGCTGCCCAGGAAGCCCTGGGCTTCCCAGACCTTTTTTTTTTTTTTTTTTTTTTTTGGAATTTTACATGTCCAAGCAATAATTTTCCAGTTCCATCTCTGCCATCTCTACTAAAAAAGAAGAGGGAGAAGTTGATGCTTTGGGGTTGTGCCTGAAGCATTATCCCAGATTTGGCACAGCTGCTAATTAGAGTCAAGAGTACTTATTTGACCCATGTGGCTGTTTACTAGAATTGAGTGATGTCTCTTAGGACCTTGTATGAGAACTGAAAACTACCATACATCACCTAGCTCTCAGAATCCATTTAAGGACAGGGATAGAGAAGCAGTAGATTCCCTACAGTTTCTGGTCACCTAGGGACAGTGATGTGTCAAAACAGGAGGATAAGGGACTCTTTTTCTCATTTATTTTTTTCATTGTTAATATAACTTTCTTGTCAGAGGCTCTCTTGGGATACAAAAGTCCTAGGTAAACCTTGAAAGGGTGGGGTATGTTTTTTTCTCTCTTAGTTCTGAGTTGCCAACCAAGAAAGATGGAAAAGCAGAGAGAAGGAACCTCCCTAGTTTGTCTGCTGAAGTTGATTGTACATCACACCCCTTTACGTTCTCTATATCCCAGCCAAGTTGGATTACATACTGTCCCCTCTGTAACATATTTTCTGTCAATCTCCCATTTCTGTGTTCTTGCATAGACTATCACTCCCGTGCCTGCAATTTTCTTGCTTTCTTCTCCCTCAAGTAGCAACATTTAGATCCCAAATCATTTATTTACTGGTTGTATGACTCTGGGTACAACACTCAGCCTCTCTTTACCTCAGTTTCCTTATTTGTAAAATAATAGCAACTACCTCATAAGGTTGTTGTGAGAATCAAATGGGATAATGGACATCTATTATCTTTTTCAACCTTCAGTTGTTGTGAGGTCATTTTTCAATTGTGTACCAGCTCTTCAGGATCCCACTTAGGATTTTCTTGGCAAAGATACTGGAGTGGTTTGCCATTTTACAGATGTGGAACTGAGGCAAAGACGGTTAAGTGACTTGCCCAGGGTCACACAGCTAGTAAGTGTCTGAGACCAGATTTGAACCCATGAGTTTAACAACAATGATTATTATCAGAATGTCTAGCTTTCTTCAAGACTCAGCCCATGTGGGATATCCCAAAAGAAGCCTTTCTTGCCTCCTTAACTGTCTGTGTTTGCTACATTTCTCCTCAAATTATCAGATACATATTTCTCTGATTACTTGTAGCCTGGCATATCCTTGGTAGACTGGATTTTCTATTTGTAAGCACCTAATGAGTGCATACAGTAGTCAATATTCAGAAATATGTATCTCTACCAGGGGTGGGGAGACTGTGATGTTGAGGTCACATGTGGCCCTCTAGGTCCTCAGGTGCAGCCTTTTGAATGAGTCCAGGTTTTACAGAACAAATCCTTTTATTAAGGGGATTTGTTCTGTGAAGTTTGGATTTAGTTAAAGAGCCACACTTGAGGACCTAGAGGGCTGTAAGTTCCCCACTCCTGCATACTTTGCACACATATTCCCTGGTAAACTTGATGACTGTAGTAGTTCATTAGTTTTTCAGGGGAAATAGTCAATTTGCTAAATAGTAGTCCAATCTTCTATACCATCTCCCTAGTAAGAAGAGAGGAAGCTTCCCCCGCCCTCCAGTACTCCTTATCTTTTTCTCTTTGCTTCCAGTTGCCTCAGCTTTCTCAACATCAACAAGGGTGTCTCTTCCCTTCCCCACTCCTTCCCTTTCCATCATCATACACATAATGAGGATGTTGATAAAGGGTAAATATTTACCAAGTGGCCACTAATGACTCCCAAAGACTTTAAGTTGTAGAATAGTTTCCAATCTGCTTTGGGAGAGGGGGTTTCCTCATTTGTAGTTCCCTACACCAATGAAATCATAGTTTCAGACCAAAACAAATAAGTTGGAATTGCTCTAATGCATTAAAGTTGCCGAAGTGGCTTTGCAAAAATGATCTCATATATCCTTAGGAATGTGCACCCAGGGAATTTTATTTGTTTTTACTCATTTAATGTAGATATTTGTTGAATATTCAATAAAGGATAATTCAATAAAGAATATTCAATAAAGGATAACTTTTATTCAATTAAGAGAAACTACAATTTAACTAAGCATTAAAAAATTAATAACTAAACTTTACTGTTAAAATGAAACCCAACATATGAATTTTTAAAGACAATAAAGTGTACACCTTACACATTGTCTATAGCACTTTACCCTTCAGGTGGACACTTTATTTTTCCCAGTTACTCAAGTAGGAAAGGAAGGGGAAAGGGGCAAATATTCCAAGACTCACTGTATTAAAATGTCCTTCCCAAATTGAATCTTTTGAAATTCCTCAGAATCCTCTCCCTCCACTCACACATGCAAGATTACATCTTCCTTCTCTCTTCCTCCCAGGATTATTTAAAAGTTGAGCATTTTAATGTAATGAGCAAGGAAGGAGGGTGTGGTACTGGATGTGTGACTGGAGGGAGAGAATTTTGAGGAATCTTACAAAGAATTTAGATTTGGAAAGACCTACTTTGAGAACTACCACCACTCTTTGAAATGTACCTGTCAAGTCTTGTATTTCTGGGATATTGTATTTCTGGGATATAGCTGGTGCCACTGACCTGGTTATATTGTAGAATAAGAGATCAACTTATTGTAGAATAAGTATCAAAGATATTCAAGGTATTTCAAAAGTCTTTAACAGTTTAAAATTTAAAATTTAAATTTAAAAATTTAAGACAATTTAAGTGGAAGTAATTCAGTTTCCTGCTGTGGCACTGATATACTGTCCAGGTTTCACAGACATACAACGAGGTCAGTGCTATGACTCTGTAGACCTTCAGTTTGGTAGTCAGTCTAATGCTTCTCTCCCATACTTTCTTTTGGAACTTCCCAAACACTGAGCTAGTTCTGGCAATGTGTGTGTCAACCTCATTATTGATGTGTACATCCCTGGAAAGTATATTGCCAAGGTAAGCAAACTTAACCATAGCATTCAAAACTTCTTCATTTGCTGTAACCAATGGTGCCATGTGTGGGTGGTGTGGTGCTGGTTGATGGAGCACCTGTGTTTTCTTGGTGTTAATTAGACCAAAATTAGCATAAGCAGCAGGGAAATGAGCCAAACTTTGGGGTATCTTAGCTTCAGAGGCTCCATTGAGTATATGATTATGTGTAAACAAAAAAAATCAAGCACCAACATGCCATTCTCTTTGGTCTTGGCTTGTAGTCTTTTCAAGTTGAAGAATTTGCCATCAGTGTGGTAGCAGTCATTGATGCTATGTTCATTCTCATTGAAAGCATTTGACAATATTATTGTAAACTACATGCTAAAAAGCATGGAAGCAAGCACACAGCCTTATTTCACTCCATTGGGTGACTGGGAAAGCAAGAGAGCAGGATTAGATACCAGACAGTGAGGTCCTTCCTTGAACTAAACTGCCAAGCATTCAAACTTTTCTGCAGAGAGCAACCATGATGGACTGGCCACATTGTTCTAATGTAAAATGTATGCTTGTCTAAAAGACTACTTTATGGAGAACTCACACAGGGCAAGTGCTCACATGGTGGTCAGAAGAAGCAATAATACAAGGACACTCTCAAGGTCTCTCTTAAGAATTTTGGAATTGATTGTGTGACGTGGAAGACACTGGCACAGGACTGCCCAGCAGGGTGTGTCTTTATCAGAGAAAGGGCTGTGCTCTATGACCAAAACAGAATTAAAATAACTCAAAAGAAACAGGAGGTGGACAGTTAGAGAACCCACTCCAAATGTTCACATGGATTCTTTGTGCCCAACCTGTGGTAGAGCATTCTGAGCTTGTATTGATCTGATCAGCCATAGTTGGAAGCATTGTAACTTGACTCTAACACAGTGATGTCATTTTGGTCCTCTTCAACAACAAAGGACAATAACCAGCTTAAAACTATTAAAAATATAATTACAATCAAATGATATAATTAAATTAATAATTATATCTAGTATAATCAATATTAAATATTAACAACCTAACTGATAAAACAATTAAAATGTGATATGCACATACATTTGTATATAGGGTATGTATACATATATGTATAAGTATTTTAAGGAGTCAGTCAATCAAAAGTATTTATTAGGTATCTATTATGTGTCAGGTGCTATGCCAGGTTCTGGGAGAAAAAGATAAAAAAAATGAAACAATCCTTGGAATTGATATACTATCATATATGTATGTGTGTATGTTGTGCAACCATCTTAACCTCAGGATTCAGAGGAAGACCTTGGCCTTTTCAAGCTAAGATCTTTAGTAGGTCTCAGTTTGACTGAGGCAGTGCCCATTTAGCGATTAAGGCTTAATTTAAAAAATGAGGCAAAGAATGGCTTCTTAAAAAAAAAAAGATCTAGAAGGGGAAGACCCTCAGGGTTTCTGGCTAAAACAGAAATGATTATAATTTATATTCTTTCTCAGACAATAATATTCCATCACAATCATCTACTATAACTTAGCCATCCTCCAAGTGATGGGCATCCCCTCAATGTCCTATTCTTTGCTACCACTAAAAGAGCTGCTATAAATATTTTTGTGCATGTAAATACTTTTTCTTTCTCTTTGATTTCTTTGAGATATGACCTAGTAGTAATATTATTGGGTCAAAGGATATGCATAGTTTTATAGCCCTTTTGGCAGTTCTGAATTATTCTCCAGAATGGTTAAATCAGTTCACAACTCCACCAACAGTGTATTAGTTTTCCTGTTTTTTCATATCCTCTCCAACTTTTATCATTTTCATTTTCTGTCTTGTTGGTCAATCTGATAGGTATGAAGTAATACCTCAGAATTGTTTTAATTTATTTTTCTCTAATCAGTAATGAAGGCAGCTAGGTGTCATAGTGTATAGAATGCCTGGAGTCAGGAAGATTCTCCTTCCTGACCTTAAATCTGGCCTCAGACACTTACTAGCTATGTGACTCTTGGCAAGTCATTTAACCCTGTTTGCCTCAGTTCTTTTTTTTTTAACCTTAGCTGAAGCATAGTAGATTCTGCTCCAGCCTCCTCCCACCTTTTTTTTTTTTAACTCTTGTGTGTCTGTTTCAACCAACTACATTGGTTTGATCTATCCATGAGCAACATTTACATGTTGTAAATAACATATTGTTGGATTCTGGTTTCTAATCCATTCTGCCAATCATTTTCATTTTTTAAGTGAGTTCATTCCATTCACATTGAAAGTTATGATTAGTAACTGTGTATTTCCCTCTGTCCTATTTTCTTGTGTTTATCTTTCTCTCTTTTTATCCCATCCTACTTCAAAAAACTACTTCCCATAATCTGCTCTCCCTTTTATCACCCCATCCCCTTTCTCTTATGCCTTTCCCCTTGAACATCCTTGTTGGGTAAGATAGATTTCTATGTCTAACTGAATGTGTGTGTGTGTGTGTGTGTGTGTGTGTGTGTCTGTCTGTCTGTCTGTCTTCTTCCCTCTTTGAACCAATTTTAATGAAAGTGAAATTCAAACATTGCCTGCCACCCCCCCTCCATTACCTCCTCCAGTGTAAAAGTTCTTTCTTGTGTAACTCTTTAATGTGAGATAATTTTCCCCATTCTCCTTTTTACCTTTTCTCGGTGCACCCCTCTTTCCTACCCTTTGTTTTCTGAGATTATCCCAATATCTAGTTAAATTGCCAATGTAAGCATTCACATCTCAGAAATCAGCAATTTACAAATCTGGGTTTGGCTTATTGACTAGAAAAGAAAAGTTGTAATAATGCAGTTTAAAATTAAAACTGTGTGCTTTCCCCACCCATTTCTTCCCTCTGCCCCTACCACACACATCTAAACATCTTCCAGTTCAACCCTATATCACTCCATAAACATTGCTTGAGCTCAGCAGAACTTCAGTCAACTGGAAGTCTGGTGAATATAGGTTAATGGTAATGATTATGATTATGGTGGTGGTGGTGGTGATAACAGACATTTATATAGAACTTTAAGATTTGTAAAGTGCTTTACCTCCATTATCTCATTTGAGTCTCATAATACCCTTGGATACATCACTTTAATAGGCCATAAAGGAAATTATATAAACATACATACAACACACATACATACATGTGTATGCATGTGTGTACGTACGTACATACATATGTATGTATGTATGCATGTATAGACCAAATAATACAGAGTGAAGGAACTCTATTGTTGGGAGTGAGAAAACAACCAAGAGAGTGTCTTAGATTTCACCCAAGGGAAAACTCCGCATAGTTTCTACAATAGTAAGGAACTCCTTTTGTTACTTCCTAGAGTCAGAACTCCTTCAGCAACATGAAGTAGGACTGGCCTCTTCCATCTTCTCTCTCAAAGTCACTTGATACTTGAAGACTCAAACCTTAAAGAATCTCGAACAGGGACTCTAGCTTGAAGAGTCCTGAAGGAGGACTGGTAAAAGCTGAAGAGCTCTCCTTTTCACCAATTCCCCCCTAAACATACACTTCATGCTGGGTAAGGTTTCATCACCAATATTTGCTCTAGTATATCTGTTGCTCTAATATACCTATTTTCTCACAAAACTTCTAATATTCATTATTTTCCTCTTTGCCAGAATGGTAGGCATGAGATGGAAGCTCAGAGTTGCTTTAATTTGCATTTCTCAGTTAGTGATTAGACCATTTTTCATTATGGTTATTGATAGCTTGGATTTCTTCTTTTTAAAAAATTGTTTAAAGCTGTTGCCTATTTATTAATTTGGGAATTGCTCTTAGTCTTATAAATTTGAATAATTTCTTTATGTATCTTGGAAATGAGACTGATAAGAGAGATTTATTGCAAAGATTTTCCCCAGTTACCTACTTGCCTTTTAATTTTTACTATATTAGATTTGTTTACGCAAAAATTTAATTATATATTAACAAAGTTGTCTATTTTATCTTTTATGATCCTTTCTATTACTTTATTAGTCACAGATTCTTACCCATTTGTAGATCTGAAAAATAATTTCTTCCTTTTCCCTCTAATTTGTTTATGATGTGTGGCTTTCTATACCCAGGTCATTTAGAGCTTCGTTTTGGTATATGCTGTGAGGTGTTGGACTACTGTCCATTTTTCTCAGGGGTTTTTGTCAAATAGTGAGTCCTTCTCTCAGTAACTAGGGCTTGGGGTGTTCTTAAACACTATGCTATTGTGTTTGCTTCTGTGTGTTGTATAACAAGTTCCACTGATCAACTTCTCTCCCTCTTCTCCCTCTCCTTCTTCCACTCTTCTCTCTCTCTCTCTCTCTCTCTCTGTCTGTCTCTCTGTCTCTCTCTCTGTCTCTCTCTGTCTCTCTCTCTGTCTCTCTCTCTGTCTGTCTGTCTCTGTCTCTCTCCTACTAGTGTCAAATTATTTTAATGTTTACTATTTTGTAGTACAGTTAGAAATCTGGTACTGACAGATACCCTTCCTTTCTACTTTTTTTCATGATTGCCCTTCAGTTTTTTGACCTTTTATTCCTTCCTTTAGTTTTCTAAAGTGTGAACTTTATTATTTTTTCAGGATCTATAAATATTCTTTGTACTAGAAAAGTAAATCAATTTATATGGTGTTGTCATTTTTATTATGTTGGTTTGATCTATCCATGGGCAATTAATATTTTTCTATTTAGGTCTGTCTTTATTTCTGTAAAGAGTGTTTTATTATCATTGGATTTATAAAGTTCCTGGGTGAATGGATACACTCTCAAACATATTATTGCTTTTGAAGTAATTTTGAATGGAATTCTTTTCCTAGTGCTTCCTTCTGGGTTTATTGGTAATATGCAAGAATTCTGATGATTTATATGGATTTCTTTTATATCCTAAAACTTTGCTGAATTTATAGTTTCAATTAATTTTAAGTTGACTTTTTAGAGTTCTCTAAATATACCATATCATCTATAACAAATTAATTTCCTTTGTCTATGCTTATTACCTCAATTTCTTTCTTTTTTTTTTGTCTTATTGCTATATCAAGCATTTCTAGCACTGCATTAAATAGTAGTAGTGATAATGGGCATCCTTGATTTACTCCTGATCTTATTGGAAAGACTTCTAACTTTGTTTCCATTGCATGTAATGTTTGCTCTTGAATTTAGATAGGTATTATTTGCTAAATTAAGGAAAGGTCTATTTATTCCTGTGACCTCTAAAATTTCTAATGGGAACAGATATTGGACTTTGTCAAAAGTCTTTTAAAGCATTATTTACATAATCATAAAGTTTTTATTTTTATATTATTAAGATATTGTGTTTTTAATCTTCCTTATGTTGTATCAACCATGAATTCCTGGTGTAAACTCAACCTTGTCATAGTGTTTAGAATGTCTAATGTGTTGTAGCCTATTTGCTAATATTTTATGTATAATTTTTGCATCCTTGTTATTAGGGATAATGGGCTATAGTTTGTATCTCTTGATTTATCTCTTACCTGGTGACACTGTTAATGGTTTTTTGTTTTCAAGATCTTCTTGTTGTTGTGTTCATTTTTCATTGCTGAAGAAGACCATGGCATCAGAGAAATGATGACATGACTTGCACTTGACTTTGTTTTGAGTGAGGGAGGGTTGTGCAGGTCACCAGTCTCACTTCTCCTCCAGAGCCATCTGAATCCAGTGACCAGATATTCATCAGGATGATTGGAAATGATCCAGGATGTATTGGGAGACCTTGGCATCTATTCAGGTATTCACTTGGGGTAAAGCAACACCCATTCATTGAATAGGCCTGTTTAAGAAGTAGCCATGGGGTGGGTGGCCCCTTTAATGAAGCAAAGAAAAATGAAGATATCAGGTTGGGAGGGAAACAGCAACAGTTACTATTAATAGACTATACAACAGATCTAGAACATTCTAACTAGAATGTTCAATGATTTTATAAGTCCAATACCATTTCATAGTCATTATATATACAGATCCTAGATAGATTTCAGAATAAAAAAATCATAGAGATCGCCCAGTCCAACACCCTTATTTTACAGGTGAGACAATTGAAGCCTAGAGATGGCAAATGACTTGCCAAGTCAAAGCACCTATTATACATTGGAGCAAAATTGTACAGGCTCTTCATTACAAATTGTTAAATTTTCAGGAATCTTGGAAATTAGCAAACACTGCAAATAATGAATTAATTTATTGTTTTGCTGATTTTATAGATAGGAAAATGTTGGAGAAAATATTAATGCAGATTAGACTTAAAAGTGTGTCAGAAATACTTTTCTTTTCTCAAGAAAGCCAGTTGTTAAACATTTATTAATATACCTCTTACACATAGGAATTAAATAAAGTATGGAATTGTACTTTCTAGCCCCAAAGTGGAACATAGACCAGATGATAATTATTTTGTACTGTCCAGATAAAGAAATATAGGAAGTGTTTAAATTATGTATATTTACAATATTTTTTGTTACATGTAATGAAAATCTTGGTCTAGAGATCAAAACTAACTTTAACAGTTGTAAAGTATGCAAAGAAGCAAATTTAGAAGTGATTTGAGGAAAGCTTTTAAAAAATTAGAGCTCTTTTAAGTGGAATGATATGCTTCAAGGAAGTAGGGAGTTCTCTGTCATGGAAGGACTTAAAACTAAGATTTGTAGGGTATGTTTTTAGGGGGAATTTTTGTTCAATTATGTATTGTTAGGTTAGATTGCCTCAATTGCCTCAAATTGAGATTCTATGTGACATAAAGGTCTGTTAAACAATATCTGATAAATGAGTTTAAGCTTTTATTTAGGATGTAGTTATTATGCCTTGTTCCAACTTCCATATTGTATTGTTTGGCAATTAGAGTTAGATCAATATGTCTGCTATTATTTAAGTAAATGAGAGGCAGATGGTGGCTCAGTGGAGCCTGGATCAGGAAGACCTGAGTTCAAATCCAGTCTCAGACCCTTGCTAGCTATGTGACCTTAGGTAAGTTACTTAACCTGTGATTGCCTGACAAAATAGACCTACTGGATCTACTGGATCAGGAAACGGCTCTCTTAATGACTTCAAATCCAGTCTCAGACCCTTGCTAGCTATGTGACCTTAGGTAAGTCACTTAACCTGTGATTGACTGACAAAATAGACCCACTGGATCTATTGGATCAGGAAATGGCTCTCTTAATGACCCCAAATGAGGTCATTAAAAGTCTGACATGATTGAAATGATTGAACAAGTTACCTTTGCTAGAAAAAGAGTCAGCTATGAGAAGATTGTATGTATCTACTTTTCATAATTATCCATGCTTAAGGAACCCCATATTATTGGACATAAAAATAATCCCAAAGTGTACGAAAATTGCTTAGAAGGCTACGACTTCTATAGAAATAACTTTCTGAGGCTCAAACAGGAATTAAAGCTTACAAATAATCCTTTTCCTTCCAACATTCCCCTCTTTTTTTGTTTTTTTTCCTTTCTCCCTTAACTATGAAATGGTACTAAAGTATATTAATATTTATTTTATAAAGTTGTTTATAAAGTTCTTGTTCTTAGTTCACTTTTTCATTCATTCTTTTATTTTGCTAATTCTCTAGCAAGTTGTGGCAAAAACAATATTTTGATCCTATCCTTCTCAAAGTGACTACTCGTTATGCAATTTACTTTTGTGTTGTCCATGGCTAACTCTTCTGTGGATCATTGGCTCTTAATATGAGAAGGATTTCACTGCTCTTTTCCTATACTCTCTCTTCCCATGTCCTTCTGTCTCTCTCTTCCTCTCTTCACTCTCTTCATACACCTCTGTCAATACATATATGGATATATGTATTTATATTTTTGCTACTACTTACTAGAAAATTAATGTGTTAATGAAAGAGAAAAAATTAATGAAAAAATAAACTAAGAATGGGAAACATAACTTTATAAAATTAATTTTAATATACTTTAGTATCATATTATATTATTATGGCAGTGAGGTGGCATATTGGATAGAGGGCTGGACTTGGAGTAGGAAAACTTGGGTTTAAAACCAGTCTTAGACATTTAATAGCAATGTGACCCTGAGCAAGTCACTTGAACTTGGTTTGTTCGTTTCCTCATCTGTAAAATGGGGATAATAAGAGCCCCTACCTCCCAGGGTTGTGAGGATCTGATAAGATAATAAGTGTAAAGTGTTTAGCATAGGGTCTGACACAAAGTAAATACTATTTAAATGTTAGCTATTATTATTACATACACACACTTATATTTCTAGTTAAATTGAATAATATTACTTCGTATATTTTTGGAAAAAATTTGAATTTATTTAATTACATGAAATTCTTCTAAGTCAAAGAATGCATTTCTGAATATACAATAACACAAATTTTCTCTAGGGTTATAAGTTTTTATGAAATTTCTGTTAAGCTTTGCGTGTTCACCTTGGATAAAGGCTACCAAAACGTTAATTTGTTTTTCATGATACTACCATATGACATTATTGGAGAGGCCCTATAGGGTGATTTTTAATACTCCCATTATTCTCCATTGGACTGGTGAATAGTGTGTGTGTGTGTGTGTGTGTGTGTGTGTGTGTATGTGTGTGTATGTGTGTGTGGAGAGAGAGAGAGTATATATATGTATATCTGTGAGGATGACAATTTCCTTCTTTTATGTTGCACAAAATCCACTGTCTTTGCCTCTTTTGGGGGTACTTTTCCACATTTGTTCCTTTTACTATATACAGTGGTCTTCCAAGTGAAAAAATATGTTTTGGTCATATAGACCTCTTGGTGGGAAAGGCTTTATTTATTATTTATTTAGTGCAATGTTTCATTGTTGAAGATTGCTTGTGCAATTTGGAACTCCATTCTGGGAATTGTTTGTTTCTGCTGAATGAAAAGAACGATACATAGCAATTACAATAATATAAATTAAAGCAACACTAAAAAGCATCAAAATTTGGGTCAAATGCAATAATCAATTTTGGTTCTAGAGGCCTAATAATTAAATATCCTACTTTCTTTTTGGTAGAGAGTGTGGTGAACCACAGGGGCAGAATATTGCATATACTGACAGATATAGTTGCTGTGACATTTTGTTTTGCTTAATTGTTTTTCTTTATTGTAAGAAATGGCCTAAGAAGGGTTGTACATTGGGAAGTGAGAGTATACAGAAAAAAAACAGCATTCTTTTAAAATGTTCATTTCTCCTTCATTGGAACCATCATGATTCTTCTGTGACATTTAAACAATATAAATTTTCTCTAGTAGATGCCATAAGGAAATGGTCTCAGGATTTTCTAGTTAAATAAATCACTTCATTCCTCTGAACTTCACTTTTCTCACTTGTAAAATGGGGACAAAAATGTTTTCTAAAACATAAACAAAGCTGAAACACAAACACAAAAAATTTTCCACCATCTACTGCATGGAAAGAGTTTCGTAGCCTGTAAAGTGCTTTAGATTTTGGGGTTTTTATTATTCTTATAAGATAGGGGGACAAATGCAAGAACCAATGGGCAGATGAATCCAAGTTCTGCCCTGGTATTCATGAAATAAAAAGACCTAGAGAAAGAAGTCTAGAATAGCAGGTGGATCTTTTGAAAAGACCTACAAGAGAACGTGGATAAACATTTCACCATGACTATTAAACAGAGTTGAATTATGAATTGCAATGTGAATGAAATTATGGATCTGCTGAAGTTGTGAAGGCTAAGAGGTGTAAAGTGCCACTCATGGTCAGAAGACTCAATGGTGTCAGCTTCATGAATAAGGGATGTGATGTGAACCTTAAGGGACATGTAGAACTTCATCAGAAAAGAGGGGTATTACCTAATACCCCTTTCTAAATTTAGACTTTCTAAACAGGTCTCCAAAGGTGGAACAGGATGCCTTAGGAAGTAGTGGGTCTTCAAGTAAATGGGGATGACCACTTGTCAGGTGTGTCATAGAGAAGGCATTTATTTGAGTAGTGGATGGAGAATCTGGTTTCTTCCAGTTCTGCAATTCTGTAGGCGGGCAAAATGCTAGGTGTAGACAATGGCATGAATAAAGGTGAGGAGGGAAGTATGTGTAGGATGTGTTCATCTGAACAATCCGGTTTGATTGGATCACAGAGTATATAAAGGGGAGTAATGTGAATTAAGGTTAGAAAGGAAGGTTGGTGCCACATAATGAAAATCCTTGAGTGCCAGGTTAATAAATTTATACTTAATTCAGTGGAGATGAGGAGTACCTGAAGAGTTTTGTTTGTCTAGCAGGGGAGGGATATACTGTATATTTGGAAGCTAGTGCTATACAGAATGAATCACAGAGAGAATACACTAAAAAGAGTGAGACTTGTGGTGGATGTTTCAGTAATCCAGGTAAGATATGAATGAAGACCTAAGCTAAGGAGGGGCAGGAAGATGGAAAAGAGGAGACAGATGTGAGGTAGACTTCATAGGATTTGCAACTCATTTTGCTGTGGGTATTGAGGAAGAGAGAGTCACAGTATATCAAAGATGATACTGAAGGCAATATTATAAGAAAATCAACAGGCTAGGACTCTGGGAAATATTTCTGAGAGCTGAAATGATTGAATGAGAATCAATCGGCTAGGTGACACAGTGGATAGAACACTGGGCCTAGGGTTAAGAAGATATGAGTTCAAATTTAGCCTCAGACATGAGCTGGGTGACCTTGGGCAAGTCACTTGACCTCTGTCTGCCTCTGTTTTTCTTCATCTGCAAAATGGCAGAGGTTGGGGGGTGGGGAAGGGAAGATAATAGCCCCTATCTCCCAAGCTTCTTGTGAGTCTCAACTGAGATAATATTTATAAATGACTTAGCACAGTGCCTAGCAGAGAATGGATACTTAATAAATACTTATTCCTATTCCACCTTAAGCTGAATTAAGCAATTTACAAAGAGTTCTTCATTTGCCTTTTGAGATGTAAACATGTCCAGAAACAGTATGGGCTGCCTTGGAAGGTGATAGGTCTTTCCTGGCTGGAAATTTTCAAGCATACCCTAGATGACCACAAAGAAATTGGATATTGCTATGGTTTGGACTAGAAGTCTGCTGAGATCTCTCCCAACTCTAAAATTCTCTGATACCATGACTGTGAAATGGAAAGATCAGGCAAGTTGCTCAAGATAGGATCATAAATTTAGAACTGGAACGACCTTAAAGGCCATCTGGATTAATTCACTCATTTTTACATATGAAGAAACAGTTTGAGAGAAATGAAGTGACTACCAGATCATACTAGTAGTAAGCAGAAGATCTAAGATTGGAATTCCAAATTCAGAGTCCTTTCCATTATTGCACCATATTGCCTCCAGCATTGGATAGTTCTTCTGGTACAAATTGAGCTCTTTAACAGGTTTTTGTCTGGCTCAAGTGAGATGATGTATGCAAAGCACCATTCCAACCTTAGAGTGTTATATAAATGTCAGCTGTTACCACAATTGTTGCAGTCTACCAATCTGTGAGACTGAGGCACTGAAGGACTAGGAGGAGAAGAGGCAGTGTCACGGCTGCTGAATCTCTACCCTGTTTTCTCTGTAGTGGGATCATCTGATAAAAGGGAGCAGTTGGTTGCTCTAGCATTAGGAGTGGGGCACCTGCAGCCTGGAGGCCACATGTGGCCTTCTAAATCCTTGGCCTTTAGATTGAATCCAAATTTGTGGCCTTTTGATTGAATCTAAATTTCACAGAACAAATCCTTTTATTAAGGGGATTTGTTCTGTGAAGTTTTGATTCAGTCAAAGGACTGCCCTTGAAAGCCTGTGAGGGCCACATGTGGCCTTGAGGCCACAAGTTCCCCACCCTTGTGCCTTTTTCTAAGGTCCTTAGTTGGCTGAGGGAAGGGATAAGCATTTATTAAGTACTGTGTTCTAGGCACTGTGCTAAGGGCTTTGTAAATATTGTCTCATTTGTGGTAGGTGCTATTATTATCCCCATTTTCTAGTTGAGCAAACTGAGGCAGGCAGAAGTAAAGTGATTTGCCAGGGTCATCTAGCTGTTAAGTGGGAAAGATCCTCCTCAATCACAGTATTCAATCAGAGGCACTTTTAGTAAAACAAAAACAGCAAAAGATCCTACTTTACTTGCCCTTACAGTATCTGAGACTGGATTTGAATTCACATCTTTCTGATCCTAGTCCCAGTGCTCTAACCACTGTACCATCCAGCTGTAAGCTAAGAACCGATGTGACATGGTGTTTAGAATGCTAGACTCAGAGTCAGGAGGATCTGAGTTCAAATTTCCAGTATTATCTTCATGACCCAGGTAACCTTGATATGCCTTAGGCTTAGGAAAGGTATAGGGTACAGGCAGTTTGGTGACAGGTAGAGACTGGCCCTGGTGGGGAGAAAGCATAGGGTATTTGATGAAAAACAAAAGAATGCATAGCACATAGATTGATACCTTCAGGGTATCTTGCTTCATGGACTAGAGTGGGGAGGATAGAGTGGAATTGGGTCCTGTCCCCTTGTATCACTATAGTGGTGTATTAAGTGTCTGTGGATATCTTGTGGTGTCAGTTAGTCAAGTGTTTATTATGTGCCTACCACAAAGCAAATATATGCTGAGCTCTGAAGATACAAAGAAAGGGCAAAAACAAACAAAAAATGACCAATCTCTGCTGTCAAGGAACTCACAGTCTAATGGGAGAGACATAATACAAACACTTCTGTACAAACTAGATAGATAGGATAAATTGGAGAAAATCAACAGAAGGAATCTGGGACTCAAAGGAAGCCAGGGAAGCCCGGAGGCAGAGATAAGGAAGGAGAGCACTCCAGGCATGGGGCACAGCAAGGGAAAATGCTCAGAGTTGGGAGATAGAGTTCCTGTTCAAGGAACAGTCAGGAGGCCCATGTACTGGATTTCAGAGTACATGGGAGGAGGAAAAAGGTGCAAAAAGAATGGAAAAGTAGGAGGCCAGCTATGAAGGCCTTTAAAAGCCAGATAGAAGATTTTATATTTGATCCCAGAAGTGATAAAACAATAGAGTTATAAGAACAGTAACAGAATCACTGGAGTTTATTGAATAGGTGGTGACATGGTGCTTTAGGAAGATCAGTCTGACAGTTTAGTGGAGGATGGACTGACTGGAGTGGGGAGAGACTTGAGGCACAAAGAACAACAAGTAGGTTATTGAAATAGTCCATAGGAGTCCACCTTCATAGTTTGTGCTGCTTCAATAACCACACCCAGCAAACGTGACTTGCTGATATTAAAGAGAAATAGAAAAAAAAATCTCATTGTGGTTTGGAGGCTTTCAAAAACTGTATTTCTCAATAGAGCCCAAGTGCCAGCAGGTCTCATCAAACTGGAAAGAGCTTCAGTAGCAGGTCTGATGACTTCATGTGTGTGTGCGTGTGTATGTGTGTATTGTTGTACAAGGACCAACATGCAAGGCTGATCACCAATTTGGTGCTATAATGAATAATTTTCAGGTATTGCATCTCTTAAAGATCATTTGCTGGATTATAGTAGAGATATGATTGTGTCAGTGGTAAGGGTCAAAGACAAGAAGTCACGAAAATATTGACTATGAAGAACTAATGTCAAGAATACTTCAGGTGATAAGATATTCCAGGCCTGGGAATCAGAAGGACTGCCTTTCATTCAATAAGGAATTTAGTTTCCCTGGGTGCAGGTTCCTATGACATAAACTGTCAGAGTCCCACAGTCTTAAGGGAGACAAAGTAGCATAGAAGGTGCCATGGAGGTCCCAGTTTTTGCTAACCTTGCAAATAGATTCGTTACAATTGAGTCCCTTTGGTGTTCTTTGTGCCTGAGAACTCAGGAAGATTAACAACCTGGTCTGGAACACAACCTCTATAAGCATTCACTCCCCTAACCTCCATACTCATTACCTCTCCCAAACACTAGGGGAACACTCACAGTAAAAGTGAAAAACTCCCACTGACTCAAAGAAAAAGATACCAGATGGCCACAGCTACACTGTATCATTGCAATAAGACCCCACCCATCTCTTAGTCTACCTCTCCTTTAATCACTGTCACATTCTCAAAGTCAACAAGTCAGTCAATAGGCATTTGTTAAGTATTTACTAGGTACCAGAGCCTGAACTATACGTGCGGTGGATGTGAAGACAGGCAAAAATATAGTCCCTGTTCTCAAGAAGCTCCTATTTCAAATAGGAGAAACAAAAATAGCTACCACATACAATATAAATGTAGGGTTCATAATCTCAGATGGGAGGCCTAGCAGTAGCATTTGGGGAGGGATGGGGGAGGTAGAAAAGAATCAGGAAAGATCTTCTTAGTGAATGTAGGAGGTGGAGGTATGGATGGAGAGCATTGCAGGGGACAGACATTGAAAACTCAACAGATCTGAAGATGGAGTATCGCTTGGAGGAACATCAAGGAGGTCTATACCATCAAATTGGAGAATACATGGAGAGGAGTAAGTTGTAAAAAGGCTGGAGAGATAGGAAGGGTTGAAATTATAAAGGACTTTAAAGGGCAAACAGAATTTTCATTCAATCATTCAATATTTATTAAGTACCTAGTACGTGCCAGACATGGAACTAAGAGCCAGATTTTATATTTGATCTTGGAGGTAATAGGGAACCACTGGAGTTTTTGAATAGAGGATGACATAGTCAAAATTGTACTTTTAGGAAGATTACTTTGGAAGCTCAGTGGAAGATGGACCAGAGTGGGAAAACACTTGAGGGAGGGTGAGCAACTAGAAAACTATGTCAATAATCCAGGCATGAGGTCCTGCATCATGATGATGACTGTGTCCAAGGAGAGAAGGGGACCTATGTGAGAGATATTTTGAAGATAGAAACATTAGGCAGGATAATTAGTGAGAGCCTTCAAGCACCAGCAGTAAAAACCCTTGCATCTCTCTGTTGTGATGTTTGTGTTGCTGAATATCCTTGTTTTTGTAGAGGACCAAAGACATATTGGGGTGATGTAGACTTGTGTTGAACTGAATTTAAGTGACAGCTTTGCTGTCTCCAGGCAGCCCTCATGTGCTTCATTAGTTCTGAGCTACTGAGCATCAATGCTGTCTGTTATCCCATAGGAACCTCAGGAGGATTATCTCTGTTGTTCTAACACTTGGCCTCAGTTTCTCAAACATTAGATGCTCTTAAGGTCTCTTCTAATTTTAAAATCCCATGAATCTGAGTTTTTTGCATAGCTACTTATATATATTATGTATCTGAAAAAAGATGTCAATAATTATAATAATATTATAATTAACATAATTATAATAAAATGGTAATAATTAGTTAGCACTTATCTATCACTTTAAAGTTTGCAAAGCACTTTACAAAAATTATCTCATTTTATCTTCACAATAACCATGGGAGCTAGGTCCTATTATCATCCTTACTTTTTACACATCAGGAAACTGATGCAGAGAGGTTAAGTTACTTGCCTAGCCCATGGCTAATTCTGAGACTGGTTTTGAACTGAGATTGTTCTGATTCTAGGTATAACACTCCATACACTCTGCCTCCTAGCTGCCAATGTATCAATAAGAGAAGAAAAATTAAAAGTATGCACTTCAGTAAAGAGAAGATAAATCTATGAAAGTATTTATGTCACTCTTATGGTGACAGAAGACTAGAAATAAAGTATGTGCTCACTAATGGAGTAAAGGCTAAACAAATTTTTTTCTTGCAAATATTAATTTATTTATTTTTAGTTTTCAACATTCACTTCCATAAGATTTTGAGTTCCAAATTTTCTCCCCACCTTTCCCTTCTGCCCACCCCAAGACAATGTGCATTCTGATTACTCTTTCCCCTAATCTTCCCTCCCTTCTATCACACCTCTCCCTCCTGTTATCCCCTTCCCCTCTCTTTTCTTGTAGGGCAAGATAGATTTCTGTACCCCATTGCCTTATGTCTTATTTCCCAGTTACATGTAAAAACAGTTTTTTATATTCATTTTTAAAACTTTGAGTTCCAACTACTCTCCTTTCCTCCTTCCCCACCCATCCCCACAGAAAAGGCAAGCAAGCTGATACTGGTTATGCATGTGTAGTCATGCAAAACATTTCTATAACAGTCATATTGTGAAAGACTATATTTCCCAACATCTTATCCTGCCCTCCATTTATTCTATTCTCTCTTTTGATCCTATCCCTCCTCAAAAATATTTACTTCTAGTTACCCCTCCCTCCCATTTGTCTTCCCTTCTATCATCCCCCCACCTCCGCTTATCCCCTTCCCCTCTACTTTCCTGTAGTGTAATATAGATTTTCATACCAAATTAAGTGTGCATGTTATTCCTTCCTTAAGTCAAATGCAATGAGAATAAGGTTCATTCTTTCTCTCTCACCTCCCTGCTTCTCCCCTCCACTGAAAAAGCTTTTTCTTGCTTCTTTCATGTGAGATAATTTGCCCCATTCTATTTCTCCCTTTCTCCTTCTTCCAATATGTTCCTCTCTCACCTCTTAATTTTATTTTCTTGAATATCATCCTTCTTATTCAACTTACCCTGTGCCATCTGTCTATATGTATATAATCCCTCCAACTATCCTAATATTGAGAAAAATCTCAAGAGTTACAAATATGATCTTTTCATGTAGGAATGTAAACAGTTCAACTTTAATAAGTCCCTTATGATTTCTCTTTCCTGTTTACCTTTTTATGCTTCTCTTGATTCTTATGTTTGAAAGTCAGATTTTCTATTCAGCTCTGGTCTTTTCATCAAGAATGCTTGAAAGTCCTCTATTTCATTGAATGATCTCTTTTTTCCCTTGAAGTGTGACACTCATTTTTGCTTGGTAGGTGAATCTGGATTTTAATCCTAGCTCCTTTGACTTCTGGAATATCATATTCTAAGCCATGCAATCCCTTAATGCAGAAGCTGCTAGATCTTGTGTTATCCTGATTGTGTTTCCATAATACTTGAATTGTTCCTTTCTGAATGCTTGCAATATTTTTCTCCTTGACCTGGGAACTCTGGAATTTGGCTACAATATTCCTAGAAATTTTATTTTTGGGGTCTCTTTCAAGAGGTGGTTAGTGGATTCTTTCAATATCTATTTTACCCTCTGGTTCCAGAATATCAGGGCAGTTTTCCTTGATAATTTCTTGAAAGATGATGTCTAGGCTTTTTTGATCATGACTTTCAGGTAGTCCAGTAATTTTTTAACTGTCTCTTCTGGATCTATTTTGCAGGTAAGTTGTTTTTCCAATGAGATATTTCACATTGTCTGCTATTTTTTTTTATTCCTTTGGTTTTGATTTATAAATTCTTGATTTTTCATAAAGTCATTAGTTTCCATCTGCTCCATTATTATCTATAAAGAATTATTTTCTTCAATGAGCTTTTGGACCTCCTTTTGTCATCTGACCAATTCTGCTTTTTAAGGCATTCTTCTCCTTATTGACTTTTTGGATCTCTTTTGCCATTTGAGTTAGTCTACTTTTTAAGATGTTATTTTCTTCAGCATTTTGGGGGTGCACTTCAGCAAGAAGTTGACTCATTTTTCATGATTTTCTTGTATCACTCTAATTTCTTTTCCTGATTTTTGCTCTGCTTCTCTTACTTGATTTTCAAAATCCTTTTTGAGCTTTCCAATGGCCTCAGACCCATTCATATTTTTCTTGGAGGCTTTGGATAGAGGAACTTTGACTTTTTTGTCTTCTGTTTGTATATTTTGGTCTTCATTGTCACCAAAGTAAAATTCTATAGTCTGATTCCTTTTTCTGGTTTTTGCTCATTTCCCTAGCCATTTACTTGACTTTTGAGCTCTTTGTCAAGGTGGTTCTCTGCTTCCAGTGGGGGTGGGGTGGTGGGTGTACTATCAGGTGCTCAATCCCCCCACAACCTGTGAGCCTAGAGCTCCAGAAACAGCTGCTGCTGCTGCCCTTGCTGCTGCTGTGGCTGCCTCGGGTTCCTCCACCTCCTCCTCCACTCCGGAGCTGGGGCCTGACCACTCTGTCTCACGGGTCCAACAGGTTTTTTTCCACTGACCTTTCAATTTGTCCTTGTCATTTTAAGGTTGTGAAGTCTGGAAACCACCACAGGTGCCAGAAATTTGGTCCCCCTGAGGCCTGCTCAGGTCCCTCTGTGCTGGCAGAGTCCACACTGGACTGCACTCTGCTCCCAGCATGGCATGATAAATGGTCCCCATCATACTTCCAGGCTGTCTTTGACTGAGGATTTCCTTTATTCTCTCACCCTGTGGGTTCTGAAGCTCCAGAAATTGTTTAGAGTCATTTCTTTATAGGTATTTGACTGGGTTTGGAGGGAGAGCTCTAGAAACCCTTCTTAGCTCTGCCACCCAGGCTAGACAAATTTTGAACAAGAATATGGTTGATTACACTTCCAGGACCCAAGATAGTGGAGTAAGCAGTAAGTGGCTCTCACTTTCCCTTATGATCTTGAAAAATGCAGAAAATATTGCCCCCTGAAAAATCCTAACAGTGAAGCTGGAAGAAATACAGGATGCAGCAGGTTTTTGTTTGTTTTTTCATTTTTATCTCATGAAGCTAAGGAGATTAAAGGGAAAGGGTGCTCTTGCTGTGGCTGAAGGGGACCAGTTCAGGATGGAAGGCATCGCGGCAAGCCAGCAGCAAGCTCCACCTTAGCAATCCAGCAGGAGATCCTGAACTACACAGGGTAGTAGAGTGGGCAAGCCCCAACAACAGGACCCCCACATACCTTCACATATCCAGAGGAATCAGCATATACCAGCATGGAGAACTACCACTTGTACAGCATCTACCAGTGGCTGAATCGACCCATGCACTAGTATAGCTCCAGGTGAGGAGGTGACCTCCAGTGGCCAGATAACCCCACCCCGACACTTCACCCCTTGAATTTCAATGTAATTCTGGGTGAAACATGAAAAAACTCCACCTCACCTGGGCACACACCAGCCACCACCACCAGCTCCAGCTCAGCACCAGGCAAGCTGCAACCTCTATAGCCTCCAGCTGCCAGAACTGGAGGCTCCAGAACACAAAGCCAGTAACCAGGCCCCTAGACCCCAGCACAAGAAGCATGGGACAGTGCCCCCTGTGCCACAGAAACAGAGATCAACTTTAAAAGCCAGGAAAAAACCAAATACCATGAGCAAGAAGCATAGAAAAACAAAGACCACAGATTCTTTCTTTTCTTTTTAAAAATTTAATTAATTTATTTGAAGACTATAGATTCTTTTTTAAAATTTAATTAATTTATTTGAAGACCATAGATTCTTACTATGTGGACAGGGAAGATAAAAAACCCAAATTCACAAGAAGACAGCATCATCACTATACCCACATCTGAAACCTCAAAGGGGAATATGAACTGGTCTCAAGCCCAAAAAGACTTCTTGGAAGAGATCAGGAAGAATTTCATAAGTCAAATTAGAGAGGTAGAAGAAAAACTGAATAATTTCTTTAAAAACATAATTGACAAAATGGAAAAAAAAACACTGAAGAAAACAACTCCCCAAAAAGTAGAACCAAATGAAAAAGGAGATACAAAAGCTAACTGAAGAAAGCAATTTGCTAAAAGAATATAGTGGATTATTATGCTATAAGGAATTTAGAGAAATGTGGGAAGATATAAGAACTGATGCCAAATGAAGCCAGACAAGAGACCAACAAGCTGAATATCTATAATAAAATAAATGAAGACATCTCTAAAAGGCAATCATCTCTGATTAATTGTAATGCTCACAAAGAATAGATGATGAAATATGTATCTCTTCTGAAGGTAGGTAGCATAGTGTGTAAGAACACTAGACTTGAAGTTAAGGAAGGCTATTAGTTTAAGTCTTCAGTCACTCACTAGCTATGTGACCCTGGGTAAGTCACTTGACCTCTATCTGACTCAGTTTCCTTATCTGTAAAATGGGGATAATAGCAATAGCATCCACCTCACAAAATTGTTGTGAGGACCAAATAACATAACAGGTTCAACACTTTATAAAACTTAAAGTGCTATATAAATATTATTGTCATGGTAGGGAGATGAGGGAATACACAATGTTTTAAATTCTGTTTCTTTGTTACAAGGTAACAGTTCATTAGAGGAGGAAAGGAGTGCATATTTAAAAGGGACCATGCTATAAAAAGCAAAAGGTATTGAGAAAATATTTTTTTAAATATCAACTATCAAGCTAATTCTTCAGAATGGCTACCTAAATCTAGTATGCTGTTATTAAACTTTAGTGTGCTAGTTGCACATCCAAAATGTAGTATCTTTTCTATATCTCTTTTAAAAAACAAATGGAGGTCAATGGACAGTCCAAGACTATGCATCTTTCTTCATAATAAACAGACAAATTTGAATCCACTGAAGCTATTACCAGTTTTCATAGTTACTTGGTTGATTTTAGAAAACCTCAAAGATCAAGGCCTATTAGATATATTTAAAATGAGATTTATTTTTTAAGTTGAAAAATGTTTTAAAAGGTGATATTATTAAATGGCAAATACTTTTTATAAGTACCAAAGTGCAATAAAAAATTTAAAATATTTTGAAAATTTTATAGCACTATATGTATATCAGTTATGATTAATATTATTGGTAATATTTGAAAATTGGTAAGTATTTGAAAATATTTACCTCATTTCTATTTGTCGACAGTCTTTCCAGACAAAGTCAAATATTCATTGTGATGTGGGATGTTGCCAACTGGGTAAAACATAATGGTCCTTAGCTTTCCACCTCATTTCTTTTTAGTATGGACCTGTGGTTTCTTCTATGGAGAACTCCTTTAGTATTGCAGTTTGGCAATTCACACATAAATTTATTGTCTCTGTGAGCTGCCTGGGGTACTGAGAAATAGAAAATGACTTCCTCAAGGTCATGCAACTAGTGTGAATTAAAGACAGGACTTGAGGTGAATTCTCTGGAAGAATCCTTCCCCTCATTCACTCCCCCAGTGTCTTCCCTCTGAGATTATCTCTGAATACATCTTGCACGTAGTTGTCTGCATGCTATCTTTCCCATTAGAATTTGAACTCCTTGAGGGTAAAGATTATGTTGTTACTTTTTCTTTGGTGCTTAACATAGTCCGTGACATGTAGTAAGTGCATAATAAATGCTTCTTGACTTGACTTTACCACTTAGATCATTCTTATAGTTTCTGGCCTCTGTGGATTCTGCTCTCTATAAAGATGTGAATTTTAAGTGAATATTCTTCCATATTCATCCCATATGTGGGATTTCTTCCCTGTGGGTACTCTGTGGTGAATATGAGAGATTTTTCCTTGGAGACAAGTATTTTTCACAGCTCCTAGAGAGAAAAAGCTGTTTTTGTTTTTTTGTCTTTGTACTCTCAGCGTCTAGTATGGTTCCTGGCATGTAGTAGGCACTTAATACATGCTTCTTGTTTGTTTACTTGCTTGATGGATCATTGACAATTTTTCTCCACCATGTGAGTTTTCAGATAGATGATGTTGGGATTTCCAGTTGCAAGTATTCTTATGTTATGACATTTGTAAGGTTCCCAAATGTCTCTCTCAATTATCCCTTATTCAATGTCTCAGTTGTCCATTTTGGCCTTTGTTCTACAAATTCTGCACCATTACCTTTGACTAACCATGTGCCTTCCATCAGTTTCAGTAAGTTGGAGTTGGAAAATAACATTTCATTTTAAAATCAAAGTTTATTATTCTCTTCTTCTAGGGGTACCATATGTCTAGGAAAGAAGCTATTTTGGGTACCACAGGTGTACCAAGTCATGGAAGATGTGGCAGCTGGTCCACTCTACAATGTTGTTACAACATATGACAATATAGGAAATTATAGGACAATTTGTTGTATAGTATCATATACCCATATTGAGACTTGCAAACTTGCTTTTCGAAACTGTAGTGCTAGGTGGGAGGCATTTATTTTTCATTCAATCTAACTTGAAAACACTTACTAAACACTTGGGCAGGTAAGAGGCACAATGGATAGAGCACTGGACTTGGGCTCAGGAAGACCTGAGTTCAAATATGGCTTCAGATACTTAATACCTGTGTGACTCTGGACAAATCACTTTACCCTGTTTGACTTAATTTCCTCATCTGTAAAGTGAGCCGAAGAAGGAAATGGCAAACCACTATAGTATAGTTGCCAAGAAGACCCCAAATGGGTCACAAAGAGCTGGATTTGCCTAAAACAACAGCACTTGCTGTGGGCTGTTTGGTCATCTTGTACACTGAATGGAGAGGTGACCATGGAGCAAGGGAGAGCTGTGTCTAAGTCCTGCCTCTAACACCTGCTGGTTTGTGAGATATCAGTTAGTCTTTTAATTTCTCATTGCCCCAAAGAGCTCTAAGGCTGTAAATTGGAAAAGAATGCTGACTAAAATCAGCAGAGTGGCTCTCTTCACTGTAAATTCACTACACCAATGACATCCCAGGGCCAGATCAAAAGTTCTGTGCTAGTCAGTTTATCAACTACCATTTATTAGTTAAATACCAGCTATGTGCCAGGTACTGTGCTAAGCATGGGGGATGCTGTAGCACCAATGAGATACTCACAGCACCTATGGCAACCATGAATATCCCAGCACAATTTTGAATTGTGAAATACCACAGACTTTCCACATGGAAGACAGAATCAAAATATTTATTCAGATATCAGAAAGGCAGATTCATCATAGTAACAAACATCTATACACAATAACAATGCAGAGAACACTACCATCCCCAAACCTTCTCCCTGCTAGGCTTCCCACAAACCAGCTCCATTTAATAAATCACAAGCTGACTCCTTTATAAACAAAATCACAAACAAGCTATTTCACTCATACTAGCCAGCTGCTTGCTTGCTTGCATCCTTTCTAGCTCTGACTGCTCTCATGACTAACTTCCTCTCAGCTCTGAACCAGCTCCACCCCTTCCTGTTCCACCCATTCAGCAGACTCCTCCCACCACAGATTCCATGTAACTCAGACTTCCTTATGACCGGGGTAGGTCGCATGGGCCTATTAATGAATGGGAAAGATCTTCCCATTTAAATTAACATTACAGATGCAAAGAAAGGCAAAAATCTGTCTCTTCTTTCAAGGAACTCACATTCTAATGGGGAGACTACATGCAAACAACTATGTACAAACAAGACACAGACAGGATAAAGTGGGAGCGGCTTCAAAGGGAAGGTATTAAGATTAAGGAAGATCGGGAAAGGTCTCTTGCAGGAGGTAGGACTTCATCTGAAACTTCAGAAAAGCCAGAGAAGCTGAGGTGGAGATGAGAAGGGAGAGAATTACATGTATGGGAGCAGTCAGTGAAAATGCTTCCAGTTAATGGTTGAGGAACAGCAAGGAGGTTGGTGTCACCAGATTGCAGAGTAAAGTGAAGAAAGACTAGAAAAGTAGGGAAGGGTTAGATTCAATGCTTTGTATCCATGGTGTTGTGTAGAAGAAAAAAATTGAAATAGCCATAAGATCATAAATACACTCTAGAAGCCACCTCAAGGCCATCTAATCCAATACACTTATTTTCTAGATGAAGAAATCATGGTTTGCTTAAGCCATTTCTCAACTGACAGGCATCTACCTTGTTTCAAGTTCTTTGCTATTATAAAAAGCATTGCCATAAATATTTTGATGTATATAGTGTCCTTCTTATCAATAACCTCCATGGATTATAATCCTGTCAATGGAGTCTTTGAGTCAAAGGGTATGGAAGTTTTAGCCTCTTTACTTACATCATTTCAAATTGCTTTCCAAAATGGTTGAACTGATTCACAACTCCACCAACAATGATTTACGTGTAAAGAGGAAAGTGAATGCCTCTATAACATTGATCATTCCTATCTTTTGTCATCTTTGTCAATTTTCAAGGTGTAAATGGAAACTTCACGGTTGTTTTCATTTGTATTTCTCTTATCATTCATGATTTGAAACATTCTCTAGTGTGGTTATTGATATTTTGCAGTTCTTTTTTTGAAAATTATTTGTTTATTTCCCTTGACCATTTATCTAATGGACATTAAGACTTCAAACTCCTTGTAAGCTATAAGGATTTAGACTGTAGGCTCCTTGAGGGCAGGGACTATTTTATTTTGGACTTTATATCCCCAGTGACTAGCACAGTAATTGGCATAGAGCAGATATGTAATTAGTGCTTATTGAATTGAATTGAAGGATCAGATCAGAAATCCTATTACTAGTGGAATCTGCAACAAAATTATCACAATAACCTCTTTTTCTTGGCAGTCTTCCCATAATCTTTAAGGTCACTCTCCAGTTCTAACTCTACAATTCTCTGATCAATCTTAATTTGTCTTTCTAGAAGCACTTGCAGACTTTTTCATGTGCCCACACAGTAGCCAAGACCTTAAGAACACCTGATACTTCCATGGATAGGGAGCCGGGGCAAGCTTCTTAGGCAAATGAGAACTGAAGACATTCTATAGAATCTCTTACTTGGATTGAATATAATACCTACCAAAAATGGAGCACCTGGACAGTAAGCTTACACTGATGCAGAAGAGTAATGACCCTGGAATACTGAATCTAGGGCAGAGAGCTCAGTGAATACAGTTTATGATATGTCTTGTCATGATACTATTAAGAGACACCCTGTTTTCCAGAGCCAAGGCCCAGCAAACAGGCTATGGCCTGAGCGTAACATAACACAATCCTTTGTACTCACCCTCTGGATGAACTGATGGTCCCTGAGCAAGGGCAAGTGTCACCAGCAGGCCCAGACATGAAGCCCTGCTATGAAGGGACTTTTTGTCCCTTCTCTCACCCCACTGTTGCTGTTGTGTCTTACTACTGTTGCTACACTACATTGTTTGACTCTTTGTTTAGACGTAAGTATATAAATCAGGGTTTAGCCACACTAACATGGGTCCCTCCACTAGGGGCAGCACCCCCAGCATATGTGTCTAATCTGCTTCCTTGCTTGCAAGCCATTTCCCTTACTTTAAAGTTAAAACTTCTGTTTGGTTCCTGACTCTCCTGTATCTAGCCTACTCTGTTTGGCTCTGACTATCCACAGGTTAGAGACTGGTTCGGTCTGACTGATGATCTGTAATGCCACCAGGAATAATGCTATAGGATTTAATCTAATTACCCTATATTCCAGAGGCAGCTAGGTAGAGCAGTGGATAGAATACTTGACCTAGAATCTGAAAGACCTGAGTTCAAATCCATCCTCATATAGTGATTGACTCTGTGACCCTGGGCAAATCTCTAAACCATTCTCTGCCTCAGTTTCCTCTTCTGTAGAATGGGGACAATCATAATACTTACCTCTCAGGCCAGTTTTGGGGATAAAATGAGATAATATACGTTAAGCTCCTTGTAAACCTTAATGTGCTTTATAAAGCCTTAAAGTTACATAAATGCTAGCTATTATTGTTATCATTATTATTATGGCAGCTTGGTAGTATGATGGCTAGAGTGCCAGGCCTGGAGTTAGTAAGACCTGAGTTCAAATCCAGCCTCAGACACTTACTAGCTGTGTGACCCTGGTCAAGTCACCTAACCCTGTTTGCCTCAGTTTCCTTATCTGTAAAATGAGCTGGAGAAGGAATGGCAAACTACCTAGTATATTTGCCAAGGAAACCTTAAAAGAGGTCATGAAGAATCAGACACAACTGAAAAATGACTAAGAACAATTATTATACCATTTTTCTTTCTGATGCTTGGATGGGAACTTTGTTCATTGACTTGTACTTTGAAATGTCAGAAGATTAGGGAAACCAATATGTCATGAAATGGAAGGAAAGGTTGAGAGAGGACAACTCCTTAGGTAAGGCACAGGAATAACAATGAAAGGTTCAGACAGCATTATGAGACTCTCCTTCAGTGTCTTAAACTCTGGTTAAGAGACAGAAGGCTATAATATACTCTGTATCTCTGGAAAACCTAAGCTAGCTGTCAGATGGAAAGCCACAGCATGCAGGGAACTGGGAGACTAGGAGTTCTGCCAGTCTATAAAAACAGCACCAGAATGAGGTTGGGGGGGGGTCCACTAAAAATAAGGCATCTCAATCATTTCTTGCCTACAAGGGAACTGATGGGAATACTGAGTAAAAGGAATGTTCAATGAACAGGGAATGGGAATGCAGAAGAGCCAAAGGATTAAATCTTGTGAAGGTTCACTCCACAGTTGGCAGTCAGACAGCTGTCTCTGGAGGAGATTCAATATGGAGATTGGCCTCTGTGTAAATTCTATTTACTCTGAGACTGAACTTATGTAGTATATAATATTAGGAAAGATAGACTGTCACATGGCCTCTCTTGACTTGTATGTTATAACTTTCTTATCAGAAGAGAGAAATCAAACCTAGAGGCTATGACATTTCTGCCTACCACATTCCTGCTGGGAGTCCTGGGGAGAGATGAGCCACATGGAGAAGCTGCTCAGTTAGGGGAAAGCAATGAATGCAAGGGACTCTATAGCGGACATCCCTAGAGAGCCTCAGTGTCCACTGGCCTAAACCTTGCCAAATTCCTGGCCAATGTCTGAAAGCAGCTTGCTTTGAGTAAATGACCACATCTCTTGGCCTTAGAATCCTTATCCATAAAATCAGGGAGCTAGACTACATACCCTTTGTGGTCCTAGGATCCTATAATAAAGTGACAAAGAGATAAAGAGACAAAGAGACAAAGCATCTGAAGGGGGCAATAAATCACAAACAGAAGTGTTTGGATTATCCACCCAGTGACTAGATACTTCGTGACTAGGTTAACATATGATGCCCTAGGATGCAGTGAATAAATGAAAAGACATTTACAATGTTCAGAGTACTATGGGATACATTTACAATTTTTTGTATTTAAAAAAACCAACCAAGTTCATATTCTGTCCTTAGGGAGTTCATATTCTAATAGGAAGACCTTACCCAGTTTGGAGACCTTACCCAGCAACTACCTTTGCAGATGCTACAGCCACAACATCTTCAGCATGTGAGTCTTTTCATCTGACTTGCAACTGAAACTTCCTATCTAGATAGGACTCACATGCTGAAGATGTTGTGGCTGTAGCATCTGCAAAGGTAGTTGCTGGGTAAGGTCTCCAAATGAGTTGCTCCCCTGGATAATGGCATTGGGGACTGAGCAGAAAGCAAGGCCAATGGTCTTGAGGGGTAGTGGTGCTGCTATTCCATGGTCTCTTGGGCACAAGGTCCTAGGTTGCTTTTCTTAGGGTCTGAAGGGGAAGGTGATGGTGGAATTCTAGAGACTGAGAGATTAAGAAAGTGTGACCAGATTGCTTTTATTGGCCTTTGGGGTGACCCTCAGCTAGTCATTCCTTAGGAGTTCTTTGTGTCCTATCATCAAGGAGCAAGTGGACATGCCTGTATTTCTATTGACAGGCTTGTATTTCTATTCAGTTGGCTCCAAACAATGGCCATTATCCTGATGATACCATTAGGTTGATTAAGAAATTCCTAACATCAGTCAGGAACTTCCAAGATCTACACATTTCCTCCTTCAATATACTCATTTCTTTGTGAGCTCAGCCACTCTCAGACTTAACCTGGCACACTTAACATGGCAATTCCTAAATTTACATCTCCAGCCGGTCAGTTCTTCTTTTCTCTCCTCCAGCTACCTAAATTCTTCCCATTCTTCAGACTCTTCCATTTAGTAGCGACTGCTCTCTCCAAAGCTCCCAAACATCTCTTAATTGGCTAAATCCAATGGCCTTTTTTTCAGTCCCGATCCTTTTTAACATTGATCTAGACCATTGATCACTTCCTCCTCCTGAATATTCTTGGTGAGTTTTCCTGTTAGCTGCTCTCTCTTGGCTATTCTACCAGTTTCCTTTGTTGCATCATCTTTATTACTCCTCTACCTGTGGGTGTTCCCCAAGCTCTTACCCTTGGTGTTCTTCTCTTTTCTTTCTATTTTATCTCCCTTGATGTTCTCAACTTCGATGGACTTTAATTATTATCTCTATGAAAATGATTTCCAGATCTACATATCTAGTCCTAGTCTCCCAAGCTCCATTTCCTCATCCCCAACTGCTTTTTGTGCATTTCACACTTGATTTCCTATAAGTGTCTCAAATTCAATATGTCCTAAACAGAACTCATTATCTACAACCCTCCTTCCCAACTTTCATATTACTATTAAGGATAAGGATACCTGGGGTGTAGGGTGTGTCCAGGGAGGACAAGTACCTTTGGTGTGATGACTGCTGAGCCCTTTGTGGGGCTTTTTCCACCTTTGGTGTCTACCTGTTCCACCCAACTCTCATCTGTAGCTCCAAAAAGCTGCAGCATGCACAGCAGCCACACCTGGGAAACTGTTTCGGCAGACAGGCCAAACCAGGTTGAGGGTAACCAAGGGGTCTCAAACCCATTGGTGAGTTAGGGAGGTATCTACCCCAAGCATATGAAGACTTCCTCTGGTGGAATGTGTGGATGAGAACAAATTGTTCCAATGGCCATGAAAGCAGCTGAAGCAGGCAATGCGAAGCATTTAGAGCTTGGTTAGACACCGAAGACGCGAAGGTCATCTACTGCATGCTGAGTCATTGCCGGTCATCTTGACTCTGTCCTGCCACTGTACTACGATGAGTCAGGAGGAGAGAGTGAGACTGATGACTTCATGCAACTCTGCCTCACTTAAATCCAATTCACACATGAATCAAAAGACATTACCCATTACATTTTACTATTGTACCTCAAAATCCTGTGGTGACAGGCAAGTGATAAAGCTGCAGGTGCAGATATACTGGGAGCTGTAGACAGAACCCACAGGCGACCCAGTCCATAGGGTTCTTTCTCACTGGAAGCAGCAGTGGGACTTGGCAGCCCCTGGGTATCTTAGTAGCCCTTTAAGAATCACACTGCTCACCTCCTGGTGTGAGGAAGAGGGCTCGAAAAGGTGCCCTAAACATTGCTTGTTTACCTAACCCTGGCCTGATTATTGCGGCAGGCAGGGAATCCCACTCTGCCATCAAAACATAAAAAATGTACAAAATGTACCAAAACATCTGCAAAGATGATTCTACTCACCATGGGCACATGGAACATGCGCACACTTACAGACAACACAAAATCCAGTAGACCTGAAAGACAACTGCTCTTGTTGCAAGAGAACTCAATAGGTATTGTATCCAAATAGCAGCCCTGAGTGAAGATTGGCAAATGAAGGCCAGGTTACTGAAGTTGGAGCTGGATAATGCAAAATGTACGCTTGCCAAAAAGCCTATTTTATGGAGAACTCACATGAGGCCAGTGATCACATACATGGTGGTCAGGAGAAGGGATACAAGGACAAAATCGAAGGTCTCTCTCAAGAACTTTGAATTTGAAAATAAATAAATTTTTTAAAAAAGATTTTTGGATTTAGTTTTTTTTTTAATTTATTTAACTTTTTACAATCATTTTCACAAAATTTTGGGTTCCAAATTTTCTCCCCCTTTTAACCCCTCCCCCCACCCCAATACCCCAAGCAATCTAATTTTCCCTATCTCCAATCTGCCCTCTCTTCTGTCATCCCTCCCTTCTCTTGTCTCCATCTTCTCTTTTCTCCTGTAGGGCCAGATGACTTTCTATTCCTCATTAACTGTATGTCTTCTTTCCTAGTAGCAACAACAATGCTAAACAGTTGTTCCTAAAACATGAGTTCCAAATTCTCCCCATCCCTCCCTCCCCACCCATTCCCTTTGGGAAGGCAGGCAACTCAATATAGGCCATATCTGTGTAATTTTGCAAATGTCTTCCCTGATAGTCGTGTTGTATAAGACTAACTGAATTACCCTCCATCCTACCCTGCCCCTCATTGTTTCTCTTCTGTCTTTTGATCCTGTCCCTCCCCAAGTGTTGACTTCAAATTGCTCCCTCCTCCCTTTGCCCTCCCTTCCATCATCCCCCCCCCTTGCTTATCTCCTTCTCCCCCACTTTCCTATACTGTAAGATAGGTTTTCATACCAAAATGAGTGTGCATTTTACTCCTTCCTTTAGTCAAATGTGATGAGGGTAAACTAATTGTTTTTTTTTTTTCTCAGCTCTCCTCTTTTTCCCTCCACTAAGAAGTCTCCTACTTGCCTCTTAAATGACATATAATTACCCCATTCCATTTCACCCTCTTTCCTCCCACTACATTTCTCTCTCACCATTTACCTTAATTTCTTTTAAGATATGGTCTCATCCTATTCAATTCACTCTGTGCTCTCTGTCTCTGTATGTGTGTGCATGTGTGTATGTATGTGTGTGTGTGCATGCATGTACATGTGTGTGTGTGGTCCCACCAACTACCCAGATACTGAAAAGTTTTAAGAGTTACAAATATTGTCTTTCCATGTAGGAATGTAAACAGTTCACTTCTGGTAAGTCCCTTAAGACTTCTCTTTGCTGTTTCCTTTTTCATGCTTCTTCTCATTCTTGTGTTTGAAAGTCAAATTTTCTTTTCAGCTCTGGTCTTTTCATCAAGAATGATTGAAAGTCCTCTGTTTCATTGAAAGACCATATTTTCCCTTGAAGTATTATACTCAGTTTAGCTGGGTAGGTGATTCTTGGTTTGAGTCCTAGTTCCTTTGACTTCTGGAATATCCTATTCCAGGCCCTTCGATCCCTTAATGTAGAAGCTGCTAGATCTTGAGTTATCCTGATTGTATTTCCACAGTACTGGAATTGTTTCTTTCTAGCTGCTTGCAAGATTTTCTCCTTGAGCTGGGAGTTCTGGAATTTGGCCACAATGTTCCTAGGAGTTTCTCTTTTTGGATCTCTTTCAGGTGGTGATCGATGGATTCTTTCAATACTTATTTTGCCCTCTGGTTCTAGAATGTCAGGGCAGTTTTCCTTGATAATTTCATGGAAGATGATATGTAGGCTCTTTTTTTGATCATGGCTTTCAGGTAGTCCCATAATTTTTAAATTGTCTCTCCTGGATCTATTTTCCAGGTCAGTTGTTTTTCCCATGAGATATTTCACATTCTCTTCCATTTTTTCATTCTTTTGGTTTTGTTTGGTGATTTCTTGGTTTCTCGTAAAGTCATTAGACTCCATCTGTTCCATTCTAATTTTGAGAGAACTATTAAATTCAGTGAGCTTTTGAACCTCCTTTTCCATTTGGCTAATTCTGCTTTTGAAAGCATTCTTCTCCTCATTGGCTTTTTGAACCTCTTTTGCCAATTGAGTGAGTCTATTCTTCAAGGTGTTATTTTCTTCAGCATTTTTTTGGGTCTCCTTTACCAAGGTATTGACCCGTTTTTCATACTTTCCTTGCATCTCTCTCATTTCTATTCCCAGTTTTTCCTCCACCTGTCTAATTTGCTTTTCAAAATCCTTTTTGAGCTCTTCCAAGGCCTGAGCCCACCCGCCACCCCCCTGGGGTGTCTGGGGTGCTGAGGCCCCACCCTCCATGTCTTTCCCTGATGGCAAGAATATTTCCTCGTCCTCGTCAGATCCGAAGGTCGGGATCATTTGCATTTGTTGGAAAAAACTCTCTATAGTCTTATTTTTCTTCCTTTTTCTAGGCATTTTCCCAGCCGGTTACTTGACTTCTGAGATTCCTGTCCACCCCCGCCTAGATCCGCCCAGCTAGTGCTTGGAGTCTGAGGTTCAAATGGGCTTTCCACAGCAAGCTTTAGTTCTGGTGCTGGGGTGGGGGCAGGACCGCCTCCCAGGCTCGGCCTCCTCAGGGGCTTTATGCAGAGACCTTCAGGAACGGAGCGGGTGCGGGGTTGGGGGGGCGGCACCTCCCAGGCTCAGCTCCCTCAGGGGCTTTATGCAGAGGCCTTCAGTAAAAGAGCGGGGTGGGGCAGGGCCGTCTCCCAGGCTCAGCTCCCTCAGGTTGTTTATGCAGAGATCTTCCTTAATGAGAATCCTGCCTGCTGCTGGGGGGAGACCTGGGCCGGCTGCAGCCGCAGCTGCCTCTGCTGCCGCCCACGCCTCTGCCTCCGCTGCTTCCTGCCCCCATCTCTGCCGCCTGCCGCTTCCTCCCAAGGGGGCCCAAGTCACGGAGACACTCCGCTCCCCCTCCCGTCCAGCCCAGCCTTCTCTCTCACTGACCTGTAGCTTCTGTGGGCGGAGGGACTTTCCTGGCTGCCGGAGCTTCCGTCCTTGAAGCCTGCTCGGGTCAGCTTCTCTGGGGCCGCGGCCAGGGCAGCGCTGGGGGTGGTGTCCACTTTCTGGGGCGTGACGGACCCTGGGGACGGGTCTCCAGGGCTCCCTGGAATGGAAATCTCTTCCACTCCATTTCTGTACCCTTTTCAGTGGTCCAGAAGTTATGGGGGACTCTTTTTACATTAATTCTATGGGCTGTGGTTTTGGAGCTCGTAAATGTGCGTCCTTCTACTCCGCCATCTTGGCTCCGCCGATTTTTGGATTTAGTTGTGCAACATGGGAGACACTGGCATAGGACCACTTGGCATGGTGTGCCCACATCAGAAAGGGTGCTGTGCTCTATGAGCAAAGCAGAATTGAAGCAGCACAAAGCAAATGTAGCATGCGCAAATTTGGAGTATCCACCCCCAAAATTCATACGAACTATCTGGGCCCAACCTGGGGTAGAGCATTCCAAGCTTGTATTGGTCTGATGAGCCACACTAAAGCTTCACTTTTTCATAGTGATGTCATTTTGGTTCTCTTCAAGAATGAAGGACAACAACCAACCAACCAACCAAGGATACTCCCATTGACTCAGTCTCACGGATTTGCAACCTTGGAGTCCTCCCTGACTCCTCATTCTCAATCACCCACATTTCCAATCCGTTGTCATGTCTTGTTGCTTTTCCTTCACAATATCACTTAAATACTTTCTTTTTTGTCCACTCAAACAGCTCCCACTCAAGAGTTCAAATCCCAATCACTTCTTCCCTTTGCTATTTCAATGCTCTTCTGATTGATTTCCCTGACTCTATAACCAGAATGACCATCCGAAAGCATGATGCACCTCGTCATTCACCTCCCTATTCAACAAATGCCAGGAGCTCCTTATTACCTCTGGATTCCAACATAAAGTCTTCTCTGGCTTTTAAAGTTCTCCATAACCAGGTCCCCTTTACCTTTCCATTCTTCTTATTCTGGATTCCCCTCCACGCATTCTCTAGTCCCGTGATACCAGTCTACTTGCTCATCATACAAGATATGTCATCTCCAGTCTCTGTGCTTTTGCACACGTCTTCCAAACCTGGTACACTTACCCTCCTCACCTCCACCTCGTGATGTTCTTGACCTTTTTTTTTAAAGACTCAACACAAAGAACACCTTCTGCAAGTTACTTTTCCAGGTCCCTATAGGCTTTTGAGCCTTTCCCCCTAAGGCTACCTTCATTTTACTCTGAATTTTGTATACATCTATTTATTTAAATGTTGTCTTCTCTCTTTAGTATCTAAGCTCCTTGAGGGCAGGGACCAGTTTTTTTTTGTTGCCTTTCTTTATATCCTCACTGTTAAACTCAATAAGTGCTTAATAAAGGCTTATTGAATGAATGATTTGAGACCAGTTCACATTTTACCTCCTCTAGAAAACCCCCAACAATTCCAGCCTACACTGACTTCTTCTGGACTGTGATTTCAGTAAGGTTTTAGTTACTCCATGTGTCTTAGCCTTGCTTCTGCCATTATCTTCTAACCTCTGCTAGGGCAGGATCAGGACTGAATGAAAAAGTATTTATTAAGCATTTATTATGCTCCAAGCAATGTGTGAAGCTCTGGGGATACAAAGAAAATATAATTTCTGCTCCCATGGAACTCATATTCTAATTGGAAGAGATGACACATATAGAGGGCTTAGCTGTAGGGGTGATGGCAAGGCCCATGAGTCCTTAGGATAGATGAGGCATCTTCCCCGAAGAGCAGGTCTAGAGGCTACTGACACACCATCACTGGGAAAGAGGAAGTAATCCTAAGGATAAGAGTGTTGTAGGATTGGAGGATGAAATTATTGTTAAATAGAAAACTATCATTGGTAGGAAGGTTGGGGTGTGGGGTCTGAGTGGCCTTGGCCTGGGAAGGGTGGTTCTCTTAATTCCAGCTCAGGCTGGGACCCTTCAAACCTCAAGATCTTGGTAGACTAGGGCGGTGGAGGGGAAGGAGGAAGGCAAGAGTTGTTTCACTTGGTTTGTAAGGTCCCTTCTGGCTCTAAATTCTGTGGGTTAGAAATTGGGGAAGGTGGTTTTAGTTCCTAATTTGTCCTCTAGCCTATAGCCCATCACTGCTTTCTCTTCTCATCTCCCCGTTCCTTGCCTCATTGTTAATACTTATCTGTAGCCTTCTTAGGAGTAACCCAGTGATGAGTATATAACAGGACTTAATACGTACTGATGAAGTTTAGGGGTGCTGGGGACCCCAAAACACTGACAGTCTGGGTCCTTCTTGAATGAATTCGACTCAAGCCTTCTTAAAGCCAAAGAAAACAAAGTTTATTAAAGATTCGCCAAACTGGGTTGGCTCTTAAGGAGCCTAAGATTTGTAACACTTGTATTCACAAGCGGGCCAAACAGAATCTCAGCTAGACAGGGTCTGAGCTGGATTGCATCTGAGCGCCTTCATGGAGGCAAGATGGAACTAAATACAGAAAAGACTATAGGAGGGATCTGTGGGGGTGGTCTGGTAGTCCAGGTGATGGGAGGAGGGATTTAGGAAGGGTCTTGAGGAGAAGACCTAGGAGGGAGTTGGAGGAGGGTCAAAGGCCGGAAACAGCTGGAGGTAATCAGGAGATATCAGACAATGGAAGGTTTGGGTGGGAAGCAGGTGGGGCAATCAAGAGGTAACCGATAATGGCCACAGATTTGAATATAAAAGGCCAGGTTCTGTGGGGAGATTCCAGGAGAATTCAGGTTGGGAGGGGAGATTCTAGCTCAAGGAAGTTCCCAGCATCTGAACTCCATCACATACCATACTGATATCTCTCATGTAGTATGAGGTATAGAGGAAAGCGATGTCTTCGGACAAGCTGTGTAACTGTGGAGAAGTCACTTCACGGAATTGCCATCTTATCACGTATGGAATAGGGATGGTAACATCTATAGTACCTTCCTTGTGTGGTTGTTCTGGACTTAAATAATAGCTAGCACTTATGCCATGTTTTCAGGTTGGTGAAGCACTTTATACAGGTTAACTTTCTGATCCTCACAAAAACCCTGGGTGGTCAATTGTCATTCCCATTTTAAAGATAAGAAAATTAGGACTGAAAGATATTAAGTAACTTGCCCAGGCTTTACACTGCTAGCAAACACCTGAGCCAGGATTCAAACTCAGATTTTCCTACTTTTAAGTCCTGCGCTCTATCCACTGAGTCACATAGCCACCCAGTGAATGAATAATATATGTAAGGCACTATACACATGCTTGTTATTATTCATTGTTTACCTCCCTATTCTTGAGTATTGGACGGAATCTTGGAACATTTACTCGAAGGAGACATTGCTCCCACATTGTTATCTATGTGCACTTTTACTCCTGCATAATAATGCTCCATGAGTTTAGTCATTTCTGCTTCCTCCTAGAGGTTTTCCTATCTAAAGAGTAGTAGACTGGGAATAGACAGCAGTTTGTATTAAAAAAAAAAAACAGTTTGGTGGTTTTAATAGACTACAAACTCAGTGTGAGATAGATGCCAAGAAGGTTTACAGGATCCTGGAGTCAAAATTTTCAGGGATAAAGAGGCGATAGCCTATTATATAGCCCAGTCATCTCACATCTGGATTGTACTCAGTTTTAGGCACAGCTGTTCAGAAAACACATTTGTACGTTGGAGAGAACCCAGAAAAGGGAAACTAGCATGGTGAAGGACTATATAAGGGTCAATTGGCACTTGATCAACTAGGTAGCACAGTGAATAGGAACGTTGGGTTCAGAAAGGCCTGAGTTCAAATTCTACCTCATACTCTAGTTGTGTTACCCTAGTGAATTCAATTTCAGCCTCAGTTTTCTTGTTGGAAAAATGGGGATAATAATAGCACCTATCTCACAGGGTTGCTATGACAATCCGATGAGATGACTTACTTACAGTGATTTGCAAACCTGAAAGCACTATCTAAATGCTATTATTATTATTATTATTTTTAATTGAGGGAACTGGGGTGTGTAGCATAGGGAAGACACCATAGCTATCTTCAGATATTTGAAGGATTGTCATATGAAAGGGAGATGAACAGTTCTGTTTGGCTTCAGAGAGCAAGATTAGAAGTAGCAGGGGAAGTTGTGATGTGTGTTGTGAGGGAAAACTTCCAGAACTGTTATTGGCCCTCTCTAAAAGTAGGATGGGATGTCTTGGGACGTGGGGAGAGTCTTGCATTGAAGCTCTTCAAGCAAAGCCTTGAAGACTAATTAGCTAATTGAATGACTGATTGGTGGATATACTATAAAGCGGGTTCTTGTTCATGTGTGGGTTGGATTGAGATGACTTTTGAGATACCTTCCAACTCCAAGGTTATGAGACTCAGTGACTGCCATTTTTTTCTGTAGTCTTAACATAAAGTGATGCCCTGCCAACCCTCACTTCTACGTAGCAGATGTAGCAGCCATGTGCTGATAGGAGTTGGGCCAGCCCTTCTCATCCCAGCCCACAGCCACAGCCACCCACACATAAGACAGATGGGAAGCCTGAGGGTAAATGCACAGGAAGGACTGGAAGAAACTTCAGGGTTGGCAGACCATGTGGGAGGTGAGTGACTAGAGATGTTACACAGGAGAGGATCAGGTGCCAATACAGACAGCCAGAGTCATGCAGAAAGTGTAGAGTGAGGCTAGGTGTGGATGGGAGCAAGGGAGCTCACCTGATGACTGGTACCACGTTGAGAGTTGTGGACCTGAGTAGGGGAACTACACTGACCTATCAGATGCTTAGGGAGAGGCACCATATGGGAGGTTGGCTCAATCTTAGGATGTACTCAGATTTTGCTAATTGGTGTTGTCTGAGACCATGCTATGAAACCATGAACAGAATCTCTGAGAAGGGAAATGGAGCTCACTGGGAGGAATTTTGCCAATTGCTTTGTTAAGGGCTCAGATACAAGTCCTTATTGTTTTAAACCACTCTAATAACTTTGTTAGCCTTAGTGCTTGCAGAGGGGCTGAGAGCCCTAAGAAAAAACATGAAGTAGATTCTTGTGTTCCTAGGGGAAATGATGAGTAGGGGCACAAGCAATCAATATTTTCAATGTGGGGAGGGGCTGAGACTGACCCCAGTCTTTTCAAGATCTTACATAAAACATACCCAAGGTTTTCTAATTATCAGGCGCTATAGCATGGAAGTCTTTGTTCATACTTGTGCCCTTCCTCTGAGGCACATAGTTGAGATTAATAAATGTGTCCACTCCCCACCCCCTTACAAAAGGAAGCTGAGTCAGGGCACGGGAGATGAGAAAGAACATAGTACCAAGGTGGTTTATTTGCAAAGCTGTATACAAAAATACACAGTATCTGCCCAAGTGGGAGGGAACCCCTGATACCACACTCATCCTGTCCTTTTCCCCAGTTCCTGCCTGGGACTCCTACTGTTCTCAAAGGATAGACTTCCCTTCTAGAGACCCCAAGGCTTCTTTCTTAGCCAGAGGACCACTGACCTAAAAGAGAAAAGCCCCGGCTCTTAATCAGGAAAAGAGTCTAAAAACACTCCTTTGGCTTCAGGTTTTCCACTCCGAGCCCAACAAGCTTAACTCTCTTGCAGTCTCCAGTTAATGCTCCCTTCCTTCTTTCCTATGCTGTCTCTATTAGCCTAACCCCAGATTAAAATGGGATTGCTTCTTACTAAGAGCTCCTTAGTCTTAACCCCAGATTCCAGAGAGCCTTGGCAACCATGTTAAAATACCAGCTCATCCACTGAAGGCAAGACAACATCTCTCTCCTGATCTCTTTAGTGTGACACCTTAGAGACCACAGATAAGTGAGACACTGCCAAGAAAGGGGCCAGACATGTGCTCATCTTCCAGTTCTATGGAGTGGCAGCAGACATAGTAAGGGAAGGACTGGACTTAATGTTCAAAGATCTGGATTCCACTTCCAGCTCTGCTCCCTCTAAGCTCTGTGACTTTGGGCATGTCACAACCTCTCTGAACCTCATTTTGCGCATTTGTAAAAGGGAAAAATAGTTGACTCACTGACTTCATGGAGTTGTCATAAGGAGACAGCGAGGCAGTGGATGTGAAAGCACTTCAAAGATGCATAGTATAATGCAATAATAATAATGTAAACTCTTATGGCTACTAAAGATGGGATGATGACACTGGCAAGATTCTATCCTGCTCTCCCCACCCTCCACCTCCTTGCATGGCCAAAGCACTGCTGAGGACAAAGATAAGGAGCATTGCAAACCATTCTGGACCATCGAACATCAACATTTTACCAGTTGGGCCTTTTGGGGACAGGAAAAAAGAACCAGAGACATGGAGTAAATATTCCATTTGTAATGAAGACCAAAAGATGATGGTAAAAACACACACATATGTGGGGCAGGGGGCCCACACAAACAGTGGATCATCCCACCTGTTATAGGATGGAAACAATACACCTGCCGAGCATGCCTCCCTCCGGCCAGCTTAAAGGTTTGAGGACCTTAGTTTCCACTTCCATACTCCTCTCCACCCAGGTACTTTCCACTTTGCCTCTAACTTCTATTCCCCTGGTTTCCAACATCCTTTTTGCCCATACCCACCCACCCTGAAGACTTGTTGGTCCAATGCTTAATGCCCAGCAATGAAATGGGAGAAAAAAAATGTATGGAGGATGCAGTTCTGAGCTTCTCTAGGTGTCATAGCTGTGAGGGCCCCCCGGGGGGTCCCTCTCCCACCCCATCATTGTTCCCCAGAAACAAATAGGATGGCTTCACTGGTCAACTCTTTACATGTACAAACAAAGAAAGCAGAGGAAACTTCCCTAGGCCACTACCCTCCCCCTCCCCCCCAAAAACCCCCCAGTTCTGGGAAAGCCACCACGCTGCTGCTGGAGCTGCTGGTCCAAATTCCTTCTTGCCTCAGGGCCTTTACCTGGAGGCCTCTTCCTTCAGCTCCTTGTTTTTCCGCACCTCTTCAGCATGTTTGTCCTGAAAAGGAAAGATGGGAAGAGAGGGGCTTAAGTGGCTCCTTCTTTAAAGGCTGTAGAGTAAGAGAATGGGAGACCAGGGGCAGGTTCTATAGCAAGAGTGGCTGAACTCATTTGAATTGCTATCCTAGCAGGGGCCTCATGAGCCCAGGGAGCAGGCATGCTGCCTTTGCCCTGTCTTCTGGCCACATCTTAGTGTGTATATGCTAGTCTCCTCATCTGTAAAAATGGAGATAACAATGACACACACCTCATGACTTATTACAAAGATGAAATAAGACTTTATATTTTGTTGTTTTTATTCAGTTGTGTTAGTGCTGTCCAACTCTTCATGACCCCATCTGGGGTTTTCTTGACAAAGAGACTGGAGTGGTTTGCCATTTCCTTCTCTAGCTTATTTTACAGATGAGGAAACTGACGCAAACAGGGGTTAAGTGACTTGCCCAGAGTCACACAATTAGTAACTGTCTGAGGCCAAATGTGAACTCAGGAGGATGAGTCTTCCTGACTATGAGCCTGGTACTCTACCCCCTGTGCTGCTGAGCTCTCTGCCCCCCGATTTTATCCATACATATATAATTTTGCAAACCTTAAAGCACTGTATAAATTCTGATTGTCATCATCAGCATCATCCTTATCATCTGGGTGTAAAAATCACTGTTCATTTATTCTCCCATAATCAAATTTTCTCTATTATCCACCTGTTTACTCTCTCCTCATCCAGGGTCAACCTTATAGGATCATCAATATAGAGCTAGAGGGGACCTTTGAATCCTTCTAGTTTGAACTTGTCACTTTATAGATAATAAAACCAAAAGGTGGTAATCATCAGATGTGGAATTTGAACCTAGGTCATGGGATCATGGACTTTGAAGTGGAAGGGACCCCAGAAGACTATGTAGTCCAATGCCCTCATTTTAAAGATGAGCAAAGTAAGGTAACCTCTAGTAACCTCCAAGGCATTGGGAGCTAGGTCACATAACCAGGATTTGAACCTAGCACCTCCAATTCTAGAATCAGTACTCTTTTCTTTACATTACATTGCCTCCTGTCTACTTTGTATCACTCTTCTACCTACCATGACTTCTCCACCATCTCTCACCCTCTTATTCATTTGTTCTTTGAAACATTTCTACCTCTATGTATACACACATCTAATATGTATGTAGTAGTTAGGCATGTGAATGTTAACTGTTGTTGGGAGAGTCTTTGGGAGTAATGAGGGTAAATTTGTGGGAATGCATGGGCAAGAAGTGCATAGTTTGTGTACCTTCCCTCTCTTGATTATTTCAAACTCATCCTGTCTATAGCATGTTTGTCCTTAGTCGTTCACATGTTTTGCTTTCTCCCTTGAAAGCAGGAACTATGTTTTACCTTTCTTTGTAGTCCCAGTGCTTAGCACAGTGACTGGCACATAGTAGGCATTTAATAAAATTTATTGATTGACCCCATGTCTATATATTCAGGATATATGTTCTGCACTAGAATCTTCCTCCAATATCTCATCATGTTGTAGAGATGGCTTTGGGTTCTCCAAGGCTATGCTAGTGAAGGTAATTTCTGACAAGTCCTACTAGACTGGAGAATCTTCCACTATGCACTCAGTGACAGGTCGGCCTCTGATGTTTGAGGACAGAATTCCACAAGTTTGGAAAGGCTCATCACCATAAGGTTGGCTGTGTGTGTGTATGTGCGTGTGTGTGTGCATGTGTGTGTGTGTGTGTGTGTATGTGTGTGGATTTTTTTGGTTACTGAATTGTGAACTGGAGGAAAAACTGCTATCAACAAGCGTGGGTGTGATAAGCTTTGAGCGAGTGGTGGGCAATAGGACATTCTATTAACAGAAGGATACTACTAAGACCTTTGTGGAATTGTTAATGAGATATTAGTATTAGTAATAAGTGAGTACCATCTACATGTTCCCAACCCAAGCATGTGGGTGAGGGATTGGCAACCATTTAAAAGTAATAAGACAACATTCTGACCTTCAAAAGTGGGGTACCAAAGTAGCACCGTGGTTTAGAGGACCAGTGAATATTGACTTGAGTGGCCTCTGACTCATGTATTATAGGTGTGCAGCATACTCCTGACTTAGGCCAGTGTTGTAGCTAGCTAGCTAGTTTTGGGATGCCTCTGCTTGGCCTCATGGGGGCAAAGTTGAACTGGGGTGAGGACTGATGTAGGAATCAATTTCCTTCCTCTCTCTAGAAAGACTGTGAAGTGTGTTTGGGGGGGGGTGGGGAGCTAATTACATATTCTGCCAGTACGTCACTATATTGGATTCTTTGCTTAACTTTTAAGGAAAGTACTATGGGAGGACAATCGTGGAGTGGTTGTGATGTATAAAATAAAATGGATCAACAAAGTATATATACATATATATTTAAAAGAAATTGAAGTAGGGCAAGCCTGTCAGGTAGCCACTTCATGACATTTCCATCAGAACCAAATTACCATAGAGATATGTGAGGTCTTTTAGCAAGGGAATGATTCTAGTCATTCTCAGAGCATATGAGAACTTACATATGGCCTGAAATGACTTTTAAAAAAAATCTTATTTTATGAATGGTTTTTATTTTTTACAGCACCTTCATTTTAAAATATATCCTTCCCAATTCCCCACCCAGTAAGTTGTCCCTATGCAACAATCTGTTGTTGTGGTTGGTGCTGAAATCTCTCCAGGTAAATGTTGTGAACAGCAGCAAAGCATCTTGTGAGATAGTTTCCCCTCTTTCCTTCACTCCCTGGCACCCCTCCCCTCCTCCCCTTTCCCCCCACTTTTTAGACCATGAAAAGATGAATAAAATGAGATGTGACAGCATGACATCTCAGAACAATGAAAAACTTTTTGGCAAGAACTAAGGTGGCAGAGGTGACTGGCAGAGGCTGTTCATATGGAGTCAGTCTTTTCAACAAGCATTTATTAAATGCTTCCTAAGTTCTAGCCACTGTCCTAAGCACTGGAGATCCAAAGAAACGCAACAGCATGGTTGTAATTGACTGGCATCCCCCTGGGAAATCTAATGTCATCATCTACTGTGAGTAGAGAGGCCATGGTAACCGGAGGGGCACCCAAAAGCCTGAGTGGAAGGTAAACACCTAAGAGGTATTTTCTTTCTCCTTTCTATTTTCCTACTCCCTGTCATTCTACACAGAGATCCAACCTGAGCATCTTCTGTTGCTTTTCTGCTGATCTCTTACTGAGCAGTGGTGTTCTTTGTTAAGCTTGATTCATTGGGCTAAAAGGAGTTCATTCTCCACTGTCTTGCTGAGTACGATTTTAAATACCTTTAGAGTTCTCTCTGTATGTGGAGAGTGGGGTGTAGTTCTGTGGAGATTTCATATTTTATATTTAATTAGCTAGAACCCCCAATTCTGGCTTGGTAGGTTGTTTTGTGAGACATTTATTACATATATTTTAAAATTATTTTTCCAACAAGTAGAGACTTAAAGCCTAAATTCACATGATCACCTTAATTATCTCTAGGAGAAGTATCTGGTTGTAATTGCAAGTGTGGCCCACCTGGAGAGTAAGATGCTGAGGGTCCCTATGTTTTAACTTTCTTCCCATCCAGACCTAGGAGGCAGGGGCAAGGCATGAAAGGAGAGAGGAGCTAAAAGGATCTAGAGGATAGAGTCCAACTTCTAAAATGATGTAGAAGGCATAGACAGGAATAGTCTGTGAAGATTTCAACCCCACCCCCTTTCCTCTTCTGCAGGGGTTTTGGGAAGGAAAGATGCTGTGCCAATGTTCACATTTGCCCTGTGAGATTTTGGCGCAGACCCCATAAGTGTTGTGTTGCCCTTATAATAAAGAAAAGGAAAAAAAAGCACTTTAGCAAAACCAATCAAAATGTTAACTGTGTCTAACACTATATACCACATGAGATCATTTTTTCAGTAAACCAAGCATCACTTTGGACTTAGCATAGACACTCTGAATTAGCTGAACTTTCTTAAAGTCTCAGTTAAATGTAAACACAAATCTTTTTCTAGAGAGGTTTTAGAAATCATGAAGCCCTGAAACAATATAAGGACCTGCTGGTGTGAGCCTCAGTGTAGGTTAGTAGAGATGACATTCATTCAATATATATGCATTCATTCATTCATTCACCATCCTTATATTGGGGAATGGGAGGTATGGAATCAACAGGGCTGAGCTGCTTCCTCTCCTTCTGCCCCTATTTTTGTCCATTGTGAATTCAAGACAGTGCTAAATCTCCTAATCTAATCTCTCATCCCAGAGCTATCATGCCATTTTATACATATTTCTAGCTATATTGAATCTACTGTCATACCTAAATAACTCCCTTCACCATTTGGAGTCCCTGAACATTCTTGGAATAAGAGGACCCTAGGGACATAGATTGAGATCATCTACTCCAACCTGTAGTCATCTCTCCAAATGGATGCAGAAACTGAGCCCTGCAGTGGTTAAGTGACATGCCCAAGGTCACACAGAGAGAAATTTGCAGAGTAGGAATTTGAAACCAGGAATTTGATTTCAAATCTGGCCCTTTCCCAATTGTCCTGTGCTGCTTCTGATCATTCATAACCTCCATTTCCAGAACTCTTCTTTACAATCAGTGTTGTAGCAGGTTGACAGGATAGCTTTGGGCTCATTTTCCTCAGGCAGAAGACAGTTTAGCACAGGTCATTCCTTTTCTACTTCCTTTGAAAAGGCCTATCTTGTTCTTCCCCGTTGATTTCTTTCTCTAGGTGGCATGTTCGAGGTCATACTGCTGAAAACCTGGAACAATACCCAAGTCTTCCACATACCCCTTGGTTGGAACCCTTACTACCTTCATAAGCTGAGGTTTGGAGCCTGCACTAACATCCCACAGTGTCAGACTCCTCAGGGGCCTAAGTGATATTGGCATTTTGCTTCCTTCAGAGAGGAAACAAACTCTGGCTCTTGTAGCCAGTGGTAGCTATGTAACTTTGGGATCAGGTAGGGAGGAATGAGGGCCACGCTGCTCACCATGGGACGAGGCCACCGATCGGGTCCTGGGAGTCACCGCGCAGCGGGCGGCTCCTAGAAATAAAACACATAGCTGGAGCTGTCTCCTGGGAATAGCAGGAGGCTCGAGGTTGGCTACCCTAGCCTTGAGACCAGGGAAATGAGGCCATTATGTTCTTAGGCAGAATAAAGAGCTATATAGGGTTTTGAAGCTGGAAGGGACCTTAGGGATCACCTATTTCAACCCTGCCATTTTTCACATGAAGTAACTGAGGCTCCAGGAGATAAAGGACTTTGAGCTAGGCCACACAGGCATCAAGTATCAAGGCCTTCTTAATGGAGTCCTCCTTCTGTTGGACCCCATTGACATGTGAGACCTACCTCCTAACTCTTTGATTTCTCAGTTTTTGGTAACTCTTTCCTTAGTGACCAAAGGCCTCAAATTGCAAGGACCTGTGCTTACTTCAGCCTACTTCATCCTATTCTGAGAGAAATATTTTTCCTGACCTATAGGCACCTAAGATCATCATTCCTTGGAATTAAGCCAAGAGCTCAAGTCAGTCCAATATCTTTTCACTGATTCCATGAGGTTATTTATGGCAAGAGATGGGACTGAAGATCTGATAAGTATCTATTGCATAACTATACCTTGAGAATATGACCTCTCCATGGAGAGGAACCATGAAGATTTAAGTGCAAAAGGGGAAATGGATACTTCTTATATATGTCCAGTATGTTCTCACCTATTTAGGAATATACTTTCTTTTTAAAATTTATTTTTTTAATTTATGAAATAAAACAAACCTTTCTATAACAGTAGAATTTTTAAAAAAAAAACGATGATTGCACATGAAACTGCAAATCTATTATGTACAACTTCCTATTCCTTTTAAACATGTAATGAAGTTATCACATAAATTTCTTTTTCCCTTTTTATTCTTTCCTCCCCCACTCCTATCCTGGAGATATGTGTGTGAGTTTATAAATACATATATATTTTATATATATATATATATATAATAGGAATATATTTTTAATGGAATGCTCAGAGAATTCCACTTGCTTAAAAAATCCCAGTAACTAAAACAGGTTCTTCCCTCACTCGGTAGGATGGCTACTTACCATATATGGAAGCAGGCTGCTGTCAAAGGCACTACAAATTGCAGTGGGACCTCCTTACCTTCTCTTGCAGGCGTTCCAACATAGCAGCAAGATGGGCTTCCCTGTTCTCCTTATTGGATTCCATCTTCTGTGTCAGTTTCTCCTTTGCCATCTTGATGAAGTTGTTATTTTCCTCAATGGCTTTCTGGATCACCTCCCGCTCATGCTCTCGTTTCTCAGCTAAATGTTTCAGGAGTTCAGCCTCTTGGTACTAGGGAAGCATGATAAGGGGAGGTGGCACATGAAAATTAGTATGCTGATGCTATACCTGTTTGTTCTCACCTTAAACACAAATACTCCTGACCTTGAACCTTCCTTTTTGGCTGAAATTCAGAATAACTAGATTTATTTCTTGGGTTGTCCCACCACCCACGAACTTCACACCTTACTTCTTCTTTTATCTCATTCTCCTTAATTTGCCCAGCTTCCATATCTCATGAGCTCTTGCGTGCTTCTTTTGTTTTTCCATTTTCATATACTTTCTCTAACATGTTGGACTTTTCCCCAACCCCTTGTTTTCTCCTACAAGGCCCTATTGAGACAAAATATGGTAGAGTGGCTAGACCCCAGCTTTGGAATCAGGAAGCTCTAGGTTTAGGTCCTGCCTTTGACATCACCAGGTGAGCCTTGTCAAGTCACTTATTCCCTCAGTGCCCCAAGCAACTTTGAGATTATAAATCACAGGTGAGTGGCTGTTCTGAACCAGTGGAGGGAGTTTCCACACTGATGAAATCCTAGGTCCAGAACAACAATGACCAAAACAGCTGAGGCTGATCCTTCATTTGGCACTCAGCCTATGCAAAGACAGGAAGAATGGTGTTATGAATAGAATGCTGAACTTCTCAGAGAAGTCCGGGTTCAACTCATGCTGCTGACACTACCTGTTTGATCTTGGTCAAGTCAATTAACATCTGAGCCTTTGTTTCCTTGTCTGTAAAATGGTAATAATAATATCTATAGTACTTCATTCAAGAATACTTTTCAAGCTCAAATGAAATCATGTATGTAAGGTGTTTTGAAAACTTAAAAGCGCTGTATCAATGACAATTTTACATATCCACATACACATATATTGATTATATATATATATATATATATGCCTCACGTAGAGTGACCTAAAAGTCGTAGTGCATTTTAAGCTTTAATAACTTAAAATTTTAATCTATTTAAATCATTTTTAGCTTTAATAGCTCAAATTTTAAGCTATTTTAAGTATTTTTAGCTTTAATAGCTTAAAATACACTAGACTTTTGAGAGGTTGTATTAGAGAATATATCTATTAAAACTGTTGTATGGTTACTTTTTACTTGTCTACATCCCTTCTTTGATTACATCCTAAGCTCTGTGTGAGTGGGGACTATGGCTTATGTTTCTCTGTATCCCCCCTCACCCTTAGACCTGTGTCTCTCGAACAATAGGTACTCAGTGGTAAATATTTATAGAGGCAATTAGTTGGCATTACAGTAGGTAGAGTGCCAGGCCTAGAGGCAGGAAGGCTCATCTTCCTGAGTTCAAATCTGGCTTCAGACACTTATTGTGTGACCCTGGGCAAGTCACTTTATCCTGTTTACTTCAGTTTCCTCATCTATAAAATGAACTAGAGAAGGCAATGGCAAACTAATCTAGCATCTTTGCCAAGAAAACTCCAAATGGGTCACAAAAAGTTGGACATGATTGAGAAATGACTGAAAAATATTCACAGATTGATTCTGGTTGAAACTCAGCCCTATGTCATCACTTCAAATCCCTTTTCTACTTCCCTTGCCAATCTTTTTGATTGACTCAGTTTTCTTCTCTTCTCTGCTCTAGGCTGTGTTTTATTTTTCTGTTTTCAGCTATCGTTGTGTGACCTAACTCTTCTCTCCTGCTCCCACCCCAAATGTCCCTGCCCTTGAATGCTACCTTTCTCCTAACTTTCTATTCCTTGGAGGGAGGATACAAGAGGTGAAACTCACCTTCCGCCTCTCTTCTGCAGCTTCTAACTTCTTCTGGATCTCCTCCAAGGATGGGTCTCGCCGCCGGGGCAGTGAGGCATTGAATTCAGGTACTCCATCGAAAGAGGGTGGCTTCAGGATGACCTCAAAGGACTGGCCCGAGGTGCACTTATTCAGTTCTATGACTTCCATGTCAGAAATGACACACCAGTTCAGAGCCACGGTGTCTGCTGTAGGGAGCAGAGAAGGTGGTAGTCAGATGTTAAGACCCAGCCACACTTGAACATACTATTGGGTATGGTGTGTGCACGTATGTGTTTGCATATGTGTGCTCATGTGCACACCTGTATGCCAGAAGAGTACTGGGGACCAAGGTGGTGATTTTTAACCTCTGAGAGTTTCTTTCTGGTTTCCTGCTCATAAGATTCCTTAGATGTTTACTGCAATGATTTCGAAGACCTGATTCTCCTTTGCTTGTGTGTGGATTCCCCATAAAACACCTCTATAAATGCATATGTGATCAACCAACCAACCAGTAACAAACATTTATTAAGTTATTCCTATTGGGTATGCCAAGATGAAAACAAAACAGTCTCTACCTCAAAGAGCTCATTTTCTAATAGGAGAGATAATATGTGTATGTGTACATATGTACATACATATATATTTATATCTGTATCTTCAAATAGCTTACTTTGTAATGGGAGAGGCAACACAACACACAATACATGTAAATACACATATGCAAATATAAAACACATACAAAACAGGAACAAAGACAGACATAAAGATCTAAGGCATTTCTCTTTAATTCTGGTCAGTCCTGAGAAGCCGGGATACAAAGCTTCTAATCTAACCCCTCAGTTAGATGGATCTTAGGCAGCTGGGAGAGGTTGTGATCAATAGAATGTAAACTCTTTAAGGGCAGGGACATTTTGTTTTGTCTTTGTATTTGTCCCTAGTAGCCAGCACACAGCAAATGTTTAATAAATGTCTGTTGAATGCTTTAAATCAGAGAAAAGTTTTAACCTGTCAAAGAGGAGCCACCTAGTCATCAACTGTGCATGGGACCTAAGCATCCTGAATCATGACAAATATCAGCATCAATGTCAAACCCATCAGCACCTTTTTTAAGCCTTTCAAATGTAAACTCTCTGTAACATGGGCCAGCAGAAAACTCTGGTCATACACTGTGACATAGTCACTTGTGACATAGTCATAGTCACTGTGACATAGTCGGCACTTGCTACATTTTTCTCCACCCACCATTCATCTACTTATTCTTTACCAATCAACCTACACACACATCCTGGATGCAATACTTCCAGCTTTTCCACCTACTCTCTTTCCATTGTCTCCTTCTTTTTAAGTCCCCTGCACCAACCTAAGATGGCTAGAAAAATCTTATCCAGTTAAGGAGGGCTGCTTCATCCAGGCTCTTTCTCTTTAAGCTAAATCTGATCTTTCCTCCCTCTCCCAGAAACCTTGAAGATCTCTCATTGTCAAGGAACTGACAATCTCTTATGAATTTGTTATCAGTCACCTCTCTTTGAGAGAGTTTAAAAGGGCAACTTTGTTGGGACTTCCTAAATATTCCCTTGTACTATAGGCACCCATTTATATCTTCATCATGCTGTCTAGACTCTCATACTCAACTAGAACTAGAAGTGACCTCAGATACCATCTCGTCCAACGCCTTCAATTTGCAGATGAAGAGACCCAGAGGAGTTAAGTAATTTGTCCAAGGTCACCCCGGGTATAAATATCAGAAACACGATTTGAACCCGGGTTCTCTGACCTGAGAGCCAGGGCTCTTTTCACTCTGTGTAGAGGATATATGTGTGCATGTATGTATGCAGGTGTATATAAGTGTGCATGATGTACATATGTGTTTATATATGTGTCACAGGAATTTGACTGTAATTTGGGAAAAGAAGAAGACTATAGTATAGAATTTTGCTATGAAATTGGGGTAAATAATAGGGGTACAAAGATCCCCAGGACCCTTGGCCATCTGCTTTCAGATTCAGGGTCTTGTCACTTACCATCATATTTATAGGAAGATTTATTCAGGGGATCAGCCAGGAAGCAGGAACAGAAGAGGGACACTAGGGGGAGCTCTTTCATCTTCTCTTTATATGCTGTGGAAACATTGGCCAGGAATTCACTGAGATGGCAAAAAGACTTTGCAAGGTCTTCAGTCTAAGCTCAAAGTGTCCATGTGGGATCAAGTTGAGAGTAAATTTGCCCACAAATAGTAGCTCTGCCTTACAACCGCCACCCCCATATCCCCCTACCCCATCTTCTGCCATTTTGATTCTCCAGTCAGGCTCTATGCAATAGCGCTCGTATGGCGAGTTTAGGGTTACCTCCACCATTCCCCAACACACATGCCTTTGCTTGCCTGTTAAATATACCCCAAGTCTCAGAAGGGACCTTAGCCATCACGCATTATGACGCAGGAGAATCACTGACTTTGGGTTCAAATACCAGCCTGGACCCTTGCTACCTACTTCATCTTGGGCGGTTTCCTCATTTGTAAAAGTAGACTAAGTGACCTTTGGAATATCTTCCAACTCTAAGGCTATATTCCAACACCGTCATTTTACAGACAAGGAAACTGAGGCTCAGAGGGGGAAGGTCCTACATGATGAGTAAGGGATCTTAGAAATCATTAGGCTAGAGGAATCCTCCTTCCTCTCTGGGCCCCCATTTCCTCATAAATAGAATGATTGTTTTGGATCATAGATTTATTTAGATCTGGAGGAGATCTCCTAGGTCATCTAGTCCAATTCCCTCATCTTATAGAGGAGGAAACATGCTCAGAGAGGTTGTGACTCGAGGCAGGGCTGAAACGTATGTCAAGTTCCTCAAGTTCCAGGGTCAGCACTTTTTACTGTTCCCCAGTGAGTAACTGGCAGAGCCAGGCCCCTTTATGCTACACTTTATTGTCTTCAGCTTACTGCACCTTCAGGGTTCCGTCAGACACATGAGCTGTTGGGTGTTGGTGAGAGAAAACATTTTTCTCTTTCTTTTTCACCCCCTTAACTCTCCTCCTAGAACTCCTTGCTTATTTCCTGGCAACTACTCTGAAACCCAAGCTTCAGAGTTGGGAGTAGGGAGCATCTCTGGGAGAGGACATTGAGATCCAAGGTCCTCATACCAAATCTACAGATCCTTACTCTGCTCTCTGTGCCTTTTTAGCCTGGATATTCCCCAGCCCTACTAATTCTCCTAAGAGGTCCCACTTCCTCCTTTCTTTGCCTTTAGGTCCTTAGGACAAGAACCTCATTTTGCAAGATATGTACATTTAGTCTAGTTCTTAGAGACAATGTACAGTTACTGTGGGATGTGTGAGGGGAGGGGAAGGAAGTTCTCACTCCATTTTCATTCCTCTGTGGCTTGCAAGTCCCAAGGGTCCTCTGAGTCTTCCCTAGTGGGAAAGAGTGGGCCATAGAGTGGATGCTTAAAAGGGGAGTGATTCTAACCCTACCCATTTGCTGAACTTGACACATAGCAGTTCTGGCAAATGTCAGAAAGACATGTGAAAGACAAAGATCCTTCCTTTTCTGAACCTACAAAGCTCGGTTTTAAAAACTTTCTTCTGCCATTTACCAAAAAGCAGCATGTGCCGTGGGTGCAGAGGGCCTGTAGACAAGTTTCTCATCCCATCTCTGACATATGCTGGCAATATGACCCCGAGCAAATGACTTACCCTCTCAGTTCTTCAGGCATCTCTCTTAGGCTATATATTACAGGAGGGTTGCTGATCTGAATTGGTGGAGGGAGTTTCCATACAAGAAATTTCTGTACACCAATAAAATCATAGACCTAGTCTATACCCTGTTACTTCCTCATAGCACACATCACATCTACCTGGCATCATAGTAGTTACTTATGTACATATCTTTCACTCCCTGACATAGATTTTATGCATCCTTAAATCCCTCTCAGTGCCTTGTACATAGTAGATGCTTAACAATTCTTTGTTGAATAAAGGACTTGGTGAGCTGTTCTGATCACTCATTGCCTTTAGTGTAATTTGTTTCAATTAAGTTCATTACACATGTATTAAGCACTAACTATGCGCCAGGTGATATGGATACAAAGAAAAATGAAAGAGCCTCTTCTCCCAAGAAGAATGTTAGGAAAGAAGTCTATTAGGAGAGAAAAAAAAAGTCCACAAAAGAACAAATGTAAAATATATAGAGTGAATAGAAATTAATTTTCTAAAGCATTTGGGAATTGCTTTGTGTTTGGTTATAAAAGCCAAGGTTGAATTTTACTATGAGTTCATCCCTGTTCTTCTCTTGGGGTCCTGCATAGCTGTCACTCACCCCCCCAAGTGGATAGAATCAAGGAGTAGGTAGGCCACATCTCACCCAATCCTACCTTATTCAATACATTTTTGCAAATTATCTCAGCATCTCTCTTGCTCTTCCCTTCATTTCCTATTTATCTTTATTGTATGGTACATACCTGCAAGAGTCATTTTATCCAGGGGGCTTGAGGCTGTTGTCTGCAATGGAGGGTCTGCCACAACCAGAAGCTGCTACAGCAACCTGAAGAAAGGAGAGTTTTGCCTGTTGACAGGTTATCCATCCATAATAAAGTTAATAGCTTCATTCAACATTATTCACAAAGGAACACTGGTTTCAAATAGGGGAGGGCTTCTCCAATTCCTCAATCAATCCATCAAAAAGCATCTATTAGGCATCCACATGCCAAGCACTGTGTTAGGTGCTAGTGATACAAAGACAAAAGTGAAACAGTCCCTGCCCTCAAAGAGCTTATGCTTTAATAGGGGACACAACATATATGTAAATAGTTACATACAAGATAATAAATCGAAGACAAGGCAACCTTTCAGGAAACAGTATTTACAGGCAAAAGGACAAGGAAAGGACTCTTGTTGGAAGTGGCATTTGAGCTAGTGGTGGAGCATTCCAGGTGGTGGAGGTGAGGAGAGAGAGTATTCCAAGCAAAGGGAGCAGGCAGTGCAAAGGTATGTAGAAGGAAGATAGAGTATGTGAGGAATTGTGGAACTATAGAGGATTTGAAAAGGAATACTATGTAAGAAGACTGGAAAGCTAGGGATGGGCTGTAAGTGTTAAGCAGTAGAGTTTATATCTGATTCTAAAGGTCATAGGAAGCCATGGGAGTTTAATGAATAGGCGAGTGACATGGTCAAACTTCTGGAGACTCTCTCTTTTACATCCACCAAGCCAGAAGCCCCAAGATTTCCTTCCCTCACCAATCCCTAATAAACCTTCATATCCAGGCATGAATGGGGCTTGCAGAGATGGCTACACTGTTGGTCTATTCCCAGGTTCTTCTTCCTAGTCTCAAACTCACAAGCAAACACTGAGTTCCCAAGTCTTTACAAATTAAGTGGTATCCATTCTACTCCCTAGGAGAATGCAAGGTCCTTGAGGGCAATGACTGTTTGCTTTCTTTTGTCTTTGTATTCTCTATACTTAGCAAAGTGTCTGGTACCTTCTATAAAAGGTGTCTAATAAATGCTGATGGATTGGACCAGATTGCATTGGATTTGGAAACCCTGCATTCAGAACTCTTGTTTGCTCAGAAGCAAATGTTGGGGGCTGAATTAGAAGCCTGAATTGGCTCAAGAATTGACTCAAGAAAGTTAAATAATGGTAAGACTGGTAGATCCCAAATGAAAGAAATTGGGGGATATCTCCAAACCTGAGATAAAGTCCAGGCTTAGCTGACATCAAGTTTCTTCTACTCTCTCCCTTACGCAATCTTACTTTCTTAAGTATAATTAACATTAAGTAAAATGTCATTATGTATAATGTCATAATGTATAATGTATAAAGTATAATGTCATAATGACATTAAGTATAATGTCATTAGTTATGAGAGTTTGAAACCTCCAGCTGGAACTTAAACCTAAAGGTGGCTTAAACTAGTTTAATATAAAGGTGTTTGTAATACTTGTAACAGTGTCATCCCTCCAGTAGTATTTACATTTTAAAAGAAGTTCACTAAAGATCATAATACTATAATATTCATAATTCATAATATTCATCCAAAGGGATGAATCTCTAATTGTAGCAATGAGGATTATGGTGAGAACTCTATCCTAAAACCCTCCCATTCATGAAAGTTAGGTTAGTTTTTCCTTAAGAGGTATTAAAACTGTCCTTGAAATTTGATTGGCTAATGACAAAACCTCCTGCTTACTTGGGTGCAACACATCCAGGACATCTAGAACTTCTTCCTGAAAACAGCAATGTGAGGAAAAACAGAAAGCTGTCCTCTACTCAATCAATGTTTTTTCCCCAGGGAAGATCCCTTTCCTGCTCTGAACATCCCTAACCTGCTCTGGCTAAGTAAACCTCTTTTTATTGCATGTTAGATGGACTTTGAGTGTCTCATTTTGTTCTGGTTCCTCACCAAATTACCAAGTGACTAACTTGAGTCAGGCCCAGACCTTTACAATGGGAGGGAGATAGTTAAGGAGCAGACCTTTCAAACCATCATAAAATTTTAGAATTGGAAAGACCTTGAAGGCTCACATGAGAGTCCAATGCCATTCATTTTAGAAATGAGCATACTGAAGCCCAGGAAGATTAAATGATGCCTGAATTTTGGATAGTTGAAGGGATGTCACGTAGGAACTGGGATTAGATTTGTTCTTTTTGGCCCCAAAGGGAAGAATGATGAGCAATGGATGGAAGGTGCAAAGGGCAAATTTAGGCTTGCTATCAGGACTAAACTATCAAGAGTTACAATTGCCTAGAGGTGAAAGGAAGTAGGAAGCTCATTCTCCTTGAAAGTCTTCAAGCAGAGGCTAAATCAGCTCTTGCTAGGTATGTTGTAGGTTTTTTGGGTTTATTTTTCTGGAATTGATTGGACTAGCTGGCTTCTGAGATCCCTTCCAACCCTAAAATCCTATGTGACTTGTCTAAGATGGCAGAGCTAATAGAACCCAGGAGTCCTAGCTCCCAGTCCAAGACCTTTTCTATAATGCACTACAGCACTCAAGTACGCAGCTATCTCCTTTGCTCATGTATGAGGTTGGCCCTGCCAACCTGGACGCAGGGGCACATGACTTTGAAGAACCCCGAAATGCACTTGCTGATGTGTGCTATCACTGGTCATGATGTTCTCTGTATACAATAACTGTATTTATATAGGTTAATGCATTAACCTAATTGCTGTTTCTATATTAGTACAAATATAGGCCACTTCTGAATAACGTGGTTCTCTTTAAAAAGAGGGAGAAGATTTATAATATGCATATGTGCTATAAATAAAAATGATTTAAAGCCCCACTGGATTTTAGATAAGCTGTTAGTGAAGCCACATAGAGTGATAGAAAAATTGAGAAAAGATGAAGATTGTAAAAATAATAGACAATAAACTGTTTTATGATTTGTAAAGTGCTTTACACACATTATCTTATTTGACTAGCTTTGAAAAGAAAGTACCTTTTATGAAATACCTAAGAACTCTGGTTCCCAACGTAATGAACAGACCAAAAATGGGAAGTGCCTCAGGTAAGAGGCAAAGGGTAGCTAGGAAAAGAGGAATGCTTCGACGCACTTGTCATCCGCTATAGAGAGTATTTCCCAATTCCCCTAGTTGCTAGTACCTTCTTCCTAGAAATTATTTTTTTGTCTTATCTCTATAGATTTTATATTTAATTTTTATGTGCATATTCTTCCCCTTGCTCCACTCTAGTATAATACAAACACCTCTAGAGCAGGGGTCTTTATATCTCTGGTATTATGCATAGGTCCTAATACATATTAAGCCCTTGATGAGATGGACATCTAGGACTGACTTTGAACCCAGGTATTCAGTAGCTATCCATGAAGCAGTATGGTTCAGTCAAAAGAGCACTAGATTTGGTGCTTCATAAATGTTTGTTGAATGAATCAAGTGAAGGTGTGTGTGCATTGAATTCATTGTGTAGGAGGAGCCTGAGACCAGACTAGACTTCTTGCTTGATAAACTATGGTCTAAACTTTGCTTAAATCAGGAGCAGGTGATGGAGGATTTCATTGGTGGTTAGAGAAGTTTAGAGGGGGGCTCAGTATCTGAGGAACATGGTAGGGAGAAACAGAAGGAACTACAAAGAGAACACAGATGCTGCAGGACTAGCTTATGAAGAATAGCACTAGGGAAGAGAGGAAATTACATTAGATTTGGATGTCAATAGATTTCCGTGGTCAAGGGATAATGTTACTATGTGGTTTTCTAAGTCAATATGGAGTCTGAAGTGATCTTTATGTATGGTTCAGTGTCCTCAATTTCTATTTGAGTTTGACCCCACTGATCTAGACCTATTCAATTGAATCAACAAACATTTTTGTTTGTTGAAACACCCACTATGAGCTAGCCTCCCAAGCTTCTAATATATAAGTTCCTTGAGGGTAGAATGTTTCATTTTTAATCTTTCATCCTTATCACATTTCTTGGTACATAGCAGGCACTTAATAATTGCTTATTGATTGATTCCTTGATAGAATGACTTTAGGGACCTGCAAACTGTCTTTGGTTCTGAGATTATTGGTCAGGGATACTTTGTGTTGGCCATTCTGGCTGCCCCAAAGAGTTGAGGAATATTTTGAATGATCTAATGGTTTGGTTTATGCAATACCATGCTGTGGACCACAGAAAGGCAGCAAGATGGGGGTCATTGGGCAGCAGTAGGGAACTGGCAATTAGCAGAGGTCACACAAGACAACTGACCAAGCACTAAGGTAGATAGGTCAAAGAGCTCAAAGGGCACAGGTTAGATAGAGAAGGTATTAGGTGAGGAGTTCAAGACTCAGGGCTAGTCATCATGTGGTACCAGCAATCAGAGCTCTATAAGGTAGACTTGACATGGGAATAAGATTTTAGCTTTGCCAAAGTCTTCATATTGCTTTATGCAAAGGAATTACAAGTCCAGCTCCAGAGGCAGAACTATTACAAAGAAGCAGATTTAAACTTGATGTAAAAAGGGGGAAAAATTCCTAATGATTAGAGTTCTCTAAGAGTTCCCTTGACCATGATGAGTTGACCATCACTGAAGTCTTAAAGATGAAGCTTTTGCGGAGAAATGCAGAGGGGTCCCCATTCAGGTACAGCGCAACCATTTGGTTTTGGTGGTCCCTTCTATCTCTAAGAGTCTATGAATCCTGAGCCCTGGATATGTGGATTCAGCAAGAGAGAAGAGGAGAGAGAGTGGTAGCCGCATAACAAAAATGACTCACATTTTTGGCTCAAGAGAGCCAACCTTGAATCTAGGAAGATGTCCTACTTCTGACCCATACAAGCTGTGTGATCCTTTGCAAGTTACTTAACCTCTCAGTGCTTTCAGCCAATCTCTAAGCCTATAAATTGCAGGGGAAGTGCTGACATTCATTGCTAGAGAAAATTTGCTCACTTGAAGGCTTCCCGTACCAGTGAAATTACAGGTCCAGCTCCTAGCTCTTAAGGTATGCATGTCTGAAGTTAAGTTAGAATTCAAGTAATTCCACATTTGTGCAGCACTTAGAATGGACCAGCAGGCACTGGGGCTGAGTGCTAGGGGTGCAAAGCCAGACCTGAAATAGTCCTTGTTCTCAAGGAACTTCAACTTTAGGGGATAAAACAGATAGTAAATAGAAGATATGTGAGGGGTAAGGGAGCACTAGTGGTGGAAAGGTTGAGGGGAGAATCAGAAAGGGCTTCCCATCAGAGCATCAACTGAAATGTGAAGGGAGAAAACTGAAGCTAGACTAGGAAATGATGCAAAGGCAACTAGGTGGCCTAGTGGATAGAACACCAACCCTGGAGTCTGAAAGACTTGAGTTCAAATCCAGCCTCAGACACTTACTAGCTATGTGACCCTGGCAAGTCACTTAACCCTGTTTGCCTCAGTTTCCTTATCTATAAAATGAGCTGGAGAAGGAAATGGCAAACCACTCCAGTATCTTAGCTAAGAAAACCCCAAGTAGGGTCAAGATATGGCAGAAAATATTGAATGACAAGGACCAATAACAACAATAGCAACAAAAACCAATTTACATGTAGGGGTAAAACAATTCTGATTGGTAGATCTCAGCCCCTCCCCATTGCAGCATCCTTGGGAGATGGGATGAATATGAAGGCAATGGTGATGGGAGAAGTGCTCAAGTGATGGCTAGTCTAAATGAGTTGGCACTTCCCCATCTCAGAGCACAGTACCCAAGGTGGAGCAAGATTAAAACTTGTGGGTCACTCAGACTAACCGGCTGACTTTATACAGGATCTGGGAACTCAGATGGAAAAAATGCTTCTTTATCTTCACTAATCTCTAAACTATAATTTAGCATCTTCTTGAACTGTGATTTGAAAAAACAACTACTCTAACAAGGTACACATAGTCTTTACCAGTCTGCCCAAGGGATCTGTGGCACAAGATGGATAAGAAGCTCGACTTTGGAACTAGAAGGAATGTCAGATGCTATCTAGTACAACCACCTAAGTTTACAGATGAGGAAACTGAAGCCTGGAAAGGTTAATTCCCCTCTTGCTCCTGTATATGACTTCTGGAATTGAAAGTCATGCTGTTTCATCCTGAAACTTTACTCCGCACCTGGGAGCTCCTTGCCCAGATGCATCTAGCCACCCCTTCAGCCTTCTCAACCTGGAACTTCCTTCTGCAAGATCCATGCCTTTCTCCTAATTGTGAGTTCCTCCTACAGTCTCCGTTTTGTGGAAAGGCCAAGGCGGCTTCTCATTCCATTCCCAGCCCTGTTCTTGACTTATAGACTCTGAAACCAGCCCCCTGGGGTTGAAATACATATGTTCCCCTACCCCTCTTTTCAGCATTATTAGATTGTAAGCTCCTTCAGAGCAGGACCTTTCTTTCCTTTTGCTTGTATTTATATCTCCAGTGCACTGTGTCTAGCCCTGAGTAAGTGCTTAATAAATGTTTACCTTCTTTCTCTCATTAACTTGCTTAAGGTCACACAGGGAATCATGAAGCTGAGAGCATTGGCTCCTCCCTGGACAAAGGGACCCAGAGTTTGGGAGAAGGGGAGGATCCTTGCGTAAAAGCATAGTATCCCTAGGGAGAGAAATAGAATCCCCCAAACTGGCTGACTTACTCCCAGCCTTTCTCTTATCCCTGTCTTGGGTAAACAAAGGAGCAGCAGTAGAAGTCAAAGTCCTTTGGTGCCCTGCTATTTGAGAAAGGGATGGGAAGGGGAAGAGGTTTCTTTGCTGTGGTCATTGAGGTTGTTCTTAAGGGCTTCTATGGTCCTGGAAAAATGTGAGACCTTTCTACAATTTATTTGATGAGAAGGAAGTAAACTGCTGCTATAGATATTCCCTTGGTGAACTAATGATTTCTGAGAGAGGTTGTTATGGTCTACACACAGACAAAGTAATTTCCAATTTCATTAATACAGAATGTCCATCTAATACCATCAATACTTATTTTAGGAGGATGCCCTTCCTAGTACTTTTAATCTACTGCTCTCAGGCTAGGTTTCTGGTAAACAGATAAGGAAATTTTGACATCGAACCTGACTTATATTGCAGTTTCCTGAGGTGCTTCCAAGTTGGCATGAGAGGTGAGGAAGTGGTTAGGATTCCCTTTGGGCCCTTGGAAGAAGCTCTGTGGTTACTTCAACAATACATAGCCTTGAACTTAACCTCTGTGGGAGAACAATTTCTTCCTCTTTAAAATAAGAGGATTGAATTAGATCACTTCTGATGTCTTTTTCTGACACCACTCAATTAGTAATTTGTGTATTGCTCTATTAATGATCCTAGAATCTAGAAGTTCCACGAGGGCAGCCACGGAACCTTATCCATAGTAGGAGTAGGACTCCATATCCTTCTCCCCATTTCTGACACAGTGCTCTACCGAGTGTAGATATTTAATAAATGGTTATTGAATTGAAGTATGCTCCTGTGATACTCCTCATGTAGAAGATCACTAGTCACTGATGTCCTGGGGGCTGGTTTCCCTATTCAAACTCTTTAGGTTTAGCTCTTGGTGAGTATGAGAGTAAGGAGGGAGGAGACTATTAGAGCATTTTCTTAGAGATAGTGCTCAAGTGACCTTTAATATAAGGAATTGTCCTTGTGAAAATTGGGGGTGGACTGGGTATTTTGTTGAATTGTTTGCACCCTGTGATAGATGACCCTTGAGGCATAACTAGGGTGGGGTCATAGAACTTTGTCCCAGAATGGAAAATTTAGAAGGTACCAATCACACTGAACCAGGGCACGTTTCTTCCCCTAACCACCTGGCCTTGGTGACAGTGGTAACTGCCTTGTAACTTGTAACAGTAACTGCTTTCACTCTCTTCAGCAACATAGAAAGCTTAAGATATCATAGTAATGTTTCATCTCTCAGGCTTTTACATTCCCATCTCCCAACCTGCCTATGTCTGCCCTAACGTCCTGTCCTTCAACAACATAGAAACTTCCTGGTTTCCTGAGCTCACCCTCCCATCCCCCTTTTCCCTAGTTAGAAAAATTACTAGTTACAATATGTCTTCTTATCCCCTTCCCTCTCTGGATAGAAAGGCAGATATCTTATTAATTTCATGATTATGTGGGAATGTGGGTTGTACACTAAATGCCCAGCAGTACTCAGGAGGCTCCCTGACTGGCTGAGGTTTAAATTATACTGGTACAATAGTGAATAAACCTTGGTCCACCACAGTCAGGTAGGTGAATGAGTTTGGTCTAAAGGGGTTGGGTACATGAATCCCAATTTAGCAAAGGTAGGGTTGGGATATGGCAGTATGGGGGTGTTCTAGAGTATGAGTCATGAATCTTTTTTCATGGCCATGAACAGACCAGATACAGCTGTGTGGGCTCACAGCCAGCAAGTAAATCCTGCTGGCTGTGAGTTTGGTTAGGGGAACTTTAGGCTACATGGAGTGACAAGCTGGAAACTACCCAGTTAGGCTGAGTAGAATGCTTTTAAACACACTTCTAATGATTTTAATTTGGAATATTATTTCTGGCTTTATATTCTCATTCATATGTAAATGAATATCCTTGCTTATACCCAAGATGGCTGAGAAAGAGGAAGAGAGAAGCTAGAGTTGGGTATTCAGTTAATGGAGCAGAGACAAGCTAAAGGGGTAAAGGAAGTGAGGATTGGATGCTATAGAGCAGTGAGATCCAAATGGTTTTAGGGAGCCAAGAAGGTCAAAGGCTTTTATGTGGCATATTAGAGTATTGGGCTTGAGTCAGAAAGACAAATTCAAATACAGTCTCAGATACTTACTTGTGTGACTATGGACAAATCATTTCTGCCATCTTCAGTCTACTCATCCAGAAAGCAGGGATAATGATATTGCTTACCTCACAGAGTTGTTGTAAGATTAAAATAAGATTTTTGTAAAGTGCTTTACAGACCTTTAGAAAGTTCTATATAGATGCTAGTTATTATTATTATAAATAATAAAATTTAAAAATCCTGTCCGTTCCACTTGTTCCCTGTGTGATCTAGAACAAATCACTTCATTTCTCTGGGCCTTGCTTTTCTCATCTACAAAATGTGAGAGTTTGGGAATAAATGACCTTTGAGGTCTCTTTCATTTCTAAATTTATGATCTTAAGATCTAGGTCTGGGAACACTTGACTGTGATATGTCCATTAATAGGTATGATAGGTATGTTAGGAGCCAGTCCTGACAAGTAAAATAAGACTGAGGAATAGTATATGATAATTCATATTCTTATTACCATAGCCTTGGGCAGCTAGGTGGAGCAGTGGATAGAGTGTAGGTCCTGGTGTCAGAACTCATCTTCCTGAGTTCAAATCTGGCCTCAAACACTTACTAGCTATGTGACCTGTCAACCCTGTTTGCCTCAGTTTCCTCATCTGTAAAATGAGCTGGAGAAGGAAATGGCAAACCACTCCAGTATCTTTGCCAAGAAAACCTCAAATGGTGGCATGAAGAATTAGATATGACTAAGCAACAAAAACAAATTCACAGCCTTAAGAAGGTTTAGGTTATTTTAATTAAAAAAAAAAAACCATTGTGAAAAGAATTAAATAGTTGGAGATTAGAGACCTGGAGTCTAGGGTGGGGCAGGAGGTAAGCCTGTGGGGGCATTCAGGCTAGTGGAAGTAAGAGGCTAGTGAGAGGAAGACTGTGTTCTATGTATATTTCTTGACTATGGCAATATATGATTTGGTTCAAATATAAGACTATCTACATTCCTAGAACCAGTGCTGGCCCTGACACTAACTATGTGATTCTGGGCAAGTTACTTTATTCCCAGTCTCAGTTTTCTCATTTGTACAATGGAGACAATAATTCAATTCATAAACATGTTAAGCACCTACTATTCCCAGGGTACAACTGGCATACAAATACACACACACACACACACACACACACACTCACTCACTCACACTTGCTCAAATGATAGAACCTATCCTCAAAGAGTTTACATTCTCATTCTCCTGGATAATAATATACTTTGTTCTATAAGTTGTCAGGAGTATACTTCATAAACATCAAAGGGTATATAAATATATTCTTACTATTATTAAAATGAAACAAACACCTATCTGTGTGGTTTCAGTGGAAGGGTTCAGAAGCCCTGGGGCCTCAAAAATGTCACAGCCAGGGGACTATCCATGGTGCTGAAAATTCCTACCATTAAGTCATTCCTTTGGGTGAAAGCATTGCCTCTAGAAAAACTCCTATTCAAATGCACTTCTATTACTTTTGGTCTTGGGTAGCAGAAGCAGTGAAAGCTGATTTCAGGGTTAGGGTAGGGTTAGCTCATTACCACATTAGGAACGAACAGATGTTAGGACTAGAGAAACTCAGAGAATTTAGCTCTCTGTCCTCTGCTCTGGTTGCTGGCCACAAGCATATGAGGAGCCGTGCTTCATTCTGGAAAGTTGAACACACCTGCTGGTCCTTATCTATTCTCACCATGAAACATAGTTAACTAAAATCCCGACAGAGAACAAGCTACCTCTGTCCTGGACTGAACTATTCCCACTGTTGTGTGGATCTGCTTGCCAGTCTGGGCTCTTGAAGTTTTTCTTCAATCTGTCTATAGAGGTTCCATTCTCTACTCAAGACCTCCTTCCTTGTTTGAAACCTAGATGCTGATCTCTGCCCATCTACTTGACCTGTATTCCTGAGGAATGCCAATTCTGGCTTACCTACTTGAATTTCATAACTTTTCAGGTCCTTTAGGTTGTCCTGGCAACCTGGACACTGACTTTTTTTTTTCATCTTCCCTGTTCATATCACATCTGTGTTAGGCAGTGCAGATGAACCATTAGCTAGATTTGGCATTGAACCAGGAGGAATAGAGTAGTCAAGATTACATTTGGGATATAAAATGGCCTTTCAAAGATCCCAACTTTCTGTCTGACACAAAAACCCATCTCTTTAACACCAACTTCTTTCTGGTTGAGGGGCTGAGAATCATGGAACATCCTCATCTCTAAAGAATAAAAATGGAAACCCACATAGGTGACCAGTGAAGAGTCATTCAACCAACAAACATTTATGCTAGGCTTTGGGGATAAAAAAGACATTCTATAAAACTCCAGCTCCAGCCCTCTAGGAGCTTATGTTTTATTAGGTGGATACCACATACTGACAGATAAGGAAATGTAAGATATATGCAAAATGATTGGTAAAGTGAGGATTGACACCTGGTGAAATGAGGAAATGCCTTTTGAAGGAAGTGAAACTTGAACTGAACCTTGAAGGGAGCTTTATGTTCCAACAGGTGCAGATCAGTAGGGAGAACATTCCAGGCACTGGATATAGTGGGTGTAAAGACATAGGTCCAGGAAATGGAAAGTCATATACATGAAGTAGCAAGCAAGTTAGATTGGCTGGAAAGTGGAGTAATTTGAGGAGGAGTAACGTATAATCTGCCTAAAGATAGTTCGGAGACAGATGGTGTGGACCTTTAAATGTGAAACAAAGGAGTTTATAGTTTTATAGTTTATAGTAGGGATTCTTTTTGAGTATAGGTTAGATTACATGGCACCTAAGATCCCATCCAACTCTCAAGATCTTTTATTTTATCTGATCTGTAATGGTTAAATACTAAAGTTTCTCTAGCAGGGGAAATTCATGATGGGCCACATGGAAGGTCACAGTAGACTATCCATAATGATTTGCCCACAAGCAATGGGATAATACGTATTGTCAAGGACATATGTAACTAGAAAAGGAGGTGGGCTGTTGATGGAATGAAAGGCACCTGGGGCAAAACATTGACAGATGGAGTATCTGAGTGCTGCACTGGTACCCACAGAATATTCAGTGGCCCAGAAGCAAATTTACATTGCATCCAAGAGATTCTCTATGAAAAATTTATGGAAGGACAGAATCAAAAGAATCACACAGGATGAGAAGATATGGATAATTTGTGATCTTTATCCTCAGGTTATAGGGGAAAGAGAAAGGAACAAGTACTTATCAAGTACCTACAATGTGCCAGACACCTTGCTAAATGTTTTACAGATCTCATTTGATCTTTATAACAATCTCAGGAGGTAAGCACTAACATTAACCTTATGTTACAGTTAAAGAAACTGAGGCAAATAGGCTAACATTATTCCCATGTTTCAGTTAAGAAAACTGAGGTAAACAGAGATTAAGTGACTTGCCTAGGGTCCCATAGCTAGGAAATGTCCAAAACTGGATTTGAACTCAAGACTTCCTGACTTAAGGTCCAGCATCTTATCCACTTTGCCACCTACCTGGAGAGTACCCACGCTACTGAGATCTATTGATATATGGAAGCAAAGGTTAGAAGGCATCCCTACACCTGCTCTGGGTATACCAAGTGAGGCCCCTGTTTTGATATCTCTCACCATTACGCTGCTCTATCTGTTGTACCATGCCCATCTGGCATAGCTTCTGATCCAGAGCCTTCTTAGTATACAGGGTGATGAAGAAATAGAACATGAAGCTGGAATTTTGTTTTAATTGGGAGGAAAGTATGGTATGTTATAGAGCAAGGTGGGGTGTAAGTGGTAGGGCTCTGTAGTTGGAGAAGACATTTGAAGGTATGAGGTGGAGAAAGAGAAAATTTTAGAGCAAAAAAGAGAGAAAATACTTTTATTCTCAAAAGTAGTATATGAAAGTCTTTTGTCCCTTCTTTTTAGAGTTTCACATGTTTCCAGATATACAAAAGAGGCAACATGGAAAGAGGACAAGACTTGAATTTGGAAGACCTAGATTTATGTTCTTGATTCCACCAAATTATTACTGTGTGACCTGGATTAAGTTACATAATCTCTTTAATCCTCAGTCTCTTCATTTATAAAGTCAATCAATTAATTACTCAATCAACCAACACTTATTAACTACCTACTATGTGCCAGGTATTGTGTTAAGTAGGTGCCAGAGACATAAAAACAACAGAAAACTCCCTGAAAAGGTCCCTTCCCCAAAGGAGCTTAATTCTGTTGGGAATAATTTACCCATCAGGCTACACCAAGGGGTTATTATGAGGATCAAATGGCTATGAAAATGTTCGTAAATTTTAAAGTACAATACAGAAGTAAGGGACAATTATGGGTATGTTTAATTCAATTCCACAAATTTCTACTGAGCACCTACTATGTGCAAGGTATGGGGAGTACAAAGACAAAACCAAGCAAACCAAATTATGAGTCATAAATATTCCTATTTCAAAGCTAATATAAGTCTATAAAAGCCACTTTAAAAGATATATATATATATACATATATACATAGGTGCATATATACACGTACATATATATATATATATATATATATATATATATATACACATACATATTATATATGTTTCAATCCCTTCTCCCAATTCTCCCATCTTTAGAAAACAAAACCAAAAAGCCAAACACTGACATTTCTCGGGGCATCTTGACACCTCTTCCCCTAGATGCCATGGTTTCAAAATTTCCAAGACATTTTCACCTATGAATAGTAGAGAGCAGCTTGAAAATGCTTGAATAGACAGGAATTGGGTTGTGCTAAGACAAAAAATGGAGGGGCTTGGGGTCCTGGAAATCTTTGATGAACTCTGTGGATGATAACAATAATATCTGACTGTTTAGCACTGTGTGGATAGAATATTGTTTCTTCTGTTCTCCATCCAGATAGTTGGAATCATGTTCACTTTCCTTTGTTCTCTCTTCATGGCTGTCTCTCCTTTTTTATTTCCACAAACCAATGAATGTCAGGGTTGGAAGATACTTCCAATCCCCCTTATCTTGAAGGAAACTGAGGCTCAGAGAAATGATGTGATTTGTCCAAGGTCATATAGCTAGTAAAACAGAAGATTTAAACCCAAGTTCTTGGACATAACTATTCTATTGCTCCTCAGCCAGATTCCTTTTTCTCAAATCTTGTCACCTTTCTTAAAATGTGTAATTGTCCACAAAGCCAGTTTTCCTTAACATACCATCCTTTGCCTGGCAGAATAAAAATTTACTGTTTTGATCCCCAAAGGGACCTCCTTAAGTCTATCCTTAAGTCTTTTTATTGGCACCAAAATAGCTTCTAGGTGAAAAAAAGCCAACCTAACAACTTTTGCTGGAGCACAACTCTTCTATTCTTTTAAGAATCTTGTGCAGAGAGTACAACACTGAATGTTTCTTTTATTCTTAGCTACTTCTTTAAGAAACACTGTGCCACATCACAAGAGAGACATACCTTGAACTCTATTTGAAATGAGATCTGGGTTATTCATAAGTTCCTAGAGTTGGACTCTTAAAGATCAGGTCCAACCTCACACTCAATACAATAATCATTGACAGATGGTCATTTAGTCTCTGCCTGAATACTTCCAGTGATGAGAAGCTCGTTACTTCATTAGGCATCTCAAACCATTGTTGGACACCTTTAATTGCTAAACCTAGAGGTGTATTTTTGTGCTGGGTTTAAATGGTACAAAATGTACCTAGAACAAGGCTAAGAAAGGTAGTGATCATGGATCCTTGAAGTGGTGAGGGAAAAGATGAGATCTGACATAGCTTCACCTATTGGTGTGGCTGCCTGGGAGAGGAAGTTCCACCTTATAACTTCATAAATAAAATAATTATTCTGGCTAATTATTTGCTAAGATTAGTTGTTTCTATATTACTGAAGGATTTCAATTACCATCAGCACCTTCTAAATTTTTGTAACCAAGGACAAAGCCCCCGTTGCCCTACCTTAGCTACAGTTCTAGTTAGAAAGCTCTTCCTTATATTGAGTAGAAATCAGACTTATGAGGACAGCAGCTCTCTCTGTAGAAATATTCTTTGTTGAGTCTGGGCAATGCTCACAATTTCCCAGTGATTGGACAGGTTGTCAGGTGGTCAGGAAGAGACCACAAATGACAAAGATACTGCACTACAGAGGTGTGTCTCTGAAGTGATAGAAGAGTTTTAAATCTAATTTGACTAGTTAAGTGTAGGATTCTGCAGTGGGTAGAGACTGCCACTAAAGGATGAGATGATATGGGCTGGCCTCTCTTTGGACTTTTTGGCAGTGGGCGTAACAGGCAGGTTCTGGAGGTCAGACTTGATTTCCCCCTCTCAATCAATCAATAACAAAAATTTATTAAACACTTCCTTTGGACCAGGCAATGCACTATGCCAGTAGGATATAAAGACCAAAGTGAAATAGTGCCTGCCCTCAAAGATCTTACATTCTGGGGGGGGAGGGGCTCCTGGCACTCTAATTTTAATCTAGGGAAAGCCTTAGCATCATGGCTTCCTCCTTTATTTAACAAGGATGATCTCATTTCTCAAAGCATTCTATGTAACTGGTGTGGAGATGGCTGGCTTTCCCCAGAGATGGCTACAGTATCTCCAGAGTTGAGACAACTCTGTCTTCTCTAGGTGAGTCAAAGTTCCCTTTATTTCTTAGCATCTTAACACATAGCAACTCCACCTGACCCTAAATGCACTCATACAATTTGGCTCCAGTCATTCCCACCCAATAGTTCATTTTGCCTTGGGATCCTCTGGAAGCGCTGCTAAGTCTATCTAAGGGAATAAAAGAAGGCAGAGTCCTTGAGCTAGGTAAAGCTAGGGGCTTCTCAATCAATACTGCTGTTGGAGCCCAGCTGGGAGAGGGAGGTCTTCCAAGTGAAAGTACCTAAGAAAGGGACCCTGGGACATTCCTCTACAGGATACTCCCAAGAGGGCACTCAGGGACATCTTTCAGAAGCATTTCAGACTCTGCAAAGGATTTAGAGATGCTCCATTTTTGTACAGTGAGCCTCCCCCTACATTTCACAGAATCTGTACAGAGGGAGTAGAACAAAGGAAGCCTGGCCACGTGTCTCCTGTATCCCATAGCTGGACATTCCTGCTTTTCTGGTAACACACCTAAGATGCCCCTACAGATGGCTGGAGCAGTGAGGTCAGAGTTGGGGTGCTCACTCCTGCAGAAGTGAAGCTGTGGGGGCGTGGTCCCTTTCTGTTCCCTAAAAGTGTGGTACCTACAGGGGTCATTCCACATGTAGGGGCACATTGCCCTCTGGCTGGGGCGGGGCAAGGGGGTGGGAAGAAAGAAAAGCCTCCATCAAGGAAGGAACTGATATTTCCCAGTGCAATGAAAGCCAGATGTAAAAGTAACGTAGTATAAAGGTAGAGAAAAGAAGACAGGAGAGGAAAAATAGGAGGGGAAGAAGGGAAGGGAAAAAGAAAGCAAAGAAACAGAAAGTGAGGTGGAGGGTGAGGCTGAATAGGTAAAAGAAGTGGTTTCCCACTTGATACAGTGAGGGGATCAGAAAAGGTAGAGGGGGGAACAGGACAAATGACAAGGAGGGACTTTCAACGAGCTTTTCTCAATAATGCCTTCTGTGCAAAAATCCCTCATGGACATAAGAAATTAAAGAAATCCCAATTGACTCCCCCAAGTGACTCCACCCCTAGCTCCAGAATGGGGGCAAAGCTTGGAACCTTAGCTTTTTCCTCTACAGATACTCGTTATCTTATCCCTGACACTTCCCAAGAATCCAACAAAGTTTAATGGAATGAGTGAACTAGAAGCAACCTAATGGCCTCACTATTTGGCTGCCTAGTCTCCCCCTCCCCCAACCTCTCCTATGATTTTAATTTTTTTTTTTAAGAAATGCCCTAAGCATTGGTATTTGTTTTCTACTTACCCCAACCCAGTTAGTGGTGAGCTGCTTGCTTCCTCACTCCCTCAATTAGTGGTGCTCTGGGCTTCTCTCAACATCAGCACCACTGTTCGGCTCTCAACATGACATCATCTCTGAGTGCTGTGATTGGACAGCTGCAGGTTGCTTGGCAATTGGACAGTATCTTCTGGAGGAGCAGGGATTGCCTAAGTAACTCTTGGAGAGCCAGGGAGCTAGAGGATGATGTCACACAAAGAACCTATTTTCTAGGTTGTATGGAGTTCTGGGGCAGCAGAGGTAAAGGTGGGGAAGAAGATGGAAAGTGGGAGTGGGGATAGGATTATATAGCTCTGAAACAGTCATGGAGGGTAAATGGTGAATGATATAGAAAAGTTTGGGCTTTTTTGCAAATCTGGGGGTGGGAGAGTATAAAATATAGAAGAGGAATGAGAACAGATGAACTCTAAATATAGATACTGGGATTTTTTAATGCCCTGCTTCCAGATATATGGGAAGAACTAAAGGGAGGACATAAATCCTTGCTCAGGAGGCACAAGGAAAGATAAAGGAAAAGTGGGTCTGGCTCGGTACTGTGAACAAACACGTGCTTTTCCCCTTGTCGGTAGCAAGAAGTCACAGTAGGAAGAACACTGGACTGGGAGACAGGAACACCTGGTGCTTGTCCCAATTCTACCTTGAGCAAGCTATGTGGCATTGGGGAAATCCCTTTAACTCTCTGAACTTCAATTTCTTCATTTGTAAAGTGAAGAGTGGAAGGGGATCAGATTTTTAAGCTCCTTCTGAGGTGGAGCCACGAGGTTCACAAGTGGGTCATAGAAACATCTCATAGAATTGGTTGTGATAATAGAGGTTGCTGTTTACATCAGACTGAGATCATACTCACCTCTAAGGATACGAGTCTACTGCTGATGGGGGTTGGGGGTGGAAGGCAAGGAATGGGCTATGGGTGTGGAAGGTTTGGAAAGACCATAAAAGGGATGTTGATAGTCCTTGGTGAAGGAGTGTGCCAGTGCATTATGAGGAAGGGGAGTGCTGGTGAGTCAGGTGTATTGTTGAAACTTGAGAGACTGATAGGGGGTTGGGGTGACTGCCTTTAATCCATCCTCCTATGACATCTGCTATTGGGGGATAGTAAAGTCAGGACCTAGACAGACCTGGGTGGCTGGTAATTGACCGGTTGGGGATTCCAGATCTACATCATCTCGTAGCAAAGCTGGTTGGTTGTGTTGCATGTGATACTGTCTGAAACATATCTTGAGGGTTGGTGCAAATTCTGCAAATATGCACAGCAACATACAGTGAAGCAATGCTGCTTCCATTGGTTCCTGGAGTCATACGTAGCTAATTTTAGATTTATCTAGATCCTGTTACTACTCTGCCTTACAACGAGAAGGATGGGGCACAGATCTGTGAGCTCTCTAAGGTGGCATGTTGCTATGTACCAGGGGTTTGGGGTGGGGGGAACAACAAGGTCTTTCATACAGCCCCACCTCTAATATCTATGAGACCTTGGTAAGTCACTTAACTTCTCCGGGCCTCAGTTTACTCAGTTGTAAAATGAGGGGGTTATATTAGATGGCCTCTCAGCTCTTCATTTGTGATCCTATGACCTCTGTGATCCTGTGATCATTGTCTTCAGCTCACAGAAAAGCGAGAGACATCTAGAATGACTTTAGGGTCAGAGTAGTATAAAAAGATATCCAAAATATGTTGGGGGAAAATAGAAACTTCTCCTCTCAATCAACTTGAGTTGAGACTTGAATGTTTAGGGAGTCATGAGAGGTCCAAATGAGAGGCGTTGGCAAAGTGGGTAGTAGGATATGCCAAATGTGGTAGTGGGTAGAAGATAGCAATGTGTATTTGAGGGGTGTTGCTCAGAATACCATGGCCAAACCATTTCAGGATTTGGAAGAGGGGTGGATCCCATCTTGCAGTCTGCGTGTGTGTGTGGAGGAGGCAGGGGCTTAAATTATTTCCTTTGTCTATGTGTGGGACATATGGCTCCCTAATGTATGGAAGCAGGAATCTTAGGAATACTTTTGCAGACTTTGACATGTGAAAAGAAGAAATATGCAAGTTATTGATTAACTAGGATGCCAAGTAGCTGTCTATGGTTCCAGACTTAGAACAGTCAGCTTAGCAATTACTCAAAACTGAGTGTTGAAGTCCTAGTGGATGGGGATAGAAATTACTGGCAACCAGAAGTATTTTATACCCTATCCTATTTCATCACTTTAGAGGGGCCACTGTTGAGGGTAGTGGTGGTGGTGAGGGTTGCTGCTGCCCTCACCCCTACTAGATTTCTAGGACCTGGAATTAGAAATAGAGATCATTCATTTTCTAGTAGGAGGAGAAAATGAGGCTGGTGACTCTGAACAGCCCTTCCTCACTTAAAGCCAATTCATTTGCATATCTTGGCATCACCTCCCTATGTCATGGTCCTCTTTGAGAATGAAGGGCAGACAATAATCATAATAACATACCTTAGGATAAACTAAGGTCATATAGCACTTTTACTTTTAACTGTTCCCTTAATAATCATGGGAGACAGCTGGGGTGAGGATGTTCAGCCCCATTTTACAGTTGAGGAATGTGAGACCCAGGAGAGGTTAAGCAATTTGCCAAGGTCACACCACTTACAAGTACTAGAACTCCCAGCCAGGGGATCTAGCTCCAACACCAATGTTCCTGAACTGGACCACCTGACCTGGAAACTGCACTATAAATGGTAGGGAGGTGTGGTTAAAATAGTGCTGGTAGTTCTGTGCTTCTGGTACCTTAAAGGTTAAATTAGCTTCAGGAGGCTGTCCCAAGAGTCTCACTACCACTGCTTCTATAGAAGATGTCTTCAGGGTTCCTAAATCCTCAGAAACGCACGTTGGACGAAGAACAGAAAGGAAAGTATGTGTCTGTCAATTGGGGAATGGCTGCGCAAATTAAAGTATATAAATACAATGGAATATTATTGTATTATGAGAAATGAGAGGGCAGCTAGGTGGTGAAGTGGATAGAGCACCAGGCCTGGAGTCAGAAAGACTCATCTTTCTGAGTTCAAATCCTGCCTTAGACACTTACTAGCTATGTGACCCTGGGCAAGTCCCTTAACCCTATTTGCCTCAGTTTCCTCATCTGTAAAATGAGCTGAAGAAGGAAATGGCAAACCACTCCAGTATCTTTGCCAAGAAAACCTCAAATGGGGTCGAGAAGGACAAACATGACTGAAAAATGACTGAACAACAACAGAAATGATGAATATGAAGAATTCAGAGAAACATGGAAAGACTTGTATGAAGTAACGCACAGTGAAATAAGCTGAACTGGGAGATGACTGACTCTAAGTACACCAACGTAAAGGGAAACAACATTGAGAGACTAAAACTCTGACTGATGCAATGACCAATGGTGACTTCAAAGGACAGATGGCAAAGCACATCTCTTACCTCTCGGCAAGAAGTGGTGGACTACAGGTGCACCACCAGGCAAACAGCTTCAGATATAACTAATGTATTGGCTTATTTTGCTTAACTATTATTTGTTACAAAGAAGAGCTCTATCAGAGGGAGTGTCTTTGGAAACAGACAATGAGCAATAGTAAAAGTAAAAATAGGAAAAGTAAATAGCAAAATTTAAAAAGGCAAAAGAAGGGTTTTGGGAGACCGGTCCATGCCTATGTCGGGGCACTCTCTGAACTCTAACGTCCCTTCCATACCACAGTGCTGGTGAGGAAACAAGAGCCCAGAAGGAAATTATCTCCTTGCTCAGATATCTTTTCTTCCTCAATGCCTCTGCCTGTTTAGTTGCTAGCAAATCTGGGATAGCAAAGCTGCAGACCAGGGCAGCCCTCTTTCCATTGACATCTATTCCTAAAGCTTTCCCAAGAACCTCTGTGCTGTGTTGGATTTGCGAATGCACAGTAGCGAACGGCAGTTGGAGTAGGAGCCTAGCATTTTCAGACTAGACAGTAGATTTAACCTCCAGAGATGTTATGGGAACACAGTGTATCTAGGGCTGATCAGCTAGATCAAGGTTCCTAAACATGGAGTCCATGGATTTCTTGGGCATTGAATTTTGATGGAGAAAATTATCTTTCTCACTAACCTTTAACTGAAATTAAGTACACATTTCCTTCAATTATTGAAAAACATTTTGAGAAGGGCTTCACCAGATTGCTATTCCCATGACACAAAAAGGTTAAGATACCCTGATCTAGACCAATCCTCCCATTTTACAGATGAGGAAATTGAGATTTAGAGAAGTGGAGAGTTATATAAGTAGTGTATAGTGGAAGTCTATGGGCCTTGGGCATATCCTGAGATTGGTCAATTGCCATAGAGATCATTTATCAGTGATCTGAAGTACATCTGTGGTTGGAGAGGCAGGATAGTGAAGGGGTTGTGATCATGCCCAAGGTTGGAGGAAATGGTGACATTTAGCCTGGAGAAAGAACACAGGTGGAACATGACAGCTGCCTTCAAGAATTTGAAGGTTTGTCAGATAGAGGGATTAGATTTGTCCAACTTGGCCCTGGAGAACAGAACCAGAAGCAACAGATGGAAGTTATAGAATGGTATAGTTTAGTTTAATATAATTTAAAACTTCATAGGAATTACAATTGTCCAAGAGTAGAATGGGCAGCCTTGAGATACCATGGGTTCTCCCTCTTGCCCCTACCCCCAACAGAGGTCTTCAAGGAAGGGCTCGATAACTATTTAGGGACATCACAGCTAATAATGCGTAATAATAATCAATCAATAGTGTGGGGTTACAAAAAAGAGGCAAAAGACAAAGAGTTTACAATCTAATGGGGAAGATAACATGCAAACAAGTATACACAAAATAAGCTGTGGTCAGGATAAATAGGAAATAATTAACAGAGGGAAGACACTGGAATTAAGGGGGACTGGGAAAGTCTTCCTGGAGAAGGTGGGATTTAGTAGAGACTTGAAGGAAGTCAGGAGTTTGGTATTTGGAACACAGGAAGGAGAGCGTTCCAGGCAAAAATGCCCAGAGCCAGAGCTGAGATGGAGGGTCTTGTTTGTAGAATAGCCGGGACACCAGTGTCATTGGATCAAAGAGTACTTGTTCACAAGTAAGGTGCAAAAAGACTGCAAAGGTAGAAAGAAGGGTTAGGATATGAAAGGCTTTGAATACAAACAGTGAATTTTGTACTTGTTCTTGGAGGCAATAGGGAGCCACTGGAGTTTAGAGAGTAGAGGAGTGACATGATCAGACCTGTATTTTAGGAAAATCACTTTATTGACTGGAGGATGAACTGAAGTGGAGAGAGACTAGAGTAGGTGTGGGGAACCTGCAACCTCAAGGTCACATGTGGCCTTCTATGTCCTCAGTCTTTTGACTGAGTTCAAGTTTTACAGAACAAATCCTTCTATTTAGGGGATTTGTTCTGTGAGGTTTGGATTCAGTCAAAGTGTCACACTTATGGATCTAGAGGGACACATGTGGCCTTGAGGCTGCAGGTTCCCCACCCCAGGACTAGTCAGGCACCCCTCCCCTAGCAGGCTATTGCAATAATCAAGGCAGAAGTAATGAGAGCCTATACTAGCGGGTGACAATATTAGAGAAGGGGACATATTTGAGAAATGTTGCAAAGGTAGAATTGACAAGACTTGGTGACATGTTGGATATGGGAAGTCAGAGATAGTGAGAAACCTAGGATGATTCCTTGGTTGGAAGTCTGAGGGAATAGGAGGATGGTGTTGCCCTCTGTAGTAGAAGGGAGGAGGGAGGAAGAGCTTAGGGAGAAAGATAATGTTTAGGATACATTGAGTTTAAGATGTCTGCTTAGCATTTAGTTTGAGATATCTGAAAGGCATTTGGAGACATGGGATTGGATATCAGCAGAGAGATTGGGGAAGGAAATGTAGTTTTGAGAATCATTATTATAAAGATGGTAATTAAATTCATGGGAGCAGATGAGTTCACCAAGGGAAGTCATATAGAGGGAGAAGAGAAGACAGCTCAGGAAAGAATCTTGAGAGACACCTACTTTATTAGAGACACCTACCTCATTAGAGACATCTATCTTATTAGAGAGTGTGACCTGGAGGAGGATCCAGCAAAGGAGACAGAGAAGGAGCAGTCAGATAAGTGGGAGGAAAATCAAGATACAGTGGTGGCCTGAAAACATAGAGAGAAGAGAGTATCAAGGAGGAGAGATTGACTGACACTGTTAAAAGACTGCAGAGAGTTAAAGGAGAATGAGGGTTGAGAAAATGTCATTGGATTTGGCAACTAAGATATCATTAGAAACTTTGAAGAGAGCAATTTCAGTGGAATAATGATGTTGGAAGTCAGATTATAAGGGGTTAAGAAAGAAGTGAAGGAAGTGAGAGGAGAGAAGGTTGCAGACAGCATTTTCGAGTTTAGCTACAAAGGGCAGAAGAGATATAGGATGATAGATATTGGGGATGGAAGGGTTAGGCCAGGGGAGACATGGTAGGCAGTCAGAAATGAGCCAGTAGAGAGGAAGGGATTGAGATTGTTTGAAAATAAGTGAGAGTGGGGATAACAGAGGAGACAGCCTTTTGGAGGAGATAGAATAGAATGGGATCACCTGCACTAAAGAGAGGTTAGCCTTGATAAGGAGTAAGGCCACTTCATGATGTGAGACAGGGTGAAGGAGGAGAGAGTGGCAGAAGGTTCTAGAATGATGGGAGATGATAAAGAAGGGAGAAGGGGGAATTTATGGCAAGTGACCTCAATTTTTTTTTATAAAATATGAGATGAGGTTCTCAACTGAGAAAGCAGGGCAAGGGGGAGCCATGGGAGGTTTGAAGACAGATGAAAAGCTTTGAAAGAGCCACTGTAGGGAGTGGGAGAGTAAGTTGATAAGGGAGGTATAGTAGCTTTGCCAGGCAGCAGTAAGGGCTCAGTTGACACTGTACAATAAGTAGACCCAGTCAGAATGGTTGCATGATTTTCTCCACCTTCATTCAATAACACGTGTAGGAATGAAAGCAGTGAATGGCAAGAAGGATCTGAGACTGAAGTTGGCAGGCCCAGGGTGATATAATTTAAGAGAGGAGGACATTGGAGAGTTGAATTGATTCACCAAGGTGTTAAGGTAGGGGGAAAGAGGAGAGAGTGGTTAGCGCATGGGAGGTGGCCTGGGAGAGGGGTCAAGGAACTGGAGGGCATGGCGTGGGTGAAGAGTTGGGTTATGTAAGGGAAGGCAGAGGGAGAGGTGACGAGTCAGTAGTCTATGATTGGATAAAGGGATTTCAGAATTCTTGAACATGAAGGTAGTCCATTTGTGGGTGATGGCAAAAACCATGGATATGATCATCTTGGTATGTGACTGAAGTGGGATGGAGGATTCACTCGTGGGAGTTGAGTAGGTTGAGGAGCTGAATGATTAGAGTATTTGAAGGAGAGCCGGTATGTATGTTGGAATTCCCAAGTACGAAGATAGGAGTTAGGGAGGAGAGAAAAATTGTAAGCCAGTTATCAAAGTCATTGAAGAAGAACTGAAAGTGACCTCGGGGTCTGAAGTCCCTTCCAGCTCAAATTCTGGGATTCTGTTTTTACAAATACAGCGTTCTTTCCATTACCCCTTGTTATTCTCTGTCAGAGGATCATGGGTATATATTTTCCCAAAATTGCATCAAATTTGGTTGTGTTGTTATGTGTGTCCTCACCTGTGAAGCTTGTGATCAGCTCAGATATATGCTAGGTGCTTCCATTTGTAAAAAGCCTCTCCTGTCATTCTCAGTCAACCATGCAATATACATAAGGCACGACTTGGGTTTGTCTTTGAAGTTTGTTCTCAGGAAATGCTAACAAGGAGAACTTGCTGTGCACAAAGAGACAGGGGTGGGGTCTGGCTGAGCCCCAGTGCAGCCAGTTGCTGGAAGGCAGCTGTCTTGATTGCTCCAGTCAGTTTCATCAGGCTTCACCTGGCTAGACATAGAAACAGGCCTTCAAAAGGAGAGCGAACCCAGGGCTGCAGGGGAGAGGACAACTCCTATCATATCTAAAGCTGTTTCAGCTGAGCTTTCATCAGTAAAGGAATATCTGATGAGGCAACTCTCTCTACATGTACAGAGCCGTGCTAGAGCTCTAACTTACAATCTTAGAATGTTGTACTGAGAAGTGACTTGCCTAGAACTAAACTTAGGTTTTCCTGATGCTAAAGCCAGCTCTCTATCTACTGAGCACCATTTTTTTAAAACCATGACTGAGATGCATTGCCTTGTTTTGAGAATCCCTAGTATCCTTCAAAACCCACCAAAATGCTACATCCTACCTAAAAGCCTCTGTTGGGGACTGATTCCCTAGTGGTTGGTGCCTCCCCTCAATTACTTTGCACTTATTTTTGTCTGTATCTTTTTCTCTGTCCCTCCCTCCCTCCTTATCTCTTTTTCTCCTTTTCCCTGTCTCTCTCTCCTTTTCCCTATCTCTGTCTTTTTCTTTCTCCATTTTCTCTCTCTTGTTCTCTGTCTTTTTCTTTCTCTCTGGTTCTTTTCCTCTCCTTTTTCCTGTCTTTTTCTCTCTGCCTCTCTCTCTCTCTTGTTCTGTCTCTTTCTTTGTCTCTCTGCCTGCCTCTTTGTCTCTGTCTCATTTCCTTCCCTCTCTTCCCACTCCCAATGTAAGCACTATTTCATTTTTTGTCTTTATACCCCTAGAAAGGCCTGACCTCAGGGCCTGCTTCTGCCATATACTGTCTGAATGACCCTGGACCAGTGACTTAACCTGTCAGTCAGTGTTCTTGGCAGTCATCTTAGACTATATATTGAAGAGAACTTGCATTGGTAAAGAGTTTCCTCCTCCCAGGAGGCGCCTGTACCAGTTAAGTCACAGGTCCAATCCATATCTCTTTTTTCATCCCCAAGTCCTAATACAGTGTGTGTTTAACAAATATTCATTGCTTGAATTTGGACTTGAAATTCCAAGTTCACCCTCATCTCATCCGACCCTTAGGCCTATTAAACTTTGATTACATTTGAAATGCCTCAAGGAGAATGGAGAGGGGGGCAACCAGCAGGCTTGCCCCTAACCTGGTGTTACAGCTATTTCAAACGCTCATTAGTGGCTCAGGCACCAGAAGGGAAGGGGGGGTGCTGTCTACCGGGTTACTTGAGAACAAGATCCACCAGTGGATCCCCTTCTCATTCCCTCCACATGTACTTCACGGTAAGCGTACTAAAATATTGGAAGAGGGAACTCTGTTCCCCACCCCCGCCCCATCCTGCCTAGAGGATGAGCAACTTTGAGGAATGAGAACACTTCACAGCTGGGCCAGACAGAATGCATCTAGCTCCTGAGGAAGATTCCCAAGCTGGTGAGCCCTCATTGGCTCTGCCTATGGCCATGATGTCATCGACTTCCAATTATAAGTCAGTTCCTCCCTCCTCACTGGGGGAGGTGTGTGAGTCAAAATCAGCAGATGATTAACTCTTTGTGGATCAGAGGAGACTGTAGACATAGACATCTCTCCTGTACATATGTGTGTGGCCTTATGTATAACATTTATTAAATATACTTATATATTATATAAATATGCTTATACATTTAAACATTTTATTGATGCTTTACTGTCCCTCTCCCTACCCCCATTATCCCTCTTAACAAAGGAGGGCAAATAACATTGGTCATATCCAGTCATCTATGCCTAATTCCATGCCTATGGTTCCCTACTTTTCTGTAAAGAGGAGACCATAAATCATAGATTTAGAGCTAGAAAAGACCTCAGAGGACAACTGTTCCAACCTCCTCATGTTAAATAAACTGAGGCCTCGGGAAGGTAAAGTCACTTTCCAAATGCCCCCTTTACCCTGTGAGCTCCAGTACTACAATACTCAAATGAGTAATCTCACTATATGGAAAAAATAATTGGTGACTTCTCCTCATCTAACTGAGGGAGGCTCACAACACGTTAGACTCTGCCAGGGCCTGGCTGTTGTAGCCCTGACCAGATAGATTAACCTCTTCAAGCTTCAGTTTCCTCTTCTGTAAAAGAAGGAGAGTATATTAGGTGATCTCTGAGGTCCTTTAAAAAACTATAACACTTCAGGGTGCTAAGAATTACAGAATTTCTGATATGGAAAGTATTTTAGGGGTCCTTTAGTTCAAATTCTACCTGAAAAAGAATTTTTACTATATCTTATCCAAGAAGTGGCTATACAGGCTTTATTTAAAGACCTCCAATGAAAGACAGTCCACTCTCTGCCAAGGCAGCCCATTCCAATTTGAGAAAGTTCTTAAGTATTAGCAAACTTGCTCCTTCCTTCCTTCCTTCCTTCCTTCCTTCCTTCCTTCCTTCCTTCCTTCCTTCCTTCCTTCCTTCCTTCCTTTCCTAAATCTTCCTCTCTGCAGAGGCACAGACCTCTCTTCCACTCATTGTTCCTACCTTTATTCTCTTGGGCCAAACAGAACAGGTTAAATTTCTCTTTAAGGTGATTTTACATGTTTGAAAACATCTAGTGTGTCCCTATAAGTCCACCCTTTTCCAGGCTAAACATCTCTACTTCTCTTAATTGAGCCTTATGTGGCATGAGCTCAAGACCCTTCCCTATCCTGGTTATCTGCCTCTGGACATTTTACTGATTGCCAATGTCCTTCCTAAGATACAGCCCCCAGGTTCAGTTCAAATATATTTAAGAGGAAAAGATCTTTATATAGTCTAAGCAATAATTCCTAGATGATATTTTGATGTGTCAGAGGTACATTAAACTAGTGTGAAATTTAAAACCACAGTATAGAAGTGACCTAGGAGGTATATTATGAGAACTAAGAACCAAAGGGCTCCAGGATTGTAATTATGACATCTAGTTTCCACTGGTCAGTTAAAGGTTTTTAAGAGAGAGATGTGAGTGGATTTGGTAGCTGACTGGGCGTTAGATCTTTGTCTTTTCTTGTCTTAGTGGATAGAGCTCTAGATTTGGTGTCTGGAAGACCTATGTTTAAATCTCACCTCTAACACTAGTTGTGTGACCATGGACAAGTCTTTTCAGCCCTCTGAGCCTCAGTTTCCTCATCTGTAAAATGGGGGTAATAAAGTCTATATAGTATCTGCCTCACAGGATTTTGAGACTCAAGTGCAATAGAGCATATAAAGTGCTTTACAGACTATTGTCAGGTATAATTATTTATTTGGAGATTATATATTATTATATATATATATATATATTATATTATATATATATTATTTGGAGATTATAATCTCTTGGATCCCTTCTTAATATAAATCATCAATCAGGGAGGTGAGAAATCTCAGATTTTTTTTATCCGGAATACCACAGAAGCCACTCATAATAAGTCATGAGGAGGTATAAAGGTACAAACAAATGACTTACAAGTTAGACAATTAGGTTTTTCCTTGCTCTATACACTTACAACTATCTATCTCTAAAACCATTTTATTCTTACCCTTTCCCCTTTTTTCTTACAGTGTAATTATTTTTTCCTGTCTTCCAGAACAAACTGGCATCCTCATCTTTAAGTGTGAGTTTAGCTTCTGAGGTTTTTTTCTAAAAGTACTCAGTGCAGGCCTAGCGTACAGTAGGAGCTACATAAGTGCTCATCCCCTTCTCCCTTCCTTTTCTTTCCCTCTCCTCTTCTCTTCTCTCATTTTCCCTTTCTTTTCCTTGTGTTCCCTTCCCTTCCCTCATGTTCCTTTCCTTTGTCTTCTCTTCTTTCCCTTCTTCTCTCCTCTATCCCATCCCATCCCATTCAATTACATTTATTTTAGTCTCCTCCACTAACACCGATACGTAGCTATTCACTACTATGCTAGGCTCTGGAATAAAATAAAAACAAAATAGCACCTGCACTCAGAAAGCTTAGTTCCTATCAGGAAACAATTTATTCACAGCTGAGTAAAAAGTGAACACATGCAATCGGTTTTTGTCCTTCATTCTCGAAGAGGACTAAGATGACATCACCATGATAAAGTGAAGTTTCAGAGTATCTGACTGTGGCTCATCAGACCAGTATGAGCTCAGAATGCTCTACTACAGGTTGGGCACAGGTAGTCCGTGTGAATATTTGGGGAGAACATTTCAAATCTGCGCATCTTGCACTTACTTTCTGCTGTCTCTATTCTGCTTTGCTCAAAGAACACAGCACCCTTTCTGATGTGGGCATGCCATGCTGAGCGGTCCTGTGCCAGTGTCTCCCATGTTGCACAGTCAGATCCAAAGTTCTTGAGAGAGACCTTGAGAGTGTCCTTCTATTACTTCCTCTGACCACCATGTGATCACCTGCCCCATGTGAGTTCTCCATAAAATAGTCTTTTTGGCCACAGTACATTTTGCATTTGAACAACATGGTCAGCCCATCGGAGTTACACTCTCTGAAGCATAGTTTGAATGCTTGGCAGTTCAGCTCGAGAAAGGACTTCAGTGTCTTGTACCTTATCCTGCTAGGTGAGCCTCAGAATCTTTCTAAGATAGGAAATGGAAGCAATTCAGTTTCCTGGCATGGCATTGGTAGCCCATTCATGTTTCACAGGCATACAACAATGAGGTCAGCACAACAGCCCTGTAGACCTTCAATTTGGTGGTCAATCTAATACCTCTTCTCTCCCAAACCTTTCTTCAGAGCCTCCCAAACACTGAGCTAGTTCTGGCAACATGTGCATCAGCCTCATTGTCAATGTGTACATCCCTGGAAAGTACACTGCCAAAGTAAGTGAACTTACCCACAGCATTCAAAACTTCTCCATTTGTTGTAACTGATGGTTCCATATATGGATGGTGTGGTGGTGGCTGATGGGTGATGGAACACCTTTGTTTTCTTGGTGTTAATTATTAGGCCAAAATTAGCACAAGCAGCACAGAATTGATCCATACTTCATTGCATCTCAGCTTCAGAGGCTACAAATAGAAAATCATGCACCAACACTCCCTCCACTTTGGTCTTGGCTTGTAGCCTTTTCAAATGGAAGAACTTATCATCAGTATGGTAGTTGACCTTGATGCTATGTTCATCCTCATTGAAAACATTTGACAACATGGGTGAAAACATCATGCTAAAAAGCATGGGAGCAAGCACAGAGCCCTGTTTCACTCCTTTGGTGTCTGGGAAGGCACGAGAACATTGTCCACCATCCAGAACCTGGACAAACAAACATGCCATCATGAAATTGATGTGCAATGCTGATGAGCTTCTCTGGGCAACCAAATTTTGACATAATTTTCCATAAGCCCTCACTACTAACAGTGTCAAAGGCCTTGGTCAGACCTACAAGCATTGTGTACAGACCTCTATTCTCTCCTGGCATTTCTCCTGGAGTTGTCGGGCAGCAAACACCATATCAACTGTTCCTCGGCCTTTTCTGAAGCCACACTGGCTCTCAGGTATATGCCCATCTTTCAGGTGAAGGATCAGCCTATTAAGGAGGACTCTAGCAAGCATTTTGCCAGCAATGACTAAGAGAAAGACTAAGAATTATCATAGCAGGAATGAGGTTGTTGTGTGTTCGACCTTCATTTTCAAAGAAGACCATGACATCAGAGAAATGATGACATGACTTGCACTTGACTTTGTCCTGAGTGAGGGAGGACTGTGCAAGGGAATGAGAGCAGTAACAACTAGGAGCATCAGCAAAAACCTCACGTAGAAGGTGGCACTTTAGCTGAGCCCTTGAAGAGAACTAAGGTTTCTAAGACATGGAGGTGGGAAAGAGCAATGTTGTATATGGGGGTGTAATGGTTAGGGAATTTGCATATCTTCCCTGCTCCTTAAGAAGCCCATGTGATCTGCTTTGAGCTTTGGCCCAGCCCACAGCCGGATATGGTATTGTGGGAGGAGCTTTCTGAAAGGGAGGAGCAGGAAGGGTAGAGCTGAGAGAGAGCAGCTAGTGTGAGTGAGAGAGGGAGGGAGGAATTTTGCCTAGTGGAGCTTATTTGTGGGGAGCTCTGGGGATGTTGGTGCTCCCTGGATTGATGATGTGCATAAACTTCTTCGTGACCATGGTGGAACTGTCTTTCTGGTATCTGAATAGATATTTTGGTTTTGCCTTTGAGGAAGAGAGTTTTTTATATTTTGCAAATTTACCCTGGAAATACTCATGCATATTCATAGTGGTTGCTATGGGTGGTATCACATCGGCATAACAGGGGAACAGCAAGTCATCCAATTTACTAGAATGTAGAATGGATGAAAAGAAAAATCCTGGAATCAATCTAAAAAGATATAATGAACCCAGATTGTGAAGGACTTTAAATGACAAACAAGAGAGTTTATATCATACTTAGAGGCATTTGGGTGCTGCTGAAACTCCTCAGAGAGGGGATGTTATAGTCAGACCTATGCTTTAGGAATATCAATTTGCCCAAGATCTCTCCTAAGAGTTCATATCACATTTTCCACTATGAAAACTGAATAACTCTAGAAAATAGCTTTCTGGATAAACCCAACCTTGTTTCAAACCAAAACCTCTTCTCCTTCTTTAGGAAAATCAAAATGTTTTTCTCTATACCTAACACTAGTACTTTTTAAAAAAATATGTCAATCCTGGAGTCATTTTGTCTCTAGGGCAAGACAGAAACACCCATCTATCCTTTTCCTGTTTGTCTGTTAATAATCAACCCTTGCAGTTATTTAACATAGAGTCACAGAAACCACAATGACACCAGTGATGTTATACTAGTGATGTCACCAGTGATATCATACCATGTCAGGATTCAGTAAATTTTAGGAATGGACATGGCTATGTACCCATTTAAGAGAAAACAATGACTTGGAGGTGAATGCTGGGGAAATGTGAAAAGATGAAAGATATTGTGTTGATCAATAATGGGAAGTTGTGAAGGATGTGGTGCAGATGGAGCAGAGTTGAGACCATATTATTAGGATTTTTCAGGTAATCTAAAGGAGAGATGAGGATAAGAGAGGAGATGGAGACAGAGACAAAGAGAAGGAGGTATAGACAAAGAGAGAGAGACAGAAGGAAAGAGAAAAAGAAGGAGGAGGAGGAAGAGAGAGAGAGAGAGAGAATACTAAAGACTTAGAAGAAGGGAATGAGGAGGAGGGAGGTGGATAGAAGAGAAGGTGTGAGAGAGAAACAGGAAGAGAAAGAGAAGGAGGAAGGAAGAGAACAAGGTACATCTTCTTAGGATGAACTGGTAGAAACTGAAATTTCAGTTTAAAGAAACTAGGGAGGCTTCTGGGTACACAGATTAGAGGAAGAAAAAAAGAAGATGAGTCAGGAAATGTCAGTGAGCAGAGATCAGACCACGCTCTAGCTTTGAGAAGAACATTTTGACCTGGCTCAAACAGAAAATTCCTTTTCTCTTCTAAAGAACAAAAGGGAGCTAAGTGAAATATACTTCAGACTCTGAAACCTTGTCACCTTGCTCACCAGCTTTCCCCTGCTGGATGTACCAAATTGTCTCCATTTGAGAGGTTCCAGCTCTTCCTTGAGCTGTATAGTAGCTCACATGTGCAGAACGTATAGCATATATCACTCATGGGGTCATGTGCTGGCTGGTGCTATCTTTTACACTGTTGTCCTGGATTGTCATGTGTGTTTACTTTTTCTTTCCCCAATTGGATGGTAAGCTCCTTAAGAGCAGGATTCCTTTCCTGCAGTCAGTAAATACATAATTATATTTATGTAAATACATAATTGTATTTATGTAAATACATAATTGTATTGAATACATAAATCCATTCCTTCTGAATGTAGCAGAAATAGCTGTGCATTTAATTGAGTTGACTGTGCATGGGATGTAGACAGGCTTTGGGCAGAATAATAATAAAAATAATAGTAACTGTGGTGGCGGAGGCGATGATGACGATGATGATAACTGGTATATAGTACTTTAAAGTTTTTGGTGTGCTTTAGGAAAATGATCTTTTTGGAATCCTACAACAGTCTAAGGAATTAAATTGTCCCCATTTTACACAGGGAGAGGAAACTGAGGCATGGAGAGTTTAAGTGACTTGCCCAGGTTCACAGATCTGTTAAGGAGACTGAAAGTCTCATCTCTGAATCACAGGTACAGCACTTTATTCACTGTCACAGTGTTTTGACCAGGAAACAGGTATTAGAGTTGGAAGGAATCTTTTGTTGAGTTGTTTCAATCAACTCTGTGTGACCCCATTTAGTGTTTTCTTGGCAAAAATACTAGCATGGTTTTCCATTTCCTTCTCCAGGAAGGAATCTTAGCTATCATTTAATATAGCTCCTTCACTTTACAGAGGAAGAAACAGAGGCCCAGAAATGTAGTGGTATATTGGGAAAAGTATAGAACCTGGAGCCAAGAGAGACCTATCACTCATTCTGACTAGCTGTAGGATCATGGGCAAATAGCTTCAGCTCAGTGTGCCTCAGTAAAATGATGAGATGAATCCTTTTCCTTTGTATTTCATAGTGTCGTTGTGACAGTCAAATAGAAACTGCTTGGCATTTCAAGTTCTTCAAAATCTAGCCCATTCCTCCCTCTCCTGTTTACTTACATGGATCTGTTTTCCATTCCTCCAACATGTCACTCCATCTTTTGTTTCCGTCTCTTTCATAGGCAGTTCTCCATGCCTGCGGTGCTCTGCCTTCTAACTTCTGTCTCTCAGTTTCCCTGCCTTCCAACAAGACTGAGCTCAAAGTTTACCTTTTGCAAGAGGCTTTTTCTGGGTCCCCTTGCTCCTCCCCCACTCCCTCCATCTGCTAAAGTCTCCTCCCCAAGATTGCCTTCCATCCTCACTTATTTACCTATTGTCCCCCCATTAAATCTAAACTCCCTGAGGGCAGTGACTGTATTTGTTTTTCTCTGTATCCTTAAGCACTTCAGCAGCATTTAATGAATGCTTGTTAATTTACTGAAAGCTTCAGATGAAATATTGGATAGAAAGTACTGTGAAAATGTCAGCCATCATTGCCATGTGTCACACAAATAAGGGTACTGCTGGAAGAGAAAAAGATTAGACTGGAACCACAAGTCCCATGTGAATCCATAGGATTTCGGCATGGTGGTGGGGCCAATAAAAATGTAAGTTAATGGGTAAAAATCTGTCAAAAGGGCAACAAGATGCCCCTCTATCCCCCGTAAGTATCATGGGATCACAGACTTAGAGCTGGGAGAATTCTCAGTGTTCGCCAAGTCAAATAACCTGTAAACCGAGGCTCTAAGAGATGCAGCTATGGTCTTTCCTCTCTTGGGAGAAGGCTTTTTGGAGAGGAGAACTAGATGGGAAAACTTGAAAATTACCTCAGTGTTGCTAAATATTTGTTGAATCCAAATGATTCCCATCTATAGGATACAGAAAAGGAAGGCAAGTAATACAGGAGAGGGGACTTCTGTGCAAGAAAGACAGAAACACTCATGTCTTTGCACCATCAGTTTAAGATCTAGAAGGGACATTTGTGGTCATTTCTTCCAACTCTTGAATTTCATAAAGGAAGAAACTGAAGCCCAGAGAGTCCCATAGATCATACATAGCTAAATGAGGATTTGAACCTAAGTTCTCTTGACTCCAAAACTAACACTCTTTCCACTGTACCATACTGCCTCCTTTAATAGGAAAGAGAGCTAGAGTTCCTTTGTATAGACTGTCCCACATGCCTGGAATATAGTAACTCCTCATCTCAACTTCTTGGAACCTCTTGCTCCCTTCAGAGCTTAGATAATGTACCACCTCCTACAAGATGCCCTTCCTGATTTCTCCTTTTATAAGTGCACCTCCCAAATCACTTTGTATTTCTTTTGCATATATCCTCTATTTACTTATCTGTGAATATATTCTCTCCAAGATCACTGAGGTCAAGGACTTAGTAATTTTTTTACTTGTATCCCCAGTGACTGGCCCTATTGCAGGAGCTTAACAAATACTTGTGGATTAACTGATGTCAACCTTTGAGTAGTCAATGGTGAATCCTGAAAATTCTGTCTTGGCCTTTCTTCCCTATAAGAAGGGAAAGATGGGAAGGGATAGGGAAGAAGCATTTATAAAGGACCTACTACTGGTCAGGCACCGTACTATGCACTTTATAAATGTTATCTCATTTGAAGGTCAGTAAGATCATATGTGTAAAGCTCTGCGATGTTCCCTACAAAAAATACAATTTAAAAGCATAATGCTTGATGATGCCCTACTTAGTTTCTACTATTTCCTGCCTTAGGATCCTTTAATTTGAGCAATTTGGAAAATTGAATTAAGTGAGAGAGGATGCTGTAATCATCAGCCCCCTCTCAGATGTGCATGCATGTGGGACTCCTTCCACATATATATGGACTCTTAATGGCTGCCAGGAGATGGGTGGGCAGGAACTAAATTAAGGGTGAGAGACAAGTATACTGAGGCATGTGACAGGAGGGGATGAGTCAAGAAACAGTGAGAGAAACCAGAATTGAGTGAGGTAACACAAAAATGAGAGCATTGGATAAAGGCACATAGATGACAGACCCATCCAATTTGCAGATGACACCAAGCTGGGAAGAATAGTTAATAAGATGGATGGCAGAGTTGGGATCTAAAAAAATATCAACAGTCTGGTAGGTGGGCGGAGGCTAACGAGATGAAATTTCCATCTTGGTGCTTCATTGTGTCTGTGATCTCATTCACATGATGATATAGTGGAAAGGAGGACTGGATTTGAAATTAGAGGACCTAGATTTGAAACCTAGAGCTACAACCTATTTCTGGGTAAATTTGGGCAACTGAATTCCTATTTCTTGGCCTCAGTCTCCTCATTTGTAAGATTACAGATTTAGGACCCAGAAGGCATTTTAAAGGTCATCTAACTGTTGGTCTCCCTGACTCAAATCTCTCACCCCTCCAGCCCATCTTCTATTCAGCTGTCAGATTGTTCTTCCAAAAGTGAAAGACTGACCATGTCAAACCCTTTTAAATGCCAGATGGCTCCCTATTGCCCCCAGGATCAAATAGAAAATCCTCTGCTAGGTCATGGTCATTTGTTTTTGAAGAGAACCGGTGACATCACAGGTGATGCCTTGACTTGCCAGTGAATTGGATGTAAGTGAGGCAGAATTATCAAAGTGCTCAGCCTCACTCTCTCTTTCATAGTCACAGAAGTCCAGTGGCAACACAAAAACTCAAGACAACTGGTAGTAATCTGGGATGTAGTGGGTGTCTTTGGCACCTTTGATACCTGCCCAAGCTCTAAGCATTCCCACAGGGCCTGCTTCAGCCCCCTCCCTAGCGGATGGAATGAATTGTTCTCATCCACCCATTCTGGGGGTGGGACTTGTTTGGGGTAGACATCCCCCTACCTTGTTGATGGATTTGAGGTCTGTTGGTTACCCTCAACCTGGTTTAATCCATCTACCAAGACAGTTTTACTGAGGTATGGCCACTACCTGTGCTGCCGCTTCTTGGAGCTGAAGGTGAGAGTTGGGTGAATAAGCAGGATATGAAAGGTGGAGGAGTGTTCCAGGAGGATTAGCAGGTCAGGGCAATACAAACACAACGAATGAAGCAATCTTACTCACAAGGAGTTTATGCAACTGCTCAATAAATGTTTGTTGACTGACCAATGGGGAAGGCAGCAAGTATAAATACAGGGTGCCCCAATAGTCTCACTGCAATTATGGGCTGTGTGTGTGTGCATGTGTGTGTGTGTGTGTGCGTGTGTGCATGTGCATGCGTGTGTGTGTGTGTGTGTGTGTGTACAAAAGGAGAGCTAAAACTTGCAGACACAGAGCCTGCAGCTATCCCAAAATGCACAGGATAATGTAGTTTAAGGCAATTACTTTCAAAACTTATTCCTCAGAAAAATCCTTTGAGGTAGATAGTGCAAACATTATTCTTTCCATTTTACAGAATACAAAATGAGACTCTGCAAGGTTAAATGATTTTCCCACTATAACATATTTATGTGTTAGTTCAAAACTCAGGTCTGTTGACTTTGTTTCAACATGAGTCATTTATTAAATGTCTGTGATGTGCCTGCCATCCTGCTAAATGCAGGGAATAAAAAGAAAAAATGAAAAAAATAGACTCATTGTCATAAGTTTAGAGCTAGAAGGCATGTCAGAGGCTACCTTGGCCAATGCTATCATGTTATAGAATAGGAACCAAAGTCTCTAGGGAATGAGGGACTTGATCATGGTAGTACACATGGGATATGTTAGAGGGCATGTGACTCCAGAGCTAGTTTTCTTTTTGCAATACCATGCTTTCATTCCATTCTACCCAGGATGAGACGATGGGAAGAATGAGCCTGTGTGTAGCCCAAAGAATATTTGTGGTTTTTGTGGAGCCAAACAGTGGCTTGAGTTACATGGGCTCTGAGATTCCTAGATCAACTTTCACCCTGAGGTCTGTTTGCCTTGATCTGGGTATACAAGTGATGTCAATAAAGTGGATATTTTACAGTCTCCATTGGGTACCAAGGCTTTTGAGAAGAACCGTATTCCTCAACTTCAGAATTCTTCTTCATGGCCTTTGCAAACAGTCCCCAATTCACCTTAAGTAATGTCTTCCTAGAGGCAGCTAGATGATGCAGTGGATAGAGTACCAGACCTGGAGTCAAGAAGACTTGTCTTCCTGAGTTCAAATATGACCTTAGACACTTATCAGCTGTATGACCCTGGGCAAGTCACTTAACCCTGTTTGCTTCAGTTTCCTTGTCTATAAAATGAGTTGGAGAAGGAAATGGAAAACCACTCCAGTACCTTTGCCAAGAAAACCCCAAATGGAGTCATGAAGAGTTGGACACAACTGAAACCACCGGACAACAACAATACTGTGTTCCCAAAAGTGCATGAATGAAGAAGTCTCCTTATGCATAGTCTAAGAGGCAATTGGGTGGATTTAATTGGCTCATGAGTATGTATATTTGAAAATGGAGAATTAAGTGGGCTCAGAAATCAATAGGATGAACTAGACTACCATGTTTTCAACAATCCCAAACCACTCCCTGGAATCAACACCCATCTTTTAAACACCACTAGCTAATATTCTCCTAGGGATGCTATCTGATTGAGAAACATCAAACACCACAATCTGTGATCAGGTTGCTGAGGTCACCCAAAAAGTTGCAGGTCACCCAGAGGGTGGGGGTCAATTTGCTGCATAGTATTAGCAGTGAAGAATTTTATGTAAGAAGTCATACAAAAGCTATGGAATGTTGCATTTAGAGTGAAGATTTGTGCTAGTAATTTTGGCCCTGATAATTACTACTTGTGTGCCATTGGACAAGTCTTCTGGCTTCATTTTCTTTACCTTATAAATGAGAGCTTTGAACCAGGATAACAAGATCATAGATTTAGAGTTAGAAAGAACCTAGGGATCATCAAGCCCAAACCCTCTCATTTATAGATGAGGAAACTGAGATCCAGAAATCTTAAATGGCTGACCCAATGTCAATAGTAAGTCACAGGGTTACTTTGAACCGAAGTCTTTTGACTGAATGAACACCAAGGTTTCTTGTAGTTTAAAATCTATAATCCTGTGAAAATCCATGACTCATTTATCCATACCATGTTACATTGCATTTCAGCATCTTCCTCTCCACTCCCTGGATGTTCACCTTATCTTACCTGCACACACCACTTCCTGGCTACCTCTGTGCCATGCATGCTGCTGAGTGCCATTCTTTTCCACTTTAGCTCTGAGAACAATAATTCAATTACCACCATTCTTAGATCAATTGATAGTGTTCCCTGACCACCTCTCCCCTAAATGTATTATCTTCCTTTATTGGAATATAAACTTAGAAACGAAGACTGTCTTATTGCTTCTATTTTCACCTTCAGTGCTTAACAGAGTGCCTGGAACATAGAAGATACTTAATATATTCTATTTCATTCATTCATTCATTCCTTCATTCATATATTGGGAGAACAGATAGCCTGTGGGCTGACTTGGAACAGAGGACCTAAGTTTGAATCCCAGTTTCGCCACTTATCATTTGAAGGAACTTACATAGATCCCTTAACCTTCTAGCTGCAGTTTCTTCATCTGACAAAGGGTTGGGTTTAGATGGTCTTTAAGTTCCCATCTAGCTTTAGATCAGTGTTTCTTTGAGATATTCTGATTCTTACCACAAGAAAGGTGGGAACCCTGCTGTGTAGCAAGTATTTTGTTTGATGATGGGGTAGGATACCAGGATGGGCTAATGAAGCTCCTCCCTTTGCTCCCTTATACTTTCTTCCCTTCCCTCCCCCCTACAGTAATCCAATAAATATTTATTAAGGGCTTCCCATGGACAGTTAGGTGGCACTAGAGTTCTGGGGCTGGTCTTAGGAGGATCTGAGTTCAAATTCAGCCTCAGACGCTTACTAGCTGTGTGACTCTGGGAAAGTCACTTAGTGCTGTTTGCTTCAGTTCCCTCAGTTGAAAAATGAACTAGAGAAGGAAAAGACAAACCACTCCCTTATTTTTGCCAAGAAAACCCCAAGTGGGGTCACAGAGTCATGCACGACTGAAACAACAAATGTGCAAGATACAACAGATACAAAGACAGTGAAAACCAGTCCCTGCCATCAAGGAGCTTATGTTTTGCTGGTGTGGGAGACCAACATAGAAATGAATAAGAATATAAAGGATAACTTGCAGGGGAGAGAACACTAAGGACTTAAGGGATGAGGGAAGTCCTCTCTCAGGAGGTGATACAGGAACAGAGCCTTAAAGAAAGCTAGGAATTCCAGGAGGTAGAGGCAAGGAAAGGTTGTTTCATAGGTGTACAAAGGGGTTTTTGCAAATAAGCATCATGGACAAGGACATGGACAGGTACATATTCAGGTAGATTACAATATGCAGGATCATATACATTCACACAGAGCTGTATGAATATAGCTTTAAGCTCTGGTCACAATTATTTCAAGAGTCCTGAGCTTGGGGTGGAGGGAAATCTTTTAAACATTTAGGAACCAAGTAAACAGTATTCCTTGAGATTTTATAAAAAGAAAGTCTTCTTTTCAAAAGAAGTGAAATCTGTCAGCAACCATATGAAAAAAAATCCAAATAAGAGAAGGACAAATTGAAAAAAATACTCAGGTTTTATCTAATACCCATCAGATTAGCAAAAAGGAAAATGCAAATTCTTGGTAAAGAATAGGGATAGGATAGAGGCAATGAGAGGTAAGGTATCCTAATCCATTTTTAGGAACTGGTCCAATCATTCTATTTGTAATTATATCCCCTGAAAGTCACTACACTGTATATATTCTCTGACTCTGGCTAGGTATATTTTGCCCAGAAAGTCAAAGATATGGATGAATCGTGATGGGAGTGGGGTTTAGGTGTGGGAACCAAAGGAAAAGGTCCAATGTAGTACAGGCATGCCTTGGAGATACTATGGGTTCAGTTCCAGACCACTGCAATAAAGCGTGTGTCTCATTAAGGCAAGTCACATGAATCTTTTGGTTTCCCAGTGCATATAAAGTCATGTTTACACTGTATTTTGTTTTTGTTCAGTTATTTTGGTCATGTTCAACTCTTTGTGACCTGATTTGGGGTTTTCTTGGCAAAGATACTGGAATGGTTTGCTATTTCCTTCTCCAACTTATTTTACAGATGAGGAAACTGAGGCAAGCTGGGTTAAGTGACTTGCCCAGGGTAACACAGTTAGTAAGTGTCCAAGGCCAGATTTTTTAACTCAAAAAGAGGAGTCTTCCCTACTCCGGACCTGGCATTCTCTCTGCTGTTCCACCCAGATGCCCATGTTTACACTGTACTGCAGTCTATTAAGTATGCAACAGTATTGTATAAAAACAATCCCAACAACAACATATACACCTTAATTAAAAATATTTGTTGCTAAAAAAAAAAAAACTGCTAACCATCATCTGAACCTTCTGCAAGTTGTGATCTTTTTGCTGGTGGAAGGTCTTGCCTTGATGTTGATGGCTGCTGATTAATCAGGGTGGTAGCCCAGCTTTCAGGCTGTCTCAGTTTTCAATATGTCTTTCTCATTAAGCTTAATCATTTCTAGTGTTTTATTTAAAGCGAGAAATGGGGAGGAGGGGACTCTTCCTTTCACTTGAACACTTAGAGGTCATTGTAGGATTATTAATTGATCTAATTTCAATATTGTTGTGTCAAAGGGAATAGGGAGAGAGCAAGGAACAACAGGTCAGCGGAGCAATCTCAATGCACACAACATTTATTGATTAAGTTGACAGTCTTCTATGGGTGTGATTTGTAGCCCCCTAGAACAATTACAGTGGTAACATAAAAAATTACTGATCATAGATCATAGGTCAACATGATAGATATAATAATAGTGAAAATATTTGAAATATTGTGAGAATTACCAAAATGTGACACAGAAACATGATATGAGCATATGGTGTTGGAAAAAAATTTCTAATAGATTTGCTTAACATAGGGTTGCCACAAACATTCAATTTGTAAAAAAAAAGATGCAAAATATGTGAAGTGCAATAAAGCTAAGCATCATAGAACAAGGTATGCCTGTATGCAAAAATATTTGTAGCAGCAATTTTTGAAATGTCAAAGAATTGCTAACCAAGTGACTGTGTAATCAATTATGCTGTAAGAAATGACAAGTATGAAGAATTCAGGTAAACTTGGGAAGACTTGTACCAATTACAGTTATCCCTTCCACATCGTGACTTTCCCTATTGTGGTGCCAATATGTTGTGGGTTGACTTAAGAAATTAAATGGGAATTTTTTGAGAGTTTCGCAGAACCCACAGAGGACATGTGAAGGCTAGCAGAAGACACAGAAAAAGTTTAGCAACTCAGAAATGCATAAAATATATGAACGGTATTGTAAAATGTCAACATATTTTATCTTGTAATTCCATAATAATTCAGACTTCTTTCCTGGTACGAAGGGAGAGCCAAACATTTTACATGGATTTTCTGGATCTTGAGGGCATCATGCCTCTAATCCCCAAGATGTGGAAGGGATAACTGTAAAGCAAAGTGAAGTAGGAAGAATCCGGAGAACAATTTATGGAATGAATTTGATGATATAAAGGAAAATAACATTGAAGGTCTTCAGAATTCTGATCGATGCAGGGGCAAATCATGACTTCAGAGACTGATGGTAAAACCATCTGTGCCTCCTGCCTCTTGACAGGTGGTAGACTAGAGGAGGGGAAGGAGGGATATATTTTCATACAAGTTTGATGGCGTTTTTGGTGTTGGTTGATTCAACTTATTTGTTACAGGGCAGAGTTCTGCTTAGTGATGGGAAAGTCATTAGGAAGTGATAGTGATGCAAAAAAAAGTGTCAATAAAACTGTTCCTCTTATTTTTTTAAAAAAGAAAAACAATTCTGGTCACACTGATCCTTTTATAGGAGGTTATGTGGAGCAATAAGAATTAAGAGACCTGGGTTCAAGTCTTGGTTGGACAAGTCAGCCCTCAGGGCCTTAGTAAATGTCAGTTTAAAGTTTACTTCTGGTGTTGGCTGTAATGTAGCTTAGTGCCCCTACAATTATCCTGGGCTATTAGTATTCCTGTAGAGAACTTCAGTGAGCAGCAAAAAACTAGAAGAGCCTGAATAGCCTTATAGATCAGCAAGTAACAGCAGAGAGCAGCAAAAAGTAGTGAGTCAGAGTGACTGGAGCAGTAGAAGATCCCAGCTCAGCAGACCAAGTTGCTCACCTCCCTGAGATCCCTAGCCAATATCAATGCCTAAAGGCCTTTCTAAGAGGATATAATTCTGGCAATGAATGTGCCTCTATAGGCATGTCCATTGACCATACATTTTCCCTAAATATGTACCTCTTTATTTGTATTCTCCAACCACATGTATTCCTAACACATTTAGCATTCATGAGTGTTCCTTGATCATGTGTATTCTTTGAGTGTGTTTCTCCCTCTGTGAGAAATACAGCAATTTGGGGGATGGGGGGACCTACTCCTGTGTTTATGGGGAAATTTTTCTTTTCTCTTATTTTGCTGTTTTTTTAAAATTCATGGGTTCTTTATTGGATCTGATTTTAAAAAATATATATTGATCGAGACTTGTGAACTATGGTTTTAAGCAAATGTTGACAACAAATTTCCTCAAACCTAGGGTAAGCCTCCAGAAAACCATATGGTGGGACAGGCACGTGCACACATACACACATACACACATACACACATACACACACACACATTATATATATATATATATATATATATAATGTATATATACACACACATACACATATATACATATAAGTATGTATGTATATGTGAATTAAAATCTATTATAATTGGGGGCTTAGATACATGTTTGTATGCATGTGTATTTATATATGATTTAGATTTAGAAAGACCTAAGGGAACTGTTAGATGAACTACTGAACCACTTATTGACAAATGAGAGAATAAAACTCTCATGGTGACATTCTGGTTGGAAGAAAGGAGGATTGGTTTAGTAAAGTATGAGAGACTTCAGAGGAAGTCAAAAGATGTAAGAGAACTGGAGGGAGATTTGGTCCTTTATCAAAGACGACTTGATCAAGATCATAGATTTTCCTGAGGCATTCAGAAAAGGAACCTGAGGCCAATCTTCTATGGAAAAATTGAAAATCAGAAGCACCACCCTAGGGGTCCAAAATGGGGGCTATTCCATAAACATAAAGGACCAGTAAAAAAAGAACTTCAAAGGAATCTATGGCAGGATCAAACTTTTGAGTCAGTGAACAGATGGCTGTGGGGAGACTAGTGAATTAGAAACTGGGGATAGTTCTGGAGACCACCAGGGAATGACTGGATAACTTGAAAATTGGCTCTAAAGCAGTGTTCTCATCAACCCTGGGAATGCAAAGTAGCAAAACATTAGTCTGCACTTGGGAAGGTCAGGCACACTCATGCCCTAGAGGGGCTGTGAGTTGGTCTAACCATTCTGGAAGCAATTTGGGACCATATCCCAAAAGTCACTAAACATTTGACTTAATGATACAACAATTTTTGATGTGTGTATATCTCTGTGTGTGTGTGCGTGTGTTGTATGGCCCATGCAAAAGTTCAATTCTGCTATAGAATCCTAAGAAGTTCCTCTTTTCCTGGTCCTTTATGTTTTCTTGGACCACTGGCCCCTATTTCTGACCCATATGGTGCTGTTCAGTTGTTTCAGTCTTGTCTGACTCCTTGTGACCCCATTTAGGGTTTTCTTGGCAAAGATACTGGAGTGGTTTGTTGTTTCCTTCTCTACCTAATTTTACAGATGAGAAAATAGAGGCAAACAGGATTATGTAACTTGCCCAGTGTCACACAGTAAATATCTGAGGACAGATTTGAACTCAGGAAGATGAGTCTTCTGGATTCTAGGTCCAAATCTCTGGCTACTGTGCCACCTAGCTGCCCAGTAATGCAACTTTTTATATACATATACATACATATATACACATAACATATATGTATATATGTATACACACAGATATACACACAAGGGGAGGTCAAGGATAGAGAGCATAGACCATATGTATAAGAATATTTATTGCAGGAATTTTTATAGTAGCAAAGAACTAGAAACAAAGTAGGTGGACAACAATTTAGGTGTTACTAAACGAATTGTGGTATATAAATGGAATCAAAGATTATTCCACCTTAAGAAATTATCAATATGACAGATTCAGGGAGGGCTGAGAAGACTTATATGAAATGATGCAGAGTTAAATGAATGGGATAAGTTAACTAGGATGACAATTTATGCAATTGTGATAATAGGAAGAAAAACATCTTTGATAGAGCTCAGAACTCTGATCAAAGTGGATCCGTGGTGACTTCACGTGACTTATGAGAAAACATAGTTTCTACCACTTGAAAGAGATGATAAAACATAGCTTCTGCCATTTGAAAGAGAGGTATTGAATTAGAAACAAAGAATGAGTTTTGTATTCCCAGATAGGGTCAATGTATTGCTTTGTTTTGCTGTACTATGTTGAAATTAAAGGCATCTACTTAGGGTGGAGGAGAGAGAAGGGCATCTTAGTGGGTTGTAACATATATATATATATGTATAGATATACACACATATATTAAACATATACATATTATATATTATAATAATATGATATATATACACATATATATACATATTAAACATATAAATATATATATATATTAAAAAGGCATCAGTAAACCACTTTTTTTAGGCAAAGAAGAGAGGAAACAGCCAAAATGGCAGAGTAAGAACTTTAAACAATTTTTTTATCAGCTCAATAAATGACAACAAATATGAACATTTCAATATACAAAGAACATATAAAATTCTATAATTTTAAAAACTATGAACTTCTATTATGTACAATTTTTTTAAAGTATATATTAAATTTAACATGGTAATATAACTGCCACATTTATCTATGTTCCTTTCTGAACCTCCTATTCTTTTCTGTGTATTTTAAAAAATGTTTCATTAATTTTTTCTTTCTTTTTTTCCCATCACAATACACATCAACTCTCCCTACCTATTTCTAGCAATAAATACCATCGTCTACAATAAATAAGTATAATCAAGCAAAACAAATCAATGTATTAGCTATGCTGAATATAGTTCATTATTCACCTTAGTTTCCCTCTCTACCGAGGTATAGAAGGAATGCTTTATCAGTCTCCTAAAATCAGGATTGATCACTGCATTGACTAGAGTTATGAAGTCTTTCAAAATTGCTTTTCTTTACATTTCATTATAGTTATTGTATAAACTATTCTCCTGATTCTTCTCTCTTTACTCTCATATAAATAATCTCAGTTTCTTTGAACCTGACATTTTGTCATTTCTTATGGCAAAATAATATTCCATTACATTCAAATATGATAATTCACTCAGTTCCACTTCATGGAAAGCCACTTTGTTTCCAGTTTTTGCTATTGTAAAAAATGTTACTAGAAATGTTTTTGTATATATTAGTTCTTTCCCTCTATCTTTGACTTTTTTGGCATTTATGCTCTTAGTGATATGCTGGATTGAAGGGTATATATAGTTTAGTGACATTTGGCCTATCATCCTAAATTGCTTTCCAGAATGGTTGGACCACTTCCATATGTCCATCAATAGTGCACAAATATGCCTACACTTCCTCAGGTCCTCCAACAATTGCCATTTTACTCTTTTGTTAGTTTTGCCAATCTGATGGGTATGTGGTTGAACCCAAGGGTTCTTTTAATTTGCATTAAAATTAAAGGCAATTTAATTTTATTTTAAAAATTTCTCTTATGTGATTCAGAGCACTTTTATATGCTTGTTGATAGTTTAAATTTCTTCTTTTGAAAAATGCCTGTTTATATTCTTTGACCACATTTATGTATTGAGGAATAGATTTTGTAGAATAGGAACTTTAAGATAGCTTGGGAACTGAACTAGTTTTATAAGGGCTTACTTACCAGACCTGTAGCACTGGGGTTAGACCAGAAGGCTCCTGCACTCAATTCAATAAACATTTTTAAAGTGACCACTCTATGCAAGGTATTATGTTGGATGCTGGACATACAATAACAAAAGGAACGAATTCTTACCCTGCAGATACTTATATTCTACTGTGTGTGTGACTGTGTATATGTATATATGTATGTGTGTGTATATATATATATATATATATATATATATATATATATATATATATATATGTGTGTGTGTGTGTGTGTGTGTGTGTGTGTATGTGTGTGTGTGTGTGTGGGTATACATATACACAACATATACAAAGATAAGTAAATGCATGACCCATCACCACATATAACCTTTCCAAAGTCTCTGTTCCAAACATCTTTTGTGAGGTAAACCCATCTCAGAGTGCACAGCAATGGATGTTTTTGGAACAGAGACTTTGGAAAGGTGAGGTAAAGATGGCTGGGTTTGGATGGGTTCCCAAGGGATGGTTACAGAAATCTAAGGTCATTTGAAGAGGGAAAGAGCAGAAACAACTTAGAAAATCAGGGACAACTTGGAGGAGGTAACATCTGAACTGGGCCTTGAAGCAAAATTGGGATTCTGAGAGGTTGGGATGGGGACAGTGGGATTCCAGGGGTGGGGAATGTCTAGTTCATGAAGGCATGTAGTGTGAGGTAGGCTGGAAAGGTAGATTGGAACAAAGTTCCAGAGGGATTTAAATACCAGGTCAAACAGATTATTTTGTTGTTTTCTTTTGTTAAGTAAATTTAGTAGAATGTAAGTTCTTTGATGCCAGAATCTGTTTTGCTTTTATACTTAGCACAGTGCCTTTGCATGGGAGAAGTACTTTTTAAAAAATTTATGTTTTTTTTTTTTTATGTCACCCTTAATCATTGGGCCCTTAACACTTTAGCTGAATTGAACTGAATTGAATGGAGGAAATAGGGAGTCAGGGGAGGCCTTTGAAGTGAGACAATTTAAAGGATGTGGTGTAAAGGATGTCAGTAAAGAAATGTTTGACATAAAGAGAGGAAGGAGCGTCAGGGAGACAGCATGGCCCGAACTGGGTTTTAGGAAGACTATTTCGGCAAGTATAGAGGCTAAATGGGAGACAGGAGAGATTGGAAACCAAAAAACCCATTTGGAAGCAATTGTAATAGTGCAGGTGAGAAGTGATAAGGGTCAAAACTCAGGTGGTGGGATAAAAATGCTATCCACCTGCAGAGAGAGAACTGATGAATTCTGAGTGCAGATCGAAGTATAATGTTCTCACTTCCTTTCTTTTTCTTGCTTTTTCTTTGCAACTTGACTAATGTGGAAATATGTTTTGCATGATTTCACATGTAAAATTGATAGCATATTGCTTGCCTTCTCAGTGGGTGAGGGAGGAATTGGAATGAGGGAGAGAGAGAATCTGAAATTCAAAATTGAAAAAAATGTTAAAAATAAATAAATAATAGCTTGAAGAAAGAACACAGGTGGTAGCCTCAGGAATGAGGCTCAGGAATGAGAGAGAGTGAGAGCGAGAGGGAAGGATGGGATTGGGGGGAACAGATGAAGGGTGAGAGGGGAAAAGAGAGGGAGAGGGAGAGGGAGAGGGAGGGGGAGAGGGAAAAAGGGAAAGAGAGAGAGAGAGAGAGAGAGAGAGAGACAGAGAGAGAGAGAGACAGAGAGAGAGAGAGAGAGGCAGAGGGAGAGAGATTAGGGAAACAGAGCAGAATCAGCCACATTTGGCAACTGATTAAGACAGAGGGTGGGGGGAGGTCTGAGAGAGAAGAGTTGAGGGGGCTCCATCCAGTTTGTGAAGCTGTAGGAAGGAGGGGCAGGAACCCAACCACTCCAATAACTGTTCCCTCTGACCCTGGCCTTTCAGATAGCTCCTGCTCTATCCTTTTTCACCTCGCGTTGTTCCTAAACTGCCTCTTGGATGGAGAGCATTATGCAAATTCCAGCCATCCTAGTAACCATAGAAACCAAGCCCTCTCATCTTCATCCCTGCAGTTATTCCATGGCAGAAAAGACCCACCCAGCTGACACCCACAAACAAGCTAGAATAAACAGCAGGCAGATCAGGAGACCTTCTGTGTGTCAGATGACATCAGCTTTTAATCTAAATGTATTCCCCAGAGCAGAGCTCCTGATATGGAGATCCTACAGTTTATGGAAAAGAGCCAGCCCAATTACGCCTGAAGTCTCCCTCTAACCCTCCCTCCCCTCCCTCTTGGAGTTACCGCATCCCTCCCTTTGTGTCCAGCTAGGAGGTCATTCCTTTGGGGGTGACCTTTAGGCAAGAAGATGATCCAGTGCCTCTGTCAACCTATTGACCCACCTCCCAGCCTTTTAGCTTAGTTGAAATCTCTCCTACCGCAGTCCAAGCTCCCATCCCCATTAGACAGAGACACTAGGTATTTGATCTCCTCTTTAATCTCAACAATTCTGAGAAATCAGCAGTGCCCTGCTAGGTGACAATGCTTTTGTTACGTATTTCAGAGTTGATTTATTTTATGGACATGAGACTGTGATCTTTTTCACAGCAAAGGATTGCCTCTAGCCTTTCTTTGTATCTCCACCCTTAGCACAGTGCCTGGCACATAGTAGGTGCTTAATAAATTGTTTTTGGCTGACTTGTTGCCTGGACAGCATGTAAGATCTGCCAGTCACTAAAACAAAGCACAAATGTGTACCCCGGGCAAGGTTTGAAACTTGTAGGGGCCTGGCGCTGGGCTATTGTCCACTAGAGTCTTTGCTGTTATACAAGCAACCTGATTTATCACAACATAGATATATAATGGAGACAAGAATTTCCTGGCATTAATATATGCACATTTACTCACATACTCAAATGGTTTTATGATCTCATTGAGTTGTTTGTTCCATAATATATGATTACTCATGTGCTCTTGTAAAAGGTTGTATTAAATAATGCCCTTTGTTTCACTGCCTATGTACTGCATCCTAGAGAGCTTCCTACCATACAGCCCCCCAGCCTCTCCTTTGTCTCTACTCTGCTCTCCATATAATTTACCCTTTTGTACAAGATGCCTGGCAATAGGACTCTTCAGATCATAGGTGCAGAGCTGGAAGTAGGATTGGAACCAAGAAGGTCTCCCTTGCTTCACAGTCAGTGCTCTTTCCACTGTGCCAAGCTGTCTCCAACTCATCCAAATCCCTGGTTTTGCAAATGAGGAGACAGAGAGGTGAAGTGATTTGCCTAAGCTCACATAGTAGGTTGAGAGTAGTGTAGTGCAATGGAAAAGAGGAAGGAACTCCTGCCCAGAACACCTGGGTTTGAGTCTGGACGTCACCATTTAATAAAAGTATGACGAAGGACAAGCCATGACCTTTCTGAATCTCATTTCTGTTACCTGTCCCATAGGCCCAATCATTAATTTTTTGATAACATCTCTTGGATATGGTCCCTCCTGTCTAGTCATGCAAACTCTAATTCAGGCCTTTTCACCTTTTGCTTGGGCTGTTGAAATAGATTCCTAACTATCCCCAAAGGGCTACAAAAATGTACATACCCTGTGACGCAGAAATGCTATTACTAGGTCTGTATCCCAAAGAGATCACAAAAATGGGAAAAGGACCCATATGTACAAAAATATTTACTGTAACTCTTTTTGTGGTGGCCAAGAACTGGAAATTGAGGGGCCACCTAACAATTGGGGAATGATTGAACAAGTTGTGGTGTATGAATGTAATGGAACAGTATTGGGCTATAAGAAATGATGAGCAGGCAGACTTCAGAAAAACCTGGAAAGACTTAGATGACCTGATGCTGGGTGAAATGAACAGAGTCAGGAGAACATTAAACACAATAACAGAAACATGCGTGATGACTGACTTTGACATTCTATTCATTATTCAAATTTCTTCATAACTTGATTCTTTCCTGTGTTTTCAGTTTTCTTACACCTTATGTGTAATACAGTATGTAAACAATATTTATGCATAATTGTTTACACATTATCTCCCCTATTAGATTATAAGCTCCATGAGATCAGGGATTATTTTTTGCCTCTCTTTGTATTCCTTTAGCTTTGCATAGTGTGTGGCACATTGTAGATTCTTTTTTTTAAATTCTATTTTTCATTTTTAACACAGTTTATAACAGATAAAACAATTCAAACTTTTGGTCAGGTGATACTTCTTTTTAAAGCATTTACAATACGGATCACAAAAGAATTTTTTTTTAAACATTAACCAACTGAGACGTAAATAATATTTATGTTGCTAACTTCACAAACTCTTGACCTAATTGTCTCCACAGTACTATTAAGTATTAAAGGACCCTAACTCGTTGTCTAAAGTCCTATGCCTAATAATAGCCTTAATTTTAGACTTAACCTCGACTCTTCCCCTACCAACAATCTATAATTTAATAGATCTGATATTAAGCTTACAAACCTTTTGACTGTAGGAAATTGCCACTAAGAGTAGGGACATTGAAGGGAAACAATATCTCTCCAACTTCATGTCAGTTCCAGGCAGGATTAGATTGTCCACTTCCATTCAGTCAGGCTTACAGTCTGCCAGGTGTCAGTGGGGAAATTGAGTCAGGAGAATCCTACCTCAGCCCAGGCTGAACAGGCACTCTCCTAACCCTTCCCATGAGATCACCTTTTGCAGTTCATGCCAGCATCTCACAGGCTTACTGGCATTAAGGATTGGTGCCTCAGACCACTTTTCTTTCTGTCCATACCTGGAGTTAGACTCAGAAGAACAGTCACTTATAGCCCCATAGCATCTAAAAATGGCAGGTTCCAATAACCAGGTTTCAGATATGACTATAATTTCACTTTGGCTAAGGAACATCTTTTGAGTCAAGTCTTAAGTGGCTTACATGCCTTTCTATACATGTTCTAGTTCCTAATTAAATAGCAATCATAAAATAAATTTACCATTAAAACCTTAACTTTTCCATCAATGCCAAATTTTACCTGAGGTTACCTTCCTCTAGGAAATTTAGACTAAAATTCTTGTCCCCAAACTAAAGGTGTCTCTGATTTAGTCTCAGTAATTAATTCAGTTAATTGTTTTAATACTAATTGCTTTTACATCACTTTGCAGCATGTCCAGTTTTTCTCCCCATCTCTCCCCTCCCCCCAACCCCTAATACCTTGCATTCTGATTACTCCTTCCCTCAATGTACCTTCCCTTCTATCACATCCCACACTTCCCTTATCCCCATCTTCTCTCTTTTCTTGTAGGGCAAGTTAAATTTCTATACCCCATTCCCTGTATTTCTTATTTCCTGATTATACATAATAAAAATTCTCAACATTCATTGCTAATACTTTGAATTTCAACTTCTCTCCTTCCCCCCTCCTTCCCCAGCCCCACTGAGAAGACAAGCAATTCAATACAGACTAAATATGTGTTGTTTTGCAAAAGACTTCCATAATAATCATGTTGTGTAATACTAATTATATTGCCCTCTGTCCTACTCTATCCCCCCTTATTTTTTCCCCCACAATTGACCTTGTCCCTTCTTGAAAGTGTTTATTTCTAATGACTCCCTTTACCCATTTGCCCTCCCTTCTAACATTCCCCTCACCCCACTTGTCACCTCCTCTCCTACTTTCCTGTGGTGTGATATAAATTTTCATATCAAATTTAGTGAGCATGTTATTCCCTCCTTCAGCCACATGTGGAGAGGATAGCTTCATTTTTCCCCTCTCCCCTTCTCCATTTTCTCCTCCATTGAACAAGATTTTTCTTATCTCTTATATGAGTTATAGCCTGCCCTGTTCCATTTCTCCCTTTTTTGACCCAGTATTTTCCACCGTCACTCCTTAATTTTTATTTTATTTTATATTTTTTTTGTGTGTGTGTGGATATCATCTCTTCTGATTCAACACACTCTGTACTCTCTATCTACATATGTGTATGTGTGTATGTATGTACAATCTCTCCATCTACCGAAATACTGAGAAAAGATTCAAGAGTTATAAATATTTTCTTTCCATGTAGTAATGTAAACAGTTAAGCTTTAGAGAGTCTTTTATGATTTTTCTTTTTCTGTTTACCTTTTCATGCTTTTCTTGATTCTTGTCTTGGGAAGTCAAATTTTCTATACAGATCTGGTCTTTTCCTCAATATGAATGATTTAAGTCCTCTATATCATTGAATGACCATTTATTCCCTTGAAGTATTATACTCAGATTTTCTGGGTAGGTGATTCTTGGTTTCAATCCCAGTTCCTTTGACCTCTGAAATATCCCATTTCAAGCCCTTTGATCCCTTAATGTTGAAGCTGCCAGATGCTGTGTTATCCTGATTGTATTCCACAATACTCAAATTGTTTCTTTCTAACTGCTTGCAGCATTTTCTCCTTGATCTGGGAATTATGAAATTTGGCCACAATATTCCTAGGAGTTTCTCTGTTCGGTTCTCTTTCAGGAGGTGATCAGTGGATTCTTTCAATATTTATTTTGCCCTCTGGCTCTAGAATATCAGGGCAGTTTTCCTTGATAATTTCATGGAAGATAATGTTTAGGCTCTTTTTTTGATCATGGCTTTCAGATAATCCCATAATTTTTAAATTGTCTCTCCTGGATCTATTTTCCAGGTCAGTTGTTTTTCCAATGAGATGTTTCACATTATCTTCTATTTTTTCAAATTTTTGGTTTTGTTTACTAACTTCTTGGTTTAACTCATAGCCATTCATTTCCCTAAACTCAATTCTCTCTTTCAACAAATTATTTTGTTCAGTGAGCTTTTGAACCTTCTCTTCCATTTGGCTAATTCTGCTTTTTAAAACCTCCTTCTCCTCGTTGGCTTTTTGGACCTCTTTTTCCAATTGAGTTAGCCTCTTTTTAAAGCTGTTATTTTCCTCATCATTTTTTTGGTTCTCCTTTAGTAAGCTGCTAACTTGTTTTTTAAGGTCTTCTGTTGCCTGAGCCCAATTTAAGTTCCCTTTGGAGGCAGAGGCCTAGACTTCCTCTGACAGTATGCTTTGTTCTTCCTCATTGGAAAGGATGGGAGGAGACACCTGTTCCCCAAGAAAGTAACCTATCGTCTTATTTTTTTTCCCTTTTTTGGGCATTTTCCCAGCCAGTTACTTGACTTCTGAGTTTCCTCTCCACAACCACCTCACCTCTAGTTCCACCAAGTCAGTGCTGGGGGCTGAGATTCACATAAGCTGCTCCCAAGCCTCAGGGAATTTAGGTGAGGACAGGGCTGCTATTCAGTGTGAGATTAAGATCAGCTGCTCAGGTCGGGTCAGGGCTGCCACACAGGGTTCAGTTCCCTCAGGGGGTTTACAATGAGACCTTCAACAATGGAGGCTGGCTACTGCCTGCTTTGGGAGCCCAGTCTGCTGCTGCCTCTACTGTTGCCTCCTGAGGAGACCTGAGTTATGGGGACACCCTACTCCCTTCCTGGCCAGCCAAAAAGACCCTCTCACTGACCTTTGGTGCCTGTGGGTTGCGGGATCTGTGCTGCCACTGAGATTTCGTCTCTGAAGCTCCCTCAGATCTGCTCCTCTCGGTGTTGTGTGGCCAAGACTGGGCTGGGCTCTGCTCCAGGTCTGGTGGAACAGACCTTTCCCATCAGTCTTTCAGGTCATTCTGGGATAGAAATCTCCTCCACTCTGTTGTTCTGTGGCTTCTGCTGCTCTAGAATTTGTTGAGAGTTCTTCTTTACAGATATTTTATGGGCTGTGGGGTAAGAGCTAGTGTATGTGTGTCTTTCTACTCTGCCATCTTGGCTCCCCCACACACACACATTGTAGATTCCAATGAATGTTAGTCGACTGGTTGACTGACCTTCCATGCACTCTAAGTACCCTTGTACTGATGCACACATGATGTTCCACATCTCACCTGTCTTCTCACCTTTGTCACCTCTGTCTCGATGAATCCATGGCTTCCACATGCCACCATCTCCAGGATGTCTTCCCTAGATTCCTCAGCCCTTCTCACCTTCCTTTGCAAGGGCACCTTGAGGTTGTCTCTTCTATCTATTTAATTACTCATATCTATGTTTTCTTTATTAGGAATGTAAGCTCCTTGAGAGCAGGGACTATTGTCACTTATCCCCAGCAGTTTGCATATTATAAATCCTCTAGAAAGAGTTACTGATTGACTGAGACCTCAGAAAGTGTTTTTGTAAATTATGAAGGGTGATATCAAGGCAAGCAGTTATTATTTAGTGGTAAAAGTAGCACTAAGAACCCAGATCTCCTGCCTCCTGGTCCATCATGCTTTTTACCGTAAGGTGCCATGATGTCAACATTGAGTTCATTGGTGTCTATCCTCCTTCCGCCAGTTCAGAGTGCAACCCTTCTGCTACATCTCAGTAGTTTTGATAATTCACCTGGATCAAAAACTTCCTCACCCTTAGGCTAACCCGATGATGAGGGTGTCTTGAGTTTAGCGAGGCTGGTCCTCAGATAGTGGCCATACAGTTCTTTTTCAGGGTCTACTAGAAACCTTTTTGACTGGGAATAATAACTGCTCACATTTGTTATTATACTTTAAGATGTGCCAAATACTTTACCTGTATTTTCCCATTTGATAGATATGATCACACAATAAGCCAGATGTTAGTACTATCCCTATTCTACTGAGTAAACCAAGGCTTGGTAGGTAAGTGGCTCACCCAGGTTCACAGAGTTAATAAGCACCTGAAGCAGGATTTGAGACCATATTTTCCTGACTCCAAGTCTAGTACTCCAATGGTGTAACACTGCCTCTCTCCGATAGAACTTTCAGAGCTTATGCTCCACTGGGATAGTCTTAGAGGACTGAAGGTCACCTAAATAGCACATGAAAGCAGGCCCTAGAGTACGTCTTATGACTACAATTGTCATATATAGAAATACTGGACAACTACGATGTTAAAATCTGTTCAAAAATACTAGGGGCAGCCAGGTGGTGCAATGCCTGAAGTCAGGAAGACCTGAAGTTCAAATCTGGCATCAGATATATACTAGCTGTGTGATCCTGGGCAAGTCACATCACCTGTTGGCCTCAGTTTCTTCTCCTGTAGAGTGGGGATAATAATAGCACCTACCTCTCAAGGTTGTTGTAAGATATTTGTATAGCACTTAGCACAGTGCCTGGCACACAGTAAGCATTATAGAAATGTTAGCTATAGTCAGAATTATTTGCTAATTTGTTCAAAACTTGTTAGTTCATGGCTTTATACAGGCATTCCCCAACTTTAAAAAAGCTTGCTTCAAAAGATTCCTCCTGGGATGGCTCTTTTTTAGAATTTAGAAGCCATTTTCCTATAGAAGCAATGGACAACATGGCAGTTAGGGTCTTGGGACAGGCTTGCAAACCCTATTTAACCCATAGAGTGTCTGAAATAGAGGACTATGCCACAGCAGAACAGGGTTCAAACTCGAATAGTCAGGAGCCATGCATCTGTACAGAAGGATCCTTATGGGCCACATATTGACTTAGTTTTATAATGTAATATTATCATTTTAATGTGTTTTTATTTGGTTAACTATTTCCCAGTTCCATTTTTAATCTGGTGCTTGCAGCATGTAGGGAGTGTTGTGGGCTGTGTTTTGGATATCTCTGTACTAGATTCTAGCTACCACTTGTACCCAGGTCTCTGGGAGAACATGTAGTCACTTTTTCTACATAATTCTTTGTTTAAAATGTGTTACAGCCTCCTTACGCCCACCATGCAATTCCCATTGCCCTATGGCTGAACGTCAACTTGTTTTTCTGAGACTGCAGTTATTCTGTGATTCACAACTATACATCTGGGAAATTATTGAGGGAAGAAACAAAACATTAGTTCAGGTTTCCCTTGATTGTACTGCTGCTGTTTAGCCATGTCCAATTCTTCATGACCTCATTTGAGGTTTTCTTGGAGAAGATACTATAATGGTTTGCCATTTCCTTCTCTAGCTCATTTTACAGATGAGGAAACTCAAGGGTCACATAGTTAGTAAGTGTCTGAGGCCAGACTGGAACTCAGGAAGATGAGTCTTCCCTAGATAGCTATCCCAAATTCTAAAGCTGCAAGCAGTATGGCTAATTAAATGTCCAATGTTTATTTTCATCATGTCATTGGTCCCATCTGTGATACAGTAATTTTATTTTTACATGCAGCATGTACATCATATGGTACATTGGGGTGCTTTAATCAATGTGTACAATATACCTATACCCATTTTAGAGAAGTTAAAACATGATTGTAGAAGTTCATATACATTTTATCCCATAAGACATCCTGTTGGTTATTTCCATAATTTGTCTGATATTGAGTCTATGGTGAATAATAGACCATGCAGTTAGGATGTCATTCTTATATAGACATGGGTGATGCTCCAACTATCCTCTTTAAGACAAGTTTTGGGCACATGGTTTGGTGCAAATGAGGGCCTGCTCATAGATGAGCTAAGGCTAAGAGTAAGGAGAAAGTGCAGAGAGGGGGCTGAGAACTGGGCTGTGGCAACTTTCTTTAGGTGCTGGGGAAGGAAAGAGAAGGAGTGGTTCTGCTTGGGTGAACCATCAACCAGAATGCCAGAGGACTCACAATCAAATGTGCTACTTCCCTCCTGACAGACATGATGGACTCAGGAGTGAAAACAAGCCTAATTTGGGTTCATGGCCAGTCTGGGGATTTGTTTTGCTTGACTTGCATGTTTTTAACAAGGATTTTACTTTTCCTGCTTTCTCAGTGGGGGAAGGGGAGAAGGAGGAGAGGGAGTAAAGGTAAGTCTTTGAGAAAATAAAAAAAATTTAATTAAAACAAAAAAAGAAGGGCCAGACAGGAAGAAGCATGTGGAGCCCTTTAAGGTGCTGAGCCAGCAGCAGCTGAGCAAAGGTTAGGCACTCAGGCTTCTTCTGAACTTAGTTGTTCTCCTGCCCTTTAACCTCTCATAGTCTACCTAGTCTCAGTTCTGCCAATTACTACCTGAGTGACCTTGGGTAAGTCACCTCATCTCTCTCCATAAGATGATAGATTTTGAATGGATGGTCTCTGGGGTTGCTTCTGGCTTTAGATTCTATGACCCTAATACACAGAGAGCAAGTTGGGAAAATCTGGTGACCAAACTGTGAAGGGATTACAGGATCACAGACTCTCTTGGGGATTGAAGGGACCGTGAAAGTCATCCGTTCCAAATCCCTTATCTCATGGATGAGGGGGCTGTTGCCCCTCTGCAACCCCTGGTACTGGGGGAGGCTGAGTCTTGGGGATTCTCAACTGCAGTGGGGCTAAAGCAGATTGGGTGGCTATGCTAAGTCTAACATCAAAATGGGGCACTCCTGAGAATGAGGGGGAGACACCAGGGTGCTTACGGAGGAGAAAACTGATTCAGGCCAGAAAAATGGGGCAGGCTAAAGCTTTTGTACCCATTGTCCTTTGGTTTGGGCATTGGTGTAGCTACTACACATCTGGTCTGGATGAGAGAGGGAGACTTAGTTTCTAAAAAATAAAATAAAAATAAAATAGAATAAAATTTAAAAAATGATGCAGCCAAGACCAGTAGAGGGCAAGTAACTTTCCCAGGGTCACAAAGGTAGTAAGTGGTGGAGCTGGAACTGAACACAGGCCTTGTGTTCTGGGGGAGAATATCCGGCAGATAGTGGAGAGGTAAAGAAGGAATAGAATACCAGGGAAAAGGTAATGGGGAGAGTAGGAAGGAGGGTCACTGAGTCAGAGAAGGGAAAGATTTAACTCCAAGGCCCTCGGCCTTAGAGCTCTTCCTTGACCTGGATATGGAGCGGACAGAGGCGCAGGGGCTCAGGGGGAGTGTCTGCCCGTGTACCCCCTATATAGAAATAGGGCCGCACCTCCCCAAAGCGGCCATGGAAGGTGTAGAGGTGGGCCTGCCTCTCTGCATCATAAAAGGAGAGCTCCCCCTCCTCACACTCTAACTCTACACGGAGGCGCTGAGGCAACACAAGGCCCAGGGGTGAAGCCGAGGGGTCAGACGCCACACAGTGGTCGCCATCCACTCCTCGGGTGCGGCAGATGTACCAGAAGCCTGAGCGGGCATCATGGTAGCAGCTATGTGAGTGCCCATCCCCACCAGACTCTCGACGAGTCCGAGCTACGCCCACCCGCCAGTTATGGAGCCCACCCAAATCCACCTCCCAGGTGTGGGAGCCATGGGAAAAGGCCCGGGAGCCCAGCAGGCAGGGGGAGGTCGAGAAGCGCTCAGGGTTCTCCACCTGGACCCGATAGCCATGGTTGGTGACTCTGGTGAGGTCATCCGAGACAGAGAGCCAGCCGGCTGCTGTGTTGGGGTCAAAACTGAAGGGCACTAGGAGAGATGAAGAAGAAAAGGGATTTCAGCAATCTGGCCCACAGACTCCTTGACATTTAGCTCATCCCACTCTACTTTGTCCCTTCTGACTCTCCCCACCCCCACCCCCATGATTTTATAGGCATATGGGATTCTCGATGAGGAAATTCTCTTTGGCAGTGGAAATTAGCGTCTACTTTACAACTTATAGTCTAAGAGAATTGCCCAAACACCAAGAACCTAAGAGGTCACACAGCTAATGTATGTCAGAGGTACAGTTTGAACCCAGGCCTTCCTGGCTCTGAAGCCAGCCATACAGTTATTACCATGCAGGCTTTTCCAGATTTCTTAGAAATGGGAAATATCTGGTCAGCTCCTTTTCGGATTATAGAAGCAACAATTACAAAAATTAGTAAAAATTAGTACTGTCCCTATCCCAAGAAGCTCTGGAGTAGGTATTCTTAACCTGGGTCTATGAACTTGGTTTTTAAACTATTTTAACAGCAATTTCAGTATAATTGGCTTCCTGTAAAATCCTGTGTATTTTATGCCTTTAAGTAAATTATTCTGAAAAGGGTTCCATAGGCTTTACCAGACTGCCAGCAGGTCCCAACACAATGAAAATTAAGAACCCTGGCTCCAAAGAAAATGGACTTGTCCCAGGGTTCTCGTATCAGTGAATGAGGGTGAAAATGTTGTCTTCCAAGATTATGGCACTGACTACTGAGGAACAGTCAGGTCATTCAGTGCCCATGTAGTTTGGGACAAGCTGCAGGCTCTGGAGGGGTCACTATCCTGAATTCTAAGATGGCCCCAGCATCCCTGAGGCATAGAAGGTCACTTTTGGGAGTGTGTATCGGATGGGAAGAGAGCCGAGGTCTTTGAGTAAATAGATCAGTTCTGGGGTTCAGAGAAGGACTTCATTCTATTGCCAAGAGGTCCTGGTACGTCAGATCTGATGGATGAGGGTTAGAAGGCATTTGCTGTTGTTTAGTCTGGGGTGGGGAACCCATGGCCGTGAGGCCATGTGGGGCCCTCTAGGTCCTCCACAGAGAACTTTTGGATTCAGTTGAGGACTGCAGATGCACTTGAGGACCTAGAGGGTCACATGTGGCCTCTAGGCCGCAGGTTCCCCACATCTGCTTTAGTCAATCAGCTGTGTCCAACTTTTAGAGACCCTATTTGGAGCAAAGATACTGGAGCAGCTTGCCATTTCCTTCTGCAGCTCATTTTACAGATGAGAAAACTGAGGCAAATAGGGTTAAGTGACTAGCTCATTGGACTAGGCATTTGATATTTACTTTTGGGGTACATAGTTCCCCAGCTGCATTCCTCCTACCCAAGGAGGATGTGAGTGCCTTGTGGATAGGAAGGGTTTAATGTCTCTCTTTCTATCCCCAGCACCTTGCACAGTGCGTAGTACACAGTAGTTGTATAATCCATGTTCAGCTGAACTGAAGGGAATCTTACTCCCTGAGGGATGTCATATATAGAGGGCATGTTAAGATTTCTGGGCCAAGGGCTAGGTGTTAGCAGTTACTATTGCTTCATGTATCTGTCTAGCAGAACTACCCATCTCATGGGTGCTTCTGTCCTGGCTATCATCAGAGGCTGGTTCTAGTGGGTGGTCCTGACCTGGTCCTAGGGATTGCTTAAGACCATACCAAAAGCTGGAGATCATCCTTTATCATTGGTCACATCTCTGAGGAGGACAAATATATATCAAGATCATACACACACACACACACACACACACACGGTTGGCCTTCAGAGTGAGATATATATGTATATGTGTATAGATAGAGAGTGATGTGCATGTGTTTATACACACACAAGGGCACAGTATGGAAAATCAGATAGTAAGAAGCATAACTGGGAAAGAAAGAAAGAAAAAAAAGAAAGGAAGAAAGGAAGGGAAAGAAAGAAGGAAAGAAAGATAAAAGAAAGAAGGGAAAGGAAAGGAAGGAAAGAAAGATAGCTAGCTAGCTAGCTCTGGATGCCAACAAACACTGTAGGGACTGTGCCTCAGAGCCTAAGAGTATTTCCCCTAAGCAGGCGCCTTCTATACCCTAACTACACCCTGTGGTCCCAGGCTTTTCCTCTCCTTTTATGTGCCATGTTCCTCCATTAGAATGTTAGTTCCATGAAGGCAGGGCCTATTTTGTTTTTGCTTATATTTTTATTCAGCCAACTCAGCACAATGCCTGGCAAACAGTATTTCCCTAATGAGTGGTGACTGCCTGCCACCTTGTTAGCCCTGCTTTGTGACGGTGCACCCACCTTGCACTTCAGGTATCAGGATGAGATGACCTCTAGGGAAGGGTACCTTTGAGGTCTAATATTCTCTGATTCCACAAAGATCCCTAAGACTTTGATCATTCAGACTAATGAACTCCAGCAAAGTTCCTTAACCTAGGTTCTGTGACCTTGTTTTTTAAGAAATATTTTGATGACTGAATTCAACATGACTGGTTTCCTTTGTAATCCTGTCTATTTTTTATTTTGTGCATTTAAAAACATGACTCTAAGAAGAGGTCCATAGGCTTTACTAGATTGTCTAAGGGGTCCATTACCCGCAAAATGGTGGAGAACCCCTGCACTATAGGGATCTGTACTGAGCACCTCCAAAGCTTGTGCCCTGAAAAGCTTCTGCTGCTGCCATCTCGTGGATACTCTTACATCTGCATGGGCGGGCATCCTTGTTCACTCACAATAGCTCCTAGGCCGGAGTGGGCTTTAAGTCTTGGCTGCCACACCCACTAGCTGCACCCCTCTGTTCTACCAGGAAGAATCTGAGCTTGGGTGCATGGGATAAGCAGAGTACAGTGAACAAGAGGAATAGAAGAGGGTTCAGGGCCACGGAGGCAAGAGAATAGAGATACTAGGGATGACAAAGGTTGCGGGGGCAGAAGGTGATGGTGTTGGGAGTAAGAGAGAGACATAAGTAAACAGAAAGGCAGGTGCCCTTGGGGAGTAGTGTCCTAACAGAAGATGTTAGCGGGATCATACAATGAAGAGTGGGGGAGGGATGGCTCAGGTGGGCATATCTCCCTCCTTAGAAGGTAAGCTCCTTTAGAATAGGGGTTGATCCATTCCTTGTTTTCGTGTGCCCAGCACCTACCTAGCAAGCCAGCAACAAGCATTTTATTAAGGCCTCATTCTGTGCCAGGCACTGTGCTAAGCTCTGAGGATACAAAAGTTAAAAAGTCTACAGTCTAATGGAGGAGACAACATGCAAACAACCATGTCCATACAAAATACATATGGGTGATTTCAGAGAGAAGGCATTAGCATTGTAGGGGGTTGGAAATGACTTCTTACAGAAGGTGGGAATTTTGTTGGGACTTGGGGGAAGTCAGAGGAGCCAGGTGGTGGAGGTGAGGCAGGAGAAAGTCAGTGAAAATGCATTCAGTTGGTAGACTGAGTTACTTGTGGGAAGAGCGCAAGGAGGCCAGTGTCCCTCGATCCCAGAGTTGGACGAAAATAAAGGGTCAGAAGAATGGAAAGGTAGGAAGGGGCCAATTTATGAAGGGTTTTAAAAGTCAAACAGAGGATTTTATATTTCATTCTGGAAGCAATAAGGAGCAAGTGGTTTTATCAAAGAGGGAAAGGATATGACTGGACCTATGCTTTAGGAAGAGCACTTGGGGAGCTGCATGGAGAACGGACTGGGGTGGGGAGAAATGGAGCAGAGAAGTCAAGAGTTTATTACTATAGCCCAGGTGTGAGGTGCCAAGGAGTCTATACCAGGGTAGTTAGAGTGTTAGAGAAGAGAATGGGACATTATACAAGAGATATTGCAAAGGCAGAATTTATGGGACTTAGCAACAGATTTGGGGAAGCGAGATGCCACTGTGGATAAAGTGCTGGTCCTGGAGTCAGGAAGACTCATCTTCCTGAGTTCAAATTCAACCTGAGACAATTACTAGCTGTATGACCCTGGGCAAGTGACTTAATCCTGTTTCCCTCAGTTTCCTCATCTGTAAAATGAGTTGGAGAAAGAAATGAGAAACCATTTGGGTATCTCTGCCAAGAAAACCCCAGATGGAGTCACAAAGAGTTGGACAGGACTGAAAACAACTGAATGACAAGCAATAGATCGGATTATGGGGTGATGTAGGAGAGTGAAGATTCAAGGATACACCTAAATCGAGAGCCTGAGTGACTTGGAGGATGGTAGTGCCCTTGATGGTAGTAAGGAAGTTTAGATCAGGGAGGTTTCATAGATGGTGAGGGTACAGAGGAAGACAATAAGCTTAGTTTTGGACATGTTGAGTCTAAGGAGCATCTCCTTTGAGATGTTCAGTAGACAGATGGGTATGTGAACCTGGAGGTCAGCACAGCAGATAGGGCTGGATGAATAGATCTGAGAGTAATCTGCAGAGAGATAATTGAATCCATGGGAGCCGATGAAATCACCAAGTGAAGCAGTAGAGAGGGAAAAGAGAAAAGGACAGAGTCCAGGACAGAGCCTTGGGGGACACTCACAATTAGGGCACATGATCTGGATGAGTATCTAACAAAGGAAACTAAGGAATAGTTGTCAGAGGAGGAGAACCAGGAGAAAGCAGCTTCCAAAAATGTACAAAGAGAGTATCAAGGAGAAGAAAGTGATAAACAGTGTCAAAGGCTGCGGAGAGGCCAAGAAGGAGAGAAAAAGGCATCAGATTTGGTGAGTAAGAGTAAAGTAAAGGTAACTTTAGAGGGAACAATTTCAGGTGGAGCCAAACTGTAGAGTTAAGAAGAGCAGGAAGGGGCAGGAAATGGTGGCACCTATTTTAAATGACCTCCTCATGGAATTCAGCTATAAAAGGGGAGAGAGATAGCTAGCAGGGCTGGACAAACCAACCGCAGGTCTTTAGAGGGAAGCAGCCGCAAGACAAGAAGAGACTGCAGAGTAGTGAGAGTAGGGATGACAGATAGGAATCTAGCTGCTAGAACTTAGTTGGGGAGATTTTGACTCAACAGGAGGAAAAAAGGTCAGAGAAAGGGTTTTTATTTTGATTTAAAGGCTAGCATCCACTGCTGTTCAGTACTTGGATGAGGTCTTTGTCAGAATGGGACCAACTGAAAGAGTATGGTGCATGAAGAAGCATAAGTTGATTGAAAGTAGAAGTCATCTAGATGGCAAATAGGAAGCTAGGGGTATCTCACCCTGCTTCCAGAGGCAGCTTTCTAGCCACCTTCAGTTTTTAATTCAAAAGGCAATTATGAATATTATTATGAATATTCATAATAGAAATAACATTAATCTTAATTTAATCCAAAAAGCACTCATATGCTTGAGATAAAAAGAGGAAACAAAAAAAAATTAGGTCCTGTCAGCTGGCTGGGTGGTAGAATCGGCAATCAAGATCTCAACAGACTAAAATGCTGGGCCAAATCCACTAAGACGAACCCTAACTGGAATGTGATGGAAGGCATTTACATTTTGTCAATATAAGCTTGCTGCTGCTGGTCTGTTTCAGGATCTGGTAAGAGGCGGATGGGGAGAACTGCTTTGCCCTCCCTTCGCCCTTCCCTATCCCAGAATCCTTTACTGTTCTCCACTTCCCACACCCCTGCTTTGCCCCCTTACCACCTTTGAGTCAGTTATCACCACAGGAGCTGCCCCAACCCCTTGCGTAGGAGGAAGCCTGGCAAGAGGACCCTCTCTCAAAGGCCAGGGCTCACTAGCAGCTATGTGATAAGGCTGAACCACAGTAACAGTGGCTGAGTCAGAGCTGGTGGGAGGAACATAGTTAGAGCTTGGAGAGGACTAGATGGAAACCGCAACGCACACAAGTCGACAGAGTAAAATTGTCAGCAAGGTTTGAACCAGCAGATTTCAATCATGCTCAGCTCACACCAACAACATTCAGTAGAAAATGATCAAGAATCATCTCGCCTTTCTGCTGCACAATTTCATTTCCCTTGCCTTCCTAGGTCCTGTTTTCTACATTTTTATAATAACCTGCTCTGGAGGCTTTCCAAATTCTCTACCTCTTTCTCCAGGAAATCCCAAAATGCGCCTCAGAACTAGAGCTTCTCATCATGGCAAAATAAAGTGGGTTTAGGGGACATATTTGTATGTCACAGTGCTCACCCAGAAGCAAAGTCACATAAGTTTAGAGCTGAAAGAGGCCTCAGGACATCTCATTTTACAGTTGAAGGAACTGAGGCCCCAAGTTAGGGAAGTAGCCTGCTCAGTATAATGCCACTAGTTAGGAGCAGAGGCAGATCTCAGGCCTGGACCCTTATTCCAATGAACTCTTCACTATTCACTGCTTTTCCCACCCCACCCCCCTTCCCTCAGACCTGGAGAGTCCAAAGACCCCTCCCACTCACCAGCTTCAATACTGCTCAGCATCTTCTTCCAGACACGGTACTGCAGGGAGTCCAGGTACTTGCTGACGTCAATAAGCATTCCTGGTTGTATGGGCTCTGGCTCAGTCGTGCAGGAAAGCCTAGGCAAAGAAATAAGGGGTAGAAGGGGCCACAAGGGCACTGGTGGGGTGAAAAGAAAGGAATAGGGTACCTTCTCTCTCTTGCTACTTGGGCTTCTCTGACACTTTCAGAGCATCAGAACCAGAGAACTCAAAGGGACTTCAATGGCCTTTTAGCCCATGCTGAACCTAAACAACAATCCTCTCTGAGTCCTGATATTTTTTCTAAGACCACTACTAAGGGGAAGGGAGCAGCTAGATGGTGCAGTGCTTGTAGTAAGAAAGTCTCATCTTCCTGAGTTCACATCTGACCTCAGACATTTATTAGCTGTGTGACCCTTGGTAAGTCACCTGTTTGCCTCAGTTTCCTCATCTGTAAAATGAGCTGGAGAAGAAAATGGCAAACAACTCTAGCATTTTTGCCAAGAAAACCCCAAATGGGGTCATGAAGAGTCAGACTGACTGAAACAACTCAATAACAGGGAAGGGAAACCTACTCAATATCCTGAGGCAGACTATTTCTATTGTGATTTGGACAGCTCCAGTGGTTGGGAAGTTCTACCTTATGTCATGCCCATCAAAGGTTCTCTTCCAGTTGTTGCTTCTAGTTGTTTCTGCTTGGCTCCAGGGGACAGACTATGCCTACTCCAGGGATGGGGAAACCTTTGGCCTTCAAGGTCCTTAAGTGTAGCCTTTTGATTGAATCTAATAGAATTTTTATTCCTTCAAAAACCCATACTCAAGGACCTGGAAAGCCAGGTATGGCCTGAAGGCCCCTGGTTCCCCATCCCTGTCTACACCCTCTTCAATGCAACAGCCCTTCAATTCCCCAAGGACAATTATCATGTCTCCCTAAGTCTTTCTCTTTTTCAGGCTAAAAATTCCCATTTTCTTCAATCATTCCTCATATAACATAGACCTGAGGTCCCTTCACTTGCTGGCTGCCCTCCTCTGGTAGCAACTTGTTCCACTTGCCAATATTTTGCCTAAAATGTGCCTAGAATTGAATCTTATACTCCACATACAATCTGACCAGGGCAAAGAATAAGAGAATTATCATTCCTCCCTTTGCCGAAGGACTGCCTTCCCTTTTTTGACTTCCAGAGTGCTAACTCATATTGAGTTCACTTCACAAAAATTCTCAAAGCAGCCACAAGGCGCTCTACGCCAGGAGTGAGGCAGGAGGCCTGAAGGCTGAAGGTTCTCCATCTCTGCTCCAGGCACTCTCCCTAGTCCTTTGCTGGAAAATCACAATGGGCAGCTCAGGCAAGAGAATGTCATTCCACTGAAGTGATCTAAGATGCTCATATCCTATCTGAACATCCTTCTCCTGCTATGACTATGTAAATCTCCTTTTGCTAAATGTTGAATGACCTATGAGTGTCTTATTTTGTTACAATATCAAACCTAAGGGCCTAGTTCAAGTCAGGGTCAGCCTAGAACACCTCGAAAGTCAGACCATTCTCCTGCTGAACAGGTAAAATGATTAGAAAGCTCTTCCTGATATTGAACTGAAATCCACCTCCCTATAACTTTTATCCAGTGGTCCAGTGGTTCTTCTCTCTGGAGTCTATTGAAGTCAATAGAATAAATCGATTGCTACTAAATAGAAACTCTCTGCATTTAAACTCAGTACCATTTAATCCAGAGCTATACTCCCTTGGGTTCTGAGAGAGAAGGGACTTCATAGGATCAGAGACCAAAACATGATAGATTTAGAGGTCATCATGTCCAATTCTTTCATTTTATAGAGGAGTAAACGGAAAGGCAGCTAAGTGACACAGTGAATAGAGTGTTGAGCCTGGAATCAGGATGATCTGAGTTCAAATCCAAAGTAGATACTTACTAGCTGTATCACCCTGGACAAGTTACTTAGCCTCTATTCACCTGAGTTTCCTCAACTGTAAAATAGGCATCATAGTAGCACCTACATCCCAGGGTTGTTGTGAAGATCACAAATGAGAGAATGTCTGTAAAGTGTTCAGTACATTGCCTGGCACATAGGCAGTACTTAATGAGTAAATCCTTTTTCCTCCCTCCCTCCCTCCCTCCCTCCCTCCCTCCCTCCCTTCCTTCTTTCCTTCCTTCCTTCCTTCCTTCCTTCCTTCCTTCCTTCCTTCCTTCCTTCCTTCCTTCCTTCCCTCCTTCTTTCCTTCCTTCCCTCCTTCCCTCTCTCCCTCCCTCCCTCCCATAGAGGTTAAATGACTTGCCTAGGGTCACACAGCTGGCAAATGTCTTGAACAGGATTCAAACCCAGCTCTTTCTGACTCTAAGTCCAGCACTCTATATACTGTACTATGTGACCTCTTCCTTATGGGCAAGTCTGTGATGATCCTAATTCTTCCCCTACTACTCCATGGGGATGTAGGGCCAGTGTTCTAGGTGCTTTGATCTATCCCCAAAGCTCTACTGCTTCTTCTCTTGTTACAAATAGTGACATCAGAAGCCCCTGGGAGAAAATAAAACCTACTGCAATAAAACCTACTGCTAAGCCATAGTGGGGTAAGAGCACTCAGGCCAGTCCTAAAACCATGGCTCAGATTCATTGAAGGAAACATCCTGAGTAATTGTCCAGTGGGTGACTTTCCCTCAATGACATTGGAGGTCTCAGTAATCACACTACTCTAATATTAATAAAATATGAAGATCTTCCCTGTCCATTAATAGGCCTATGTGGTCCCCCTTTCCCTTGGGACAGGAGTAATTTTCCCAGTTCTAAAGGTAGTATTTCAATCACAGATGTGATATATCCTGCATCACATAGAGCCCACTGGGGGAGGAACTTGCCTAAGGAGGAGCTTGCTTATGGGGAGGCTTGCTTATAGGAAGGCTTTCACACCTTTTGGTACTACACTAATTAGGCACTGACTGAGTCATTGAGAGTTGTGATACTTTCTGGCTCTAAGCCTATTAGTTGAAAACTATATATATTGGGAGGTTAGTATTTTACTCTGAGGGTTCATTTATGAGAAGGACCTTTTGATTCCTCAGATGGGACTCTGAGTAGCCATTTGTTAAGAGCACCCCACTACTCAGAGGTGTGTGCTCTCCTAGTCCAGTGGTGTATGTAGGTGACTGTATTACTTTGTTCAGACAGTAGGAGCCCTGTCTATTGAATCTCTGTGCTAATTTCTCTGCTTGTATTTTCTACTTATCTGTAATTAAAGTAAGTTATTGACCCCTTTAAAAGTTCTTTTTCCTTTAGCAAAGCAGATCAAAGAACCTGTGCTAGCAGGCCATCCTGGATGTGCTAAGGTGCTTGCTAATTCAACTACCTCTCCAGTTTCTCTAATGCTCATGGGCATCTATGATTAATACTGAAAGAACTAGGCAGCATGTACTCCTTATAAATGGCTAAGCCCACTGGATTTCTTATTTAGGATCCAGTCCTTATGGCTCTACCCCTAGATAGTTGAGTCCAGGAGCTTCAGAAACCCATAGTCTCCAAAGTTCTTGGGTCACTGCTTGTTTGGGTACTTGTATCAGAAAAACATGCCCCTCCTGACAGAGCCGAGCTCTTCAGATCTGCTGACCTTTCTGAAAGTAAGTGGGCTCTGAAAATCTCATGGTGGGGTGTAGGAAAGGATCATTCTCAGAATAACAGGGCAAATAACTTTTTTACATTGAGCAAAGTGGGAGTCCTCCTATCTGACTTAAAACCATTCCACCTTAAAGTAACAGTCATAGTTAATAGGGCAGGGACTAGGAGGGCAGCATGGTAGGGGAGAGGAGGGACTATCAGTTACAGAATGAGAACAAATGGAACTGGATATGGATTAGACTTAGGGTTCAAGGACTGGACCTACAGGGTAGGGAACAATGGGTGGGAACAACGGTAAGATAGGAAAGGAGGCTTCAAATCCTGTGGGTGGATCTGTATTTTACAGACTTCCTGTCCTCCTCAAACATTCACTGTAGTGTTGTGGTGATTTTAAGTGCCTTTCTGTGGACTCCAAAGATGGTTCTTGAATATGCCTTCAATGAGCTTTGGTTATTGCCTCATTGAAACTCTTTTATATGCCTAGGTGTGACTGGGGCCACAAACAGGGACAGCTAAATATACTGTGTTATGATTCATTTAATATCCTGTGACTTCATGCCTTGAAAAAAGGGGAAACAAAGGAAAGAAAGCAATAGGAAGGAAGGAAGGAAGGAAGCAAGCTGTATGATTACTTCTGGGAACTTACCTACGTTTACGGCTCTTGTGTTTCTGAAAGAAAAAAAGAACATACATTAAAGAGTACATCTAGACTCAATAAAAGCCAACATTTATCTGATATGTGGTGTGAACCTGACTGAGGCCACAGAAAAATTTCACTCAGTTTCCAAGCCTGGGAAAGTGAGGGTGTCACAGCTCTACTATTTGTTGTCAACTTTCTGGCTTTCTGCCTAAACTGGGGGTAGGGAACCTTTGGCCTGGAAGCTACCCTAGGTCCCTGAGTGCAGTACTTGGACACCTTCACAGAACAAATCTCCTTAATAAAAGGATGTGTTCTCTAAAACTTGGACTCAGTAAAGGCTGCACCCAAGGACCTAGAAGGCCACACATGGTCTCCAGGCTGCAGGTTTCTTACTCCTGAACCCTAAACAGACTGGTCCACCCATACAAGCAGAGACATTTTGAAGGCCATGCATAAAGACTAAACTCACAGGACAACATTTTTGATCAGAGGTAAAAAGCCTTTTTTTCTTCTTTCTATTAAAGGCCTATAATTAAAAGGAAAAAATCAAGGAGCCTAATTAAAAAGCCCAGAATGAATTTGGTTATTTTTAAAGGGAAAAATATAAAATTCAACAAGCATTTATTAAACACCTATTATGTACTAGCCACTATGGCTACCAAAGCAAAAATAAAATCATCTTTGCCCTCAAGCTTATGTTATATTGGAAGGAAACAAAAAAAGAGCATAGATTAGTGAATACAAAATATTAAGTAAATCTTCCTGAGTTCAAATCTGGCCTCAGACACTTTCTAGCTGTGTGACCCTGGGCAAGTCACTTAACCCTGTTTGTCTCAGTTTCCTCTTCTGTAAAATTTTGAGCTAAAAAAGGGAGTGGCAAACCACTTCAGTACCTTCGCCAAGAAAACCCCAAATGGGATCATGAATTGTCAGACACGGCTGAGCAACAAAAACAAAATACGAAGTAATATGGGGAGGTGGGTAGAATAGAAAGCAGCCTCCAAGAGGATCATGAAAGACCTCATGTAGGAGGTGGTGTTTGAGCTGGGCCTTGAAGCAGCTAGATGCTACAGTGGTTAGAATACTGGGCCTGGAGTCAGGAAGATATGAGTTCGAATCCAATTTCAGACACTGATTGCATGACCTTGGGCAAATCACTTACCCTTGGTCTGCCTCAGTTTCCTCAACTATAAAATAGGAATAATAATTGTACCTAATGCTCAGAGTTATTATGAGGATAAAATGAGATATTAGTAAAGCACTTAGCACATAGTAAGTGCTTAATAAATGCTTAGTTTTTTCCTTCTTTCCTTGAAGGAAGCTAGAGATTTTAAGAATGAGAATGGAGTGAATTCCAGGCCTGAAAGACAGGCTAAACAAAATATGAAGGAGATGGAATAATATGTTTAGGGAATAACAAATAGACCATTTTTTTGCTGGATTACAAACTGTTCCACTTAGCAGCTCTTAAAATGAAAAGTGAAGAGTCCCAACCCTATTCAGTAAATACGACAAACATCTCCATTTCAGGATATAACACGGAGGAGAAAACAAGGAAGAAATTAAGAGGAAAGATGTAAGCCAAAAGGAGAAAAATGTACGCAGCAAAGATACATGGGAAAGCACTTTTGTAGACTAGCATCTCTGCACCATATGGCCTTTTCCAATGTTGTTTCTCCAGAGTCCAGGAGTGGAGAACATGCAGCCTTGAGGCCACACATGACCCTCTAGGTCCTCATGTGTGGCCCTTTGATTAAATCCACTTGAGAACTTAGAGGGCCACGTGTGGCTTTGAGGCTACAGGTTCCCTAACCCTGGTCCAGAACTTCAAAGTGATGTTACCTTTTTGTAGCTGGTGGCCTAAATGGGAATGTCTCCTTTTGGTGTTGGCCTCACAGGCTCCCCACCTCTGGGTGACATGCTCAGCTAGTAAACTTCTATGCCTGTGGGAGCTATATTCTAATTCTTTCTATATTCAAATTCATTATATTAACTTTAGAGTATTAATTGAGTTGATCATTGACATTTTAAGCCATTTTTTAGACAAGTTTTTGAATTCTTTCTCACAAGTCTCTATGAAATAGCTAGGAGAATTACTTCTTTGCCTAAAAATTAAGAGATACACATAAAAAAAATGTAATCAGTAAAAGCCCAAACGCAAATCAACAAACTCAGGACCTTGAATTTGTTATGACATATAAAATGTTTGCCACAGATAAACATGAACTTACAGAGATTTTTTTAAAAAATCTACATATAATCCACAAAAAGTATTAAAAAATGAAGAACTTACAACCATGAGCAGAAAGTGTTAAAGCCCCCATTTCCCTCCCTGGGACAGACTTCTTCCTCAGTCCTTCTCATCTTCTGGGACGCCTATCTTCCTAAACCAAACCCTTTGCAGCTCAGGGCAAGGCAGGGCAGGTGAGTTGGGGGGGATTCAGAGGATAGGGGTGGGGAGGAATTTGGCAGAAGAGGGGGAAGATCAGAAGGAAAAGGAAAGGATGAAAGAAGGGTCAAGGAAAAGGGGATGAAATTAAGGAAAAAGAAGATGGGAGTTACAGGTCAGGAGTCAGCCAGAACTTACTGGTTTACTGAGCAGCCAATGGTTCAGCTGGACAAAAGGCTCTGGTATATTAAGTCAGGTGTGGAAGCCACCAGTACTCTTTATTTTCAGTTCACATAGACTCAAAGAAATGCCCATCTATTCAGTGAGGCACTTGACTTTTCTCAGGCCTCTCTTTCCCTACCTATTCTATGAATGGAGGTAATGATATTTGTACCTCCACAGCTTTGTTACACAGGAAAGTGTTTTGTAAATCTAAAAGCACACCAGAAATCTGAATTGTAATTGTTTTCTGCTTCTGCTCTCATCTACACTTAAATCATCCCAGGCAGGTTAGTATTTATTCCAGTCTTTAAAATCTCTTCAAAGAAGCAGATCCTAAATCAGCTGAATATTGACTTAGAAAACCACAATTTAACATTATCTATGTTGTATTGTATTTTTACCTATTTTGTTAAACATTTCCCAATTACATTTCAATGGTCATAAGCTTAATTAACACCTCTGCTCTAAATCATGTCTTCTGAACAACCTGGTTTTGCCTCACATTCAGTGAGTTATTATATCTTCTTTAAATAAATGTCTTTTCTTTCAATTTAAATCTCCTTCCTTTTTTTTTAAGTAGGTTTCTGAGACAAAAACCGGATGGTCTGTTTTTTGAATTTTTGGCATATGACATCATCATTGTGGGGAATGGTTAGTGGAGAAACTCCCTTTACCCATGAAAATCAATAACTGAGGGATTAAATAACTTGCCCTTATTCACACAGCTAGGGTATATCACAGGAAGACCTTGAAACCAGGTATCCCTGTCCAAGACTAAGCTATCTATTTGCTGTCATACCCTACTTATTATTTTTGCCAAATTAGCTCATTTCCCATAGCACTCCCCCCAAAAATTTTAAAAAATAATTTCTACTAATTTCTGCTGTTCTTTTATGGACTCCATGTAGGGGAGCCAAACCTCTGGTTAGACCACACAACCTAAATGGAGTATGGAGGGTACTAACCTCCCAGAACCTTTTATGCTTCCAGTTCATTCTCTCTGTTCCCTGGCATCAGTATCACCCAAATCAGCACCCAGTTTCTCTATGACAGCACAGGAGGAGAGGAGAGAGGAGAGAGGAGCAAGCAAGTCGCTGTAAGGATGCTGGGCTTCTTGCAAAGCTCTTGGACAACGTTGAGACTCACAGGAAGCACTTTTGTCATGAGTAGCTTCTACAAATCCTAAAACTCTGGAGCAAGGAACCCTTTTTATCAGGAATATCTCCTGGTCAGCACCAAAACTGGGGCACAAGGGACTGGGACCAGCCAGTGCTGCTGGTCTCCTAGATACTCTTCATACAAAAGACTCCATGTGTTCATTCCAACCAGTCCTATAGAATTCTTTCCATCCCCCAGGCCTCAGGGCTGAGCCTCTTACCATGAGAAAGGAAATGTCATCTTCCTTCATCTCCGTCTGTAGCCTCCCGATCTCGTGAGCCAAGGCCTCCGTCTCTTCTGCCAGTTGTTTCATTTTTTCTTCCACCTGCCTCAGTTTCTGCCCCGCCTCTTCAGTCACTGCATCCAGGGCTGCCCGCTCTTCTACTCTCAAGAACTCTCGGAGTTTCTCAAACTCCTGCCGGATCCTGCCCTGAAGCCAGGTAGCTTCCACCTAAGGCAGATGGGGGAGAATATGAGCTGAGCGGAGAGGTTATAAGGGCCTGGGAGAAGGTAAAGAGTAAGGAAGTAGGAGACATGGAGACAGAAAAGGAGTGGGAACAGAGATTTGTCAAGGCTGAGGAACACTGATCTTGAATCTTTGGGTGAAGTTCTGTGTTTAGAGGCTGAAAAGGATGATTTGGTAAATAAATGGATTAATTTTTCAAAACTTCAGCAAGTAATGAGAACAACATTTAAACAGTTGTATAGTACTTTACAATTTGCAAAGTTTTAAATATATTATCTCATTTGAGCTTCACAACAACCTGCAAGGCAGGCACTATTCTCCCCATTTTACAGATGAGGAAGTAGAGGCTGAGCACATCACATGGCTATTAAGTGTATGAGGCTGAATTTTATCTCAGGTCTTCCTGACTTAAGGTCCAGTGCTCTACCCACTACTCATCGTTTCTTAAACTGTCCTGACTCTCTTACTTAGAGTGACTCCATGAGTTTAAGAAGTGCTAAAGAGGTCAAGAGTGGAAAAAGTAAGAAGCCCTGCACCACACCACCTAGCTGCCTTGCTATGGCAAATATATCACAATAAGGCAACACAGCTCAGCTGAGGACTAAGAATGAGTCTAGGAGTTCAATGAAACAAGAACTGGACTATAAATGTTTGCTGAACTTGGTATTACTGGACCTAAGTTCAAATCTCAGCTATTCTAATTTCTAGCTATGTGACTTTGGATCAACCCATATCCTTTTTCAGTCTCAGTTTCATCATCTCTACATCAAGGGGCACACTGGAAAAGTGTCAGCAGCTCCCATCTTACGGTTCTTGAACCCCTAAGGTGTTCATGACAATGATGCAGGAGTCCACACTAAAAAAAGCCACCACACCTAATGGTGGCTTAAACAGTAAATCATTTCAAAGAATATTGAGAGCAGTGCATTAAAGTACCCTGAGGGTTCACTTCCTTTTTGTTATTAGAAGGGGTTTGAAGGCCAAAAAACATTGGGAACATCAGATAATCTATGAAGTCTCTTTCATCTCTCCATTTACAATCTTCCACTGATGTGTACATTGAGCTCAAAAGCTCCAAAATCAAAGAGGCCCATGAGCAACTCTGCTGAGAAGAATACTTTGCATTTCTTTCAGGGTAGGAGGTAACATGAACTGTGGTCAGGTGCCTCAAGATGTGGGCTCCTTGGCCCTGTTAATGGATGCCATCTAGGGTAGGGGTCAAGAAGGGCAGAATGTGGCCAACACTTTTAGTCCCCTAACACAGATAAGAAAGGCTTTTGTCTGCATCCTATTCAATGACATGCAGATTGAGTTAAAAAGCAAATGCAACCAGTCAAGTTGGATCATGTCAGAACTTTAGGGTTTGGAGGCAAGATTCCTGCCTAGTTTTCCAGCACTGAGGCTTTCTACACACACACACACACACACACACACACACACACACACACACACACACACACACAAGTTGAGTCCACAGACACTGAAAAAGACCAGAACTGGAGGACACAACTCTGAGGTCCACTAGTCTAACCTGAATGAGAGCCTCCCTGGTCTCTGCTTGAAGACCACCAGGGAAGGAGAATGGAATATAGTAAAAAGATTATAGGAATTGGAGTCAGGAACATCTGGGTTCAAAAATGGTCTCTGATCCTTGCTGCCTGGGCAAGCAAACAATCAATAAATGTTCAACACCTACTATGTGTCAGGCACTACGCTGAGTGTTGGGAGCACTACTGTCATTTAAGAGCTTATAGCAATCCTAAAACTCTGCAGCAGAGAATCCCTTTCAGAAAGAGTACCTGTTGGTCAGCAGCCAAAATGGCGCTGGGTAAGAATCCTCTGAGTCTCAGTTTCCTCTTCTATAAAATGGATAATTCTACCTCAAGTACCTACTTACAGGGTTAACAGGATCATACTTGTAGACCTGGAGGGGACCTTAGAGATCATCTAGTCCTCTAGTCCAATCCCTTCATTTTATAGATGAAGAAACTGAGGCCCCCCTAGAGACCCAATGGCTTGACCAACGTCATTATTGTTAAGTTGTTTTCAGTTGTGTCTGACTCTCTGTGATCCCATTTTGGGGTTTCCTTAGCACAGGTACTAGAGTGATTTGCCATTTCCTTCTCCAGCTCATTTCACAGATGAGGAAACCGCAGTAAGCAGGGTTAAGTGACTTGCCCAGGGTCACACTACTAGTAAGGGTCTGAGGCCAGATTTGAACTCAGGAAAAGGAGTCGTCCTGATTTCAGGCCCAGTACTCCATCCACTGAGCCATCTAGCTGCCCAGGGTCACATAGGTAATAAATGACAGAATCGATATTTGAATCCAGATCCCAAATCCATCCCTCTTTTCCCCATACTTCTTTTTTGTCTTGAGGCTCAAATGAGATCAAATGTATCAAGTGCTTGAAAGCATTTGTTAAGCACCTACCATGTGCCAGGCACTGTATGCTATCCCAATGTCAGTTATTATTCTTGCCTTCCTATTGCAGAGTGAGGGATCCTTCAGAAATGTCAGGCAGTACATGCTGCCCAGCTGCCATACAACTGTGAAAAGACTCTGAGGTCCCATGGCTGGGCTGTGACAAGGTCTACCCTCATCACAGAGAAGGGAAAATCAAAGAGACGGCATTGACTCCCAGAATTTCTTAATAGCACTGTCACCACTGAGGATGAGTCCTGAAAAAATATGCCGGGATGTGGGGACCTGGCCTTTGTTGCAGTCTTTCAGGGAGGCAACAGTGCTGACAGGGTCAGGCCACATTACAGTTAAGCCTCTGGACCCAACGGAACTGACATTTTCAGGGAGGAAGGAGGGATATGGTTTTGACAGGTGATGAAAGGCCCGAATGTCTGCAGGCTGCCCCTGACCTCATCAGCTTTGGCTGTTATAGCCCTTCACTGTGTGTCTCTGTTGGAATTGCATGAGCTCGAGCTGGGCATTTTTAGAGTGGCTATCCAAAGTAAGCAGTATGGTAGAGGAGAGAGGGCAGTGGACAAGTCAAGAAGACCTGCCTCAGAGACTTACTAACTTTGCGACCCCTAGCACAGCAGCTAAGGTTGCTGAGACTGTTTCCTCAATGCAAAATGGAGATAATGAAGATAAAATGAGATAATGTATGGAAAACCTTCACAATTCTTAACATTTATGTAAATGTCAGCTATTATTATTAATCAACAAGTATTAATTAAGTGCCTACTGTGTGCCTGGCACTGTGCTAGGGACTGGAGGATATGAAGACAAAAGCTAAAATCCCTGGCCCTACAACTTTACATGTAACAACTTACTATGTAACCTTACATGTAACAACAAATATACATATAAGTAAATACAAAGTATCTTTGCAATTTCCTTCTCTAGCTCATTTTACAGGTGAGAAAACTGAGGTAAACAGGCTTAAGTAACTTGCTGAGGGTCACACAGCTAGCAAGTGTTTGAGGCGAGATTTGAACTCAGGAAGATGAATCTTCCTGATTTCAAGTCCAGTGGTCTATCCAGTAGACCCCCCAGCTGCTCCTAGATGGCCACGACCAAACAACAAAATAAAAAGTACAAAAAGAAATACAAAGTAATTCTGAGATGTACCACCAGCAACATAAGGGATCAAGATGTGACTCTACATTCTAAATTGGCTGCCCAGTGCCATTAACTGAAAGACAATGTTGCACAGCTTACGGAAGGCTGGCCTTGGAGTCAGGAACGTCCAGGTCCAAATTTTGACACATTCTATCCGTGTGACTGTGGACAAAATTACTTCATCTCTCACAGCCTCAGGCAGCTTTTCAAGGCCAGAGGCTTAGCCTAGGGTCCACAGATTTCAGGGAGCCTGTGAACTTGGAAGGGGTAAAAAAAATGACATCTTTATTTTCACTGACTTTTATTTTCATTTGTAATCCTACGTATTTTATCTTGTTCATTTTAAAATAGTTTTGTGAAAGTGGTCCATAGGCTTCACTAGACTGCTAGGAGGCGGGTACCTAACACACATGAAAAATGCTACTTTTGGAAGTGTACAGAAATTAGTTGCCCATTTGTATGGGCAGAGGGAATTCTTCACTGGGGGTTCTCCACACTGATGAAATCAGAAACCTGGATGATTTCTGCCTTCCCCAATCACCACTATTAGTTGTCTGTACACTCAATTATAGACTGGGCTTTTACATATCCAAGTCTGAAGATAACACGTGTGAAGGATTCTATTTAGGGCATATACACACAACCAGTTTCATGAGCCTCGGGAAGCTGATACCTGCCAGTGAATTCAGTTTGAGGTTCTTAACAAGGAGGCCAAGAAAGCTTGTCCTGTGAGAAGAGTATGGAGCTCTCCTCACTAAAGCAGTAATTGGACCTAATCTGAGACATCCCATCTGAGGGCTTTGGCAGTTTCATTAACATCACTCATAAACTCTATCACTGAATGGGCAGACTGAGTCAGTAACACGGAGTTCCTGGAGTGCCCCAGGTCCTGTGGCACTGAAACCCCGCCCCTTCCTCACCACTGGCTTTTGCTCCAGGACAGAAACAGGTAGATAAGGGCACCAGAGAAGCTCCTATGGTGGGCTAGAGTGGAGGGATAGAATATTTGTTATGTTTATTTTGTGCCAAGCTCTGTGCTAGGTGACTCTAATAGGAGAAGACCATGTATAAACGGGTGCTGAAAAGGGAGGGTGGAGAGATGGAGAAGACCAAAGAGAGAGTTAAGCAAGAGTGACGCAAGCATGGATGGGAACCCTTAGGAAATGGTGGTGCCCACATAGAGGGCAAATGGCCACACTAGAGATGCTTAGAATGCGCTAGAGCATGATCGCAACGGTAAGAGGCAATGCAGACTCCTGAGAAACAGGAATGTGTTGGTGCATAACAGGAGGGAACTGGCTCTTTTTTTCTTAGCAGAGGAAGTTCTACAGCTTGAGAGACAATGCTCCTGATAGAGACACAGAAGCGTTGCAAACAGTGGCTGCAGGAGCTGGGCTAGAAACAGGCACCGTGAACGTCAGGCATCAGCAACCTCCTCCTTCCCTCCTAGGAGAAAGGAAGCTTCTTGAGGGAGACGACTGTTTCGTGTGCATGTGCGTGCGTGTGTGTGCACGTGTGTGCGTGTGTGTGTGTGTGCGCGTGTGCGTGTGTGTATGTGCGTGCATGTGCTTTGTATCCCTAGTGTCTGGTACTATGTCTCACACATAGTTGGCACTTAACAAACATTTATTGGATTTGTTGAAATTCTCTACAGATGAAGACAAAAAAAAGCAGCTACAAAGGGCATGTTCTCACTGAGATCACAAATGTAGTATTATTCATTTTCTCTTCTAACAGAAAAATGTACTCTTCATTATCATCATCATTAACGACAACATAAATAAAAAAATAATATAAATAAATCAAACATAAACATCTACATAATACTATGTGCTAAGTACTGTGCTAAGTGTCTTCAAATAGTATTTCATTTAATCTTCACAACAACCCTGGGGCATAGGTGCTCTTATTATTATTCCCATTTTACAGATGAGGAAACTGAGGCAGAGAGGTTAAGTGATTTGCTCAGGGTCACATAGCAAGTGTCACTTAGCTGCCCCTGTAACAATCACCACCACCACAACCAACTAGTATTCCAAGGTAACCAGAAAAATTTTTTAATAGAAATTGCTCTTACAGTTTTAAAGGACTTATGATGAAAAATGCTATCCACCTGCAGAGAAAGAACTGCTGAAGTCGGAATGGAGATTGAAGCATACTATTTCTTACTTTCTTTATTTTTCTTGGTTTTTTTTGGAGGGGTGTTTTCTTTTGCAACATGGTTAATATGGAAATACATTTTGCATAATTATACATGTATAATCTATAGCAAAATGCTTGTCTTCTCAAGGAAGGGGAAGGGGAAGGAGGAAGAGAATTTGGAACTCAAAATTTAAAAAACAGTGTTAAAAATTGTTGTTCCATGTAGTTGAGAAAATAAAATAAAAAAACAAACTGATCTTAAAGAGCCTGTAATGTTCTACTTAAGACAGAACAGAACATTTTAAATGAAATTTAAACAAAGGTTTTGAAAAGAAATTCTGAAAAGAAATGACTTCTTTATTAGTCATAGGTCATTGTTCCCAGAAAGCTGTACAGAAAACAGGTCTAGCTCTGAATTGGGTAACCAAATAGCAAAAAGGGTCTGCCTAGCTGTATTTTATATGCATTAGTGAGGAGAAAATTACAGGAGCTCAGGCAGGTAGCTAGGGAAGTGGTAGCAGGCACATGAAATTCAATGCAGGCTGGCAGCGGCCAGACACATTCTACTTCTCATAGCTGTTCATCCAGTGCTATGGCCAACTCCTGAGCTGCTGCTATCCCACAAAGAAAATATAAAATAAGAAGACAGGTATTAACAGGTAACCTCATATTTATTTTCAGCACCAACCAAGGAAGCTGTCCCCAAAATTCAAGGCAATCTAATAAGTATTTATAAAGCACCTAGTATGTTCAAGGCACTGTGCTAGGGTGTTTGGGTATATCAAACTAGCTCTACATACATACATACATACATATATATGCATATATACATATATACACACAAACACATGAACAAAACACCAGTCCTTTGAGCAGTCAGATTTCAGAAAAAACCTGGAAAGACTTACATGAACTAATGCAAAGTGAAGTGAGAAGAACCATTAGGAATAGTCCTTGAATAGCAGTTAAGGAGAATTGTAGAAGGAATAGATGAAATGTGGGAAGATCAGTCAGGAGGCTACTGAAATAAACTAGGTGGGAACAAGGATGACTGCAGTAGTGGTTAAGAAGAGGAAATAGCCCAGATTTATAGTCCTAATCTTCCAAGCTCCATCTTTCATTCATTTGTTCATTTCATTCAACAAGTATCTACACTGTATTGATTCTCTTTCCTTCCTCTCACTCTGTATTTCTAGCTCTGGCAGAGACTACCGGACAAGCCTTAGGACTTCTAAAACAGAAGGATGTAGAGGGAGAAAATTTGAGGTCCTTGTAGAAAAAGCCACATTATGTTAGGGCCAGGTAAAAGTATGACCCTCTTTTAAAGGTTATCATATTAACCAGGATCAGTGCCTATCCACCTCTTCTGCCTACCATCCTGTTTTCCCTTTTGTTTTCTGTCCTGGGCAGAAGGTCTACATTGCACAGTTTTCCCAATAGGACACTCACTTGATTATGCTTGACGATGGCTTCATAAGAACGACGCATGGCTCGGAAAGCTTTGGCCTTCTCCCGAAGACAGTGCTCCATATTCCTGCACTTTGCCTGAATGAGAAGGAAGATAGGAAAAAAGGAGGTCACAAGTCCGATATGTTCACCTTTGCCTATCTTTCATTGTCCTGGATCCTCATGACAAGCAAGTATGTTGGTCGTTAACATTTCTATAATTCTATGTGATTAACAAACAGTAATAACTCACTTTGACCTATCACCTTAAGTGATCTTTTTAGGAAAGCATTATAATTGTTATCAGACCAAGGTGGAAACTGAGGAACAGAGAGTTAAGCGACTTGCCTGGAGTAATATAGCTTAATACAGATGGTAAATGCTATCAATCAACAAGCACTTATGAAGTGTCTGCTATGTGTCAGGCACTGTGCTAAGAACTAGAAAAACAAATACAAAGAAGGTGCAGGGCACAGCCAGTACCAAAGTATAGAAACAGGAGACAGAACGTTATGTGCTCAAAGAATAGAGAAAAGGCCAGTTTGACCTGATGGTAGAGTAGTATATATTCTCCATAGGGTGAGAGGGGAAGAAGCATACAATGAAGCTGGAGAGAATGGTTAGGAGGCAGAACCAAGATTAGAATTCACATCTTTTGAATCCAAAACCAGTATTCTTTCTACTAGTGACTCTGGGGAAGTCACTTAACCTGTCTACTTCAGTTTTCTCAATAAAATGGGGATAGTGATAGCATCTATCTCATAGGGTTGTTGTGAGGATCAAATGGGAGCACTTAGCACAATGCCTAGCATGCAGTAGGCACTTAATAAATGCTTGTTCCTTTCTCCCATTCCACCACCATACTACATTGCCACATATTAACATGCATATATAGAAAACCATTTAAAAGTTTTTGAATTATATCTGAGAACCAAAAAATGTTTCAGAAATCATTTGGCTCAGTGCCTTAATTTCACTGATGAGAAAGCTGAAGCCTTGAGAGGGAAGGTGATTGGTCCAAGGTCTCACATAGCTAGATCATGACAGATCTAGACCTAGAACCAAAGTCTTTTTGAGTTCTATTCATTCCGAGTTCTATTATATCATGGAGTCATCTAACATACAATAGCTCTTACTACCTCTGAAGTGGCTTGGGTAAGTTACTTCACTTTCCTTCTCTGTGACATAAGGGAGTTGGATGAGATGGTCTCTGAGTTCCCTTCCAGTTCTAGAGGTCTGATCTTATGATAATAAATCATCAAAATTATTATTCTGTTTTGATCAGTTAAGTGAAAGTCTACTGTACCATGTGGTACATTGTGTAATTTTAAATTAAAAATATGTTATATATGCTACTTGTATATAGTGATAAGAGCTTCCATCAAGCTATTTGATTCATTAAACATATTTGTTGTACATACTACTAGAGACAATAAGAATAGTTTCTATTAAGGACGTGGGATCTCTGGGTCCTGCTAATAAACAAGACATGACTGAAGGTAGCAACACAGTAAGGTAAATGTTTAATTGACAGATGGATTATACCTATATTTATGCCTTTTGTTCTAAGTGTATTTGAAAGCAGAATAAAAGATTCATTTATCTTAAAACTTATGAGAAAGTTGGTAGCCCCAAAGAAGAGATATAAGAAAAAACCTCCCTCATCTTTGAAAAGGAAGGGGATGATCCATTTGGAATACTGCATATAAGGTCAGACTCTTTTTTGATATGTCAGTCAGCCAATTAGCATTTATTAATCACCTATTGTGTGCTAGGCACAGTGCCGAGAGCTGGGGATTCAAAGAAAGGCCAAGGGGGAAAAAGTCTTTTCTTTTAAGAAGCTCATAACCTATGAGGGAGACAATCAGGGTTGCTAGAGTCAATTTAAACCTGAGCTGGTTGTTAAATTTTTCAGTATGGGCATTTATATAGCCTCAGAAATTAGTAAATGCTACAAATCAGGGCTTGATTCATTATTTTGTTTACTGTCTAGACTTAAGAACATGATGGAGAAAATCTTAATAATGCCATTCAAATTAAAAGTGTGGCATAAGCACATTTTTCAGAGAGTTGGTTATTTCAACAACGAGCTGCTGACAACCAATTGATATCAAACAACTCTGTGCAAATAAGATACACGATACAGAAAACAAGTTTGGGCTAGTTTCAAAAGCAAGACATTAAGATTAAGTTGGACTGAAAGTTTTCTTGCAGAATAAGAGACTTTTAACTGAGGCTTATAGGAAGCCAGGGAAGCTAGGAGGAAATGAAGCAAGGGAAACTTGTAGGGTTGGAGATTAGTGAAAATGCTCAAAGTCAGGGAATGGAGTGCACATTCTGGGAGTAGGAAGGAAGCCATTGTCACTGTATCACAGAGTCCACAGTAGGGAGTAAAGTGTGTAAAGTCTGGAAAGGTGGAAAGAAGCTTGAATATGAAGAGTGAAAAATTTTATATTTGATCTTAGAGGGGATAGGGAGCCATTGGATGGGGGTAGAGTGGAGCAGTATGTTCTTTTGGAAGATCACTTTGGCAGCTGAATAGAAGGTTTGGAGTGGGAAAATACTTGAGGAAAGCTATTACAGTAGCCCAGGAATTAGGTGATGAAAGCCTGCTCCAAGTCAAAGGAAAGAATGGGACTTGTATGGGAGATATTATGAAGGTAGAAACAATAGGATTTGACAACTGGTTGGATATTGGGATGTAAGAGACAGTGGAGTATTGCGATGACACTTAGGTTTTGAGCTCAGGTGACTAGGATGATGGTACCCTCAACCATAAGAAAGGGGAAGGTTTGGGGGGAAAGGTAATGATTTCAGTTTTGGACATGCTGAATTTAAAATGCCTGCTGGACATTCAAAATGTCTCATAGGCAGTGGAAATGTGAGACTGGAGGTCGGGAAAGAGGTTAAGGCTGGAGAAGTAGATTGGAGATCATCTTGAAAGAGACAATGAGAGCTAATGAGATCACCAAGTGAAATAATATAACGGGAGAAAAGGACTCAGAACAGAGCTTTGGCATACCCCTACTGTTAACTGGCATGACCCGGATGAAGATCTAAGAAACGAGTTAGAAATGGAACAATAGACGGAGAACCAGGAGAGAGAAATTTCACAAAAACCTAGAGAGAAGGGAGTGTCAATGAGAAGAGGGGAATAATCTCAAAGAGGTCAAAAAGGATGAGAATTAAGAAAAGGCCATTAGATTTGTCAATTAAGAGATTATTAGTAGCTTTAGAGAGAACAGTTGTGGTTGAGTGACGAGGTCAGAAGCTATACTATAAAGACTTAAGATAGTGAGAGTAACATAGCAACACTTGCAGATGACTTTTTCAAAGTTTTGCCACAATAATGGAGAGAGTTATAGGGTGATAGTAGGGATGGATAGATCAAGTAAGGGGCTGTTTTTTGAGGATGAGGAAGACATGGACATATTTGTAGCTAATAGGTAAGCAGACAGTAGACTGGGAGTGATTGAGGATTAGTGAGAGAGTGGGAATACACAGGGGCATTTTGCTAGAGAACAGGATGGAATGGGAATACTTGTAAATGGAGAGGAGTCTGACTTGGGATGGAGAAAGACATCTCTTCATGTGGGACAGGGGTGAAGAAGGAAATAGTGGAAGAAGGGATAAATATGAGTGATGTGAGATAAGTAATGGGGGAGAAAATCTTGGTTAGTCTTTCTCAACTTTTTTCTTCAGCTTTAAATTTTTTTTATTATAAGGTATGGTTGGGGAGTGGGGAGGGACACAATGGGAATGTAAAAACAAAGGTGAAGTAAAATGAAAAGATAACACTTTTTAAAACAAGAAAGTTGGGTATTCCAGTTTAGATGTTCATTGTTTAATGAAAATTGGCCTTTCTAGGTTTCACTGGTTAATTAAATTGCTATCTGTCTTCCTCCATCATTTCATTTTGCTTCATATTTGTATAGTACCCATGTGGTGTTTAAGTTGGTAGTATAATATGATACATCTTGAGAAATTTACTAGATAAAAAGACCTGACTTCTGGTAAGATTTGGAGCTCCCTTCCAATTTCTGTGGTTTTCAATTTGCACAGCTACTCTGGATTCCAAATAATATTACATGTACATGCCTTTAAAAATCATGTTAGAGGGTGGGCATAGCAGCATACTATTGCAATCCAGGCTACCAGGGGAGGCTGAGACTTGTGGATCCCTTGAGTTTGGCAGTTCTGAGTTCCAGCAAGGCTAAAGCTGAACAAGTATCAACGCTCAGCCCAACACCAACATAGTGAGCCCTCAGGAGTCGAGGCCCACCAGGCTGCCTAAGGAATGGCCAACTGGTATAGGTCAAAAAAACAGAGCAGGTTAAAACCTCTGGGCCCATCAGCATTGGAATTTTCTCATGAATGGCTGCTGTACTTCCAGCCCAGGCAAAATAGGATACCCAGTCTCAAAAAAAAAAAATGTTAAGCTGGTTACTAGACTTAATGAGGCTATGAATCTTTAGTAATACAACTGCTGGAGAATCAAAATGGTAGGTGGCCCAAAGGGCATGACAGGATTAAGAAGGTGATAATATGGTAGCAAAGATGACCGGTGTACAAGTGGTATAAAATATTTCATGCATGATCAGAAAGGAAAGTGTATCAGTCATGTAGTGAGAGAAGATAACATGGGAACAGCCCTGAGCACTTCACTGATAATCCTGAATATTAAAAGGGTTCATGGGAAGATCACATTAGGCAGATCCTCTGTAAAGTATTTATAAGATAATACAGATAAGAATCACATAGAATCAAAGGATTGGTAGATTGGCACCACTAGAGGGAAAAATCTGTATCATGATCATGGGTTCATTTTAAAGTACTGAACTAAGTACCAGCCTATCCCAGAACTTGGCACATAGTAGGACTTTCCTAAGTCCTTGGTGAATGACTGATTGAATGCTGAAGACAAGAGTGTACCTGTACTTCAGCAAAGCATATGACAAAAGTTGCTCATGAGAAGCTTGTAGAGAAATGTGGACTAGCTGGCTGCCTGTCAAAGATGGGCTGGACAGGATTCTGGCATCTGATAAGAGCTTGAAACAATGATTCCATGAGTTGAGAAATGTATTTCAGTGATTATTTCGCACTGCAGTGCACAAAAATACAATGCCAGAGGACACCAGCATTAAATTAATGGATTGCTGCATAGTCAGAGTTGTTCCCTTGAACATATGTGCCGCACAAGATTTTTTTTTTTAAATGGCATTTAGGTAGTAATAAATGGAGGGGCAGCTAGGTGGTGTAATGTATACAGTGCTATGCCTGGTGTCAGGAAGACCTGAGTTCAAATCTGACCTCAGATACTTACTAGTTATATGACCCTAGGAGAATCACTTAACCTGTTTAGCTTGGTTTCCCTTATCTGTAAAATGAGCTGGAGAAGAAAATGGTAAACCGTGCTAGTATCTTTGCCAAGAAAGTTCCAAATGGGGTCATGAAGAATTGAGCATAACTAGAATGACTGAACAACAAAAATTAATAAGTGGTAGGTCCCTCATTTACATTTGCAAAATAGCATTAATATGGACCCTCAATCAGAATGTGGTTATAATTATGTTATTGAGAATTAATTTGGTAATATGGTATTCTACCATTTTAACATTTCATCTGGTGCTTTGTAGATCATATAGGTTTATGAAAGTGAAACACTGGTCTGGTACACACCTAAGCTAGGGGAATCCTAGGCTAAAGTCACCTATGACCCTCAACCTTGTAAATGAGCTTGATTTCTGAAGTCAACCCAGGCTTCCATGGGAGTGGAATGACCTAGAATGGCCACTGTTCCACTTCAACTTCTATGATATCTATTCTATGGTTTCCTGTTAAGTTCAATTTTCTCCATAATGAGCCTACCCTTGAATGGGCCTCTGCTTCCATAATCTTTTGATGAGGCCAGGACCCTGATGTCTAAGAGCTTTCTCTAGACTATTCTGGACATCACCCCTTCCACAGTCTCTAAACCCTGTTCCTTATTACAAAGATCAAAATGACAGACAGTAATAGCTTCTCCCTAAATATGTTTATATTATAGGGGCAGCTAGGTGGCGCCATAGTGCACAGAGTGCCAGGCCTGGAATCAAGAAGACTCATCTTCCTGAGTTCAAATCCAGCCTCAGACACATACTAGCTGTGTCACTTAACCCTGTTTGCCTCAGTTTCCTCATCTGTGAAATGAACTGGAGAAGGAAATGGCAAACCAGTCCAGTATCTTGCCAAGAAAACCCCAAATGGGGTCACAAGAGTCAGTCAGACATGAAAAATAACAGAATAACAATTCAGGTAGGCAAACAGCTGATACCTGCCACGTGGCCCAAGTGTCTACAGCCTTTGCCAAGAAAGACAGCCTTTGGGGTCTCAGTTTTTCTTTCACTGAATTATACTGTGAGGGAGGGAGGAAAGCACTAGCAGCTGTGAAGTCCATGACAGCTTCATTTAGAAAGGAGGTGGTATTTGAGCTGAGCCTTGAAGAAGGTTAAAGATTCTAAGAATGGGCCTGGATTATTGTTACTCCAAAGCATTCTATGTATATAACTATACACACACACCCCGCTACCCCTCCCAAGACTTTATTATTGTTAAGATGCTTGGAAACAAGTCATTTAATGATATGTTTCATTGATTCTCTAGCCATGGCAGGTTGATAGGGAACAGCCCAACTTTTCCAACAGATCTCCTTCATGTAGGTTCTCCCTCCAATTCTAAGCTATCTACTTCTTACTGTCACATGCAGTTCTTAGCCTTGTTCTTCCATAAAGAGTAATATGCTCTACCGTAACTGCTAGGTTCTGTCGTTATTCCCTTTTTACAGATGAGGACACTGAGACTCTACTCTGAGAAGTGAAGTGACTTGTCCAAGGTCATCCACCCAGTAAATGTCTGAGGCAAGATTTGAACCCAGGTCTTCCTGATGCCAAGTGTCATGCTCTTTCTACTTCCCAATACTACCTCTTTTTCCAGTTTTCAAGATTACTTTTCTACAAGTTCCTATATGACTTTGCACAGTTCCTTAAATGATCTAAGCTGGTGTGGGGAACCTGAAGCCTTGAGGTCCCATGTGGTGTTCTAGATCCTTAGGTGTGGTCCTTTGCCTGAATTCAAACTTCACGGAATAAACTGAGGTCTCAGCTCCCCACCCCGATCTAGGTCTTAACCAGCTGAACCATAAATACTTTCCTAATCCATTGCCACACTATAGCTCTCTGAATTTTTGAAGAACAAAGTTAAAATAAAAGAAGAGAAAAGAAAAGAAAAGGAAAAAAAAGAAGTCTCAGCCTTTTCTACATCCCCTGGAACTATTGGAAACAACCTCCTCTAGTAGGCAACATTTTCCTTTATTCTTCTTAGGCCTAATGAATTCATTCCCCCACAATTCTTCCACAATTTCCTTTTATGTCATTTGCCAGTGCTTTTTCACCTTACATTCTGCTATTGTGATTTTAGCATCAAATATGTCTTCTCTACCAAGCTGATTTACTATCATTAAGCCATGAATTTTTTCAGATGTGGTTATGAGTTTTACTGAGCTGAGTCAGACAATACCACCAAGTCATAGAGCTGAAAAGATCCTTAGAGATATGACATCAAAGTCTAAAACTCCCTGGTTTTAAATCTAAAGAAACTAGGCCCAAAGAGGAAGTGACTCGCACAGAGCTACAGTGTTAGCTAGTGACTGATCCTGAACAAACCAATGAGCCTTTGGGGTCTCAGTTTTTCTTTCACTGAATTATACTGTGAGGGAGGGAGGAAAGCACTAGCAGCTGTGAAGTCCATGACAGCTTCATTTAGAAAGGAGGTGGTATTTGAGCTGAGCCTTAAAGAAGGTTAAAGATTCTAAGAATTAGAAGCGAGAGCACAGTGAGCTCAAGGCATGAGGAACAGTCTGTTCAAGGGCAGATGGAATTTTGCACGTGGAGGACAGCAAGCACTGAATCAGATGATCACCAGCACAGGGAAGCAAAGGCAAAACTCTACAGTGGGAGAGGTGATACTGGCCATGTCTGGGCTTAGAGGACCAGCAGCCAGAGCCTGTCTCTACTGCTCCTTAGCTGTCAGATATAAGGCTAATCCTTCAGGTTGCCCAAGTCTGTTTTCTCATGTGGAAGATCTGGACTGTGCAATCTCGAAAATCTCTGGTCTCCCTGCCATTAGTCTATGCACTCTCCAGTCCCTCCCTCGCAGAGCTACCAAAATGATAATTTAAGGCACAAGTTTGAGCATGTCACTCCTCTTGGACCAAATACAAACTCTCCTGTTTGGCTTTTATGATGCCCTTAATCATCCACTTTCCTTTTCCAAGCTTAGTCAGTTATTAAGCAATTATTAAGCATCCATTATGTATCAGGAACTGGTACATACATACATGGAAAGGCAAGAAATCCCTATCAAGGGGATCACAGTCTAATGAGGGAGACAATGTGCAAACTATATGTAAACAAGTTACATACAGGATAAATAGGAAATAATGAACAGAGGAAAGGTGCTAGAATTAAGGGAGATTGGGAAAGACTTGCTGGAGAAGGTAGGATTTTAGCTGGGACTCAAAGGAAGTAGGCAAGATAGGAGGAAAAATATTTCAGTCATGGGAGACTGCAAGGGAAAATGACAAGAATAGAGAAATGAAGTGCCTTTTTGGAGGAACAAGGAGGCTAGTGTCACCAGATTAAAGAGTACATGGGGGGGACGTAAGGTATCAGAAGAATGAATTTTACATTTAATCCTGGAGATGACAGTCACTGGAGTTTTTTGAGGAGGGGATGATATGGTCAAATCTGCACTTTAGGAAGATTAATTTGATAGGTGAATGGAGGAAGGAGTGAACTGGGGGAAGACTTGAGACTGGGAGGCAAATTAGATGGCTACTGCCATAGTTCACAAGTGAGGTGATTAGGGTCTGCACCAGGGTGATGTTGATGTCAGGGGAAAGAGGGACCACATCTGAGAGATATTGTGACGGAAAAAAATGACAAGTCTTGGCAACTGATTGGATATTGGGGGTGGGGGTGAGAGATAGTGAGGAGTATAGAACAACGCTAGGTTTTGAGCCTGGGAGACTTTGAGGAATGTAGTGCCCTTGATACTAATACAGAAGTTTAGAAGTTGGGAGAATTTAGGAAAACAGATATTGAATTTAATTATGATTTCCTTTTCTCACACTTCAGTCAAACTAGTCTACTTGATATCCTTCACAAGCAAAATTCCATCTCCTACCTCCATATCTTTGAATGGGCTATGCCTCATGCCTAGAGCTCACTTGGCCCTTACTTCCAATTCTTATAACCTTTAGCCTTTTTCAAAGCTCAGCTCAAATATCACCTCCTACCTCTCCTGGACCTCACAGCCCCTAGGGTTTTCCTCCCTCCCCTTTAATATTACCTTGTATATATTTTGCAGGGGCAAGTAGGTGGTGAAGTGGATGATGCTGGGCCTGGAGTCTGGAAAAGTCATGTGACTGAGTTAAAATCCAGCCTCAAGATGCTTACTAGCTATGTCACCCTTGGCAAGTCACTTAACTCTGCTTGCCTCAGTTTCCTCAACTGTAAAATGAGCTGGAGAAGGAAACCACTTTAGTATCTCTGCCAAGAAAACCCCAAATCGGTAATATAGAGTTGGAAATAACTGAACATTGATATATTTTGTATATTATGTGAATCTATGTACATTGTTGTCTTCCTCTTGTGGAATGTGAACTCCTTGAGGTCAGGGAATACAGTGTTTTTATTTTTGTATCCCCAACACCTTACATAGTGATTGACTATATCCTAAGGTTCCATCAATCACTAACTAGCCTTTTTATTCTATTTTATTTTACAGATGAAAAAACTGAGGCAATCAGGGTTAAATGACTTGCCCAAGGTCACACAGCTAATAAGTGTCTGAGACTGGATTTGGACTCAGGAAGATGAGTCTTCCTGACTCCTAGAAAGTGATAATAATTCAGTCTTCTGAGAAGAGTTTCCCCAAACTGCTCTATTATTTAAACTTTCTTCCTGAAGACATTTTGTCTCCATTTTCTAGGCTGGTCCACTATTTTTCTGAGTTCCTGACATTTTGTATATAGAATTACCTTATCTACTGTATCTTACTCACTGAATTCTGGGAGAGACTTTTATCCTTTTCTCATTTGGCTCCTGCCATCCTTCTCTGACACCTCCAGTCTCACCTACATATCCTCTTACATAACTCCTTTCTAGTACTGAGACTCACTCAGGAAGCAGTTGGCAGCTATGGATAAATAATACCTAGGGCACAAGCCCTTTAATAAGAGGAAAGATTGAACAGTGGAAAATGTACTGATTAGAATCAGAGGACCTGAGTTTGAGCCCTGCTTCTGTCACTTACTAGCTGTGGGACCTTAGGCAAGTCATTTAACCAGAGTCTCAGGTTCCTCTTCTGTAAAATGATTGTATTAGATGGTCTCTTCTAGCTCTTTCAGATCCTGGACACTCTAGACATAGCATTTAGTAAGTCAGTCAATAAACATTTAATGAACACCTACTATGTGCCAGGCACTGTACACCTGCCCACCCTGTGCCTCTGGCCAGACAACAAGCTGTTGTTATTATCAATCATGTCTGACTCTTTGTCTCCCCATCTGGGGTTTTCTTGGCAAAGATGCTAGAGTAGTTTGCCATTTCCTTCTCCAGCTCATTTTATAGATAAGAAAACTGAGGCAAACACGGTCACACAGCTAGAGTCTGAGGTCAGATCTGAACTCAAGAAGATGAGCCTTCCTAACTCCAAGTTCTCTATCCATTGCACTGCCAACCTGACCCCAGAAAGCTTTCAGTAAGTGCCTACTATATTCCAGGCCTTGTGGTAAGCACTGATGAGACAAAGAAAGGCAATTAACAGTCCCTGCCACTGGGGAGCTCACAGTCCAATGGAGGAGACAACATGCAAGCAACAATATATTGTACAAACAAGATATATCCAGAATAAATTAGAGATATTCAACAAGGGGACAGCATTACCATTAATGGGAGATCAGCAAAGGCCTCTACACAGCGCAGCATCTGAAGATAACTTTACCTGCTGTCTTGGCTGGGATCTGCACATACTGCTTCTCTTGATATCTTCCTCCCCACTCCCCATCTGCAATGGAATATAAGCTTCCTGAAGGCAGGAGCTGGTTTGTTTTTGTCTTTTATCCCCAGCACCTAGCACACACTTAGTAAATGCTCTTTGAATTGAAGTAATATTGAGTACAGAAATGGTGGGAGATTCATCCAATATGGCACAGACTCCTTGGAACTCATCTAATCCAGCCCCTTTAACTTTACATTGGAGGAAACTGAGACCAGGAGAGGTAAAAGACCTTGCCATCCAAAGCTTCACAGATACCTAGTCCCAGAACTAGAATTTAAGCCCAGGTCCTCCAAGACAGAACAGAGCCAGCCCTCTTTTTACACCACTTGATCATCCAAGTTCCTCTCAAAGGAAAGAGTTTTCTGCTTTTTCTCTTTCCCAGAGCCAGGCCTTCACTTCCCAGCCTTTTCCAAAGATGCTTTTCTGACTCACCTTCATGTGTTGTCTTGCCTCGTTAGAACATAATTACCCTGAAGGTAGGGGGTGTCTTACCTTCATTTATTAATATCCCTGGAGCTTAGCCCAGTGCCTGGCACGAAGGAAATGTTTAATGAGTGCTTTCTTAATATCAGCACCAATCCCCTCATTTTATAAATAAAATCATAGGTGATCTGTCCAGACTCACACAGGTGGCTGAGATAGGTTCTCAATCCTTTCACTCCAGATCCAACGTGCCATACACTGAACTTTTCATGTAACTTGTTCTCCTCCAAGGAAAATGAATGGGGCATCCCCTCCTGAGACCATGCCCTGGGTAACAACTCATTCAGCATAATGGCCCTAAAACTGTAATGCCCTGGTTGGTAAATCAGTCAGTATGGATGCACATGGTCTGCTGTATCTGCCTGATCTCAGACCTCTGATGGTACTTCACATCCCATTTAACTAACACTTAATTCCCTATAACTGACTCCTCCCCAAGGCTTCCTCTTCTTACTTTGGCAAAAGTTAAGCAAAACACCACTTTTACTTCTAGAATGTCTCAATTGATTTTCATAGAGTTTGACTCTTCAACCCCTGGGACATTCAAACCTTTCTCCCCAGATCACTACTGCTGTATCTGTGTTGCGTTAGCTTCTATGGATCTTGTATAGATGTGGTTTATTTGCATGTTGTCTCTGGATTAGATTGTGAGCACCTTGTGAAAATGGATGGTTTCTGCCATTCTTAAGATCCTCAGGCGTGCCTCTGAAAGGGAGACAGATTTAGGTAACCCTGGAGAGCCATTTGCAGCAGGCCCTCTGCTCAGCATCTTATTTAGTATGTGAGTTCTACGCCTAGCGATGGTGGGCAGGAATGCTAAAAATTGGCAGAAGCTGGCACCACACCTCTTGCCCAGCCAAGGAATTTAATTAAAGTCTAATAAGCAGTATATTCAGAAGACACTTTTTCCCTTGAATTCTTTCCTTCCCTTTATTCCCTTTCCAATTATTAAAAAAAAAAAAAATCTAAGACCTGGGCAGGGTAGAAGGGGACTGCTCTGACCTTTTTACTCCTTACCTCAAAAGGGGAACTATGAAACAAGCTGAAGGGAGGAGGAGGGTGGAGGGGAGGAATCTCAGCTGGTGTATTTCAACTTGCCAGGCTTCCCCAATAACAGCTAAAAGAGATTATTCTATCATCTTGTAGGGGTACACACTCATGTAGAGGTCGTGTGATTGAGAAGAAAGAGTACTGAACTTGGGTTCGAATCCTAGCTCTGACCCTCACTCCCTCTGAATGTAAATTTTCCGATCTGTAAAACAATGACGATAATGCTTGCATCACCTACTTATCTCAGGAAGTAAGGAAAATGTTTTATTAATTCTAAAGCACTATATAAGTGCAAATCGTCATTTTGCCACAGAATAGTATGTATAGCGTTAGAAGGGAGCAGGCATTGAAGTTATTTAGTTCAACTCCCTCGTTTTATGAATTAGGAAACAAAGGGGAGAGGCCAGCCTATGGAAACTGGAGTAGTAAGTAGAAGAGCCCTCGGACACCAAATCCTATTCCTTTTCGCAAGAAAGTCTGCGAGAACCAGGAAAAGCTTCCTGTGGGACCTCTAAGAGTCCCTAACAACTATGCAATAGTGCGTACGCGGGGAGGGGGGATGCGGTCAGTAGAGCGGGAACAGAACGAGTTAGGCAGGGGGCGGGGCCAAGCTGGGCCCGGCCAAGTTCAAGCTCAAGCTCAGGGGAACTCCGGGCTTGCGGGCAGTAGCTGGGGGCCCAGCCCCAGGCGCCAGGTTTCAAGCGCGCGGTCCGGCCTCCCCGGGTGCGCCCACTCCAGTACTCCACCCTCGTGGCCAAAGTCCCCGCTGCTGGCCCCGGGGCGGCCCCTCTCACCCGGTAGTCGCGGGCCGTGCTCTGCACGGGCTGCACGCGGTGGCCCTGGTGCCGCGGATCGCCCTGGCACGAGCCGCACAGCAGCTCCTTGTCGTCCAGGCAGAAGAGGCTGAGCTGGCCGTGGTGCAGGCGGCAGAAGCGGGGCCCCCGTGGGCGGCCCGGGCAGGCCTCCTCGCGCAGCAGCTTCTCCACCAGGTTGTTGAGCGTGTGGTTGGTGCGCAACCCCGCCGGGGACGCCCGCTCCTTGCACACCGGGCAGGCGGGCGCGTCCTGCAGCTCCCAGCAGCGGCCCACGCAAGCCCGGCAGAAGTTGTGGCCGCAACGCAGAGTCACCGCGTCGCGGAACGGGTCGTAGCAGATGGCGCAGAGCAGCTCTTCCTTGAAGGAAGGCGACGGCCCCGTCGAGCCGCCAGCCCCGGGATCCATGCCTCTGCCCTGGGTCTGACGCGCCTCCCTGCGCTCCCAAACTTTCCAAAGTGTGCGTGGCCCCACCCCGCGGGTGACTCAGGCGTGGGCTCACCCCACCCTACACCACCCCACGCACTGCTCTGAGTGACACTGCAGCTGGCCAACCACTGTGGGGACGGTTTGCCCATTTTCCGTCAGCCTTGCTTCTCTTAAAGCTACTGCTTTCTGGGCGGGGCTGGAAGGTGCCCTGCGGGGGATAGGAGAGGCCTGGCGCCTCCATTCCTTTATCACACTCCACCCTCACCCCCTGCCCATTACCGCAGTCTGCCTAGCTGAGATTAAATGCTGAGATTCTCTCCACCTCTCCAGCAAAAACCCCGATGCAATGCTATAACCCAGTTTCCCACCTGGGATCATCAACTGAGTGTCTGGAAACCCTTCCCCTTCCCTCTTCATCCCCATCCCAGCTCCAGTGGCCGGCTCACTAAGGGGCTGGGTCTGAGATGCAGGAGTTGTCTTGATTTTGAATCTACTCTTAACTCACCAGAAGCGGGGGTACTCCCTCTGTTGGTGGAGAATGCAAAATCACCCTACTCCATTCATCCTTGTTTGGTTTCTGCTTTTCAAAATGCTTTTATGCCTATCTCCTCCTTTTGCAGGGAAAATGGAGGTACAGTACGATGAAACTGGGACAGTTAAGGGACCCAAGTGGGGAGGAAGTGGAGGTGATGACAATATGTAGATATAGAGGACACATGGAATGGATTTAGACTGGAAGAACTATTTGTTTGTACCTCTCAAAGGACAGCGCAGGTAGTGAAAGAAATATCTAGGTTCAGTCGTGAGTTCTGTATACAAATGATATCGGTCTCTGCCTCTATCCTATCATTGGAGGGAGTTTCCACAATGGAAATTCCCTGCAGCCATGAAATCATAGGGGAAAAAGACATCTCAAATCATTTTACTTTATATAGAAATTAATCAGATAAAGTGGATGTGACAATCAAAATGGAAATAATTCTAGTTCTCTAAGAACTAGAAGGGAGCCAAAAAAGTTAAGCCCATCCCTGGACTAAACTGTGGATTAAAGGGAGAGAAGATGGATAGTATCTGGGAACACTGGGTGTACGGGGTATTCTATCTGAGTCAACCTCTGTATTGTTGCCAGAGTGTATAAGTGTCGATAAAACTGAAGTAAACTGCTTGAATAATGTGAACTAGCACGGATAGGACTTTACATTGTATAACTCATTCCCTGGGATGCTCTCTTGCTGGAGAATGAAAGAAAAAGCTAGGATCCAGGGGGGAAAATTTTATGAGAAAAAGGAAAAATCCTTTATCCACTAGTTAACCCTAACCCTAACCCTAACCCTAATATTTTTTGATACCTAGAGTGAGGTCACTAAAAAAGGGACTTGTGAGATTTAGTTAGTAGCAAATGACCAAAAAAGTATACTTGTCTGGGGTCTAGTACATTAACTCATGTCTTAGTCTCTGTTTGGAGGTTCCATTGTTAGCTCAAAATCAGCAGCGCCAAAATCAAACCTCTCACATCACTCCCTGTAAATGGGATTTTCCATTCCTAAAAATAGCATCCTGATAGATTGTAAACTCCCTGAGGGAGTTTTCATCTTTGTAACCCCAGCGTTTGGCACAGTGCCTAGTACTGTAATAATATTGACTTCTAATTCCTACCTTTATTTCATAGAATCATGGGAATTTTTATCCTAGTTGAAAGAAACTTCTAGAACATGCAATGAATAGCTAAAAGGAATCCCTATTCTAACATCCCTGGAAAGTGGACCATCCAACTGTTAAGTCTATAAGCCTCTTATGAAGAGGAATCTACTACTCCACCAGGTAGGTCATTCTACTTATACACAGCTCTAATAGGAGATCAAACTTAAATTCATCTGTTTTTAACTGTTATTCCTTGCTACGTTCTTTGGGGCCCTAATAAAATAAGACTAATCCCTGTTCCATTTAACAGATCTTCAAATATTTGAATTCTATCTTATTTCTCTATGAGTCTCTTTTCTCTAGGCTAAACATCCCCAGTTCCCTCAAGATTCCTCATATGACATGAACTCAAAGCCCTTCACCATCCTGGTAGCCTCCCTTTGGGTACTTTTCAGTGTTCTTTTACAGTGATGGGTACAATTGAGAATAATACTCTGGATTTGGTCAGATCAGGACAGAGTGCAAAGGGATCATTACACCCTTAGTACTGATAACTGTAGCTCCATTGATGCATCCCAAGATGGAAATAACTTTTTGACTGTCAAATTACATTACTGATTCATTGGACTTGGGGTCCATAAAACTCTACCTATTCACACACACACACACACACACACACACACACACACACACCTCACACCCTACCATCTAACCATGCCTCCACCATCCTGTATTTGTGAATAAGACTTAAAATTTTTTTGTGAGGAAGATGAGATTTGATTCCCCCCCACCCCTCACCCCTAGTTAATGTAGTCAGAATGTAGTTGAGCTTGAAGTTTTCTTAAATTCAATTTTATTTAATTTTCAATTCTGAATTGTCTCCCTTCCCCTCCCATTGAGAAGGCAAGAAAAAACCCATTACAAATATATATAGTTCTGCAAAATAAATTCCTGGATTAGTCATGTCAAAAAAAAAAGAGAAAAAATTATGCTTCAGCCTATGCTGAGCCTCTGTATGGAGGTGAATAACATGTTTCATCATGAGCCCTTTGAAACCTGTGGTTGGTTGATGAGTAACTAAATCTTTCAAAGTTGATTATCATTACAATATTGATATTATTGTATAAATTATTTTCCTGGTTCTGCTCACTTCATTTTTGCCTCAATTCATACTAGTCTTCCTAAGTTTTCCTGAAACTATTCCCTACCTCACTTCTTATAGTATTTCATCACAATCATATATCATAACTTCCTAAGCCATTCACCAATTGATGGGCATCCTCACAGTTTCCAATTCTTTACCACTACAAAAAGGGTCACTATAAATATTTTTGTATGTATGGGTCCTTTTCCACTTTCCTTGATTTCTTGGGTATAGACCTAGTATTAGTGTGGTTAGATCAAGTGGATGCAGGATTTACTAACTTTTTGGATATAGTTTCAAATTGCTTTCCAGAATGGCTGGATTAATTCATAACTCTACAAGCACTGCATTAGGGCACCTGTTTTCTCCATCATGACATTTTTCTTTTATTTTGTTACCTTAGTCAATCTGATGGATTTGATTGGTACCTCAAAGTTGTTTTAGTTAACATTATTAATGATTTATAGCATTTTTTTCACATGGCTGTTGATATCTTAGATTTTTTTTCCTCTGAAAACTGCCTTTTCCATACCCTTTGGCCATTTATCAATTAGGGAATGGTTCTTTTTCTTGTAAACGTGACTCAGTTCCCTAGATATCTTAGGGATAAAACCATGATCAGAAAAAATTTGCTGCAAAGATTTCACCCTCCCCTCCAGTTTCCAGCTTTTATTCCAACAGATTAAATTGGTTTTATTTGTGCAAAACCTTTTTAATTTTATGTAATCAAAATTATCCTTTTTACTTCTTGCGAACTTCTCTTTCTCTTGTTTGATCATGAACTTTTCCCCTATTCATGGGTATGAGATACCAATGCACCAGTACCCAGTACGAAATTGTTTTGATCATTACAACTTTGTAATATAGTTTGAGATCTGATACTGCTTAATCTCCCCCTTCCTTCCCATTTTTTTCATTGTCACTTGATATTTTTGAACTTTTATTCTTTCAGATGAATTTTGCTATAACTTTTTCTAAGTTCTATAAAGTAATTCTTTGGTAGTTTGGTAGGACACTGAATAAGTAAGACAATTTAGATAGCATCATCATTTTTATTATATTGGCTCAACTTTTCTATGAAAATGAATAATTTTCTAACTATTTAGATCTGTATCTGTGTGAAAAGTATTTTGTATAATTGTGTTCATACAGTTCCTGTGTGTGGTTTTGCAGATAGACTTTCAAGGATTTCATACTGTCTATAGTTATTTTAAATGGAATTTCTCTTTCTATCTCTTTCTATTAGATTTTTGGCAATATACAGAAATATTGATGATTTATATGAGCTTATTTTGTATCCTGAAACTTAACTAAAGTTGTTAATTGTTTTGATAAGCTTTTTCATTGATTCTAGGGTTCTATAAGTAAGTCATCAAATTATGGACAAAAAGTGATGATTTTATTTCCTCTTTACCTATACGTTCCTTCAATTTCTTTTCTTGTCTTATTATAGCTAGTACAATTTGTACTTTTTCTGTTTCTAGTACAGTATTGAATAATAGTGGAGATAAAGGACATTTTCATTTCACCCACCCACATATCACCCCTCATTGTTGGAAAGGCTTCTAACTTATCCCCATTACAGATAGTACTTGTTTTTGGTTTTAGATAGATACAACTTATCATTTTAAGGAAAGCTCCTTATTTCTTTGATTTCTAGTCTTTTAAACAGAAATGAGTTTCAAATTTTGTCACAAAGCTTTTTCTACTTCTGTCAAAATAATCATATAATTTTGTTGGTTCTATCATTAATAGTCAGTTATGTAAATAGTTTTCCTAATATTGAGCCAGTCTTGCACCCCTGGTATAAATTCAGCCTGGTCACAGTGTATGATCCTTGTGACATCCTGTAGCCATTCCCTTGCTAATATTTTATTTAATATTTTTACATCAATATCACAGAAATTGGTCTATAATTTTCTTTGTATTTTTAAACCTCCCTGGCTTAGGTATCAAGATAATATTTTTTGATGCTCTAAATCACTATTGATTAGAGAGATGCAAATCAAAACAACTCTGAGGTACCACATCACACCTATCAGATTGGCTAACATGACAACACAGGAAGATTGTTGGAGAAGATGTGGAAGAGTTGGAACACTAATTCATTGTTGGTGGAGCTGTGAGCTGATCCAACCATCCTGGAGAGCAATTTGGAACCATGCCCAAAGGGCTACTAAAATGTGCATACCCTTTGACCCAGCAATATCGCTTCTAAGACTGTATCCCAAAGAGATCATAAAAATGGGAAAAGGTCCCACATGTACAAAAATATTTAAGCATCTCTCTTTGTGGTGGCCAAGAACTGGAAATCAAGAGGATGCCCATCAATTGGGGAATGGCTGAACAAGTTGTGTTATATGAATGTAATGGAATACTATTGTGCTATAAGAAATGATGAACAGGAAGACTTCTGAGAGGCCTGGAAGGACTTATATGAACTGATGCTTAGTGAAAGGAGTAGAAGCAGGAGAACTTTGTACACAGCAACAACCACAGTGTGGGAGGAATTTTTCTGGTAAACTTAGTCCTTCACAGCAATACAAGGACCTAAAACATTCCCAAAGGACTCTTGAGGCAAAATGCCTTCCACATCCAGAGAAAGAACTATGGAACTGGAATGCAGAATGAAACAGACCTTTTTCTCTTGTGTTATGTTTTGTTTAATGTTGTTTTATGGTTTCTCCCATTCATTTTAATTTTTCTATACAACATAGCTAGATAGAAGGTGAAAATGTATTTTAAAAAAAGATCATATTTTTTGTTATGGGATGAATTTGATAGAATGTCTTCTTTACCTATTAATAAAATAATCTATATATTTTTGGAAATAATTATTCCTTAAATTTTTGATAGAATTCCCTTGTAAATTCATCTCTTCCCCCTCACGTTGGGAATTTACTTATAGCTTGTTCAATTTTTTTTCTTAGATTAAGTTATTGAAACATTCTGTTTCCTCTTCTGTTAATTTAGGTGTTATGTTTTTGTAAATATCCATCCATTTGATTTAGATTGTCAGTTTCATTAGCATGTAGTTAAGTGAAATAGCTCCTAATAATTGCTTTTATTTCTTCTTTAGTTATGCATTTACCTTTTTAATTCTTGATCCTGGTAATTTGGTTTTCCTCTCTTTTTTTAGTCACATTATCTAGTGACATCTATTTAATTGCTTCTTTAAAAATAATTCTTAGTTTCATGTATGAACTCAATGATTTTAAACTTCCAGTGTTGTTAATTTTCCTTTGATTTTTAGGATATCTAGTTTGGTGTTCAGTTGGGAATTTTTCAGTTGCTGGTTCTCTAGTTGTTTTAGTTGCATGCTTAATTTGTTTATGTTTATTCTCTCTTTTATTAAAGCAACTCCTTAATAAGAGAGGGCAAAGATCCAAGCTGTTCTCCCTGCCTGAGTGCAAATAGGGTGTGTATGTGTGTGTGTGTGTGTGTATGTGTTTCTGTCTGTCTGTCTACCTGTCTTCTGTGTTTGGTTACACAAGTACCAAGACAAAATAGTTTATTTTCCTACCTGAAGGGATTTCCAGTCAAATTCAGTTTCCTAATTCCTATGGGGAAAGAGTCCCATGTATTCTCTCAAGAGGTCAGATTTTCCCTATGAGAGAGGATGCTTAATTTTCTTTTTCTTTTCTTTACTGTATTTGGGGTGAGGGACACATTTTCAAGTACCAAGACAAGGTCGTAACTTATGAGAACTTCACAAAATGTTACTTGCTTGTTATGTTACCATGAATTTGGATGGGTGTAACCTCTAGCCTCACTTACTATGGTAGATCTGTATCCTTATTAAAGGGTGGTCATTGCCACTTTTTTATGGTTATCGCCAAATAGACTTTGCCAAAAAATGCTTTTGTAAATTTACTGAGGTCAACAAATGTTTAACTGGAGAAAATGTGAAGGGAGGGGAGATGTAACCTTCTCCCCCTTCCAGCTCAGCAGATAGAGTAACAGAATGTAGCAATACCTGATAAGGTTGTAATAAGTTAACAAGGTCTTGTAATACCCTAGGATCCCTTTATGAGGTGTGAACACCTTTCTGATTGAATGAAAAAGAGACCAACTTGATTGGCTAAGAAAACAAATTAGCCATGCCTCTGGGAACTTTAAATAGCTAAACTCTAGATTCATTTCAAGTTGGTGAGTGGGAGAGATTGAAAGCCAGGAAGTTTATTGTGGAGGAGGCCCTGTTAGGGGGTAAGGAGGCATTTTCTTTCCCCTTCTGTCCTCTTGTTTACCATGTAACTTTGAAGGGAAGCTACTGGACCAGTAGCCAACATTACATCCAGCGGGTAGCAGAGATACGTAATCTAGTTACAAAGAGACAGTTATTGGAAGGAGGAAATAGCTCCCAAAAGCTCAGTACTTGGCAACAAAGAAGAAAGTTGAGTTAGTAGCAGAATCTGAGAATCCGGTTGAGCAGCCCATCTAGAAGGGATCCTATAAGCTAGTATAGCAATGGGTTGCCTTAACAATTGATTATCCTATACTGCCATAGGCTAGATTGGCTCCAGCAGGCTAGTACCTTGGATCTGAAATAAGAATGAATTGAAACGTTTAAGTTAACAAAGTTTACTTAGCCATACCAGGGGGAAAGTGCAATGAGGATTCAGCTGAGCCCAGTACCCCAGTTTTGGCCGTGCTCATGTTCCACCCATCGGAGGTATTATGGAGGAGTCTTTGACGCGTGCTCTGTGGATTTCGTTTGTTTGTTGGTGTTTTGCTAAGGTGGTCAGGAAGCCATGGAACCAGTTTGAATATTGGTCCCCTGAGTCATTCAAGTCTTAAGGACAACTTCAATGCCTTTTAAGGTAAAACTAGCTTAAGCTATGTGGAGCAGAGCCTAAGGAAAAGCTATCTGAACCTACACAGCAAAGTCCTAAGAAGTAATGCACCAATCACATATACTGTACTGTCTTACTAAATTCCTTTGCTAAAAGCTAATTGATCGAGTTGTTAATGGGAAGCACATGGGTGGGGGCTCCTCAGCAATATTATTGTTAAGAGTGCAGACCCATGGGATTACTCTTAAAATCAGAGACCTTTTGGAGACATCATCTTTGAGTATAAGTGCTATTGCAAAAATTTTCAGGATCCTTGGTAGCCACTCTATGAATAAGTCAGCAGTTTACAGACAGGAAGACTGTGGTTTGTTCTTCTACTCAAGAGCACAACATACTATATCAGTAGGCAATTGACATGTGTGTGCCTCACAATTCCAAAGATGACATATACACACACATATATGTATATATGCACATGTATGTGTGTGTGTGTGTGTATATATATATATATATATATATATATATATATATATATAGTGGGGGGGGGTTTCCTCCTAATTTAAATGAACCAGAGTTTGGGTAAGATCAGGTAGGGCACATAGGAAATGCTAAATTTTTAACACAAGAGAAAAGATGCCTGAACTGTTACAAAGCCTTAGTATATAGCTACTTATAGAAGACCAATGAAAACAGTATCAGTTTGTTGATTAACATTTGTTAAGCTCCTACTATGTGCCTTATTAGATAGAATAAGAGAAGTGAGTTCCTAGAACTATCCAAAGTCCTATAAGTTTTCTTTTGTAACCATGAAGTGATTTGAGGAAGGGAGGTACTGAAAGAGGCATTCCAAACATTCAGCATCACATAGAAAAAGAAAGAAATATGATCATGGTAAATATAGTACAAAAATGGAGCTAGTTATGTCCTTCTAAAATCCACTTTCAATAAGTTGAGGAAGGATTCCAGAGGAAATATTGCACAGGTATTCTATGTAATAGGTATGTTGGTCAAATCTCTTGTTTCTTCCTTTGAAATATATGAAATTCACTCTTTCCTCTGTACTCCCTTTGCACCACCCTAATTTAGGCTCCTATCACCTTATTTCTGACCTAAAACGACAGTTTCCTAGATGTTGTCCTTTTCTCTCCTATCCAGGCAATCCTATATTACTTACCAAATTAACTGGGACTGACTAGAAATACTTTTTGGAGGCTGAGCTCCAGGGGTGTAGTTTAGGGATGAGATATAGTCACATTGGGAGAGGGAGAGTTTTCATTGTTTCTCCAAAGGATTTTTTTTTGTTTTAGTTGGGGGAGGGCCAATATGGAGTAGGAAGTTTGCCTGTGGAGGGAAGACTACACCATCTCCACCATGTTAGTCCCTATGTTTATTAGGGTTCTTCAGATTATAGGATCATAGATTTAAACATAGAAGGGACAGTAGATTATCCAAGTTCATCTCACCCATTTTACAGAAGAGGAGACTAAAGATTCTAAGAACTGAAGGGTTTTGCCTATGGTAATACAGGTAATGTGTTAAACATGAGTCATGAACTCATGACCTATTACTCGATGGTACCACACTGTCTTTCATTAAGTAATTATCCTAAACTACTGTTATGTCATCATGTCACATCCTTGTAAAGAAATTCTATGTAAATTTCTGTTGTGTTACTCGAAAAATATTTAAAAGATTCAGAAGGAAGAGGTGGGGGGGTGGAGAAAACCCACACAACCTTTCAAAGTAGAGTGCTGGGAGTCAGTTCTTAACATTCTAAAACTGTTTTGTTGGCAGTACAGTAGTAAGAAGCTTATTCAGTGCTAATTGACCTGAGTTGTCGGAATGAATGATTGAAGGTGCAGGTTGCTATGGTAACCAAGGTAAACTTTGGTTTGATCGGGTAAGGAGTGGGGATGGAGGACCATGACTACTATTTGCTTGGCAGAGCTTTGTTCTAATCCCTTGGAGAAGAAAGGAGAAGGGAGAGGGTGGAGTTTTCTGGCAAGAAAAGAGCCCCTGAGAGAATGTAGAATTCTGAGAAGCACACAAGTAAAGGCAGTAACCAAAGCAATCTTCCTACTACTGTTATTTGCAAGAAGGGTTTGTACAGGGCATAAAATCTTGGCATAGTCTGGAAACTGAGTCATTAGGTAAATGGAACCTTAAAGCTGGAAGCTTGGTTTTTCGGGGGGGGGTGTGTTTCTCAGAGGAACGATCAGCCATAATCTGTTTGGCCCAGATAAAAAGAAGTTGGCCCCCTTCTAAGTCAAGCAGATCTGAGGACAGAATTAAGAAGAGAACCAGCTATGGAGGAAGGCACAACTCTTGAGTTTTCTCTTCCCTTTTTACCTTGTGCCCTTTAGAGAATGCACAAATGGGCATGGAAGGGGGCAGCAGTGAGGGTTCCTATTCTTTCTTCTCCTACCTCCCCTCGTTCCTCCCACTCCTACTGGCAATGGGATCTTGTAGCAGAAGCACATGGAGGGAGATCAGTTACACAGTGAAGTCAAATCAAGTCCATGAGAGGAATGAGAATTGGAGTTTAAATCCTCCTTGGAAACTAGCAGCCCTAGAGCCAACTCTTGCTGGTTTGAGGGTAGGAATTCTGACTCCTTTGTAGAAAGAGCCTAGTAGTAACCTAAGCCAGAATTTCATCTGAACTTGAAGTTGGAGGTGATGGAGACCTTGACCAAGCACAAGTCATATACCTAATCTACAATTAGGGACAGAATGACTTGTCTAATAGAGATACTACTGCTTGGGATCAGTGTCTTGAAGATGTGATGAGGATACTTGAGGTAGAAGGGAGGTCATAGCTGCACTGGAGTAAGATGCTTTGGCCGTGCTTTTGCCCTATGTGTTTCCCTCTCCATTTATGAAACCTTTGTGTTTCTGTTCTTTCTACTGGTATTGTGTAGGTACACAGGAGAACACGCTCCCATAGGTGAGATGTTTTGTTAATATTTTGTCTAACTGTGCCTTTTCTTTTTTAAAATTTCATTTGAAATTTTTTTAAAAATTCATTTTCTTTCTCATTCATTTCCTCTTCCAATGAAAAGAACAAAAACAAATCCCTTGCAACAATTGCACATATGTCTGGCAAAAAAAAATTCCCACATTGATTGTTTCCAAGAAATATATCTTATTCTGTACTGTGAGTTTGTCAGTAAAGCTAGATACTTCAGCATTGATCCTTGAGATTAGGAATTGGTCATTGATTTTATCAGAATTTATGAATCTTTCAGAGTTGCCTGTCTTTACAATGTTACTTAGCAGCATGTCTAGAACATAGTAGATACTTGATAAGAATTTGTTGGCTTGACTTATTGATTTATAGTTTAAAATGTTCTCCTTGTATTCAATCACTCTGCATCAGTTCATACAAGTCTTTCCAGTTTTGTTTGAAACTGCCCCTTTTATAATTTCTTATAGCACAGTGGAATTTGATTGCTTTCATATTTTATGCACCCATTCCCCAATTGATGGGCTTGCAAAAGGCTGTGAGAGACATCTATATCTATATCTATATGTACATATAGATACATACATATGTATGTATGTATATATAGTCTTATTCTCTTTCTTTTATCTCTTTGGGGGTATAGGTCTAGTAGTGGTGTTGTAGGATTAAAGGGTATGTGCCCAGTTTAGTAACTTTGGGGGCAGGAAATTGTTTTTCAGAATAGGTTGACCTATTCATACCTTTTCCAGTTCAGAGTTCATTAGTGTGCCTATTTTTCTGCAGTCCCTCTAATATTTGTCATTTTTTTGGTCAACTTTGCCGGTTTGATGAGTTTAAGTAGTACCTCACACTTACCTTATTTAAAATTTTTCTAGTTATTAATGATTTGTAGCATTTTATATGGTTATTATAACTTGAATTTCTTCCTTTGAAAAGTGCCTGTTCATATCCTTTAACCATTTATTGAGTGTTACTATATCATTTCAATACATACTTTTGCTTTGAGTTAATTGCATCCTTTGACTGTTGAAGATAAACACATCAACAGGTACTTGTGAACTATAGTTTTAGGAGTGAACACTGAACCTGGGATAATCACACCCCCTCCTTCACTCCCATCCAACTTGTAAAGGGATGATTGTCCTGAGGTATACTATGTATATGTGTATGTATATTATATATACACACATATATGTATACATATACAGCCCTACCTCCAACAAATGTGAAGAGAACAGGAAAGGATTCTTCCATAATGCATATCTTATTGTTTACCTGTGGGTCCCTACAGGAGAAAAGTCCTGACTGTGTGATGTACAGAGGAAAGCTTTCAGTAAGACATTGAATTTTCATGTTTATTAGAGTTACAATATAGGAGAAATTCTTTCAATGTAACTTTTATGAAAAGAAATATATTAATGACCACCTGCAAATTTACTTACGGTAGAAATCTTTTAACTCTTATGTGATTTAAACAGTACAGGCAGTAAATCCCTCTTTTTAATTAAGTTCTTCTGGGGATTTCTAGTTCAAAGGAAACTTTAAGTTTATGGAATGTTGCTGCTCTGGATTTGGATCCCAAGTCCCCTCTAGCCCTCTGTTGCATTTCAGGCATATATCATTACCTCTAATTGACACCAGTCCATCAAGGCACATCCTACAGGCCAAGTTCATCTAATCAATGAATAAAGCTTTATTAAGCACTGGTTACGCGCCAGGGACTGGGGGCTGCAAGTATAAAGAATGAATTAATTTCTGCTTACCTGATGCTTAACTTCTAACGGGGTGGGAGTGTGGGGCAGGCAATAAGTAAATATATAAACACAAACTGAGTAGCCAGCATGGAAACATTAAGTACTATGTACTGGGCACTAAGGCAAGCTATAGGGACATAAAGGTACATTTAAAGAAAAAGACCCTGTCCCCAAGAAGCGTTCTTTGTAAGGCAAGAGACGACATGTAAATAACTAGGGTTGTGTGTGTGTGTGTGTGTGTGTGTGTACATATACATTAAATGGAAGGTAATCTGAAAGGATAAACATTAATAGCTGGAAGGATCAGGTAGGACCTCCTATGGTAGACTTTGAGTTGAGCCTTAAAGGAAGCCAGGGGATTTAAGAGGCAGAGGTGAGGTGGCAGAATAAATATGAAGTCGTTAAATATACAAGGCAGTTTAGAAGGAAGAACAGTGGCATTTGGAGGATCAGGAAAGACATCATATAGAAGCTGATTCTTGAAGGGCATCTGGTAAGAAGAGTAGAATTCTGAGGCAGGGGTGAGGAGGGAGTACCTTCTATTTGCAATTGGGGATTAGTCAATGAGCCCATGCTTTACAAACATGCAGAGAGTGACACTGATGGAATTCTTCACATGGAAGAGACTGGGGAGACTGCTTTAGGAAGAATTGGAAAGACTTTGGACCATGTGTAGACATTCTAAAAGCAAATCCAATCTGGAAGTTCTTTGACTGGCTATGGGGGGATACGAAAGGATATTAGTTGACCTCTAGCCCACTCTCTTTTTTTCCTGGTGGAGTATCCATTGAGAGTCAGTGCTGTCAAGGGAGTGATCGTGGGTACACTCCCTACTTAGTTAGACATGTAGCCTATGAATGCAGGCCTTGAATTCTTTCACTCAATTTTTGTTTTAATTGTAGGGCAAGAAGATTGATATGTAGTCTGTGACCTATGAGTTTTAAGAGGGCAGGAGACTGAGTCATCCAGTAATAAAGTCTGTGCCAGGTTTTGCAGCCAACCTAGCATGGATACTTGAAGAGTGACCTTCAGCACCCCAGCCATCAGGAGCTGAGATGAGGATTCATCCGTCAGTGAAGACATATTTGGATATGAACTTGGTGGGACCAAAGCTATGTTCAAACTGTGATTAATCTAAGCCAAATCTCCCTAGGGAATGGTGTGTGCTCCTAAAGTCTTGAGGGCAAATCTTTTCTTATTATAATTTTGAGGTAAATATCCTTTCGTAAAAGCTAATTGATGTGAAGTGACTAAATGGAAATGGGGTGCTAGTCACTGCTGAAGAACAGTGGGGAGAATATACTTGGATTGGAGGCTTGAACTGATGGCATTATAGAAAGATAACCCCTCATTTAGCTACATCATATTTATTTGTAATCATTCTTTTTACATTTATTCAATTATTATATATTATGTATTTATATTACAATATATATTTTATATGTATAAATTGTATATTATATCATATCATACATATATTTGCTTCTTGTCTCCCTTTTTAGAATGTAAGCTCCCTAAGAGTCGATTGTTTTATTCTCCGTCTTTGCATCGCCAGTATCTTGCACACAGTAGTTGTATAATTTGTAACATTTGTTGGTTGATTATCTCTTTTTGACATGGTTAGTTGTTGTCCTTTGTTCTCGAAGAGGAGCAAAATGACATCACTATGATAAAGTCAAGTTTTCATGTGTCCGACTGTGGCTGATCAGACCAATATGAGCTTGGAATGCTCTACCACAGATTGGGCACAGATAGTCCATGGGAACATTTGGGGTAGATACTCCAAATTTGTGCATCCTGTGTTTCCTTTGAGTTGTTTCAATTCTGCTTTGCTCACAGAGCACAGCCCCTTCTCCAAAGTGGGCATGCCATGCTGAGTGGTCCTGTGCCAGTATCTCTCATGTCATGCAATCAATTCCAAGGTTCTTGAGAGAAACCTTGAGAGTATCCTTGTATCGCCTGCCCCATAAAATAGTCTTTTTGACAACCGTACATTTTGTATTCGAACAACATACCCAGGGTCACACAACCAGGAAGTGTCTGAGGCAGGATTCAAACCCATTTTTCCTGAATTCAAGCTCAACCCTCTCCACTATACTTTCTAGAGTAGAGGTGATAATTGAAGCCACATAAGGGGATAAAATTGGCAAAGGAAAGAGTATAGAAGAGGACCAAGGACAGAGCCTTGAGAAACACTTCAGGTGTGGGAGGTGGAAGATGAGCTTATGGAAGATGAGCCAATGAAGGAGACAGAGAAGGACTGGTGAGACAATGAAGGAGAAAACCAAGACAAGCGGTGTTAAAGAAGCAAAGTATCAAGAAAGAGACAGTGATTGGCAGCTTAAGCTGTTTTAGAAAGGCCAAGGATGATAGAATCTAGAAAAAAATGTTGTTGAATGTGGCAAGCAACAGATCATTGGTGACCCCTGAGAATAGTTTTGACAGATGGGTTGGAAATCACATTGCAAGAAATGAAAGAATGACTGGCTGATGAGGAAGTAGAAGCCATGAGTACAAACTGGTTTTCTTGAAAGTTCAGCAATGAAGCGAAATTGGTACTGGAGCGTACCTTGAAAGGATGTTTTTTTTTTTAATGGTACGAAAAACCTGAGCATGTTTATATTCAAAATGAAAGGAGGTAGTAGAAAGGGAGAGAGAATGATCAGTGGATTAAAGTCCAGAGGAAAATGAATGAAGCATTTATTAAGTACTTACTATGTGAAAAGAAAGCACTGGGTATACAAATAGAAAAGTAATACAGACCCTGTTCTCAGGGAGCTCACATTCTAGTAAGGGAGACAACATATGTGACATTGCAGCTGCAAGGGAAAGGGAAAGGACCCATGGTCCTTTGAGTGCAGCAGTGAAGCAGATGGTAATGCCTCTTCTTTAATGTCATTTCCACTGCTAAAATCACATCAGTTCACGATGCGAAACCACTCACAGTTCCAAGGACTTTGGTGAAGAGAACTTTCTTTTCTATGTCTTCAGTAACTTTGACTATAGCACTTTTAGGCGTGGTTGTCAGGCTTCATTTCCACAGGGAGTGCTTCACAGGGTGAAGGTTGCAGACAGTGGACTGGATGCATTGCTCTTCTAAAGACTCTTGGATTTAGTGTCTTGGGCTGTCTCCATCAGAGTCTGGGGAGAAATGGTGGTCAAGGTGCTGGTGATGGGTTGACTTGGCTGGCATGTGCTACTTCCCGTTTTTCCCTTGGGGTACCTTGCCTGCCCTAGGAGTAGCAGCTGGTTAGCAGTTGGCGGGAATGGCTGACTCCTTCTCCACAGGTGTTCTGAGGGCTGTGAGGGTTGGGCTGGTGGTCTTAAGGAGGTTAGGCCTCCCTTATGCTCATCTGCCTGTTGATGGTAGTTGGTTAGCAGCTCTATTGCTGGTAGTGATGAAGAAGGTGAACCCCTTCTCCACAATGATTTCTCATTCAATGATGGCTGTGGGAGCTGGAGACAAGTCTGTTGATTTGGGGTACTCCAGTATTCCCAAGGCTTTTGGCTTAGGGTCCTAGTCTTTATCCATCAGGATCTGATAGTAAATGATGGTCATGGTGGTAACTGATGGTGGCTTGATTTGCTGGAACATTTTGTTTCCTGACTCTACCTCAAGAGACAAGAAGGAGTGAAATGCAAATGAAATCAATGGGGTACAAGTAAAAGAGTTTCACTCTGAAATAATAATGGCAACAATTATAAGTATGATAGCTGTCATTTTTGTATAGTGCTTTAAGATTTGCAAATCACTCAATTATTTTATGTCCTTTGGTCCTCATGATGATTATCCTATAAGGTGAAGTCCTATTATTACTCCCAGTTTATAGATATGAATGTAATAAGATGTTCCTAATGGTTGCTATCTCCTCTCCCCCACCCCAGAAGTACTGCCTGGGAAGGAGATAGGTGAGATACTGGGGAACTGATGTGGCCATACACAACCAGGAACAATTATTGTTAGTGGTTGCTAGGAAGGGCAAAAATAATCAAGGAATGCACTGGGATTGTATGGGGTACATGAACTGAGAAATTTCCACCAAGGCCAGATATGTTTTATGTAGGGGCCATTGGAACAAAGCAAAGGACTTGCTTTAGTGTAACCAAAGGTGGCATAATGGAGATAGATCACAGGGTCTGGAGTCAGGAAGATCTGAGTTCAAATCTGGCATCAGACACTTATTAGCTGTGTGACTCTGGGCAAGTCACTTAACCTCTGTTTGTCATAGTTTCCTCATCTCTAAAATGGGGATAATAATAGCACCTGCCTCCCAGGGTTAATGTGAGGACCAACTGAGATGATCATTGTAAAGAGTGTATCATAGTTCTTGGTACATAGCAAGTGCTATTTAAGTCTTCATTATTAATATTGTTGCTATTATTGCTTTCATTGGTCACACTAATTCAAGGGCAGTAAAAAAAATAAAACATAAAACTTGTTAAGAGACCAACCTAGGGCAAAAACATTCCACTTGGAAGATAAACCATCAGGGCAGCAGAGGACATAATAAGTTGGTTTAAAACACCATCAGCAGAGGCAAAAAAGCATCTTCTGCTTCTACTTTGACCGGGATGGAATATGAATAGTGGATGTATTTGAGAGAAGAATGCAGAGTTCGTGTATCAGAAGCTGCATTCCAGTGAACAGGTTTGGGAAACAGAATAAAAGCCATGATCCTTCCCAATCCTCCAAAATAGCGAATCAGACTTCACCGGTTGTTTATAGGTGCATTTCATCTTTACTCCATGCAGAAGTGTGAGTGGAAATTGAAAAAAAAAAAATACAATGCATTTCTACACTTGAGGGGATCTCAAGTGACAATAGTATGCCAATCATTTTTCAAGGAAACATGGAGGAAAATACTTTTCTAGCATCCGAGAGCGTTAGGGCTCCAGGGTCTTAGGGACAGTGACAATGCATATTTCGGATATAGCAGAATAAGCCCGAAGTTTCCAACAGAAGTTATCAATAGGAAGGTGACATTATGATTTTAGTTTTGCTTAGATCCACCAGTTATCTCTGGAGTATAAGTAGTGACTGGAAGCTACTCCAATCTATTCAAAGTATTAGCTGAATATTGAAAGTAAAAGATTGGAACTTGCTACCTATACAATTCAATCATTCAAGCAGCCTGATCAGATGATTCTGGGAAGATGGGAGTAGATTGTGGCAGAGAACACTTCAAGAGCACTGATTCTTCCAACTTAGAACTAGACCTGAAGAAATTTGATATTGGTGCCTGTGTGTCTGAGGAATGGAAAAACCGGTTGAGTGAGAAGTGGGGCAGAAGGACAGGAACATTCTCTATCTTAAAAAAAAAGCTTATTTTTATTTTTTATAAAACATTAATAATGTTTAGTGTTTAAATTTAATGTTTGATTTTATAATATTAATTTCTGAATGTATTCCTATCCCTACTCTACCCCCTAAAGAAAGAAGGAAGGAAAGAAAGAAAGAAAAAAGAGGAGAAAGGAATGAAGGAAGGAAACATTTATGTAACATTAATCGTCTGCCAGGCACTGTGCTAAGGACTTTACAAATTGCAACAACCTGGGGTCAGTCTTTTCAGTTGTAACTGACTCTTCATGGTGCCACATTTGGAGTTTTCTTGGCAGAGATAAAAAAGTGGTTTGCCATTTCTTTCTCCAGCTCATATTACAGATGAGGAAACTGAGGCAACAGGGTTGAGTGACTTGCCCAGGGTCATACATCTAGTCAATGTCCGAGACTGAATTTGAATTCAGGTCTTCCTGACTCCAGTTTCAGTGCTCTATCCACTGTGCCACCTGGCTACCCCACAACCCTAGGAGGTAGGTGCTGTAACAAAGCCAACTTCTTTAAAAATTAATTTATTTGTTTTCAATTTTCAACAACAACTTCCATAAGTCTTAAATTTTCTCCCTCTCCCTCTCCCACCCTCCCAGAGATGGCATGCAGTCTTTTATGGGTTCTATACATACATTCTTATTAAATACATTTTCATATTACTCATGTTGCATAGAAGAATTAAAATGAATGGAAGAAACCATGAGAAAAGCCAAAACAAAACATAACACAAGAGAAAATAGTCTGCTTCATTCTGCATTCCAGTTCCATAGTTGTTTCTCTAGATGTGGATGGCATTTTTCCTCAAGAATCCTTGAAGAATATTTTAGGTCCTTGCATTGCTGTGAAGGTTTAAGTCTTTCAGAGACAGTTCACATTGTTACTGTGGCTGTTACTGTGTACAATGTTCTCTTGGTTCTGCTCATTTCACTCAGCATCAGTTCATGTAAGTCTTTCCAGGTTTTTCTGAAGTTTGCCTACTCATCATTTCTTAAAGCACAATAGTATTCCATTACATTCCTATACCACAATTTGTTCAGCCATTCCCTAATTGATGGGTATCCCCTCAATTTCTAGTTCTTGGCCACCACAAAGAGAGATGCTATAAATATTTTTGTACCTGTGGGACCTTATCCCATTTTCATGATCTTTTTGGGATACAGTCCTAGAAGCTATATTGTTGGGTCAAAGGGTATGCATATTTTTGTAGCCCTTTGGGCATAGTTCCAAATTGCTCTCCAGAATGATTGGATCAGCTCCCAGCTCCACTAACAATGAATTAGTGTTCCAACTCTCCCACATCTTCTCCAGCATGTATCAACTTCCTGTTCTGTCATGTTTACCAATCTGACAGGTGTGATGTGGTACCTCAGAGTTGTTTTTATTTGCATTTCTCTAATCGATAGTGATGTAGAGAATTTTTTCACATGACTATAGATAGCTTTAATTTCTTCCTCTGAAAACTGCCTGTTCATATCCATTGACCATTTATCAATTGGGGGATGACTTGTATTCTTGCACATTTAACTCAGTTTTCTATATATTTTAGAAATGGGAACTTTATCACAGACACTAGTTGCAAAAATTCTTTCCCAGTTTTCTGCTTCCCTCCTAATCTTGGTTGCATTGGATTTGTTTGTGCAAAACCTTTTCAATTTAATGTAATCAAAATTATCCATTTTGCACTTCGTAATATTTTCTATCTCTTGTTTAGTCAAAAATTTCTCCGTTCTCCATAAATCTGACAAATACACTATTCCTCGCTCCCCTAATTTGTTGTATCAGCCTTTATAACTAGGTCATGTACCCATTTGGACTTTATTCTTGTGCACAGGGTCAGGCATTGGTTTATACCCAGTTTTCGCTACACTGTTATCCAGTTTTCCCAGCAGTTTTTGTCAAACAGTGAATTCTTATCCCAGAAGCTGGAGTCCTTGGGTTTATCAAAACAGTAGATTGCTAAATCATCTTTTGTAAGAAAGAATAAAAAGTAAAGAGAAAAAAAGCAGCGCGGCAAGACTAACACATCATCTGTCTGACAGTATATGTACCATTTCACATCCATAGTTCCCCACCTTTATAATGAAAGGAAGGGAATATATTTTCTCAGTTCTTCTCTGGAGCCAAATTGGCTCATCAGTTTCACATGGGATTCCCCACCCCCATCCCCTGTTGTTCCTGTCATTGACATTGTTGTAATCATTGTGTATATTGCTTTCCTGATTCTGCTTAATTCAATCTGCCTCAGTTCTCTGAATCCTTCATATTTATAATCCCTTATGGCCCAGTAGTATTCCATTACATTCTTGTAACAAAGTTTGTTTCAGCTATTCCCCAACTGAGGATGAGGACCTACTATTTTTCTAGGTGTTTTTTTTGTAACACAAAAAGTGCCACTATGAATATTTTGGTACATACAGCATCTGTCTTTGGTCTCTGACCACTTAAAAGACTAGGTGGTCTAGTGACTCAACTTTACATATAACTAAATGTGGACATGTTGTCTCCACCCCAATAGAATGTAAACTCCTTGAGGTCAGGGCCTATCTTCACTTCTATCTTTGCATCCTCAGTGCTTAGCCAAGTGTAGATATTTAAGAAACGCTTGTTGATTGATGACGGATCCTACCTAGGAGATGATGTTTCAATTTTGTTTCAGATTTGGTTATGAGTTCCTCATATTCAGCTAGCCAGTCAGCAAACGTTTATTAAGTGCTTTTTCTGTGCCAGAGAGTGCATTAGGTGCTTGGGATACAAGAATGAGCAAAAACCCGGTGTTTTCTTTCTTTCTTTCTTTCTTTCTTTCTTTCTTTCTTTCTTTTTAAATATTTATTTATTTATTTATTTAACTTTTTACATTCATTTTCACAAAATTTTGGGTTCCAAATTTTCTCCCCTTTTATCCCCTCCCCACCCCAATACACCAAGCAATCTAATTTTCCCTATCTCCAATCTGCCCTCTCTTCTGTCATCCCTCCCTTCTCTTGTCCCCATCTTCTCTTTTCTCCTGTAGGGCCAGATGACTTTCTATTCCTCATTAACTGTATGTCTTCTTTCCTAGTAGCAACAACAATATTAAACAGTTGTTCCTAAAACTTTGAGTTCCAAATTCTCCCCATCCCTCCCTCCCCACCCATTCCCTTTGGGAAGGCAAGCAATTCAATATAGGCCATATCTGTGTAGTTTTGCAAATGACTTCCATGATAGTTGTGTTGTGTAAGACTAACTGAATTACCCTCCATCCTATCCTGCCCCTCATTGTTTCTCTTCTGTCTTTTGATCCTGTCCCTCCCCAAGTGTTGACTTCAAATTGCTCCCTCCTCCCTTTGCCCTCCCTTCCATCATCCCCCGCCTTGCTTATCTCCTTCTTCCCGACTTTCCTATACTGTAAGATAGATTTTCATACCAAAATGAGTGTGCATTTTATTCCTTCCTTTAGTCAAATGTGATGAGGGCAAACTTCTTGTTTTTTTTTCTCAGCTCTCCTCTTCTTCCCTCCACTAAAAAGTCTCCTACTTGCCTCTTCAATGACATATAATTACCCCATTCCATTTCACCCTCTTTCCTCCCACTGCTTTTCTCTCTCACCATTTACCTTAATTTCTTTTAAGATATGGTCCCATCCTATTCAATTCAATCTGTGCTCTCTGTCTCTGTATGTGTGTGCATGTGTATATGTGTGTGTATGCGTGTACACGTGTGTGTGTGGTCCCACCAACTACCCAGATACTGAAAAGTTTTAAGAGTTACAAATATTGTCTTTCCATGTAGGAATGTAAACAGTTCACTTCTGGTAAGTCCCTTAAGACTTCTCTTTGCTGTTTACTTTTTCATGCTTCTTCTCATTCTTGTGTTTGAAAGTCAGATTTTCTGTTCAGCTCTGGTCTTTTCATCAAGAATGCTTGAAAGTCCTCTGTTTCATTGAAAGACCATATTTTCCCCTGAAGTATTATACTCAGTTTAGCTGGGTAGGTGATTCTTGGTTTGAGTCCTAGTTCCTTTGACTTCTGGAATATCCTATTCCACGCCCTTCGATCCCTTAATGTAGAAGCTGCTAGATCTTGAGTTTTCCTGATTTTATTTCCACAATACTGGAATTGTTTCTTTCTAGCTGCTTGCAAGATTTTCTCCTTGACCTGGGAGTTCTGGAATTTGGCCACAATGTTCCTAGGAGTTTCTCTTTTTGGATCTCTTTCAGGTGGTGATCGATGGATTCTTTCAATACTTATTTTGCCCTCTGGTTGTAGAATGTCAGAGCAGTTTTCCTTGATAATTTCATGGAAGATGATGTCTAGGCTCTTTTTTTGGTCGTGACTTTCAGGTAGTCCCATAATTTTTAAATTGTCTCTCCTGGATCTATTTTCCAGGTCAGTTGTTTTTCCCATGAGATATTTCACATTCTCTTCCATTTTTTCATTCTTTTGGTTTTGTTTGGTGATTTCTTGGTTTCTCAGAAAGTCATTAGACTCCATCTGTTCCATTCTAATTTTGAGAGAACTATTATCTTCAGTGAGCTTTTGAACTTCTTTTTTCCATTTGACTAATTCTGCTTTTGAAAGCATTCTTCTCCTCATTGGCTTTTTGAACCTCTTTTGCCAATTGAGTGAGCCTATTTTTCAAGGTGTTATTTTCTTCAGCATTTTTTTGGGTCTCCTTTACCAAGGTATTGACCCGTTTTTCATACTCTTCTTGCATCTTTGTCATTTCTCTTCCCAGTTTTTCCTCCACCTGTCTAACTTGCTTTTCAAAATCCTTTTTGAGCTTTTCCAAGGCCTGAGCCCACCTGACATCCCCCTGGGATGTCTGGGGTACCGAGGCCCCGCCCTCCACGTCTTTCCCTGATGGCAAGAATATGTCCTCGTCATCAGATCCCGGGATCATTTGCGTCTGTTCAAAAAAACTCTCTATAGTCTTATTTTTCTTCCCTTTTCTAGGCATTTTCCCAGCCAGTTACTTGACTTCTGAGATTCCTGTCCACCCCCACCTAGATCCGCCCAGCTAGTGCTTGGGGTCTGAGATTCAAATGGGCTTTCCGCAGCAGGAGCGGCTGCTATTCAATGTGAGCTTTAGTTCTGGTGCTGGGGTGGGGGCAGGGCCACCTCCCAGGCTCAGTTCCCTCAGGGGCTTTATGCAGAGACCTTCAGAAATGGAGCGGGTGGGGCAGGGCCGTCTCCCAGGCTCAGCTCCTTCAGGTGGTTTATGCAGAGACTTTCAGTAATGAAGATCCTGCCTGCTGCTGGGGGAGTCCTGGGCCGCCGCTGCCTCCACCACCACCCCCACCTCTGCCTCCGCCGCTTCCTGCCCCTGCCTCTGCCTCTGCCGCTTCCTCCCGAGGGGGCCCGAGCCACAGAGACACCCGCTCCCCTCTCAGTCAGCCCAGGTGTGTCTCTCACTGACCTATAGAGTCTGTGGGCAGAGGGACCTTCCAGGCCGCCTGAGCTTCTGTCCCTGAAGCCTGCTCGGATCAGCTTCTCTGGGGCCGCGGCCAGGGCAGCGCTGGGGTGGGGTCCGCTTTCCGAGGCGCGATGGACCCTGGGGATGGCTCTCCAGGGCTCTCTGGAACGGAAATCTCTTCCACTATGTTTCTGCACACCCTGCAGTGATCCAGAACTTATGGGGATCTCTTTTTACATTAAATCTATGGGCTGTGGGTTCGGAGCTCACATACATGTGTCTTTCTACTCCACTATCTTGACTCCGCCCCTGGTGTTTGCTTTCTGATAGTGGAGACAACATATAGATAAATTGGGACATGCACATTATAAACAAAGTAGATAGAAGGTAGCCTTATAAGGGAAGGCTCTGGGACCTGGGGCAACGTTTATGTTCTTTCTTTCTAGGACTTCACTAGATCTTCTGTAAAATGGGGAATAATATTCCTTGCCCTCTTTATTCACACAGAACTGCAACTGGGGAGTGGGGTTTGTGACAGCAGCTAGGCTTGCTTTATGTGGACAATTTAGAGGGTGGTCGCAAGCTCCTTTTGGGGAACACTACTTTCTCCCTTCTGGTGTTTCCATTCTAGGAGTTTCATGCACAGATGGAAACACATATTTGGACCAAAAAAAGGACTTTGGACAATTCTCAACCACTCTGGACTTCTGTTTACTCATTTGTGAAATAGGAATTATACTTGTTCTACCTATCCCATCAATCAATCAAGCATTTATTAAGTGCCTAATATTCACTAGACACTGGGTTAGGCCCTAGGAATACAAAGATACAAGATAAAATGATCACCATCTGATTGAGGGACTGACAGTTTCATGTATTTTGTTGCTGTCATTGTTATTGAGTTGTTTCAGTCGTATCCAACTCTACATGACCCCCTTTGGGGTTTTCTTGGCAAAGATACTGGTAGCTTTCCATTTCCTTCTCCAACTGATTTGATAGATGAGGAAACTGAGGCAAACAGGTTTAAGCAACTTACCCAGGGTCACACAGCTAGTAAATGTCTGAGGTCAGATCTGAACTCAGGAAGATGAATCTTGCTAATTCCAAGCCCAGTGCTCTATCCACTGTGCTACTTAGCTACTCATTTACATGTATAGTTAGATGCAAAAATTTTCATAGGGAAGGTTCTAGAAGCTTGGAGGAACAAGAACATCTTAATGTAGGAAATGGTGCTTGAGTTGAACGTTGATGGAAATTACAGATTCTTAGAGATGGAAATGAGGAGAAAATACATTTCAGGAATAGGGATAGCCAATGAAAAGATATAGAGGCAGGGTTAAATATAAAGAGTTATGTATAAGAAACAATAGGTCAGCCTGCTCCCTGCCCCCATTATTGGGGGAAAGCAGGATTCCAAGTACCACAGTGAATATACATAGTACTTACTTAGCCAAGAAACTCATTTATTCAAATTGGTAGCAAAACAGAAATCAGAGGAAGTCTACATATGAGAATATATAGCAAACAATATAGATTGAATTAGTTTTCTCATTGGGAGTGAGGTAACTCAGCTCAACCAAGAGAAGTCTTGAGTCCCACCTAAGGTGAGGTTCCCTGGTCCCAGATGCAGCAAGCTAGAGATAGGGATATAACAAAGACTGTCAGCTCCTCTCACGTTGGCTTCTTCCCAGAGGTTTTTCCTTTAGCAAACTGAAGTAGGTTTGCATCTTCCACCTTTTCTCTCAAAGCCAGGAGCCAGATATTCCCAAAGTCTGGAGACTCAGTGACTAGAAAAGAACTTGAAGAAGACTGTGGAGACCAGGGATCTCCTGCTCTCACTAACTCTGCCCTGTCCCTTATACAGGTGCAGGGTGTTGATCTCCACCAACTGGAAGAAAGTCTCCTACCAATGGGCTTTGGGACTGGGGTTACACTTACATTTTGTTTCCAAAGTGGGCAGGAGGGAATAGAAAGATAATCAATGTACAATGTAAATCAGGTATGGGACAGCTATCTACTTAACACAAAGGAATACTTAAAGATAAATGTTCATTGATAGAAAAAATTTAAACAAAAAGCAGGAATAACCTATAACTACCACTACACTACACAAGTTGGTACTTAACTTGAAGTGTTTTGTGAGACTGCCAAATAAACATTTCACATTTCATCTAAACTACATTGCACTTACTCCTTCAAAATACATATCTTCTAGTAAGCCAGACCAGATATTGGGCTCATCTTCCTGACAAGTGTTCATCTTTTCCAAGAAGCCCTAGAGTAGTTGTTTCCTCATAGAGTTCAGCTAGTACCAGCTGAGGAACCGAAGGTAGCCACCCAGAAGATCCCTATCAGGATCACCATTTGCTCAAATTAGACACACAAAGAAACAGAAGAGGCAGCTAGAGACCCAGGATAAAGCTTGCCTAAGTTCCTATTTCAACTTCCATATAGAAGAAGTTGCCATGCTGTTGTGAAGGGGTAAGAGCACTTGAGGGAGGCTTCAATAGTACTGACCCAGTTGACAGATGACAAAAAGAGAGGGCAGAGCTACTCTTTCTCATCAGTTCTACCTAGTGATCAACAGCATCAAGGAGATAGTCAAACAAATGGTGAGGTCCTGTTGGTGATTAAGCCTGTGGTCACCATTTTCATAGATATAGAACTCATTTTTTAAGGTCCACTGACTTGGGGCACTCTAATTGACTTAGTGGCCAATGGCCCTTACATGCCTTTGACATAGCCATCAAATCCCCTTGATGCAGGGCTGACACCTCCCTTCATCTGTCAGGGGTTGGCATAGGGAAAACCCAGTATTTCTTGTCTTATCCCAAAGCAACAAGCTTTCACTGGTGAGCCATGTGTTTCCCTGGACCCACTCCATGGTTCTGGGGTTCAATCCCTGCTACTTATATCTATGATTTAATGATCCCCACTAGAATGTAACCTCCTTGAGAACATGAATTATGTCCTGATTTTTCTTCGTAACTCCTTCCAGCAGCTTGCACAGTGCATTTCTATTTGCTATAGATATTCAATGAATATTAGGTGAATGGGTGATCACATGATCCTGGAGCTCTCCTTAGTTCCAGTGTCTTAAAATTCTAAGAACTAAATTGAATTAGAAGGCAGGCCCAGGGTCAAGAAGACAGCCGTACTTGGAATTATGGCTTGTTAGCTTAATTGGTTGGATTACAAAGACAGAATCATTGTTCAGTGGAAAAGACTATATTTGGAGACAGAGGATCTAGGTTTGAATAGAGGTTCTGCCAGCAATACTACTGTTTGACCTTGGGCAAGTTTCTTTGAACCATATTTTCTTCATCTATAAGATGGGAAGAATGATACGTAGATTACTTGGTTTATATAGAGTTTCTGTATAGCTTTATAATCCTTAAAGTGACTACAGAGCAAGTTGAACAATGTGACACTCTCTCTTCCCCACTCAATGAATACCAGTGGCTCCCTGTTACCTTTCAAACAAAATCTTCAGCATTTATAATCCTGCCTCCTTCCTACATTTCCAGTTTTCTTATACATTACTCCCCTCACTCTGCATTCCACATATACTGGCCTACTTTCTATTTGCACACAGGATACTACTTTCCATCTCCATGCCTTTGTACTAGCTGTCCCCAATGTCTTAAATGTACTCCCTCTATGGCATCTGTACTCTAGCCTCCTACTCACTGGAACTGGACTCCCACCCCTGGGACTTAGGCTCAGATAGGTGAGCTTTTGCCTTACCTTACCCTAGCCCTGGGCTCATCACATCACTTCCTTGGCCAACCATACCACAAGTTTGGACCGTCTACTGCACACTGTTCTTTTGTTACTCTTGCTCCCCTGTGTGATCTTTTCCAATTAGAATACAATCTCTTTGAGAACGGGACTATCTTGCTTGTATCTGTATCTCTAGCTCTTATCATAGCACCTGCCATGTAGTAAGTGTTTAACATAAATGCTGTTTTTCTTTTCATTTTCCCACCTCTGTATTGTGGAATCCCTGGTTTCCTTCATGACCTGATGACCTCCAAGATCCATTTCAGCTTTAATCCATGTATCCTGTGACTCAGCCCAATCTCCACTTTCTACTTGGAACCTTTCCTAATTCTTCTCTGCCCCTGCCCGGCAAGCTACACTAGTGCCTTCTCTCCCCAAACTACCTTGTATCCATTTTGTATATAGAGAGGGAATTGAGGGGATTAAAACAGCTAGTGGTTAACTGTGGGAATTGAGTGAACCATGTAGACTTCATCTTATGACTCAATTCTGGAGCTAGCTCAGTTCCCTTTCTAATTAATTATGGGTCTAGAACAAATTCTGTACTGTGAGAAACCATTGTTCAGTTGTGAGAATTGGGAGAAAACCTTATTGCTTTGTTTGAACCTAGCACTGTGTGACTGGGAAACTGATCCACTTCTCCTTGCTGCTTAGAGACCCTTAACCAAAGATCCTGGGTTATGCTGACCAGAAACCCAGTCAGATCCAAAGATTGATACAAGGAGTTTTCTTGCAACTGCAAATCTCAAGAAATCTGAATGTCATATCAGAAAACTAGTCCTGTACTGATCAACCAGCTGTTTCTATGTTCCTATGATTGCTTATAGACACTTGGAAGAGGAGTGGGATATCTCTTTTTCTGAATTCAGAGAATCTCACCCTTCTCAACTTGGAAAGTCCCTAAGCTTTCATCCAGTTAGAAATCAGATTACCTAATGTTGTATGTTTCCTTTTAATTAATTGGCTTTATTTGAGCAATTGCTTATAATGTATAAAAGTAAATCTGCCTGCCCCTGTATTTGGGTTCGAGCTCTAAGCAGAAGAATGGGCCTGGGCCTGGATGGTTGGTCAATGGCCATTCAATTACTAAAAAAATTGGTACGCTCAGAAGATCAAACCTTCGTTTCCTCAGTCATTTCATCTTTCACCCACCATAATACTCTAACTACACTTGTATGTGTCAGTTGGTCAATAAACAGTTATTAAGTGCCTACTATGTGCCAGGTATTGCACATGTACAGGTATAGGTGCACCTGCAGATTATTTCCCTAGTTAGAATGTATACTTTTTAAGGATCAGAACTGTTTCCCCTTTGTCTTTGTATTCGGACCTTTTAGCCTTGTGCCATGCTGGCATAAGCTGAGCACTTAGCAAAACTTGCCGTTGATTAATGTGAACTGTGATGGGGGCGGGTTGGAGGCAGCTCTGACCAGAACCCATTGTTAAATTTTCCATGTGCACATTTATGGGATTCTCAAATGCTATGAAGCAGGGTTTGACTTGCTGTTTGTTGACTGTCTAGACTTAAGAAAGGGATGGAGAAAATATTGATAATGTAGACTGAATTTAAAATGTGTCGGGAACCCATTTTTTCAGAGGCATTTATTAACCTACCACTGTCTAGAATATATTTAAAGCATTTTGAAGACCATAAAGCACTATATAAAGTCAGTTATTAACAATTATTTATATCAATAATATTTCATATATAACAAAATAATATTAATTTTAATTAGATTATATACTATTGCTAATAAATATCATTTATGGTAATCGTTATCATCATTACTTGTGAAGTGTGTATCCAGCTGTGGTGTGGTACAGGGACCTGAATTCAAATCATGTGTCTATCACTTGTGTGACCTTGAGCAAGACGCTTAACTCTCCTTGACCTCAGATTCCTCAAATTGGAAGTGAGAGAGTTGGACCAGATGGTTTCTGAGGCTACCTTCAGCTCTGAATCTATGCCTGATGATTACTTCCTAGCTGGGCTTCCCCACTTGTTTGCCTTGCTCACCATCTCCTGATCGCTAGGGGGAGCTGATGATGAGAAAGTGGGCTGGTTGAGAGCAAATCCGGCTGCTCACCTGGAAAACCTGGTCAATAGTTTCACCTTCAGATGTATGAAGATTGTAGTTGATCACTTATTGATATTGCCACTGAGTGTGCCACCTCGTGGCCACAAAAGAAACTACCATATTCATGGGGGAGGTCTACCCAGATAGATTTCAATCCCACTCCATCTCATCCCATTCCAATCAATACATGCATATTTTGCCTCTGTGCTAGTATACCATTACCTCTCCTCTCCCTTTTCCCTCATTTGCAATGTCCCATTCTGTGCCTCAGGGAATTAACAGTCATAGAAACTTGGGCTAAGAAGACTGGAAAGGACCTCAGAAGTCACTTAATTCAACTCCCTTATTTTATAGATAAGAAACCTAGGGCCTAGACATGCCAAGTGATTGACTCAAGGTCACACAGCTAGCAAGCAGCAGGCCCCTCTAGTAGAGGCTTGGTTAGAAGGTTAAAAATGTACATGAGAGGTTCAAAAGGGAGGGCTGAAAGGTTGGGGAGGAAGGGAGGAATGGATCACTTTTAGCTAGTGGAACAGGATCAGGGAAGACTTTAAGAAGAAGGTAGCTGGCACTTGAGCTGAGTCCTGAAGGAAGAAAAAGCTTTCAGTGGGTAGAGATGTGAATGGAATCTATTCTAGTCATGGAGGACAATCTGAGTAAATTCTTTAAGGGGGCAGAGGGCAGAATGGGCATGGGAGCATGGGTAATATTCTAGTAAGGCTAGAATGCAGTATGTGGAAAATGGAAAGTCAGACTGCTGAGAGCCTTGTATGCCAAGATAAGGAATTTGTGTGTTACATTGTAGGTAATGGGGAGCCACTGAAAATTAGTGAGTCAGAGTGCCCTATTAGATCTATACACCAGACAGGTTATTTTGACAGAAGTGTGAAGGATAGGAAACATTGAATAATGAAAAGAGCATTAGATCTAGAGTTAGCAGACTGGGTTTTAAATTCTAACCACAATTAATTCCCACTTTATAAATATTTCTTTAAATGAATGAATGAATGGCTCTCCTCAGTACCATCATCACTAAATACCACCAAACCCACTCCTGCTCTGCTGGCAACAGTGGCAATAAGACATGGGCATAGGGACGATAGAGTTCCAGGTTTATGGAGGAAGGGCTTATCCTATTCTTTGTATTTTTAGTTCTAGTTCCTACAATAGTACTTGGCATCTAGTAGGCACTTAATAAATGTTTATGGATTGATTGATTGTGGGGGGAGTTATACTAGTGGGAGGGAGGGTGTTTGTCATCCTGATCCTGCCTCCATTTGAGTTAGATTTGTTTGGAGGAGGAATTGTCTAAGGGACATGCGCTCCAAGTATGTTAAAGGATGTTATCAGCACCTCATTCCATTAGAAAAAGCTTCTCCTTCCCTCCCACCCACCTAAGCTTTAAATATCTCAATCTCCTGGGAGAACTGAACATTCACATAGAAGTGGGGTGGCAGATCCTGAATTCTTGAAGATCTCTTCAATAAAGAAGAAACCTGAGGTCTCCAGGCACTTAGGGGAGAGACGTCATGAGTAGGAAGGGACCGTTACTTTCCAACTCGTCCCCCTGCCTTGTCCCTGCCAGAACCCACCCCCTCTCACTAAGCAACTGATAGAAAAGAATAAAATATGAGAGCGGAAGGGAATGCCAGAGATCAGCATCCAAGTGCAATACTTCCATTTTACAGATGAGGAAGCTGGGTCACGGAGAGGCTGCCCAATAGAACACAGCTAGTCATCAGGTCTGAACTGGGACTAGCCCTCAGGACTCCTCATTCATCCTTGTTTCCACTATATCCTGCTGTCGTTAAAAGAAGGGGGTGGAGGCTCAGAGAGGGGCAGCATTTTGCCTACCTAGTGAAGAGGAGAGGGAGACTGCTCCCAAAGGAGTCTCCAAAGAGCACCGGATTGGGAGGGAGCCAGAGGATAGAGGTTCAAATCTGAATATTTCTTACTCGTGTGACCATGGGTAAATCATTTAGCTGATTTGGGCTTCAGTTTCATTATTTGAAAGTAGGGACTAGATAGTCTGTGAGGGCTTCTCAGCTCTGCATCTGTGATCTTCTGGAGAGACTCCAGTACAGTGATGAAAGGGGGTGGGAGGGTTTAGAACCCAGGAGTCCTGCATTCCAGGCCACTGGTTTGATGTATAAAGCTTGGCTATAGCCTGAACCCAATTTAAAGAAGTGGGCTTTCCAAAGGTCGGAAGTGTGGAGCGAAGGGACAGGGGATATATCATGGCAAGAGCTAGGGGGTTCAACTTATGAAGACAGAAAACTTGAGAGTTTCCCCTCCTTTTGAATGAGTGGCAGTGGCAGAATTTCCATTCAGGTCGCCGTTAGCAACTCCGGGATTCGACAGCAGCTTCTATTTCAGAGTTTATGGTAAGTGGCTGGTGCAGGCACACACTCACACACACACACACAAACACATACAACACACCCAGCCCTTTAAGGAAGTGGGTAGCAGAGAAGCAGGGGTGTGGTTAGCAACTCCGAGGAGGAAAGGGGGGAAACCTGTCAGCCCTCCTCTCACTCTGCACAGGCAGCAACTGGGTGAGGGCGACTAGCCACTCAGCCCCTTCCCTGTCCTGCTTAGCATCCCCCACCTTACCAACTCCGGTTTGGGAGAGACCCCCAGAAGAACCAGACTCTTGGCCACTTCTGCCTTCCACGTGAGTCTCCCCTCTCTCAATTCCAGTGGGTGAGGGTGGGTGGGAGCAGTTGAGGAAAGTTGTCAGCTTGCCCCAGTGGAACGGTCTGGCCTGTGGCTCTGGTTACCTGGACGGGACTGGGAGGGGGTGCAGTACAGAGGGACTGGGAGTTCCCAAGAGCAGGAGGATCAGGAATTCATAACTGAAAGGTACTGGGTGTGTGCGCCTGAGGTGGGGGGGTATATGTGGATGTGTGTGGCTGGGTGTGCCTGAGGTGTACTCAGCAAGGGAAAGGTGAACCTATTTGGAGGTGTGAGTTGAGACTGTGGGGCTGAATATCTTTTTGGTTCACTTGACACACTTGGAAGGAGAAAAAAGGTTATATATAGATGAAGTCTCAGAGATCCCCATGGGTCTTTAGAAGTTAGGTTTGAGAGATGGTTAAACCCGGTCAGGGGCTTTCAGCGTTCAGCCTCAGTTCCAGCTCAACAGCTTCTCTAAACATCAATGCTTCCTTTCTCTCTCCCTCTAATCCCTCTGGTTTTCTTAAAAAGCCTTCTAGCTATATTCTCTCCCTCCTTTCCACCCCCACATCTTCCAGCCCCTAGTTCCTTATTGTCTTTTGATAGGGAACATTATGAACATGGTATCACAAAGCAGGTGGTATCTATGGGGCTTGATCTCTTTGGAGGGGGACAAAGTTAACACTTTCTAGGCCAGTACTTTTCTTAAAACTCATTCCTTCTTGTAACTGCTAAAGGGTTAAGTTCTGTGCTCCCACATCTTCTGGCTGTCAGGCTGTGCGTGGGCAAAGCCCAGGGCTGCAGCCTCCTGGTGGGTGATGCAGAACATATGGGTGATATTCCATGCCCACCGAATTCTACCACCTGCCCTAGCCCTCCATCACACGACATGAAGATCCCTTACCTCCTGGTCTCTCTCTCTCTCTCTTAGAGAGAGGATGGGAGTTTGATGCACCTGGGCTCCCTCCAGGTGCTGGACTGCAGGCTGCAGCCAGAAGGATGACATACTATGTATGCTGGGTCAGCATTAGGATGTGGATATAACATTTGTTATGTCCTAGACCAGAGGGGTAATGGCTTAAAAAACCCCAGTTATGCTAGGGACAGTGAGGTTAGGGAGAATGGAGAGCTTCCACCCACTTCCGACTTCTCAACAAGGCCAAGAAAACTATTCTGATCTGGAAACCAGAACTTAGACATTTTACTATTAATACTTTGACCAGGGCATACAGATAATACTTAAGGCAATGACTTACCCAAGATGACACAAACAGGATCTACTCCTTCCCCTGTTACTCCTAATGTGGCAGTGTCGGACATTTTGCACCAGGCTTGAGATTTCCCAGGTACGCTACTGGCTCTAAGAATAGCTATGGATGTTATACAGCCAGGGTAATTAATGTGGGCAGTGTTCAGTTCAAGGAGAAAGATTCCAGGAGACAGATCTCTTCCTTGAGAATCTGTTCTCTTCTGTTCTTCTTTAAGCTACATCCATATGAACTTTGACAAGATACCTCCCTGGACTGGACTTCAGTTCACTCATGTAAACTGTTGGGAGGATTCTTTAGGGTTGGAAAGAAGATCATACCATGATAGACTTATAGAGTATCATAGCTATCTCCCATGGAGGAGATGACTAAGAAAATGTCACCAGGAAGTGCTTGGAGTTCCTTAAATACAATTTTTGCTTATCTTTCAGAGGATTAATGGCTCTTTACTAGGCACAAGGAAAACATATTTCAGCATTATTGTGCATCAGTGGTGGGTTGAACCTTGACTGAAGAGAGGATTTATTATGTTGAAATCTGGATGCAAGAATTCTTTTTCTCTCTCTTGGTTTGTTTCAGTTCAAAATACTCATGGTAGTCTTGTTTTGGAGGGGATTAGGAGTAGGTAGGACCAGCAGGAGGGAAAGGGAAGCTTATAGTTCATTGGAGGAAGGGAGAGACAGTGTTTAGTTTTACAGAGGTTATTATACCTTGTGGAACTGTTCTTAATTTTGGATATATATAACTTGTGGTCCAGTACTAAAGGCTTTGCATTTATGCAGACTAAGCTCAATATTGGAGGCTGCCCATTATATGAGCATTCCTTGATTCATCTTGCCCTCAGCTAGGTTTGAGTCTTGGAAATCTTAAAATGTGAAGTATATCTTGTATACATTTCCACAAATGTGGGTAAAAGAGTCCCCAACTTTTATACAAACACTCAAGGTAATGATGCATATTAAGAACAGGACCACCTTTATTTTACAACACAGCAAATATGAAAAACACATCAAGGATATATAATAATATGTAAATAATTAACACAGTTATTCCACTTTCATTAGCGAATTCCAATTTTCTGCTAGGGCCTTATGTAGTTCCCTATGCCTCAGACTCTTCTTCGACAGGAAGCAAACTTGGGGTTCCAAAAGAGGCATGTTCCCTAGCATTATAGTGAACTCTGTTTGCTTCAGAGATGCATATCAGCTTCCAGTCTTACGGTATGACTAAGAGCTATGATTCTGATTCTCTGTGAGATATTTTTTTAGGGGCAAAATTAGGAGGGGGTCTATTAATCCTATAAGGGGAGTGATAAGAAGTTAAACATCATGTAAAGTCATGTTTGTCTCTGGGGTTTTCCTTTCTATGAGCTTATTGTTTTTCAGTTGATTTAGTCATGTTCAACACTTCATGACCCCATTTTGGGGGTCCTTGGCAAAGACTGGAGAGCTTTGCTATTTCCTTCTCCAGCTCATTTTGTAGATTAGGAAACTGAGATAAACAGGGTTAAGTGACTTGCTTGGGACCACAAGCAAGTGTCTGAGACTGGATCTGAATTCAGGTCTTCCTGACTCCAGGCTTGGCACTCTATATACTATGAAACCTAGCTAATAAGTTAAAGAATTGTATCTCTAAGTATTCTTCCATCCTTCCCCTTTGTAAAGGTGCCATACACAGCAGAGAAATATTTATATTCCTTTCAACTCCCATTTAGTAATCACCACAGAACTAACATATCTAACTTTCTATGTCCTTAGTAGTTTTGCAATTTGATTTTTGTTAGTTTTGTCTAGGTCTGAAAGGGGCATGTTAAGGTCCCCAACTACCATAGTTTTGTTGTCTATTTCTCCCTATAGTTCAGTTACTTTTCCCTTCAAGTATTTAGGTCTATGCCATTCAATGCATATGCATTAAGTATTGATATTATTTCATTACTGACGGTACATTTAAGCAAATATATTCTCCCTATTTATTTTAACCATCTCTGTTTTTAACTATTATCTTGTTTGAGATCATAATTGCTATACTTGCTATTCTAAATTTTATTGAAGCAAAATAAATTCTATCCCTACCCTTCTGGGACTAAGGATTTTCTAGAAGCTATTACTGAACTCATGGCTCCAGACATAATGTACGTTATTATTCTTCATATCTTTTTCCATCAGGAAATTCTTGTTCATTCCTTCAAAAAATATTTATCAAATGGCTTACTTTGTGGAAGGCATGATGATTTACCCCTTATTCAAATGAGACAAAGAAAGAATATCCAAACTTCTGACCCTCAGTGGACTGGGGGCATTATAAGTCTTCTAATAATGGTGACTATGGCTCCACTATGTATTGTATTGGGTTTAACACATGAGTGGGCAACAAACGTGAAATAAGATAGAAGAGCCTTATGTGATCAGCTCCGATTGTGGCTGAGCCAGTGCCACTTTTGAAAGGTACCCCCAGACCTGGGTTTTCCATGAAGGTTACATGGTCATCAAATCCAAGCCTAGCCATTCTACTGAGGGCTATGTCATGGCCACAAAGGGTGATTTGAAATCCATAATGATTATTATTGTTACTATTAACTAATTATGTAATGCTTTAAGATTTACAAGGCATTTTAGAAATACTCATTTTATCCTCACAACAACCCTTTGAGGTATACTTGACTATTGTAGCTAGAATTTACTTAGTAATTTACTACTTCATTGATGAGAGAACTGAAGCTGGCCGTGACTTGTCGAGTCACATATTTAATAATTGCTTTGAAGCAGGATTCAAGCTCATGTTCCTAACTCCAAGTCCACCATTCCAGCCATTACGCTGTCAGCTATTCATACATAATATAAGACTACTTGAGGATTGAGAAAAAGAACTAAACCAAACTCAGTGAAAAGCATACTGGCAAGTACTGGCTCGGGAGTTGGAGGTTTTGTTCTTGATCATTTCAGTTGTATCTCTTTATGACCCCATTTGGGGTTTTCTTGGCAGAGGTACTGAGGTGATTTGCCAATTCCTTCTCCAACTCATTTTTACAGATGAGGAAACTGAGGTAAATGGGGTTAAGTGACTTGTCTGGGGTCACAAAGCTACTAAGTGTCTGAGGCTGGATTTGAAGTCACAAAGTTGTCTTCCCGACTTCAAGCCTGGCTTTCTTTTGTTCCACCTAGCTGCACAAGAGTCAGAGGACCTAGATTCAAATCCCACCTCTGATGTTTATTACCTATTTAACCCCGGGCAAGCTACTTTAACTTCCCTGGGCTTCAGTGCCCGTATCTATAAAATGATTAGATGGTCTCCATGGTCCCTCTCAGATCCTTATTAGTTACATTAACAGAAATTGTGTGTGTGAGAGAGTGTGTGCAGCTGTATGTGTGTGTGAGCTATGCTGCTGTTCCCAGGTCTAGAACTAGAGGATTTGACAAGGAAAGGAAACAGACGATTAGAGAGAAGAGGAGAAAGTGGAGTATTTTCCTTTGAGGCTCACAGTGTTCTGTTTTCACCAGAGGCTGTCCATTGTTCTTAGAGAAGAAACTGAGCACTACTTCTGGTCTTTCAAACCCATTGGCCCACTGCTATTAGTAGGGATATCATGATGGATTCCGTTCTCCTCCCCAAACCCCTGTTCTCCACCCTCACCCCAGTAAGGAGCTTTTCCCACTGATCGGAAGCAATCCTTTGAAATGCTGCAAGGCCAGAGAAGATGGTGACTGTACCTTTGTGGTGGTGTTCTGGTGGCAGGCAACTCTCAAGGAGAGGCCTGAGGGGGTGGAAGTGGGGGATGGGGGAGCCTTTTGAGTGACTCAGCTGTTTCCCCTATAATTATTACTCAGATGGCAGTTTGATTAAGAGAACAGAGCCTTAATATTGCATTCCTCTATTGCTTTCCTCCAGAATATACTATGTATTATTGACTATGGGACAAGGATGTTCAGAGGAGGGCAGATTTCTTGGGTTTTGGAAAAGGGAGACAGTGTGTTGAAGTAGAATAGGCTTGTGGCTCAGGTTCAAATCCTGAACTTGCTACTCTCTACCTTGGGCATGTCACATAATATACCTGGGTCTCAGTTTCCTCAAGCATAGGATAAGGGGGGTGGGGACCCAGATCCTTGCCAATTCTGTTTTCCTTTACTTCTATTTCACCTTTACCTCTAATTCATAGCAAAATGGGATCATGGGAGTTTACTGTTTTTCGGCTTCCTGAGTCTTCTTTAGCTTGTTGTTTTTTCTCATATGAACTCCTTAAATTGCTATTCCCACCGACTACTAAATTTAGGAGGATCTTCTCTCCCTTTTGTACCCCAGTATTCCTCATGACCCATCTTCTATCCCCCACTGTCTCTCCCTCCTCCCTTTCTCTGCCTCATCCCTTTTTCTTCTGTGTAGAGGATGATAAAATGGTGAGCAATTTTACTTAGAATGGTGAGGGGTTGTTAGGTATAAACATGTTTGCAACTTAAAGAATGTATTCCCACTGAACTTTTTCGTATTTGTATCTTTGTCGTCTAATACACGACCTGGCTTAATTAATGCTTTTTGAATGAATGAATTAAGAATTCTGATTCTGTTCCGCCTTCTGTCATGCATCTCTCTGAGCTATTTGTAGGCATGTTCTCTTGAATATTCCTACTTTTAATCAGTCAACAAGTACATATCAAGTGTCTACTATGTTGTAGGCAGTATGCTAGGCTAGGGACACAAAAACAAAATGAGATGATCACTGCCCTCCAGGGGTTTAATCTTCTAATGGAGAGAACATCATCTGTGCTCTTCTGCTACCCTCCCAAATCCTACCCATTCTTAAGGCCCAGATGGCCCGCTACTAGCACCTAGAGCTCTAAAGGAGCCCAGACTATCTAATCCAAGTCCTTCACTTTACAGATGAGGAAAGTGAGTCCCCAAGGAAGTTAAGATGTCATATAGGTAGTAAGCATCAGAAACAGCATTTGAACCCAAGCCTTCTGCCCTAGAGCTAGTGTTCGTTCCCGTTGTAACCCCTAAACCACCCTCACTTCCCTTCCTGGTTCATTCTAGCAACATCTAGCCTAAACCTTCTTCTGAACTCTTAGAAGCTTTGGTCCTTGGCAAGTTCATTAAACCTCTCTTTACACCAGTCTCACCTGTAAATGGAGACAATACTATTTGCAGTACTGTCCTCATCAGGTTGTTATGAGGCTCAAATGAGATAACATATGAAAGGTATTTTGCAAACTTAAAGGGGCTCTATCAGCCTCTACGAATCTCAGTTATTATTACTAATAAGAACGGTTACTATTTTTCTTGCTCTTATGTCTTAGTCAATGTCAATTACCTCCACCATTGATATTTTGAGCTCTCAATACTTTTTTGGGTCCTAATTTTGTGATTTTGGGGACTTTGTTCTCTAGAGAACTTCTATTTGACGAATATTACTTAATAGCCTAATTATTAATAGTTTTCAAAGCAACCTTTCAAGTTCTTTCTCAAGGTATCTGCAGAGTTGAAATCTTCCAATTTAGGGAACAAGGGGGTATCTCATCAGAGCCTATTCTCTAACTTCCTTCAAGGCTCAGATCAACCGACTCTGCCTACTGCAGATTTTCCTTTTTCTCACAGTTGTCCAGTTTCTCCACTTCCCTTCTCCCGTGTTACTTTGTATTTTCTTTTTATATATTTTCTGGTTTTTTGTGTGTATGTATGTACTATATAAAAAGAAGACATACATATTACAAAGTAAATATGTACATATCCACTTTGTAGTATATGTGTATATGTACTATATTTATATGTTACAAAGTATATATACAATATAACATATGGAGAGAGAATGACTCTCTCCACACACACACACACACACATACACACACACACAGAGTTCTTGCTTACCATAACTGAACCATTCCTCAGACCTTCCTGTCTGCCTTCTCTGGGGCACACACACATATGTTTATACGTGTTTCTGTATGTATACACATATACATGCTTCTTGAGGGCAGAAATTGTTTCTGTTTTCTTATCTCAGATATCACACACAGTAGATTCTTAAGTGCTTTTGGAGAGGAGTATATGAATGAATGGACAACCTTTACACCTTCTAGTTAGGCTATTAGCTCTAGGTAGTTACTTCAATTGATCAGCTTTGTAAAGAAAAGGTATAGAATCATTAACTGTGTCAGTGGAAGCGATGAATTTCATAGAGCACAGGGCCCAGAGCCTGAGTTCAATACTGTGTCAGACATTGACTACCTATGTGACCCTGGGCAAGTCACTTAACCTCTGTCTGACTCATTTTCCTCATCTGTAAAATGGAGATCATAATAACACATAGTAATAATAAAAACATAATAATCACAAAAATAATTACAGGGTTATCATAAGAATCAAGTGAGATAATATTTGTAAAACAGCACAGTGAGTGGCACATAGTAGGAACTTAATGAACATTTATTGACTGACTCCATTCTTTTTGACATTGTGTATGCAATTCTCCCCATCAGATCATTCCTTTGTGTTAGTAAAACATTGTTTCCAAGGAGACCCTGTTAAAATGCAGGTACAGTGAAGACAGAGGTTCAGAAAATTGTGGTATAATTCAGGTGGCAAAGGATTCTGCCATTGGTCAAGTAGAGCCAGGATGATCATTTGTTCTTAGTATCATAATCTTGGGGCTCTGGCGGTTCTCAGCTCTGTCCCCCTTTTCCACCCCCTCCTCTAGCTCTTTATTATGCAAATTGAGGGAAATGGAGTTCTGAGAGGAACCATGACTCATGATAGGGTCACATAGGATCTCCCTGGTGAAGTTGGGATTCAAATTCAGAGACCTAAGGTTTCATTCTGTTTTTTGTTCCTGGATTTCTGTGGAGTTTCTGGCTGAGCCTCACAGGTCAGGATATTGTAGTCCAGTAGAAAGGTTGGCACAGCCAGAAATAGGATTCCCAGTCGCTTTTTTTGCCATTGACTTTTTGTGAGACATTCTCCGGAGGTTAATTCCTAGTCTTTTGGCAAAGCAGAACAAAGACAGTAATGATCAGTGATAAATACACATACATATAGATATACATACAGATACATGTGTATGTGTATATGTATGTGTATATATTAGGTATATATATTTATCACTTTAAAATCCATAAAGCAATTTCTCATTTGATACCCCACAATGACTTTGTAAGGTAGACACTACAGGTTTTGCTATTTCCATTTTACAGATGAGGAAACTGAGGCTCAGAGAGATCACACAGCTAATACTGGAGGAAGAAGAATTCAAGCCTAGGTCTTTCTTGGCTCTAGTTTCAGGATTTATCACATTAAATGAGGGGAAAGTGGGGAAGGAGAAACTGAGACTAGATGTTTCTTTTCTACCTCTAAAGTGCTTTGATTTTTTTTTTTTTGGTTCAATTCAATTCAACAAGTAGTTATTTAATGGCCAGTATATTCAAGGCCAAAAAGCAGTGTAACTTAGCAGCCGAGTGTGAGTCAGGGAGACCTGGGTTAAAGTCTGGCCTCTGAGGTAAACTGGCTGTGTGACTCTGGGCACTCAGGAAACTTGTTGTTATTGTTTATTCTCCAAGAGGAAGGTGATTCATGATATGCAATTAAATTGGATTTAAGTGAGGCAGGACTGTGCAAAGTTACCAGCCTCACTTTCTCCTCCAGAGCCATCTGGGTCCAGTGGCAAGATATAGATTAGGATGACTGGAGATGGTCCTACCAGACTACAAATTGTAGAGAATGTACCAGTATACACTGGCAGAGAAAGGCCCTTGCCAGAAACTCCATTCACTGATGAAATCTCTAGTCACTCCCTTCCCCCAAATGATTGAGGCTAGGTTCTGGTTTCTAGGAACAAAAAGACAAAAAATCCTGCCCTTGTCTTCAAGGAACTTACTTCCTTTATGAGAGGAGGTAAGAAGGTTATGGGAGGTGTGTTGTTTTGTATAAAAGAACTTTTGGATTTTTTAGAGGAAAGGAGTTACAGAAATAAAATATAAGCTGTCTTAAAACCAGTTCTTGAGACTCTCCTTATTGGTAGAGATAAACCTTTGTGAGAGGCAGAGTGGAGTTGGCAAGAGCAGAAGAGAGAAGAAAACCAGGCTCTTTTACTCTCTTTTGGCTTCTATAATCACCTTGGGTGCTTCTTATGTCCAGCTTTGAGAAAGCTTCAGGTTGCTAAAGGGAAAATAAGGCTCTGAGATGAAGCTGATATGACAGTAGCCAACATCTCCATCATGTCCTTATGCCCAGATTGCTACACTAAAGACTTTGAGATCTAGAATGTCTCTCTTGGTTGAATTGAGCTATTTCTCTCAATGGGAGAGCTCCTTCACTCTGTATTGTTTGGTATATATTTTCTTATGTATGCTTTCTCTGATATCTGCTTTACTATTGACTTGGTAAATGGGTTTCTTGGTTACCTAGTATGTGTATTCATTATAGAACTGGTATTGAGTGGGAATGGAACTTGGGGATAAAGCTTGGAGTCTTGTTTTCCCCTAATGAACAGTGATCAAAAGTTTAATTTTAACCTGAAAACCACATCCCCTAGACTAATAATATTTAAGGGAGCATATGTATACGTATATAATATATATACTGGTATATATATATATATGGTGTATATATAATGTGTGTGTATGTGTATATATAATTGTAGCCTGGTATCCTTTTTCCCTGAGGAGAACAGAGTGGCTAGGCTTCTGACCCCATTGTCTTGCTTCTCCCCTTGGCAAGAAATAAAATCTCCCCAACTTTGGAGAAGGTTGAGGGGGAGGAGAGACTAGAGATGTCTACTCTGCCTCCCTTTGAGCCACAAAATAACACCCCATGCTATGTGTGGGGAACAGTCCTTGCTACAAAAATATTCTGTGATAAATGCTTTAGAGTAACCAACAATGTGGAAGAAATGGAAGGTATAGGCTATGCCCTTGGAGAGCTGACATGTTTAGGAGATAAACACTGATTTAAAATATTTTCTTGATAATCTTTTTAATAATCTTGATAATCTTGTTTAATCTGTGATTAGGGGGAGGGATTGAAATATGTCTACTGGCTGATTTAAGGGCATGAAAAAGGGTCTGAGTCACCACTTTCTACTTTCAGCTGACTAGATAATTCAGAGAAGGGTAGTAAGGTGATTGTGGATGTAATATAGGGTTTGTGGGGGATGGTAGGAAAGATTGTCTAGGTTATTTAAGATATCATCCTCTACCTTCCCCCTCCCACACTGCTCTCCTTTTCTCTGTGCTTGGTTTATGAAGAAGTCTTCCTTCAAATAGTCCACATTTCAGTTTTGTTTCCTCTGCGCCATCTTATCTTTGTCACGTATGCATTGAAAGTCAGTGTTTGTGGTCGCCTACAGGAAGATCTGGGGTTTTTAGGGCACTGTAAGCTTAGTGAGTCAGTCAAAATATGGCAGTGTAATGAGTAGAAGGTGATATTCCTGCTGTGTCTTGCCCTCGCTAGAACATATGTAGAGTAATAGATTCAATTCTGGGTACCATATTTTAGGAAGAACATTACAGATGAGATGAGAAAAGAGTATCTTTACAAAGGCAAGGAGGATGGTGGCATGCCTTGAAAGAAGGCCATATGCAATGCAAGAATGCAGAAGGAACTGAGAATGACTAGTCCAGAGGAGAAAAAAAATGTAGGGAAAAGACCTTAGACTTATTCTATTCGAACCCAGAGGGAACAGTTAGGGACAAAAAATAGAAATTGCGAAGAGTTGCAAAGCCCAAATTTGGGCTTGATTAAGAAAGAAAATTAGAACTATTCCTAAATGGGACTGGTTGTCTTAGGAGCCAGTAGCTTCCCCCATGTTGGAGAACTTCAATCAAAGCCTGAGTGGCTACTTATTGAACAGAGGGGATTTCTGTTCAGATATGGGTTGGAATAGGTGACTTCTGAGGTCCTTTCTGACTCTGAAATGATGTGATTAAATAGGTTTATTTAACTCTGTAAGATGAGCTTCTACCACTCTGAACTGCAAGGTTTCCTCATTTTGGTTTTTCATTTTCCATGTACCCCTTCAGAGAACTTGCTACTGTGAAGTTGACTTCTAGGTGCACGACTTTAGTTCAGAACCCTGTCCCAAACTCCCCTCTTGTAATTTTAATAATGAGAATAATAGCCAGCATATGTTTTGTGCTTTAAGGTTTGCATATATATGTTTTATGACTCATTTGATCTTCACAACAACTCTGTGAGGTAAGTGCTATTATTATCTCTGCTTTACAGATAAGGAAACTGAGGCTGAGAGAAGATAAATGACTTGCCCAGGATCACCTGTGTCTGACAGGATTTGAAGTCAAGTTGTCTGAGCTCCAAGTCCAACACTCAATCCACTGTTCCACTCAAGATTCCAAATGGCAGTCTTCTTTCACTCTTTCCTCTATCTCCCTATCCACAGTCAATCAGTCACTAAAGATTGCAGATTCTTTTTTTAAATAATGTATTTGTCCATTTCTTCTTTCCCCATTTCCATCTACACCCCTAGATTAGACCTCATTTCAAATGCCTCTGGTCTCTCTTCCTCCAGTGCTCTCCACCTCAAATTCATCTTGTACTTAGGAACTTCAACAGATTTGGGATTTCATGGATGGGGGTTTTCCCTCCAACAGTGCAGATCGCAATCAATCCATGGTTGCTCATCCTGTACAATCCTTATCCATGCCTTATGCCTACATTTCCCGCATGGGATCCACTCAACATGCTGGGGACTTTTCATTTTGACCTTGTGAAGGTACTGATGAGGGTTGGGAAAGGGGGAGACTCAGGGATCCCCCAAAGACCAGAGTACAGGGGAGGGTCGTCTAGAATGATTTCTCGGACTCAAGCATTCTTGAAGTCAAAGTAGCAAAAATTTATTGGTACACTTTTCAACAGTGTAGAGTTCTTAGGGAATTTGCAATTTGAAAGGGGTACAGGTAAAGTTTGTATAGGATATTCTCTAATAAGACATGTGCCAGATCTGCTAACTAGGTGATTTAGGGTGGGATTAGGGAGTGGTTAAAGAATGGTTAGTTCTGAAAGGAACATGCACATTTAGTATCTACTGGGAAGGTATTTTACCCAGAGTTCACTGGGAAATAATCCAAGGGAGAGGGATGTGTGCTACATGGAAGTATAGTTTTAGACCTGAAACATCACTAAGTCAACCAATGGTCAGGAATGACTGAGAAATACCCAGGCTGCTCCCATCAATGTCTTATTAGACAAGATAAATATAAGGGAGTATACATATATCTAAGTCTAGGACACATATGATAGATCAGTGGGTAGTAAATATCTTTATGACTCAGTACACAGCCAGTTCAGCCAGTACACAGCTGATTCAAACTAATAAATTCTATAGGTGCAGCTGGCTACTATAATAGGAAGAGAGATAAAGGATTTTTCTAGGCAGGCTGTCCTTGGACTGGGGAGAAACTGCCAGGGACAGGCTAGGGAGAAATGTGACTTAGAATTGGGGTCCAAGCACAGGCACTCAAGTCCCCCATCAGTACCAGTGGCACATATGAGCTCCCCATTATTTATCTTCACCATATGTTACTTTGGGTTTTGTTACATTGGTTGCTCTTACCATATGACCAGCCCACTTTTTTTCTTCCCATAAAAGTTTCTTTTATGACATCCTTTTTCCCCTTCTTGTTTGGAATGTGTTGCCACCTGCCTATACCAGCCCTGAGCCTTTCCATTGCCCTCTGGGTGATTTCTCATTCGGTTTTCCAGTGATTCCAACAGCTATATAATATTGCAAGAAGGATATTAGTAGCAAAAAGAAGGACCTTTGTTTTAGGGAGAAATTTAGAATCATTAGAGCAACTTTTTCCACTTTCCCCTAAAGCATTCCAGCCCATTTTTCTCCTTTGGCTCAATTCTTAGCCCAATTCACTGTCCATTTTCAGAGTCTGTCCAAGATACGAACACTGATGGGAGAGTTTAAAAATGCTCCATCCAGCTTTTTCATGTCACTCTTCTGCTCTAAAACCTTCACTGGGGCCTCACCATCTGCAGGATGCAATTCAATTTTCCTTTATCCCTATAATCCCTACAAAAGTCCCTACAATTTTCCTTTTTTCTACCTTTCCAGGTTTATCACTCAGTCTACATAAACCTTCTGCCCTAGCCAGCTTTGTCTGCTTACCATCCCCTGAACATGACTTGGACATTCTTACTTCAATTAACAAGCACTTAATGAGGGCCTTCTAGGCTAGGTTGCAAAATGACTTCCTTAACCCACTCATCCAGGATCACAATGTCAGTCTTCCTTCAATCTTTCCTCTATCTCACTGTCCTCGGCCAATCAATCACTGAAGATTGCAGACTCTTTGTTTATAATCAATTTCTCAGTAACAACCACAACAATAAAAATGTCTGAAGTTGGAATCACAAAGACCTAAGTTCAAATCTGATGACTGTCTGCCTCAGTTATTTCATCTATAAAATGGATAGAATAATAGCGCCAACCTGCCATGAATGTTGTGACAAAATAAATGAGATAATATTCATAAGACATTTTGCAAACCTTAAAGTGCTATGTAAGTACTTACTGTTATTATTTATTATTACTATATTGCAATGAGTATTCAAGGCTGGGGATACTTAGACAAAGTGAAACAATTCTTGCCCTCAAAGAACTTACATTCTAATGGGATAGACATTGCCTGTACTCTTCTGCTACCTGCCTATAGCCTACCTTCTCTTGAAGGCCTAACTAGTTACTTGACTTCTGAGAAGCCCTCCAGACCCATTCTGGTCCAATGAAGCCCCTCCTTTTGCACTCTTAAAGCATATGTAGCCTGTAGCTGTATGGATTTCCCTGCTTTGCTAGTTAATTTGTGTCTTGTCTCTTCAGCTAAAGTGTAATCTCCTCGTGGGCAGGGACTGTGTTAAACTGTAACTAACTGTCCTGTGTCATGCTTGGCACTCGACTGATAGGCAACAAACAGGATTTTTTCCCATCTAACTCCTCAAGTGCTGGGAAAGTGTGATTTAATGTTTTATAAATAGTCATGCGCTACTCACCCAGTCCAGACACTGCCTTCCTCATTCCCCAGACGTAGAGTCACCCCAGCTAGTTAGTGGAAGTGGAAGAGCAGGGATGAGAACCCAGTTCTCCTGACTCCTAACTCCAGCTTTGCTTTCCCCTTGACTACACTCTTCTTAGTGAAAGCAACAGTTTAGCGGACAAAAGTCAGAGGGAAGAAACCAGTGATTCCTGGCCCTGACTTCAAGGATCAATCAATCCGCTCATTTACTCCCACTAATTCCACTAAGTCCTCTTTCCTTTCCCTTCTGTCAGTCTTCTATAATACTTGCTGCCTGGCAAGTCTGGTCTGGTCTGGAGAGCCCAGGAAAGGCAGTAAGGGGGTGGAGGTGGGGGAGAGACGGTTGGTGTGAAGAACCTCTGGGATGGACAGTGACACACAGCTTGGGCAGTGCAGGAAGGGGGAGGGAAGCAGTCCCAGGGCTTGATGTTTTCAATAACTTGGACTTTGTCCCAACAGTTAGAGACAATACAGCTGGTGAGAGCTGTTGTTTGGTGAGTGGACTTTAAGCTTGGTTTCTGCTCTCCCAGCTTCTGTTAACTCCTTCATCCTTGTGGTGCCACAGGGAGGTCAATGGCCCCGAAGCCACTCCTTTCAAGGCTACTTACGGCCCCCTTTATTCATCTATTCCTAGTCCCATCTTTGAGTCTCATCCTCTTCCTCTCCAAACCTTACCCTTCCTCCTGATTTCATCATCTTTGCTGCTGATTAGTTACCTACAGCTCAACTCTTTGTTACCCCTTTTGGGGTTTCCTTGGCAAAGATACTGGAATGGTTTGCCATTTCATTCTGCAGCTCATTTTAGAAACAAGGAAGCTGAGGCAAGCAGGGATAAGTGATTTGCCCAGGGTCACCTAACCAGTAAGTGTCTGAGACCTGATTTGGACTCATGTCTTCTTGATTCAGGTCTGGCCCACTATCCACTGCACCACCCGGCTTCCCCTAGATCGATTTGTCTTTGTTGCAGTGTCCACTATACTTGCCATCATCTAAGTTCCTGACCTAGAAGTCATTTCTGCTCTTCCTTCTCCCTCTCCATCACCCTCCAGGTTCAGTCATTTGCCAAGGCCTGTTGTTTCTACTTCTGCAGCATCTTTTGCACCCTTCCCCCTCTCTCCATGCAGGCTGCCACTAACCAGGGGCCTGTTGGAGCCAGTTTGTGTACTGCACTCCCCTTGGGCCCCCTTTGTTGTATTTTCAGTGTGAGTCTTTATACCTCAAAAATCTGCAAACACTATAAATCCAAGCTTGATTTATTGTTTTGTTGATTTTTAGATAACAAAATGATGGGAAAACGTTAATAATGAAGATTAACTTACAAGTAAGTCTTGGGTATATTACCCCTTCCCAAATGCCGGTTGTTAAACATTTCTTGGTACACTTCTGCCACCACTTTGGTGCAGGCTCTCATCACTTCTGGCTTGGACTATTGTAATAGTCTCCTAACCCTCAGAGATATCTGCCTCATATTTCTCCCCTTTCTCCATCTGCCACCCAGTGACCACACTGATATCCTAAAACCATGCAGCTCTGATCATATCACTCCTCTGATGAAGAAATTTCAAGGGATCCCTATTACCTCTAGCATAAAATATAAACTAGTTTGCTTAGCATTTAAAGCTCTTTAGACTCTGGATCTAACTTGGCTTTCCAGACTTATTGTACATCACTTCCCTTCAGAGACTCAACCTTCTGGCTTAACTGCATTCCATCTTCCACCTGAGTTCTGTAGCTGTTTGAAACATCTAACCAAATTAGCCTTCATTTTCCCTAGAGAGCCATCTTTGCAGACCTCTGGAAGTTCTCATCTGAGATCCGTTCACAAAAGGGCCTTGAACAGACTTCGCTACGGAAGTGGACCCATGGTCAAATCACAGGCAGCCAGGTAGTGTGGTGAATTAAGTGTTGGACCCAGAGTTAGGATGATCTGAGTTCAAATCCAGCCTCAGACACTTGGTAGCTGTGTGATCCTGGTCATGTCACTTAATCTTTGTTTGCCTCAATTTCCTCAAGCAAAATGGAGATAATAATAGTACCTAACTTTGCAGGGATGTTGTAAGGATCAAAAGATGTTATCTTTTGAATATCGAAGATATTATTTGAATTATTTGAAGATTTGAATTATTTGAAGATCAAAGATATTATTTCAAAGCACAGTGCCTGGCACACAGTAAGTACTTGCTCTATTAGTTCTTAATCTCTTCCCTTCCAGAATAACACTGGCTCAAATTGGTGCAATAACCCAGAGTGGCAATCACGAATTATAGCTAAATTTTGAGGCTCAGATGGAACCCAGAATGCTTTTCTTCTTCACTTCTATCTTTTAGAACTCCTAGGTCTCTCTGAGGCTCAGCTGAAGGGTCAGTCTCTTTGAGAAGCCCTTCCTGTTTTCCCCAATCCTTCCTCCAAATTCCTTTGTGTTTGTCTATTTTTCTACCTACTTATTTTTGCGCATGTATCACCCAGCTCCCTGAGCTCCTTGAGGTCAGGGACCAATTATTTTTTCTCTATAGCCATATAACTATGCCAAGGACACATAGTACATCTCAATAAATGCTTGTTGAATGGAATTGAATTTAGTATACTCTATGAGCATCCTGTCACATTTTACTTTCACTTTCAGCCTGATTGCCCCATCTTGCTAAGTTGTAAGTTATTATTGAGAAGCTCACTATAAGTGGTAGATTGGTATAGTAGTAAAGGTCAAGGGTCAGGAGACCTGAGCTATATGATGTGGACTCAGAAGAGGTAGGGTCAGGCGGCAACCTTCTTAGATGTATCTATATTCTCATCCCCCAATCCTCCCATGCAAAGGCCATGGATTCTTTCCATGGGGTGACCTTGAAGAATTTTTCTTCTCTTACTTATTCATAAGATGGTATGGTGACTTCCTCTGCTAGTATAGAACCAAGACCATGCATACCTTCAAATGTTGTGAGATTCTTCTGTATGTCTTTTTGGAAACCCTCTATAGGAGACCTTCTGAGAACACTCAAGATCACCTTCTGGATCTTTTCATGTTTTTTGTGGCTATAGGTCCAGTGCTTGGTCAACAACCAGTGAGCAATTATTTATTAAGTGATTACTTTGTGTCAGGCAATATGTTAAGGGCTGGGGGGAAATGAATGGCAAAAACAGCTCCTTCAGATAGGGGCACAACATGAAAATAACTATGTACATGCCACATAGGAGGTTTAGTCATGTCTGATTCTTTGTGATCCCACTTGGGGTTTTCTCAGCAGAGATACTGGAGTAATTTGCTATATCCTTCTTCAGTTCATTTCACAGATGAGAAAACTGCAGCAAGCAGGGTTAAGTGATTTGCCCAGCATCCCGCTAATGAGTGTCTGAGCCCAGATTTGAACTTAGGAACATGACTTTTCCTGATTTCCAGTCCATTGCTCCATCCTGCACCACCTTGCTGCAAGATATCTACAGTGTAAATGGAAACCAATCTCAGGGAAAAAGCACTAGGAACTGGGGGTGATAGTAAAGGAGGGGACAGTCTTGAAGGAAGTCAGGGAAACCAAGAAGCAGAGGTGAGGGGGGAGAACATTCTAAGAATGGAAAATCACCTGCTAGTACAAATCACCAAGATGGGAGATGCAAGGTCATGTTTGAGGAATGGCAAGTAGATCAGTGTAGATGGACAATAGAGTACCTGGAGGGCTGGGAAATACAAGAAGATTGGAAAGGTAGGAAGATCTCAGCTTGTAAAGAGTTTTAATTGATGATTTTATATTTTATCTTGGAGGTAATAAGGAGTCATTGGGGTTTATTGAGGAGGGAAATGACATAGTTAGAGCTGTACTTTAGAAAAATCATAGATAGATAGACAGACAGACAGATAAATGATGGATAGATAGATATCTTTGATCATGTCTCATGTACCACATCCCAGGCCAGTTATCAGTGGTAATCTGATCCAATGCAAGATAAAGCTATATTTAACAGGATAGAACTGTACCAAAAACTTTTAATTATAAAGCATTAATTTGATATCTCTTTCCTCAGCCAACCAATCCTAACATATATATCCTTTTCTTATCCTAAAATCTATCCTTTGCATCTAAAATCACATCATCCTCAAAACCCCCATCTTTTCCTCTAATGGATTTCTTCCTTTAAAACTCCTCTCCAGATTTTCTCCTCTATACTCTTTACAATGCTTTTCTTTTTTTAAAATTGCCAAAACTTTTGTTTCCTTTGTATTTTTATCCCTTCCTAATGCCCCTACCTCATAGAATCCTCCCTTGTAACCAAAAAACGTAGTTAAGCAAAAAAGACTCTAACTCACTGGCCGCATCTGACAACAGATTCTGCACCTATGAACCACCACAGACCGCTAAGAAGGTGGAGATACGTCTTACCACTAACACTCTAAAGGAAGGATTGGATCCTGGCATTGATTAGAGTTCTGCTAGGGCCTTATTTCTTTATTTTTTTAAAAATATTTTCCTTTGCTTTCTTGTGGCCATTGTATTGTTTATTCTCTTGTTTCTGGTTACTTTCCTCTCGTACCATTCCTATACCCATCCTAAGTCCCCTTATACCTTGTTTCTTCCGAGATATTTCTGGTTTGTTATCATAGGGCATCACTGGGAAAATATTGCTATTAAAAAGCTAGTCCTTTCTGGAAATGATTAGCTTGAGACCCTTTACATCCTGTGGCTGAGTAGTGGGTATGATACTAGGTACTAGGTACCTCCCCCATACAAACCCACTAGATCTCTTCCTCCTCCTATTCATTTCTGGGCCCAGCTCACTATCTCTCTATAGCACTGTCCAAGGTACATGTTGTAACCTGGGTAATTCTTCATGCATTGGGTTCTTCCTGCTTAGATTATTTGGTCAGGCTCTTTTGAGTGACCAGCTCATTGACAAAAGTTTTGTAAGACTCTAGGGCTGGAATTCAGCAACACAGTGTCATGCCCAAACAGGAGTATACATAGAATCTCTTTTGTCAATAGGAGATCTCCTTTCTATTTGAACAGCCCTCTGCAATAATGGTGAATGCTGTTGGTGAATATCTATCTCCCTATTGGGTGCCTGACTTGATGGGGATATTCACAGGAAGTCACTTATGCTTGTGGTTGCAACTGTTACAGAATCTTGGGTGATCTTCATACATACAGGAGACACTGTGTTTGAAGATTTTGATCTATGGTCAAATGTTTTATTTTTTTCCCCAATCAGCATACAATAGATACAGTGGGCTTTTGTAATTACAATGTCTTTCAGTCAGTTGTATGATTATGAAGATGTGATCAGAACCATGAAATCAGAGGTTTGTAAATTTAGAGCTGGAAAGAATCTTAGGGACCATCTAGTCGATTTCTTTTATTTCACAGATGAGAAAACTGATACTTAAAGATCACAGGATTATAGATTTAGGGCTGTAAGGCTCTTTAAAGTCCATCTAGCTCAACCCACTCATTTTACAAATGAGAAAACTGAGGAACAGGTTCAGTGATTTGCCCAAGAGCATACAGGTAAGTAAGTAGCAGAAACTGACTGTGAACCACTGACTTCAAAAACAGTATTATTTCTACTCTAAACAGGGTTATCATAGTGGCCTTAACTAGAACCAAATCATTCCCTGTTTCTTCTCAGTCCTCTTTTTAAAAAATAATTCCCATAAGCTGGGAGGGGAGATAGTAGAGTATTTTGTGTATACCTATTAGTGTACATGTTGACTTCCACTTAATGTAAATTCCTTGAGCGTAGGGATTGTTTTTGCTTTTTCTTTGTGCTCTGGTACTTAGCAAAATTACTGGGATGTAGTAAGCATTTAATCAATGTTTGTTGATTGATATGAAAAGATGTGCACTTAATTCTGATTACCACTAATTACACATGGTAACTTAGACAAGGGGCAGCTAGGTGGCATGGTGGATAGAGTGCTATACCTGGAGTCCGGAAGACTCATTTCCTAAGTTCAAATCTGGCATCAGATGTTTACTAGCTGTGTGACCCTAGACAAGTCACATAGCACTGTTTGCCTCAGTTTTCTCCACTGTAAAATGATCTGGAGGAGGGAATGGCAAACCACTCTAGTGTCTTTACCAAGAAAACCCAACTAGGGTCACAAAGAGTCATGACTTAAAATAACTGAGCAACAGCAACAACTTGCACAAGTGTCTCCCAAGTGCTTCATAGTTTAGTTTTGTTATGTATAAAGTGAAAGCATAGGGCTAGATAAACCTAGAGATAATCCAAGCCCCTTCTAGCATTAGCATCTCATAAATCTATGATAAGATGGACCTTGGAGAAATGAGGTAAGAGAAAAGAAGGTGATATGGTGAACTCAAAGGTCACAAGACCTTTCAAATCCCAGCTCTGCTACTTACTATGGTGTCAAATCATTGTAAAATCATTTAATCTCTATGTCTCAGTTTCCTCATCAATAAAATGAAGATGGATTTTAAGTTTCAGTCCAGCTTGAGATCCATGATGCAAGGAGATATAAAGAGAGAGAATGAGAAAGTCAATTAAGTCAAGCTATGTGGGGAAGAAGCAGTCTCAGGGAAGGAAACTAATGGGGATGTTTCAAGTTTCTCACTGTAGGAAAGGGGAAGGAGAGAAAAAAGAAGAAGTTAGACACACTTGCCAACGAGTCAACCAAGAGATTAGGCCAGTGGTAGATGGAGCAAAGGCTCATGGGAAGTTTATCTCTGGATAGTGGCAATAGAATAGACTGGGAGTTTTTGTCACTCCTTATGGAAATCATTGTTTAGTGGTGGGAGGGTTAGAAGTGGGATAGACAAACTCAGGTTTCCATTTCTTCCTCTAGAGTTGACTTCATCCTTAGACTCTCAAGATGGAAGGGAGATCTTGAAATGCTAAAATTAGAGTTAAAGGACCTGCATTCAAATCTCACATCTATCACTTGTTACACTGTATAACACTGGGCAGAGTGATTTCACTTCTCTGAGCCTCAGTTCCCTTATTTGTAAAATAAGAAGGTTGGACTAGATGATTTCTAAGGTCTCTTCTAGATCTAGATCTATGGTCCCATCATCCTGTGACCCTTACATCTCTTTATAGACAGGGCTGTATTAATAGAAGCCCAGAGTCCAGATCATGGGAGATCACAGGCTGGCTTTGTTCTGCCCTGCCAATCTAGAGTATTTTTTTTTTGGTTCTGGATAATATGTTTTAAGATGAATATTGAGAAGTTATGTACCCAAAGTAGGGAAATCAGGATCACAAGGTACTGGAAACCATGCTAGGAACTGGAGGTATATAGCCTGGAGAAGAGTTAGGTAGAGTGAAAAGCAGGGAGGGGATAGACATAATAACCATCTCCTAGTTATTGAATGTCTGTCATCAAAGAGTTGACATGGTTGATAAAGAGGTCAGAGGTAGGAACAATGGTTGGAAGTCACAGATAGATTTTGTCAGAAAATAAGGAAAATAAGGAAAAATAAGGAAAAGCATCCTAATCACTGAATCTATCCAAAAGTGGGCTAAGATCAACCAGAAAGTAGTAATAATCACTGTAATTCTTCAGACAAAAGCTGTGGTAGAGGGCATTTTTGTTTGACTAGAGTCGAAGTCTAGAATTTGACTAGCTATCTTCTGAGATTCTTTCCAACTCCTTAATTCTATGGATCTGTGACAGACTCTAAACCAGACAACTGAGGAATATGTCATCAATTTTAAATGTCTCCAAGGTAGGAGATTCCATAGCCTCCCTCTGTGAGCCACTGCGTATTTCCTCTACTGGATTAGCAATCTAGTGGCTTTTATGTACTCTCTCTGTGGTCTTGATTGCCATGACTGACGGAAATTGCTAGAAACGCAAGGGGAGCAAATTGCAGCATCCCTGATGCCACTCATATGGTCACAGTTTTCTGGCAAGAAAAGATGGTCAGAACCTATTTTTTTTTTCAGTTTCATGTCCTGTTTCTCCCTCTTATGGACTCTATGTTCTAGCCAGAATGGCCTATTTGCTATTTCCTGATTATAGCACTCACTCTCCCACCTTCAAGTCTTTGCCTAGCCTCTTCCTCATGCCCAGAATGCACTTCTTCCTAATGTGCTTTTTAGCATGCCTAGCTTTCTCTAAGGCTCAGCTCAGGAACTTTTCCTAATAGGAAACCTTTCTGTCTAGTAGTTGGAATAATACAATCATAGAAGCTGAGTTGGAAGGAACTTAGTGGCCATCTACTTTAATGCAGACACCAAAGGAACCCCTACTATGACAAGTCGTTTCTTCAGTTTTTGCTAGAAGACCTCCTATAATTAAAAAGGTCTTTTTATATAGGTTTTACATGTATGGTTGGTTTGTTGTTGCTCTTTGTTCTCGAAGAGGTCCAAAATGACATCATCATGGCGAAGTGAAGTTTCAGTGTGTCTAGCTGTGGCTGATCAGATCAATATGAGCTCTCAATGCTCTATCGCAGATTGGACACAGATAGTCCATGTGAATATTTGGGGTGGTTACTCCAAATTTTCATATCCTATGTTTCCTTTGTGCTGTCTCAATTATACTTTGCTCACAGAGCACAGCACCTTTTCTGATGTGGTTGCTGAGTCATGCTGAGTGGTCCCAGGCCAGTGTCTCCCATGTTGCACAGTCAAATTCAAAGTTCTTGAGAGTGACCTTGAGAGAGTCCTTGTATCGCTTCTTCTGCCATGTGTTCACCTGCCCCATATGAGTTCTCCATAAAATAGTCTTTTTGGCAAGAGTACATTTTGCATTTGAACAACATGGTCAGCCCATCAGAGTTACACTCTCTGAAGCATAGTTTGAATACCTGGCAGTTCAGCTCAAGCAAAGACTTCAGTGTCTGGTACCTTATCCTGCCAGGTGATCCTCAGAATCTTCCTAAGACAGTTCAAATGGAAGCGATTCAGTTTCCTGTCATGGCACTGATAGACTGTCCATGTTTCAGAGGCATACAACAATGAGATCAGTACAAAGGCTCTGTAGACCTTCAGTTTTGTACTTAATCTAATACCTCTTCTCTCCCAAACTTTTCTTCGGAGCCTCCCAAACACTGAGCTAGCTCTGGCAATGCATGTGTTAACTCATTGTCAATGTGTACATCCCTGGAAAATATACTACCAAGGTAAGTGAACTTATCCACAGCATTCAAAACTTCTTCATTTGTTGTAACTAGCAGTTTCACATATGGATGATGTGGTAGCTGATGGAGCACCTGTGTTTTCTTGGTGTTAATTATTAAGCCAAAATTAGCACAGGCAGCAGAGAACTGATCCACACTGATCCGCATCTCAGCTTCAGAGGCTGCATTGAGAACACAATCATCTGCAAACAGAAAATCATGCACCAACACTCCCTCCCCTTTGGTCTTGGCTTGTAGCCTTTCCAAACTGAAGAACTTACCATTGGTATGGTAGCTGACCTTGATGCTGTGTTCATCCTCATTGAAAGCATTTGACAACATAGCTGAAAATATCATGCTAAAAAGCAGGGAGCAAGCACACAGCCCTGTTTTACTCTATTGGTGACTGGGAAGGCACGAGAGCACTGCCCACTATCCAGAACCTAGGCAAACATGCCATCATGAAACTGATGTACAATACTGATGAAATTCTCTGGGCAACCAAATTTTGACATAATTTTCCATAAGCCCTCATGAGTAACAGTGCCAAAGGCCTTGGTTAGGTCTACAAATGTTGTGTACAGACCTCTGTTCTGCTCCTGGCATTTCTCCTGGAGTTGTCGGGCAGCAAGCACCATAACAACTTCCTCAGACCTTTCTTAAGTCACACTGGCTCTCAGATATATGCCCATCTTCCAGGTGAAGGATCAGTCTATTAAGGAGGACTCCAGCAAGAATTTTGCCAGCAGTGACTAAGAGAGAGATCCCCCTGTGATTGTCGCAGGACAATCTTTTCCCTTTAACCTTTATAGAGATGGACAATGGAGACATCCTTGAACTCCTGGGGGAGTTCCTCTTGCCATGTAACCTAGAAAGTTTCAATCAGCTTTTGTATGAGCAATGGTCCCCTACCTTGTAAATCTCAGCTGGAATAAAATCAGCACCAGGTGCTTTGCCACATGAAATGAGTCTAATGGCCCTCAAAACCTCTTCTTCAGTTGGAAGTTCAGCTAAGGAGGGATTGACTTCAACCTGAGGTAAAGTGTCAATGGCCTCAGCATTGATTGATGATCGTCTGTTGAGAATACTATGGAAGTGTTCAACCCATCTCTCTAGGATCATGTTTTTATCACTAATCAATGTGGCTCCATCAGCACTGACTGAGTAGTTGTGATGCACCATAGGTTTTTGGTCCATAAATAGCTTTCAGAGAATCATAAAAGCACTTTGGATTGCTACTATCAGCATAAAACTGAATTTCATCTTCCCCCTTACCAAGCCAGGAACCCTGCATCTCTCTAAGCTTTGCTTGTACTTTGCTTTTGATGGAGTTAAATGCTGCCTTCTTAGAGGTGGATGAACTATCCTGCTGGTAAATCCTGTAGTTGTTCAGCAACTTCTGAATTTCCCCATCATTTTCATCAAACCAGTCTTGGTGTTTGCCAGTGTTCTGACCCAGATGAGGAAATACAGTGCTGTACACCAAATCTCTGAAAGCTTGCCCACTCCTTTTCTGCTCCACTGTTGTCAACTATATGTTGGCTCAACTTTCCCTCCAAGTTAGTAAATATATATATATATATATATATATATATATATATATATATATATATATATATACACACACACACACACACACGTATACACACATATAGATATATATACACACATACATACTTTCAAAGTTTGCAAAGTAGTTTACATAATTATCATTTCTGATTCTTACTACAACCCTTGAAGGTAATTACTACAGTTATCATTATTATCATTTCACAGATTACGAAACTGAGGCACAGAGCATCTAAGTAACTTGTTCAGGATTCCACAGCAATTAAGCGTTGGAGGTGGGTTTTGAAACTAGCTCTCTCCTAACTCCAAAACCAGGGCACTTATCACTAGGGCAAACAATTACCTTTGGAAAAGTGGTTCCAAGCCTGGGAACTGCAGACTCCTGGGATCCATGAAGTTATTGTGAGGGGTTACTCTGTCTAAGAATTTTAGGGAAATAAATAACTAAACATATCTTCTGTGGACTGAATAAATGATATGTTTTGCATTCATTATGTAATTTTTCAAATGTATTTAGATGCTTGTGATGGATAAAATACAAATTCAATTAGAATGTAAGTTCCTTGAGAGCAGACACTGTTTCACTTTTTTTTGTCTTTGGCAGCATGGCATAGTGGATAGAGTGCTGGCCTTAAAGTCAGGAAGATATGTGTTCAAGACTTGCCTCTAGGTCAGCAACTATGGCCAAACAAGTCTTGCCTGCTGCCTGTTTTTGTACAGCCCCAGCTAAGAATTGTTTTTACATTTTTAAAATGTAAATACAACAAAACTTTATTTCAAAATATAAATGCTGAGTGCCATAAAAAGTAGGAACATGCCAGAGTTTGCCAGCCCCCTACAGTGTAACATATATTAGTCAAGGGACTCTAGGCAAATCATGTAACCTCTTGGTGTTTCAGGCAAGTGTGAGACTCTAAAATGCAGAGAAGGTACCATTCTACATTAGCATAAGGATTTTCCTCATTTGGGAGTCCAGATCATTGGAGTCACAGGTTTGGTCTCTATCCTATATTGGGAGCATCTGGCACATAGTAAATCTTTAATAAGTGATTGAGTTCAGATCTTGGTATGAACACTTAACTCAACTGGTAAATACTTTTTGATTAATTTTTGAATTCACAGTAACCTTTTGCCATTGCAAGTTTTCTTAAATTATTATTTATTATTAAATTATTAAAGGATACAACTGCTTTCCTATGGGGGAGTCTGTGAACTTTTTTGGCATTAAAAAAGGTTCCTTGTAGCTCAAAAGTTGGGAAACATTTCTCTAAGGAGGTCTTGGCATATCTGTAAACTCAGGACCTGAAAATGCTCTTTCTAGAAGAGATAGGGGAAACTAGGGTTTGGAATGTAAAGAAGTTAGAAAATGCCAGGGATTTCCATTTCACCTCTACCAAAAAAGTCTTTTCTTCTTTCTGTCCCTCCAACTTCCCTGCCCTCAGCAATTACTTCTCTTTTCTTTGAGCCTTCTTATTGAATCCCTACCCCTTACACTCATCTGGCATGCACATTTATATACTGTTCTTCTAGTGTCTTTTTGAGAATATTTATCTTATTGCCTCAACTAAAATGTAAGCTCCTTGAGGACAGGTCAGGAGTCTCACACTTCTTTTTACCCCTTACATAACCTAGCACAGTGCTACATACAAATATAGTAGATAATCAGCAAATATTTGTTGAATGAATGAGTGAATGAAGTTGAGAATCAATGAATCAAGCCACTGGAAGACAGATGAGGAAACTGAGGCCCAGGAAGGTTTACTGAGTTGCCCAAAGACATACCAAGTAGAAAGCATTAGAGATTTGAATCTAAAACTTCTGGATTCCAGATCCATCATTCTTTCCACTGAATACTATTTCCTTAGGACTGGTAAAAATGCTAGGAAGGTAAGTGACCGGTATGTCATAGATCAGAGTGTTTGGGATTAGGGAGGTGGGAAAATAGAGGATAGAAGAAGCTAAGGTGAAAGGAGCAAAGGATGTCAAAGTTTGATTGAATCTAGCTATTCAGGATCAACACTTAGGGAATTTTCAGCCCTGAAAATTCTTTAGGACTTTGCTGAGATCAGTGTTTCTGAATGTTTTCCACCTTTAGTATGTGACAGCTTCATCCATCCCTTGGCATGGGCAGTAGCCCTCCATTCCTCTTCTTTCTGATCCTACAGACTAGATTTCTTTCTATTTACATGAGTCCTACCCTTGTTCATTCCTACCCCCCAAATAACCTCCAGTCATTGTGCTCTCCCCGCAAGTAGAATTCGTCTAGTTCTTGTTCCTTTACCTCCTACAGTCTTTCTGTACCAAGTATCTTTAGCTGATTTCATAAAAACATGATGCTAGACTAAACAGTACTATTTGGGGTAGGGGTGGGCAGTTAGCTCCGTAGGAACCATGGGAGACATGACTGTCTGTGACTTTACAGTGGGGGTTAGCTAGGATATATAATTTTTATGGATATCTTTTGTTTTTCCTCACCTTCATTTCCCCATGTATCCTTCCCTCTTCCCACCTCCAGAAAACCACCCCTTGAAACAGAATAAAAAACAGATTTTAAAAGAAAACATTTCGGCAAAACTAACCAACACATCGGATGAGCCTGACAATATATTAAGCATTCCCTACTCATAGTCCCCCACCTCTGCAAAGAATGGAGGGAGGGAGATGTACTTTTCCCCCTCTTCTTCAGGGATAAGTTTGTTTATTATACTCACACAGTATTTACTTGGGTTTCTTTTGGCAGGGGAATGGGGGGTGTTGCTTCCATTCATATTGTAGTCATTGTGTATATTGTTTTCTTGGTTCTGTCTACTTCAGTTTGGTTTAGTTCATATAAGTTTTCTCATTGCTTCTCGGAGTTCTTGTTAGGTAAGAGCTTCACTTGTAGAGAGGGGCCCATGTATGGTGAGGCCTGAGTCCCACATGCTGATGTGTGGCTCATAGGGAGGCAGAATAGACATCACTAGGCTTTTCTCCCACCACCCTTTTCCAAGGAAGGCTTTCATTCCTGACAGGAGGGTAGGCAGAAGATTTGGGCCAGAGGCCATTCTGTTCTCAGAGAGAAGAGGTACTAAGCTAGAATTATATTTAATGGATTATTACATTTGAGTATTGTTTATCCAGGAGATATGATCAGATTTTATCTGAATACTTTGACATTTTGGCTGAGGAAAAAAGATCCCAAGCTTTATATCCAAGGATTGACCCTTTTCCTACCAAATATTAGTTCTGCTTTGAACACACACAGTGAATAGCAAAGAAACCCATTTATCCAAATTGGTAGCAAAACAGATATCAGAGAAGGTCTACATAGAAGAATATGCACCAGACAATACAGAGTGAAGGAGCTCTCCCTTGGGAGTGACATAATTTACTTCAACCAAGACAGTGTCCTAGATCTCAGCCAAGGGGAAACTTTATGGAGTCTCCAAAGTAGCAAGCTGGAGATAGGGGCATAATGGAGACTACCAGCTATCTTCATGTCTTCCCAGAATCTTTTCCTTCAGCAACTCAAAGTGGGCTTGGCCTATTTCTTCTTCCCTCCTGAAGCTCAGTAAAACTTGAACATGCGAAGCTTGCTAAGTTCCAAAGGAGGACTGACCCTTGGAGCATCCCACAGGGGACTGGCAAAGGCTGGGACTCTTTCACCTCTCACAACTCTGTCTCATCCCTCAGATAGGCAGGACTTTCACCTTCACCAATGAGGAGAGTCCCATATCAATGGGCTTTGGGACAGGGGTTATATTCACATTCATTGCTTCTTATAATGTCATAATGTTCTTGTACCATCATTTGTTTAGCTATTCCTCAGTGAAAAGGCTTTGTCGCATTTCTTTTTCTCTGTAAATATATTACTGATGTTATTTGAAATGACAATGGTCAGGGTAATCTTATTTGGTGTCTGTCTATAATAATTAGATTCCCCCTATAACATTAAGTTCAGTGCTTTGAGGTTTATAAAGTGTTTTCTTTGGAATAACCCTATGAGATCATATAAATATCATTGTCTGTATTTTACAGATGAGAAAACTGAGACTGAGAGGCTAAATGAATTGCCCATAGTCATTGTGCATACAGTTATTCAGTCACTTCAGACTCTTGGTGGTCCCATTTGGGGTTTTCTTGGCAGACATACTGGAGTGTTTTGCCATTTCCTTCTCCAGGTAATTTTACAGATGAGGGAACTGAGGCAAATGGGATGAAGTGACTTGCTCAGGGTCACATAGTTAAGAAGTGTCTGAGACTAGATTTGAACTCACATCCTCCTGACTCCAGGTCTGGCGCTCTATTCTCTGCATCACCTAGCTGAGTCTGTTTTGTACATACCAGGCCCTTAATAAATATTTGTTGAATTTGACATGTCAGAGCAAGAACTCAAACCTAGGTCTCCCAAATTCTGGGCAAAGGTTCATTCCACTCTACTAAGTTGTCTCCTAATTGCCCTCACTTCTGAATTAGATCCAGGGGTACTTCCCCTACTAACATAAGAAATTCCAGGGACCCATAGCAAGGCCCCAGATGCATGTTTTGGAAATACTACTCTGTGGTTTTCTTCCTCTCTTCATGACTCTGTCAATGATCTCCAAATGTTTTGATTGTGTACTCTTATGAATGAAAAACATTATTGAGCATGCACAAAAAAATAATTGAGCACAGATATATGCTACACATACACATATAAAATGTATGTGTGTATTTCATACTACTGTACTGACATGATGTACATTATGTAGTGTACACAAATACAGACATTAAAAAGGAATGAGATAAAGATGAAATAAACTGTCATTTAATTTTTTGATTTGTTAACAGAAGAAAAAATACTTTTGCTTTTACTAAAATGTTATTGGGGAGCTAGATGGTGCAATAGATGATTGACAGGTCTGGATTCAGGAAGACCTGAATTCAAATCCAACCTCAGACACTTGCTAGCTGCGTGATCCTGGACAAGACACTAGTTCGTTATTTGCAAAACGAGCTGGAGAGGGAAATGGCAAGCCGTTCCATTCTCTTTGTCAAGAAAACCCCAAATGGGGTTAGAAATGATTAAAATGAATGGACAACAACAGTTATTATAAATGATAATAATTAGTGAGAGCAATCTAATTATTTTCATTACTTTTGAAATTATTATTATAATATTCATTATTTTTGAAAAATTCCTATTTTGTCCTGGGTGAACATGTAAGTACTAAATTCTTTGCAAATAACTATTTAGTTAATTTAATCAATGAAGTTAGGCAGCTGAATTACTTTCTTTTAGATACTTTTTGTTGATATATATATATATATATATCAGTCAAATAATGAGTATACATAACAGCTTTTAAGTAGGAATTATGTTTTTCTCTGTATAGAAATATTTTTCATAAGCAATGCAAAAGCAAAAGTAAATTGTTTCTAGTTTCAATTCAACAGAAAGTTTTAAATATAAATCCATTCTTCTTTATGTGGTTTGGCTTAATGGATAGTACTATATCTTCATTTCCTATTCATGTTTGGATATTTTGGGGTGGAGTATGGCTACGAAGATAGCAAGGATGGGGCCTAGTTAATAGAGAGTTGCTTGAGTTGATGGAGTTGGAGGGGAAAGGTAAGATCATCAGAGTTGAACTTTAGGAAAATCACTTCAGCAGCTGAGTGAAGAATTCTTCGGACTGAGATGAGATTCAAAGCAGAGGAAACAATTAGAAAACCACTGCATATGAGAGGGGATGAGGACCTTGACCAGGGTGCTGGAGAGAAGGGGCTGGATAGAGATGCTGCGGACATAGAAAGGACAAGACTTATCAGCTGTTTGGATGGGCCCAATGAGTAAGAGTGAGGAATGCAGGACACCATCTATGTTGCCAACCTAGGTGACTGGGAGAAAAGTGCCTTTGATTGCAGTGAGAAAGTTTGGACGATGAGTAGGTCTGGGGGGAAAGACGAAATAATGGGCCCAAATTGAAACTGCTGTCCATCCAGGTCTGTTTATCCTGTAGGACTCCCTTTGTGCCATTTACAATGAAAAGAGGGGGTAGGGATCTTATTCCCTGACTCCAGATCATGAAGCTTGCCTGTGGATGGCACCCTGGGGGGATAGGAGGCAGTTTGTTGGGGAGGGAAGTTCCCAATGGTATGTCCATAGCTGCTACTGGGGGTGTCCAGGTGACAGGCAGGTTATAGCTGTCCTAAGAGGCTGAAGCCTGGCTCTGAGCCTGGGCAGTTGGGGGCTTGCAAAGTGGTGGAAAGTGGGGGAGTATTGGGTGAATAGGATGAAGACTAGATGTGGTTATATTGGAGATGTCTTATAATTGACTGGCTATCAAGTGAGGGGAAGGTGGGATGTGACCTATCTTCTGACCCTCTGATTGGCTGCTTACATATTTACTGGGGTCTTGTCCCAGAGGGTCTGGAGCTACTTCTTTGGAGACCATTGTCCTAGGTATTGCTGATGCCTTAGAACATGTCTTGAGAGACAAATAACTCATTTTCCATGGAATGAGTCTCAATAACATCTTCTCCCCATGCCCTTTTTTTGGTCTCATATTTTTATCTCTTCTTAATTTTTCGTCTTTCATTTTTTGTTAGCTAATAATAACAGATTGTTATTCTTTTCAAGTTCCACTTTTCCTGTCACCCTCTTCTCTGAGCTAATGGAAAAGAGACTAAATTGGGAGAAAGATCCTAGGATTTTCTGTTTCCCTGCTTTTACTAAAAATGATTTCTGAAGTCTCTCCCAACTCTAACACTCCATAATTTTCTGACTTCATGTTCAGTAATCTGTCCACATAGATTGTCCCCATTTTTTTCTTTGGCATCTCCACTGTGGGACTAAATTACACTGTTTCTCTGCCTCTGTTTCCCCTAAAAGAAAAGGGAAGAGAAAAAGCATTTAGTTAGTGCCTTCTCTGTTCTAGGTACTGTGCTAATTGCTTAACAACTATTATCTCATTTGATCAACACAACAACCCAAGGAGACAGGTGCTATTATTATCCCTATTTACAGGTGAGGAAACTGAGGCAGAAAGCAGTAAAATGACCCACCCATGATGATACAACTGGAAGTATCTGAGACCAGATTTGAGCTCATCTTCCTAATTCCAGGCCCAACATTCTATGAAGAGTATGACCCTAAATATAATTGTCCTGCTTGCCTCTAGCATTGTGGGAGTATTCTCTCCTTAGAAGAAATTCCATATAGACCAAAGAGGACATACCATCCCAATTACATTCAACCTTTGGGGAAAATCTAAGAAGAGTAGAATTATTGAACCATAGATAATAAGGCTGAAGAGAGGCTTTGATGGCTTCCATAGAGAGGAAAACTTTTCTTTAAAAAAATTATTAAAAATGCATTTTACTTATATCTTTTGTCTCTATAGAACTGTCATTCCCGGAAGAGGAAAATAAAACCTCCCACTTCTCTAGGTTGAACTTGCCCCTGTAAGAAAGAAAATAAACAGTGACTACATCTGACAATGTATACAACACTTATCCTAGTAGTCCTCCACCTCTCCACCTTGAGAAGTCTGTTTCACTACGGACTCTCTGGGGCCATCATTAATTATTCAGGACTCCATTCTTCTTCATCTTCCTAAGAAGAGAGTCACAGTAGCAGAATGGGCTTAGGTTTGAGCTCTAACCTTGCTCTGCTTGGGCTCAGAGGATGGAGGAACATAAATTTAGAGATGGAAGGAATCTTAGAGACTAATTCACAAATGCGGAACTGTGATCCAGAAAAATTAATAGATTTGTCCAAGATCACAAAAGAAGTAACTAGCAGAACCAGGATTTGAACCTGGGTCTTCTGAGTACAAATGAAGCCCATTTTCCACTGTACTACCCTGCCTTCAGTAATTAGAACCAATAGGTAGAAGTTGTAGAGAGGCACATTTTGACTTAAGAGGGAAAATTCCAACAAATAGAACTCTCCCAGAGTAGAATGATCTCCTTTGTGCCATCATGGATTCCTGCTATGTAAGAAGCTCCAAAGATAAAGTGACCTCTTTTTGATATGCTATAGAGAGGATACTTGGCAGGACACTCCAATGGATCTGTAGTCTTACAGATTTGAATGCTTATTCTTTCCAATGATGCAGATTGCTGCTCACATATGCTTGCCCGTCCTATGCTGCTTTTGTCCATCTCCTTCCCTAAGTTTGTCATCAACTTATTGTTCCATCAAAACATAAGCATTTGATTGGATAGAACAAAACACCATCTCAAAGGGCTTCTCCCAACAAGGAGGCTGGCTCCAATTCATCCTTCCAAATCCTCCAACATGCCTTAAAAGACATTAGAAGATATGATTAGTGACTCCTTGTAAACATCAGGTGAGTCATGAAACAGGAAGATGTCTGTTTGCTGAAGATGTTTACCACTGTGATGGTCCAAGTTGAAAAGCGTTTCCCTGTGGGTGGTGAGGTCTTCTAGATACTTCTTTCTTTTATATCAAGACAGAATCCACCTCCACATAGTTTCCATCAATTTTTTCTAATTCTGATCTTTAGAGCAGCTCAAAAAAAGGCTTCCTCTTCCCCATGACAAACTTTCAGACACTTGAAGGTAGCTATGGTCCCCTGTATCTTCTTTAGTCTAAAAATTCTTATTTTAGTTATTTCTCATATGTTTTTTAGGTCCTTCAACAAAATAGGTGGTTTGCCGCTCTTTTAAAATTTAATGCCCAGAATTGAACACAATATTTAGTAAGTAATAAAAGCTAGAAGTTGAAAACCCCTCCCCTTGCCCCCAAGTTGCTACAATAGGGAATGTCTATGACTATTTTCCCATATCTCTTTTAAGGAAGGAAGGTTAGAACAGAGAGATAGTAGATTCTTTTAGACCAGTGGCTGAGCATCAGAGTAAAAATTAGGAATTGAGCTGAAAATGATAGTGATGCCTATAATCTCAGCTAGCTACTGAGTAGGGTTGGGGCTGGTAGATCTCCTGAGCTCTGGAATTCTGAGCAGCAATGGGCTAAGTTGGTCAAGTGGCCCAATTAAGTTTAGCATTAATATGGTGAGCTCAGTGGATGCGGTGGGCAGTGGAACAAGTTGTCTAAGGTTGGAAATGGAGCAGGTCAGTACTCCTGAGCCACAGTGGGACAGGGCTCATGAGTGGCTCCTCCATTTTCAGACTAAGCAAGATAGTGAGACTTAGTTTAAAAAAAGTTAGAAACTGAGTAATTTTACCTTAAGAGCTAGCCCTCTCACCAGGAGATTCTGTATGGGTTGCTGCTAGTGTGTCACTTAAACTTCCTATCCTCAGTTTGCTCATTTGTAACATGGGGATAGTCATACTTATCCCATCTATTGCCATCTTGTGACAGTTAAATGAGATAATGGATGCACATGAGTTATCGGAGGTACATGAGATAATGAATTTCAGGTGTCTTGTTTAGTAATTCAGTTACCAGGCATTTATTAAGCACTTACTATATGCTAGTAAATACAAGAGATGGTGATGTGTTATCTTTTCCATTAAAAAAAATCTGAACTGAATGAGTATCTTGAAGCAATGATGTCTAAGAAACTCCCGTCAGTGATGTCTCTGAATAAAGTGTGATGAGTGAGGAAGGGAAGCTAGTCACTAATGGTACCCCCAGCGCTAACATTTCATGACTGGGATTCTGGGCCCACACATCTTTTGTGAGGCCAGTTGTTCTCCATGGTCTTGGGAAGCTGGCAGATGTGAAGGGCAGCAGCACAAAGGAGAGGGAGGTCTGAACCTAACTCCTGCTATTGGAATCGTTTCTGATACATCCTTTCTGGTAATTTCCACAATTCAGATCTCTTATCGCATCCACCATCACCCACATGGGCTGGACTGGGTCCTTCCAAGACCCGACCTGCTTTGATTCCCCAGCCAAATCAACATCAGCAGGTCCTAATTTTAACCTCATTACTCCTCCCTCCCCCCCCAACACACACAGAGCCTGAAATTTCAGCCTTGCCCTTCATCTAATTTTGTTGCTTAGCGACAATGTGCTTAGCAACCAATAAGGGATGTGGGATCACCGCTCCTCCCAACATGGCACAGGTGCCTTAACAATACAAATGGTTCCCTGGTCACTCTCCAACCAGTGAAAGGTTGCTTTCAGAGGTGGACAGCATTATGTTCTGGAAATAGAGGTTCCTTTTCCTGGGGCCAGGATTGGTTACTGCGTCAGTTACCTTTTGAGTTTGGCAATATTTGTGTGGGGGCGTCCGGGTAGGCGGTTCTCAGAGCCTTGTATTTCTCTGCTTGCTCTTGCTTTCTTGATGCTGTGTGATGCAGGCAGGGCAGCTTAGATAATTGTCTCTGTTCCCACGCAGCCTGTCATTGTACCCTGCCTGCCCATGGTTTACAGAGCCCCCTCATGTTCCATTCTTGGGGTACTTTTCTGTGTTCCATCATTGTAATCCCTTCCTTTACCCTTTATCTTTGAGGTTCTTCCTGATCTCGGTTTATACATAACTCAGTATAAAGGTGAGGTCTATTGAAAGGCATCATGATGCAGTCCAGATCCAGAAACTGATTGTGGAAGGGGAGGGGAGGGCACTCTGTGCTTAGAATGTAGAAAACAGTGGGAAAAATAACACCATACCTTTACGGAACAAGTCACCACCTATAAAACATCTCTGCATACATGATCTCATTTAACTGTCATGAGGCAGAGGACATGGTGCAAGTATAATTGTGCTCCTGTCACAGATAAAAAACCTGAAGCTTAGTGAGGTTGGGTAAAGGTATGGTACAATAGAACAACACTGGGGACCTGGGTTCAAATTTTGACTCCTCAACTTACTATCCATGTGACCTTGGCAAATTATTTAACCTCTTTGGGCCACAATTTCCTCATCTGAAAAGTAAAGGGGCTAGACTACGTGGTGTGTAAGTTCCCCTCTAACTTACCCACCCAACTTGTTTGACTACTAAGAGGCAGGACCAGGATTTGGAAAGAGGACTTTTGACTTTAAACCCTTTGCTAAATTCACAGATCACAAATCTAGAACACAAAGGGACCCCAGAGGCCATCTAATTCAGCTCCCTTATTTTATTGATGAGTAACTGGTGCCAGGAGATATTGTCTGACTTCTTGTTGCATCATTTGTGTCTTGCGCTTTGTGACCTCATTTTGGGTTTTCTTGGCAGAGATACTGGAGGGGTTTGCCATTTCCTTCTCCAGTTCATTTGACAGATGAGAAAACTTAGGCAAACAGGGTTAAGTGGCTTGCTCAGGCTCACCTGTATGAAGCCAGGTTTGAACTCAGGAAGATGAGTCTTCCTGACTCCAGCCTTGGCACTCTATCCACTGTGCCACCTCACAGCCCTAATACCCCAGATATTAGAGTGAGAATTTGAATGCTAGTCCTTTGATTCTAAAACTGCACTACAGTCACCATATTCTTTGGGGTGACCATTGGAGGAAGTCAGTCCCAGGGCACAACATTTGGAATCCAAACCCAGAGGCATAATAACCAGCTATTCTGTCTGTTTTTCGCAGCTTCTCCCACAAACCTTCCCACCCTCAGAGTTAGAACCATACCTGGTCAGGTCCTGTGAGGATCCCTACTACAGTGGAAACAGCAATGGTCCAGGGGTTTAGGAAACTTTGTTCCACATCCTGTTGTTTCCATCAATCCATTGTGTGACTTTTGATCAGTAATTTCCTTTCTCTGGGCCTCAGTTTCCTTATCTCTAGAATGAAGGGGTTGAGATAGAATTATAGATTTAGAGCTGGAAGGGAATTGTAAAATCTACTCATCAGGTTCAATTCCTTTATATTTCAGATGAGGAAACTGAGGCACATAGAGGTTAAGTGACTTGCCCAGAGTCACACAGATAGTAAATGATAATGTTATTTGTACCCAGGTCATTTTATTCCAAATCCAGTACTCTTTGAAGACCTTCCTTAGGCAGTGGTTTCCAAACTATTTTTGTTTGTACCCTTATTGGTAAAAAATTGTTGTGCACATCCTCCTTAGCTCCTTTTGAGGCTCAAGTCCAATACCACTTCCTACATAAAGCCTTTCCTGACCCTCCAGTTGCTTGTGATTCCCCCAAATAATGACCATGTATGAGCATTGCATTCACCCATATACTTATGACTTGTCTCTTCCAGCTAGATTGTAATTTCCTCAAGACCACACTGCTTCACTTTTGTCTTTGAACTCTCTAAACCTAACACAATATCTGACATGAGTAGGCGCTTAATAAGTGTTGATATTCTTACCTCTTACCAGTCCCTGAGTCCAGTATCTTGATGCATCTCAGTTGTTCTGGCCCCTTGCTCAGCCTTCATCTATGACCCCTCTTCCTCATATCCAACATCAACCCCCTCTCCCAGCACTGACACTGTCCCACTATCCCACGCTTGGAAGGAGGTGGGGCGACAGGGACACAGAGAATAGAGTACTGGCCCTAGAATCAAGAGGATTTGAGTTCCAATCCAGCCTCAGATACTTCCTAGTTGTGTGACTGGACAAGTCACTTAATCTCTGTCTCTCTCAGTTTCTTCATTTGTAAAATATGGATAATAATAGCGTCTGCCTCCCAGGGTTGCTGTGAGGATCAGATTTAATAGTAAGTACAAAATGCTTAGGACAAAGCCTGGCACATAGTAAGCACTATATACATGTTAGCTATTATCATTACCATCTATGGACTCTACGCTTCTGTGCTGTTCCTTCCACCTCTTTTTCCCCAGTCTCTTGCAGTTGCTGCCATATAGGACTCCTACCCTTGGTCAGAGTTCTGGTCCTGCAGCTGCTTCCCCAGGCCTCTCAAAGTTAGGGGTCCTTGAGTCCTAGGCACCTACCCTGCCCAGGTCTTTGAGTCAACTTGTATTTGTCCCTGCCTTCTAGGTCCTCGCTCAGTCTGACCCTACCTTCCCAAGCCCCTCCCTCAGGTTCTTTCCATCTTGTTTCCCAGGACCTTCATTCAGGCTGCCTTTGCCCAGTTTGCCTCTGCCATAGCCCATTTCTAGGAAGGAGGTAAACAGGGAGTGAGAAACCTATATCCATCCCATTGCCACAGCAGCCAACAAGATGTGCCAAAGTAGAGAGGACTTGGGTCTTTACGTTCTTCATGTGCCCATGCACCTTTGTGTGGTACAGTCCCCACTTTGAGACCCATGGAAGGTCTCCGACAGCCCTATCACTTGATGGAATGACAGGAACACCCCCCACATCTTCCCTTTCCCTCAGCTTTTAGTTACAGGCATGATTAGTTTTAATTTTAATTTTTAATAATAAATTGGTAAATAATAATTTAATAATGAGTTTGAATTTTATATACATAGTTCCCCACCCTCAACTGTCCCAGATGCCTTCTAGAATTAATGACCAAGTAAGCCAAAGATATTACCAGGTGAAAACCCCAAATAGGAATATTCGGTGTCTAGTTTGAAACTTCTAGTTGTAGCTTGTATGTATGTATAGTCCTCCCAACTCGAGAAAGAAAAAAACACCACACCACCAAATGAGTTTGTACATGCCCTGGATGCAGTTCATGTGCTTGGGAACCAGTCCCTAGTCTCTGTCTTTGGAGCTGAACGTCATAAATACTCCTTCCATGGTTATAAGAGTGGGGGGTCCTTGGTTATTGGGGCTACTTAGTGATCTTCAGGAGCTAACACACACACACACACAAGATACATGTTCCTACCATGTATCAAGAGATCTATTCTTTCACTATTTTTATTAACGTAGGTGTCCTCTCTTCTAAGATCCTTCCCAGCCCCACCACACCTTAGTAGACAGGTTTTATGATCTGCTAAGACCAACCCAACTGACTATGGTAACTTTCCCCTGAACTCATGATAGAGAAAATATTAATAAGGCTGATTAAACTTAAAAGTGTGTCTTGTATAGACATTTCCTCCCTACTCTTACCCCCACCCTTCCCCTGCACTAGATAGCTGATAGTTAAATATTTACCAGCATGCCCTTGGTAAACAGTCACTTCCATATCACAACAAGGTACCAGGGAGTGATATCAGTAGAAATTAATGTTTCTTATTCTAAGAGTGAAAACCTAAGAAATAAAACACCTTTAAGGCAAAAAAAATCTTTTGACATGTTATTAAGGCTAAAAACATTCTTGGAAGGAGAACTGAAGCTGCATTGGCTTTCCTTAGCCTACAGCCAGTAGACCCCTCCAATTAGAGGAGAGGGAATCATTGTTAATGGTATTACGAAAGCAATACTAACTCCTGCAACTCATCTGCCACTTCTCTTCTGCTATTCTCAGTAAATATGATTCAGATTCTTGCTCAGCAGGGCCTGATTCTACTCCCTGGGCACTGCTACCCACTATATCTAAGCATTTTTAGCTACATTCACTGGAATATGGGTATCTTCTTATTAACTGCCTTTTCCAGGTACTTCATTCCCCCTCTCCCTCTTTCTAGCCCTGGAATGGTAATCAACTCAATATGCCATTCTTACTGGAAAGAGTGTCTCAATCCATTTACCATGCAGGTGACTTTCCAAATTAAAATAAGCCACGCTGGCCACCACTTCCCTACACGTATTGTTTCTACTTACTAGAATCAATCCATCAATCGACATTTATAAAACACCTAGTATGTGTCAGGCACTGTGTTACACACTGGAATGTAAGCTCTTTGAGGGAAGGCACCGTCTCCATTTTTATATTTGTACTCTGAGCATTTAGCACATTGCCTGGCACCTAGTAAGCGCTTAATAATGCTAATATTGTTATTATCTGCCCATCTGCACTTCAGGAAAATTACTTTGTCAGTAATATATAGACTGATCTAGAATGATTAGGCCCTTGAGTTTGAGAGATTGATTATGCTGTAATAATCCAGAGGAAAGGTGAAGAGGGCTTCACTGAAGGTGATAGGTTTGTACATAGACAGAAGGGGTCACACGGGAGGGATGTTGAGGAGGAAAACAAGGCAAGATTCAGCAATGGCTTGGATATGTGGGGTGAGGGAGAATAGGGAATTTCAAACTGGGGATGCTAGAAGGATGGTGGCAAATGTGATAGAAATAAGGAAGTTTGGAGGAAGGAGGGAGTTCAGGAGGAAAGATAAGGCATTCAGGCCTGGATATGCCCAGTATGAGAAGTTGTTGGGATACTACATTTGAAATGCACGGTAGATAACTGAGAGGAAGAACTGAAATTCTGGGGAGGCAGAGTAGGATGAAGGCTGACTATGTACATCAGCTGCCATTTTTATATCACTTTAAAGTTTGTAGTACACTTCGAATTATATATTCTTACTTGGTGCTCATTATGACTCTAATGAATTGGTTCCCAAAGGTAATATTATCCCTATTTCCTGGGTTAAAAAATTGAGGATCATAGAGTTAGAGTTGTCCTCACTTTCCACATGAAGGGATTAAGGCCTAGAGAGAGGAAATGACTTGGCCCAAGTTCATATGCAGGATTTGAACTCAGGTACGGTGACTTTGGGATCTGTATTCTTTTCGCTGTATCGTCCCGTCTCCTCTGGACTCAGAAGATTTTATGAACTTGCTCATGATCAGATAGTTTGTGTCAGAGGTCCAATTCAGAGCCAGGTCTTTGCCACACTCTCTCCCCAGCACTCTTTCCACTATGCCAAACTGAAGATCATACCAGCAAAGGTGATGAACTTTGCATATGGTAAATCATTTTGAAATTTATTGAGCACTGTCATGTGCAGAGACTTATGCTGGGTGCTGGGGATGTGACAATTGATTAAGATGTAGCCCCAGTCAATTCTTTAACCTGTTCCTACTACTGCTGCTTGGATTCCAAATTCATTTACCAACAAGAAACCACTCAGGATCAAGATCAGGGCCAGTCCCTCACACTGCAACCAGTTCACCAATGAGCTGTCCTCTTAATCTTAGAGGTGCTCAGAATAGGGATTAAAGAGGAAGTCTACCATTGTGGAAAGATCCCTGAACCAGGAGTCAGTATACTTGGATTTGAGTCCCATCTCTGCCGTTAACTAACTGTGATCTGAACAAGTCTTATCTCCTTTCTGGGCTTTGGTGTCCTCATCCATAAAACAAGGGAGATGGATGAGATTAGAGGTATGAAACATATGGCCTATGGACCACTATGAGGCCTGTACTCAACTTCCAAGTGTGGATGATGCAGAATGTAATTGGGAAATATTGAACAAAATGAATAAAAATATAATAAAACATAGACACTGTTAATGTATAGTTTTCTAAGTCAATGTGGGGCCCACAGAGATCCTCTTTTTTGATTTATTTTCTGTTTATTTGATACCAATGGACTAGATGACCCCCAAGGATCTTTTCAACTCTAATGTCCTTCAATATATAATCTATAATCCCTTTTCTTTCCTTGATATGCCTGCCTTCTCCCTTTCCACAGTTCCAGTGAAGCCTGGCCTGAGATCTGACCTGTGACCTCTTGGTATTAGGTAAGTACAGCCTTTGGCTTCTGTTTACCACACTCACACGCACACACACACACACACACACACACACACACACACTTTACTACATCTTAGCCATATCTCTCATATTTCTTCCTTCCAAAGCTCTCACACCAACTTTCCCCCTCACTTAGGCATGTAATTTTATATCAGCATTCTCTCCATAAATCTGGAGTCATTCCTAGGCAGAACATGCAAAGGGTCCCAGAGTTAAAAACCCAGGTAAGAACAGATATGTAGGATTTGGTCATTGAAAGGCACCTCAGCAGCCATCTAATCTATGCCATCCCCCAAAGGATTTCTCACTGTACCATACCTGACAAGTGAGAGTGACGAGGTTCTTTAACGGAATCCAGAGATTCTGGGAGATGAAGGTGAGGCAGGAGGCATTCCTGGCATGATGGATGACTTGGGCAAAGACTTGGTGAGGGAATGTTGTGAACAACAAGCAAAAATGATTTGGCTAGAACATAGAGTTCACGGGGGAGAGAAATGCGCAATTTGTTCATAAGCATGAGCTGGTATCAGCTTATGAAAGGCTTTAAATAGCAAATAGAGGCATTTATATTTTATTCTAGAGACGACAGAGAACCACTAAAGCTTCTTGAGTAGGTGAGTCAGACCTGGGCTTCAGCGATATTAATTTAGCAGCTATGTGGAAAATAGATAGCAGCATGAGAACATTGAGGGCAGGGAGACCATCTGGGGGCTCTTGCAGTATTATGGCAAGAGGTCACAAGGGTATGAACTAGAGGGATGGTAATGTAAGAAGAAATAAAGGGATGAATGTCAAAGATGTTATGGAGGTAGAATTGATAGGACTTGGCAACTTCTTGGAGATGGGGGCTGACTGAGGGTGAAGAGTCAAGGAGAGATGGTCCCATGGTTGGTGACCTGGTGGCTGGAAGGATTATGGTACCCTTGACAGAAATAGAAAAGTTAAAAAAAATGACTGAAAGGGGTTACAGACATACCTACCAATTCAAATGAATTTATCAGAAAACTTAGAGTAAGTTTAGATGTGGGGAGACAAGAAAAAAATATAAAGCTGAATGCCTAGAGAAAGGAAATGTGTATTGCTGAAGGAAGGTGGGGGAATTTCTTTTTTTTTTAATTTAATATTTTATTTTTTCCCAACTACATGAAAAAACAATTTTAACCTTCATGTTTTCTATAATTTTGAGCTTCAGAATCTCTCCTACTCTCCCTTCCCTCCAAAGGAGGGGGAATTTCCAGACAAATTTGATTGACTTCACAAATTTACCAAGAGTTGGCCATGTGCAGTGGACCATGAAGGTTTAATGGAGATGGGAGAAGTTTGGGCTGACTGTTCCCATTGATAAAGGGCAGGAGTATGTCTGTGCCTGAGAAACATTAACCATGGGCAAAGAAATCAAAGCACAGGACTGATTTGGTTTTCCTTCCATCTAGGAACTAATGTGGTCACTCTGCTTCTGCCCTATTGTTACCAGCCCAGTCCAATCAATCAGAAAAGGTTAATGTCAGTCAGGCAGTCCACAAACATTTACTAAGTGCATACTATGTGCTAGACTCGAGCGCTACAAACTAATGGGAAGATATGGTTCCTCCCATTCTAATGGGAGTCATATTTTAGTATGTCAAACACTATACTGAGTACCAGGGATGCAAAAAGAAAAATGAAAGAATCTCTGCCTACAAGGAATCTATATTCTAATGGAGACAGTATGTACATAAAAGATACATAAAAAATAGGTGAATAATAATATTGGAGGAGAAAGCACACGCTATTGGAGGTTGAGGAAAAACTGCAGAAGGGGTTGAACCGAACCTAAACTAGTCAGCAGAGCAAGACACCAGTCTTGACTCTGAAGCCAAGGGCTTTGTCATGGGCCAGGTCCTAGATTGCTTCCCCTATTTCTCTCTGCTCTACTCTGACATAGGATCATATTCTAGGCAGCATGGCTTGAAAGGAGTCCTAATTCCACTAAAAGGACAGCTAAGTGGTGCAATGAATAGAGCACTGGACCTGGAGTCAGGAGGACCCAAGTTCAAAGTCACATGTGGCCATGTGACCCTGGGCAAGTCATTTAACTCTATTTACCTCATTTGTAAAATGATCTGGAGAGGGAAATGGCAAACCACTCCAGTATATTTGCCAAGGAAAACCCAAGTGGGGTCATGACTGAGTGAGTAAACAACAACACCACATGTCTCACTAGAATGACACCAGATTGAGGAAACTTCCCACAGAAGTCCATAGAGTCACAGAATTTGTACTGACACAGAACCTTAGAGATCAATCCCAATCCAATACTCATTTCACACATGAGGAAATTGAGACCCAGAGAAGTTAAATGAGCTGCTCAAGGCAACACAGCTTATTACTGACACACCTGGGGTCAGAATCCGTGACACCTGATTCCAGGTCTATCATTCTTTCCACATCGTGGTATATTATTTATTTGTTTTTTAGTTCGTTTATTTATAGCATTAAAATTTTTTGAGTTCCAAATTCTCCCCTCCCTCCAGCCTCTGTCCCACTCATTTTAGAAGGCAGAGGAATATGATATCAGTTATACATATAAAATGTAAGCAAATAATATTTCCACATTGACCATGTACATCATGCTCTTATACTGTGGATTTGTTTACATGAACTAAGACAAAGGAAAGTTTCTTGAATGTTGAGTAGATCCTCAACAGAGAACTTACAGAAAGACATTGAAAAGGATGAGAAGGTATGGGTGGATGGTGATCTGTACCAGCAGACGGAGCGTCCTCAAGGGTAAGATCATGGAGCCACTGAAATATTCAGGTGTGAAGTTTGAGCAGATGTCAGGGACGTTGAAGGTGGGGTGGTCCCACAGGTCAAAGGATCACAGATTTAGAGCTAGAAGTGAAACTAGAGGCTATCTGCTCTAACCTACTAATTTTAGATAAGGAAACTAAGGCCCATAGAGGATAAGTACTTTGCCCAAAGTCACACAGGTAGAACTAAATGGCATAGAAGGATTTGAATCCATGTCCTCTGACTCTATGTACTGATTCCATGGAAGAATTTGTTGGTTGTCTTTTCTCACTGGGGGGGAGAGAGGAATCTACTTGTTGGGTATTTATGTTATGAATTAAGGAGGATAATAAACTGAAGAACATTCAAACAAGGATGACCAGGATGGTAAAGGGCCTTGAACTCATTCCATGTGAGGATCAGGTAAAGGAACTAAGGATATGGAACCTGGAGAAGAGAAGGTTCCAGAAGGAAACCAATAGTTGTCTCCAAGTGTTTAAAGCATTATCATGTTCAGCTTGGTCTGTTTGAATCCATAAAGCAGGACAGTCTATGGAACTGGCATAACAGGCAAGGTTAGGCCTCAGGAAGAGCTAAAGCTGTCCCAGTGTGAAATGGGAGGTATTGAGTTGACGGTCTTCAAGTAGAAGGCAGGTGACCACTTGTACAGTAAATTATAGAAGGGGAATCTTTTATATGTATGGACTTTCGTTTACTAGATGTCTTCCAAAGTACCTTCCAAGGCTAAAATTTTGTGATTGATTGACTCCAAGATTCAATGTTTTTTCAACTGTATTATAACTGAAATGGGAGAAAGAAATGGCAAACCACTCCAGTATCTTTGCCAAGAAAACTCCACGGATAGGATGGTCCATGGGGTCATGTAGAGTTGGATGTGACTGAATGAACAAAAACAATAATTAAAATGGAATTTATTTACCCTGGTTTAAGTGTAAATACAGGGGAATAGAGAAGAGGGCGTCATAGAGCAATCATGGAGAACAAGTTGTGATTGTTCATCCTTCGTTCTGGAAGAGGACAAACGACATCAGGAGGGTGATGTCTTGACCTGCAAGTGAATTGGATTTAAGTGAGGCAGAGCTGGGCAAAGTCATCAGCCTCACTCTCCTCCAGAGTCATTGGAATCTAGTGGCAAGATATGAGTCAAGATGACTGGTGATGGACCTGGTAGATCCATTATGATAAAGCACAAGACCAAATGAAGCTTTTATCAACTGAAGAACAATGAGTAAATTTATTAAGTAGTATTCTTTGGCTTGATCATAGCTGTTATAAAGCATTAATTAAGCTTGCCTATTGATTGGCTTCTTATGTGTTAGCTCATCTGCCTGAAATACAAAGAGGACAATGAATATATTTGCTAATTGTTCTTCCCTTAGCTTCAGGTATACCTATCTCTCTATATTCACATATACACATCTAAGTCTTTTTTCCTCCATGGAGTTCTTCCTATTAAAAGATAAGTTTTTTACTATCCTGTTTGTGGGAATGGTTGGAAAACTACACTGTCCTTCGGTCTGTGATCATTGGCTGAATATATAAGCATCCCTTGTCTTTTGGAATTTTCCCTTTTCACCTCATAGGTTGGGTTTTGAGCTAGAAAAGAGTCTTTCATTGCCTGAAAAGAGTCAGTTACTGAAAGTTGGTCATCAAGTTGGTCATACTGCCACTAGTATAATATGTGAGCAAAACTTTTTATGGATTTATGTATTTTTAGGTTGCTTTGTCTTATCTGTCCTGATAGGTGGCAAGCTCTCTGAAGGCAGGTTCAGCGTCTATTCTTAACTATGTAACCTTTGGGCCTTAAACTTTGCACTTTGTGGGCAACCATAAATACATGACCATGGCTGACTCCTCAGGCTTCAGTTAAAGCAATTAGTCATAGAAAGTCAGAACTGGATGGGACCCCAGAGGTCCTCTAGCCTAATTCCTTCATTTTACATATCTGACCTCCATGGTCCCTTCTTATTCTAAATCTATGATCCTGTGAAATTCAGAGAGGTTGGGTTATATTGTCCAACCATCATTATTGACAGATTGATAATTATAGATAATAATATAGATATTATTAATAATGATGATTGATGATTTATATGAATGACAATAAATAATCTAATATTATGATAGTGTTATTGTATTTTATGGTATTATAATGTTATTATAATAAACCTGCAGCATGATTTAATGGATGAAGAACCAGCCTCAAAGCCAGGAAGGCCCAGGTTCACATCCTGCCTCTCCTATATGCTGTGCATATGACCCCGGACAATCCCAACCTCTCTGTGCTCTAGGCAGCTCTTTATTACTATAAGTTGGAGAGAAGTTCTGACCTGCATAGTCTCCTTAACCTAATTGTTCCCTAAATCAGTGAAATCAAACGTCCAGTCTTTGTCTCTAATACTATGATATTACTATAGTAATATACTATATGTGTGTGTGTGTATATATATATGTGTATATATATACATAGTATGTATACTATAGTGATATCATGGGTATTAATAAATATGTTGTTATTGACAGAGGTTAGGAAGATATATTCTAGGCCATCTTATAATTGCAGTTCTGGTATGAAAATATAATTAAATACTAACTGAACTCATGTCAAATGGGCTGGGAAATATAACATGGGTATAGGAGTCTTGGGGCAGAAGGAACAGAAGGTAAAGGAAAAGGGCAGGAGTTGGAGTCAGAGATGCGAAATCCTGCTTGGCTACTTTAGAGAAGTCACTTGTCATTTCTGGGCCTCATGTCCTCATTTGTAAAATGAAGATATTAGGTGAGATGGCTTCTAAGGTTCCTTCTAGTTCCAACTGGATGATCCTCTAATGTCTCCTGTTATAGTATCAACGATGGTGAAAGGAGAAGTATAGACTAGAGCTTTCTTCAGACAGGAAAGTGGTGATAGGAGGAGAAGAAGAGAAATCTAAAGGAAGGGGACTGATGGATGACCACCAGGGCAGGACAGGCCACAGGAAGAAGCTGGGAAAGAAGAAACAGACTCTTGTTTCCAGAAACTCCTAGAGAGAGACCTTCTGGCTGTTGCAGCTGGGTTAGTTCCTATTTATCCTCTACAGGGGAGGAAGAAAGACTGCTCTGGTAGGAAAAGCCCCGCCCATCTATTATGATAGGCGATCCCTTCTCTTCCTGGACATCCCAATCAACCTGCAGGATCAAAGTCAACTTGAACTTCAAGGCTGGCATTACCAAGACTGCGGGAAGAGTAATAATGATTTTACAGTAAGAAGACTTGGATTTCAAATCCTGGCTTTTTCATTGCCTGAGTGATGTTGTGTAAGTTACTAAGTCAATTAACCTTTGTAGGCCCTGGATCCTCATCTGTAAAATAAGGGGGTTGGATGAGGTGACCTAGAGGTCTCTTCCAATAAAGAATGTAGGGTCCTATGACGTAAAGTGATTTCAGAGACCCTCTTGCCCCTGCAAGAAATTTGTCTACCTGGTGGCCAAACTTTTCAATAACAGCAGAAAAGACCTTTCACTTTTTAATTTGAGATATATTGTAATGAAAATATATAATTACCACGAAAATATGTCTTAAAGAACGAAAGGTCTTTTCTGCAATTAAAGAAATTTTCTGCTGTTATGGAAATTTTAGCCATCAAGTAGACAGATTTCTTGTGGGGGCGGAAAAAGGCTTCTGGATCATAGGATCCTAGGTTCAGAGTTGGAAGAGATCTTTGGGTCATCTTCTACAACTCCATCATTGTACAGACAAGGAATTGGGTGATCATCTTTCTGATTTCAGATCTGACCTCAGACAGACTAGCTTTGTGACCCTGGGCAAGTAATTTAACTCTGTTTATCTCAGTTTTCTCATCTATCAAATGAGCTAGAGAAGGAAATTGTAAGCCACTCTAGTATCATTCCCAAGAAAACCCCAGATGAGGTCATGAAGAGTCGGACACAACTGAAAAAGTGACTGAAAATGATAATGAAAATGGTTGAGTTGACTGAGATTGAGGTTTGGCCTGGACACTTACTAGGGTTGTAACCATTTGGACCTCAAGTTTTTTACCTATAAAATTGGGATAACAATATCCATACTACTAGATAATAATATTTACACAGCTAGGTGGTACAATGGGTAGAGGATTGGACCTGGAGTTTAGGAAGACCTGAGTTCAAATCTGGTCTTAGGTACTAGCTATGTGATTCTGAGCAAGTCACTTAACCATAGTGTGCTTTAGTTTCCTCAACTGTAAAATAAGGATAATAAAAATAATGACATATATGTAATAGCATATGTAAAATGGGGATATAATAATAATACCACCTCTCAGTGTTGTTGAGAGGAAAAAATAAGATAATTGCAAAGTGCTTAGCACAATACCAGTAGGTAGATAAATATTAGCTAATTTTGAGAATCTAATTCTTAGTATTTCATGGAAAATGCTTTTAACATGAAAATACCATATACATTTGAACTATAGTAATAATAATATTAATAATAATACTTAGTGATTGGTATCATTTTAAAGTTTGCACAGTGCTTGACACATTATCTCATTTGATCCTCACAGCAACTCTCTGAGGTATATGCTATTACTATTCCCATTTTAGAGATGAGAAAACTGAGGCTGAGAGAGGTAGGGTAATGAATGCCACTTGTAAGGGCTTCCTGAATCCAAGTTCAATACTCCTTTCACTGCACTGCCTAGCTACCTATTACTATTGTTAACATTGATTGACACTTACAGGGAACCATTCACTGAATATTGATGACTTATGTCATAGACTTCTTCTGAAGTCATTTTGATGGGAGATCTACGGAAGCAAAGAATAGGGCATCACATGTGCCTAAAGTAGGGAAAGGGTCACTAGTGGGGACAGAAAAGGCGGAAATGGCATGTGGATGTAGGGAACCAGGAGAACAGGCTCTGCAGCCTTGCTGAGGGTAGGCTTTCTTGACCTTCCACTCACCAGGGACGGTGAGGTACACTATTCATGTACATGAAGGTACTACTGTCTCCCGACTGCAATGGCATCAGCCCTGTTTCAAGTAGTTTACAAAACTTTTTTTTTGTTTTTTATTAGTATGATATTTCTTTATTTTAAGAAAAGGCTCTTGTTTACAAAGGATTCTTTCTCTATAAGAGCAAAAATGGCACAGGGATGGAGAGGTGAATTTGGATCATAGTGCTGGAAGGAACTACCCCATAGTCTACTTAGTCTTGAGTTCAAATCCTGCTTTTGCCAGGGACTAGTGGGGGTGACATGGACAAGTGACTCCTCAAGTAAGCCTTAGTTTCCTTTTGTGCAAAGTCAGAGAATTAAACTAAAGGCTATTTAAAGTCTTTGCCAGATCTAAGTCTTACTCTATTGGAGGCATTTTCTTTACTGCAGAATTCCATTTGTGTATATAGAAAGCTTTGTTGACACTTCCCTAATTTGTATTTAAACATCATCCTAGAAGTAGGAAGACTTTGGTCTTGCCTTCCTGTTTCTATACACATTTCTCAGGCTGCCTGTGGCCCTTTTGTGACATCTTATTAACTGTTGGGAATATTCCACCTCCCATGTGTGTGCCTTTACATAGTCTCTTGTCTGAAATGTATTTCCTTCTCACCCCAGGCTCTTAGCATCCCTAGCTTCCTTCAAAAGTCACCAGAGGGAACACATCCTACTGGAAGCCTTTCCTAATTTCTACCTTCCTCCCCTCCCCACCCAGAGCTTAGTGCCACTTCTTTCTCATTCCTTGCCTCATTCCTTTATACATATTTCGCATTTATTTCTCTCTCTACTTGTGATTCCCCTGCTAGAAAGTAACCTCCTTGAAGGAAGAAATGTTTCATTTTTATCTTTGTATTCTCAGAGTCTGACACCTAGGAGACATTGAACAATTGCTTCCTGATTGGTTGATTAGAATTGAGGCAGCCAGGTGTGCCTAGAGGGCTGGATTCTGTTACTTGATACTTAACACCAGTGTGACTTTGGATAGATCATTTCATCTTTCTGGGTCTAGGTTTCCTCTCTAAAGTAAGAGGCTGGACTAGAGGTTCTCCAAACTTTCTCAGGACTTTGGGAGTGTCTTTCAGAGCTGCTTGTCTTTATTCTTCTTTGTCTGATTCCCATCTCTACCAAATATTCCCATTCCACCATTGGATTTCAGCACCATCCAAGCACACAAAGCCACAGCTCCCATTTCGTCTTAGACTGGTTTCAGCAAGTTCATTCTCTCTACGTTGCTGTGGCGAGGCACATAGAGATGAATAAGTCACAGTTCTTGCCCTCAAGGGGAAAATCACGTAGGGGAGATGACTCATATGCAAATAACTACCAAAGTGGAAGTGAGGAAGCAACCAGAGATAGCTATAAAGCAATATAAGGACTGAGGGGACCTGGACCTCACAGGCAGGAGTTGAGAAGGTTTTATGAAGAGGTGACTTTTTTGGGCTGGGTACTGAAGGATGAGTAGGAACTAGAAGCCATGTTTTGAAGCTCCCTTTTAAAAGTCCATGCCAATTAACTGGTAAGTGTTTTTATGTCTTTCTAATGAAGTGTGAAATGTTCTGCTAAGTTAAAAAAAAGTATCACTCTCCTAGGGCAGGGAGGGCTGAGAAAGAGTGACTTTACAGACCTTATCATTTCCTGGTGACATTCTTGGATAAACCCTTACTAGTTTGTTTTTTTTTCCAGAAATTGTTTATTTCTACTTTCCTTCGACAAATTCAGACTCTACTTTTGATTCCACTTTTTCAGTTTTCAGTTTGATTCCACTTTTTCAGTTTTCAGTTGATTCACTTTTTCAAATGAGGATGGCCTCAATTTCACTAATTCTGCCCGTTCTTTCCCACTAAAACTAGTCTTTCCCACTAAAACACATGTATAAAGTTTGAGGTCTGTACATCTCTTATTTGCATATAAATATCATTTGAGGGGAAGTGTAGTGTTGTGGACAGAGTGGTTGATTAGAGTTAGGACCTAGATGCAAATCACATTTCTGACATGATCTATATGAGCCTCAGTAAGTCAGTATAACTTTTGGACCTGGGTTTCCTCTTTGGGCTTGATAGATTTCAAGGCTTCTTCCATCTCCAAATAGATGGTCCTGTGATCACTGGAGAGAGGAGGGTATAAGCAGAATAATGGAGGAGGGGTGAGAAGAAGGGATTAGGGTGGAGGGAGAGCGCTGTTACAGGTAGGGGTTAGGCTGGACTGGTAAATATACATATATAGTGTCATCCTTCTCAAGAGGTAGATCTCTCTGGATTCCCTCTCCCCAGTGCTGACATTTTTATACAGGTGATTAGGCTGAACATCAAGGGCAGCCTTAAAGGGAAGGGAAGGGGAAATTCAGCACAGTGGAAATAACCCTGGAATTGGAATCAGAGTATATGAGTTCAAATTCTGGCTCCACTAATTACCATCTGTGTGACTTTGAGCAAATCAATTAACCATTCTGGCCCTTAGTTTCTTCATCAATAAAATGAGAGAATTGAATGAGATGACCATTAAAGTCCTTTCCAACTCTAAAACTAAGATCTGGATGCCACAATTGCTTCTTAAGGAGAGAGCTGAACTATTACTTCTGTCCCAATTCTTTTTTATTAGCTGTGTGACTTTGCACAGGGCACTCAGCTTCTCTGGGCTCCAATTTCCTCTTCTGTGAAGTGAACAGGTTAGACTAGATGATGTCTGAGGTCCTTTCCAGCTCTAGAAGTTTATAGCCCCAAGCTGAAAGGATCTGTGACTTCATCAAGGGGACCTCCCTGGGGGAAAGTCCTTGAATTGACTCAGATCCAAACGTATCTGACCTTAAAAGAGAAGTCCTAGGGTAGTGCTTGAGGCAAGGGCCAAAGGGAGAATTTGAACTCAGGTCTTCCTGAGTCTATCTATATTGGTATGCTCTTATTCTAACAATTTATAAGATGTTACAGGTAGTCTGAGAGGTGTGTCTGGAAAGGGCAAGTGAGGCAAGACAACTCCCTATTTCTAAAATCATAGTTTTAGCATAGAAAAGGACCTTTGGAACATTAAGCCCAATGTCCTTCATTACAAATATGGAAATTGCAACCTGATGAGATTAATTCACTTGCCCAGGCATATACACAGATTTTATCTGAGAAGGGGTTTAAAAAAATTAATGGTATTTTATTTTTTCCAATGACATGTAAAGACAATTTTCAACATTCATTTTTTTCTATGATTTTGAGTTCCAAATTTTTCTCCCTTCTACCCTCTCTGCTCCCCAAGACAGTAAGCAACCTGATATAGGTTATGCATGTGCAATAAAGTAAAATACATTTTTGAGGAGGGAGATTTTTAACCCAGGGCTTCCTGATTTCAAGTCTGGTGCCTAATCCACTAGACCACAGTGTAGTTACCCCAACTTCTACTTCTCGGACTTAAAATCAGCAGAGAGGAGTGAGGAAACCAAGGCTAGGATGACACACAAGGATGTTTTACAATTTGACACTGTCCTTACATATTAGTTGTGAAATCATGAGAACTCTTGTGGGGAGAGCTAGAAGGTTTGGGGACGAAGTGATTCCTCAGTTCCCCATATGATTTCCCCTTGATAGGTTCATTACTCTGCTCCATATAGCCCAGAACCTATAGCTGGAAAGCAGCAATCTAATCCAACCCAGTGAGCATTTATTAAGTGCCTTCTATATGCTAAGCACCATGTGAGGAACTTGGAATACAAAAAGTGAGATAATCTCTATCCTTTTAATTGCTGCTTAGTTGTTTAAGTCCTGTTCCACTCTCCATGACGCCATTTTGGAGTTTTCTTGGTGAAGATACTGGAGTGGATTGCCATTTCCTTTTCCAGCTCATTCTACAAATGAGGAAACTGAGATGCACAGGGTTAATTAACTTGCCCAGGGTCATAGGGCTAAGTATCTAAGGCTGAATTTGAACTCAAGTCTTCCTGACTCCAGGTCTAGCACCCTAGCCATTGTACCATCTAGTTGCCCCGAAGAATAATAAATGTCATTGTTGTTTAGTTATGTCCAACTCTTCATGACCTTATTTTGGGATTTTCCTGGAAAAGATACTGGTTTGCCATTTCCTTCTCTATATTATCTTAGAGATGTGGAAACTGAGACAGATAGGGCTAAGTAACTTGCCCAGGGTCTATGGCTTGTAAGAATCTGAGGCCGGATTTGAACTCAGGAAGAGGAGTCTTCCTGACTCTAGGCTCAGCATTCCATCCTTTGGACTACTTCCCTACCCTTAAGGAGCTAATATTTCACAGGAGGCACCACAGCAAAGCAATGTTTCTGAAGTCCGTTTAGTATTTGTGGTACAGTGTATATAGAATGCTATCTTTAGAGTTAGAAAATCTGGATTCAAACATTGGCTCTGCCACCAGATCTTCTCTGATAGGGCAAGGACTGCTTCATCTTTGTATCAACAGGGTCTCTAACTTGGGATAAACCAATGAAATCAATTTCTCTGAGCCTGTTTCCTTCTCTATTAAGTTTATTAGGTTTAGATGGATGACCTCTAAGGTTATTTTCAGTCTATGATCCAACAATGACAACTGTACCAGGAAATGGAAGAATTTGCTCTATTTTTAAATTTAATTTAATATTTTTAATAAAAAAAAATGTATGCTTTCTCCCACCCACCTCCTTCTTAGAAATAGACATGAGAATCAAAATCCTCGTAACAACTACATTTAGTAAAGCAAAACATGATGGGAGAATTTTCAAGGCTTGACAGGATTTCTGTGGCCAGAGCAGGAGATCCCCATTGTGGTCTGGAACCTCTGCGGTGGCATGAAGGCTTGGGCAGTCCAAGGCTGGTGGGTCAGCCCTTCGGAAATTTGGTGGCTGACTGTGCATGAATGTATGTTGTGGTCTTTCATTCGGTCCAATACTTTGATTTTTCAGATGAGGAAGTTGAAGTTCAGAAAGATTAAGGACTCGCCCAAGATGACACACAGGTGCTTTGACTCACGGTAACATGCTGCCTCTTCATAGAAAAACAATGCCACCAGGAAACAAAGGCTGTTAGGACTCCCTCCTGCTCTCTCTCTCTCTCTCTCTCTCTCTCTCTCTCTCTCTCTCTCTCTCTCTCTCTCTCTCTCTCTCTCTCTCTCGACAATAGGGTAGCTAGCTGGCACAGTGGATAGAGTGCTGGACTAGGAGTCAGGGAGACTCATCTTCTTGAGTTTAAATATGGCTTCTGTTTTTGAAGAAGACCATGACATCAGAGAAGTGATGACATGACTTGCATTTGACTTTGTTTTGAGCGAGGGAACAGACCTGTAAGTAGACTGAACTGCCTGAATGGGGACCCAGCTAGCTGGGTAACTGAGTTGATCCAATCCCTTCTGTCCCCTACTTCCTTCTCTTCTCCAAAGGAAGGTAAATTTGGATGACCACAGGATGCCCAGTTAACTTGGGGTTTACAGGTCAGATATATTCTCCTTCTTTCTTTCTTTTTCTTTCTTTCTTTCTTTCTTTCTTTCTTTCTTTCTTTCTTTCTTTCTTTCTTTTCTTTCTTTCTTTCTTTCTTTCTTTCTTTCTTTCTTTCTTTCTTTCTTTTTCTTTCCCTTCCTTCCTTCCTTCCTTCCTTCCTTCCTTCCTTCCTTCCTTCCTTCCTTCCTTCCTTCCTTCCTTCCTTCCTTCCTTCCTTCCTTCCATCTTTCCCAAAACCTTCAACTCACTGAACTCTGAAGCCTATATATTGCACAACAATAGGTCTGTGCCCAAATTCCACTTAATGGCTCTTTTTTGGAACTCTCCTGGCTTCACAGTAATTGTCAATAGTAACTATGGCTCTTTCCCTCCCAGCTTGATTTAACTATTTTTTTCTTTTGCTTATTAAAGGGGCCATTCCCTAATTACTTCTTAAAGAGGCTTATTCACTGAAAGGGCGTTATCTCACTCTAAGCGAGTACCTGAAAAAGCCAAGGTCTCCCACTGCATCCTGGGCCTTCTCCAGGCACCCTGATGAATATCTGGTCACTAGATTCAGATGACTTGGGAAGGGAAAGTGAGGCTGGTGACCTTGCCCAGCCCTCCCTCACTCAAAACAAAGTCAAGTGCAAGTCATGTCATCATTTCTCTGATGTCATGGTCTTCTTCAAAAATGAAAGACAAACACAGACAGAAAATATGGCCTCAGACACATATGACCCTGGGCAAATCACTTAACCCTGTTTGCCTCAGTTTCCTCATCTGTAAAATGAGCTGGAGAAGGAAATGGCAAATCACTCCAGTATCCTTGCCAAGAAAACACCAAATGGGGTCACAAAGAGTCAGAAAAGATTGAAACAACCAAACGTCCAGTGGTGAAAATTCCTTTTTTTGCCACTGTGCAACTGCAGCTGCCTAGTTAGTCTCTGTAACAGCCCAGGACCTCCAATTTGTGGGTGCATAGGTCTGTTACCAAGATTGGTCACACCTATTATCTCTCCCAGGATACTCTAGCAATTTCCCAGGTATGTTATTACCTTTAAAAAAAGGTTGTGAGATGTTTTGTGGTTTTTGGTCTTTAGGAAATGAGGTAGTAGGAAGAAAGGTATGAAACTTTTCCTGTACACTCAGATCCTTCAGATCTGCTCTCAGTAACTGATAAAAATAGAGTACTATTGAAGTCTGGTTATCTTATATTTTCAATTTTCCTAGCTATCTACTTATTCTTTGGGCCTCTGTACTCTGACAGCCAGGAATTCAGATTTGATTAAGACTAGAGGTGCTAGTTAAGCTGTCACTGTTCTCTGGACTGGTCAGCATGCATCTGAAATACCATATTCAGTTCTAAGGATTACATTTCTGAAACCATGCTGACAAATCGTATAGAGTCTAGAGGAGGGTGCTCAAGTTGGAGAGTGTATACCATTGTACGAAAGGATGAGTGGCTTGGGAGTCAGAGCACAGGTTCAAATATTACGTGGTGATATTAGGCAATTCACTTAACTTCTTTAGACCTTAGTTTTCCTTGAGGTCTCTTCAATGATCTACGTATGATGTGATGCTCTGGAAACCATACTATGTGAAAGAAAGGTTGAAGGAACTGAGAATGTTTGAAGCCTGGAAAGGGGGAAACAGGCAGAGTATGATAGCCATCATGAATTCTTTGAAGGTTTGTCATGTGGAAGATTAATTAACTTATATGTAGCATGTAGCTCCAGATGAAAAACTAGGATGTAGGATATATAGGAAATAATAATAATGATAACAGCAAATAGTTTTTATATAGCATTTTTAAGTTTGCAGAGGTGTTTTGCAAACATCATCTCATTTTATCCTCACAACACTCTTGGGAAATAGATGCTATTATTATCCCCATTTAACAGATAAAAAACCTGTTACAGATCGAAGTTAAATACTTGTCCATGATCATATAATCTGAGTCTGAATTTGAATTCAGATCTTCCTGACCTAGGCCCATAACTCTATCCACTGCCCTACCTGGCTACCTCTGGGAAGTAGATTTTAACTCAGTATAAAAAACTTCCTAACAATTACAATAGCTGCATTGTGAAACAGAATAGTGAGGATCCTGTTCTCCCATACAGTTGAACTGGCTTCATCAAGCATTTATTAAGCATCTTACATATGCAAAGTACTGTGTTGTACATAGGCACTACAAAGGTAAAAACAAACCAGCTGCTGCACCCAAGCAGATATATTTCATGCACAAAATAGCAAATGCAAGAAAACTTAAGGAAGGAGAGAGAACAAACATTTAGACTTCCCATAGGAAGTGGCACCTGAATCTAGACTTACGTTAATCAATTAACATACATTTATTAAATGCCTATTAGATGCAAGATAATTTTCTGGGCAAGCACTGGGGAACCCAAATGCTTGATGGATCTGTGATTTCATCAAGTTTCAACCCATCCGTGCCTGCCTGTACTATCTGACGCTTGTCCATATATCTCCATAAATTTGTCTTTGAGGGCTACCCAACATGCTAGAGGACTTTCTTGATTTACTTTTTTAAATGTAAGTTTTATTTCACTTTTTTTCCCAATGAATAAATATTTATTTTTCTCTCCTCCCTCTCAACATCTATCCTTTCCCATAACTAAAACAAAGAAAAACAAAACCCCTTGTAACAAGTATGCATAGTTAAGCAAAATAAATTTTCTTTTTGGTGATATCCAAAAGATAAAGCTTTAAAGGAAATATAGATTCTAAGAGGCATAATTAAGGAGGGAATCCATTTTATACATGTACTACAAAGGCATGGAGGACAGAGGTGGAATCCCAAATTCTGGGAACCAGAGATCAGTTTGTATGCAATAGAGGGTATGCTTATTCTGCATCTTCAGGAGTCAAGTCAAGTCAAGCATTTACTTGTTAAGCACCTTCTATGTGCTAGGTACTGTGCTAGCATGCTTCATTATCTTTTCTCTGGAATCCCTGTTGGTCAGGGAATGAATCAGAGCTCTTGAATCTCTCAAAGTTATCTTTACAATATTATTATTATTGTACATTATTCTAGTTTTGCTGATTTTACTCTGCATCAGTTCATGTAAGTCTTCCCAGGTTCCTCTCAAATTATTCTTTTCATCCTTCCTTATAGCATAGTAGTATTTCATTACATTCATATATTATAAATTTTTCACCCATTTCTTGGTGCCCCCTTAATTTTCTAGTTCTTTGCTACTATCAAAAGAACTACTGCAATTATGTTTTTTATATATGGGTCCTTTTCCTCTTTTTTTTCACTTCTTTGGGGGTAAGGGTATGTACAGTTTAATAGTTTTTGGGAAATAGTTCCAAATTGCTTTCCAGAATGGTTGGACCTGTTCATATCTCCAACAACAGTGTATTAATGTACCTGTTTTCCCACAGCCCTTCCATCATTTGCCATTTACCTTTTCTTTCTGCAACTCTGCCAATCTGATGAGTATGAGGTAGAACCTGAGTTGTACTACTGGGTCAAAGGATATACACAGTTTAGTGACTTGAAGGGGTCATAGTTCCAAATTGCTTACCATGAATAAACCAGTTCACAGCACCACCAACAGTTCCTTTATGTGACTGTTTATTCCATAACCCTCCCAACATCTAATGTTTTCCATCTTTGCCAATCTGATGACTGTAAGGTGAAAGCTCGAAGTTGCTCCAATTTGAATTTCTTTAATCAGTTGTGATTTAGAACATTTTTTTTCTCATATGAATATTGGTAGCTTGGATATCTTCCTTTGAGAACTGCCTATTCCTATCCTTTGATCATTTAGCAGTTGGGGACCACTTCTAAATTTTTCCTTATATCAGTAGGACATTAGTGGAGGCCTCTGACTATCCACCTGTCACCATTCATACTTTCCATATGACTAGCTCATTTTCTCTTCAATAGCATCCTTTACTCCTTTTCTTCTTTGGATTTCCTTATAGATTATATGTTGCAGTTTACTCACACCCGCCATGAGCCTCTCCATTGTCCTCTGTATGACATTTATTTTTAATTCTTTGGAGACTGTTGAATTCCATATCTTGATTTGAACCCATGAAATAGAAGCATTGGGGATAAAAAGACAAAATTAAAATAGACCCTGATCCCAAGGAGCTTTCCTTATTGGGGAGGAGGAAATATATACTTATATAAGTAGATTAAAAACACATGAAGTAAACAACAGGTAATTGTGGAGGAGCCACTAGCAGCTGGGGACAAGGTAGCGCAGATTAGGATAGATTTCATGTAGGAAGTGGTGCTTGAATTAAGCCTTAAAGGAAATACAGATTCTAAGAGGCATAATTAAGGAGAGAATCCATTGCAGACATGTACTACAAAGGCATGGAGGTGAGAGATAGAATGCCAAATTTGGTGAACAGGAAATAAGCCAGTTTGTATGTGACATAGGGTATAGAGAGAGAAATGAAGAATGGGGCCAGACTGTGAAAGTGTCAGTTACTGGAAATACTCAAGAAGAAGCTGAATTACCTCCTAGTAGAGATGGTATAAAGGGGGAATTCATGCTTCAGGTGGGGTTGTCCTAGAAATCTCTGTTTTGTCTTGAATGATGGGAGTTTCTGATTTACCCAGAGATGCTGTCATGGTCTCAAGAGTCAAAGATCCCCTCAGTCAGGAATTGCCCCCATTTCAGGCTCAAGTTCAAAGTCTGCTTAACATGTCAGAAAATAATTTACTTAATATAAAATAATGCACATAGTGAAATAATGATTTATGTCTAATGTTTGCTAATATGACTGGCTTTGGGAAGGTGAGGCATCTCTCTCACTCTGAGACTTCCCTGCATGTATAGAATGATCACCTCACTGACAGCAGGTATCTTCACCCAGTCACTCTCAGGGCTTCCTGGGTTAGTTACCCTGCCAGCAGAGCCAGGAATAGAAAAGTTGGACCTGTTGGCAGTCCCAGGCCTAGTATGATTCTCCCAGGGCATTTCCCATTTTCTTTATCCCTAAGGACCTCCCTCCTTTCTTCCTTTGCCACTTCCGGGGTGTGATTCATGCCTCCCTCCTCCCAACTCTGCCTGGCTGCTATGTGTCATTTCCTGACGTTGGTGAAACCCAGACTTGCACTGGTCTCCATGTGACTGGCTCTTGGGCGATTAGGGCTAAGGACTGCATCCTTCTAGTCCCCATTCCCCCAAGAGCTCAAGCTGTTTCAACTGTGTAAAGAAGTATTCCCTGATTTCTTGAAAAGATGAATTGTTTGACTTTGGGTTCATGGAAGATAAGACTTGGACCTTGTAGGCGTGCCCTCTGCATTCTTCTCTGCGTCTTTCCCATTCCTGAGAGCTTTCTCTTTTCTCCTAATCTATAGCCCTAAACCTCCTTCCTCATCGTCCTCCAAGGGACCCCTTCTGACTTGTATTGTCAGAGTTCCATAGCAGCAACCTGATCTGTGGACTTGTGAGATTTTGAAAATGATTAAAACATGTATTCAGTTCAATTCAACAAGTATTTATTGAGATTATGCAGTGCTTAACACAGTGCCTGGCACATAGTAGGATGCTTAATAAATATTTGTTTGCTGAGAGGTACATCAAAAAATTAGATGGTCCCTACCTTCAAGAACCTACATTCTGTTACTAGAAGGAAATAACATATACACAGATAGATGGATATAAAACAAATGCAAGGTGGTTTCCAGGATGGGAGAGGGCAGGGAGATCAACTGTTGAGGATGGAAGGAAGATGGAGATCATAGTAAACAGAGGTGAGGAGCAGTGCAATGGAAAGAATGCTTAGAGTTTTGGATATTCATTGGAAGGAAACTCACCTTCATTGGAAAGGCTTTAGAGTCAGACAACCCAGATTCAAATTCCAGCCTCCTAATTTCTATCTGTGTAGACTTGGGCAAATGTTTGGGCCTCAGTTTCCTTATTTATAAAATAAAGAGTTGGTTTAAGTGATCCCTAAGATCCTTTCCAACTCAAAAATCTCTGATTTTATGAGAATAGAGAGCATTCCAGGAATGAGGGGGGCACAATCTAGGCAAAGAACAGAGGCAGGGTTTGAGTTTTGTATAGTTTACTGGAAACTTTCTTGCAGTGCTCTAAATAACTCAGTTCTACCAGCCTTCTCTGAAGGAGGCCGAATGGGTGTTGAACACCAGCACAATGAGCTGTAAGGATTTATTATCCGTAGGACCAAGGTCTCCTCCGAGCCCCAGTTCTTTCAGGACCGTACCACTTTTCCTCATTAAAAATGAGTCATTGGGGAAACTACCAACTGATGTTTATATAGAGTCTTAAAGTCTACCAAGTTGTTTGTATGCCTTACTTCATTTAATCCTTACAATAACCCTTTGAGGTAAGTATTGAAGATTATAGACTCATAGTTTTAAAGCTGGAAGGGATCTTAGACTCCATTGAATCTGACTCCCTCCCCTCCACAATGATTTATAGAAGAGAAAACTGAGAAGGCAGGTAAAGGCATTTCTCCAGGGTTGAGTCTTACTAGTAAGTGTCTAAAGCAGGATTTGAGCCCAGGTCTTTCTGATTATAACTGCAAGGCCCCAGATATCATGCTACATTAAAAAAGTATAATATGTAGATGAAATGTCAGGTTTCCTCAAACCATGCTATGTCTATGAAGTGGCTGAGTGGTACAGAGGATAGAGTGCTGGATTCAAATCCTGCTGCAGCTGTTTAGCTTTGTGCCCCCAGTAAGTCATTCTCTTAGCCTCAATTAGCACCTCAGGGCTGTTTGTGAAGTGGAAGAATAGGATAACATTTGTAAAGTGCTTTTCAAACCTCAAAGCACTCTATAATTTTGCTAGTTATTATTATAAGTTGTTGCTATAGTCCAGCTCCGAAGTAGTGCAGGTAGGTGGGTATAGCATGATACCAGTTCACTACACAGCATTTTCAGGTACCCTCTCCACTAAGGAAAGCTTCACTTAGTCTCTCATCTTACCTCCATTTTATACTACTTAGACTTCCTATGGATAATTATTTTCATTTTAAAGAAACCTAGATTAATTGTAGCATCTTCAGAGCAGTGTGTATAGAACACATCTGGAATATTTTACTCACTGGGGGAAGAGGGAGGATTCTGCTGGAGCATCTTCAGACAGGGTGTCCAGAATGGTTAAGTGTAACCATTCTGTGACCATAACAAGGTACAGTGATCAAAGGAACTGGAGATAGTTGGCCTGGAAAAGAGTTGGTAGGAAGAAGGATAGATAGGCTGTCATCAAATACTTGAAGGCTTATCATTTAGAGGAGACATCTTTTGCCATTCTAGAGGACAGAAATAGGACTGGTGGGTGGAAGTTTTAGGGAGGAAGATTTTGGTTCAGTAAAGGAAAGGACTGTTAGAAAACAGAACAGGTTGCATTGAGAGATACCAAGTGAGCTCTATGTACTGTGACTGTTCAAACCCAGGTCCTCTGGTCATCAGCCAGGGATACTAGGAGGAGGGTATTAGCATGGAGTTGGAAGCTAAGCTGGATGCCCTCTGAGGTCCCATCAAATGTTAAGATTCTATCCTCAGATTCTCCTCCCACTCGGCCTATTCATCAAGCCCAGACATACCTTCGCTATAGCCTGCCTATCTCCTTCTTCAGACTTGGGTCTTCTCCCCTGAGTCATAATGAGACTGTTAGTCATTCCTATCTGTGGAACTATGCCCACCGTGCCGGTGCTTGCGCTGAGCCGTGTGCTGATTCTTGGCATAAGCCCTGGGAAGGATCTGTCTCTTGATGAGTTATTTGGGTCACTTAGCATTTCTGCTACATTTTAAATATACATTTTTTATTGGTTGGTCATTCCTCCTCCTGTGGGGCTTGTAGGTCAAGATTATTCTTCCCTATGTGACTCACTGAGAAATGGAAATCGACAAAGACCACTGCTGAATTCAGGTTAGAAGTCAGGGACCTCAGCATCTTGGTGCCTGAAGCCTCTAACTTCTGCTGTCTTTTTTGCCTAAAGTAGAAAAGTGAATTATAAAATTTAATTTAATTATTTAATATTTTAATATTTTACATTATTTTTAATTATTTAATTTATGAGTCTAGTTACACATGAGGGTGACACTGACCCCATGAACCTTATGATTTGCCCATCTCTTGCCAACTATTTAAATAGAAATAAGGTTATGCCAATAAATTTGTTGTTGTTTTAAATAATTTCATAGGATCCTAGTTTTAGAGTTGGAAGGGATTCAGAGGTCATCTAATCTAATCCCTTCATTTTATAGGTGAGGGAACTGAGGCCCAGGAAAATTAAGTGCCTTCCCCAAGGAAAGGTAGTACCTTGCCTAAAGTGAAAAGTAGTATCAGAGGCAGGATCTGAACACAGATCTTTGGATACTAGTCTGTTTTTTTTTTAAGTCATTCATTGTTTTTTACACATTCATAATTTTCTCCCTCCTTCCAGCACTTTTTTTTACCCATTGAGAAGGCAAGCTATAAGATATCAATTATGCATGAGAAGTCATGCAAAACATAGTTCCATGTTTAGCCATGTTGCAAAAAAAGAGAAAAGCAAGAAAAATAAAGTGAAAAAAGTATGCTTTATTCTGCACTCTGAGTTTATCAGTTCTCTCTCTGGTAATGGGTGAAATTTTTCTTCCTGAGTCCTTTAGAATTTTCTTGGATCGTTGTGTTGATTAAAGTAGCTAAGTCTTTCCCAGTTTTCAACTTTGTTACAATGTTGCTATTACTATGTACAACAACCTCCTGGTTCTACTCACTTCACTTTGCATCATATAAGTCTTCCCAGATTTTTATGAAACTATCCTTTTCATTATTTCTGACTATACAATAGTATTCCATTATTATCATGTCATAACTTGTCTAGCCATTCCCCAAAAGAAGAGTATCCCTCCAGTTTCCAATTCTTTGCCACCACAAAAAGAGTTGCTATAAATCTTTTTGTACATATGGATCCTTTTCCTTTGATCTCTTTGGAAATACAAACCTGTAGTGATGTTGCTGAGTCAAGGAGTATGTGTAGTTTTATAGCCCTTTGGGCATAGTTCCAAATTGTTCTTCAGAGTGGTTGGACCAGTTCACAATTCTACCAATAGTGCATTAGTGTACCTATTTTTCCACATCCCCTCCAGCATTCCTTTTCTGTCATATAAACCAGTCACACATAGGTGTGTCATGACACCTCACAGTTGTTTTCATTTGTATTTCTCTGATTAATAATGATTTAGAGCATTTTGTCATATGACTACTGATAACTTTGATTTCTTCTTCTGAAAACTGCCTGTTCATATCCTTTGACCATTTATCAGTTGGGGAATGGCCCTTATTTTTATAAATTTGGCTCAGTTCCCTATATATTTGAGAAATGAGGACTTTATCAGAGGAACTTGCTGTTAATTCTTCCACCCCCACCTACAGTTTCCTACTCTCCTTCTAATTTTAGCTGCATTAGGTTTTGTTTGTGCAAAAACTTTTTTTAGTTTGATGTAATCAAAATTATCCATTTTATTCCTGTGGTTCTCTCTGTCTCTTGTTTGGTTATAAACACTTCCCTTGTCCATAAATCTGAACAGTCAATGTTCTTAACATAATGCCCTCTGTATGTGTTTTTATATTAGTCATGTTTGGCTGTACTCTACTTTTCCCCACCACAGTTTTGTAACTGTTCCTTATAACAAAGAATAAAAGTTAAGCAAAACCAAAAGACATAGGGACCATGCCTGATAGTATATGCAACATTCTGCACCTATAGTTCCTCACCTCTTTATTGAAGGAGGGAAGCATATCCTTATTCTTTTTCCAGGACAAAGATGTGTAATCACTGTCACATAGCATTCTCATGACTATATATTATTGAACTTTCAACAAAACATATGACTTGATATCTCCACTTTCCTTTGCTCCTAGATCCCATAAATATTAACCATAGACTTTATGAGATAGAAGACACATTAGTGTTTGTCAAATTTGCTCCAGAAGAAACATGAGAACTATTCCCAAGTATATGAGGGGGTTAGGTTTGTTCTACCTGACTCCAGAAGACAGAATTAGGATAAGCAGGTGAAAGGTACAAAATAAGCAAATTAAGATTTAATGTCAGGAGAAACATCCTACCAGTTAGAGCTTTCCTTGGATTAGTTAGCCAATGAGGTACCTTTGGACAAAAATTATATGATTTAAAGGGACACCTAGAAGTTGGACCAGAAGCTTCATACTGAAAGCATGCGCTCCTCAGTTCTCCCTAGTGTCTGAATATGGCAAGAGCTTGTCTTGGGTACCAGCTTACAAGACAGAAAGAGGGCCTAAGCCTAGGCTCCAACTGTGGGGAAGGAGGAGCAGTTCTGAGGGATATTCTTGGGGAAAATGGCCTTGCATTTGTCAGATCTTGACCACCAGCCCATACAGAGCAAATCTTTCCTATAGGAAAAATAACAAGGTACAAACTAGTACCCACGTTGTATTGTGGAAAGAATGCCGGATTTGTAATTAGACAATGTGGGTTCAAACTCTAGCTCTGCTGTTGAATGATCACAGGTTTGGACCTTCCCTTACTCTCTCCTCCCCCAAATGGGCAAAGCTCTGTACTAGGTCTTAGGGATGAAAAGATTGCAGTTAATCATCTGTTTTCAAAGAGGACCATAGCATCAGGAAGATGATGTCGTGACTTTCAAGTGAAATTGGATTTAAGGATGCTAAGTTACCAGTCTCACTTTCTCCTCTGGAGCCATCTGAGTTCAGCAGTCCAATGGAGCTCAGGACAACTGGAGATGGCCCAAGATGCAGTGGGAGACCTTGACCTTTTTAAGCTAAAGTCTTTTGAGTTCTCACTTGGACTGAGGCAGCACCCATTCAGTGAATAGGGCTGTTCAAGGGATAGAGGTATACGAAGATAAAATTTTAAAACAGTCCCTATTCTTAAGGAATTTACCTTCTACTGGAACTTGTATGCTATCAGAAATAATAGTAATAGCTCATATCTTATGTAGTTATTCATACCAAGCATTTGTTTGAATCCTATAATGACCCATGAAACAAGTAGGATGATTATTGTGCCCTTTCTATAGAAAAAGACAGAAGGCCAGAGAGATGAAATGAATTGTCCTTGATCAAACAGGTAGTAAGGTGGAATTGACCTTGGTCAAAAGATAGTAAGTGGAAAGAGATGTTTAAACTCAGGCCTAAATCTTCTGACTCAAGTAGTCAGTAGTCTTTCTATTAAAAGCCATTTGTTGCCTCTTAGTCCCAATGCTGAGTCAGACTCAGAATGTGACCAAGTCTACCAGGGGCAGGAGCTGTGCTGGCAAGCAGTGAGTGACAGAAGGCTAGAACAGGCCATCATGTTGGTCATTCCTTTATTGCAGTTCTTCCCATCTCTCTTTGTTAAAGTCCTTCTTGACTATTACTATGTCATTGAGGTGGGCAGCCCCTATGAAAGAGGGTCTAGAATTCTGCAGGTGCTTCAGGGACCTCCTCCTCTGTAGCCACAGCTGCTAAAGACTCAGAAAAGAAAGTCACTGGCATTATCAAATGATTCCATGTTACAAATAGATAGGGTGTTATCATTGAAAATACATGGAAGAAGATGCATTGGCACCTTCCTTGCCACTGTTCTCCAAGGACCACTAAGCCTGCCCATCTGGCTTAAAGAAGAAACTCCCTCCATGGGTGGTCTTCCTCTATTAAGGTGTGAGCTCCATGTGAGAAGGGATAATCTTGCTTTTCCTATTTGTATCCCCATCCTTTAGCCTTGGTACTTTGCCCATAGCACAAGGTTAATAAATGCTTTTAAATTAATTGATTCTTTCTTCTGTTCATTTTCGTTTCCCTCTGACTGCTCACGTCCTACCTGTGTGGGAGGCTGCTTTCTAGCTGAGGTTCCGGGTTTTGGTCTATAATATGCAAATTTACTCTGCCTTAGTCCTAGAATTTCAGAAGGAGGCAGGAAGGCCTAGTTGAAGCTACTGACTTCTAAGGGGTATAAGGCCCAGCAGAGGATCCTGGCAGGGAATGTCTTCTGCTGTGAGTGTATGTCTCTTTTTTTTGTGGGTTGGGGAGGTAGGAAGTAGGGGTGGGAGGACAGGTTGTGTGACTTTGGAAGAAATACAGTTAGGTGGTTGGGGGTATTTCTGGTGAGGAATGAAGGCTGTGATCCTAAGGCTGATCTCCAAAGAACCATAGCATTTTTTGAGCAGAGACAGACCAAGAGTAGAATCGAATATTTGTAACTGGGCCAGTCTCATATTCTCATTCTCTGGAGTTAGAATTTTGCTCCAGCACTTCTAATGCCTACAGGCTGCTTTGATTCTTGCTTTCTTCTAGCTGAAGATGAGAGTAGAGAAAATCTGCCATACTGGCATCTAGGCCAGCCATGAAAGCTCAGCCCTTCTCAGTATGGCACCAGCTTACCACGCCATTTTTATTTCATAGTATGAGTGCCGTTCTCTGTGCTCCCCACTCTGGCCACGCTGACCTGCTTGCTTATTCCCCCTTAAAGAATTCTGAACTTTTAACCCTTCTATATATACACAGTAGCAACTGAGAATGAAACCAAGAATCTCTATTATTTATCTATTATTATTATTTGCTTTTCTAATAAAGTACATAATCAATTCATTGCTATTTTCAAAGCTGTTCAGGGTGTTCCTATAATCCAAAGCACTGATCATGGACATTAGGAAGGACTTGGTTGCCAAAGTTATGTGCCAGATTGGCTTTGTGTGGCTGCTGGGATATATCTAAAGTCCTCATCTATCTCATAAATTTTTGATGCTTCTCCAAAGTATCCTAGGATGACCTTTTAGCCCTTCCTTTTGTCTTTATCTCCTCTTGCTTTCTGTCCTTTCCTTCTTTCCACTGTAGGCCTATATGTTTGCCAAGTGAAAAGGAAGTTGGGCTGGGGGTGGGGGTGGGATGTGGTGATGATTAGGACTTGATGCTTGAAGCAAATATTTTGGAGAGTCAAAAGGCAGTGTGACACAGTGGGAAGACATTTGACTTAGGAACATCTCCCTGTCTCTTCTCATTCATATATTGGAGATAATTATCCTACCTCACAAAATTGTAGTGAGGAAAGTGCTTTGCAGAGAGCTGTAGAGAAATGTGGGTTGTGATTAGTCACAACAGTAGGTATGGGAGTCAGTTACTTCCTGGAACATGCCATTTTCCCATCAGCCCCGCATCAAGCAAAGTGCCTAGTAAATCCTTCGCTTTCACTGTCTCTTCACTAAAGGCAATTAGGAAGTTGCTCCAACATAATGGCACCTGGAACAAGCCCTGGACTGTCCCACTCTAGTTATGGCTCTGCTTCTGCTATTGCTTTTCTCTTTTTCATTGGTGCCTGGAGCGGCTGTGTCAGTCATTAAATCAATAAACATTTAATAAAGTACTAAAGTACCTAGGTACCAGGTTCTGGGAATCCAAAGACAAAAACCCAAACTGTCCTTTGCTCTCATGGATCTTACATTCTATCTAGGAAAACAATACACACACACACAACACACACACGCACACATATCTATATAAAATAAATACAAGGCATTTCACTAGAGGCCCTAGCAGCTGGAGAGATAGGGACAAGGCCTTATACAGGAGATGGCATATAAGTTGAATTTTAAAGGAAGTGAGGGAATCCCCTCGTATCTGCTGTTTTTCAGTCTCCCTCCCTGCCTTCAGAAAAATCAGATAGGATGTGATGAAAAGATTAAGCATGTTCAGAGTCTGTTTCCCATGACTAGAACTCTCTCCCTCCTCATTTCTGCTTCTTGGCTTTCCTGGCTTCCTTCAAGCCTCAGCTAAAGTCCTACCTTCTGCAAGAAACCTTTCCCTAGCCCTCTTATTGCTAGTGTCTTCCCTCTGTGGTTATGGGTAGTTTATCCAGAGTTCTTTCTTACCCATTGTTGCATTGTTCTCTCACCCATTAAATTGTGAGCTCACTGAGTACAGGGATTATTTTTTGCCTTTCTTTGTATCCCCAGCATTAATTTATCACAGTGCTTGGCACATAGTAGGTGCTTAATAAATGTTTTCTGACTTAGGCTTTAATCCTAAATCCCAGCAAGGTTGTGCATGAACCTGGGAGGATACCTGGAGTGCCACCTTTCCACCTCTTAGCTTTAAATCTAGGATTTTTAGGAAAGAAGTCTTTTTTTCTGCACTACAGATAGATCTCTTGAAAAGTCAATAAGATATTGGAATGAAGCAAAAAATGCCTCAGGGGTGTCATCCCCTCTCCCCCATTTTCCTCTTCATCCATCCCTTGAAAAGGGCTGTCTAACCTTGGCTCGGTTCTCCCTGCAGCACTCGCTGTCCTTTGAGATGTTCCTCAGCACATCTATTTTGAACCTGCAGCTGGTGCTGCTGAGAATAGCCGGAGCTGTGATATTGGGATAAGGAGAAAGAAAAAATCATCTTCTCTCTGTACCCTCCCCCTTCCCTATGTCATCTTCCTGGCCTCCTCTTTTCCCCACTCTGCCAGGTTCTAAGAATGCTTTCCCCTTCTTTAGTTTTCCTTCTGCAATCTCAAAATAATAATAATAATAACGGATGCTTTTATAGCTCTGTAAGTTTTTCAAAGCATTTTGTAAACATTATCTCATTTGTCTCTCAGAAAAGGCCTTGAGGCATTACAGGTATCATTACCTTCATTTTATAGATGGGGAAACTGAGACTCAGTGAGATCAAGTGACTTGTCTATGGTCACATTGTTAATAACTATTGAGGTTTGGGGGGAATTTGAATCCCAGTTTTTCTTTTTCTTTATTCTCTAAAATTTATTTACAAGCCAATGTAAAAAAGATCAAAATACTACCAGATTACAAAGCTTATTTCCATACCAAATAGAGCTGTCCAGAAAAATCCTTCAGTTCCATCATGAATGATTGCTTTCTTATGTACTTGGAACATAATAGCCTATGACAAAGGCTTTAAACATACTAATCTTAAGCAAATATCTTATATATCTCCAATAAAAGCCAGGGTTTTTCTTACTCCAAAGCCAGGACTCTTTCCATTACCCCATACTGAGCTGGAGGTAACCTTAGAGATCACTGGGCCTAGCCCCCTCATTTTACATATGAGGAAACTGAGTCCAGAAAGAAATGACTTGTTCAGTACTTCATACAGAGAGAACTGGGACCTGGGCCCAGATCTCCTCAATCTTGGCTCTTCCTTTTTGCATCATGCTAATGTCTTTAGATAATTGCTATCATGTATTCAAGCTGTTAAGATGGAAGCTTATTGCTATGATTTACAGAAAAGCCATCGTAGTTGCTTAAGACACTTTAAATAAGGAAACAGATTGGCCGGTAACGATAAATCTAAGGGCCTTCGCTAAAGGCACATATTAATTCTCAGGATAAAAAGCTTGAGGACTAATATGGGATATCAAAGGGGAGGGGGTAGGGCAGGTAGGGAACAGAAAAAGAATTCAGGGCAAAAGATGCAACAGGATTCCTGGGGCCAGGCTCCAGAGAAGAAAAGAAGTTTGGTGATTCTATGAGAGATTTCTCCTTTGATTTGTTACACCCAAGGTATGCCAGGCTCTCATCACTCTTTCTTGTTTGATGGGTAGGGAACTTGGATCATTGGACTAAGGACAGCTAAGTGACAAAGTAGGTAAGGCTCTGGGCTTGGAGTCAAGAAGATATAAATTAAAATCTGTCCTCAGACTCGTTAGCTGTGTGACCTTGACTGAGTCATTTCATCTCTGCTTCAGTTCCCTCATCTATAAAATGGGGATAATAATAGTACCAATCCCCAGGATGTTTGTGAGGATAAAATGAAATAGTATTTATAAAGTACTTTGTAAACCTTTAAGCACCATATAAGTGCTAGTTATTATTAATAATAATGATAATGATTATCTTTTTAAATGTTTATTTTTAGTTTTCAACATTCATTTTCACAAAATTTTGAGTTCCAAATTTTCTCCCCATCTCTCCCTTCCCCCACCCCAAAACACCATGCATTCTGATTACCCCTTCCCCCAATATGCCCTCCCTTCTATCACACTCCTCCCTTCCCTTATCCCCATCTTCTCTCTTTTCTCATAGGGCAAGATAGATTTCTATATCCTATTACCTGTATTTTTTATTTCCCAGTTGCATGCAAAAACAATTCTCAACATTCGTTCCTAAAACTTTGAGTTCTAACTTCTCTCCCTTCCTCCCTCCCCACCCATCCCCACTGAGAAGGCAAACAATACAATATAGGCTATATATGTGTGTAGTTTTGCAAAAGACTTCCATGTTGCATAAGACTAACTATATTTCTCCCCATCCTATCCTGCCCCCCATTTATTCTATTCTCTCTTTTAATCTTGTCCATCCACAAAAGTGTTTACTTCTAATTACTCCCTCATTCCATTTGCCCTTCCTTCTATCATTCCCCCCACCCCACTTATCCCTTTGTCCCCTACTTTCCTGTAGTATAAAATAGATTTTTATACCAAATTGAGTGTGCATGTTATTCCCTCCTTAAACTAAATGTGACAAGAGTAAGCCTTACTTTTTCCCTCTCACCTCCCCACTTTTCCCCTCCATTGAAAAAGCTTTCTCTTGCCTCTTTTATGAGAGATAATTTGCCTGATTCCATCTCTCCTTTTCTCCTCCCAATATATTCCTCTCTCACCCTCTAATTTTATTTTTTTAGATATCATCCCTTTCTATTCAACTCACCTTGTACTCTCTGTCTATATCTATCTATCTATCTATCTATCTATCTATCTATCTATCTATCTATCTATCTATCTATCTATCTATCTATCTATATGATTATCCCTTCAACTACCCAAATACTGAGAAAAGTTTCAAGAGTTACAAATATTATCTTTCCATGTAGGAACGTAAACAGCTCAACTTTAGTAAGTCCCTTAGGATTTCCCTTTCCTGCTTACCTTTTCATACTTCTCTTGATTCTTGTGTTTGAAAGTCAAATTTTCTATTCACTCTGGTCTTTTCATCAAGAATGCTTGAAAGTCCTCTATTTCACTGAATGACCATTTTCCCCCCTGAAATATTATACTCAGTTTTGCTGGATAGGTGATTCTTGGTTTTAATCTGAGTTCCTTTGACTTCTGGAATATCATATTCTAAGGCCTTTGATCACTTAATGTAGAAACTGCTAGATCTTATATTATCCTGATTGTATTTCCACAATACTCAAATTGTTTCTTTCTAGCTGCTTGCAGTATTTTCTCCTTGACCTGGGAACTCTGAAATTTGGCTACAAAATTCCTAGGAGTTTTTCTTTTTAGATCTCTTTCAGGAGTTGATTGGTGGATTCTTTCAATATTTGTTTTGCCCTCTGGTTCTAGAATATCAGGGCAGTTTTCCTGGATAATTGCTTGAAAGATGACATCTAGGCTCTTTTTTTGATCATGGCTTTCAGGTAGTCCTATAATTTTTAAATTGTCTCTCCTGGATCTATTTTGCAGGTGAGTTGTTTTTCCAATGAGATATTTCACATTGTCTTCTATTTTTTCATTCTTTTGGTTTTGTTTTATAATTTCTTGGTTTCTCATAAAGTCATTAGCTTCCATCCACTCCATTCTAATTTTTAAAGAACTATTTTCTTCAGCGAGCTTTTGAACTTCCTTTTCCATTTGGCCCATTCTGCTCTTTGGCTTTTTGGATTGCTTTTGCCAATTGAGTTAGCCTATTTTTAATGGTGTTATTTTCTTCAGCATTTTTTTTGAATCTCTTTTAGCAAACTATTGACTTGCTTTTCATGATTTTCTTGTATTGCTCTCATTTCTCTTCCCAATTTTTCCTCCACCTCTCCTACTTGATTTTCAAAATCCTTTTTGAACTCTTCCATGGCAACTTTTAGGTCTTCCTCTGATGTGTGCCTTGTTCTTCCTTTTCTGAAAGGATGGAAGAAAATACCTGTTCACAAAGAATGTAGCCTTCTATAGTCTTTTTTTCCCCCTTTTTTGGGCATTTCCCAGCCAATTACTTGATTTTTGTGTCCTTTGTCAAGAGGAGGGTATGCTCTGGGGACCTGTAAGTTCTCAGTTCTTCCAGGGTGGCAGAATCAAATGAGAGGAGTTCACTCCTCTCTTGGCCTGCACTCTGGTCTGGGAGCAACCACAAGCACTCGTTTCTGCCCAGGATCCTGTCCAAAGCCTCCACCAGCTCCACCAGGCCAGCCAGAGCTCATCCTTACCCCAGGGCCACTACTCAGCACTAAAATCCAGATCAGCTTCGTGATTCCCCCAGGGGCTTTTGGCTGAGGACTCCTAAAATGGATACTGATGCACAGCAAGTGCTGCTGCCCTAAGGCTGCCAGGGGCAGACTATGTTCCCTTCTCACATAAGTGAAAGAGCTTTCTCACTGTCTTTTGAAGCTGCCTTTGGCATTTGTGAGTTGAGGGATCTGGCAACTGCAGCTCCTGGCGGGGATTCCACTCACTCTGAGGCCGGCTCCAGTCTTGTCCCTGCCTTGCGGCAAAGACTAGACTGCACTTTGCTCTGCCCCAGTGTGATAGACCTTTCCTGTTGGCCTTCCAGGCTGCCTTCGGCTGGAAACCTCTTTTACTCTGTTGTTTTGTGGCTTCTGCTGCTTTAGAATTTGTTTAAAGTCATTTTTTTACAGTTATTTTATGGGCTATGGGGGGGAGCTTCTACAGTTCCATCCTTCTACTCTTCCATATTGGCTCCACTCCCCAATTATTATTATCTTTTACACATCAAGGTAGCTAGATGGACAATATACTGTGACTCTCCATGTGTACTTAGATGGTCCACTCTAGAGGGCAACTTTGTACATCAACCAAATAGACGAGAACAAGGGGGATTTTTAGAGACAAGGAAGATCTCATTCATGAGAGTGTGGTTAATTTTCTTGCCTCTGATATCACAGATGGGGAGATACCATTCAGAGAAGTTGACTATAGCATAGGGCATGAGAGATTGTAGATACAGAGGGTTCTGAAAAAGAGACAGAGAAAGGGTTGGCAAGTGGAAGGAAAGGGCTTGTCTAGGGCAGAAGCAGTTTACCCATATAAGTCCTATGGTCCCTAGAGGTATTTTGGGCTACCACACAGGGTACTGGCAATTGGTGTTACATGAAGCCAGCATTTGTTATATGCCATATTCATGAAGAACAATGGCTTCCAAGATGGAGGAATACAAATGGGGGTGCTTTCCAATTTCCTTGGGATGAGGAATGTGAGGGTCTTTGCAAATCTTGGTAATTAAATGCCTTGGAAAGTAAAAGGGCATGAAAGTCTACATACTGTTGCTCCTCTCTTCATTACTTCTGCCCTAACTGTAATTGATTAGTATATGCAAAGCACAGAGATACAAATAGAAAAGTAAAATAGGCCTTGTCCTCAGGGAACTCACATTGGAATGCAGGAGACAACATATGGAAAGTTTCTGCTGCAAGGCAGATGGAAAAGGCCCATGGGCCCCAGGGTATAGCAGCTCAGTAGATGGTCATGCCTCTTCTGTAATGTCACTTCCATTGATCAAATTATATCAGTTTCTCATGTTGAAGCATTTGAGGGTTCCAAGAATTTGGTGACAAGAACTTTCTTTTTTGGGTCTTCAATAGATACAGCTGTAATGCCTGTAGGAGTAGTGATCAGGCTGTATCTCTGCAGTGATTGCTGCCCAGGATGAGGGTTGTGGGCAGTGGGCTGGAAGCATTGCTATTCCAAAGGTTCTTGGGCTCAGTTTCCTGGGCTATCTCCATCATGGTTCAAAGGAAGATGGTGATGATGGTGGTTTGACTTGCCTGGCATGTGCTGCTTCTTCTCTCTCCCTTAGGGTGTCTTGCTGTTTCATGTGGGCTGACCCATTGGTCCTGTAAGTGGCAGTTCCAAGAAATCCAATAAACATTTTTTAAGTGCCTACTAGGTACCAAGCATTGTGCTAAGCACTGGGGATACAGTTAATAAAAAAAAAAAAACAAACCAGTCTGTACCCTCAAGGAGCTTAAAACTAGTGGATTGTAAGATGGTCAGCGATTGGTGGGGATGGCTGGCTCCTCCACAGGAGTTGTTTCCCTGGATGGCAGTTATGAGGGCAGGGCTGGTGATCTTGGAAGAGGCACTTGTACCATTCTCAGGAATCTTGTGCTCATCTGCCTGTTGCTACCAATTGGTTAGTAGTTATTATTGGTAGTGATGAAGATGGCAGGTCCCCTCAGTGATGACTGTGGAGCATGGAGGCAGGTCTCTTGGTTTAGGGGACATTGCTGTTTCCTAGTCACTTGGACTCGGGGTCCTGGATTGTCTCCACCAGCATCTAAAGGACATTGGTGTTTAAGATAGTGATTGTGGTTTATTTGATGTGCCTGACATATGCTTCCTTCCTGTCTCTCCCTCAGGGTGCCCTGCTCCTCTGTGTATGAAACTGATAGAAATTAAGTGACTTGCCCAGGACAACACAGCTAGTCTATGGCATGCCTCATGCGTAAGGCAGGATATAAACTTAGATCTTCCTGTCTTTGAGGGCAGTGCCCCATCTACACTTTCTCCTTCCTACCCCATTTGTCCTACTCAGATTTTTGACTTTGTCCTTTTTCATCTTTACCATCCATTTGCTTTCCTCAACTTCACCACCATCTCATCACCCTCTTAGTTCTGCTGTTGAGCGTGGCTCAACGTTAAGGGAATGGAGCAACATCATGGGAGAGATAGCTTCAGGAAAGAGGACACCTTGCTTTGAAACATCTGTGCCCTTCCTGTTCATGGCTCGTCAAACTCTATCCCATGTGCTATTTTTAGATGCTTCTGTTTGTGGTCTAGTTTTCTAATCTTGCTATATAACCCTTTAGTTTCTTCTGACTCTTATAGTAGCTAGGAGAAAGAGGGGGAACGGTACTTCTCTTGTCATGGTCCTCATCATAAGACAGTTTCCCCCATTTTTCCCCTCTGATTTTTAAGTAATTTTTTTCAGTTAACAAAAATCTGTTTTCTCTGCCTCCCACCTCCCACCTCCTGTCCATTAGAAAGAAAATTAAGAATTCTTCTTACAAATGTGCACAATCAAGCAGAACAAATTCCCACATTCACCATGTTCAAAAAATGTGTCTTATTCTGTTCCATCACATCTCTGTCAAGAGGTAGGTACCATACTTCATCACTAATCCTTTGGAATTACAGTTAGTACACTGATCAGAGTTCTCAGCCCTTTCAAAGTTGTTTATAATGCTATTGTTATTGTAGAAATTATTCTTCTCATTCTGCTCCCTTATAGAAGTCTTCTCAAATTTTTCTGAAATGGTTCCTTTCATCATTTCTTACAGCACAATAGCATTACATTACATTCATATGTTTGGCTCTTGTCCACTCAAAGAGGACCAACATTCACATAACATACCTTGTTATTGTTATTTCTGAATTGATGGGTGCCCTTCTAGTCTCCAGCTCTTTGCCATTACCAAAAGATCTGCTTAAATATTTTTGTATATATACGTCCTTTTCCATTTTCTTTGTTCTCTTTGGGGATAGGGTTAGGGTTGGTCTAGCAGTGGTATCACTAGGGCCAAAGGTATGCACAGTTTAGTAAGTGTGGGGCATAATTCCAAATTATTCTCTAGAACAACTGTACCAATCCATAGCTCCACTAATAGTGTTTCCCTCTGATTTTTAAGGAAAAACAGATAAACATAATCTTACCATAAATTGGCCTTTGGAAATCTTTCAGAAATATCTAGTAGTCAAGCTGTCTTTAAATTGATCTAATTAAATTTCTGAACTCTTTGGGTGTTTGACAGGTCGATAGCTAGGCAGTCAATGAAAGCATCAGCAGGTTGTGGCCAGATTCTGTAGAGTGTAGATTCAGTCTCTTCTGTACCAAAAAGCTGGTCTGAATCATTTAGAACAGGGATTCATGGGGAACTGGAAAGGCAACCTGGGGCAAATGAATCTCAGTTTTTTCATCTTGTAATTTTGAGGAGCCCATTCAATTCAATTAAGTAATTAAATTTATTAAGTGTCTACTGTATGCTGTAAGATATAAAGGAAAAAGAACAAGAGTCCCCATTCTCAAGGAGCTAATATTCTTTTGGGGAGAAACAGTATGTATACAGATAAAATGCTCAAAATATTTTTGAACCAGATCAGTACTTTTCTGGTAAAGGGAAATCCTGATGAAGAAATTCTCTCACCAGTGCAGGTTAGAACTTCCTCTATACTTTATTTTTGAAGGCTTTACAGTGTTGCAAAGGGCCCTGAGAAATGTTTGCCCAGAGTCACACAGACAGCGTGTATCTGAGTTAGGACTTGTACCCAGTCCTTCTAGACCCAAAACCAGTTCTATCCACTATATCACACTGTTTCTCTATAAAAATATGTACTGAGTAAATGGGAACTGATAGGGATGGACTTTTGATTTCATTGTGTAGGGAACTCCCAAGTGTGAAAATTCTTTCTATCAATGAAAGGCAGAACCTTTCTGCAGATTATAATCTTGAGGTGTTGCCTAGAACATTGAGTCACATAGCCAGGAAATGTCTGAGCCAGGACTTGAACTCAGGCCTTCAGGTTCCAAAAGTGGGTCTCTATCCACTATGTTAAACTGCTTCTTAAACAGAGCAAATATGAAATATTGGGGAGGAGAGAAGAGGAGGTAGCAATGACAGTAGGGAAAAGCTTCCCCTGGGAGGTAGACTGTGTGTTAAAGAAGACTAAGGATTCTATGAGACAGAGGTGAGGAGAGATAGTGTTCCAGATCTTGGAGATCTAGGAGTTCTGTGCAAAGGTGTGGAGGTGGGAGACAAATATTGTATACAAGAATCAGCTATCAGGCCATATTGACTAGAATATAGAGTTCATGATGGGGAATAATATGTGATCAGTCTGGAAAGGCAGATTGGACACAGACGGTGAAGTGCTTTAAATGGCAGACAGAGGCAATTTAATTTATCCTAGAAGCAATGGGAAGCTATGTCTGCTTCTTGAGAAGGGGAATGGCAGCATCAGGAGTTGTGATTTAGGAATATTGATCTGACAGTTGTGTGGAGAGATTGGAAAAGAGAGAGACTTGAGGCAGGAAGACCAGTTAGGAGACATTTGTAATTATCAAGGCAAGATGTGACCTCGACATTTAGGAGACTTTGGTAATTATTTAGGCAAAAGGACCTGAACTAGTGTAGTGGCCACGTAACTGGATAGGAAGGGGCAAATAGGAGAGGTGACATGGGGGTAGATTCAGCAAGACTTGGCAATTGGATGGACTCTTGGAAGAGGAATGAGTGAGAACACAGGGCAGAGGATGACCCCAACACTCTTGATTTGAGGAAAGATGGTATTGCCCTTGGAAGAAATACAAAGTATCCAGATGGAAGAGGTAAAGATGTCTTGGTTTCCCTGGGTAGTATTGACCTCAAAGACTTCCTGATGCTGACAGAGGTGAGGAGGATAGACTCCCTAATCCGAAGATTGGGTCAGCTGCAAATGGGACAGGTGTGTGCTGTGAATGCCTACTGACTCTAGATAGGGATGGGACATGGGATAGAGACAAATTTCCAGGATTCCCTGGTTGTTCTGCCAACTGGTCCTTTGCCCCAACCTTTCCCAGCAAACTGTCTTCCTCAAGGCTCAAGCAGAAGTGGGGGCCACTCCTCTGTAGATCGGGATCCTTGTGAGCTGCATGTTAGCTTAGTTTTAAAATGGATCACACAAGCTCTGGAATGTCTGAGCTGGACAGAAGCTTAGAGATCATTTAAACCAGTGGTTTCCAAGGAGTCAACGACTGGACATACCCCAGGAGAGTACTTAAGATTGTTGGTGGAGGTTTGCAAAGCTAACATTGCTGATTTCTGGCGAAGGCTACTCTGTGGGCTCTCTCCAAGGGCTGGGCTGCAGCGGAGGCAACTGAGAGGAACCTAGGGGATGGGACAAGAAGGAACACAGAAAGAAAGGCAACAAGCATTTGCTGAGGATCTACTATGTGCCAGACACTGGGCTAAGTGCTTTACAAAGGTTATCTCATCTGATCCTTACAACCACCCTGGGAGGTAGGTGCTATCATTCCCCAAATTTTACAGCTGAGGAAACTGAGACAGACAAAGGTCAAATGACTCTCCCAGCATCACACAGCTAGCAAGTATTTGAGGCTGTATTTGAGCTTGATTTTTCCTGACCCCTGGCCCAGTGCTCTATTCATGGCACCACCGATGTGGCAACTGGGGACAGACTCTGGCTGAGCTGGGGACCTGAGGCATCTAGATGGCAATGGTTTCAAGAGGAACAGGACTGAGCAGGTCCGGGGCTGGGGGCTGTGGCAGGTATAAAAGATGGAGGTGACAGTGGTTGAAGCAGAGGTAATGAGGCTCATGGGGCCCATCAGGGTCTTTTCCAGCATCCTCCAGGAACTAATGCTTTGTGGTTAGGGGTAGGGAAGGCAAAAGAAGGCAGAGGCCGTGTGGCGAGAAGTCTTAGGCAGAGGTGGCCATGTTTATCAGACTAGTAGAAGGTGGCAGTGACTCAACAAGTATTTATTAAGTACCAGCTATGTGCTGGGCGCTATGCCATGTGCTGAAGAGATAAAGAAAAAAGGGAAACTGCTTAAGATCTAGTCAAGGGAGACAACACGTCCATATACAGGTATATAGAACATACACAAAACAGCTATTCTGGGGGAAGGAGGCACTGGCATCTGGGCAGAGAAAAGTGGTTGTGATTAGATTAGATTGTGAGCTCCTGAAAGCAGACTTTTGCCTCTTTTTGTATCCTTGGCGCTTTGGCACACTGTTGCTATTCAGCCGTTTCACTGTCTCTGACCCTTCATTTGGGGTTTTCTTGGCAAACATTACTAGGATGACTTTCCGCTTCCTTCTCCAGGTCATTTTACAGATTTTGGAAACCAAGGCAAAGAGGGTTAAGTGACCTGCCCAGGGTCTCACAGCTAATGAGTGTCTGATACAGTATTTGAATTTAGATTTCCTGACCCCAGGCATGGTGCTCTGTACACTGCACCATCAAGGTATTATATATAAATATAGATCTATATGTGTATATGTGTGTATGCATGTATATATACATATATGCATAGATACACACATATGCAAGGGCGTGTGTGTGTGTGTGTGTGTGTGTGTGTGTGTGTGTGTGTGTGGAAAAAGAAGGGAAGAGAGTGAAAGAGAGAGAACATCCTATATAAATGCATTCTGTTATAATTATTTTAAAAAGAAGTAGGGAATGAGACTGAATTTTTCAAGCCTCTCCTTTCTCTGGTAAATCAGAACAGGATCCTTTTCCCCTACTCTTCAGGAATGTGGAACCCTTCAAATCACAACTCCATCTAAGGGTGAGAGTATTCCCTGTCTCTGTGATCTGGAGTGACTCACCTTCTCTATGCCTCCATTTTCCCATCAGTTAAATGGGGATGCTGACATGGGCACCACCTACCTCGCAGAGTAATTGTGAGAAACCTTAAATTGTGATAAACCTTAAATCACCATAAATGAGAAAAATAATTTTAATGATGTGTGTATAATGTAATTATAATAATTAGGTTTATTATTGAAAGTAGCTCTCTAAGAATGTAAATTGCAAGAAAAGACAGAGGAAATTTTGCACCAGACATTCTTATGCCAATGAGATCATCGGTCTAATAAAAAAAAAAAATTGAGAGACAGTGGTAGCAGACTGACCCAGAGTCAGAAAGACCCGGGTTCACAGTCTTGCCTCTGTCACACACTGACTGTGTGACCTGGAGCAAGTCACTTAACTTCTCAGTGGCCCCAGGTAACCCCCTAAGAATATGGAGTGTAGAAAGGGAACTGTTCTCTACTATTTAGAGTTGGAAGGGGCATGACAGGCTCATCATTTAAGTTGATGATGCCGCCTCCTATAAAATCAACTCGATTGGATCCCTGTTGCCTCCAGGATCTATAATAAAACTCTGCTTGGTGTTTAAACCCCTCTGCACCCTTCCTACTCTCCTGGTCTTCTTACTGCTTCTTCTACATGTACTCTGAGACCCTGGGACCCTGACCTCCCAGCTGTTCCTTGCACCAGACTGTCTCTCCTCTGACTCTGGGCCCGTGCTCTGGCCGTTCCCCAGTTTTAGAACATGCTCTCTCCTCTTCTTTGCCTTCTGGCTCCCTCCACAGCTCCGCTAAAATCTCACCTTCTGCAAGAAGCCTTTCCCCATCCCCTTCAGTCACAGGGACTTCCCTGTGATGGTTATGTCCCGTTCATTCTTCATAGATCTTGTTTGTACATAGTTGCTTTCATGTTGGCTCCCTCACTGGGTTTTGAGCAGGGACTATTTCTTTTTCCTTTATTTGTATCTCCAGTGCTTAGCACAGTCCTTGGCACATAGTAGGTGCTTAATAAATTTTTTATTGACTGACTGACTGATCTAGTCCAAACCTCTTATTTTATGGATGAGGGAACTGAAGAAGGTGACTTGTCCAAAGTCACGCAGGGGCCTGTGTTCAAACCCAGGTCCTGATAACATATCTAGCCCTCTTTTCTATGGATTGTATTACCTCTGAAACTAAAAATTATTGCACCTTCTATGTTGATATATATTATTATGTAATTATATGTAGTATAAATAATATATATTATTATTAATTGTGATCATGATCAGTATTATTGATTGGTCTAGCTTACTGCCTTGGGCAAGCAAGGTGCAGGTTCAGTGGCAAGAACATTGGCTCTGGAGTAAAGAGTTAACTGGGTTAAACTCCTCTCCTTGTGTCACTTCACCTTGGTAGTCCTCAGTCTCCTTATCTGTAAAATGATGGAATTTGACAGATGGCTTCTGAGGTCCCTTCTAGCTTGAGGCCTAGGACGCTATGATCTATATTTTACAAAGGAGTCAGCGGGGTCCCAGAGAGATGAAAGCACTTGACCCCAGGCTTCCTGCATGCTTCTTCCAGACCCTACCCTGCCTCTCCCACAGCCGCTCTCCCTTTGCTCCTTACCCCGTGTTCTGTTGGCCATAAGATGGCATACACCCTTCATCTACCCAGGAGATATCATTTGTGCCTGCAGTGGTTGGATGTCCAATTCTTCCATCAAGATGCCTACTTTGTTCAGCAATGCTATTGACTCAAGAGCTTCTTGACAGCAGCTGAGTCCATGTTCCCTAGTTCCCTTTGGATATTATTTTTGACATTCTTTCATATGCAGTTACATACTTAAAAAATGGTTCTGAGGCAAGTCAAATGGAGTAGCCAAGAATACAGTCCTGAGTGTTGGAGGTTAAATGGTGCTCAGGTTATACTGTGGAAGGCAATGAAGGGACAAGGGAAGAGTCATAAACAGTGACTAGAATGTTAGAGTGGAACTTAAGAAGATTTGGGTTCAAATTTCCCCTCTGAAACTTAATGATTGGGCGACAAAATCATGTTACCTCCCTGAGCCTCAGTTTCCTCATCTGTGATATGGGAACCTATCTGTCAGGGTTGTGATGAGGCTCAAATGAGATAAGGTAGACCAAAAGCCCTTTGTCAATGTCAGTTTTGTTACTATTCATAGACAAGCATGAGGTATGGGGACCAGAAAGGTCTCAGGGGCTGCATTTGGATGGAATGCAAAGAGTTGGAAGAAAATCTTGCTGCATGGCTTTCAATAAGTGCTCTCACCTTTCTGAATCTTAGTTTCTGTAAACTTCTGTAAAACAAAGGGGTTGGACTAGAACAGAACTGGACAGAGAACTGGACTCAGATTCAGCAAGACCTGATTCTGACTCACTTTGGTTGTGTGACCTTGGACAAGTCACTTACCCTGTGATTGTTCCAGGAAGCTTTCTAAGAACAGTCATATAACAGTTACTTTGTCTTCATTGTGCATAGTTCCTGGTCCATGGTAGGCTTTAGATGAATATTTTTTGAATTTAAAAGAAATGACTTCCCTTTAGAGCCTGGGAAAACTTTAGTAGGGCAATCACACATCACACACACACACACACACACACACACACACACACACACACACACACACACACACACACACACACACACACACACACACCTTTCACCATTTACCTCAACCAGAGAGGGAAAACAGATTCTGTTCTTATGAGAATAGCATCCCTTGTTAGACTCCCTATCTATTCATCCCTCATTTTTCCCTCCCCTCCCCTTTTCTCTCTCCTTTTCTCTTTTCCCTTCCCTCTCCTCCTTTTTCCTCTCATCTTCTCCTCTCCCTCTGTGTCAGATGTTCCGAACTTCCCCTTGCCTCCCTGTTTAATCTTCTTGCCTCCCTGCTTTGTATCAATGTGGAGGGAGAGGGAGAGACTGGGAAAATCTTTTGTCATCTTTTAGGCTCTGGCTTCCTGTGTGCTTTAGAAACCTCAGCAGAAGTGGAGGTGTTGGGTCAGAGGGGCTGGTTATGTTCTGCTAAACATAGCCTTGTATCTGGTATAGCCAGGAGCACAGTATTACTTTAAAGACGGTAGAACAACCAAAAATAGATCCCAGGTGTGGTGACACGAGTCATTTCCTGCCAAGCCTTCTCCCCTCCCCCATGGCCTACCTTCTACAGAACATTGTGGAGGATGGCCTCTATGTATGGGGCCCAGTCAAATACATCCTCTACTGGTAGCTGGCTGGTAGCTAAGGTACTTTGAGCCCAGGTGGGGTGGGGCCCCAGCAGCCGAGGGAAAGGCTTGGTTCATTTTAGTGCCTTTGCTTATCTGCTCCTTTCCTCCCAAGCCTACTTCTGTCCCCCCATCATCCTGGCTGCCTTGGTTGTGCTCAGGAAATTCCACTCTTCTTAGGGATGTTCATAGGAGATCTAGAGATGAAAAGGACCCCTCCCCCCACAACCCATCTAATCCAACTCCCTCATCTTACAGATGAGGAAAGTGAAACTAAAAGATGTTATGGGACATCTGGAGTCACATAGCTAGTGTCAGAAGTGAAATTTGAACTAAGATCTTCTTAAGTTCCATAAGCTACATCTACTACACCACAGGCTCTGGAAATTAGAAGTTGGGTTTTCCCCTTGGTATTTGATTCCAAACAGTCCAAGAGTAGGATAAGCTCCTTGAGGGCAGGGGCTATTTTCAGTTTTGTCTTTGCCTATCACAGTGCCTGGAACCTAACAAGTGCCTAATAAGCATTTATTAAATTGAACTGAATAGTGTTTTACTCAGTGTAGAAAACTTTATCAAAATCCCATTGCCATCAGGCAAGAAGCTTGAACGTTTCTTCTATTTTCTCCTGTAGTCAACATCCTAGCCATTATGATGCCTCTTCCATGTAGTCTTCCATACCTTGGCCCTACCTCACCCAAGCAGAAATGATTCTTTCCTCTATCAATCAATAAGCATTTATTAAGTATTTATTAATACAGCTAAGTGGCACATCAGATAGAGTGCTGGGCTTGGAGTCAGGAAGACTCATCTTCCTGAGTTCAAATCTGGCCTCAGATACTTATAAGCTGTGTGACCCCAGGGCAAGTCATTTAACCCTGTTTGCCTCAGTTTCCAAAATCTGCAAAATGAGCTGGAGAAGGAAAGGATAACCCACTCCATTATCTCCATCCCCAGGGCCTAGCATGGTGCTTGGCATATCATAAAAACTCAATAGTTGTTTAGTGAATGTTGAATAAATGTTAACTAAAACCATAGTGATACTAATAATAATGCCACCTAGCATTTGTATGGTCCATTTAGTTTTATGAAGCAAACTGACCAAGGTGATAAGCTGTAAATTCCTGAAAATTCAAACTGAGGGGATTTCCAACCTGGAAAGTCTCCTAGTTGGGATATGGAAAGAGTGGGGTCACCCAGAATTCTCAGAGTTCTGCCAAACTTCTTCCCTTGCCATCAAAGAAGGGACTTGGGCAAGGAAATTAGATCAGAAAAGGAATCAACAAGAACTTCGTTAGGTTCGAGTGCGCTGAGCTGCAAAGCCCTGGATCCCAGCCTCGTGACAGCTGTTCCAAGGATGGAAAATGTCCTCTCTTTATCCATTCACTGACTAACTCACCAAACATTCAGCACAGCTCCTGCTCTGTGTAGAGAGCATCACGCCAGATTGACAGAGGTTAGACAAGACTGTGGCGTTTATGGCTTGGAAAGAAGGACATACACAGTTAGCCATAATAACCAGGTTACACACATCAGGGAGTGACAACGTGACACACTTTATTAGGTCCAAAGGGAAAGGTCAGCACCAACAGCTAGAATCAAACAAACATTCATTTCAAATTGCAATGCATTTCACACCCTCTGTTTTATGTGATCCTCATAACAGGGGCAGCTAGACGGCATGGTGGATAGAGTGCTGGGCCTGGAGTCGGAAAGGCTCATCTTCCTGAGTTCAAATCCGGCCTCAGACATTTGCTTGTTGTGTGACCTTGAGCAAGTCATTTTAACTCTGTTTGCCTCAGTTTCCTCATCTGTAAAATGATCTGGAGAAGGAAATGGCAAACCACTCTAGGATCTCTGCCAAGAAAAACACAAATGGGGTCACAAAGTGTAGGACACAACTGAATAGCAGCTTTCTCTGTGAGGGAGGTATATTGAGGGACTTGACTAAAGTTACTCAGCTAGTGTGTGTTACAACTAGTAATGAAATTCAGGTTTCTTTCTGGCTTTTATTAGTAAACTACATTGATCTCCCCAAGATATCATGAATAAAGCATTTGGAAAAGCAGTTCAAATTTTGTAAAGAATATTTAAGATTGCATAGCCACATAGCAATCAATCAAGAAACATTCACTTGGAGGATAGCTAGGAACTAGAAATTCAAAGGTAAAAATGAAACTGCCCCTGCTCTCAAGGTGTTTACATTCTGTTGGGGGAGGGGAAGGGCGAAAGGAGGAGACAATCAATATATGCAAAGTAAATTCTAGCAGCAGGTAGGATTAGGAGATAAATATAAAGGAAAAAGGGTGGAACTTAGAGTCTGAAAGACCTGGGTTCAAATCTGCCTTATGATAATAGTAATAATGTTGTTGTAGCTCAGTTACTTTCGTGGTGTCCAACTTTTTATGACCCATTTAACGTTTTCTTGGCGAAGATATTGAAGTGGTTAGCTATTTCCTGCTCCAGTTTGTTTTACAGATTTAGAAACTGAGGCAAACTGAAGTGACTTGCCCAGGGTCACACAGCTAGTAAGTGTCTGAGGTTAGACTTCAACTCAGGAAAATGAGTCTTCCTGATTCCAGGCCTAGGTGTGCTACCCACTGGACCATCTAGCTGCCCTCAATAATAATAATAGCTAGCATTTATATACTGCCTATTACGTGTCAGGCACTGTGTGCCCTTACTCACGTCACATCAGGTAAAGAGATCACCTTACAGTGTAGCCTAGGATTATTATTTTTTTTTTTTGCCTGAGTACACATGAATTCTTTTCTTAAGGGAGTTAGGGAGGTGAAAAGTATAGATAATTAATAAAATTCACAAAAATTCAAAGCCCTCAGACCTCGGAGACCTCTAATAGTCGGGCCAGAGATTAAGACACCTGACCTGTTAAATTCTGCATATTCAAATAGTTTTCAAGTTTGCATCATCCATACTCTTTGTTTCACAACCTTGTGTTACACAACCAATCCACAAAGATACCACTCAAAATGGAATTAAGATCACTTTGTCTTTATCTAGGGGGAAAAAAAGCACAATCAAAACAGCAAGTATAAATATTTAAAAGAATAAGGAAGTGCTTAAGAATAAACAGTGTCAGGGGCTGCTAGGTGGTACAGTAGACAGAGCACTGGCCCTGAAGTCAGGAGGACTTGAGTTCAAATTCAGCTTCAGACACTTATTAGCTATGTGATCCTGGGCAAGTCACTTAACTCCAATTGTGTGTGTGTGTGTGTGTGTGTGTGTGTGTGTGTGAGAGAGAGAGAGAGAGAGAGAGAGAGAGAGAGAGAGAGAGAGAGAGAGAGAGAGAGAGAGAGAGGAAACAGTGTCTCTCATTTGCTAATAGGGAAGAGAGCAGAAGAAAAAATAGTGAAGAATTTCAAAAAGTCTCAGCGTCATCTGAGGATAGGCACGATTAACTAGGATTCTTTCCTAAGTGAAGCACCAAGCGAGGAAAGGTTTCAGTTGCTCAATGTGCATGGTCAGTAAGTACCCACACGTATGTCATAACCACCAAGGCCCATCTCTCTTCTGTACTTCTCCCTTCGACTCTTGCAGAGCATTTTTAAAGACTTCTAATGCAGCGGAAACCCTGCTCTCCAAATTCCCATCCCCCAGGATGGGAGAGAAGGGATGTAAATCCCAGGGTGGTCAGTAAAGTTTAAACAATGGGTTCTTTATTTTAAATATGGGGTTCATGAATTTGTTTTTTTAAAAATATTTTAATAACTATTTCCTTCATATTCCTTTGTATTTCATTTTATACATTTAAAAACTTTATTCTGAGAAGGGCTTTGGAGGTTTAACAGGACTTCCAAAAGGAGCTATGTCACAAAAAATAGTTGAGTCCCTGCTTTAAACTATTTCCTCCACCCATAGGGGAATTCATATGAACCAGTCCATAAGGCCCATTGCACAACCTGGTTTTCTGGAGTTGGATCTGGACTGGTAGAATCTTATGGCTTGAGGGGATTGTCAGAGGTCTGGAGATGCTATGTACACACACACTATTATCTTATAAAGATATTATATACAACACAATATAAAAACTGAAGTTCACAGAAGTTTAATTGAATGCCTTGATTAGTATCACATAGCAAATAAGTGTCTGTGAGTTAGAATTTGAAGCTATCTAATCAAACTTCTTTATCCTTGTAGAAAAACAAGTGCAGCTAAATGGGTCAGTGGATAGAGTTCTGGGCCTGGAGTAGGCAAGATTTGTTTTCCTGATTTCAAATCTGACCTCAGACACTTGTGAGCTGTGTGAGCCTGGGCAAGTCACTGAACCCTGTTTGCCTCAGTTTCCCCATCTGTAAGATGAGTCGATAAAGGACATGGCAAACAACTTCAGTATCTCTGTCAAGAAAACCCCCAAAAGGGGTCACAAAGAGTTGGACACAACTGAAAAATGACTGAACATCATCATATGCGTCACTACCCATATGAGACTTTTCTGGATCCCTGCAGCTGCTAGTACCTTACCTGACACCAATTACCTCTTCTTTATCTTCTATATATTTTTGTGCGTATTTGTTTTGTATATACTTATGTGCATATGCATTGCCTCACCTTGTAGAAATAAGCTCCTTGAGGGTACAGGTTGTTTCCCTTCTCTTTTTGTAGCCTCAGTGCCTAGCACATAGTAGGCACTTAATAAATACTTGGTTTTTTGGCTGATAAATGAATGAGGTTAATAAAGTCTGCATAGAACCTTTTCTCTATAGGATTGCAATTGAGTTAATAGTCAATGGGGATGCAAACCATTATTTTACAACTAGTCTGACATCTTTTTAAATTCTCTGGGTGAATGCTACTCTGTAGGATGTAAAGGAAAGAGTAGCTGTGAAGCTGCCTTCAAACCTGGAGGCAGGCTCTTCATTTGGCTGTCTTCATCTGCCAGTACCTGGAATAACCCCTTCCTCCTTCCCCTTCTCTTTACTATCCAAATCCTACCCCTCCTTCTAGGCCCAGATTGAGTGTAGGAGTCCTTTGGAAGTCTTGCTTACCACTCCAACCTGTCTTGTAAGATTTCACTGTTTCCCTGACTTCTCAATGAAATTCATTCATTCCTTGATAAATATTTATTGAAAACCTAATATGGGTATAAGCTTTCTCAAAGACTCATAAATTTAGAGTGGGAAGGGAATGGCCCCAACCTTGTTCCCCTCATTTTATAGTTGAAGAAACTGAGGGTCAGAGGGTTTCAATGACTCACTTCATGTCATCTGTATAGTGAGCATCAAAGAGGGGACTTGACAGCCCATCATCTGATTCCAGATTCAGGTCTCTATCCACTGCCAGCCCCTGTGGGGGGGGGGGAGATGAATTGTTATATAGGGCCTCTGCCCTTTGAGAATGAATGAATGAATGTAGAAATGAAAAGGCACTTATTAAATGTTTACTTACCCTGTGCCAGATGCCATGTCAATCTCTGGAGATGCAAATACAAAAAACAAGATGATACTTTCCCTCAAGGAGTTTATATTATCATTGGAGAATAGAATTGGGGAGATCATTGGTGGATTGATGGAGAAGTAATGGAAGGCTTTTTAAAGCATAAGGGACTTGAATAAAGCTTCGAAGGATGGGAAAGAATTGGAAAGGTGGGGATAGGGGGAATAGAACATGAGCAGATATTGGGAGGCAGAAATAAGTGTGCTATATTTGGGAATGGACCAACATTGTTGGAATGTCAGGCTCATGTTGGAGAGTAATGGAATTAAGAAATAGGAGATAACAAGGAAGGCTGGAAAAAACAGGCAGGAACCATATGGTAAAGGGCCAAATACCAAAGTGAAAAATTTGTATTTTTTCCTAAAAGTCATAGAGATGCCCTAAAGATCCTTGAGCAGGGGACTGATATGGTCCAACCTGAGTTTTTGAAGATTGTTTGGCAGTTAGATAGAGGATGGATTAGAGAGAGAAGAGAATGGAAGCAAGGAGACCATTTTGGAGGCTGTTGCAATATTCTATGGTCTGCACTGAGATGATGGCTGTGAGTGGAGAGAAGGGAATGGTGAAAGATGTGGAGTTAGAATTGGTGACTTAGCAGCTTATCAAGGATGATTCCAAGGTCCAAGCTGGCATACTTACAAAAAGTTAAGATAAGCCAAAGGTTACTAAGACAGGACCCAAGAAATCAGTAAGTGGAAAGATCCATGGCAAGGCAGGACATTCAAAGTCTGGTAAATGATCCATTCTTAGGAGATCTGCAGGAACAATATAAGGAAAAGGAGGAAAATAGGAGATAGCAGAATCATCTCTTGCAGCTTTTTAGCCCCACTCATGTACACAGAGATCCACTTCTGAATTAGACAGTCCTGGAGGCCTGTGGGTGATGGCACCTGAAAAGAGCTTGTTGGGTGATGGGTCTGGGGGTGGAGAGCAAAGGCAGGCCCCTGACAGAAGATGCTCGCTAAGGATTTGAGGAATTGAAAGAAGTCAGTCATAATCAATTTCTTGCTGGCTTCTTCCCTTGCAAGTCAGTGGGACATACATGTAGGGGTATGGAAGGGGTTGGCCCAACAATTGGCTCTCTGGAGCACAAGGCATGGCTGCAGCTCTAGAATCGAGACTGAAAAGATCTTGAAAGGTTGACCATTGCCCGTAATACCACTGCAAAAAGCCCATGACTTTGGGAAACACCCAAGATTTTCTTCGTGACTAAAAAGCTACTGCCAATTAGTTGATTTAGTCAGCTTGAGACTCCTTTCTGGTGGGAAAGACCTCACTTCAGAGAACATAGAACCTAAGAGGGGAAGTGGTTCAAAATTAAAATAAAATTCATCATACACTGCTGGTCAGCGCTCTGCCCACAAGACAGCTATTGTGACCAAAACCCTGTGCCTCATGGTCCTTCTACTTAGAGTCAGAAAACACTACAAGACGAAGATAATAAGAATTGGAGTAATATTTTAAAAGAGAAAGAGATAGGATCTAGGACTATTATAGGAGTCTAGTCAGAGATACGGAGTTGGCAGGGATATAGTTCAAAACCCTCATTTTACAAATGAGAAGTTCAGAGGGGTAAGTGGTTTTGCCAAGGTGACATAGGTTCTAAATGTTAGAAGATGAGATTAGAACTGTCTACCAGGTGAAACCCACAGCTCAAAATATAGAGGAGTCCAAGCTGGGTTGAAAGCAGAAAAGTTTTATTAGGAGAAAAATCAGACACTAGTGCTGAGGTCCCTGGCACAAGGTACTAAGGCACTCTGTCCAGGAGAGGCAGGGGAGGTTTATACTTGAAAACCACGAAGGGGAAGTTCAGGGAGGGTCTGGGGAAAAGAATGGACAATCTTTCCCAGGAACAGGTAAACATAGAAGCAGGGTATTTTGAAGGAACAGTTAACTGCAAGGCTGGTTTGGGCCAGTTTGGAGGGGGTGGGGGGGCACAGCTCAGCAAGGTCAGCAAGTGAACAGCAAAGGCATCTGAGTGAGCAAGACTTTGGCTCTGTGCCAGCTCCTGACTGGCTCCTTTCAGCAAGCAACCTTGCTCTGTGTCCAGTGCATCTGCCTGGCAAGGTAACTCATAGAAAACAGATGTGTTAATCTCAGGGGTACTTCCACAGAGCCTAGGTCTTCCTCCTCCAAAATCAGTGTTCTTTCTAACTGTACCATATCCAGTGGAAATGTGGAAGCCCTGGTCTAAAAGTGAAGACTGCTCATTTCCGGAGATAAGGGTATAGAGAGGATAAATGCCTTGGGATAAACATCCTTGCAGTGGTTGGGGAGTATGGCGCTTTATTAGGTGTCCAGAGGTAACTCCTTCACTCAGCTCCTAACCTACTGGTCTAAATTTTGCCTAAATGTGTAATTATCTTTTGAGAGGGATCCTTTAGGCCTACTTTATTTCGTAATAACCTCCAAATGACTGGGCCACATTCAGAAGCCTGGGTTCATTGTGGATACCTTTGTCAGGCCTTCTCTGGAATATACCTAAACAAATATGGCCTCCTGCAGTGGTCTTCTAAAACAGGTTTGATCTGGCTCTCTTAGGCCAGACTTCAGCAAAACCAAATCTAATCTGCAAGCTAAGAATGGTTCTTACATTTTAAAATAAAGTTTTGTTGTGCTTGAAATTGTTGGGGTAAAAATTTTCTTGAAGTTCTTGCAAAAACAGCCAGGCAGAATTCGTTCTTCAGGCCAGCCAAGGAGATTGGACTGGGCCCTTTCTCCGTCTGGACTTTCATGCTTTGAGCTCATAGGAGAAGGAATGCCACTAAACTTTGCATTCCTATCTCTATGTTTCTTCTTGTTGTTCAGTTCTTTCAGTCATGTCCAATGCTCAGTGACCCCACGTGGGATTTTCTTGGCAGAGATACCAGAGTGGTTTGCCACTTCCTTCATCATCTCATTTTACAGATGAGGAAACTGAGCCAAACAGGGTTCAGTGACCTGCCCAGGCTCACACAGCTCATAAGTATCTGAGGTCAGATTTGAACTCAGGAAGATGGGTCTTCCTGACTGATTCCAGCACTCTGTACAATCTACCACTCACTCCTTTCCTTGTGTTTGATAAGTAGTAAAATATAAGGAAAAGTTCTTGGGCGATGAAGACTGGAATACCCATGCCATTCTAGCTGTTGGAAACAGATTAAATTCGATGCAATAAACTAAGTGCTATGCTAGGCAGTGTGCTAAATACAAAAGTGAAATAGACCTGGTACTAGCCCTGCTGGAGTTTAAAACCCAGAAAGGCAAAAAGACACTCAAGAATTATCCAAGACAAAATGGAATAAGCATCATTGAAGAAATGTACAGAAGATGCCAGGGGAGAACAAAAGGAAAACAAAGCTGACTGTTGGCTGGGACAGATCAGAGGTGACTTTTTAGCCTTGAATGATGAATAGGATTTTGATAGAAAAAGTGGGGGTGGGGGTGGCAGAAGAGGGCATTCTAGGCAAAGGGAACAGCATGAGCATAAACATAGAGGGAAAGAACACTTAACTGAGAATAATTCACCCTTATACAAGTGAATGAGTATGAAGGAAGAGATGCCTCCGTAATATCAGTGGGCAATGTGGAGTAGTAGAAAAAACACTAAGCTTTGAAATCATAGGCGACTGGGGTTCAAATCCTACCTTAGATGTTTATTAGTTTTGTGACTGTGAGCAACACCCATTCAAGTGCTTGAGATTAGGTAAGAATCAAGGTAAGGCATGGCCTCTTTTACCTAGTCAAATTATACATATATATACACACACACACATGTATGTGTATATATATATACATATATATATATATATATATATATATATACATACATATATACATATATTGGAAGGGAAAGACCTCTAGGCTTTCTAGCCCAAACAGAAACAGTTGCTTTTTACACTTACTCTGAGTCATCAGAGTCCAAACAATGACCAAATGAAGCCAAGGTCTCCCAACACATCCTGGGTTATCTCCAGTTGTCCTGATCTGTGTCTTGCCACTGGGCCCAGATGGCTTTGGAGGAGACAGGATGGTGACTTTGCAAAGCCCTGCCTCACTTAAATCCAATTCACTTGCACATCATGGCATCACTTCCCTGATGTCATGTCCTCTTCAAGAGCATAAAACAAACAGCAATAACAATCTTGAGCTCTGAGGCTCAATTTCCTTTTCTACATAATGGATATAAAATTTCATGTTGTGAGGATCAAGTGACCTGATATATGTAAAGCACTGAACAACTTAAAGATTCTGAATAAATCTCATCTGTTATTATTGATAAGGAAAGTGAGGTCCAAAGAGATTCAATAATTTGTCCTAGGTCACACAGGTGATAAGTAACAGAGACAGGATTTGAACCTAGGTATTTTTACTCTAAATCTAGAGCCCTTTCTGACCCCCTTCCCATGGGTTTTGTACAGAAGATGATGAATTTATTTTTGGACTAGGTTTTGTATATGTGCTTATGTGGAACCACTTCTCTTATTGCCCCAGCTTGCACTCTTGGGTTCCCAAAGCGTATCTGTCACTCTCAGGTACAAAGATTTAGTTGAGGGGTAGGGAACCTAGGCAGTGTGTGTTCTAGTAGATATTCTCAAAATTCTCTTCTAGGCTCAACTTCTACATTTCCATGACTTATGCTATAATATAATTTACCTCAATTTCCCTAATGTGTAGAGTAGGAAGAATCATTTTTCTGCACATCTCTGCTTTCTAGGGGAAGGTTCAAGGGCGCTTGGGTGTGTGGGACATTGGGTTTTTCCCCTGTGGGGGAAGGGAGCCATTCTGCTGTGAGTTTCGCTCAAGCTCCTCCCTTTGCTGTCTCCTAACAGGACTGAGATGTGCTGGCCCTAGCTGTTCACTGGCAGCATGTCTGGGGTGTCCGAGCCCCTGAGCCGGGTGAGGGTGGGCACCCTGCGCCGGCCCGACGTTCCCCCAGAACCTGTGGTGGTGGTGCCTGTGGATGTGGAGAAGGAGGATGTGCGAATCCTTAAGGTCTGCTTCTACAGCAACAGCTTCAACCCTGGGAAGAACTTCAAGTTGGTCAAGTGCACTGTGCAGACAGAGATCCAGGTAAAGGTTGGGTATGAGTGAGGTGGACTGAGCTAGTCCTTTGGTTTAGATTCAGAGGTGCTGGGTTCAAATCCTACCTTTGTCTCTTAATAACTGTGTGAACTTTGGCCAAATTTAACCACTCTGGGTCTCAGTTTACTCATTTGTAAAATGAAAGAAGTGGACTAGATGACTTTAACTCTCTATCCCATGATCTTTTCTTTCCTTTGAGCAATATATGTTGTGCTGTATGATTTTCTTTTATTCACTCATTCACTTATTCATTCATTCATTTTTATTTATTGATGGGCTTGTTGTCTGCCCCATTAGAATGTAGGCTTCTTACAAGAAAGGATTGTTTCATTATTTGTACCTGTATCCCCAGTGCCTAACACACTGCCCTGGCTCGTAGTAGGCATTTAAAAAATGTTTACTTACTTGATTGATTTGGCAGTCTCCATCTAATCAATATCTTTCTTAAACTGAGGTTCCCAGGACTAAATCCCATACTCGATGTTTGATCTGAAGATGGCAGAGTTCAGTGTATCTATCACTTCCCTATTCCTGGAAGGTATATCCTTCTTAATGTAGCCCACACTTAGAATCTCTAAGACCTTGGACAAATCGCTTAACACTTGGACTGTTACAACAGCATTCTGGCTAGTCTAGCCATAACTCTGGCCCCACTCCAGTCTCTCCTCCATTCATCTGCCAAAGCAGTCTTCTAAAGCATTGGTCTGACCATATCACCATCCCCTTCCTCACTCAATAAACTGCAATGGTTCGCTGTTACCTCCAGAATCAAATATAAAATTCTCTCCTTAAAGGACTTTTAAAACCCTTAATAACTTGGCTCCTTCCTACCTTTGCAGACTTCCTACACCTCATGCCCTCTGTATACTCTGCTGTACAGCTATACAGGCCTCCTTATTATTCCTCAGACATGACTCACCATGACTTCACTGACTGTCCCCAATGCCTGGAAGGCTCTTGCCCCTGGCCTCCATCTCTTGGCTCCCCTGGCTTTCTTCAAGGCTTGGCTCAGTGTTTGCCTGCTTCAAGAGGCCTTTCCTGATCCCTCTGACCTATTGTGCCTTCCTCTGAGATTACCACCCACCCTCACTTCAAATATTTTGTTTGAACATGGCTGTTTATATGTTTTCTCTCTCCAATTAGTAAGTGAGCTCTTTGATGGAAAGTAGGGGCAGAAACTATGGATTGCGTTTGTTATTGTTTTTGTTGGTTTTTTACCTTTCTTAGCATCCCCGAAATTTATCACAGTACCTGGAACACAGTAAGCACCCAATAAATTCTGGTTGACCTGATGATTTGTTCATTGAAACTCTCTAATCCTCGGTATCCCAGTCTGTAAAATGAAAAGGGTAGATGAGATGAATTGTAAGCTTTCTTAGAATCTTAGTCTGAGTCCTGTTAGAAGGCCTAGTCCTTATTTTTCAGGATCCCTGCTTCTAGTCTCTCCCCCCATGTATGAATCCTTGCCAGAATGGTGACTACTTTAAGAAATGGTTCCCCTATCACTCTCTGTGAGTAATGGCCAAAGCAGCAGGATTTGAGCTAATGGGATTCAATTTTATACTGGCGATACAAACTTCCTAACAATGAAAATCCCCTCAAGGTGAGGTGGGTTCATTCTTCTTGGAGGTCTTCAGGCAGAGGCCAGAGGACCATGTGTCCAGAATTCATAGTATTTAAACTACCTAGAATCAAATTCTTAAACTGAGAAAGGCATGGAAGACATACCTAGGGAGGCATAGTATGGAATTGGTAGGGATTTTCCTAGGATAAATCTCCAGGCTTGTCCTACATGTTTATTAGGCTGATTACCTTTGGGCAGTCTATTCCACCTTCAAATGACTTTAATTATTAGGAATTTTTTTCTTTCATCAAATCTGAGTTTTCCTTTTTGTACCTGTTTGTTTTGTACCCCTGTTGGGGGTAACTAGTTAGTACAGTGGATAGAGCACCAGGCCTGAGTCAGGAAGACTCATTTTCCTGAGTTCAGATCTGGCCTCAGACCCTTACTATCTGTGTGACTCTGGGCAAGTCACTTCATCCCATTTGCTTCAGTTTCCTCATTTATCAAATGAGCTACAGAAGGAAATGACAAACCACTCTAGTATCTTTGACAAGAAAATGGGCAGCTAAGTGGTACAGTGGATAGAGTGCTAGGCTTGGAATCAGAAAGACTCACCTTCATGAGTTCAAATCTGGCTTCAGATACTTACTAGCTATGTGACCCTGGGAAAGTCACTTAATCCTGTTTGCCTCCGTTCCTCATTTGTAAAATGAGCTGGAGAAGTAAATGGCAAAAGACTCCAGTAGTTTTGCCAAGAAAACCCCAAATAGGGTCATGAAGAGTTAGACACAACAGAACACCAATTACATACTTCTACCAATTTCTGCCCTCTCTGGCATAGTGGAACAAGTATGTATAATCCCTTTTCTTCATGAAGAACATGAACTGCTCCTTAGAGAATGACTACGGGTGAATTATACTTGACAAAGTATTAAACTTACATTATCAGAGTATATCAAAGACAGAAACAAAGATTTTATGTAAACATTTATGGTAGTATTTGTGGCAGAAAAAATGGAAACAACATGATGCCATCCACTGGGAAGTGCTTGTAACTAAACAAACTGTGGCACATGAATATAATAATATTAATGAACTATAAGAAATGACAAATGCAAAGAATTAAGAGAATCTTTGGAAAGGTGTATAAACTGATATACTGCCAAGTCAGCAGAGTCCAGAAAAAAATCCACACAATAGTCAGAATAATGTAAAAAATGGAAAAACATCAATATTCTGATTATTACAGTAAAAAAACATAAGTGGACTGTTAACATATTAGTCATGGGAAGGTTCAAGATGATAATTTCTCAAAAAGAAACTAAATGTGCATGTTTCAAATACTCAGCAGTTCTAGTGAAATGTTCCATGTTGTTTCAATTACTGTTTCTGTTTTTGTATCTTGACTCCTGTTTGTTAGTAGGTGAGGCTATTTTCTGGTCTTCTTCTAGAAATTTCAGGTCTTTGATCCTAAAACTGGAAAAAATAGCTTAAAATCCATTATTGTATTGTCAGTAGAAAAATGAATCCCATTAGCCCACATCCTGGTGCTTTGGGCATTATCCACAGAGACTTTGATGTAGGAACTAAAAGTTGTAATCAATCAATCTTGACTAATAAGGACTAACAGTGATGGATGCCTCCTCTTCAGGACAAAGATAGTGGACTGTGGCTGTAGAATGAGGCATGTCAGACATGGCTAATAGGTTGGTACGTTTTTGCTTGATTTTTCTTCTTTGTTATAAGGCTTCAAGGATTCTGTTGGAAAGAGTGAAAGGGGCTGTCATTGGGAATTGACAACACTATAAGAAAGAAAAAAGGGACCAATAAAACATTTTTCAACATCTCTCTTGTTGCTGAGGGAAAAGAAGGTATTTTAGGCAGAGGAATGGGATGGCTAAATCTACAGAGGCAAGAATGTGCACAGCATTGGGAGAGGGGGGATATCAAGTCAGTCAGTCTGTCTGGAGCAGACTATCCGTGTAGGGAATAGAAAGATATGAAGCTGGAAAGATAGATAGGGACCAGATTGCAAAGAATCTTAAATGTAAGACTGTAGCGTTTGGTTTTATTCTATGAGTACTTAGAGAACTGAAGATTTTTGGCAGGAAAAAATGTGATGAAATCGTTATTTTGGGGATATTAATCAGGCTGCGCCATTTAGGATGGATCGCAGGTGGGAGGATGGGAGTCCAGCTAGGAGGCTATTGCAAAATTTCTGCTGTGAGGTTGTAGAACCTGAATTAAAGTGGTAGTAGCAGAGAAAGAAAGGAAGGATGATGTGTGGAAAGAGAGCAGGATTCAGCATCAAGGGACCTGGATTCAGTCTTGACTGTCACTCAGCAGTCAATCAACAGATGCTTTACTAAGCACCTACATTTACATGTAGTGAGTGCTTTATTAAGCTTAATAAGGCACCCATTATGTCTCAGACATTGTACTAGGAGCTGGGGATACAAAATCAAAAATGGAACAGTCCCTGCCCTCAAGGAGCTTATATTCTCTCAGGGGAGACAACTTGTATAACATAAATATGTACATACATAATATATACAAAAGAAATATGAGGTAAGTTTTTGAAGGAGGCACCATCAACTGGGGTGGAGAAGGGCAAATATAATAATACTTCTCATGTAGAAATAGCATTTGAGCTGAGATTTAAATACAAATTTAAATGAAATAGAGATTCTCAGATACAAAAGTGCTGATTGGGTGCATTCCAGGCACTGGACAGACAAGATGGAATAGCATGTTCAAGGAACAGTCAGAAGACTAATATGGGCTGAGTGACTATGGACAAAACATTTAACCCCTAGAAGTAAAAAGAAGGAGCTTGAACTAGATGACTTCTAAGGTCCCTTCCAGCTCTACATCTTTGGTTCTATGACTTTGTGGGAAGGCGGTTTTGAAGTAAGAATTGACAGGTATGACTTTCAATTGGACACATGAAGGCAAGGACATGGAAGGACTCAGAGATGATTGATGTTCTAGGCTTGGGTCAATGAGAAAGTGATGACATTTGAGAGAATGGAGAGATGGTTTAGGGAAGAGGGTAAGTTCAATTTTTGATAGTGGAGTTTTAAATATGGACCTAGAGTTCAGATATACAGTAAATGAGCCTTCCAAATGTCAGCAAAAAACAAACAGATGAGGACTGAACCTTGGGGTACATCGTGATTGTAATTGCAGGAGGAAGTTAGCACAAAAAATGTCAGAAAAGAAGCAGCCAGAAAGGTAAACTATAGTAGTGTCACAGAAACCAAAGGAGAAAAGTTTCAAATTGAGAAGTGATTCAATACTCCATTTTCAATAGATCTATGATCTCATTATTGTGACTATTACCACTACTGATAAGAATTGTAACCCATCTATGCTTCCCCATTCTATGCAATCCTCATCCATTTCCCCCGATACGTTCATCATGGGGATGCCCTCCTAGCGTTTTTCAGGGCCTTCCTTGGGTTCTCTTAAGCCTGGGTAGATACTGATGGAACATGTGGGCTGTCCATTTCTTCCTCGTTCTTATTGCATAGCAAACTGGTCACACATTTCTCTGATGATATCCATTACCTTGCTTCTATTTGATAATTTTTCATCTGTCAGTCAGTAAGTAGGATTTATTAAGTACCAACCGTGTGCTAAATATTGAGAATAACAGGAAAGGCACAAGATAGTCTCTGCTCGAGGAGCTCACAGTCTAAAGGGGGGGACAGTTTGCAAATAACTATGTATGAACAAGACATATACAGGATTCACTGGAGACAACCAACAGAGGGAAAGCATGAGCATTAAAGTGGATCAGCAAAGACTTCTTGTAGAAGCTGGGTTTTTTCTGAGACTTGAAAGAAGCCAGGGAAGCTGGGAGCTGGAGATGAGGAGAGAGAGCATTCCAAGGCATGAGATAAAAATGCCTAGAACTGGGAGATAGAGAATCAGCAAGGAGGCTTCTGTCATTGAATCACAGAGTATGGGGAGGAGTAAGGCATAGAAAGACTAGAAAGGTAGTATGAAGGACTCCCTAACTGGATTCTAAGTCGCCCTCTAGGATGGCAAGGAGCATGTCTTACATTTGGAAGGCAGTGTGGCACAGTGGAAAAAGCATTGGACTTAGAGTCAGGGGAAGCCTGGGGTTGAATCCAGGTTTGACACTTACTAGCTGTGTGACCATGGGCAAGTCACTTAACCTCTCTGTACTTCAAGCTCCTCTTCAGTAAAATGAAGGGGTTGGGCTAGTTGGTCTCTCAAGGATCACTCAGATTGAAATCTGTGATTCTTACCCAGCATCTTTCTAGGCTTGCTTCTTTTCTCTATTTTTTCCTTAATAGTATTTTATTATTTTCCAATTACATGTAAAGATAGTTTGCAACACTCATTTTTGTAAAATTTTGAGGTCCAAATTTTTCTCCTTCCCTCTCTTCTCTCCTGCCTCTCCAAGACCACAACAAATTTGATGCAGGTTATATATGTACAATCATGCTAAACACATTTCCACATTAGTCACATTATCAAAGAAGAATCAGAACAACAAAAGGGAAAACCATAGGAAAGAAAAAACAAAAAACCACGAAAAAGGGAAAATAGTCTGCTTCAACTGCATTCAGACTCCACAGTTCGATCTCTGGATGCCTTTAGCATTTTCCATCATGAGTCTTTTGGAATTGTTTTGGATTATTGAATTGCTTAGAAGAGCTAAGTCTATCATAACTAATCACCTCACAATGTTGCTATTGCTGTGTTACGTTGCTCTGGTTCCACTCATTTCACTTAGTATCGATTCCCGTTAAGTCCAGGTATTTCTTAAGTCTGCCAGCTCATCATTTCTTATAGCACAATAGTATTTCATTACATTCATATACCACAACTTGTTCAGCCACTCAGTTGATGAGCCTCCCCTTCATTTCTAATTCTTTGGTACCACAAAAAGTTGTTATATTTTTGTATATGTGGTTGCTTTTTCCTTTTTTATCATCTCTTTGGGATACAGATCTAGGCTCACTTAAAACAAAAGACCAAGTAATAATTCCACATTACTTTCAAAACTGCCCTTCTAAATTTCTTTCTGTTTCCATCTGTGAATTTTAAAAATGTTTCTCTTTCCCTCTCCCTCCTCCTCCCCCTTTTTCTCTGTATCACTATGACTAACACCCCCTAACTCTAATTTTGTTATCGTTCAGTTGTTTCAGTCATGTCTGACTCTGTGACACCATTTGGCATTTTCTTGGTAAAGATGCCGGAATGGCTTGCCATTTTCTTCTTCAGCTCCTTTTATAGATGAGGAAACTGAGGAAAACAGGGTTAAGTGACTTGCCCAGGGTCACACAGCTAGCAAGTGTCTGTGGTTGGATTTGAACTTAGGTTCTCCTGATTCCTGACCTAGTACTCTATCGACTGTGCCACCTAGCTACCTTTACCTCTGATTCCCCTACACACACGCACCCTCAATTAAAAACCAAGAAGGGGAAAGAAAACCTTTGTAACAAACAAGTCAGGCAAAACAAATCCACTTGTAACCACTTCCAAAAATATTTGTCTTCTCCCGAACATTGAATCCATCACCTCTCTGTCAGAAGATAGGTAACATGTTTCATCACAGGTCTTCTGGATACATGGATGGTTATTGCTTTGGCCAAAGTTTTTCGATCTTTCAAAGATTTTTTTTTCATACTATTGTCCTTGTATAACTTGTTTTCATGGTTCTGCTCACTTCAATCTGTATCAGTTCATTTTACCAGCAATCTCTGAAATAATCTTTTTCATTATTTCTTATGATCACAGTTTCTTCAGCCATTACCCAGTTGATGAAAACCTCCTCAGATTCTTGGTGTTTGCTTTCCCTTTTTCCCATTTGATCCCTTAATCAAGATTGGGAAGTTTGTTTTACTTGTGAATATGTCTTCCCTTGTATTATTCTGTCTTTTAACCTCCTTTCCCTTCCCCATTTCTGCTTGTTTGATGAACTTCTACGCCAAGCCTGTGTGTGAGTATGTGAGTGTGTGTGCAATCCTCCTTTGTCTATTTCATATAACAGGAAGGTTTATCTGATTTCTATTTCCTTCATTTATACACTTCTCATGTACTCTAGTTATGAGAAATAGCACCTTCTGTTCCCTTCTTCCTCTTTTCTAGATTAGTATGTTCCTTTTATCTTTCTTTCATTTTCTTCTTTTCAGACTGCCAAAATAGAACCAATCTACCCCCAGTTCCTCCATTTTTCTTATTTAATTCCTCCAATATCTTTGGAAGGTATTAAGATACTGAAAGGATACATATTTTTTCTTTCCCTAGTAGGATTTTAGCACTACATCATCATTCAAAACCCTAAAATTGATTCAATATATTTACCTTTCTATATTTCTCTGGACTTTTTTTTTCTGTTTCAAATTTCCTACTCAACTCTGGTCTAGTCATCAGATATATTGAAAGTCCTATATTCATTAAAGGCTCATTTCTTTTTTCACCAGTGGGATTATGCTCAACTTTGCAGGGTAAGCTATTCTTGGTTGTAAGCCTGTATCTTTTAACTTTTTTCAACTTTTTTTAGATTCTAAAATCTTATCTCACTTATGGTAGAAGCTGCCTGATCTTATATGATCCTGACTATAGTTCCTTAATACTTGAACAACTTCTTTCTGAGTGTTTGATTTTTTTTTTTAATGAGAATGGTCTGATTTTGGCTATGATATTCGTTGGACTTTTTTGTAGAGCATTTTTTCCCAGGAAGTGATCAGTAGATTCTTTCTATCTTTAATTTTTCCTCTGATTCTAATAGATCTGAGCAGTTTTTATTTATGACTTCTTTAAATAGAGTGTTCAGATTTTTTTTAAAAAAACCATGGTTTTTAGAGAATTCAGTGATTCTTTCTTTAGTAACTTATTCTTTAAACATTTATTATTTTTCTCAAAGCTGTTTCAGAAACTGGAGGAGAAACAAATTTGGGACCCTGTGTTAGGGAAACTCACAATGTGATGGGGGAATAAGATGAAGAAATAATTATAATATGTGACATTGCATAAGTGAATTACAGGGGAATCAGAAAGGAAGGGAGATTGCAGGTGACAGGAGAAAGAATTTTACCAAATAAGTCCATTGATTCTTAAATTACTTCTCTCTGAGCTATTTTGCTGCTTAATTATTTTTATATCCACTATCTTACTTTTCTTTCATATTTTAATCTTTTGGTTTTTATCTAATATTTCTTGCTATCATTAATTTCTATTTACTCTATTCTAGTTTTCAGGGAGTCCATTGACTGGGTAAGCTCTTCCATTTTCTCTTCTTATCTATCAATTTTCCTTTCAATTCTTTCCTCTTGAGTTTTGATTTCTTCTTTTTTTTAAATCTCATGCTTTTTATCTAGGTATTCATTTCTTTATGGAAAACATTTTCTTTTCATTTGAGTCACTTCTTACAATTGTTATGGAGTTGCTTCTTCTGGATGGAATCTCTGTATCTACAATACTTCTTTATATTGGCCGATATTTTCTTTGATTTATACATCTCTTCAGTTTTAGTTCCTGAATTGGGGTTTTGTTCAAGGGCCAAGCTCTGCCCCATGCTACCCTTTGTGGGGAGGGTGGTTGGCCCTACTTGGCCTAACCCTGAATCCCTTGGGTCACTGTACTGATCTCGTCCTCCTAAAATTAGGCTCCCTAGATCTTTGAAGTTTGTAGTGATACATCTTTAGGATGAGTGCCAAAGATCTCAGATCCACCGGGTCTGGACCAGCCTGAATACTTCCATGCCAGCACAAGTCACTGCTGGTCTCTGAGAACTCCAATGTCCCTTTCCTTGGGTTTTCTGACCATGATAGGTCTTTCTCACCTCCCTGAGTCCTTAGGGGAACCTTCCACTCTTGCTACCTCTGGACATGCAGACCATACACATCTCTGTTCAGTCTGGGAGGCTGCCAGATAGCCTGTGCTAGCACAGAATTTGTTGACATCCCTCTTTCCTATTGTCCATGCACTTCTAAGTGTCTTTATGAGTATTTCTGCGGTGGAAAAACATCCACTTGTCCTAGTTGTTTTTTTCATCATTATTTTATCTGGTTGGAATTTCAGGGTTTTGGTGGAGTAGGTTTGTGGGAGCTGGGTATTCTACCTCCTATTTAGGCAACCATCTAGCCAAAAAGTATGTAGAAACAGACATTTTAAATCTTCCACGGAATAATTCAGTAATCACTACTTACACAGTGCTAGGGGTATTACACAGAACCGAATAGAACATGAGGGGCTTAGGATTCTTTGAATATCTTCTTTCATCTTTGTATTCCTAGTGTCTAGCACCCATCGTAATGCATTGCTCATGAATGTTTGTTAGATTAAGGAGTAAAGAGATGGACAGAAATTTGGCATTTAGGAAGAATTAGTTTTTGTAATGGGGAAGTTAGGGCTCTCTTCCCAGCCTTGTAAATGGCTTCCAATTTCAGGAGAATGTGATAAGTGCTCTAAGGGGGGTATAAAGTGCAATGAAATTACTTCTGGCTGGACAGGAAGGAGGGCAAGCTGGAAAACAAAGAAGAAATGGTATTTGAACCGCACCTTGAAGGATCAGCAGGCTATTTCAATAAACAGTGATAGAAGTAAGAGCATTTCAGGCAAAGGATAAACTGTGGTTGTTTTCGTCTATGTAAGAAACTTATATTTTGAAACCTCCCTTCCCCAATGCAGGTGTGCAACTTATCCATACTTTATAATCTTAGGAAAATTGCTTAGACCACTGAGAAATTAAATGAATTCCTTCATGGCTATACAGCCATTATGTTTTAGAGGCAGGGCACGAACCTAGAGCTCCCCGATACCAAGTCAGGCTTTCCACCTACTGTGACAAAGATAGAGAGGAGAACATTCGGAAGTGTGTGATAGGAATGGCAGGTTGAGGTGGTGTGCTGGGCATAAAAGGGTGGTATGAGATAAAGGCTGCATAGGTAGATGGAGGATAGATCTTCTAAATCCTTGAGTGCCAGGTTAAAGAGTTTAGACTTTATAAACAAATTCCCCTGACACCTCTTGCTGGCAAATGCTATGAATGTGCATTGCCACATGCTAACCAGTGCCATGTTTTCCTGCTCTGCTAGCCATATACCTCATATTTCCCATTTTGCCCAGGTCTTAATTCTAAACACATAACTAATCCAATCATAACCGTTTTTAATGCAGTAGTAGAAAGTGATTTGTCTATAGTTTGCTACATGAATATCCTTTGGCTGCAGCGACTAAAGGAGAGAAGTCGACAGGAGTTGCAAGAGAAGGGAATTTGGATATCCATCTCAACTCTTCCTTCCTCTCCTGAATTTTCTCCCTATTCTCATTTTACTTTTAGCGTTTTTGTCTCAACATGTCCTTGAGCATATCCCACCTCATTCCCTGCTCTCGTAGTCTCCCATTTCCCTTTTGTTCTTGATCTCCATGGTTGAAACAGGTGTGCCCAGGCTCCCTGCCTGTCTCTGGCCTCGTCTCATGGTCCTTCTCATCTTAGTTGAGTTTCCATCATCCGGTTCACAGGCAAATTCTGGTCAGTCTCACCGTCCATGGCACCTCAACTTTCCAGACTCAATTTTCTTTGTATAAAATGACGGGGTTGGGCTAGGTGACCCCCAAAGTCCCTTCTCACTCCAATTTGTGGTCCCATTAATTAACCAAGAGTAATTCTTAAGTGCCTGCTCTGCACCAAACATGGTTGCAGACATGTTGTTTTTCAGTCTTGTCCAAGACTTCATGACCCCATTTGGGGTTTCTTGGAAAAGATACTACACTGCTTTACTATTTCCTTCTTCAGTTCATTTTACAGATGAGGGAACTGAGGCAAACAGGGTTAAGTGACTTATGCAGGGTCACACAGCTAGTAATTGTCTGAGGCTGGGTTTGAACTCAGGAAAATGAGTCTTCAGGGCCAGCACTCTATCCACTGCACCACCTGTCTGCTCTCAATAATCTTTAAGTACCTGCTGTGTGCTAAGCACTGTTCTATACATTGGAGTATGAACATGTTAATAAGATCATTTGTATTGTGTTTTGAGGCTTGGAAAGTGCTTTACATGTGTTAACTCATTGAATACTCACAACAACCCTATCAGGCAAGTGCTATTATCATCCCCATTTTACAGATGAGGAAACTGAGATGCAGAGCAGTTAAGTGACTTGCCCGAGTCACACAGCTAGTAAGTGTCTAGGGTGAATTTGAGCCTAAATCTTCCTGATCTAGACCCAGCACAGCTTCCATTGCATCACCTAACTGCCTCTCCAAAAACGTGATCAGATCTGCCATCAAGGAATTCAAGTTCTACTGGAAAGAATAACTGGCCACAGATCATGAAATACAAAATATATAAGATGTAAACAATAGATGAATTTTTGTAACATAGGGGAGGGATTTTGGGTAGGGGGTAGAATCAGAAAAGGCCTCAGATAGATCCTTTGCTGCTTAATTAATCTACTAATCCATGCCTATGATGTTCTGAACACTTTTCTGGGGTCTGGGATGGCTTTGACGAGATAGAGAATGAGAGGACACAAAACAATTGTAAAGACTATAGTTTGCATTTATGTGGTACCTTAAACAGAAGCCTGGAAGACCTAGATTGAAGGCCAACCTCTGACACATACTCCCCATGAAAACTTTTGTTGCTCGGTTGTTTTCAGTCATGTCCAACTATCTGTGAGTCCATTTGGGGTTCTTGACAAAGATTCTGAAGTGATCTGCCATTTCCTTCTCCAGCTCATTTTACAGATAAGAAAACTGAGGCAAACAGGGTTGAATGACTTGCTTAGGGCCATACAGCTAGTAAATGTCTGAGACTGGATTTGAAAGCTAGTCATCCTGACTATGTGCCACCTAGCTGCCTATGAGAGCTTAGGCAAGGCATTTAACCTCTCATTTAATCAGCCAAAGTCAGATTTGCCTGCCATGCCCAGAAAAACTCCCCAGTGTTACCTACATCAGATTAAAAATGTCATTGGGAAAAGTTTGACAAAATAAATCAAAATTGCTATAACATAGATAATGTTAATTTGTGGTTTCCTAAGTCAAAATGCAGCCCACAGGGATCTATTTCTGCTTTGTTGTTTTTGCTAGTTTTTTTTTTTTGTAGGGGGAAGTAAGGCAATTGGGGTTGTCACTTGCCCAAGGTCATACAACTAGTTAGTGTCAAGTGTCTGAAGGCAGATTTGAACTCAGATCCTCCTACCTCCAGGGCTGGTACTCTACTCACTGCACACTTACCTGCCCCAATTCATTTCTATTTGAGTTTGACAACGCTATTCTTGAGAACCCTATAAGACTCCAAACTGAAGGTGCCTACTTGAATTGGTATGGTAAGTTTCCTCACCTTATACTGGTGAAATCACAGATCCCATCTCCATCCTTATCCTTCTTCTACAATAACATTGAGATACATAGTGCAAACATGACAGGATCATAGAACTACAGCTGGGAGGAACTTCAAGGGCTCCCTGACCCATCCCCTAATTTTACAAATGGGGAAATGGAAACTGAGCGAAGTTAAGTAACTTGCTCAAGGTCATAAAGGCAGTAAGAAGTTAAAGGTGGGACCCAGGCTTTCTGACTCAGCATTCTTTCCATCATGATGCACCCCCATTTTATAGATGAAAGCAAAAACAAGAAGCTAGGCTAGAATTAAAACTTACATCCTCTGACTCCAAATCATTGCTTCTCTCCCTGTGGAAGCCAAGGAAATTCAGGTATAGAAAGAAGATCCAATGATTACCCTCTCCAGAAAAAGAGGCAACTGGAAGTCAAGCCCATAGCTTCAAAAGCCTTGATAGTTCCATCTGACTGACTGAAAGACTTTTCCATAATATTAAAGTGACCGGAATTGAGGAGTTTAGATTCAAAGCTTTCCATTCATTCAATGGCTGCCTAAGTGTTCTTTTTATTTCATGGTCAGAGTAATTGGGGAGTGCAGGGTGGGGAGGTTATAGGAACTAGATCTAAATTGGAACAGAGTAGGGACTGAGGTAGTATTTTATTTCATTTTTATTTCCTTGTTAGCCACGATGTAAAAGACAACAAACAAGAAAAATAAAGTAAAAAGAGTATGCTTCAATCTGCATTCAGATTCCATAAGTTCTTTCTCTGGAGGTGGATCGAATTATCTTGGATCATTGTATTGCTAAGAATAGCAAAGTCATTACAATTGATCATCATACAGTAATGCTGTTACTGTGTATAATGTTCTCCTCTTTCTGCTCACTTCACTTTGCATCAGTTCATGTTAGTCTTCTCAGGTTTTTCTGAGAGCATCCTGCTTGTCATTTCTTATAGTACAACAGTATTCCATCACAATCGTATACCACAATTTATTCAGCCATTTTCCAATCGGAGGACATCCCCTCAATTTCCAATTCTTTGCCATGATGCTGTATTTTAAAGAGAAAAGGAATCAAGACTATGAAAGGCTCCACCTTCCTGTCAGTCTCCCAGGCTTACATCCTAGATATCACTCTCTCTCACACCGCTGTCCCCCTACCTCTCTCCCCTGTCAGTCTCCCAGGCTTACAGCCTAGATATCATCCTCTCTCACCACCCTGTCCCCCCACCTCTCCACTGCCCTCCCCAGTCCAATCTGTTGTCAAGGCTTCTGATTTTTACCTTGGTAACATCTCTCCAGTGTTACTCTTTCTTTCCTCTGACGTTACTACCACCCTGGAACGCGCACTCATGACCTCACACCTGGACTAATGCAATAGCCAGCTCGTTGGTTCTCTTTGCCCCAAGTCTCTCTCCACTCTAGTCCATCCTCCACCAGCTGCCAGTGGGATCTTGCCTAAAGCATAAGGCTAACCATGTTATCCTCCCGTTCAGTCAACTCAAGGGTTCCATGTTAGCTCCTGGATCAAACATAAAGCCCTCTGTTTGATAGTCACACCCCTTTATAATCTCATCCCTCCTAAATTACTCTCTCGCATCTCACATACTGTGTGATCCAGTGACTCCAGCCTCCTTGCTGTTTCTCAGACTAGACATCCTATCTCCCAATTCCATGCATTTTCACTTATTGTCCCCCAGGCTGGACTCTCCATCCTCACCTTTGCTTTCCAGCTTCCCTGGCTTCCTTCAAGGCTCATCTAAAGCTGAACCTTCTGTAAGAAGTCTTTTGCAATACCCCTTAGCCCCAGCAGCTTCCCTCTGCTGATTATCTCTAGCCTATCCTGTATAAATCTTATCTGTGCATGTGTGTTATCTCTTCCCTTTGACTGTAGGCTCCATGAAAGTGGGGATTGTTATTTACTTTTCTTTATGTCTTCACATAATAGTGCTTAATAAGTTCTTCCTGACTGACATGCTGATTGACCAATGTAGAACCATAGTAGGGGTCCAAATCAAAGGTTCAGAACTGGCAGGGATCTTCTAGTCAATCCAACCCCTAATTTTACAGCCAATAAAGTGGACTTCTCTTGCTCAGCTTTTGTGAATGATCTATGTATCACACACACACACACACACACACACACACACACACACACACACACAGAAAGGAGGCAGCTGGGGGAGCTGCGAGTCCAGGAATCTTGCTTCCTAGTACTATGATTTTCTCTCTGGCCTGGCCCACCTTCCCAACTTCTGTGTCATTTGGGTCTGATTCTCCGGCTTGGCGAATTCTTCCTCTTTACTTTATGGGTCCTTTTCAGACACAGTTGTCTGACCTCCTGTGGTTTTAGTGCCAAAAGGCCAGGCCCCTGCTTAACCACACACCCACACACACACACACACACACACACACACACACACACACACGCACATGCACGCACACACACATACACACTCACATATACACACCCACACCCAAACCCACCCACGTATACACACATACACCCCCCAACACACACGCACACATGCACACACACACTCACATACACACACCCACACCCAAACCCACCCACGCATGCACACATACACCCCCCAACACACACACACACTCACATACACACACCCACACCCAAAGCCCCCCAACACACACGCACACATGCACATACACACTCACATACACATACCCACACCCAAACCCACCCACGCATGCACACAGACACCCCCCAACACACACACACACTCACAAACCCACCCACGCATGCACACAGACACCCCCCCAACACACACACACACAAACCCACCCACGCATGCACACAGACACCCCCCAACACACACACACACACACACACACACACACACACACACACTTCAGACTCCTCACAGCTTGGCCACAAGAAGCTTTACTCCAGGAAATGGCGGTTCCCCTTTTTGTCCACTGTAAGATTAAACCCAGGCCTTGGGTCAACAGAAATATCTTGCCCCTCCCCCCACCCCCAGCCTTGTTTGATGAAGCCATAAGCACTCTCCATTTCTTCCCTTGGTCTCTGTTTGCAGCTCCCACGTCTGTCCCTTATCTGTCTGAACACTCTGTACCAGGAATGTCTCTGAGTCTTGCCAAGTCTGTCCCACACTCCCCCCCTGACGGATCCCCCCGCCCCCACTAGGCGCTCCCCCCACCCTTTCTCCTTGATTATAAAGAAACAAGCGGCAGATCCTTCCTTACAACAAATGGGATGACACTGGTCTAAAATGCTGGTGCTTAATAAAATTGTTGATTTAATGTGTTCTCTTTCTTTCCCCCTTTCTCCCTCCCTCTCTCTCTCTCCCCTTGTCTCCCCTCTCTCCCCTCTTTCCCTCCTTTCTTCCTCTTCTTTCCCCACTTCTTTCTCCCCTTTCCTTCTTCTGTCTCCTCCTTCTCTTCCCTCCTTCCTTCCCTCTGTCTCTCCTTCTCTTTCCCATCTCTTCCCCCTCTCTCCTTCCTTTTTCTCTCTCTCTTCTCTTTCCCCATCCATCTCCATCTCCCCCTTCTCTTTCTCCTCTTCCCTCTCTCTTCCACTTCTCTTTCCCCCTCTCTTCTCTTCTCTCTTCCCCCATCTGCCCCCTCCCCCATAGTAGAGTATACAGTAAGTGGAGTCCTGGAATAGACTTCAGGGATCCTTGGGTTCCAGTTCCACCACAGACATTTGTTGTTTGCTCTGAGACTTTGGGCAAGCCACTTAGACAAATAGAAAAGTGGCCTATTTGCTATACCTCAAACATTCTATTGTCCACCATTGTGTTTTTGCACAGGTGATCCTATCTGCCTAGAACACCCTCTCTCTTTTCTTCTAGCTCTTATAAGGCTTATCTCTCTTTAAGACTCATTCAAAGTGGAGCAGTCAGTTGGTGCTAGGTGAGGCAGCTAGTGGGTAGAGCCCCAGCCCTGGGCTCAGGAGAACCTGAGTTCAAATCTCACCTCAAACATTTGACACTTACTAACTGTGTGACTCTGGGCAAGTCAGTTCACCCTGATTGCCTCACAAAAGCAAAATAAAATAAATAATTGAAAAACATAACAAAAAGAATAAACTCATCTGAGGAGCCCCCTTCTTCATCCTCTTAGTGTTTTCTCCTTCCTCAAATGACCTTGTACTTACTTAACTGTATAGCAGCCCCCAGAAGAATGGAATCACTTTTTGTGTCTCCAGTGCCTGCTTAGCATGGTGCCTTGTATACGGTACGCACTAAATAAATGTGTGTTGAATTTAGTTAAATTAGAATAAATTAGAACCAAAGGTGGAACTGACTTCAGAGATCACAACCCGTTTAACCCTTGGTTGGTATTGTCTCTGTAGGCTCCTCAGGTCTGCTGTTGATATTTTCTGGTGTCCATGGCAATTTGTAAGATTTCCTATTTGTGGAAGGATCAGTCAGTGAACAAGAATTTATGAATGCATTTAGGGTTAGGGTTATGCCCCATCCTTTGCTAAGCACTGGGAGAAGTCATTTAGTTATACATAGGCAATTGAAGGGAATTGAGTAATGACCCTGACCACTGATCTGTGTAGTCTAAGCAAGTCAGTTTCCCTCCTTTTAAAACTTAGGGTGGTGAACTTGATGATTACATAGATTACCCCATCAGAATCCTCTGTGTAGTATTGTGGTAGAGCACTGTACTTGAAGTCAAGAAAAGCTGAACTTGACTCTTACCTTGCTGAACAGACATGCAACCACAGACAAATCCCTTAGCCTCTTTTCATTTGTAAAATGAGGATACCGTTAGCATCTGCCTCCCAGAGTTCTTAGGTGGATCAAATGAGGTAATGCATGTAAAGTGCTCTGAAAACTTTAAAATGCTGTATAAATGTCAGTTATCATTATTTTGACGACTGTGGTGTGCCCTCAGTGTACACTTGGTTGGTGTCTCCGGTGACACCGGAGATGCTTCAATAGCAGCTGTACTCTAGACCTAGAGATTTTTCAACTTTCTACAAACCTTCAGAAAAGCAGGCTTTCAACCAGCTGATTAATCAATCAGTTATTAGTTGCTGATCTCTAAAGTCCTTTGCAACTAGAAAGCTATGGTCCTTTGAAGAGGGCATAGTGCGTGACTTGCCCACCAGGTGGCGGTACAGTCACACCATCAGCAGCCAAATGGTCTCCAGATAAACTCCCGTTAGCTGGTATTGCAGAGCTGGTTGCCCTGGCTCGCCAGATTTGAAACAGTATATGGAAAAAGAAATGAACCATCTCTTTGAATTCATTGTCTATTTGCAATGTCTGACATATATAGACAGATGGACAGACAAATATAGATATTGATTGTATGTGTATATATGTGTATGATATATGCATATATCTATACATTGTATATATGTGTACATGTCTCCATGTCGATTCCATACACCCACATATGCATATATATGTATATATGTTTTATTGTTACGGAGTTGTTTCAAGCCATGTCTGACTCTTCATGACCCCATAAGGAGTTTTCTTGGCAATGATCCTGGAATGGTTTGTCATTTTCTTCTCCAGCTCATTTTATAGATGAGGAAACAGGCAAACAGCATTAAGTGACTTGCCCAGGGTCACGCAACTAGTTAGTGTCTGAGGCCTGATTTGCATTTGTGAAGATGAGTCTTCCTGATTCCAAAACTAATGCTCTGGTCCACTGGGGCACCTAGTTGTCCCATATATTTATGTGGGTATATATGTATGTATGTGTGTATGGTATATGTATGTGTATGTATATGTGTATATGTATGTGCATATATATACATATATATGGTACATCTACATGCATAAATTTGTATGTGCATACATTTCTATATGCATATATGTCTATATATAATGCATACACATATGTCTATATATATGTGTGCATCTTTCTTTCACTTTCTATGTAGCATCCAAAAGCATGTGGGACTTCATGAATATGGATGGGTTCTGTAAGTTGTCTGTATATTTGCTTGTCATAATCTGAACAAGAGGCATTTTTCATGCTCTTAGTTCTTCTTGTATGGATGGTTAGGGTGGTTAGGGACCTCATCTAAGAGACTCTATAATATTCTATGGTTGGTTGAAATGAGCACAGTGTAATCCATATGAATCTATAAAATGGGAACAAGAGTCCCTACCTAATGGATTGAAGGGCAATTTAGAGTATTTTTAAAGTGCTTTTTAACCTCTAAAGTGAGATACATAGATTAGAGAGGTAGGTGGATTAGATAGACAGATAGCAGTTATTATTAGGAAAAACTGGTCACAGACAAGGAAACTAAAGCAGGGAATGAAGGACGTGACTTACTTACCAGTCAGTGATGGAGACAACACTGGAATCCTAGATTCCTGATTCCCTGTGGATGCTCTTTTTTTCCACTGAGGAATGATACTTTTCACACTTAGTCCATACTCATTTAATTTGTTCATTCATTTGTGAACAAATGAGTACCTACTATGGGCAGAGTATTATATTGTACATTGTAGGAGTACAGACGGATAGGGCTGGTCTCCATAATGGAGCTCACAGTGTAGTAGTAGAAGTAAAGTAATAGAATTAGTAAATATTGATGATGAAAGGCAGAATGAGAGACGCAAACAAAGTATTATAGGCAGCCAGGCGGTGCAGTAGATAGGGTGTTAGACTTGAAATCAGAAAGATCTGAGTTCCAATCCTTCCTTAGACACCTATTAGTTGTGTGATCTTGGACAAGTCATTTATGCTCTTTCAGCTTCAGTTTCCTCATCTATAAAAATAACATCTTTCTCACAGTGTTTCCAGAACCAAAAGAGATAAAATGCACTTTGTAAATCATAAAGCATTACCTAAATGTTAGTTATTACTGATTATTATAGGCATGCAGAAAAAGGAGAGATCATATTAAGCACTTATCTAATACCTACTATGTACTTTTTGAACTCCATTCAATAAGCACCTGTCTTGTACCTTTTGTGTACCAGGCCTTGTCCTAAGTGTGGGAATGGTGCAGAGACAAAAACAAAACAGACTCTGCGTCCTCCAGGACTTTTCCTTCTATTGAGAAGATAGTAAAGGGGTGTGCTGGTAAATGTTTAACTACTAACTCTCCAGAAAAGCAGGACATACTTCTAAGTCCAATTTGCATAATTATCACTTTTCTCTATCACTTTCTTAAATCTAGACAGTCAACAAAACAATAAAACAATGATTTGTTGCATTCATTGATTTCTTTTTCCTTCCTTCCTTCCTTCCTTCCTTCCTTCCTTCCTTCCTTCCTTCCTTCCTTCCTTCCTTCCTTCCTTCCTTTCTTTCTTTCTTTCTCTTTCTTTCTTTCTTTCTCCCTTCCTTCCTTCCTTCCCTTCTTCCTTCCTTCCTTCCTTTCTTCCTTCCTTCCTTTCTTTCTTTCTTTCTTTTTCTTTCTTTCTTTCTTTCTTTCTTTCTTTCTTTCTTTCTTTCTTTCTTTCTCTTTCTCCCTTTCTCCCTTCCTTCCTTCCTTCCCTTCTTTCTTCCTTCCTTCCTTCCTTCCTTCCTTCCTTCCTTTCTTTCTTTCTTTCTTTCTTTTTCTTTCTTTCTTTCTTTCTTTCTTTCTTTCTTTCTTTCTTTCTTTCTTTCTTTCTTTCTTTCTTTCTTTCTTTCTCTTTCTCCCTTTCTCCCTTCCTTCCTTCCTTCCTTCCTTCCTTCCTTCCTTCCTTCCTTCCTTCCTTCCTTTCTTTCTTTTTTGTTTTTTTGTTTTGTTTTTTTTTTTAGCATTCCTTGATTTCCAGGGTGTTAAATGCACACACTGAAAATTTACCAGTCCCATCTCAGGGGCTGGTTTAAGCTGGCTACAGAACCCCTTGGATGTAGTATTATGCTGTGAAGTACGTGCATATACATAATATATATGAAATAATGCAAAGTAATTTCAAGAGAAAGCAAGAACACTTAACAACTAGGGGCATCTGGAGAGAACTTGCATAAGATTTGATCCCTGAGCTATGCTTTGAAGGAAGCAAGGGATTCTTCCAGTAGAAAGGAGGCAGGAGGGCATCCCAGGCAGTCAATAAATATTTTCTTAAGCATCTGCTATGTGGCAGGTACCGTGCAAAGTGCTGGGGATGCAAAGAAAAGTAAAAGACAGTCCCTGCCCTCAAAGATTTCACAGTCTAATGGAGAAAATATCCAAACTGCTACATCTAAACAAGCTCTGAATAGGAAAAATTGGAGACAATTAATACAAGGAACCCACTAGAATTAGGGAGGATCAGGAAAGACTTCTTGTAGAAAGTAAGATTTTGAGGGAAGCCAAGAGGAGGAAATGAGAAAGGAAAGCATTCAAGCACGGGGTATAGTTAATAAAAATGCCCAGGGTTGGGAGATGGACTATAGTTAATTAGATATGAACTGGGAGTAACTCATAGTCAAAGACATAGGACACTGAATGTGAGCTAGAAAAAACCCTAGAAGTCATCTAGTTTAAGCCCTTCAATTTACAGAGAAGGAGACTGAGGCCCAAGGAGATAGGTGACTTGCCTGTCAGAAGCCAGGTCTTGTGACTCCCAGATCAGCTCTTCTGTCACAATGATGATGTCCAGTTCAGCTAAACTTGGTCTCTGCAGGCCAAATAGGCTTCACTTTCAATCCCTGCCCTATTCTACTCTCCTTTCCTATTTTCCTGTGTTCAAGGAAATGCCTTTTATATTATATGAACTCAATTGATATTTGGCATTTTGATTTAAATCCCTTGCAGGAATTTACTGATGAATCCCTTTCTTTCCCCCCTCTCCATATCATCCTTTCTTATCTTTATATTTCCTCTTCTTTCTGCTACCTCCCTTATGGATTGTGCAAAGAGTCATAGGACTTGAGTTCAAATTCTGGTTCTACTGCTTATTGCCTATGTGACATTGGACATGTCACTTAACTTCACTGGGGTCTCCATTTCCTCATCTGTAAAATGAGGCCATTGGACTAGATGATCTCTCATTGAGCCCTAAATCTGTGATCCTTGCTTTCTTTGTCTCAGTTTCACATTCTCCCTCTCATCTCTTCTTTAGGAGATCATCACCTCTATCCTGTTAAGTGGGAGGATTGGGCCCAATATCCAACTGACTGAGTGCTATGGCCTGAGACTGAAACACATGAAATCTGATGAGATCCACTGGTTGCACCCACAGCTGACAGTGGGAGAGGTACAGGAGAAATATGAGTGTCTACACGTCGAAGCCGAATGGAGGTAGGAGACAGAAGCAAATCCCTGGGGTAAAAATGGGCAGCCAGATGGCACTACAGTGCACAGAGTGCTGGGCCTAAAGTCAGGAAGACTCATCTTCATGAGTTCAAATCTTGCCACAGGCACTTACTAGGTGTATGACGCTGGGCAAGTCACTTAAGCCTCTTTGCCTCAGTTTCCTAAATCTGTAAAATGAGCTGGAGAAGGAAATGGCAATCTACTTTGGTTTCTTTATCAAGAAAACCCCAAATGGAGTCATGAAGATTAGAAAATGACCGAAAATGACTGAAAATGACAAAACAACAGCAGAGTAGAGAATGTAATGGAGTGGGCTGACTGGAGGCCGAAGGAATTCTCCATCATCCTTTCTCTGAGATTCCTAAATAGTAGTTGCACCATAGAAAGAGGATCAGTTTGGGAAGCCCCAGTCCAGGGGTGTTCTTCCTTCTCCAGAAACCTAACCTCAGAATCAGAAAGAATCCTGGGTTCAAATTCTGGCTCTGCCATTTATTTCCTCTGTGATCCTAGGAAAATTACTTGACTTCTGGACTTCACTTTCCTCAACAAAAAAGAGAAGAAATTTGCCTAAATGATATTATTAATAGCTGGCATTTCTATATTAATAGCTAGAATTTATATAGTGCTTTAAAGTCTGCAAAGCTTTGCATATGTTAATTCATTTAATCCTTACAACAAACCTGGTGCTGCAGTGGATGGAGCACCAGTGCAGGAGTCAGGAGGACCTGAGTTCAAATGTCACATCAGACACTTGACACTCACTAGCTGTGTGACCTTGGGCTTAACCCCAACTGCCTCATCCTGGGTCATCTCCAGTCATCCTGATGAATATCTGGTCACTGGATTCAAATGCCTCTGGAGGAGATGTGAGGCTGGTGACCTGCACAGCCCTCCCTCCCTCAAAACAAAGTCAAGTGCAAGTCATGTCATATCATGAGTTCTCTGATGGCATGGTCTTCTTCGGCAATGAAGGAGGAACACACACAACAAACCTGGGAGGTAGCTACTGTTGTTGTCCTTATTTTACAGATGAGGAAATTGAGAAACAGAGGTTAAGTATCTTACCCAGGATCACTCAGCCAGTGAGTGTCTAAGGCAGAATTTGAATCCAGGACTTTCTGATTCCAAGTCTAACACTGTAAGCACTATGTCAGACCGAAAATCCTTTCTAACTCAAAAATCTGTAATCAGTGCTATATAAATGAAATCTTTCCTTTTCATGCCTAGGATAAGTCTGGATACAAGTTCTGTCCCTGTTGCTATATGTATCATACACACTCTGTCAAATGAGATGACAGAATATAAAGCACTTGGCAAATATCACTGGGTTACTATCTCAGCCTTAAAGGACCACATAAATGCTAGCCATTATCATCATAATTGTTACCTGTGTGACCCTGGATTAATTACTTAATCTCTCATTATACCAGGCACTCCCTAAGATGATGTCTCTGGTTTTCATTGGTAGAGGGAATTTCCTCACTGGGAGTTCCTTATACCAATGAAATCACAGTCTTGGTCCCAAACCAAACAAAAAAAAAACCAAACTTCACAACAAAAAATGAACTTTACCAAGCTACTTGAGGCCAATTCCTTATGCTACTCTCTACCATGGTAAACAGTCCATGTTCAAGCTTCCAGGGTTATACCCTTGAATTCTCCTTACTTGATACCCCACTTTCTACTCCATCAGAGACAGAGGTGAGGTTTTTAAAAGTACTCTATTTGCTGCCAAAGTTAAAAAAGGTAGTAATAATAAAATAAAACTTGGAGTTTCTTGAGGTTCAGAACCCATCTTAAGATACCCCTCTCCTAACCATGGGGGCATCATCCACTTCTTGAGCTAACTAGCTCCACTCCCATGTAACTAGTTTCTTTTCCTGGCACTGCTATATTTTTAGTTGTCCTGCTGCCTTGGGAGGCTTCCCCTAAATCCAGCTCTAGGTCCCTCTTCCTGTTCACAGACAGACACTTTTGGGGTTCCTTCCATCCAGGTCCAAGGTTAGCTCTTTCAGAGACCATCAGTCCAGTTCCCAACATTAGGAAGGACCACCTATTAACCACAAGGGGAGAGTTCTTTGTCTCATAGCCAAGGTTCATCCTAGTCAGGTGAGAGAGCGGATTCTCGGGAGTTTGAGCAGAGGCACAACTTCATATCCTCCCATAGTTCCCCTGCACAGAGTTCTGGAAAGCTTATCTTGGGCTCACCATAAGCCCACCATTCTCACTTAATGGAGCTTAGAGGGACTTAAAAATATAGATTTTGTTCTGAAAGAGATTTGAGAACCATCCAGTCCAACACCCTCATTTGGTAATTGAGGAAACTGAGGCCTAGTGAGGTTAAATAACTTGTCCAAGGTCACACAGCTAGTGAGCATTGGAAACAGGATTTGAACCTAAGTCTTCTAATTCCAAAGCCAGTGCTTTTCCCTCTGTACTACAATGCCTCCAAACTGGTGATCCAGAAACTTCCTCAGTTGGGAAGATGCTATAGAAGCACTCTGTAGGAACTCTCGAAGGGCGCTCAAGATAGAGATAATTAGGGAGTTGTCAGAGAGGCAGCATGACTTCATGAAGAGGGTGCTAGGAGACATATGTTCAAATCTTGCTGGAGACACAAAGTGGATGACCACGAGCAAGTCACTTAAACTCACTAAGCCTCAGTCTGTTCATCTGTAAAGAGGAGATGATGGTATTATAACATCTGCATCATGGGGTTATTGTAAGGCTCAAATGAAGTAGAGTATGAAAAGTGATTTGAGAAATGTTAAGTACTTTATGTTGGTTACTATTATTTATTATTATTATAATTAGTGGTTAGAGAGGCAGTCATCATGTGATGGGGCAGGTGCTAAAGCAGAATCCAAGAACCTGGACTATGTGATTTTATACCCTGTGCCCCACCCCAGTGATCCCTGGATGATAAATCTAGCCCTGGGAGGTACCTCAGAGGCCATCTAGTATAATTTTATGGATGAGGAGACTGAGGTCCAGAGCAGTGAATGACTTGCCCAAAGTCATACCATTAACAAGTAGAAGACAGGGGCTTTGAGCTCAGTTTCTGTGATTCCAAATCCGTCACTCTTTCCACCATCTTATGTTGTCTCCTTGGGAGGGAACAGTTTTCAGTTAAGAATTCAGAGAAAGCCTAGCATAGTCCAAGGAGGACCCCTGCATGCCAGGCTCCTTGTCTGCCTCTGCCCCTCCTCTGCTGGCCCCTTTACCCCCTTCAGGCACTAGCTGCCCCACCCCAGACCAGAGGTTCTGAATTTCCTGCCTCAGGTATGACCTGCAGATCCGCTACTTACCAGAGGACTTCATGGAGGCCCTGAAAGAAGATAGAACCACACTGCTTTACTTTTACCAACAGGTGAGGCTTTGGGAACCCTAAGTCTCATTTGTCCTTTCTTTGGGAGCAGAGGTGGGGGGACACGATGAGGGCCAGCATTTGCAGGGAGTCAATGCAGGCAGCTCTGCGAAGGCGTTCATTCCCTGACGTTATTGTCCAGTTTCCCCACTCTCCTCCTAGGTTGGAATGCTAGAATGTCAGAGCTGGTTCCCCAGGCAGCCTCTGTGCTATCATCTTTCTATCTCCCTAGTTTAAGTCTCCCACTGCCTCTTCTGCTTTCCTGGGGAACTTTCTTGCCTGGAAGATCAGGTTCTTGAAGAAGAGAAAACAGGTCCTAGGAAAGAGAGTTTATTACCCAGGGGATATTACAAGTCAGTGGCAAAACTGAAATTGAATCTTATGCTCTCAATGAGGAGGGGTATGAAAGAGAAAGAGATTGGGATTCTGGGTCCATTTTCTTTCTTCATACCTTTCCACTGGCTTCCCTCCCTGTCTGGAATGCATTCTCTCCTTACCTCTGCCTCTTAGAATCCCTTGCTGCCTTCAAACTCAGTTGAAGTGCCCCATCATACATGAGTCCTTTCCTGATCTCCCTAGCTGCTAGTACATTTTCCTCCCCCATTACCTTATCATTAATTTGTGTGTGTATGTGTATATATACACATATGTGTATATGTATATATACATATTATATATACACGTATATGGCATTTACTGAATGCAATATACTGTGTATACATATTGTCTCCTCTGACAGGATGTGAGTTCCTTGAGGAAAGGGACTGTTTGTTTTGTCTTATCCTAGTTCAGTGCGTAGCACATAGTAGACACTTAAAAAATGCTCACTGCTTAATTGCTGTCCCTTTTTGCTCCACAGCTACGGAATGACTACATGCAACGCTATGCCAGCAAGGTCAGTGAAGGCATGGCCCTCCAGCTGGGCTGTCTGGAGCTCAGGTAAGTGGCTTCCTGTCTTCTCCTAGGGCATCATCTGGATGTGAGCCAGTTACCATGGTCTGCCCATCTCTTCTTGGTTTCCTGCACACAATCGACTGAGGTTTCCTTCCCAGGGCCAAAGGGAGGGAATGGGAAAGGGGAGAAATAGTAGAAGATCTAAGACTTGGCTGCTTAGCAGTACATACTGACCTGTTTTTCTGTCCACTATCCCTGCCTTCCTCCTCATGCATTTGCTTCCAGTTTCTTGTTTACGTCTTTAGCACTTAGCCCTAAGCTGTCTTGCTATCTACAATCAGCCTATCTTCTAGCCATCTGTCCAGCCTCATTTACAAACTATACTGAAGAAGGCATTCCACTGTGGTGGAATAGACAGAGCCCTAGCCTGGATGGGTCTGGTGCGTGTGTGTGTGTGTGTGTGTGTGTGTGCACGCGTGTGTGTGCGGGGGAAGGTGCATAGATTTGGGTCTAATTTCATTTTTCTTCTTGGCTCTGTCATTAAATCCTTCAGTAACCTTGGGCAGGTAACTTCTCTTTTTTATGTCTCAGCCTCCTTTCCTCCACAATGAATTCTAATGTTCCTCTCATCTTTGATATTCTGTCCTTATCTGTTCTTTCACTGTCTGAATGCCTCGTCATTCTCTAATCCCCCTTTGTCTTTATACCCACTTGTGTCTAGACATTATACTTAGCACTGTGTGGTGACAGAGACAGAAGAACATTGTCAGTTACATCTCCAAGTTATTACATATTCTATTCAAGGTCACTGCAACCTGCTGCAAAGAGAGGGAGTCATGGGGTGGGGATTAGCATTGGAAAGCTTTTCAGCTCACTGGTAATTCAAATCTTTGAGAGATTCTGGGAATGCTTTCTATTCCTACTGACTACAGGGTCATTAGAGAATTGTGGCTTTTGTTCTGGAAAACAGAGTATAGGATGCCCAGGTATGACCACAGGGGTATAACAAGGGTCACTATAGCAGGAGGAGACCTTAAAGGCCATCTAGTATTTTTTATCCTCTCATTTTACAGAAAAAGAAATTCCTGCCCAATTAGGGCCAATAAGAACTTAAGGACAAACAGGCAGAATTAGCATGCAAATTATGATCTTCTGACTTCAAATCCAATATTTTCAACATCATAGCTATGGATGATTTGAACTTCCCATAAATCCTCAGAGACAGATGAGTGTTGGGGAGAGTGGAGAATCACCTCAATTGATCCAGCATGCTTGAAGGGAGTGCTGGCTTTGTGGCAAAATGTACCCAAAAGGATGTGGGATAGGTATTTCTTCTCCAAGGACAGTATGCTTGGCCTTCCCCATCATTTCTCTTTGTTTCCCTTTCTCCAGAATATTTTCAGCATGGTACACATTCAGCAAAGCAGTAAAGCTCTGCAAGCCAGAGTACAAAGTCCTTTCCTACAGATCTGAGGATGTTAACTCTCCCAAGTAACCTGTGATCTCTTAATTTTCTTATTTAATGGACAGGCTTCCTTGTCCTTGACCTCTCTGCAGCATTTGACTTTGTAGACCACTTTCTCCTCCTGCATGCTCTTTCCTTTCTGGGGTTCCATGATCTCTCCTCCTTCCTGTCTAGCTGCTCCCCATCAGTTTCCTTTGCTTGATCTTTACCCGTCTTATGCCCTCATTAACTGTGGCCAAGCCTTGAGTTTCCAGCCTCAGCCTTCTTCTCTTTTTTTCTTTATCTCTTTCACCTGGTGATCTCCTTAGATCCTGTGGATTCTATTATCCTCTCTGTGTAGATTTCTTCCCGATCTATATATCCAGCCCTAGTCTTTCTACCAAACTTCAGTTCTGCATTCCAAACTGTCCATTTGAACGTTTTGAACTAGATGTCCCATAGGCATCTCAAACTCAAATCCAAACCAAGGTTCAGCACCTCCCCTCCTTGCACCTCCCCCACCCCACCCACTGCCTTCTAAAATCCTTCATTACTCTCAAGGGTGCTGGTATCCTCTCATTCAACCTTCACCCGCTTTCCTGTCCAGCCTAGCTACACTGTCCAAGCCCATTTACTGTTCCTCACATGCAATGCTCTATCTCCTGTCTCTATGCCTTTGCAGTGGCTGTCGCCATGCCTGGAGGGCTCTCCCCCTCATTGTTGCCTTGTATCCATGTCTTCTTTTAAGACTTGGCTTACATCTCACTTTCTGACTCCACTTCCCCTGCCCCAGTTGCTGGTGTTTTCCCTTCTAGGGGAACCTTGTAGCTACTTTGCATCTTGTATAGGTACATGTCTTCTCTGTTAGGATGTAGGCTCCTGAAGGACAGGAATTGCTTTTGCTTTTTGTATTCCAAGCCCTTAGCATAGTGCCTAGTACATAGTAAATAAATACTTAATACTTAAGCATTAATAAATGATTATTTTTTTGAGTGGTCAAGTGATTGATACTAGACCCATACCTGTTCCCTTCATCTCCATTTCCTGAAAGGTTCACAATAAGCCAACAAGTCACTGGATTATTTGTCCTGGAATGAATTAGAGATGACATTATCTACCTTAATAGGTTCCTAGAGACACTGGTTCCTAGAGGCAGATCCTCCTCTGCCTCTTATTATCCATGTGACCTTGGGCAAATCTTTTAACATTCCTGGGCCTCTGTAGTCTATGATCCTACATAAAATTTCTTTTCCAAGAGAAATCAAGCTAATTTATATTATCCTTTGCTCAGTTAATCATGAACCACTAGTCTTAGGTGCAAGGGGTTGTCTATAAGAATCCTCTATGTTGACTACAGGGCAGCTAGGTGGTACAGTGGATGGTGTACCAGACCTGGAGGCAGGAATACCTGGGTTCAAACCCAGTCTCAGACACTTAGTAGCTGTGTGACCCTGGGCGAGTCACTTCACCCTGGTTGCTTCAGTTTCTTCAACATGAGCTAGAGAAGGAAATGGCAATCCGCTTTGGCGTCTTTGCCAGGAAGACTCCCAAATGAGGTCACAAAGAGTGAGGCAGGACTGAAACAACTGAACAGTAGCAACAATGACAGTGAACACTGACTGCATTGAAACCGGCTCATCAGCTATGAAATCACCACTATTTCTTTTCAAAGAAGTCTTAATTGCCTACCTTAAGAAGAAATATATGGATGTGTGTGTATTACATATTTGATTATTGCCCCTATCATCTTCAAGCCCCTCTCTCTTTCTTCTCACCCCCCCCTCACAAATTGGGATTTGAAATTGGTGATTTCTATCCAGAAACTTCTCCATTGGGAGATAAGAATGCTCCCTTTTCTAATGATTAGATGGACTTTGTCCAAGTTTTGAAACATAATATAAACATCAAGTAAGCTGAGTAAACAGAACAATAAACCTATTAGAAAGTACTCAAGAGATGTGCTGTTTTAGAGACCTTGACAGCAGTGACTAATCAGTTCCCATTTCTGTAGGGATTTGTTTTACTTAGATCAGATCAGAGATACATTTGTACTTGGATTATTATATGTGACTTTTTCTCTATTAAGTTTTGATTGGTTCTAAGGGATTCTTCAGATATATGTATGGGTGGGAAGGAGTGAAAGGCATCTTCAAAGACACAAATATGAGGACACTCGGAGAGGGAGTCCGTATGATGCAATAAATAGAGTTTATAAAGTAGATTGAGAGTTTAGAATCAGAACTCTGCTATTTCCTAAATTCGTGACCTTAGGCAAGTCAAAATTATCTGTGCCTGGGTTTTCTCATCTATAGAATTAGAGGATTGGACTCAATGAGGTTTTTTTTCACCCATGATTCTATTATGAAACTGTGTTTAAAAGAAGCTGTGCATGAAAATTCATAATGCATCTAGATGAATCAGGAGAGTGGGGAGGGGAGAGGAGGATTAAGTATTTTTTATAAACCTACACTGGACAATTTTAACACAAATCCCTCCAATTAGCAGGGGAGGGTGGTTGGCTTAAAATAGGTATACAATAAATATTTCTCATTCATTCTTTCATCCTATACATAAATGGCATATTTCAAGGAAAGAGTTCAGGGCAGGAAGAGTGGTTAATCCAGAACGTGGTCGTCCAAGTAATTACCCTGACTACAGAAAATAGTCTAGGGATCTGACTGCCAAGGAGCCTGGGCACAGTATCAGGAAACCTTTGATTTAGGAAACTAGCCAGACTAAGTCTGGAACTCAGTTTGAGTAGATTAGGAAGAGGAGACCAATCAGGTCAAATGGTGTTTTCTCTCACTACTGTTCCACCTTAATAATATTCTTGTCTGTGCCCCAACTTTCCATCAGCCTTGGTCTTCCTCTGCTCTGCTTCTCCCCAGCCTTCACCCATCAGATATTTTTATTTAGGGGATATCTCGTTAAAATGAACATCAACATCAGTCTTTAAGAGACCAAAATTTACTAAACTTGTAGAGTGACTTGTGGGGGTGGGGAGAAGAGGATAAGTTCATAAAAGTCTTTTTATTTTGGTCAGTTCCTGTTTTCCATTGCTGTTCAGTTGTGTACAGCTCTTCGAGACCCCATTTGGAGTTCTTGTAGATATGCTGGAGTGGTTTGCCTTTTCCTTCTCCAGATCATTTTAGGAAACTGAGGCAAGCAGGGGTTAAGTGACTTGCCCAGGGTCACACAGCTAGTAAGTGTCTGAGGTCACATTTGAACTCAGGTCTTTCTGACTTCAGGCCCACTACTCTATCCACTGAGCCAGGTAACTATCCTTCAGTCTTTGTTATTGTCTATTTAATTCTCTCTTCTGACTCCCTGCCGGTTTTTCTTCATTTAAATAAAACAGTTGAAGGAACTGGGGATGTTTAGTCTGGAGAAGAGGAAATGTGGGGGGACATTTGACATCTTCAAATATTTGAAGGGTTGTCATATGGAAGAGGGATTTATTTTATACTATTCAGTTCCACGAGGCAACCGGACCAATGGGAGGCTAGTTTTGGCCCAATATAATGAAGAATTTTCTAACAGTTTAGGGGTGTCTCAAAGTGTGAAGGTCTGCCTTGAGGGATAATGAGTGGAAATATTTCCATCAGTGGAAATGTTCAAGCAGAGACAGGATGACTGTGAGGGATATGGAAGAGGACATTCCTCTTGGGGTGAAAGATTGGACTAGATGACGCCTAAGGTTCCTTCTAATTCAAAGAGTCTGGGAAGATAGTCATCTCAGGCAAACTTCCTACTATGGTTTGACTATTAACCTTTTCTATAGTGACAGTGGTTTTTTTAAAAAATTGAACTGTAGCATAGAAGGGTTTCCCAAGGACTTCTGTGGAGATAAAAGAGACATGTGAATATAGCAAGAGAAGATATGTGAGGTGCATAGAAAAGTAGGGATTACTGGATAGATTGACCACTGAGGTAATCAGTGTCAGGGGGGAGTGGAGACACCTACTTAGATGGGTCAATATGGAGCAGCCATTTAGCACTAGGAAAGGTCAAGTTAATACCATCAGCTACTACTTCCTTGACTTCTCTCCACGGAAATGAAAACCCTGCCCACTGGGCTAATCCAAGTTTGGATAGGACCTAGGGATCCTTAATATATTGGGGAATGTATATAAGAAATACCATGCCTAGGTGGGTATACGGCCTGGCACTATCCCTAGCGTAGCGCAGCAATATATACCACCCCTCCCCGCAAGTAGGTGAAATCAAGTTAAAATGAATATCAAAAGCAGTTTTGAAGGAAACAAAAAACATCACAAGACATGAAGCCTAAACGGATGGAGGGGAAGAGGAAATAGAAGAGGGAGTTCTACCTGCTTTTATCTTTAAATTTTTTTAGATTTTTATTCTAAATTTAACAAACATTAAATAAAATGGGCATTTGCACACACACATACATCAGAAGGGGGAGTGTATATGAAGTTATAAGTCTCTGTTATGTACAGCTTCTTTTTCTTTGTAAGTATGTAAGTTCAGCCTGTACCTTTCAAAGCTATCCTTTTTGCCTGTTTTTCTTTCTGGTCTTCTTTTTGTTCTCTGAATTTTAAAATAAGACTCCCTTCTGACACTTTTTCTTCCTTCGCTCCCCTCTCTCTGTCCCTACCACTCACCTCTTGCCCCATCCCCCATCCTGGAGAAACATAAAATAAAAATAAGACCCATATAACAAATATTGATATTATCAAGTAAAACAAATTGCCACACTAGCTACGTCTGAAAATATCTACCTGCTTCTCCTTGGTCATAGGAAGAAGGAAAAGTTGTGTGTATATAGGAATCTCAATTCTTTATCCATACCAGCTGACAAAACTGCTTCTTCTTCCCATGCCAAATGCCTTCTTGAGCCACTGTCTATGGATCTAGTTGAGGTAGAGTGAGGGCCTTGCACCCTAGAGCTATAGGTAATGGGTCTAGTTTTAAGAATGGCCCTGAGGGAGGGAACTTTTTTTTTTAAATCAGACTTTGGCACTCTGTAACTATCCATTCAGGGTTACTCCAGGTGCTTAGAATCCCCCAAGGCCAACGTGCATAAGTATGTGTGATTTAGTTGCTGAGCCCTGGTCTACTAACCACCATCTCTCCTGTTCTCCATAGGAGATTCTTTAAAGACATGCCCCACAATGCCCTTGACAAGAAATCCAACTTTGAGCTCTTGGAGTAAGTATCTACAATCCTTCCCTATTGCCCCATTCTGTCTCTGCATTCTCTTTCTTCCCTTCTACCATTCCCCAGATCCTTAATGATTTTGATGAGCCAAATTGGGGGATCCAATCATTCTGGACCAAGTGGGACCTTTTCCCCCAAATCCAAGTCCTCCTATTTATCTCTGATTAGACAAGAAACTTTGCGTTTTGAATGAGCTGTCATTGGTTGATTTCTTTTCTAGAAAGGAGGTGGGACTGGACCTGTTCTTCCCAAAACAAATGCAGGAGAATCTGAAGGTGAGGAGGAGTAATAAATTCCCCAAATTAGTCATTAGACAAAGGGAAGGATAGAAATTTTCTTTGGGAAACTAATGAATATTGTTTTAGGGGCAGAATGGCCCATAGAAAGGAGTAATTTTCTCAGCTATGCTTCCATGTAATGTCAAATGTTTAAATTTGTAGGGCCTGCCAATGGGGTCTTGGGGATTTTTTCTATAAATAGTATACTCTCTGGCCATGCTTATAATATGGTCCTTCCATTACCTGGCCTATGGGGTAAGGTAGGGATCATGAGAAGCAGAGTTACAAAGCCTCTACCTTTTCACCTCCATCTCTTACCACTTCTCCTCTACAGCCCAAACAGTTCCGAAAGATGATCCAGCAAACCTTTCAGCAGTATGCCTCACTGAAGGAAGAGGAATGTGTCAGGAAATTTTTCAACACGCTTGCTGGATTCGCCAGCATTGACCAGGAGACCTATCGCTGTGAACTCATAGTAATGACTTTTCCCATTTTCTTTATCTCCTCCAAGTGCTAGATTCCATATCTCTCAGTGTCTCGGCCCAATGAGGCCAGCAGAGAGAAAACCAAAAAAACCAACAACCAGCTGTGGGAGTTCTTGAGGGTCAGAGCATCCAGATGAAGTATATCTACTGAAGCAGGCTACAGTTGTTTCCTTTATAAAAATGAGATTATATTATACTTTACCTGTCTCAATCCGAGAGACTGAACCAGATGGTTTTTTGAAGTCTCTTCTGATATCTGTGATTCTCTCTACTGTCTGTTGTTGCGTTTGTGTGTGTGTGTGTGTGTGTGTGTGTGTTAGGTAGATAGAGAGGTGGGATATGGGGGGCTCTATTTGAGGGAAGAAAAGGACTAAAGAAATCCAACAGAACTAAGGGAAAATAAGAGGACATTGGAGGTGTAAGAAATCTCTGTCTCTCATTCTCTTAGAAAAATTCAAGTCACAAGCATTACCAGGCACCTACTACATATCATGCAAAGTGCTGGGTGAGGGGGACACAAAAACAAAAGTGAAAGTCCCTAAATTTAAGGAGTTTACATTCTAAGCCAGTAGAGAGATTGAATTCAACTTAATTCAACAAGCTTTTCTTAAGGACTTGCTTTGTGCCTACATAGGGATACAAAGACAAAACAAAATCAAAGGCTGACCCATTTTAAGCAAGTTTTCTTCTTACCTTTTTGGAGGCCTGTTCTTGAGGTATGGCTAGAATGAATGAAGTACAATGACCTATTCTCTACCTTCTTTCCAGCAAGGATGGAATATTACTGTAGACCTGGTCATCGGGCCCAAGGGCATCCGCCAGTTGACAAGTCCAGATGCAAAGGTAGGCCAGGGGTAATAAGGCACATGTGACAGGGGAGATGGGGAAATTTTTATGGCATAGCAGTCAGAACTGCCTCTACATTATTCCCTTCTCCATAAGATGATAGAAGGGGATAGAAATTCAACAAACATTTAATAAGTGCTACCTGCTATGTGCTAGACATTGTGTTAGGCACTTGGGATACAAAAACAGAAAAAAAAAGTCCTTACATTATTTGAAAACTGCATGTACAGAGACAGTTTAACACCAGATATTTATAAAATAATTTCTGAAGGGAGGGCATGTGTCTAATATGATAGATAATTTGTTAATAATAGAACAGGAGGGCAGAACAGGGATAGAGACACAAGATATGGTATAAAGAAATAAGGGACATAGAAGAGTCCTCTGAAGATGGCCATGAAAGAAATTTAATTCACTTTAGTTCAGCTAGCGTTTATTGAGCACCTTCTAAATGCCAGGCCAAGATTCAAGGACAAAGTATCACCTGCAAGAGTAGCCCAAGAGGAGAACTTTCCCTTCCTCTTTCCTGCTCAATGAACTTCCCCACACCTCCCCCTGTCAAATGTTCCAGTTGGGTTCTGATTAGCCAACAAAGTCTAGGTGCCATTTCCATTTCTCAGAGTGAATGTAATCACATCTCTTGTAGCCCACCTGCCTGGCTGAGTTCAAGCAGATCAAGTCCATCAAGTGCACACCTGTGGAAGATGGACAAGCACTACTCCAGCTGGGGATTGAAGGCGCACCTCAGGTGAGATCTCGTTTCCTCATGCCCAGTGGCTCTGCGAGAGCCATCAAAAACAATTAGGTTCGACTCTCCTAAGGCCTATTTTGTTGTGACTAGAATTGAAAAGAGAGCTGTCTAGCTCCTGGTTATGAGGATACATGAAGAACCTGTGTTTTCATCATTGTGGGGGAGCTCCCCTATGAAATCACTTCTGGTCTACTTTATATATTCTCTATCTGCCTATACACATACATACATGCATATATACATATACATATACATACATACATATATATATTATATACATACACACATACATGCTGTCTCTCCTGTTAGAATGTGAGCTCCTTGCGGGCTGAGTGAGTTTTTCCTTTTCTTTGGGTTTGAACGTAAGTAAGTCTTCCTAACTTTAAGTTCAGCACTCTAACCATTCAATTTCCCGCTGCTGGCTGAGGCAGTATGGTACAGTAGATAGAGCTCTGGACTTACAGTCAGGGTTCAAATTCTGTTTCTAATACTAGCTACATGACCCTAGACAAGTCACTAACCTCTTCAATTCTCAGTTTCCTCACCTATAAAATGAGGGATCATGATAATACCTCACATAGTTGTAAGAATCAGATGAGATAAAGTATAGCAAACAGTTCTGGATCAGGTGATACTTACTAGCTTGCTCCCTATTTAAGAGTCACTGACAAGTCACTACCTTCTCTGAGCCTCAGTTTCCTCCTCTATAAAATATAGAACAATAATGATAATAATAATGGTATCTATCTCATAAAATTGTTGCAAGAATCAGATAAGATCATCTATGTAAAGTTGTTCTGGACTGATCCCGAACGCAAGGTTAGAACTTGATGAGAATGAGACAAGGAAGCAGCGGGCAAGATAAATAAAAACAAAATCTAAAATGATTTAACTAGGTAAAAGCAGCAACAATGTATCCAGACACTTTCAAGGCTACATAGTGAATGCTGATCTCCCGTATCCCCCAGCTCCCCATGGGGATGTGTGCAGATTGGTAACAGTGGCAGCTTTCAGGGAGGAAGGAAGGAGTTCTTTCAGTCTGAAGGGTTATATCCACTTCTCAGTGCTGGCTTTTATGTGGGCTCAGCATGTTTAGTCAGATAGTGAAGCAGGTAGGTTTCTCTTGCCTAATTGGTGACTTGAATAGACTCGATGTCCCCAGAATGTTATTGTTATATCTTCTTTTATGATAACTGTATCCTTGTTCTGGGTCTCCCATATTACATAATCATGACCAGAGGCTGCACATGTACACTGAATTTCCAACTGTACCATCTGGCCCAGTGAGCCCCTTAGGGTTTATGGTCTAGGGAAAACATGTGGCATCCACTACAAAAGTCTTTGGCAAACCTCAATACACTAAATAGTAATATAAGCTAACGTTTGTGTAGCGCTTTAAGGTTTGCAAATCTGTTTTCTCATACGTCTCCATTTTTTTTCTCATTTGACCTTTTAATGTAAGTGCTATTATCATCATCCTCAATTTATAGATGAGAAAACTGACTTGGAGAGGTAAGTGACTTGCCAAGGGTCACATAGCTAGTAAGTGTTTGAGGCAGGATTTGAACTGAGGTCTTCTTGACTATAAGTCTGGCATTCTACCTATGGTTCCCCCAAGCAATTTGAATTAAATTTGAACTGTTTGTTGTTATTAATTGGTTAAAGAACATCCAAATCTTCAAGAGTGTTTCAGGTTGTGAAGGGGTAAGGGGAGCAGTGTCTTAGGAGGTCAGTACTTAGGTGGAAGATATCAGTGCTTGATTTTTAGGGTTGGTAAAGGTAAACAGGACTCAAGGCTAGCAACAGCTAGGTGGTGAAGTAGATAGAGCACTAGACCTGGAGTAAAGAAGACCTGCCTTCAAATGTGACCTCAGATGCTTAATAGCTGCATCGATCTGGACAATTCATTTAATTTCTGTGTGCATCAGTTTCTCCATCTGTAAAATGGGAATCATGATAACAGAACCTACTTCCCCAGGTTATTGTGAGAATCAAATGAGATACTATTTGTAAAATGCTTTGCAAACCTTAAAAGAGCTATGTAAACACCAGCCACCATTGTTACTAGGGAGCTGGTCCAAGAGATTGATCTCAAGAAGCTCTGAGAGGGGCAGCTAGGTGGTGCAGTGGCTAGGGCACTGACCCTGGAGTCAGGAGGACTCATTAGTTGTGTGACCCTGGGCAAGTCACTTAAACCCAATTGCCTCAACAACAGCGAAGAAAAGGTGATGCAGAATGAAGAACTGAGAAAGAGAGATGGAGGGAAGGAGGAGTAGCCTGGATAGTACATCCAGATACCATGGGCTGTCCCCAGCTCTTGCATGGGAAGAGTGTGATGACTGTGCTGTACTGGTCCCACCACATCTACACAGGCTACATTTTCACCATAGTCTCCCATGGATCTCAGTCCTCACTGCATTTTCCTCCGCAGTCCTTGTCCATCAAAACCTCCTCCCTGGCTGAGGCTGAGAACATGGCTGATCTGATTGATGGCTATTGCCGGATACAGGGTGAACATAAGGGTTCTCTCATTGTTTCCTCCAAGAAAGGTGAGCATCTTTTACCAGGTAATTGGGGGATGGGAGTGGAGCTGAGGAATCCCCGAGGCCAGGCCTGAAAGCAGTTGATGGGACAGTGGAAGAGAAGCCTTGGGGAAGTAGGACTGTCCTTAGGTTGGACCCTGCCTTTTCTCCTGATGCATAGGCTCAGAGCTGTTGAGTTGAATGGGAGCTCATGGGCCATAGTACAACCTCCTCATCATTTTGGTTCCTTCCTCCCTGCTCCCCATGCCTGGAATACTCTCCCTCCTCCCTTTCACTGCTCCCTTCAAGGGTCTGCTTAGATGTCATTTCTTACAAGAGGTCTTCTCTGAAACCCCAGGTTGCTAGTCCCAATCCTCCCAAAATTATTTTGTATTTATTCTATTAATTTTTTGGACATATGTGTTCTTTTCCTCAATAAAATGCAAGCTCCTTTGGGGAAGGACTTGTTTTATCTACCTAGCATGATGCTTATTAAATCACATTGAATGAAAGACCTGAATGAAGAAGAGTGGAAAGAAAGCTGGATTTGGAGTCAGAGGATCTGGGTTTGAATCCCAGCTCTTCTACTTACTAACTGTAGGACTTTGAGAAGCTCACTTGGCCTCTCAGTCTTGGTTCCTTAACCACTAGTGGACTACAGGGCCACTGAGATCCCCCCTCCCAATTCTAACTCTATGACTACCTTCAGATCTAAACTCTACTCCAAGATCTGGAGTCAGGAGTTGAATAAATCCAGCTAACAGAAACAGATCTCTAAGAGTGGTGGGGATGGCAGGTGACCAGCCAGAACCCAGACGCCTTCTCTCTCCCCCAGTCTTACTTCCTTTAATCTCTTTTAGATGGTGAGAAGAGGAACAGCCTGCCTCAGATCCCCACCTTGTGAGTAGCTGGGAGTGGGACCTGGGGTGGGTCCTGTGTGAAAGAAGGAAGGACAAATAGAAACCTCATCAATTCCTTCCTGGGGTGTTCCCATGCCTTAATTGTAGACTGGGTCATTCTAGTGGGTTAGTTCATCTCACCCTACATCACCATACCTGGCATTGATAATTGAAATCATTGCTGGAGATGGAGGTAATGGGGAGTGGTGGCCATTTTCTATATTAGAAATACCTGTCTCTTACTATTGAAGGGGCTTAGCCCCTTCAAAGGTCATGGGTCAGACCATATGGAGAGGAGACTAGGCTACAGAAGAGGGGGTTGGGTTGCACTCAGTGGTGTCTGAGTCAAAGGTGTAAGCCCAGAGTAACTTCTAATTTTGGCTTTTTCAATTTTTGCTTAGACACTTTGGAGACAGGAGAACTCAGTTCTCAGAAAGCTGCAGCATTGGTAAGCCCCATATATTAATCAATCTACCTCTCTCCTCCCTGCTCTGCCTCTTTCAAAACCTTTCTAAGACTCCCTCAGAATAGAAAGAAAGGCAGTTTCAACTCATGGCTGGCTCTGCTCTCAGCAACCATGATTCCAGTTAAAGGCCTTAATCCAAGGGTTGCCTTCATTCTCTCACTAGACTTTCAGTGCCTATCTGAGGCTAATGAAGAAGGAGAAGGCAGGAGGGGAGGAGGTCCTTCTACTTGCTGGCCCCACCCTTGGGACCAGGTCTGATGACGGTAGGCAGGAAATACTGGAAAGATTCAGCCACAAGTGGACAAAAGGCCCAGGGAGCAACATTGTCCCTGTTTTTACACCCATACCTACCATTCCCATTTTCCCTCTCAAAACTTCCTGCCCCTTCAGTAGTCAGATAATGGAGAGAATTACCATGCAGTAAGGTGCCTGAATATAGGGACATGACTCGTGCCAGCTCCATCCCTGAGCAATGGGGAATGGAGCCACCCATTGGATTGCTGAGTTCAGGTTGTTTGGCAATGTTTTGACAATGGGGTGGAACCTCTCTTTGTCATTCTAGAGTCAGACATTTATGCAGAAATTCCTGATGAAACCCTGCGAAGGACTGGAGGTAGGTCCTGAACAAAATTGCAAGTTTTCCCCTGCCCCCCAAAAGAAATCCTCAGTGCATAGCATAGCACTTGTCGTATAGAAAGTGCTTAATAAATATTTGCTGAATGAATGATGAAGACCAAGTCAGTGTCCAGACCTTGGGTGAACAGATAAGGTGATTGGAATGTCATGAAAAGAACTCTCCTTCCTTCTTTCCCATGTTTGGCACCAACAGCCCTGTGCATCAACAGGGATACACGTACGTCACTATTAACTTGAATGATATTAATGTTAATATTCATTCATTCAACATGTATTGAACTTGACACTCTGCTGGGTTCTATTAAACAGAACTCAACATGTCCCAATCCTCCCAAGGGGAGAACTCATTTCTGGGTCTGAGAAAACAGGAAAGGTCAGATATATAGAAACTCAGAGCTAGAAGAGACTTAAGGGAGATAAGAATGGAACGATGGAAAGACGCTGGCTTTGTGATCAGAGGATGTGGGTTTAGACCATAACTATGATATCAGCTGCATGAACCTGGGTAAGTCACAACCTCCCTAAGCCTCAGTTTCCTCTTTTCTAAGCTAAGCTGAGGTGGATCTAAACTGTCTCTGGCTGCCCTTTCAGCTCTCAATCTCGGAGCCTATCAGGTCATCTAGTTCAATTCCCTCATTTTCTAGGCCAGGAAACTAAAGGCCAGAGAGGTTAAATTACTTGTTCAAGGGCATATAATCACCCAGTGACTATCCTAGGTGCCCTGAAGTGATGACAATTCATTTTGGTTTCCATATTACTACTCTGCCCCTCCCATGCTTAGACTCCTGGGTCCTGGTCAGGGGTACTGTGGCTAAGTGACTGAGGAAGCCTGGAGCCTTCAGGTAAATGGCAGTGTATATAATGATTAGAGAGCTAGATTTGGAGTTCAGAAGACCTGGGTTCAAATCCTACCTCGGATACTTACTAGCTGAGTGACTCTGAACAAATCACTTAGCCTCTCTGGGACTCAGACCCCTTATTTGTGAAATGTAAGTGCTAGCCTTAAGGTCCACCAAGACCCCTGCAAGCTCTGGATTTTTATCTATTTCTAGTACTTTATCTCCTGGAAAGGTTCCTGGAAAGAACCACATTTTGCCCCTTTTTGGGGCTCGTTGCTTTCTTCCTGTCCTCAGGTCTGCAGTATGGTGTTGCACGGGAAGATGTAGTTCTGGGCCGCATCCTGGGGGAAGGCTTCTTTGGGGAAGTGTATGAAGGTGTTTACCAAAACCACGTAAGTACTGACCAGTCTAACCCCTTCCTCTCTCGTTTACTTAACCACATGGTCTGGGGCCCAAGTCATTAACATGTAAGCGGGAGAAGTGATAAGTCATGAGGAGCTTGAATCTGTGACCATCTCGTAGCAGAATTGGTCATGAAATGTTTGAGGCCGTGGGGGTGATGAGAAAAGAGAGTAACCTACCGTAACAGTACAAAGGCCAAGAATAGAATGGAGGTACAGTTTGAAGGAAGAGGGAGACAGGAAGTGCTGACTAGGAGAAACATGTGAAAAGCATTTATTAAGCTTTTGCTATGTACCAGGCACTGTGCTAGACACTGGGGATACAAAGATGAAAGTAGACAGTCCCTTCCCTCAAGGAGCTTAAATTCTAATATGGTGTGATGGTAGCAGGTATTTGATCCAACATACTAATATTACAGATGAGGAAACTAAGGCTCAGCTAGGTATACTAACTTGCCCAAAGTCATATAGGTAGTAAATAGCAGAATCGGGATTTGAGCCTACACTTTTTGAACCGGAGATAAGGTTCTATCCACTATATCATAATGCCTCTCATAAAGGGTGGCAAGGACAGCAAGGGAAGGCAGGGTACTGGGATACTGAGTACCTGACACTAGAGCTGGGACTGAAGTGTCTAAAGCAGATTGAGAAGGGGCAGGGATGGGATTAGACAAGGCATATAGCCAGGGATCCAGTGGCAGGAGGAGAGAGTTCATGACAGTTAAATTTCTGTATTGTACCTCTATTCCATCCTTCTGGGTAACTTAGAATTATTCTGGGGTCAAGGAAGCTCTAGACCTCGTTCATTGGTGTGTTTTATTTATAGAGAGAGGGTAAATTCTGTCTAGCCAGGTTTGATTGGTTTCCCATCTTTTAGGACATAGACACAAATCAGCTAGGAAGCTGGAAGTTTCTATAGATGATCCCAGAGTGGGAGAGGAGTTTCCAGAAGTGAGGTGGGTACTAGTCAGGAAAAGGGAGCATAGTTAGGACATAGATAATTGATCTGAGAAAGACTAGGACTGAAAAACCAGAGCTTTTTTTCTAGATTTACCTGGGTACAGCCTTGATGGGAAGGGCATGGGGTATGAGGCATGGGGCTCATGCTATGGGAAGTGGGCAGGCAGAAACACTTTTCCTAGACTCTCAAACTGGACTGAAGGGTCCTGAGCATATCTCTGGTTGCAGAAAGGTGAACGGATCAATGTGGCTGTGAAGACTTGTAAGAAAGACTGCACTTTTGAAAATAAAGAAAAGTTCATGAGTGAAGCAGGTAGGTCAGCTACTTGATGGGTCATAGGATCATGGTTCTAGATCTATCACTCAGGAAGTAAGCCACAGAGGTGGAACACAGACTGGCGTCCCCTGACTCTGGAAATAAACCACCCTGTCTCCCATCATGATGATGATCTTTGCCGAGGAAGGCAAACAGATATTGGCAGAAAAAGGAAAATCCTGTCAGGCCCAGAGCTTCCAAGTTGGAATGTAGTCTCAGAGATGGGAAGGCCAAGAGGAGAAGGAAGAGGAAGCAGTGGGGACAGAAGGACTGGGAGGAAATTGCTGATGAGGTCCAAGTAAGGAATCTTGGGAAATAAAGGAAGACTAGTCCCTTCTACCTGAGCTTCCCCCCTACCCCCCAATTATCTCCACTATTCCCCTAATTTGGGGCAGGGTGTAGTCTTTAAGATGGACCTTTTTCAACTTGTATTTATACCTTTTGTTTTAATATTACCTTCAGTTCCTGATGTATCTCTCTTACTCAGAGATCCATCCCTTGTAAAAAGGAATAAAACAGGAAGTGAGGGAGGGGGAAAGAATGGTATAGCAAAACTAACCAATACATCAATTTATGATTCTGACAATATGTGTCATGTTCTATATCCATAGTCCCCCACTTCTATTAAAGCAGGGAAGGAGATACATTTTTTTATTTCTTGAATTTGGTTATCACAATCACTCAGTATTTAGTTTCATTTTTATCTTTCTGTTTACACTCCCAACTTTCTGCGACCCTGTTCTCTGTTGTCCCCACCCCAGTGTTAATGAAGAACTTGGATCATCCCCATATTGTGAAGCTGATTGGTATCATTGAAGAGGAGCCCACGTGGATTATCATGGAGCTGTACCCATATGGAGAGGTGAGCACAGAGAAGGAGGGAGGGAGGAAGCTTCTGTAGGGGCAGCTTAATGACCTGGTGATCGGTTTTTACACTGGGCTTCTAGGAGTGAGGCATGTTAGGGTGAGGGGCTCTGAATCTGTGCGCTGTGCCTTCTTTTTTCAGTAGGAGCAACCAGGTAACTAGACTCCCAGGTGTTATCAGAAAAAGATCCTTAGATAATCATATATGGCCTCATCACCTGTCACTTGGACCTTGTGGTAACCTCCCAATTGGTGTTACTGCCTTTGGTTGCCCTTCCTTTTAATTTGCCCTCCATATAGCCACTAAGTTGATATTCCTAAAGCATAGGTTTGTCTATATGACCTCCCTGCTCAAGAAGCTTCAGTGACTTCTGATTGTCTTGAAGAAAAACTACAAACCTATCTAGTTGGCATTTGAAGCCCTTCACAATCTAATTTCTTCCATCTCACTCCCATTCACACATTTTACTTGCCATGTTTCTTGACTGTACATACCATTCCATATCTAACCTCTCTGGGCCCCACGCCTGGAATGTTCTGCCTCATCTCTTCCACTTCCAACCTCTAGCTTCTTTGAAGTTTTGAGGAAGGCAACATGGTCTACCGAGAGGCAGTATGGTGTCATAGGTAGGACAGGGGACTTTGAATACCTCAAATACCTACTAGCTGTGTGACTCCATGTAAATCACTTAACCCCGTTGTGCCTCAGTTTCCTCATTTTAAAAATGAGATAGTTAGATTCCATGGCCTCTGAGGTTGCTTCTAGCTCCCAAGTCTATGATCTTTTGATCCTGTGTCAGTTATATACTACAAGAGGATCCTACAAGACCCTATTGATCCCCTTAGGTGGCATTTTCTCTCCTTGCTCTCATCCCTGTAGTCACTTTGTGTTTGTTTGATCTGTAATTTGTATTTACTTTGTGGTATATATATTGTTCCCCCCCCCAACAGAATGTAGTGCCTTGAGGGCAGGGGCTGTTTCATTTTTGTCTTTGTATCTCTGATTGTGTTTTCCTTTGTATATAGAATAGAGAAGGTGCTTAACAAATGTTGGTTGGATTGACTCAGATGTAGTCTTTGGACTTAGCGCAAACTCTGGCCACACCTGGAACCTAAAGGCCAATACTCACACAGAAGTCCCAGCCCATTTTTCTTATGGTATGTTTTCCCCTTTTCCCACAGCTTGGACACTACCTGGAGCACAATAAGAATTCCCTAAAGGTACTCACTCTCATCTTATATTCGCTGCAGATCTGCAAAGCCATGGCTTACCTGGAGAGCATTAGTTGTGTCCACAGGTAGGTGGGGGAGGGGAATAACAACAGGGAGAGTGGTAGAGTCCAGGGAACTGCAGGAGCATGGGCCCAAACCTGGAAGGGACCTTTGGTCATTTAGTCCAATCCTATGAATGAAACAACTGAGGCCTGGGAAGTGAAGTGATTCACTCAATGTTACTCAGTGGTAAGCCTCAGAGTTTGGCCTTGAATTCAGGTTCTTTGACTCCAGAACTTGGCTTCTTCCAACTTTCTTGTGTTGATTTAAGGCTAAACAGGTCAAGGGGAAAGTCTGTTGTAGCTCACTCACCAGGAGGTTTGAACTGGAGCAAGGTTATTGATGAGGACCATCCCTTAATTTGGGGAGATTTTTTTTTAAGATACTTTTTAAAACATTGATGTTTTCTGTTTCCTATATTACCATAGTATCCTACTCCTACGTATCCCCAACAGCCTTCCCATATGACAAGAGAGGGGGAAACTGTTAGTATAACTGATTGATACATTGAGAAAGTCTTATCATGTGCAATGTGTACCATCTCCAGAAAGGGGTAGGTTGGAGGTATCTTCTCATATCTTTTCATTTGAATCCCACTTAATATTTATACTTTTGTTACTTTTACTTTTGATTTGAGGTGGTTTCTTTTTGAAAAAAAAAACTTTTTATCGATATCTTTTGTTTTTGTTTTAATTTTTTAATTTTATTTATTTATTTTTTTAATGTTCTACAATTACTACCATAAAACTTAAATTTTTACCCCCCCACACACCTACCCCCCACCACCCCTCTCCCTCCCCAAGATGGCATACAATTCTATATAGGATCTACATATTCTTTCCTATTGAATATGTTTTCACTATAGTCGTGCTATGTAGATGAACTAAAATAAATGGAAGAAATCATATAACAAATCAAAGCATAATACACACACAAAAACATGATCTGCTACATTCTGTGAATGAATTCCATAGTTCTTTCTCTGCGTGTGGAAGGCATTTTGCCTTAGAAAACCATTGGGAATTTTTTTTAAGTTCCTGCATTATTACGAAGTTCCAAGTCTACCAGAAAAAACTCTCGCACACTGTGGTCGTTGCTACGCACAAAGTTCTCCTGGTTCTGCTCCTTTGGCTCAGCATCAGATCATATAAGTCCTTCCAGGCCTCCCTCACCATTTCTTATGGTGCAATAGTACTCCATTACATTCATATACCAAAATTTATTCAGCCATTCCCCAATTGATGGGCATCCCCTTGACTTCCAGTTTTTGGCAACTACAAAGAGTGCTGCTATAGTTATTTCTGTACATATGGGACCCTTTCCCATTTCTATGATCTCTTGGTGTATCCTTTGTTTTTATATCACCCAAATATCCCCCTGTATCCTTCCTATCCCCCATCTCAGAGGGTCAACCCTTAAAAAAAGATTTTTTAAATTCTCTTTTTTTTAAAAAAATTATTTTCAGTTCAAAATTCTTTCCCTTCCTCCAGCGCCCCGCCCCCATTGAGAAGGCAAGCATATAATGCCCATTATACATTTGAAGTCATACCACACATATTTCCATATTAGCCATGTTGTTAAAAAAAGCAAGAAAAATTTCTAAAAAATATGCTTTTTTAATGACCTCTAGAATATATGCCTCAAAGTAGATTCTTTGGGTCAAAATTAGAGACATTTTATTCACTTTATCTGCATAATTTCAAATTGCTTTCCAGACTGTTGTACTAATTCACAGCTCCACAACAATGCATTAACCCCTCCAACATTGCCTATTCCTATCTTTTGCCATTTTTGACAATTTGCTGAATGTGAGGTGAAACCTCAGAGTTGTTTTGATGATCAGTTCTCTTATTATTTGTAATCTGGAGCATTCTTTCATAAAGTTATTAATAGTTTGCAGAATTGTTCGTTCATATACTTCGATCATTTCTCCATTGGGGAATGACTCTTGGGCATATATTTCTGTTAGTTCTCTTTCTATCTTGGTTGGTATCTATGAAATCTGATAAAAAGCTTTCCCCCCAGTTAACCACTTTTCTTATCCTAAAAACTTGAATTGTGACATTGCAAAAGCTTTTCAATTTTATGTCACCAGAATGATCACTTTGATCTTTTGTAATTGTCTTTATCTCTTGTTTGGTTAAGAGATAGTCTCTTAACCTTGTGTAGATCTGCTTTCTTCATCTTGGCTATCAGTTCTCATAATTCATTCTGGAAAATGTAGAATTGCTAGGTGTGGGAAGAAAAGGGCCTTTTAGATTAGCTTAGTGCCTATGTCCTTCACTGAATCAAGCTCCAAGAAGAGATGACATTTATCCTGGTCTGCTGAAGTCTTCCTTGGATGTCTCCTCATCCAGGGAGGTGACCCTGGGCTACTGAAGACCTTGTCAGTGGAGAATGGGCACTACCAGGTCAAGTTAAGTAGGAGAAGATTCCAAGGAGGGGATGATGGACTGACTATATATCTATATCTATATATCTATATCTATATATGTCCATCATTCAAGGACCAGCCAGCTGAATTGGGTGAGGTTCATCATTAGGAGATAGGACACCATATAAGAATTTTTTTTCTTTGGCCACCTCACTTCATGGTGACCATCTACTGAAGTTGTGATCTGTACCAGTGAAGGAAGTTTTCACACCTGTGAAAACACATCTCTTTCAAGTATTGACATAAATGATTTGCCCTAGTTCCTACCTGCATCTTGATCTCCCCAGCTCTCCCACTTGAAATTCTACGGAGAAATCATCTTTTCTCCTTCTAGCTTATATTGATCTACCAAATTGGTCTGGAACTATTTCTTCCTCACTTTATTGCATACCTTAGTTCTAAGACATGTAATCAAACCATGAAAGCTTAGAACCTCTAAAAATAAAATCAATCAATGAATAATAAACATTCATTAAATACTTACAGTAGTTAGGTCCTGATTAGTGTGAATAATATGAAACATGAAATGATCACATATATTTGAATTTACACTGCATATTTCCATTGAGTTGGAACCAACTCAGTATTTTATGTAATTTAACTTCAAATAGTGCAGATTTGAATACATGTGACTACTTCATGGGATTCACTATTCACATTTATTGTGACCTGGATGCATGTGCCAGTATTGAGGAGACAGATTAAAAAATGAAAACAACCCAATCCCTGTCTTCAAGGAACTAATGTTCTGAGGTTACTTTCCTTTCATGACATTTATATATTATATGTGCAGCGAGTATTTTCTGGGCCTATTGCCTTAGAGTAAAGTCAGCTACACCTCATCTTCAGGGTTCTAGGGGTACCCTGGGGAGCTGGGGTATCTCTTCTCTAATGCTATCAGCTCAAGCCCCGCCTTTATTGCATCTCTCCCCACTTGGATGCCCAAATTCCATTTAACCACTTAGCACCTATTGGCATTTAAAAAGGGATGTTTACTCTGAAGATGCTGCAGTGGCAAAAATCAAATATTTCTTCCCCAAACCTCAGGACATATTCTCTCCTATACCATCTCTACCTCTGGGAAAAGTGAGCTCAGATTTAGCAAAATTTCCACATAACGCTGGCCCCACCAAGGTTATGTCCAAACGTGAATGAGTCCTTGTCTCAACTACCTCTGGGCTAACCCCCAAATGTCCTTACTCCTTGGGACACCAATGCTGGGCTGACTGCAAAATCTGGCATGAATTCTGACTCCCAGATCCTCATACTCCCAGACCCCTAGTTTCCCAGACTGAGGTCAGGATTAATTTTCCTGACTTTTGGAATTTTTCCTGACTACCTAAAATGAAACAGTAAAATGCCAAGGTAGGCAAGGAACTCAGCCTTATATTCATAGACCACATGTTGACCTCTGTGAGGAAAGGAAGGAGCTGCTGACTTTCCTTTTATAGCACTGTCTCTCACTGAATGCAAAGGAGTCAAGCCAAGAGGAGAGAGCCATCAAGAGAAATCAGGCAAAGAGAATGGTTGAAGTTCTAATTAGCAGACAATCAAAGAGGCTTCACCTAACCCCATGGTTAGTGGACCAGAACAAGTTACGGAATGCTTACAAATGCCCTAGTGCTTCTCCAAGGCACTTCTCTTCACATCATTCCAATTCTCTTAGAAGTGGGCTTCCCAGCCTCCTCCATATGAAAAGACACCATCGAGGGCATTCTGAACCAATCCTGTCACCTTTGCACAGTTCCTTGTACATTGTTTCCTTAGGGGAGAGGAAAGGGGGAAAAAAGAACAAAGCAAAAGTATACAGCAGAGAACAAAAGAAAACCTACAAGGAAGCAAAGATGGACAGCTTTCAACAGAATGCACAGCATTTTATAAATAGGCTTTCTTGAAATGATAGTTATTGCTATATATTCTGAATCCTCTCCTATGTTCTGCTGTGCATGTGACATGTTATTTTTCTTTTCTTATTATGTGTTTAGATTCTAGTATTTGTCAAAAAAAAATAAGAAAAAAACACTGTGAGTCGCTCTGGGGCAGGGACTGTGTATCTCTTTGTATCCCCGGTGCTTAACACAGTGCCTGTGATGCAGCAAGCATTTGATAAATGCTTACTGATCCTCTTGTTAACATTGTAATGGGGGAGATGTGTGTGTGTATACCATATATGATCCATACAGAATAGAGGGAAGATTACCTGGGAGACAGAAATGTGATTTCCATTCATTGGTGATGGAGATGGGATGCTGAAGGAGCATTGGAGCCAGATGCCAAAATCCTGGGACTATATTTCCTTGGAGTGAAACAAGTGGCTGTTGGATCTTGCTTTGGCATATGGAACATATGCCAGAGGGCCTGGCCAGAATTCATTTCCATTCATCCCATTCCAGGAGTTTTTTATCTATTATGAATAGAGTGTTCAACTTGGAGTCAGGAAGATCTGAGTTTAAATACCTTCTCAGACAATTACTAAATATGCAACCCTGGGAGAGTCACTTTAACCTCTTTCAGCTTCACTTTCTTCATCTGTAAAATGGGGATAATAATAGTGCCTGAGTCACGAGGTTGTTGTGAAGAGTGAATGAAATAATACATGTAATATGCTACATTTCCTATTAACATCATTCTTCTTCCTATCATCAATCATCATCATCCTTTCCACAGGGACATTGCAGTCAGGAACATTTTGGTGGCTTCTCCTGAATGTGTAAAACTTGGGGATTTTGGCCTTTCTCGGTACATTGAAGATGAAGAGTATTACAAAGGTGAGAAGTAACTGTTCCTAATCTTTACTCTACCATCCAAGAGCTATTGATGAAACCCAGAATCAGAACTGGGAAGATCTAGGTTTGGTAGATGGCTGAGAGATTGAGAGGGGAGGGAGGTCAAGTTGAGTGTCTTTAAAGATGGATATTGTCATCTTTGATCTTTCCAGTTTTGAAAATAACTTTTATTCAATATTCATTCCCCCTAAAGCCTCTGTTACTCGCCTCCCAATCAAATGGATGTCTCCGGAATCCATCAACTTCCGTCGGTTCACAACTGCCAGTGACGTTTGGATGTTTGGTGAGTAAGACCATAGGGAAACGTAGGAAAGTATTTATTATCTCTTCTCTCCTTGATGGTGAATGGTTGGGCATCCCAGATTCATGCTAGGGATGAAGCCTGTACATTTCTCACTCCTGTCCTGTCTGCTTAGCCATGTCAACTAATGAATCCCAGAAAGATTGAGGTCTGGGTGAAGTCAAGGACTGACCATGGGCAATGCCTGTTGATACTCATGGAAACAACTATCATGAAGGGAAAGTCATTTTGGAACTAAGTTAAGGCTCAGGAATGCTCTGAAGATTCAAAGTGGATGAGGCTGAAGAATAGTCCTGTGACTTTGGAGAAGGGGGTTAATTGCATAACTTAAGCCCTCAGAGAAGAGGCCTGAGGTGTCAGGGTCATTTCTTTTGACTCCCCATTACTAGCAACTCCATGTTCAGAAATTATTAAGAAATCATGGAGCTTGACCATAGAGATCATCTAACCCAAACCTCCTTATCTTACAGATGAGTATAAATTGAGATTTAAAGAAATCAAGTGACTTGCCCAAGTAAGCCCAGTACAGAGGATTGGTAAAGAACAGGAAATCAATAGTTCTAAAAAATTATGTCCTTTAGGGTTTTTTCCCCACCCCCACTTACACTTTTCAAATATTTTATTGATGTGCTTTTCTCCATTTACATGACTACCTTTCTCCAGTGACCATCTTCATCCAAGCTTGTAACAAACAAGTATGATAAAACAGAACACATCCACATGTTGGCCATTTTAGAAAAGATACGTCTTATTTTGTGCATATAGACCCAAAGACAAGATGCTTCATGTAGAAGGGGGCTGGCTGAGTTTCATCTTGAAGGAAGGGAGAGATTTTACAACATGGGACTTGGTCGGTGCAAAAGCAGAGCAATAGAGAATGGATAACAAGTTGGATGAAGAACAGCTCAACTGGATTTTAAAGTGCAGCAGGAGTAATGTCCTATGAGGCTGGAAAGATAGATTTGGGTCAGATCATACAGGACTGTTAGTTGTAATTTGAATTTATATTATATCTTAAAGACAAAAGGGAGCCACTAGATTGGATACAGCCAGGTCTGCACTCAGTCATCACTTGGCGATTGTATAGAGGATGGTCAGAAGTGGGGATTGACATGGGACAAGGACACCAATTAGGAGATTATGAAAATGAGTTAGGCAAGATGTGATGGAACCTAAACTAAGCTGGCAGTTGAGTGAATAGAGAGAAGGGGTCACATACATGAGATGTTATAGAGGTAGAAAAGGCAATATTTGGCAACTGATTGTGTACATGGGGCAAGGGAGAGTAGGGTTTGATGATTAATGCCAAGGTTGAGAACCTGGAAAACTGGTAGAATGGTGGTGCCATCTACAGAAATAAAGAAGTTTGGAAGAAGGATGAATTTGAGGAGAAAAAGAATGAGTTCTATTCTGGATATGTGGAATTTGAGAAGTCTGGAAAATCCAGTTTGAAATGTCCAGTAAGTAGATAATGGTATAGGACTAAAGCAGATTAACTCGAGGCTGGATATTTAGATCTATTTTCTTCAGAGAGATGATAATTAAACCCATAACATCTGCTAAATTTGCTGAGAGAGGGTAGAGAGAGAAAAGAGAAGAAAGCCCAGCACAGGACCTTCAGACACACGCACAATCAGAGAGCTAGCAAAGGAACCTGAGAAGGTTTGATAAATCGGATAGGAGAAGAACCAGGAGAGAGGAGAGATGTTGAAAGTCAGAGAAGAGAAAATCCAGGAAAAGAGGGTCTTGAACAGTGTAAAATTCTGCAGAGAAGTCAAGAAGAAGGAGGATTGAGAAAGACCAGATTTGGAAATTAAGAGATTGTGGATAGCTTTGGAGTGGGTAATTTCAGTTCAGGGAGAATATCAGAAGTCAAAAGATTAAAGAATGCAGGAGAAAGTGAAAACAGTTTTTTTCTAGGAATTTAGGTGAGAAAAGGAAGAGAAATATAGGATAATAATTTAAGGAGATAGTAAGATATAGTGAAAGATTTTAAGGATGGAGGATGCAGGGTCATGTTTGAAGGTAATAATAAAACTGCCCTGCTTATCTGGGTATGCTTTTGAACTTTCTTCTGCTTTTTTTTTTTGCACACTTATTTAACATTTTGTATCAAATATAAAACCTCTATAGACTTTTTTTTTCAGACTCACTACAGTTTCATTGGCATTCTTTTCTTCTTTAATTATTACCCAATATTTACATTATTACCCACTAATCTTTCCCAATAAAAGACCTCTCTTATAACAGATGAGTATAATCAGGTGAAACAAATCCATCCATGTCTATATCCATAAAAGTATGCCTCATTCTGCACCTCTAATCCATCATCTCTCTGCCAGAAGGTGGGCGGAATTCATCATTAGTCTCCTGATGTCCTTATTTTTCTTTATGTTATTGCAGTAATTATCTAAATCATTCTGTCTCTGTCACTTCCCTCTGAATTTATCTTTGTCATTTCTTAGGGCATTTTAAAAAATTAAATTTATTTTCAGTTAATAAAATCTTTTTCTCTCCTTACTCCCCACCCACCAACTTGAGGAGGTGAGGAACAAAGCACTTGTAACAATTACGCATAGAGTACAGCATTGAAGTATGGTCATGCAAAACAAATTCCTTCATTGTCTATGTCTAAAAATATGTCTTATTCTCTATGTTGAGTCCATCATGACTCTGTCAAAAGGCAAATATAACCTTTATCACTCCTCTGGAATGATAGTATAACATTGATTAGAGTTCCTAAGTCATTCAAAATTATTTTTACAGTGAGTTAGTGTATAAGCTACTCTCCTTGTTCGCTTACTTTACTCTGTATCAGTTCATACAAGTCTTCCCAGGCTTCTCTGAATTATTCCTATTTTTCACCTCTCTGACATAATAATATTCAGTTACGTACATATGCCACCATTTGTCTAATCACTCCCTAATTGATGGGCATCTCTTTTGTTTGGGGGCATTTGGCTTGGGAGGTTCATATCAGTTGTAAAGGCAGCTCCTGGGGAAGTCTTTGGGTGGGAATGCCTTCCTTCTAGTGGCTAAGCCCCTTTTCTCTTTGTATCCCTTTTTCTTCCTAGCTGTGTGCATGTGGGAGATCCTAAGTTTTGGAAAGCAGCCCTTCTTCTGGCTAGAGAACAAGGATGTAATTGGAGTGTTGGAGAAAGGGGACCGACTACCCAAACCCGACCTCTGCCCTCCTGTCCTCTATACCCTCATGACAAGGTGCTGGGACTATGACCCTAGTGACCGACCCCGCTTCACAGAGCTTGTATGCAGCCTTAGGTAAGTGGGGAGCCAGGGAGAGGGGCAAGGGATTGACCCTGTGGGAGGCAGTGATGGACAGCTCCAAAAGACAAGATTGCATGAAAGTCAACCCAAAATAGCCAGTAATGGTGAACCTTCCTGGAATGAAACTGACCCGTGGTTCCCAAATCAAACACAAGGTCTTACCTATAGTTGTTCAGTTGTGTCTGACTCTTTGTGACCCCATGAAACATAGTTCACCAATACATGCAGTTTTCTTGACAAAGATACTGGAGTGGTTTGCTGTTTCCTTCTCCAGTGTGTACGGGCAAACAGATGTTAAGTGACTTTCCCAGGGTCACCCAGCTAGTAAGTGTATGAGGCAGATTTGAACTTAGGTCTTCCTGATGCCAGGCCCAGTGCTCTATCTACTGAACCACCTGACAAACCTCTTTGCCTATAGTAGGCACCCAATAAATGAGCATTGATTTTATAAAGTTTAAATAGATAGATAAAGCATTTTTTAATGGATTGCTCTGTCCCAGGCACACAACATATCCCATCATTTGAGAGTCACAACAACCCTGTGACAAAGATACGTACGTGTTATTATTCCCCTTTTACAACTGAGGAAACCGAGGGTCAAAGAGATCACTTGCCCAGGTTTACACAACAAGTGTCTAACACAGGATTTGAACCCATATCTCCTTAGCTCCAAGCTCAGAACTCTGTCCACTGCATGACATGTCTGTTTAATATAGTTCACTCTCAAATGTCAATGCAAAGAAAAAGGAGTGAATGAAAAATAGACCAAAGGATGTTCTGCATTGCACCCCTGGAAGTGATCCTATCCTTTGCCCATTGACAGTGTGCTAGCACTACAGATGTCCAACCCAGTGTTTCACTCCTGACCATTAGAGTCTACAAACTGTCTATCAGGTTGTCCTACCTTGCCTACCTTGCAGCCAAGAAGCATAACCACACTATTCTGTTAGCATCATTTTGTCAGGATCACAGGGCTAGTTTCCCAGCAGTGGTAATGACTAATACTTATTAATCGACTGATTTACTTGGCTCACACTTGGAATTTCATTGGTGTAGAGCAGTGGTATCAAATGTAATAAAAATGGAGGCACTGATCCATACATAAGGATTCCTGTGGGTTGCATATTGAATTCATTTAAAAATGTAATATTGTATTTGTCTTATTGTATTTTTAGTTACTTCAAATATTTCAAGTATTTCCCAATGACGTTTTAATCTTGTTTAGAACACACTCAAGAGTATTGCAGACCAAGTAAATCAGTAAATCAAAAGACACTGGGCCACATGTTTGATATCTCTGGTGGAGGGAACTCCCAGTAAGGAACAAATAAATCTTTGATAATTAAAAAAAGAAAATTTAATTGAAAAACAAAATGAAAGTAATCATATTTACAATACCTATCTCACTGAGGTTGCTGTTTGCTCTGCAAAACTTAAAATACCATAAGAATATGAGTTGCTATTACAGTTACAGTTTATAATTAGGTGGGCATTGAACACAAACTTCATGTTATGCACAATTGGGCCTTGGATCAGATCCTTGAGCATATCTGGGGAGTCTTTAATTTCATTATTGAAGTCATTGGGTGTATTTTCTCCTGATTCTGCTTATCTCATTCTGTATCAGTTTATGCATGTCTTCTGAAGTTTCTCATATTTTTTTTACAGCTTAATATTATTCCATTATATTCATGTACTACACTTTGTTCATTTATACTAATGGGAAAGGAGGCCATTCTAGGAGCCACAAGTACTAACCTACCTTGTTGAACATGGAGGTCTCTTAGTGGTGTCACTTTCATAGGTGATTTACTGAGGATCTGCTTTGTGTAGATGGAAAGGGAATCTAACATCTGACCCTAAATCCTTCCTTGACTTCAGAGGGGAGGCAGAGGAAATTTACCAAGAGCAAAAGAGAACTTCCATGGTACCTGTGATTTGTAGTTTGTCTCTCCTAATTCCATCAACTCCTTGTTAGTGATGTTTACCAGATGGAGAAGGAGATTGCTAAAGAACAAGAGAGAAATACCCGCTATCGGACACCCAAAATCTTGGAGCCCACAGCCTTCCAGGATCCCCCACCCAAAGTAAGTCAGACCCTACTGCCTCTAGGAGGTAAGATACCTCCAGGGCCCTCTTTGAATATTGAACAGCTTGACTGATCAGCTAACCTCCCTCCATAGCTATTCTCTTTCTTAGCTTTTCAATCTCTTGCCTCCACTCAGTTCCTCTCACATGTGTGCACAGAAGGCTTGGGACCACTCATGCAGCAAGTGACAGTATGGGATGGTTCAGTCAATAAAATACATGAGATCAGCTTTCCTGGGGGAAAGAGCTGGGGAATCTTTCTTCCTAGGGACCAATAGGGACAAGTTGCATAGCCTTGAGGAGCCACTAAGCTATGAGGCAGGAATTGGAGCTGATGCCCTGGTGGATCAGAAAATTGGATTCGCTCATCTTCTACCCTGTCTCCCTACTTTACCCTGGTCCTTTATGCACAGTTCATTAAAAAAGATACCAAAAAACAAAACTGGACCTACCTAAGGCTCAGGGAACTGTGGGTCAATCTTTTTTAGTTGAGACCAGCTCTTCATGACCCCATTTGGGGATTTCTTGGCAAAGATACTGGCATGCTTTGCCACTTCCTTCTTCAACTCATTTTAGAGATAAGGGAACTGAGACAAGCAAGGTTAAGTGACTTGCTCAGGATCACTTAGCTAGTAAGTATCTGAGGCCAGATTTGATCTCAAGAAGATGAGTCTTCCTGACTCCAGGCCTAGTGCTCAAGCCACTGCATCACCTAGCTGCCTGTGTATCCTGTCCTCCTGAGCCTTTTAAGTTCAGGCACCATGGCTTCAAAATGTTCATTATTCATGATATACATTCAGTGAATATTTTTTCAGAATGATGATGACCCCTACTGACAGTTATTAATGTTGCCCTCACCTCTCCTAAACCCTCCCTGTCTAGCAGGTACCTTTTCATATAGAACCCAGGATTCCCACCCTCTTAGTGTTCTCCCTTCCTATATGGTTCAGCTCTCCCTCTCAAGGATCAGGATGAACTGTAGGGATTAACTCATCTGTTTCTTCTTTCCAGCCCAGCCGGCCCAAGTACAAGCTGCCTCCACAAACCAACCTTCTGGCTCCCAAGCTGCAGTTCCAGGTAAATACAACAGTAGAGCATCTGCAGGGGACATGCTGGAGAATTCAGGCTGATTCACACTGAGTCATGCCCAAAATTCTGGCTTGGTGTCCAAGAAGAGCTGAAGCCACTTATTAGGGTGATCCAAGAAGAGATGTGTGCCTGATCTGTTTTGTTGTGCGTGGGGAACCCAAGGCAGAACTTGACCGTGAGTCATCCCAGGCCCCACGAGTGAACAGCTGGTAGCTACCACCTCCCTTCTCCCCCACTGAGTGACGATTGCTTAGAACTGGTGGGGCCTCACTTTAGAAAACTGAATCTTCATTCCTCTGCCCTCAGAGAACTCTCGCAATGTTTGCTTGCTTTAAGTAAGTGCCTGCCTCCTTTTGAGCTTTTTTTTTTCCACAGCCAAGCATCTCCTACAGTAATAATCTTGTAAAAAGTAAAGAAGAAGAATTGGGTTACAGAATTGGAGATGGATGGGAACGTTGAGATCATCTAGTATGGCTCCCTCATTCAGATGGAGAAATGGATACTGAGAGAACCTGCCCAGTCACACAAGTAATAAGTGATTACAGGATCATAGATTTAAAGCTAGAGGGGACCATTGAGTCCAATCCCTCATTTTACAGATGAGGAAACTGAGGCTAGGAGAGGTCAATTGACATACCCTTGGTCACATAGCTAGTAAGTGTTTGGGGTAGGATTTGAACACATAGCTTCTCATGCCCTGAGCCAACTAGCTCAGATTCAGATCCAGTATTCTTCCTCTATAATAGCTTATAATGTCTATCACTTTAAGTCAGCAGTGTAGACATGTAACTGATGAGACAGAGTAAAGGCCAGTTACAAAACAGAGTTGATTTGGTGTGGGTGAGGTGACCAGACCTTGTCCCAGGATACCAAAATTTAGAAGGAATTGCTAGCGTCTGTATTCCAGCTGATAAAAACAACTGGAATTAGCACCAAATTAACGAAAATAACCAACCAAAAATAAGAAGCTACTGGGTGGTGAGCCACTTTCCCAATCACATCCTGTATTGCCCCCTCCTCTTATAGGGGCCTTCCCATTTGCAAGACACCAGGGTCCCCCATGCCTCTGCTCATGGAGGTCAGCGTCCTGGAGTCTCTCTACTCATGAAGTCTTGTGTTCAGAGGTGCAAGGATTCTCCCCATTCCACCCCCCCACTCTCAACTGATTTTTCAATAAGTTGATTTAAGTACCTTCCATGCTCCTTGACTGGGCATATTTTGGGATCTTTGCTACAGGTTCCAGAAGTACCAGCTACAGCTCTGGGAAAGTCTAAGAATTGTTGTCCCCTTTTCACATGTGCGGATCTGAGGCTTAGAGAATTTTTCCAACATGCTCAAGTTCTCACAGAAAACGTATCAGAACTAGGATTCAAGCCTAGGCCTCCTCAATTATCAATAAGAATTATTACACCCACCCCCCACCCAAGAGACTCAAACTGTTCTGGATAAAGAGACAACCATGAAACAGTCCCTGCCCTTGAACTTACACTGTACTAGGGGGAGTCAATATATTCACAGATAAAAATGAAGGATTGATTTTTTTAAAAATATACAATGATTGGAGGCAAGGGAACTAAAAATAGTGATAATAACTAGGATTTATATGGTGCTTTAATGTTTACAAAACCTTTACAAATGTTATCTCATTTGATCCTCGTAACAACTCTGGGAAGTAGATGTCATTATTATCCCCATTTTATAGATGAAAAAACTGAGGCAAACAGAGGTTTAAATAACTTGTCTAGGTGGTAAGAGTCTGAGGGAGGATTTGAACTCAGGTCTTCCTGACTCCAGGTCCAACATTCAAACTCCAAGATGCACCAGTTCCTAGGCAAATTCACAAAGACTTCTTGAGCAAAGTAGCATTTGAGCTGAGTCTTGAATGGAGTTGGGGTTCTTTCACCTCTACTATACTGTTTTATGAGAATCCTTTTCTGCAGTCAAGGCAACCCCGATACTTCCTAACATTCCACAGCTTGGATAGTGCTACAGACCAGATAGTTATAGTTATCAAAGGCATTGGGTGGGTTGGGCAAAGGGTGTGAAGTGGGAAAGGGGGACTCTCATATTCCTTTCTGACCTTTACTGCTACATCATCTTATGCCAATCACATCTTCCTGGGGATGTGACTGGCCTTTTCTACCTCTCTCTTACCTTTCGATGTCAAGTTTATAGGTGGCTCTAGCAAACAAAATTGAGTGAAACAATACCCAATCCCATAATCTTCTTGGGATAATGGCAACAGCATCTCTGTTCAAGTATCTGTCTACCCTTCCATAGGGTTCTGCTCACTGGTTCAAACCAACAAAATTACAAATTGGCAGGTCTAATATATTTTTTAGATGTGTCCAATGTGAGATTTTGCTTAACTAAACATATGTACTGCAAGGATTTTGTTTTTATTTTCTTTTGGGGGGAAAGGGGTAGCAGAGGAAGAAAAATATATGTTCATTGCAAAAAATTAAATTTAAATTAAAAAAAAGTGTCAGTGGGGGAAAATAAATTGGAGGGTCTAACTTGCCCTTAGAAATAGAAAACTTGATTTAAGTTCATAAATAGATGTGACTTTATAGGTGATCTAGTCCAACACCTTCATTTTGTAAATCAGGAAACTCACTGAGGCCCAAAGAGGTGAATATGCTGTTTTACTCCCATTAAAATGTAAGGTCTTCAAAGCAGACACTGTTTCATTTCTTTGTCTTTATAATGATGCTTTTCCAATACTGACACAGTGCCTGGCACAAAGTAGTTTCTTAATAAATGCCCATCGAATTGAATCAAATTGCTCAAGGTCACACAGGCACAGGGTGTAGGCAACCCAGTTGGAACCAGACCTAAAATTCTTTGCCTTCTAATGTAACCTTCTTCCCACTCCTTCCGGATGCTTTCAAGAAATTGTTTCCTAACTTATAATAGGAAATCATAGCGTCATAAATTTTGAGTTGGGACCCAAGAGCGTATCTAGTCCAGTGCTCTAATTTTACAAATGGAGAAACAGAGGTCAAGAAAATTAAAATAACTTTGCTCAAGCTCAAATAGATGTTAATTAATAGGATTTGAAATAAGGTCCCCTATTTCCAAAGCCAGTGCTCTTTTCATTATTTCAGACCTTAAAAAAAATAATCAAGTTGAATGTTTTGTGGAATTTAAAACAGTTTAAGCATCATTATTTTAAAAATTGGTTCCACGATGCTTGAAGCCCTAACTTATGCTTTACTTTGTATCTGAACAAACCTGATTTACCAGGTTGGAAAAGGACTTCTGTACCTGAGGGTTGAAGGAAAACTGCCTCCTCAGAGCTAGGAAAGCAGGCATGTTTCACTGAATCAGCAACATTTTTCAGTACCCACTGTGTACAGAAGGAAGACAGAAATGGCATTCCACAGAAATGGAGACAGAATGGTCTCTCTGTTCCTTGACTAAGGAGAGACAGAGATGATGTTGCTTTTCCAAGTCCATGAGGAAGTCAGTGGTAAGAGCTGGAAATGATTTCTAGGCTAATGAGCTCTGACCCTGACCCTGCTGCTTCTGAAGTGCTGGGTCAATGAAATATGCTCTTTCTTGGCTATCAGGGATGAAGTCCTTCTTGAGAATTGTCCAGGTGTTTCCTTTTGGCTTGTGTTGGTTTTTGCGTGTGTGGCCTGTGTGCATATATGTTGCTGCTAACTCTGTTATGTATGCTTGCCTTGTCCCTGTGCCTCCTGCTGCCTTGCTTTCTCAAACAGGTACCAGAGGGTCTATGTGCCAGCTCGCCTACGCTCACCAGCCCCATAGAGTATCCATCACCAGTTAATTCCTTGCATACCCCACCTCTCCACCGGCACAATGTCTTCAAACGCCACAGCATGAGGGTAAGAACATTCTGCATGCTGGGACTTAGCTTTCGATGTAGTTGTAACTCACAGGAAGGATCATGATGCCCTGTGACTTCCCATTGAAACTGTACTCTCTGAAGAGTGCCCAGGGCATGGAGTTGGCCTGAGGTTCCTACAGAAGGCACCTTCTAGCCATTATGCATAATGAAATCTAGGATATGAACTAGCTTCCCTCAGGGGCATGCCCTCTGGTGTGGCCAGTCAAATGACATCCTTTCACCATTTTGAGCCTGGGGAATGACTCTCCAGAGGCAATGGCATAGGTTCCGTGAGCAATAAAAACCAGCTAACTTAAGGAACTGTCTCCAGAGTAGCTACTCTTCTTTACCCCAAGGGGGGAAAATTCTCTCTTACCTTTTTCCGTTGGTCACTTGTGCTGAATTGCCCAAAGAAACCATTTCTTTGATGTTGCTGCTTCCTGCTTGCAAGCAGTGCTATTTGTGGAGGGACCTGTGGGAATGCTGGTTTCTTAAGCAGCGGTGTCACTCAGAAGAGCCCAACAGGGTGGCAAAGTGACTATCCTGTCACTTAACTTCCAGGGTGTGTCAGGTACAAGCTGCTTTTCTGAGCACACTTGCTATCAGTTCTGGCAGATATCTTTCATAGATCCATGGAGTGGTAGAGTTGGAAGGGTCCATGGAGATGATCTAGTCTAATCGCCTCACTTTGTATACAAAGACATTTAAAGATAATTTTAAACATATAACAAATAACTCAGCCAAAAATTACACACCAGCCTCCTTATAAGTGAGCTAGAACAAACATTGAAAGTAGCTGTGGTTTTACTAAGTGCTTGTAGATATGTTCTAGCAAAGTTCCTATAGAAGAGAGTTTGCTTTCCTGTTGAATTTTGTTCAAAAAGAACTGGGAGAGATTTGGGGTGGAAGAGGGGTCAGGGAAAGTAAGATGTGTGGAGAGAGGTGCTAAGTCCAAGTTCTGCCTGGAGATCCAGATGGTGTCATCTCAGAACCAGTAGCAAGGGAATCTAGATATGCCAGCAGAAAACCATAGCAGGAGTCAGATTAGGGTAACTTTTCAAAGGGATTAAGAGAGCCAGGAGCCCAGTGCACAACCTCAAAGACATAGTAGGACTTGGGCTGAGAGCAGCTCTGATAGGTAAGTTCCACCTCATTTACAATTAGGCTAGTTCACATGCAATCTTGAGCATTCTGTTCCAAGTAATATGAATGTCAACAGGGAAATTAAAGGGAGAGGAAGGAAAAGAATGTAGACCTGTTTGTCAGAAAAACCTCTTCCTCATTGAAAGAGACAAACACCGGGTCTTGCATCTTATACAGAGATGGGGAAAGTCAGAAGTGACCATCGTATATACTTTCTGTTGAAGGAAATGGGAGCTGAAATGCTGGATGGCACATAAAATTGTCAGAGGCAATGAGAACCAGTTCTGGGCTTTAAAGAAAGGTTGACAGATGGGGAAGGGAGACACTAGATTGATCATTACATTATACAGAGTCCTGGGGGCCAATAGTAATTTCAGTGAACTATGCATTTGATGCCTTCCTCTTTAAGAAGCTGAGTTATGAATAGGTACAAAACACTTAATGTGAATGAAAATTAAATCAGGATTGGATTCATTTGAGCAATACTTAAGTTTATTATGCCTAGGAGAAAGGGTGTTTCACCTGAACTTAATTATTGGTTGGTTTTGGGGATCTTGCTCTATGTTATTTTAGTTTATACATTTATTCTAGGGTTTTAATTAAACAATGCTGTTATCTTAATAAAGAATTCTATTTTTATGGGAGAAAATACATTATTGGGTAGATCATGTGCTATTTGTACTTCTCCGTTACCCATGCCAGGTAAGAGCCTATTAGACCTACATAATCATTAATAGGGCCCATTAAGTCACCCACTGGCAGCTGCTGAAATTACACTTATGGCTTCTAAGTGGAAATCCCCTCGCACTTTTAATAATAACAATAATGGCTGATGTTTATATAATGTTTTAACCCATTTAGTTACAGCACCAATCGAAAAACTCGTTTTATGGTAATAACCCCTCTTTTGATAAGGTAATGTATAACCAGCTACCTCGGTGTGGGTTACACAGTGTTCTCTAACCCTAATAATCTTCAGTATTACCACCACACAGGCAGGTAAGTGATTTCCAGGAATGCTAATAGTAGACCTACATCTGTAGCTCAATCTTTAACAACCCTGAAGAAAACATACAAAAACACAGCATTGCATGGAATAAGAGCGGAGGAGGGCTTCCCAGGGTGTCCTCGGTGGTCTTTCTGTTGTCACTTTGCCTGAACCAAAGCCCTCTGCTTAGGCTGTGACCAGCCTGAGGACTGGTTTTCAGGATACCTTTCTTTTTTTTTCTCCTTTCGGCCATCTCAGGAGGAGGACTTTGTCCGCCCTAGCAGTCGAGAGGAGGCCCAGCAGCTGTGGGAAGCCGAGAGAGCAAAGATGCGCCAGATCTTGGACAAGCAGCAGAAGCAGATGGTGGAAGATTACCAATGGCTCAGGCAGGAGGAAAAGTCCCTGGTGAGTGGGAATTGAAATGGGAATTGGCCCCCAGGACTCTGTATCAGGATATTCTCTTATTTAAGTTAAAAAAAAATAACAGAATCAGAGTTGGAAGGAGTCTTGGAAATCATTCAGTCTGACTTTCTACCCAATAATAGGTAATATTTTAAATATTTTATTTAAATTTTTTAAAAATAAGAAGCTTCTTTTATTTAAAAAAAGTCACAGAATCAGAATTAGAAGGAGTCTTGGAAATCATTCAATCTGACTTTCTACCCAATAATAGGCAGTGAAAGGCTTTGAAGAGCCTGGGAGAGGGGAAAAATATGAAATTGAGTTATGGAATCGTATTTTGACAAGGCTGAGAGACCTGAGAGGTCATCTAGTTCAATTCCTATAATTATTTCTCATTTTTTAAAACAAGTTTTACTGACACCTTTTGTTTTGCACCACACTCCTTGATTTCCAGGTATGCCCTCACTCCCCCACAAGCAAACTGTCTTTTTCAATAAAGAAAAAAAATCACTTAAGCAAAACCTGCCAAGAAATCTAAGGCCCAACACCTTTCACTTATGTTCTATATTCATAGTCCCCCACTTTTCCAATGAAAGGGAGAGGCATAGTTCCTCATTTCTTCGAATGAATTAACAATCCCCTCATTTTACAGATGAGGAAACTGAGACCCAAAGATGTGAAGTGACTTGCCTAAGGTCACACAATTATCAACTGTCAGAGTCGAAACTAGAACTCAGACCTTTGGCTTGTCAGTCCAGGGCCCTCTTCTCCTTTTCTCTCCTCCTCTTCCTACTTTTCTTCTCTCGTTTTCTTTTTTTCTCCTTTCCCTCCCTCTTCCTCTCCCTCTCCTCTTAATTATTTATAGTAGTAGCTAGATGACATACTAAATAGAGGTCTGGAGTTGGAGTTAGGAAGACTTGAGTTCAAATCTTGCCTCAAATACTTACTAGCTGTATGGCCCTGAACAAGTCACCTTACCTCTTTCAATTTTCTCATTAGTAAAATGAATATCATGACAGCACTTACCTCACAGGGTTGTAGTGAGGATCTGATGAGACAATATATAAGAAGTGCTTTGTAAACCTTAAAACTATATATAAACATCAGCTATTTTATTACTGTTACTAGAATTTGAACTGGGTACTTCCTGACTCTCAAGTCAACCATTATCCATTCCTCATTGCCAGATGTCTAATGTCTCACTTTAAACCCTGAGCCAGCTACCTAGTCAGAGCCTTTTGGTCAACATGGACTCACCTTCCTGAGTATCTCCATACTATTCTTTGGTCACTTTCTCCCCTTCTGCTACTGCTGCCCCTAAACCTTGATAATGGGTTCTATCATCCACTGACTGTATTAATTCCACTGTCACATGCTCTAGAACAGAAGTGTGTGCTTTCTTGAATTTATTCATAAAGAAAAAGAAGGATATATAGAAATAATAATGACAGGAGAGCAGAGAGTGGAAAGTGTAGGTAAAATAAATGACTCCAGATAAAACAATGCCCAAACTTGCTAAACTGTTCGTATCTAAAGTCCCCAGGGCTTGGCTTAGGATTCTATAGGCCTAGAGATTCCTCTCTGGAAAGATATTATTCCCTTCTGGACCCCAAACAAGAAAGACATCTCTTGCTCCAGAATACCACCAAAACTCACCCTTGACCAGTCAAGAGACCTCAAGTTTTTGCTGTTCTATTCACTACCCCACATTGTAATCCTCAAGTAACCATGTCTTTTTCCTTCTAAGGGGAGGGCTAAAAAGACCTCATGCAGTTGTGTCCATCATCTAAAAAGATAATAAATGATTAATCCAGAACCCAGTTTGCCTCCCCATATTTCATAAAAAAATTACCCTCTTTCAGTCAAGTAAACTGAGGGTCTAAAATTTGCCCTTTGCTTCTCTCATTTGTAGGACCCTATGGTGTACATGAATGATAAGTCTCCATTGGTAAGTGACAAGCCCGTCCAAGACCAAGACCCCACATGCTGAAAGTGTTGCTATGACCAACCCAGGAGTTCTATCACCCCCAGCACAGGGGGATAATGACACTTCCTTTTCCAAGCTTAACAGTGCAACATCTATTCTCTTGGTAGAGCAAAGGATTCTTTTTAAAATCCCAAATCTCCTTTCAAGACCCACCTCATGGAAAATCTCCTCTAAGAACCTTTCCTGACTTCCTCTAATCTAAGAACATGCATTTATTAAGCACTTACTAGGTACCAGGCCTTGTGCTAGACAGTAGAGGCACAACAGACATAAAAACAGTACACGCCTTTAAGCAGCTCATAGTTTGATTGAAGGACACAAGATACATACATACATATGTACATATATACGTATATATGAGAGAGATGTATGTATATATATATATGTATATGTGTATATAAAGAATGAATGTAAAAAAGTTTGCACCTGTACACATACACACACAGACTCTTCCCTCAATCATATTTTTCAAGGCACTGCTGATCTTTGCCTTTCAATTTTTACCTTATGTCACAGTTATTGGTGGTCATCTACTAGAGTGTGTTCTCTGAGGGCAGGGACCATGCATTGTTTTTCATCTTCATATCCACAGTGACGAATGTAGTAGATTACACATAGTAGGTTCTCAATAAATATTTGTTGAATAGGATATGTAGCATTGAGTCTTTACTGTTCTGTCTCAGGGATGCTTAACTTTTATTCAACAGATATATGTTAAGATCTTTGTGTTTTCAACTCCAAAAGGCCTACGAGGCCATGAATTGCACATGGTCAGGTAGCAATCATTTCTTGGTTCCCTAGGATTCTCCCTTGGGCTGTGATCAGAACTGATCTACCTTCAGGCAAAGGAGACAAGGAAGGGAAGTAGAAGGCACCCTTTTCTCAAAGCTATGTTTGTAACATCAGTTTTCTTCTTCTTTCTTGCAGACCCCGGAGAAGGAGGCTGGATATAGTAAGTTTCTATCCAGTGTCATTATTGTCTTTTAATGGGGCCCACCCTTGGTGCCTGATGTCAGTGTGATGGTCGTGCTACTGACTAGTTTCAAAGATTGGCAAAGTTCATTGGAATTTATAGAAACAGCTGCCTTGTTTTTAATTTATTATTTTTAAAGTATGATTTTAGAAAATTTGCCAACATCTGAGGTGATTTTCAACTTATCTTTGTCCGTTGTTCTCCAGCCATTTTTCTTATGTCATCCTGTTTCCTCTCCCTAAATTCCCTTCTCTCATTGAATCCTCCATTCTGGTGTTTATTTTTGTCTTGTATTCTTCTCATTTATCTATGATTCTTCCTGTCTTCTTCCTTTCTCTTCTTTTTTTCTCTCTCCGACTCTGTCCCTCCTTCTCACCTTCTCTCTTCTCTCCTCCCCTTTCCTTTCTTCCTCTCTCTCTTTCTTGCCCCCAATATATGTGTGTATATGTGTGTGTATTTCTGTCTCCCTCCTTTCCCTCCTCTCTGTCTCTCTATCTCTTCACCCCCTTTTCTCTCTTCTTCCCCTTCCCGGTCTCTTATTCTGCCAAAGCCTCTCTCCTATCACTCCTATCTTTTCTATCACTACCAGGCTAGTGATGGTAAAGGCATGATTCATATTCTATTTGCGCCTGCTCATGCTCTTATGTTGGCCCACAGGGTATGGGAGACAAGGAAGTGGGGAGAACCTGTGCTTCCTGGCCACAGAGTAGGAAATAAAGCTACTCCCCCTCCCTTCTTTCTCTCACATCATCTGAATCTGTGTGAAAGATGAGAGGAAAACCAAGAGTAAATGATTCAGACTGCTTAACTTTCACCAGAGCATGGAGTACAGCTAGAAATCAGACTCAGAGCACATTCGATCTTAGAAGAATCAAAGAAAATATCTGATCAAAACCCACCTTTTCTACATGCAGAAGCCCAGGGAGCATGTGGGAAAGAGGGCTGGGTTGGAGTCAGAAGACTCATGCTTTCCCAAGCCAAGGGATCTGACTGTTTTTTGCTGTTTTTCTCATTTGAGTCACATGGGTGCCTTTGCTTGACTTTTCTGGAATTTAATGAAAACAACTGGATGGTGGGGGAGGGTCCCTGAATAAAATGAAAAATAAAAATCATTCCCAGACCAAAATGGAGGGTAGATTATGGACTTGCCCCCTCCTCATTTCTCCTTTTCTCTTCCTGTGGTCACAGCTGAGTTCACGGGACCTCCTCAGAAGCCACCACGACTGGGAGCTCAGGTGGGTGAGATGTTCAGCAATAGTGCGTAAATTACCTTAGGGTCAAGCCTGGGAGGACTTAAAACTATGCACTTTTCTAGACACAAGGATCTAATGATGATCTAATCTAGTCCTCACATCTTAACAGAAGAGGAAACCCAGGCCTAGAGAGATCACAGTGACAAGACTCAAAAATTGGCAAACTTTATTGGAATTTATAGGAACATCTGCCTCATTTTTAATGCATTTTTTTAAAGTATAATTTTAGAAATTGAAATGATTTTCAACTCATTTTTGTCTAGTATTTTCACACTTTATGGATTTAAAGCTACAAAGGACCATCTAGTCCAAATCCCTTACTTTGTAAATGAGGAAACTGATGCCCATAAAGGTTGTGACTTGCAGTCATATGAGTACTAAATGGCATGATTTGAACCCAGGTCTTTAGACCCTCAGCCCAGTGTTCTTTCTGTGATACCACAACACCTTCTTTATCAGAGTTGATGATTGAGCCAGGCACTTGTTACTGATCAATGATGATTGACCAGAGAAATGACAATGAGAAAGTAGGTTCCCCACCCCCTGGACTTTTTCCTTGAACCTGCCTCTTTTTTCAGTACCCACAGTGCCCATTATCTATACAAGGAGATGATTTATCGGTGGGGAAGGAGTGCCACATCCAAAACAGTTCTCTCTGTATAAGTCTCTTCCTGAGTTCATGTATGGCCTCAGACACTTAGTAGCTGTGGGATCCTGGGCAAATCACTTATCACTGTTTTCCTCAGTTTCTCTATCTGTAAAATGAGCTGGAGAAGGAAATGGCAAACCACTGTAGAATCTTTGCCAAGGAAAGCCTTAATGGAGTCAAAAGGAGTCAGACATGACTGAAATGACTGAACAACAGTAAAATAACGAGCTTTAAATCTGGAGCAGTAATTTCATGCACAATGAATTGTAGGTAACCAGGTGCTATGGTGACGGAGTATTGGCCCCAAGAGTAAGGGAGACCTGAGTTTGAGTCCTAACTCAGACATTTACTACCTGTGTGAGCTTGGGCAAGTGATTTAACCTCTTGGCCTCAGATTCCTTATCTGTAAAATAGGAAATAATAGCATCTCCCTTAAAAGGTTGTTGCAATGATGAAATGAGATCATATATATTATTAATATATAAATATATAATATGATCAAATATATAAATGTATTCTGGATATACAAATATATTATAAATATGTGCTTTATATAAGATATATATGATGTGATTATTCATATATAAATATATAATTAATATATAACTATATCACACAAATACTATATAAATATAATTTATATTTAAATGTTTAATTATAACTATAACACTATAAATGAATATATTTAGAGAGAGATAAAGTGCTTAAAGCACTATAAATATTAATTACTGTTGTTACTGTAATAATGGCTATTAACCTAGCTTGACTTTTTGTCCATGGAAAACGTTGTATCCCCCTGAGGGAGCCGTACGTAGTACCCTATCCCTCTTTTGATTAGGGAAGAGGTCAGCTTTCTCTGGGGATTATAAGAATAGTCAAATGGTAGAAAATAGGGACTTTCAGGGTCAAAGCACACAATTCATCATTCCAGCAATGGAACAAGGCATCATCAGACCAGTTCAAAGATCAAAGCCAGAAGACTACTGGGAAGCAGAGCTAGGGGTTAGTATGATCAGTATGAACTAGGTTTTGGAACATTAGATTTCCCCAAAGAGTAGCAGGAACAATGCAGAGAGTGGAGCCTGGGGCTGTAACTACTGACAATTTTTTGCATCGTTCAAAGACAGAAACACAACGCCAGTGAGACAGCCCCATTTGACTTATGGACCTTCCTGCCTCTGCCTTCCCCCTCTTTCCTCCCATTCATGGAAGGTAATATGGCTAGGGGTTCAGACACTATCCTTTCTCATAGGTATTCTTTCTTTATTTCTTCTTGACTTCTTCCCCCTCAGTCAATCCTACCTACAGCCAACCTGGACCGGACGGATGACATGGTGTACATCAACGTCATGGAGCTGGTTCGAGCTGTCCTGGATCTCAAAAATGAACTCAGCCAGCTGCCCCCAGAAGGCTATGTTGTTGTGGTGAAGGTGGGAAACCAAGAGGGAAAACTCAGCAGTGCTTTAACGAAAGCACCTACTAGATGGGTGATGCTCTGTGGTGCATGCCCTCAAGGAACTTGTGTCCTTGGAGGGGTGATGGTATATACATGAATATACATTAGTATGTGAGGAGTGAAGGGAAGAGATAGAAACAAAGCTCTATGTGAGATTTCAGAAGGATAGATGAAGGGAACCCTGACATTCTAGACTGTTATCCCTGGGGCTGACTCCCAAGGTCATTTGCTGGGGGTACCTTTTCTAGTGTTGTGACTGAAGAGACAATAACTCAACCCACTCCACTCTAATTGAGATTCTACCCTCACATGGGTAAATTTCTTTCCTAGAATGTAGGCTTAACCCTGCGAAAGCTGATTGGAAGTGTGGATGACCTTCTGCCCACTCTACCTGTGACTTCACGAACAGAAGTAAGTTTCCTAGGGCCTGGCTGGACTGTACACTTTGCTATTTCATCCTCCCCTGTCCTGGGATGTGTTTATTCCCAAGAAAAGAGTCAGGAGGCCCATCTTAGCTTGCTTCATTTCTCCCCCTGGGCCCTGGGGCTGGCCTGTCTGAAGAGCTTGCCTAGGAGAGCAATGATGTGGAGATAGAGATGGAGTGTGCTGTATGGAGTATGCTAGGGACCAACAATCTTGAGAAAGTTGTTTTGTTCTTTTTTTAAGGCCAATCTTCAGGTCCTACAAGTTCTTTCTTCTCTCTAGTCCCCTCTTTCCTTATTTGTAAAATAAGGAGGTTGGACTCAGTTGTCCTTGATGTCCCTTCCAGCTCTCGGTCCTATGACCCATTTGTTAATGGACATTTGATGGATGTTTGCCTGTCCATCCAAGGCAGGATGGTGACTGATTATCAGACTGGTGACTGATAACTGTGGGATGTTGATGAGTCAGTGTGGCTTAATGAATAGAACACTGTACTTGGACTCAGGAAGTCCTGTATGACCCTGAGCTCTCTGAGCCTCAGTTTCCCCATCTATAAAATGGGGGTTCTAATAGCTTGTGCTTCACAGAGTTGTTATGATCAAAGAGGATAATGTACATAAGTTGCTTTGGAATGCAACCAGTTACGATGGAAAGAATGATGCTTCTAAAGTCAGATGTCCTGAGTTCAAAGCTTGCCTCTGACACTTCCTGTGTGACCTTGGGCAAATAATTGAACTTCCTTAGACTTTAGCTTCCTCGTATATAGAGTATGAAAGCAGGGGTGGAAGTAGGGTTGCCTAAGTTGTCTTGAGATCACTGCCAGCTATTGGTCTATGATGCCATTATTATTGGACAAGTGTGGAGAATTTGCAGGGATTTCATCCTCCCAGCCTCCTATCACTCAGCTTTCCAACCCTCCATTATTCTTTCTAACCGCTCGCAGATCGAGGGAACACAGAAGCTTCTGAACAAAGACCTAGCAGAGTTAATCAACAAGATGCGTCTAGCGCAGCAGAATGCGGTGACTTCACTGAGTGAAGAATGCAAGCGCCAGATGCTCACAGCCTCCCACACCCTGGCTGTGGATGCCAAGAATCTACTGGATGCTGTGGACCAGGCCAAAATGGTGGCCAATCTGGCCCGCCCCCCAGCCGAGTGAATGGCAGGCAACATCCCCCAAGATGCACTGGTCCTGGATGTGGCGGCTCTCCTGCCTGTGTGCCCCCACTCCCAACGTTTGTGTCATGCATCCCCCTTCTCCTGCCTCCTGTCTTGCCTATAGTAATGTTTATTTTCTTAGGGGGCTGGCCTGGGGGCCATTTTGCACGATCTCTCCCCATTTTCCTGTCCCCGTTCCATTAGCCCCCTGTCAGGAAAGGGCTCCCCACACCCAAACACTGTTAAGCCAAGAAGGCACTTGTATATACAGGACACTGGACTACAGAAGCCGGGATGGTAGCAATGGGAGCCTGAGAGTAGCTGCCCCTGTTCCCCCGACGCCAGTCTATCCTACTGCGCTCATCCCCCTTCTTTTACATAGTGTGTTTATCAGTGGATTCCCAGTGCCTGTGGAAACTGCCCCGGCCTCATGCATGGACACAGCAGCCAGGGGCTGGAATTAAGCTGTTCATTCTTACTTTTCTGTGATCAATTAGTGAATCCCTGGAGAACTCCAGGGTTAGCAGAGGTACCTGCTGGAGTATAGAGGCAGGGGAGCCCTGTTCTAGGGACTGGCCTTGCGAGGACACAGACTGAACTGATACTTTTGTATAGTGTATAGAGAGAAAGGTTTATTTAATGTGTGGATTGATCTGTTTTGATGACCGTCTTTCCCAGCCAGGAATGTCTCTTGCTAAAAGGGACCCAAAACAAGCCAAGAAGAGCCTAGGAGGGGAAAGGAGACTGGTAGAGTGAATGATACAAGCACTGGATCTGGAAAGTGGGGGAAGGAAGAGGCCAGAACAGGAATTCTGGCCATAATTCCCCTTTCTTACCTCTTACTTTCTTTCATTTCTTCCTCCCTCTTTCCGTCTGTCTATCTCTTTTTGCCTCTTTCCCTCTCTTCCTTATTTCCTTTCATCCTCTTTCCCTCCTTTCTTTTTGCCTTTCTATCTCCCTTCTTCTCTTCTGACCTCCCTCCATACCTTCTTCCCTTCCTCCTTCCATCTCTCCCTCACCTTTCATCCTTCCTACCTCTCTCCATGCTTTCATCCCTTTTTCCTTCCTTTCCTTTTCTCTCTCCCCTCTCTTCCTTTTCCCCTTCTCTCCTCTCTCCCTTCCTTTTCTCTTTCCCTCTTGTTTTCTCTTTCTCTCCCTCCTTTCCTCCATCTCCCCTTTCTTCCCTCCTTCTTCCCTCTTCCCCTTCCTTTCTCCTTTCCTCCCTCATTCTTTTCCTTTCTCCTTTCCTTTCTTCATCCCTTCTTTTCCCTTTTCCTCTCTCCCTCCCTTCCCTCCTTTATTTTTGGTTGTTTACATAAAACACTCTTCCATCTTCTTCCTATTTGATTTGTGGTTGAATTAAAAATGTACCATTTGTTTTGTGGTTGGATTGATCCCTCTACTCCGCCTACCCCCATCAACCCTATTCTTTGACATTTCTATTGACATTGAACTATGCTCCTGGAAGAAATGAATTGGTTTCAATGTTTAGTGTACCTTCCTTTGCTGCACTAAGAGGATCAGAGGGCAGGCACTGATCCTGGATTGAGAGCAATAAATTAGCCACAGGGCTGTTAAGGTGTTCTTAAGCTTTTGGTCCAGAGATGTTTGATCAGGGTGGGTGGCTATAACCTGACATCAGTCAGTGTTAGCTCAGTTGGGATTCTAGGAGTTGTCGCTGGACCAAGGGCAGGAAGCAGGGACGTATGCCATCAGATAACAGTGGAAAGGAATGAAAATGTTTGACCAAGATGGTGGGGCTTGGACAATAATTTATAAAGATACATCAGGTAAAGATGGTATCAAAATGGGCATGAGAGTTAGGTGTTCTTTGAGATCCTTTGTTCACAAATCAGAAGAGAAGTCAAATATGAATGAAATCAGGGAGTATCCCAGAATCAAGAGGTATGTGTAAAGGGACTAGATGGACATTCTTGGACAACTTTCTAAGACTCTGAGTTAAAATAAAGATTGGCACCTACCCTGAAACTTAAAATCTTAGAGAATTGACTGGAGAGTGGAGAAGTTAATTGATTTGTCCCAGGGTCACACAGCCAGGATATTTTGGGCATAGCACTAGATCCCAAGTCTTTCTGGTTTCAAGGCTGGCTGTATATTCACTATACTATGCTGCCTCTCCACTAGACAAAGCTTCCCAAAACACTGATTTCTCCATGTCGCTCATTTATTCAAACACCTCCAACATTTTCCTTATCCTGTAAACAGTTTACAGAATAAAGTTGAAATTTCTCAAACTGCTATCAAGCCCCTCTGTTATGAACCCTCAAACTACCTTTCCAATGGTGCTTCTGATTATTCTCTAACATTCACTCTCAACTTCAGCAAGGATAATTTCTTTACTGGCCTAGAGAAGTTCAGTGGAGAGTGTTGGGTTTGGAAATCCTGTATTCAAACCTTGACTTGGCAGCTTACTATCTGTGTGACCTTGGAAAGGTCATAACCTCTGTAGGCCTCAATTTCCTCATCTAGAAAATGAAGATGTACAAGGTGACCTTTGAGGTCTAAGTCTATGGTCCTATAATCCTTGCTTGTTTTAACAATGAATCTCTGTTCATTTCTATTTTCCCTCACACCAGCAATCCTAGAATTTCCTCCCTCCACTTGTCCAAATCATCTCTACTTTTCAAAGTCCAACTTTTATATTTTCCCCCTACATCAGCCTATATTTGTAATTCCCCTCCTCTTCCATTGTTATAAATCTTGTGGTTGGTATCATTCATTTTCCCAGTCCAATCAACACCTTCCATTGTATCTTAACTGTTCCATGTATATTTTCTCTCCCCAACTAGATTGGAAGCTCTGGGAGAGCAGGGATACATCTTTTTTTTTTTCATGTTCCCACTGATATCTAGAATAATGCTGTGCATACAGTAAGGTACTCAATATTTGCTGAATGAATGAATGAAACATTCATCAGTTTCATGGCAGATAAGTTCCAGTACGGGTTAGTTCAATAACTCCACAATGGAATAGCCAGTGGACTCATTACACCCAACTCTTAAATGACTGCCTCCTATTCTCCCAGTGTCTTAGTAAAGGTGCAAATATAGTTATAGATATCCAGAAATGCTACAAGGCTTCAGAAATGCCACTCTTGGATCAGGACTTGTGCTTTTAGATCATGCCAGCTACAAGTGGAGGAAGAAAGAGGCCAATGGTCCCAAGGAAGCAGACAATGATAAACATCCAGAGGAATATTCGATCAATCACCATGGCAACATACTTCCAGTCTTCCTTCACCTGTGGCAGAAAAACAATGCATCATGAAAGGAGCAGAACATTTGAGAAAGGTAGCACATGAATGTTTCCCCAAATGACAATGAGATAAATGTTTAACCTTGGCCACAGCCTAGGTGAGTGCTTACCATATTGAAGCCTTAGAAAGGATAACTTGTGAAAGAAGGGTTCCAAAGATGACCCCAGAAGCCAGTTTTTGTTTTAAGAAGCCTCTGCTATTCCAAGGCTTAAACAGCCTACCAATTCCTATAATCAGTCCCCCAATTTTTCCACAAATATTTCCTCAGACCCAACCCCACCCCCCCACCTCCTAGATAAGGGCTTCTTAACCACTTTGGTGTCATGGATCTCTTTGGCAGATTGGTAAAGCCAATGTACCCTTTTCAGAAATGTTTTAAAATGCATCAAATCAAATATATATTATGAAGGAAACCAATTGTATTGAAATTCAATTACCAAAACATCTAAATAAGTTCATGAACTCCCAGGTTAAGAACCCCTGTCCTAAAGGCTTTATGATTCTTTTCAACCCCAAAATTCTTTGATTGTGATTTTGAGTTTTAGATAAGAGAAGGCAGAGCTGTCCCCAGTGAAATGCAGTGTCCCCAGTGTAACCCAGTCCCCAGTGTCACCCAGAAAAACTAATATTCCCTACTGGATGCAGATGTCAAGGTGAGGGAAATCTCTAGCTATGACCTGACTTGTGGAATCAGGCTTTCAATAGTGATACATAAAAGTCAGCATCCTTCATTCTCATGAATGGTAGAGACATCACATTGCACCCAACTATATAAAATGGTCTTATGGCCTTTGGGCTATTCTGTTGTGGAGTTATTAGCCAGTTTTTAGATAGCTCTATCATAAAACTACAAATATTTTTAACCATTCCACAAATATTTGTTCAGTACCTGCTAAGAATATGACACCATATTTGATACCAGCAGATATATGAGAAAATGTATGTATGGTCCCTGCTTTCTGGAAACTTACAATCTAGTTGAGGAAATGAGACCTACATCAGGTTGCAATTCAGGGTTGTGTATGATTGAGAAGTGGACTTCAAAGAAGGAGACCGAGAACAAAAATTCCAATTCCACTGACTGAGAGTCTCTTTGAAGGCAATGTGGTACAATGGAAAGAGTGCTGAGTTTGGAATACTGAACTTGGGAGTCACAGAGATTTGAGTTTTAATCCTGGTTCTTCCACTTATCTATGGGATCTTGGGCAAGTCAAGTCACTTAATCTCCTTGAGGTTTCATTTGCTTAGCTATAGAATAGATGCTTCTAAGTTGGCCTCTAAGATCTTCTTCAACTCTAGATCTAAGAAACTATGAAATCTGATCTGGCGATGCCTTGCTTTTCTCCTATTCCCAACTTACCGAAAAATCAGCATCTTCAGTCCTCAGATGGTCAGCAATATAGTGCACACCTTCCAGGGCTTTTTGGATGCTGGGGGGCAGAAAGAATCCAGTCTCTGGTAGCTGAGACCCTGCCTTGGAACACGGAGACCCATGGTGATGACCACAGTGACAATAGAGGGTATCAATTACTGGTGATGAATGGTCAGAAAATTCCCAGCTTTCTTCCTCCTCTTCACCCTCTTTCCCATCCTCATCTACATTAGTGTCCAGCCAACGATGAGTGGTGCTGAGCTTTTGGCCAGGTCTGTGATGGAGCTCCAGGACAGGATGGGGCCGATTCATCCAAAGCCATCTAGGTATACAGCCCAGAAAGGCAACCCTCACCCAATAGGGCATAATGTGAGTTCCTGGAGAGCGGTGGTGAACATTGAGGACAAAGACAGTGATAACGATTGAGAGCGTCACAAAGATCATGGTGAAGAGAAGGTACTCCCCAATGAGAGGAATGACTAAGGAAGTAGAAGGGATGATCTCAGTGATGAGCAGCAAGAAGACAGTGAGTGACAAGAGGACTGAGATACAGAGGGTGATCTTCTCACCACAGTCCGATGGCAGGTAGAACACTAAGACAGTGAGGCAAGAGATGAGAAGACAAGGGATGATGAGGTTAATGGTATAGAAGAGAGGCAACCTCCGGATAATGAAGAAATAGGTGATGTCAGGATAGATCTCGACACAGCAATCATACTTCTTAGTATTGTAGGTGCCCACAGCATTGATGATAGCCCACTCCCCACTCTCCCAGTAATCTTTCAGGTCTACCATCTGTTCCATCTGCTCAAGATCAATCTTGGCCTTGTCATAGGTCCAGGAGCCAAACTTCATCTTGCAGTTCTGCTGGTCAAAGGGGAAGAAAGTCACATCAATGCTACAGGAGCTCTTATAGATTGCAGGGGGTGCCCACTTCACTGTACCCGTGAAAAACAGGTGAGCCTTAGTCATGTGAGTCACTGCAAACTCCCCATCAGCACTAGAAGAAAAAAAAGGGAGAATTAGAAAACCATCCACACCTTCTTAGGTCAGTCTTGGCCCAGAATAGCTGAGTTGGGTGAGGGAGGAGGTTAAAGTCCTTTCTGGCCATGTATATGGATTTTTCTGTAAACATTTAAGAATGCCTGGTCCCTAAATCTTTCTTTTGTGCTTAACTTATATAAATATAAAGATTTGTCATTGTTATACTCAGAAAGAGGCAAGTGGTAGAAGAGAGAATTGGCCTTGGCATCAAGAGAACGTAGTTTCAAGTCCTTCCTGCAAAACCTATGGGTTGTGTGATGCTGTGCAAATCACGCTATCATAGAAGAGTTGCCTATGTAAGTTGTTACAGAGGGCATTTCTTCTCCAGAAGTTCCTTGCCTTGAAAAAAAATCACACTTCCAGAACAATAATAAGTGTTCAGAGAGTGGAAAGTAGTCTAGATTAGGCTCTATATGGAGAACAGAGTGTGTAGGGGGACATTAAAAGATCAGGTTAGAAAGATAAGGATAAATTGTGGAAGGCTTTGAGGAGCCTAGACTTTATTCAGTGGATAGGAGGCCAAAAACCAAGCTATATTTCAAAATTAATCTGTAAGGATGTATAGGAGACATTGGAAGGGAGAAAAATGGCAGGAGTGGGGGCAGAGCAGGGAGACCACTTGAAGGATGTTAGAATACTACCATTTTGAGGTACTGAGGCAACAGGAATGGAAAGGAAGGGAGAAATTCAAGAAAGCTTGAGAATAAAGAATCAACACAACTTGGTAAAGGGGACTCCAGGGTTCTGCAAAGAGGTGCCTGGGAGAAAGGTAGGGATGACTTGCATCAGATCCTAAAGAAGGATTTGTCCTTGGAGAATCCTGGGAACCATTTCACATTGGGAGAAGTAGAGTCAACTCTTGACGACTGCCCTTATTACCCACTTTGTAGGATCAAGTCAAGTCAATAAAGCATTTATTAAGCACCTTAGTTCCAAGGACTGTGCCAAACAAAGGCAAAAGCAAAACAAACTTCCTGCCTTCAAGGACCTCACAGTCTAATGGGGGAGACAACTGCAACTATGTATCAACAAGGTTTATACAGGATAAACCCGAAACAATTATCAGAGAGAAGATGCTATGATTGAAGAGAACCAGGAAATGTTTCTTGCAGAGGGAGACCAGGAGGCAGAGATGAGGATGAAGAAGGTTCCTGTCATGGGGGCCGACCACTGAAAATGCACAAAGTCAGGAGATGGAATTGTCTGGCAGGTGTCACCGGATCTAAGAAAGTAAGATGTAGGGAGCAGGTAGGTGGCTCAGTGACTAGAGCGCTGCAGCTGGAATCAGAAAGAGCTAGTTCAAACGCAACTCAGATACTTAGTAGCTATGTGATCCTGGGTACGTCATTTAACACACCTCAGTTTTCTCATCTGTAAAATGAGCTGGAGAAGGAAATGGCAAAACACCTCCCCAAAAACCAACCCAAGTAGAGTCATGAAGAGCTAGACATGGCTTAAACAACAACAGCAAGTAAGTAAGTTAAGTAAGTAGTAACAGACGTGAGATGTAAGAAGACTGGAAAGGTTAAACAGAGGAGAAGTGAAAGGCGATCACTGGTGCTTATTGAATGGGGGTGGGGCAGGGGTATATGCTTTAGGGAAATCACTTTGTGACTGAATGAGAGACTTGAAACAGGCAATGGAACCAGAAGCCTATTGAAATAGTGCAGTTGTGGCGTGGTGAGGAATTGCACCACGGTGGTGGCAATGTTTTAGGAGAGAACCATCTGGTAGGAAGGTAAAAACAGTAGGATTTTGTGCCATATTGGTGGGGGCAGTAAGAGAGAGAGCGAAGAGTCTGGGAAGACTCCTATGATGCCGGCCTGGGGAAACAAAAGGATAGTGGAGCCCTCTACAGACCAATAGGAAAGTTAGGGTTGTAGGCAGGGGACAAAAGGGGGAAGTGTGAGGAGGTGGAGAGAAAATAGGGGAAGAGAGATCACGAGCTGAAAGGAAGGTTAATGATCATTCCATTGAACCCTTCTGTTTTACTGAAAAGGAAACTGAGGCCTGGAGCAGGGAAATCACTTGTCCAAGGACACACAAGTGATGAATCAGAGAAAACATATACCAGGTGCCCACTGGGAGGTAACAAGCAAAAATTAAATCCTCCCTCCTTTTTTACATGGCCCCGAGTCAGAGTTTCAGATGCCAAGGAAATGAGCTTAAAGATGAACAATTAAAAAAAAGTGTTAGAAGCGTTGTCTCCGTCTTTCTGTTGTTACTTAAAATTACCACTAGGTGGAAGCATAAACCTCATTGTTGCTTAGGAGGTATCATTTCAGCATCTGGCTAGATCAAGGGAGTGGCAAGCATTTCTTTCCCCTCCATGGCTTATTGTAGCTTGGGCATCTCCGAGGCTATGCCCGCAAAGCCCAGCATGTAGTGGAACCTACATGTGTGCAAAGGCTTTAAGGAGAGACTGGCAGTAGACCAAGGAGCGTCCAAAGATAGCAGCTTGTTACAGGGGAAAACTAAAACAGTTTGCTCCCTAAATAAAGGCTTCTTTGACTATGATGAACCAAGAAATAAATAGGAAATATCTATAGGTGATGTAGGGTGCTGGACCTGGAGTCAGGAAGACCTGGGTTCAAATCTTACCTCAGACTTTTACTAGCTGGGTGACCCTGAAAAAAATCACTTAAATCTCCTCCAGCCTCAGTTCCCCCAGCTGTAAAATGGCAATAATAATATCACTTATCTCCAAGAAGATTAAACAAAATATTGTTTGTGAAGTGCTTTGAAAAGCCTTAAAGCCCTATATAATATCAGCTATTGTCAATATAATTATAAAGGGGAAAAAGTATAAATTCCTTTGGGTCACTCCTGGAAACTTGGGCACATTTGTCTAAAATGCCAGGACCTGAGACTTTATTCAGTAATAGAGATCATCTAGTGCAATGAAATAATTTCTGTCTTTAGCATCAGAAGAATAAGGTTAGAATCTCAGCTCTGCCATTTAATGCCAGAGTTCTTGAATTCAGTCATGTCCAAGTCTTTGTGACCCCATGTGGTGTTTTCTTGGTAGAGATACTGGAGTAGTTTGCCATTTTCCTCTCCAGCTCATTTTGCAGATGAGGAAACTGAGGCAAACAGGTTTGGGTCACATAGATAGTGTCTGAAGCCAGATTTGAACTCAGAACCTCCTGACTCCAGGCCCAAGCTCTTCACCACTTCTCTGCGATTTAGAAGCGTAGAATAAAGAGACTGGATTAGATGAACTCTAAGATGTCTTCCAACTCTAAAGCTAGGATAAAATAAATTTAGCTTAGCAGCTGGAAGAAAAACAGAGAGGACTCTTCCAAAATTATCTGTCTGAGGGGTTTTAGATAGATAGTTTTGCTATTTTTTCCTCCTGCTACCTCTACCTCTCTCCCACCCCCACCTAAAAAAGCCACATTTAAAGTCAAAGTACATTGAACAAATCTAGATCTCACAGGTGACCCTAATGTTTCTTTAGGGCTCCATGGAAGTCAGATCTACTGCCACAGATGTGTCTCCTTCCTACTTCCTCTTGCCTCATTTTGGGGTTAGAAGTGGAAAAAAGCCCAGATGAACTATAGAGCTTCAAGGAATAAAATAGCTCACAAGTGATTGGACAAGTCCCTCAGTTTCCTCATCTGGTGATTAAGACATCATCATTGTTACCATCACCATTATCATCATCACCATCACCATCAATCAGTGTTTGCTGGACACATATATACTACACCCATTGCTGTGTACTTTAAAGGAGATGCAAAGATGAAAAAGACATTCTCCGTGCCATCAAGGCAATCTAGTTGAGGGTACAAGCTATACACAGCAGCAGCTCCAACTGGAACTATTACATGCACTAACCCCTCCCATATCCAGAGGGCAAAACCTGGTCAACAAATTCAGATTCTGGCTAAAAAGGAAGGGCTGCCTACTTGTTGTAGAGGACAATGTCAGGAACCCAGATCTTCTCTGAGGGGATCCGGATGGATGTGATGTTTCCATAATCAGCTGGGTTCCAGCGTAACTTGTAGTCACTCCACTCCTAAGCAGAAAAGAAAGGAAGTTTCAATTCAATTTAATTCAACAAACCTTTATAAGTATCTACTATGTGCCAAGTATTGTGGTAGGCCCTGAAGAGACAAAGATAAAAAAAAGAAATAGTTGTTGCCTCAAGGAACTTACATTTTTCAGGAGATTTGAGGGGAGTAACATGTTCACAAATAAATAAATAAAATATTTATAAAGTGAAAAGTAAAAGGGAGGCTCTCCTCAAGACATCTGAGTAAGTGGAAGAGGACCAGCTCTCTCACAATTATTTCAACATGGATAAGTAAAAGGAGCACCAGACAGAGAAATGCAAGAAATCCAAAGAGAGACTACGGTGAATTCACTTTGTCAGTCCAACTACACATAAAGAGGTTGAGTGCTAGGAAAGGACTCCAGCCAAAATAGACAGTCCAGCCAAGGAGCACAGTACATAGAAATCTTCTTGCATAGAGAAAAGGGCCTCAATTGGGTTGCTGGACCCTGAGTTGGGGCTCAGATGATTGTGAAGTTTAGATTAAAATGTCATCAATCATGGCTCTCCCTGGATCAGACCACTCTGATGCAGATCATCCCAAGTATGCTGCCCTCTGCAGACCTGTGTCCTATCTGCTAGACAGACTTTCTAGTGCATTGCACTGAGGTCCTTGAAAGATACAGCATGCATTATCCATACCCCAGATAAGATAGATCAATATCAAAGCAAGCCTCACTATTTTTTTTCCAGAAGTGCACAAAGCCTGGCCCCAATACAAAATTCCAATTAATGAAGTAAGATTTAAGAAACAAGTAAAAAGAAGAAAATACTGACAATAAACCAAGGTTTTGGAGTCAGGGATGTTCAAAGGATAAATCTAGCAGAAGGTAAGAATACACCTCATCTACCAATAAAAGCTTAAAGAAAATTACAAATTTTGCATAACCTGTACTGGAGTTCCTGAAAGAAATGAAGCAAGCATTTAAAAATGATGATATAAATGAAATAAGAACTCTGGAGGAAAGAATGAGCAAGGGGGAAAAGTTCTAGAACAAAGAACTGAAAAGATAATACATAGCTTAGTAAAGAAAGTTCAAAGTCATGCCCAAATAGTAGGTTCCTTGAAAATTAGATAGGATTGGACAGAATTCAGTGATTCCATGAGACAACAAGAAATATTAGAACTGAATTGAAAGGCTAAAAATAATCAGAAAACGTAAGGTATCTTCTACTAAAAACAACTACCCTGGAAAATGGGTCCAAGGAGAATTGTTCTAAAAATCATCAACCTGATAATCTCCACTAAATACAAAAGCAAAACCCTCAATGTCATATTTCAAGAATCATGAGTTAAAACAGCCCAGAGGCCAGAGTGAAGGTAGGATACAATAGTCACCTCCTGAAAACAAAGTAAATCTCTAAGTAAAACCTCCCAGGAATATCCTAGCCAAAATTTGTAACTTCCAGGTCAAAGTAGAAATAATATAGGCATCCATAAAGAAAAAGTTCAAATACTAAGGAGCCAAAGTCAAGAACACAAAAGACCTCTTAGACCACCATAAAGGAGAGCAGAGTTTGGAATATGACATTCCAGAAGGCAAAACATAGACATTTAAAAAAAAAAAACAAAAAACAAACTGGAACACTGAATATACTGCTGTGAGGGGAGTGAGCAGTATAGGCCTTTAATGAACAAAGGACTTTAAGATGTTGCAGATGAAGGTACCAGAGCTGAATAGATATTTTGAAATGCAAAGACAAGAATTAAAAGATAAATGTATTTGAGCAATTGGAAGGTATATGCGATGGTGAAACATTTATCTTCTAATAGGGGAAAAGTGTATCCTCAGAACCCTATTGTCATCAAGAATCATAGAAGGAGAGCAAACAAGGCAGAGTTCGTGGGAGAAGTTTTGTTATATTTTGATGTTTTTTAAAAGAAAAAAAGAAAAGAGAAAGAAAGAATATACTAGGGAAGAAATAGGGAAGAAAAGTATAGAATTTACTATCTCACATAATTAGGTCTAAATTCAAGGAGGAACAGATAGGGAGACTGAGATATAGATGAATTTCATTTTCAACTGAATTGGACAAAGGAGGGTCGAATACTACACAGTTACAAAAAGTTTGGTATAAAATTGAATTAAATATAATAGGGAGTCAGGCAGGCACTGAGAAATAGAAGGAGGCTAAGAGGGAAGGGAATTTTAGAGAAGGATTAATCAAAATAAATTACATTTTTGAAAAGTGAAGCATGAAGTATAGCATAAAAAGAAAGAAGGAAATAGCAAAAGCCTATGATCAAGGACTTGGAGAGAGAAAGAGAAGAGAGATAATAAAATAGAAGCAGTTTTCAAAAAATTATAACAAAATATAATGGAAGAAAACACACTTAACAGTCATAATTATAAATGTAAATAGGGTGAACACCCATAAATTGGATGGGAGAAAGCAGGATGAATTATAAAGCAAAATGTAACAGCTTGTTGATTACAAGAAATAGAAATAGAAAATTCACACAGTTAACATAAGGAACTAAAGCAAATGTATTATGCTTCAAGTGAACCCGGGAAAGCAAGAATAGCAATCATGGTTTCAGGCAAAGCAAAAATAAAAATAAACCCCATTAAATGAGATCAAGTGGAAAATGTCATTATGTTTAAAGGTAGTACAGACAGTGAATTCATATTACTATATGTATATACATACATGTGGACTGAAGGGCATAGAGCTTTTCTAGAGAGCTGCCACAAAATGGAGGAATCTAAATAAGGAAAAAAACTAATTGATTTCTAGAAAGAGACAGATAGTAAACTACAATAATCTGAGATTTCAATATATCCCTCTCAGAGAGAGAAAAATCTAATTAAAGGATAGTGAAGTTATGTTAGATCTCTGGAAATTACTATATGGGAACAGAAAAGAATAAATATACTTCTAGCTATGTGCAGCATCTTCACAAAAACTGACCATGTACTGGGATATGTAAACCTTGCAAATAAATTCAGCAAAACAGAACTATTAAACATAGCTTTTGCCAACCACAATGCAATTAAAATATATTCAACAAAGGACCTTTTAATAAAAGATTAGAATTAACTGAAGACTAATTTGCTTCTAAAAATTTTATGGGTAAAAGCATAAATCATAGAAACAATAGCATATTTCATAAAATAACAAGGCAAAATAAAAAAACTGTTGGAAGGCAACCAAATTTTCTTCAACAAAAAAGAAGGAACAGATGTATGAAATAGGCATGCAATTAGAAAAAAAGCAACTAGAAAACTAGAGAGAACCATTTCAGTAAATTGATGAAGTCTGTAGCCAAACTACAAAAAGTTGAGGTCATAGGAAAGGAAGTGAATATATCACTTGTAGGCAAACTACTAAAGAAATTTATCCCCCAAAGGGAGGGCAGATAGAAGATAATGAATAGCAGGGATTTTTGAGGATGAGGATGACAAAGCTATGCTTGTAGTCAGTGGAGAAGCAACCAGAAGGTAGAGAGTGAAGATTAGAAGGAGAGTGGGGATAGTAAGAGAAATTTGTTGGAGAAGATATGATGGAATGGAATCTCTCGTGCACGTGGAAGGGTTTGCCTTGGCAAGGATAAGGGTCAAGGAGAAGATGGTAGCAGATGGTAGCAGAAGGCATCTGAGTAATACGAGATGAAGAGAGGGCACTCTCAGTGAATGTACTCAATTTTTTCACTGAAATATGAGACCAGGTTCTCAACTGAGAGGATGGGAGTAGGAGGAGCTATCAGAGGCTTGAGAAGGAATGAAAAGTTTTAGAAAAGTTGCTGCTGTGCCTTGGTAAGACAGTCAGTGAGGTATGATTGTATTACCTTGTCTCAGTGAGAGCCAAATTGAGATTATGTCCATAAATTTGCAGCGAGCCCTGGTTTTGTGAGTTTTCTCCAGTCTCATTCAGCAGTATATGAGTAGGATTGGAGGCAGCAGATGGTGGAAGTAATCCAAGGCTGAGACTTAGTAGGTAAGGGCATGTTTGGGAAATAATAAAGAGACAAGGGATTCAAGAGAAGAGTGTGGAGATTAACTCATTCATCAAGGGATGAAGAGGAAGAGGGAAGGAGAATGTAGCCAGTGCATTGTTGATGTCTTAGGAAAGAACTAAGGGGTCAAGGGTTTGAAAACTGCAGTTAGGGTGAAGGACAGAGTGTGGAGTTGCAAGGCAGAGGGAAGGGGAGTATGACAATAGATCATAATCAGATAAAGGAATTTCAGAAGATGGAAACTTGGTCATTATGGAAGATGGAACACTTATGGATGATGAGTGGCAAGATTGCGGGTATGACCAGGAAATGAATAAATTGAGGAACTAGGAGGTCAGGGTGTTTAAAGCAGTGTTCATATGTATGTTAAAGTTCCCTAGTATGAAGGCAAGAGTTAGGAAGAAGAGAAACTGTGATCCACACACTGTACTCCTGAAGGAGACTGTCCTGAAGTTTAGTAGATAACAGCTATGAAAATTTTAATTGGGTAATAAATTTAGATTTGTATGGCCCTCAGAGGAGGAAAGAGGTTACTGAGCGATCATGGTAGGGGGAGAGCCTGGAAGTGGCAACGGGGAACAAGGGACTATTCCTACTCCCCGACCATGATCCTCATCACAGTGGGGGACTTGAGTAAAAATGCAACCAGTGCTGAAAAGGATGGCCAGGAAGTGTTCCTTCAGAAGACAGTCAGGTCTCAGTGAATACAAGAAGATAGAAGAAATTAGAAAGGAAAAGGTGAAAATAAGTTTGTTACCTATGGAGCCGGCATTCCAGAGAGCATTCCAGAGAGTGGATAGCTTTAGAGTAGGATGTTAGGCAAGGGGAGGAGGGTAATGGGAATAAGGGAGCAGTTAAAGAGGAATAGAGAATGAAATTGAAACAATGATATCTGGGGGTTCAGAATCATTGGGATGGGGAGGGTATGACAGGGTGGGAGTTTGTTAATATCAAGAACTGAGTTATGAGAAAAGAGTAGCTTATGTCTGGGGGCTCAGACTTGAGGCAGAGTCATCTCAGGATGTCAGGTAGCAGTGTGTATCTGGAAAGGGGAATGGGGTACTTGCTCCAAGACAGGATAAAACAAAGCAACTGGTGCATAGATAGGAAGCTGGAGAGGGTGAAAGGAGGGAATGAGATGGAATGGATGGCCCAGGCAGTCTAGGATGTTTTCCTCCTTCTCTAGAAGGTACTTCCTTTCTTACAGACAAGGGAACTGATGAAGATGGAGTCTTGTCCATATTCCTCAGAAGTGGTACAATGTTTGAGCACACAGTAGGTGCTTAATAAATGCTTCTGAATTGAATTGAGAAATGAGGGATAGGCCTGCATGATAACTGTCCATGAGATTCTTGGAAACTCCAAAAGTTTTCCCTAGAGATTCCTGGCTCTTTCTTTTGGGCCTCTTGCCTACAAGGGCAAATTTACCTCTGCAGAGGGCAGAATCTCACCTGTTTCAGCCAGACATTGGTCGTCATCATCTGATTCTTCTCATCCTGGTTTTTGGGTAGAGAGAAACAAGAGAACTCATTCAATGTGAAGCAACTGAACCAGACTGGAAAAGGGGACAATTGCTGATAACAGGCTCCCTCACCAAAGGCAACACCCAGTACTTCTCAGTTACCCTGCTACTCCTTAATCTCTCCTGGGAACACAATGGCAATGTTTTCTATCCCACTAAAGAGTACACCCATAGGAGTAGATGTGACAAGCAGTGGCAGATTCCACCACCACTTGGATTCAGTTTTCTTCTCCACCCACACAGCTATGTCCGCCTTCCCTCACCTTCCTAAAGTAGGCTTCCAAGTATTACATGTTTTTAAAAATTTTTATTTATATCTTGTGTTTTTATATCACCTATATGCCATAGAATGTCCATCACTTCTTTCCCCTTCTGGGGAGCTCCCTTTATAATAAAGAATTTGAAAAAGAGAAAAACAATTTAGCAAAGTTAACCTATGTAGTGAAAAAAAAAAGTCTGACATCTGTAGAAACACTAGTTATAGCAATAAGACAAGAAAAAGGAGGAAAGGAGATGATTTTTCATAATATCATATCTTTAGGGGGAAAGGGTCCAAGCTAAGTCACACTGAGTTGTAAAATTAGCTACAACTGAGTGGAGCTGAAGTAGGGAGAAGGGTCTGGGTTGGATAGGGATGGGTAAGACTGAAAAGAAAAGGAAACACACAGAATGGAAGAGAAAGGACCATTTGGGTGGAACAGAGAGCAGTTTGAGTGCAAAGTACAGAACCACCCTGGTAGGGCTGAGCAGGAGAGTCCCATGTTGGGATAGAGACTCACCACATCAATGAGTTGGGCAATGGAGAGCCCAAAGCGAATGATCACCACATCAGAGGTGTTAGGAACTGGGCGTGACCAGCGATTGTAGCCCGTAAAGAGGTGTTTGAAGAGGCGGTCTTCAGCAAGAGCATGGGAGCTTTGCTTTTCTGGAGCTGTAAGGGAAGGCAGAGAAGAGTGTAGACTCAGAACTGGAGGAGACTTTACAACTCAACCCCTTCATTTTGCAGAGTAAATTCCAGATCCAGTGGGTTTTCCTTTGTATCATACTGTCTCTCTCTAGTTGATCATCCATGTTCTCCTCCCTCCTTAGTGTGCATATCCCCCATAGCACTCCCCAGGATCTCCTTTTCTTCTCTAACTTCACAATATCATATGTTCCCATGGTTCAAGTATCACCTCAACTCAGATTACTCCTAGTTGTAGATCTTCATTTCTTTACTAAATTCCAATCTTGCATCATTAATTATCTGCTGGATATCCCTTCCAAGATGACTTATGGGCATCAGAAACTCATGTGACCAAAATAGAATTTTATTTCTTCCCCCAAAAACTTACTTTTCCTCCAAACTTCCCTATAGATCTTGAGAGCACCACAATTCTTCCAGTCAGTCAAGTTCATGCCTTTGTAGTCTTTCTATACACTATCCTCTCCTTCACCATGGCCCCTACCCCCTTATCCAACTGGTTGCCAACTCTTGTTGATTCTATATCCTTGATAGCATTTATATTTAGTCTCCTCTCTACGCATGTGACAATGACCCCAGCTCAGGCCTCCTCACTTTTCTCCTGAACTATCTGCAATAATCTCCTGATCGATCTCCTTGCTTCCATCTCTTCTGCTCTCCAGTACATCCTCTATACAGTGGTCAAAATGATCTCCCTCAGTCATAGGTCTATCAAAACATAAAAGCCTGACTTTGTCAGGCTGTAAATGTCTAAGTCTTACATCATCATTGCCTTGCACATTGTGCTTCCAAAGAGTACACGTTAAGGCTCACATTTATAGGCCACATTACAGTTCAACAAAGTGCATTCTTCTCAACAACCTTGAGAGATAAGTGGCATAGATATTATCATCCCCATTTTATAGCTTTGAAAAGAGGCCCCGAAAAACTAATTGTCAGTAAATAAACATTTATTAAGCACCTACCATATGTCAGGCAGGAAAGTGAGGTGGCTAAGGAGATAGAGCCCTGGGCCTGGAGTCAGAAAATGCCTCAGACACTTACTAGCTCTGTGACCCTGGGAAAGTCACTTAACCCTGTTTGCCCCAGTTTTCTCATCTGTAAAAATGAGTTGAAAAAGGAAATGACCAACCGCTCTGGTGTCTTTGCCAAGAAAACCCCAAATGGGGTCACAAAGAGTTGAACACAACTGAAACAACTAACCGTAACAAATATGCCAGGCACCGTGCTCAAGTTCTGGGCACTTTGTCCTGGTTGTGGGGCTAGTGGGTCCTCTTTGTAAAGCTGCCTGGCTCCTCTTTGAGGAGAGTAATACCCAAGCTCTGGAGTCCGAGAACTCTGATCAAATCTGGCTTCTGTGTGACTCTGGGCAAGTCCCTTGCTCTACCTCAATTTCCTCATCTACGAAACGAAGGGATTGAACCCAATGACCTCCAAGATCCTTCTAGCTCGAAATCTAGAGGCAGAGCTGAGATACACATTGGGGCCTCCTGATTCTAAAGGCAGTGTTCTCTTAACCATACTTCACCTCCTTCACCTCACCCCACCTACCCACCTCTAAGAAAAAGTGATCCCTAAACAAGGATAAATGCTTTATACCCTGTTGGGCTCTAGGCAGTCTTCACTGTTTGGGTCAATATATCATCAGCCTCCAAATGATTGCTAGTCTTTTTTCCTAATCTGGGTCAGTAGCCTCAAACTACCAGTTAGCCACAGCACAGATCTCAAGCTGGTAACTATGGGCATATTGATGTAGGTAGCTCTCGAGTGACAAGTGTTTGACTATCTGTACTTGCACATGCATGTACACACACACATATTTTGTTCTACACATGTGATTTCATCACTCCTAGTGGAGAAACTCCCTCTCCCAACGCAAATAGACAATCATGCTATAACTTAAAATCCCTAGCCTAAAAGGCCAAGGTCTCCCAGTGCATCCTGGGTCATCTCCAGTCATCTTGATGAATATCTGGTCAATGGATTCAGATGGCTCAGGAGGAGAAAGTGAGGCTGTGACATGCACAGCCCTCCCTCACTCAAAACAAAGTCAAATGCAAGTCATGTCATCGTTTCTCTGATAGCATGGTCCTCTTCGAAGAAAAAAACAAAAATTGAGGGTAAACACAACTTAAAATCTGTAAGAGCTGCCTGGGCTACTGAAGGGTTAAGTGACTTGATAGACTCCACCAGTCTGAATCAGAGGCAGGACTTGAATCCAGGCCATCCTGGGTGACTCTTTGCTATTCCACACGGGCTCTCAAGAAATCTCAGAAGTTTATTAAATAAAGGTAGTAATAACATAGGAATGGGAAGAGTGATGGACATGGAGTTGATTTTCAAATCCTTCTTCAGACATTCACTGGAAGGGTGATCATGAATAACTCCTCTAACTTCACTGAGCCTTAGTTTGCTCAAATGTACAATGGGGATAATAATTCTTGTTCTCTACCTGCTTCATAGGATCCTTGTGAAAAAAAAGCACTCTTTATATTTGGTTTGTCCACACCTATGATTTCATGGGTATGTAGAACTCCATCTGATTTCTGTGTTCTGTATGAGTTTTCAGTGAGAAAACTCCTCCAACACTGAATGCACCATATGTTTTCAGAATTTTCTAAAAGGCAGTGAGAGGTTAAGTGATATGTTCAGGGTCACATAGGTAATATGTGTTGTAGGTAGAATTTGAACCCAGATTTTCCTAACCCTGAGGCTAACTTTCTATATGTTATAGAATATATGCCTCTCATTTGTGAATATAACTAATTAAGGCCACTTACCTGCCAAGCAATGGGATGTCAAAAGGAAGCACCATACCACAAGTTTCATGATGGATGGAAGTCTAAAGGTGAGGTGACTCATACTTTGGAAGGTCAGAGAGCTGGTTTCTCCTGCAGATCAGAAAGTGGGTTAATTATTGGATGGCCAGGCCTTTGTTGGTGGGCTAAGCTTGAGTCTAATTTTCCTGGGTAGTCTTTGGGAAACTCTCTAGTGCAGATCCTGAGGGTCAGGCAAGGGATGACTCAGAGAAGTCCTCTAGGAGGACTCAAGGATCTTCTTCCTGGAAAAGTCAGGCACCCTATTGCAGGTACCTTCTCTTGAATGTATCCACTCCTTTGTAGTCACATCACATGGGTTCAGACTCCTATCATCTCTCTCTTAGAACACGGTGATAACTTTGCAATTGGCCTTCTTCAGTCTTGCCTGCTCCAGCACATTTCCATATTACTGCGAAACTGATATTCCTAATTACAGTTCTGACCATGCCATTCCCTTACTCAGATAGCTTCTGTGGCTCCCTACTGACTCCAGGGTAAAATACAAGTTCCTCAGACTTGGCATTTTAAAATCTTAGATTGACTTTTGTCCAAATTTTCTTTCTTTTTTTAAAATTATAAACTTGACAACATGAACAATTCCATATAAAAGAACAGAAAAGAAACTATATATAAAACTGTGAATCCCTATTATATAAGCTTGTTTGCTTTAAAGAATGTATTAAATCAAACACAGGGTTACCAACATTGCCCTGCCTTTTTCTCTCCCCTTCTGAGCTAACTTTTGTTCTCTATTGTGCATTTTAATTGCTTCACTGATACTTTTTTCCCTTCTTTTTTTTTGTCTTTCTATCAATATCTTCCCCAGTGCTCCTACGTAAGAACAAAAACCTCCCTTTGTAACAAGTAAGAGTAGTAGCAAAAACAGATTCATCCATAATCATTTCTAAACACTTCTGGTTCACACACTGCACCTGCGGTCCATCACCTTTCTGTCAGAAGGTAGGAAACTGTTCATCATCGGTCTTCTGGAGTTAGGATCGATCATTACATTGTTCCGAGTTCATAAGGCTTTCAAAGTTGGTTTCCTTTACAATATTGCAGTCATTATGTACTATAAATTGTTTTTTTTTCTGGTTCTGCTCACTTTACCCTGCATCAATTCATACAAGAATACCTAAGGTTTTTCTGAAACCATCCTTTCATCATTTCTTACTGTGCAATAATATTCTATCCCATACTATACTATCCATTCCATACTATATTTTGTTCAACTATTCACCAACTAGTGAGCATTCCTTTAGTTTTCTGTTCTTTGCTATAGCAAAAAGCATTACTATAATTTTTTGTATATAATAGTCTTTTCCCTGTCTTTGATATATCTTTTTTTTTAACATCATCTCACTTTTAAATATCTCTCTCTTCTCTTCTAGTTAGCATCCCTTGTAGCAAAGATGAGACCAGGTGACAGAGAGATACAGAGAAAGACAGAGACAGGGAAAGCAGGTCAGCAAAACTGACACATCAGCTAAGTTTGACAGTATATTCAGTTGCACACTCACTGTCTCCTCACTTCTATCAAGAAAGGAAGGAGGTCCATTTTCTCATTTCTTCTGCAAAAGCCAATTTGGTCTAGCAATCTAACAGTTGGGGTGGTTTGGACCAGCTGTTCTCTGAGGTCTCTTCTGTCTCTGAAATCAGTTGATGATGTTTGACTCAGAGAAAGGAAGACCTATGGAGTGACAGGACAGCTGTATTCAAGGTTTGATGGGCTGGCACACAAAGGGATCAGCTTTGTTCTGCTTTACCTAATGGGTACAGGTTGCAGTCAGGCAGATTTGCAATAAATATAAGGAAGAAACTTCCTAACAATCAGAGACATATAAAAGTGTAATAGGTTCAGGGCCTGGGGAAGTGGGGTAACTCTCCCTCAAGGGCTTCCGGTTAGATACCTATTTGTTGGAGATACTGTATAGAGTGTACTCCTTCCAGTACAGGTTGAACTAAATGACCCTTGGTGTCCTTTGCATTTCTGGGACTCTGTGCATCTCACTGGGGTCACTCAAACTCTGTGTTCAGAATAAAATGAGAAAATATCTTCCACCCATGAGATTTACACCTACCTTGCTGGGGAGAGGTTAAGGCTTGCCCAGGGCCACTCAGCCAATACGCATCAGAGGCAGATTTTGAACCCCGGTCTTCCTAAGTCTAAGGCCAGCTCTTTATCTCCTTTACCATGTTGCCCCTAAGAAAGGACATCTTTTTTCTGGAAAAGAACCTATGATTTCTTTAATGCATACAAGTCATGGTGAAGAAATTCCCTCCACCCATGCGTGCTATTTGCTTGTCAACCTCAACGCAGGTCATCCTGACCCCAAATCTGACTCTTTATTCATTATGATACTGGATCTCATCATGATGAGGATGAGGATGAGAAGCCACATGATTCAGGGGATAGACAGCCAGCCTCAGAGTCAAAGAGACTGGGCTCAGATTCTGCATCTGACACCTGCTGATAGGTACAGGACTCTCAGCAAGGCATTGAACTTGTCTGTGTCCCAGGAACCTCTCTCAACACTCTAAGCTGCCAGAAAGATGACAGTTTACTTTGACAGTGAGAGTTTTCTCACTAGGAATTCCTCAGTAAAACCACAGGTATGAACAAATAAGGATAAGCAGATTAAGAGATGACACACAGTCACATTGTTCTGTTGGAACCTTCAAAATGTTGGGAGAAAAAATAGGAAGGTATGAATGGGTTGCAATCTGCATTGCTGGAGGGAATCACAAGCTGAGAAGACCACAGATACACTTAAGTATTTACTTGAAGGACTGAGTCTTTAGGAGAAGCCAGGATTGGATTATTTACCAAAGGTAGGTTGGGCAGGTAGTGTGGTATAATGGGTAGAGTGCAAGACTTGGATTCAGATATTCCAGGGATTAAACTCCTCTATCAAATATTTGTTATCTGTATGGCCCTAGGCAAGTCACTTAATTCTCTGAATCTCAATTTCCTCATCTTTGAAATGAGGATAATAATAGCACCCACCTCACAGGGGTGTTGTGAGAATCGAGGGAGTTAATATATATAAATTACTCTGTAAACCTTAAAACACTATAGAGATGGCAGCTATCATTACTATTCTTCACAATGGGCTGCTAGATTCGCCTTTCTACACAAACTTTACAGGTAGCTGGCAATCTATATAATAGCAGTTCTAGAGTAACCTTGGGAAGAAATTTCCTTCCCATGAACTAGAGCACATAATGACTAGGGAAGAAAAGAAGCTTTCCCCAAATCGGAGGGAATTTCTCTGCCATGCCCCATCAGGCAGGAGGAAGAACCTTCCCCAACCTGGCTCTCAGATGTTGTGAGCAACTGCTAATGAATTTAAGGCAACTGAGTGGTAGCAGGGACTAGAGAGATCCTTGCCCATTAGCAGATAGTTTAATCTGCCTAATGTAGCTGTGAGGAACATGGATATTATAGCCCCAATCCAAACCACCCTGTGTGTTAAATCAACTGCCAGGCTTCACATAATCTTTATTGCTTTTGGAGAGCCTCTATCAGTGGTCACCCCCCACACACACATACACACATGCACATGCTTCACCCCCGTTTCCCTCAGAAATTGACTCTACTCCGACTTTCTAGCTGGGATGTATGTAAAGTTTACCTGTCTGACAGGGAAATGCTGATTAGGAAGGAAGAGAAAGAAAGAGAGAGAAAGAGAAAGAGAGAGGTAGAGAGGAAGGAAGGAAGGAAGGAAGGAAGGAAGGAAGGAAGGAAGGAAGGAAGGAAGGAAGGAAGGAAGGAAGGAAGGAAGGAAGGAAGGAAGGAAGGAAGGAAGGAAAGAAGAAAGAAAGCTTCATTATTTTCAGATACAAATGATGACCAAAGCTACGTTTTCAGAGGGCCTAAATTAATGGTGCCTAAGAATAACAGGCCATGTGACTTTTCAATTAAGCTGGAGCCCATGGGCCTCTCTCAGACCCATGGGGGCTCACAAGTGGCAGGCTGCATATCTGCCCAAGAAACCAGGAATGTCCTTCTTCATGGCTGATGCCCTCTTCTAAGCTTCAAGTTTATCCTTCCTTGTATGTTCAGTCAATTGAATAATTCAGCTCTCAAATTAGCCAACACTTGACTTGTCTCTGCATGTGATGTTAGAGCAGGAAAAATTCAGCAAAATCCCTTTTTCTCATATAAAATTCATGACCTTCACCTGACTCGGTGTGCATTTCTACTGTGAAAGTGATGGCACTGCAGGCACTCTTTGAGATTTAGAGGAGCAGCAGAGATCTTAGTGGAGCTGAAGTCAGCCTCTCTGAAAGACTATTGCTCCTCTACCCCTTGTAATAGCCTGAAGATCATTGCCCCTGAGGTGCTACACATTACCCTCTCTACATCTTTCCTTTCCTTCAATCCAACATGTGATCTCAAATCTTCTATTAACAAAATCTGAAGTAAGGAGATTTCACTGTATGCCCAGTCAAAGCAGGGACAACAGTCTTGTAGATCATGGATCACAGGATTATAGATTTCTAATGAGAAGGGACTTTAGAGATCATGGGATTCAACCTCTTCCTTTTACACACGTGGAAACTAAATCTCAGAGATGGAAAGACCCTTACAGGACAAGGAACTGAACCCTCCTTTTTTGCAGATGAGGAAATTGAGGCAAGAGAGACTAAGTGATTTGCCCAAATCACACAGTAAATGACAGAGGCATCATGTGAGATCAGGTCCTTTTGCCTCCAAACCCACTGCTTTTCCTAGCATGCTGTGCTAGCTGACTTAGAGAACATATTCCTTAGAACTACAAAAGGATGTCCAGAAGGCTAGAAACTCAATGGAATGAGCCAATGGTTTGGATATTTGGACGATTGGAACAATAAATACAAAAGTCTGACACTAATTCTGGTGTTGAGTGGATCTGTCTCCTCACTGTGATGGGTGAGGACACACCTGAATGTGAATATGGTCACAACCCACTGTTCATCAACCTGACTTCTAACCTTCTCAGAAAGGACCTGACAAAACTAAGCTGCCTTTTCACTAGAAAACTATGTCTCAGTTCTCTCCTAAGATCCATTCATGGATGGCACCTTGACAGTCATTAGCTACAGAGTGAGAAATGGTCTCAGAACCACGGGATAGTGGCATGGAAAGGTTAATCAGGGATCATAGCAAAGTGTTAAGACTCAGATGGGATTTGCCTGTGCAATTGCCTTCAAGCAATATCCTCCCTTCTCACCGCTGGCTCTTAGATGGGCCAGCTCCAATCAAGGCTCAGATTAAGTGCTATAAGAGACCTTTCCTGGTCCTCCAGTCTTTGGTTCCCCACTCCATCACCATTACTTTGTTTTTAATTTTGTATCTATCCTGTTTTGAATTATGTGTCTATACATTATTTCTCCCTGTAGAATGTAGGCTCCTTGAAGACAGGAAATTTTTTTGGTTTTGTATCATAGCACAGTTGAATTGAGTGTATTTTAATGGCCATTCTGTAAATGGAGAGCTAAGGCAACAGAAGATACTAAGTTTCTCTACACCAGTCTCCTACCCCTCTACCTTGTATGAATTTGAAACCATCCTTGTCCACATGGGCATGAATAGTAATTTGTGAACTGTGGATGTCCCCCACTCCTAAAATTCTGTTTGAACTTAGAAGATGATGAAATCTGAAGACATGAAAGTTACCTCCATCCATACTTGCTGGTAGGCAGCCCAGGGCATGTAATGTAAAGATAAAAACCACAAAAGGGAGCTTTTAGAGAAAAGAAAAGGAGATAAAACATGGGGAACCAGAAGAGGAGAAAGCATAGGCTCGAATCTAGGACCAGAAAGGACCTTGGAGGTCATTGGATCCAAACTTATCTCTCATTGTACAGATGGAGAAACTGAGGCCCAAAGATGTTAAGAGGTTTGTTCACAACCACACAGGTGTTAAGTGAGAGTGACAGGACATAAATTCAGAGTCTCTGACTCCAGAGCCGGCTCTCTTTCCACTGTACCACTCAGACTCCCCGTAGTATGATGGAGCCCATGATGCAGCTTAGGAGAGACCCCCCAGTTCTGTTTCCAAGAAAAGGAAAGACTGGTTCAAAATTACTTTGTTGTTATTGTCAAGTTATCTTTCAGCTGTGTCCAACTCTTTATGATTCCATTTGGCAAAGATCCTGGAGCATTTGCCATTTCCTTCTCTAGCTCATGTTGTAGATGAGGAAACTGAAGTAAGTTAAGTGACTAAGCTAGGGTCATGTAGCTATTAAGCGTCTGATGCCAGATATGGCACAGATCTTCCTGTCTCCAGGCCTAGGAGTGACCATCCAGCTGCCCATGCTAAATCTTTAGGTAATGTCAAGTGGACTTGTCATTATAGAATTCATGCCTTAAGTATAAGTTTTGTGTTCTCCATACCCATTTGAATCCCAATACTTAGTGCTTACTACCTGTGTGACCATGGGTGAGTTGCTTTACACCTTTGGACCTCAGTTCCAAAATAAGGAAACATGGATTCCATGACCTCTGAGACCTTTTCTAGCTGTAAATGTCTGCTCCTTTTAAGTGTTTTTCAAGTTGTAAAAAACCCATAAAAAAACCAAACCTATAAAAAATGCCAGCTAATTATTACTCCTCTTCTTGGGGCAGGCAGGTCTGATTGGGATCCTGATGTCACATTCCAAGTTCTAATCTGGGAGTAAATGAGGATGTGATTATGGCAGAGAAACTCCATTTGCACTGAGATGCCCATTCTGGAGGAAGAAGTAAAACAAACCTGCTGAAAAACAAAGCAGGAGAGGTAATAGGTTATCAAGAAGGAATATACTTGACAAGGTACTCCCTAAATGCTCAGTTCTAATCACTTAATCCTCCCTGCTGGGAGCTAGTATTTCACTCAAACCTTCCAGATAGTTCTAAAGATTTCCTGGGAACTCTCAAGTTTCCTTAGGAATCCATGCCAGTTTCTTTCAGTCCAGGTATGAAGAAACAGGATCCCAGGATTGCAGAGCAGGAAGGGATCTCTGAGGGCCTGACTCCTAACTGAAGCAGGAGCTTTCTCCATAAGACTGAGAATGTGGGGTATTGTGGAAAGAATGCCAGACTGAGAACAGAGGTTACTTGGGCTGTGCCTTTCTCTTGGATTGCTCTCTTAATTTCTACAACCACTGGCAGGTCTGGTCATCAGAAGGCAATGTCTACCACTTCCCTCAGAGTTCTAGGGGTCCCCTGAGAAATTGGGATTTTTAATAAATTTCTCAGGAGTTCCCTACAATACAGTGTGACTGACTGAGCATACGACACTAATTAGGAGACCCACCACAGCACTGGATTTCCAAGAAAGGGCTGGTTCAAAGTAATTTTGGTGTTAAGTCGTTTTTCAATTGTTTCTAACTCATTACCCTATTTGGGTTTTTCTTGGCAAAGATAATAGAGTAGTTTGCCATTTCTTTCTCCAGCTTATTTTACATATGAGAAAACTAAGGCAAATGAGGTACCTATGTGCAGGGAGGGTAAAAAGCCCAGAAGAGGAAGAGGCAGATCTTCAAATTCCTGCTTGACAATTTGACAGCATCCTGTAATTTAATTACCCTAGTCCTCAAGGCTTTGACCATAACATTTACAAAAACAAAACCAATCAAAAGTCATCATATTTCCCACCTGTCTTCCCAGAAGACAAGAAAATTCAGATTGGGAAGAAAACAGCCTCCAAAGTCAAAGTCTCTCACATCACCTGGACATATGAAGTCAAGTCTATAAGATACAAGCAAACACCATGGTGTATACACCTGGTTGTAGAGGCAACATAAATTCAAATCCCACCTTTTACACTGACTACCAGTGTTAGTCACAACCCTCCTCGGCCTCAGCTTCCTTAACTTGATAATAAGGAGATTGGAGTAGTTGACCTCCAAGGCTTTTTTCCAACTCTGCATCTATGAAATCTCCATCTTCTCCACATTTTGTTTAAGGAACAAGTCTTTATTTGGACATTCAGACAAAGTGAGAAGAGCTTACTTATTCTAGGACCAGATGTTTAGAACTATGAAGGAGAGAAGAGACCATCATGCCTTGCCAAGGATTACACAGGTGAGAAGAGATAGAAATGGAACCTTAACCCAGATCCACTACCTGCAAATCCAGCTCTCTTTTCACCACATCCAGCTGGAGGTGCTGGAATGGCAGGAAATGGCAGAATGGAAAATGACAGAATGATATTTTTCTCTCAGGGGATTCTGGGAATAGGACAAGATGGATCAACAGAATAGGATAGATTTTAATATTTTCTTATAAATTCTTTATGCATTGCTTCCTTTGGCCCTTTGCGTCTATGATTTGCCCCTTCACCCTGCTGTTTCCCTAGTCAATTCCTACCTATCCTTCAAGGCTCAATTGAATTCCTTCCTATTCCAGGAGCCCTTATGACCAATCCAGCCCACCCCTGGGTAGCATCACTCTTTTGGCATCTTCCCATAAACCATTTACTGTGGTTAGTCAATGTGGAAACTTCTAGAGGATAAGAACAATGCCTTTGCCTGCCTAGCATAACATATAGCAGCTGCTCAAGAAAAATTTGCTGATAATATATTGTGAAACTCCTTGAAGGCAAAGACAACTTTATTTTGTCTTTATCTCCCCAGCATATAAGACAGTGCCTGCAATGTATTGATGGACTGATCAGTGGATAGATGGACGGATAGATAGCTCATGGATTGCCTGAAAGTTCTCATATCTGGAAGCTCTCCTCTTCACCTCCCCATTCCCCTCTCTGTCTACCCCTTCCTTCCTCTTCTCTTCTTTCCTCTCTTCTCCCTTTTCCTCCCCTCTCCTTGTCTCCTCTCCTCTCCTCTCCCCTCCCCTTCCCCTTTCTTCCTCTCCTGTCCTTTCTTCTCCTCTCCACTCCCTCCTCTAATCCTTTCCCTTCCTCTCCCCTCTCCTCCCTTCTCCTCCCATTTCCTCTCCTCTCCTTTACTTTCCTATCTTCTCTCTTTTCCTCTCCCTTCCCTTCTCTCTCCAACCCCTCCCCTTCTCTCCATTTCTTTCTTCCCCTCTCTGCTCCCTTACCTGGCTCTCCCTCCCTCTCCTGTCTTCTCCCCTCCCCTCTTCTTCTTTCTTCTCTCTCTTTCTCTCCTCTCCTCTCTCCTCTTTTCCCCTCATTCTCTCCCTCCTTTTCTCTCTAATCCTTTCCACTCTTTTCCTCTTCCCTCTATTCTCTCCTCTCCTTTCCCCTTCTCTTCCCCCTTCCCTTTTTCTTTCCTCCCCTCTCATCTCTTCTTTTCTCTTTGAGAATGGGACTAGTGACCTGCTCCTTTGACTGCCTTGGAGGAAAGAATTTCCCTCATCCCTTTTCATGTTGACTACAAAAGCCCTTCACGTGAAGTGTACCCTGCAGAACACAGAGCTTCGTTAAGTCTCTAGGATTCATGCCATCAGCAGGCAAAATAACTCAGTAGACCCCTCATTTTCTTGAGTCTGCTTTACAATTCATATCATCTGTTGCTACTCTCACTGAGCACAATAAAGAACGGGAAGGGAGATGGGCCATGCTAAGAATGGGACTTTAAGGAGGGGGAAATGTATCCTCCCTCCATAAAATAAGGTTTGATTCTGCTGGAACCTGGGTTCAAATCCCAATTCTGAAACTTACAACCTATGTGCCCATGGGGAAGCTACTTTACCTCCCTGAGTCTCAAAATTTACTCATTTGTAAAATGAGGAGGCTGGATTATGTGATCTCTCTAGTCCCTTCTGGAATTCTATAAATTCAGAGGAATCTGAATTTATAGAATTCCAGAATTGTAGCCTGTCAGAGCTGGGTCAGACAGTTTGATTAGATTCATCTCTCCACCCTCACCCTTAAGGTTATGAAACTAAGGAAATGACTCGTTCAAGGTCACACAGCCACTATCTGTGTTAGTGGTAAGCCTGGGAGCTCCATCCCAGGCTTTCTGATTCCAAGGCCAGTGTTGCTGCAGTTAGATTAAAATGCTGATTTCCTTCCACTTCTGTATGGGGGGGGAGTGGAGAGATAGGGGAGAGCTTGTCAGGAGGGTAGGGTCAGATAAGGAGCAGTAAAGAGTCAAGTAAGTTAAATTACACTCCAAATGGAACCAGCAAAGCTAAGAAGTCCGGGTGCTTCCAGAGGGTTCGTAAGGAAGCAAGCTTCTATTCACACTGGAGCAATCTCAGTCTGAGAACTGTGGGCTCCCAGGAAATCGCTCAATCCAACCTCCTCTTACAAATGAAGAGTGGGTGGATATATAAGAAGCACTGGTCAAATCTCCTCCCTCTCTTATCTGAAATGATTAACCTATGGGGGCAAATTCATTAATTTATAACTGGAAACCAAAAGAGGAAATTGTTCCAGATGTTTGCACTAATTGTCCTTTGCCTAAATGCAAGAAAAATATGAGTAGGGAAAGGACATATTCCTTTGATCCTTCAAGGAGAGACCTTGATTGGCTGGTTTCTGTACATAAATGGACATGAGTACATAGTACTTTATATGAGTAAGGTAAGGTTCTTACTGAGAGTGGGTTGTTTTTTTTTTCAGACCTCTCCTTCCACACTTGGGTTTCAATGATCTCCACCCACCTCCCACCCCTAGCCCATCACTCTGGCCTCCTGGCTTCATTCTAGTCAAGTCATTTTCCTCTTGATTCCTAGTTTGCTTCTGTTCTAGCCCTTTTGTATTCTCCCACACTGGTCTGTGTCACAATGAATTCCTTCCTTCCTCGTGGGATCACACATTCAGAGTTAGAAGGGACCTCAGGGGTCACCTGGTTCAACCTCACAATCCCACCCCCAGCCTGCATCTTATAGATGAGGCCCAAGAAAGCAAAATACCTTTCTCAAAGGCATTATTGCAATAAGTGGCAGTGCTTGGATTTGAACCCAGGTCACTAGAGCAGTATCATGGATAGAGTTCTAGGTCTTTAGTCAAGAATAATTATAGTGTAATAATTAATAGCACCTCCCTCCCAGGATTGCTGTGAGAATTGAAAGAGGTAGTATTTGCAAAGCACTTAGCACAGTGTCTGGTACACAGTAGGCTACATGGAAATGCTAACTATAAATGCTAGCAAGACCTGAATTCAAACCTGGCCTTAGATACTTACTAGCTGTATGACCCTGGGCAAGTCACTTGACCTTTGTCTACCTCAGTTTCCTCAACTGTAAAATGGAGATGATCATAGAACTTACCTCCCAGAATTGTTGTAAGGATCAGATGAAATACTTGTAAAGCGCTTATCACAATGCCTGGCACATAGTAGGTGCTTAATAAATACTTCTTCCTTCCCTTCCTTTTCTTCCTTCCTTCCCTTCCTTTTCTTGCTTCCTTCTTTCCTTCCTTCCTTCCTTCCTTCCTTCCTTCCTTCCTTCCTTCCTTCCTTCCTTCCTTCCTTCCTTCCTCCTTCCTTCCTTCCTTCCTTCCTTCCTTCCTTCCTTCCTTCCTTCCTTCCTTCCTTCCTTCCCACTGCATCACTGAGCCACATTCTACTTTGATTTAACACTGCCCCCTAATTCCATTTTCCCCAAGAAGCCTGCTTAAAGTGAAGGGTAAGGCAGTAATATCAACCTCACTCAGACTACGATTTAGCTTAATTTTCCCCCAGTTTCCAGTCTGTTGTAGAAACCAAAGGCAATCCCCTCAGGATGGGGAGAAAAGAGCATTCCTTTTCTGCCTGTTCTATTACCTTGGGGATAAGGAAGAAGCAGTGTGGCATCAAGGAAAGAATATTCGACCTGGAGTCAGAGGTCCTGGGTTCAAATCCTATCTCTTCCATTTCTTAGCTATGTGACCTGGAGCATGTTACTTTATTTTCTAGGGTCTCAGTTTCCTCATCTGTAAAATAAGGGCATTTGATCTCTAAGGTCCTTTTCTGTTCTACATCTGTGCACCAATCACATTCAATTGATTGACCAATATCTGTTTGCTTTTATTAAGGTGCACCTGGAAAATATTAATTAAAAGACAAATGCAGATGTAGTGCAGTGGAGACACAGTCCCTGAAGCTAAACAGTCCAGTTTGGCCGTAAGAAAAGTATTATCATACAGACACTCTAACATTTTCCTAGGAGCAGACAGCTCGAAGCTGTCCCCCAACACCCCTACCTCCTATCTAGCTACAGGCAGAGCACGGCTGCTATCCCTCTAACACCAAACCCCAGCTGACAACCTTTGCCTCTTCACCAGTAGAAAGCTGGAGAACTATGAGTATCTTACTGATACCAGTTTCCATCTGTTTCCCACAGGAAAGAGGACCTTGACTGACTATCGTTCTTACCTGGGGACATCAAAGGGGGTTGGCCATTCAGAGAATGTCAATGACCTGGCTGGCAGAAGGCTTCCAAACTGCTGCTGAAACTTCTTCTAAGAGGCAGATTCCTGGTGGAAGATCTCTCCTTCCCCCAAAGCAGCAAATGGCTAGAGAGTAGGGCTAGGGGTGGGAAACGAAGGAAGCAAGGTAGGAGAAGCACTAAAATTAGATAGTCAAATTCAGTGGTCTGCTGTTCTTTTCTCTGTGCTCTTTGTTTGGCATCCAGAAAGGTCAATGAAGTTTCACAAGGAGATCAATTTTTCTATGGCTGCCCAGGGCGTGCAGAGCTCACAAGAAGCTTCTTTTCAGACGTTATAGATGTTTCTTCTTCTACTTCCAGCAGTTAGAGTGAAAAGCTGGCTCTTCTCACTGGAAGATGTCCCCTAACCCATACATTCTCTTTGGTCATCTTTCTCTCTTTTCTTTCTCTTCTTCCCTCTCTCTCTTCCACTAGCATCCCAGGATAGGGAGGAGAAGAAGGAGATGGAGGAGGAGGAGTCTCTGTGGCTATTGGGTCTGTGGGAGCCAGTTAGCAAGTGGAGAGGGAGGGCAGAGTTGCTTCTACTTCAGCTGATAACAGATTTCTCTATGAAAGAACCTATTCATGATTTAATAGGATGTCCTCCTCCCTTTTCATAAATGCTGCCCTTTATTATGTGTTAACCATAGTCAGGACTTGAAGTATCTGGGAACAATCCACCTATCGCTCAAATATCAAGGATTTATTAAGTACCTACTACTATGTGTCAGGCACTGTGCTAAATGATAGGGGTACAGAGACAAAAGTAGACAGAGTAGTGACTGCCCTGAAGAAGCAAATTCTGTCGTTAAGGCGATTTGTTCTGTGAAGTAAGGCGATTTGTTCTGTGAAGTTTGGATTCAGTCAAAGGGCTGCACTTGAGGACCTAGAGGGCCATATGTGACCTCAAGGCCACACCTGTATTACATGTAATAGAAAGCCACTGGAGTTGATAAGATATGTGAAGTAACTTGCCCAGGGGTGACACAATTTGAGTCCAAGATAGGACTTGAACCAATTACTTTCTTCTTCTATCTGACTGATGATTCTCTGTCTCTTCTAGATCATTATCTATATCAGATTTGTTGTTAGCCCTTCATTCTCAAAGAATATTAAAGGGATATTTGACCCCTTAACCATGAGTGTATCCCAGTATGCTTTTCCAGAACCTCTTTTCACTTTACTGTTACTTCGCGATCTCATCAACTCCCTTGGGTATGATTATTATCTCCATGACAATAACTCCCAGATCTACGTTTCAAAGCTAACCTCTCTCTCTTACCCACTGACTCGATCTAGATATTCCAGACACATCTCAAACTCATGTCCAAAGCTGACTTCATTAAATCCAACCCTGGTTTCAGTTTAATTATTTCTATTATTTCTTCATCTCCATCTCTTAGAACTCCTAGTTTTCCTTCAAAGATGAGCACAAGATTTACCTTCTACATGAGACCTTTTTCTAATTTTGCAAGCTGTTTGTGACTCCATCCATCTATTTTGTATATATTTATGTGTGTAATGGAGGGATTGACCAGTGGGGGCCAGTTATTGAAACATACAAAGGTATTTCCTCATTTAGTTTCAGTTCTTAGAGCATGAGCAGACATTTGCCTGCTTCAAATTCAATCACATGGAATTTTTGATGAGCCTATATCTGGCCAGAAGTGGGCATTATATGATGACAAAAAGTCTTCTAATTGGCTATGAAACTGAAAGAACTAGTGGCCCAGGATGTCCTGAGATGAAACTGAGTGTTCCTACAAAAAACATGTTCCTCTCTCAGTCTTTTTTCCCTTGGTGACTTTAAGTGAATAGGGCTACTTTGAGGAGCTGGGTGGAAGAGGGACAGTGGTCACACTTTTTCACCAAGTTGCCATGTGTTTGTGAACACATGGCAACTCTGTTTCTTGTCATCTTTATTCTTTCCACAAATGAATATTCTGTGGTAGATATCCAGAAAGTGACCTTGTGAATTCTCACTGGTGATCAGAGTTGGTAATAGAATTCAGCAGAGTTGATAATGGTGGTTTAGGAGTTCAGAAATGACCTAGCAGCAACCTTGTTGGCATTACCAGTTCTAGAGAAATGACAAAATGGCAAAGAGTATAGTCCAATAGCAGTTGGGCCCCATAAGTAATGAGCTAGCCTGCTGGGTAATGCCTGGTATATTCCCTTTGTCCAGTACCCAAACAAAGTACCATCAGCCTGACTCAGAAGAAGAGCCCAGTCTAATAGAGGAGAGCAATTTGTGTCCTGCCCAGTCAAGAGCTATATACCTAAGGGGAACTCCATGAGGTCCAGATGAAGCAAGAAAAGTGTTGCCAGGGTCAAGAGCAAAGAAGAGCTCCTTAATCACATGTGTCCTCTACATGTGTGCCTCACTACAGTTGTACTTTATATTGAGTCCTTCTCCTCACAGTGTGTGTGAAAGGAAAGAATATGCTTCTATTTAGGGGGACTGTTTCATACACATTTCCTTGTTATACTTCTTCATTAAATCCTTTTTCTAGAAGTTGGTGGAAGTTCAACTGGTTGGTCGTTGATACAGAAGGCAATGGTATTCAAAATCCCAACCTTTCAAGGTAACCCCCAGATCCCAGAGGGGAGAAGAACGTGACTCACTCTGGGGACCTCAAACCACAGGTCTAAATGGGAGACAGGGAAGTTGTTCCATAGGGGGTGCTTTGTTGTTTAACCATTTCAATCCTATCCAACTCTTAGTGACCCCATCTGGGATTTTCTTAGCAAAGATACTGAAGTGGTTCACCATTTCCTTCTCCAGCTCATTTTTCAGATGAAGAAACTGAGGCAAACAGGGCTGGGTAACTTGCTCAGGGTCACACAGCTAGTAAATGTCTGAGGCCAGATTTGAACTCAGGAATACGAGCCTTCCTAGTGCTCTGCACACTATGGTGTCACCTAGCTGCCTTATAAGGGGTGTGACATATATGTTATGATGTCCCTGTGAGGAGATGATGGATCTAGATGGACCTAGCAGGAAAACAAGCTTCCAAGGGTCACAAGTCAGGCCACCCATTACTCACAGACATGCATGTGTGGCTCCCCAGTTCTTCAGACCCACAACAAGCACAGTCAGTGATGTAGGTGTGTAGTGGGATGCAGGCTGATCAAGAGCCCAGAACTCTGGGTCCCATCCCTATCCCTGATTGCTATTGCTGGGAGGATTTACAGGGACCAAGTGGAAGGGGTACGTTAGGGGTCAGTTCATCAGTGAGTGGCTGAACTGAGACTGTTTCTCTTCTTATTGATTTCAAGGGCATTGCAATTAGGAAAGTTCGCTGACATGACTAAGAGAGTCTTGCTGATCTTGCTGAAATGAAGCTAGCTTAAACCAGTTATTGGGCACATAGGAACTTCCTGGTAATAAATGTTTATTGATGTCTTTTATTTTTCACATTATTGTAGTTTCCCCAAGTATGTCTCCCCCTCACCCTCCAGAAAGCTATCCCCTATGAAAAATAGTTTTTTTAAAGGAAAAAAATCAGCAAAATTGGTTAATACATTGAAAAAAGTCTGAAAATATGTATGGACCTCCCTCCTCTGAAAAGGAGTAGTGTAAAAGTGAATTCTTTTGAGTCAATGCTTAGTTTTTATAATTTTGAATATGCACTTTTAAATTTTTCGTGTTTTTTTTTCTATTTTATTGTAGCCATTGAGAATATTGTTTTCTTGATTCTCCTTACTTCACTTTGCATTATTTCAGGTTGATCTTTCCTTGCATCTGTGTTTTTATCACATCTATCATTTATCACAGAACAGAAATATTCTATTACCTTCAGGTGCCACAATTTGTTAAGCCATTCCTCAATCAATGAACATTTATTTTGTTTCCAATTCTTTGCTTGCACAGAAAGTATTGCTATATTTTGGTATATATAGAGACTTTCTTCTTATCAGTGGTCTCCTTGGTATATAAACCTAGTAACTACATCTCGGTCCAAAAGTTTGCACATTTTAGTCACTTTAATTGCATGATTCCAAACTGCTTCATTGTGGTGAATATTGTTTCATCACATCAGATTCACCATTGTACTCTTTTCATGGTAGCAAAAGGAAATGCCCATTAATGGGAGGATGATTAACCAAATTGTGGTACGTGAATAATAATAATGAATGTGACAATTGCAGGGGAAAATAATATGAACTTATGCAGAATGAAATAAGCAAAATTAGAAAGACAATATACACAATAACTACCACAATGAAAATGGAAAGATTGAAAAAACTAAAACTGTAATAATAACCAAGTTAGATCCAGTAGAAGAGTTGAGAAAATGTACGTCCCTCTCTTCCTTTTCTTGCAGAGGCAAGGGGTAGGGGATAGAGAATATTGCGTATAGTGTCAGACAATGGATGTGACCATCTTGCTGAAATCATAGAGAACAAAAAAATTTATAAAAGATGGAAGATGGACAAACTTCCACATAAAAAAAGAGGAAAGGATGGATCCAGAAGATAGTCACCATCCAGTTTGACATCAGTGACAAAATGGCCTTATTTCCATCTCTAATAAATCTAGATATGAGTGAGGAATAGCAGAGGGAAATACATAGAAAGTCTGCCTAAGAGTCAGGAATAATGAAATTTAAGTTCTATACATTGGCCACGTATATGAGCCAGGTAACTTTAACTCTCATTACCCAAGCATTTCTCTAAGATTGTAAGTCACAGTCAAGTTGCTGATTTTCAATAGGGAAGGGTGGATCCGCCTGCAACAATGGATTAACAGTTCTCAGATATATTCCTAACTACCCCCCAAAAAACATAGTTCAAGGGAATATTACAGACATCTTGAGTTCATCAAAATGTCTGCCAAGCTCCCATTATAGACTTGTAGATAAGACATTTGTTGTTGCTTGGTTGTCTCAGAAGAGTTGTCCAACTCTTCATGATCCTATTTGGGGTTGTCTTGGCATCTTACAGATAAGGACCTGGGGCAGACAGGGTTTAGTGACTTACTCAGAGTCACACAGCTAAGTGTCTGAGGTTGTATTTGAACTCAGGATGAATCTTCCTGATTTCACCCCAGTGCTTTATCCACTAGTGGAAAAATTGGAAGTGTGGCAACCTATGACTCTCTTTCCTTGGCCTTTTAATTATTTACATGTATGGTAAAGATAAACTTTACCAGGCTCTAACTAGAGGCACCATCCCCATCCATTATAGGTCCCTACCAAGCCACAAAGGAGGCCTTCCCTCAATGCGTGATAGGTTCCTTTAAGAACCTAGCTTTGAGGATGACATGACCACTCACACAGCTTCTATGAACTGGGAATCACCAACTAAGATGAAGGTCAACTGGCCCTTGCTATCTACACGCACCGTAGGGACCACAGGACCTGGGCATCTGCCCTTATGCTGAATCCTACCATATGTGAATATCTCCTCCAGTTAGAATATCAACTTCTCAGGGTCGCAGATTGTCTCAGTTTGCTATATGTGTCACCAACACGGTGTTTGACCCATAGTTAGTACTTAAAAAATTGTTTTATTCATTCATGATAACATAGAAATTGTGTCTATAAAATTATACAGGGTTGATAAAGAGCAATGGGAGGATTCCCACTTATGACAAGCCTCAGCAGTGACTGGCAAGGCAGGGCCTCCTTTCTGAAGTAGTTAAGACATTCTTTTAGTGGATTGAATAAGTGACTTGCTTGCAAAAACAATGACTGCACATGTAGGGGACTGAGGAGAGAGGCAGGAGAGATGGGGGAAATGAAGAGATGGGCCTAAGGTGAGGAATGACAGAGATGTCCATGAGGGCAAAAAAGCGTTCTTCCTTCCATAACCTTTCTCACCCTTGCTGTTCTGTGATCTTTATGAGATATTCAAGAACTTGAGACCCTGCGGACAAAGAGAAAGAAAAGGGAAAAGCAGGTGTGTCCCCAGAGTTTTCTAGGGAAGCAGGCAATCCTCTGGGGTTACTGGGAACACTGGGAAGTAGTCCCAGGTTGGTATTTTTGGAAAATAACTCTGGAGAGGTAAGCAAAGGGAATATGCAGACACTGATTCTGGTTATATATTACAGTGAGATGGAAGCAAATGCCTGACACTAGGAAGGCTTGGTAAATGCTCAATGGGTGATTGATTGATTGATTGCATGCTTTGAAAACAAGTTTGGAGTGAAAGCTGTTTCAGTGTCTGTAGATGGCATGAAAGGGATCAATCCCTGCTGGGGAAGTCAGTGACTCCTAAGAGAATCACAGTAGTGCTTGGTGCTTGCTATGAAAATGATGTCATCCCTACATAGGAATGCAATCTGGATGTTGGTGCCTTCCCTTCTTTAGGACAGGAGAAGCATTTCCTGGGATGTTTATATTGAAGTAGAGTTAGGAATTATGTATGTTCTCCTGGTTCTACTCAATTCACTAATCATCAGTTTACATAAGTCTTCCCAGGTTTTTCTGAAGCTTGCCTGCTCAGCATTTCTTATAACACGATAGTATTCCATTACATTCATATACCACAACTTATTTAGTCATTCCCCAATTGATGGGCATCCCCTCAACTTTCAATTCTTGGCCACCACAAAAAGAACTGCTATAAATACTTTTGTGCATATGGGTCCTTTTCCCATTTTTATGATCTCTTTGGGATATATAGCCCTAGAAGTGTGGTATTCCTGGGTCAAAGGGTATGCACATTTTTGTAGTCCTTTGGGCACTAAATGATTTTTTAATGAATGTTAAAGGGGCAGATAGGTGGTACAGTGGATAGAGCACCAGCCCTGGGGTCAGGAGGACCAGTGCAAATCTGGCCTCAGATACTTACCAGCTTTGTGACCCTGGGCAAGTCACTTAACTCCAATTGTCTCCAAAAGAAAAAAAAGAATATCAAAAAAATTTTACATGTAATTGGGAAATATTTAACAAAATAAATAGAACCATATTTCTAAAGAAAAGAGCCATTTTTCCTAGATTTCTTTTTTCCAAAGGAGGCCATGGTGGTGATGGAATCCTAATAAAGCTATCCTTAGCCCCAATATTCTAATTTCCTTATGAGCCCCACTGAACAGCAGGCATGCCCTGATTTACCCACACAATCTGGTTTTAACCATACCACAGGCCTCAGATTCAATATAGCCACTGCCCCTATCTAGCCACTGCTCCCCCCACTCCCCCACTCCCTGTGCCCCACTCAATATCCTAACTTCCTCATATATGCCTCACTGTTCACTAGAACAATAAGTGTGTCCATGAACTCAACCACAATCACATCCATCTAGTCTCAGACAGGACAACAAAAGCCAGCCAATCAGAAAGCTGAACCACCAAGATGCCTAAGCAAGATGTGGATCCCAAAACAAGAGAAGAGATTTTCACTAAGTAAACACCTGTGCAGTAATAGCAAAAGCTGTCCTTTAGGTGAACATATGATGTAGAGAGGCTTATTATAATATCATTATCATACATGCAAGCTCCCCTGAATGGGTTTCTCTGTATGCATTGTAGGTAATCACATGCAGTTTCACTGAGGTTGGGACCCCTCTCCCATTACTTAATCCCTTAACAAATCTCTCCTGCCTTTTTAATATTCATAATTTCTGTTGTGTAATCATTGTACTATAAATTTGCCTGGACTGTCTTACTGTGTTGCTGGTTTCCCTTGGAACTCAGTCCATTGGAGATGTCATTCCCAATAAATGCCTATATTTGGATTAGAGGTGGTCTGATTCTGAATTATTTGAGATGGTCCCACCACAACACACCATGAAACCTTTAGGTGACTTTATAAGACAGATATTTCGGTCCCAGGGACTGTCTTAGTCATAAAAGGGGCTAATGCTGAGTCTGCCCATTTTGGATGCTGCAACTATTTCTCAAGATTTCTCTCAAGAAGAGTAGAACACAAGGGTGAGGAGCCCATGATTCAGTGGGAGAGACACCTCCCATTAATCCCTGATCAACACCAGAGCTGGTAGGGGCTAAGGGTTTGATCTGAACCTCATATTCCTTGATCTTCCCAATGAGATTAACAGAAGTCACTTAGCTGGCCTGCAAGTATGTATGAAAGTCTTCTAGTAATTCTGTAAGTGAATATATAAGCCTGAACCTAAAATGAAACCCAGGAAAAGATCTGGAAGATAGTGAATCCCTGGCAGTCCATGTTTCTAATCTAGCCTGAGAGCAGGCTAGGTTCTTCCTACACTGTGAGTCCTATTGCTTGCCAAGCTCTCCTGGGGCATGGGGGTGGAGGGTGGAGTATGTGGACAGACCAGTTTGGGGATAGACTGGATGAAATAAGAAATTAACAAAGTCACCCTATCCTAGGATCACCTCTTGCCTAGATATTTTCCTTTCTAAAATGTCCCCTGAAAAGGAAGCTTAGGACAATGATAAAAGATACTATGCCCTGAGACTCTAAGAGCATGCATTTTTCTTGTTTGTTAGGTGTATTGTGGAGTAAGTGGTCTTGTCAGCATTGTCTACATTCTGTCCCAATACACCCAGTTGATCTTTTTTCTAGTGGTCTAATCAACTAAAAGAAAAAGGAAGAAAGTAGCACCTTTCTGCTAAAAGTTTCAAAGTTTTCAAAAGATATAGTCTCATCTTTGTGTCCCTAATTCTGAATCAGAGACATTGCCAGTCACCCTGACCTATATCTTGCCACCGGACTCTGATGACTTTGGAGGTGAAAGTGAGGCTGATGACTTCACACAGCCCCTCCTCACTTAAATCTAAAGGTCAAGACATGACCCTGGTGATGTCATTGGCCCTCTTTGAGAACAAAGTACAAGCAACAATTCCCACCAAATAGGGAAGGGGGGGAAGGGGAGAGATCCTTTCCTTATCTGCAGAAATTTATGACATTACAGACTACAGACTAAATTTGTGACTAAAGTGTAATTTATTTAATATGTATTTCTAAATTATGATTTGGTTATCATTTGAATGTTTTTATGTATGCTGAAATCTCTTAGTGAGTTTTTGGGGGTGCAGCTCCCAAGGATTGTTAAAAGTAGGCTGAAATTTGCATAAAAATAGCACCCAGACCCTTCTCTTACTTTGTACCTTCCAAGGAGAGTGAAAGATTTGTTGTTTCAGTATGGGGAATTGCGATGTCCTCACTGGAGAATGCTCAGTCAGACAGAACTGAAGCTAGTTTAAAAGTTTAATCTCCAGTGATTCTAAAAGTAGAGGGGCAAAAGAACAAGTAGTTTTTCAGTTTGAAGCTTTAAATTCTTGTAAGATGCTTAAGAACCTCTTAGTTTAGCGATTAATTCTTCAGCTTGGAAAGAAAAAAGACTTGTTTAAATGAGAAAGCAAATAATTTGGGGTTTTACCTTACTACCTGGGCAGCTGGATGGTGCAGTGGTTAGAATGCCAGGTCTGGAGTCAGGAGAACCTGAATTCATATCTGGACTCTGACGCTAGCGGTGTGACCCTGGACAGCTCACTTAACCTTGTTTGCTTCAGTTCCCTCATGCATAAATGAAGTAGAGAAGAAAATGGCAAACCACTCCAAGAAAACCCCAAATGGGGTAGCAAAGAGTTGGACCCAATTCATTGAGCAACAAGAATTTACTTTACTACACTGATCTTCAGTGAATGATTTAGTAGAATTTAATTGCTTAGGGAAATTAGAAGCAAAGTTTCTCAAAGGAATTGTTTTTTTTTTCTTTTTTGTGAGGCAATGGGGTTAAGTGACTTGGCCAGGGTCATACAGCTAGTAAGGGTCAAGTGTCTAGGGCTGAATGTGAACTCAAGTTCTCCTGACTCCAGGGCCAGTGCTCTATCTACTGTACAACCTACCTGCCCCTAGATTTTATATTTGCAAGCTCTTAAGTAAGAAATAAAATTGGATGCATTTTACTTGACAAAATGAGACATTGTAAACCTTGAAGTTTTAGTTATGGTAAGGGGAAAGTAAAGTTTTACAATGCATTTGAGATATATAAGAAAAGTGGGCTAAATGTACAAAGGAGAAATCTAATGGATTACATGGAAACTAGTTCTGAAGACACTATGAGTGTGATTGGGAAGCAGAGAGGTATGGGATTAAGAAAGTAGCAGGAAAGTGGAGTTTTAAATTAGTGGACCGAGAGAAGTGTTATTCTGTCATCTGCAGAAGTTTGGTCAGAGTCTGTGGCTAGAAAGGGAAAGACAACTGGAGGAAACTGGAAATCGTTTGCGCTGACAGTGTGGACAAGAAGCTCAATGAGATGGCAGGGAGAAGTGTGTAACAATGGTCTTAGAAACAGAAAAAATTTAAAAATTTAATTCACTTTTGGTTTCCCCCAAATAGGAATATAGACAAGTCCTCATTTTTGCTAGTCATCAGAATTTCCAGCATGTACAATTCCCCCTCCCCCTCAACCTGACAAAAAGGTACATATTTAATAAAATATTGCAGAAAGTTTAAAGAAATTTTCAACTTCATTGAGATAAGAGAATAGGGAGATTTCCATTCATAGAGAAATGTTTCTTCCTCAGGAAATTAAAATTAGTTTTGTGATTTATCATGGTTTCTAAGCTTGATTTCATAGATTTTTATAATCTGGAGAATGTAGAAAAGTATCTGGAATCATGTAGCAGGATTTTAAGTTAATGATTTAAAATTTTGATTTCCATTGGGTTTGATAAATTAATTGAGGACAATTATTATTCAAGAAAACTTGATCTGTGCTTCTGATGGTAACTGGAAAGACCATACCTTTGTAGCTATGAAAGCAAAAGGGATAATTTCTCTATAATGGTTTTTAAATGCAACTGGAATAGGACACTAAAACTTGGAGATAAATAGATTTTGTTTTCACTGTAGGAAAATTTAGAGATAACATTCAGCTGGATTAATGTTATCATCCTGGCAACAAGTTTTGTGTCCATCTTTTAAATCCATGATAATGTTTTATGTTAATATTATGCTTATGGTTTTTTGCATTGTAATCTTGGGAAATACCATTGAATAGAAGAGTTAATGGTTTAGTTTAGGGTAAGATCGATTAGTTTGTGTCACATATTCTTGGTGTAGTTTGATTTCCTCATCATAGATTTGTTGCCAGAATTTGGAAGTTTTTTTAAAGGTGGGGAGAAGGGGAAGCTAGGGGAATTAAATTCTTGACCCAATTGTAAATCAGAGTTCATCTTAAAGACTATTTCTGTGATATCCCTCCTCTCCTGTGCCCTTGCTCTGTCCTCACCCTCTTCTATCTTCCCCAAAACCCTAAAGTCCTTTAGCATCTACACAGGATCTGCTGCTGCTTCATCTGAACTATGGAAAATAGCAATAAATCAATCAGCAGTAAAATATTCTATTTCAGATTCAGTTAATTTCCAAATTCTTTGTGGCAAATAATTTTCATTTATGCTTATTTCAATTTATATACTTTAAAATATCCTTATTATGAATTCTGCCCATCCTTTTCAGGACACTGGGCACATAAGTGGTACAGTGGATAGAATGCCAGGACTGGAGTCAGAAAGACTCATCTTCCTGAGTTCAAATCTGGACTCAGGCACTCACTAGCTCCGGGACCCTGGACAAGTCACTTAATTCTGTTTGCCTCAGTTTCCTCATCTATAAAATGAGCTGGAGAAGGAAATGTATCTCTGCCAAGAAAATCCTAGATGGAATCTTTCAGAGTCAAACATGACTGAAATGGGTGACATTTCAAGACCCAGCAAACACAAAGCAGAAATGCAGAGAAGGAAGCTAGACAATCACAATGAATCTTGAACCTCTTGGCCAAAACCAAATGTGAACTTCAGTTTTATTTCCCTGACTAAAGCACAGTTAAGTGTGGCAGCTTAATTCTGAGGTTCTATTTTCAGTTCTCACTACATACTTCTGTCTATGACATTATTAATTTGGAGCTAATTTGCATGTTTGTTCACTGTAGGGAAAACTAGTAAGTGATCAAACTGGCTTAGTCATTGTGACTGGTAATTCAAATGGCAAATATGCCAGAGTCTGAGTAGAAAATTAACTTGTTTAGCACAAATTCTAAGCTGACATGCCCTAGTTTTTTTTTGACATGTTAAACTTCACACAAGTATATTTCAAATTGCAATGGAAGAGTGAAAAAGTCATACCCCTGTATTCTTAACTTAGTATCTTGAACAGCAAAAACTATATTTATGTAGCTAACATTTAGTTTTTAATATCATACTTCCTTGACGTATTCTCTACAAAGTATAGTTTTTACTGTCTTATGTATAACCTATGTAGCTATTTTAAAGGCATTGGGACAGTATATTTCCATATATATGGGGCAGGTAGACAGTGTAGTCGATAGAAAGCTGGGCTTGGAGACAGAAAGATCTGAATTCAAATTCTGCCTTAGACACTAGCTGTGTGACCCTGGACAAGTCACTTAATTCTGTTTGCCTCAGTTTAATTATATGTAAAATGAACTGGAGAAGGAAATGACAAACCACTCCAATATCTCTACCAAGAAAACCCCAAATGTTTCCATGATTGAAATGATTGAAGAAGAGCAAAGAATATACTTAAAGGACTTATAATAGCTAAGATTGATTAGAAGCTTTAGAGTTTCTCGTGTCAGTGAAAACAATGACAAAAGGTAAAGCAAAAAATGATGGTCAGTCCTGACTGATATACTTAAAAATTGATCTTAGAGGTAGCAGAGAACAAGACTAGAAAGGTTGAAGCATTGATTACAGAAATGCAAATCAAAACAGCCTTGAAGTACCATCACACATCTATCCGATTAACATGACAAAATAGGAAAATGATAAATGTTGGAGAAGATGTGGGAAAACTGGAACACTAATGCATTGCTGGTGGAGTTGTGAACTGATTCAACCGTTCTGGAGAGCAATTTGGAACTACGCCCAAAGGGCTAAAAAACTGTATACACTTTGACCCAGCAATACCACTTCTAGGTCTATATTCCAAAGAGATCATAAAATGGGAAAAGGACCTACATGTACAAAAAATAGTTATAGCAGCTCCTTTTGTGGTGGCGAAGAATTGGAAATTGAGGGGATAGGCATAAATTGGGGAATGGTTGAACAAGTTGTGGTATATGTATGTAAGGGAATACTATTGTGCTATAAGAAATGTTAGACTTCAGAAAAACCTGGAAAGACTTACATGAAATCATGTTGAGGGAAATTGAGAACGTTGTACATAGTAACAGCCACGTTGTGTGGATGACTGACTTTGACAGACTTAGCTCTTCTCAGCAATACAAGAATCTAGGATAACTCCAAAAGACTCATGATGGAAAATACTATCCACATTCAGAGAAAGAACTTTGGAGTTTGAATGCAGATGGAAGCATATTATTTGCTGTCCTTTTCTTTTGTCGTTTTATTTTGTTTCTTCTTTCTTGTGGTTCCTTCCAGTAGTTCTAATTCTTTTTTGCATCATGATTAATGTGAAAATATGTTTAACATGAATGTATAAGTAGAGCCTATATCAGATTGCATGCTGTCTTGGGGAAGGGGTAGAAAATTTAAAACTCAAAATCTTATGGAAATGAATGTTGAAAACTAAAAATAAGTAATTTATTTTTAAAAATGAGCTAGAGAAAGAAATGGCAAACCAATCCAGTATCTTTGCCAAGAAAACTCCAAATGGAGTTGAATTTGATGGAAAATTACTTAGCACAAATTCTAAGCTGACATGCCCTAGTTTTTTTCTGACATGTTAAACCTCACATAAGCATATTTCATATTTAGTGTCATGAAAAGTTGGATTTGATGGAAAATTACTCAACAACAATGACCAAGAACAGGAGCTACTTGAGGGCAAGGATTGTTTTTGCATTTCTTTCAGATTAGTAGATACTTCATAAGTGCTTTTTTTTTATTCAACTGAATTGAATTAAAACCTTTGATTGTTCTAGTTGGTGAGAAACAAAACCAAAAAAAAAAAAAAAAACAAAAAACAGCATAAGAAAAGGTGGAGCAAGGTACTAAGCCTTCTCCAGAAGGTGAGGGAGAGAAAAGGGGGAAAAGGAAATTTACATTATAACTTTATTATATATTTAAAATGAATAGAAAGTTGCACTTAATAGATTTTTCTACTCTGAAATCATCTTTTTTTATTATATAATGTTACAGAAATGCTTGTTTTTATTCCATAAATTAAATATTCTTAAATTATAAGCAAATTCATTTAAGAAATTATTAATTACTAACCTAAAAAATAAAATTAGATATATAATTTTCATGAAATTCTACTGTATTTTAATAGAAATATCCAAATAAATGACTATACAATTAGAAGTTCAAAAGTTAATACTGTAGTAAACTTGGATAAATTATTTAACTATAAAAAAGAATATCCACTGATAAATTTCATACACATGCCTATATACATAGGCTTTGAGTATGTTTTAGTAATTTTCTATACATTCTCAAATTGGGTTGGGGCTCACACATATTGAAGTGCTCTAATAGTTTCAAAGAAATCTCTAAATCATATCCTGTTTGATGTCTCTTTCTGATAATATCAGATAATGAATGAACTCATTTTATAGGTCAAGTTATCAAGTATCCTTTTTTAAAATGAATTAATTTTTAAATTTTTTTCCAGTTCTTAACATTCACTTCCACAAGAATCTGAATTCAAATTTTTCTCCCCATCTCTCCCCACCCCCCACCTCAGGAGAGGATGCACCCCCCTCCACTCCTTCCTCCAATCTGTCCTCCCTTCTATTATTCACCCTTCTTCCATCCCCCTTCCCCTCTATTTTCCTGTAGGGCAAAATAGATTTCTATACTCCATTGCCTGTATAACTTAATTTCCAGATGCATGCTAAAACAATTTTAGCATTCATTCTTAAAGTTTTGAGTTCTATATTATCTCCCCCCCATCCCCTCACTGAGAAAACAAGCAATTCAATATAGGTCATACACATGTAACAATGCAAAGTACTTCCATAATATTTATGTTGTAAAAGATTAACCACATTTCCCTCTGTCATATCCTGCCCTTCATTTATTCCATTCTCTCCCTTGACCTGTCCTCCTAATAGTGTTTGCTTCTGATTATCCCTTTCCCCAATTTGCTTCCCCTTTTATTATCTTCCTTCTCCTATCCACTTCCCCCTTGCCTTCCTGCAGGGTAAAATAGATTTCCATATCCAACTGAGTGTGTGTTATTCCCTTCTTAAGCCAAATCCTATGAGAGTAAGGCTCAATTATTTCCTTTCATCTTCCTCCTCTTCCCCTCCATTGTAGAAGTTCTCTCTTCCCTCTTGCATGTGAGATGATTTACTACATTCTACCTCCCCCTTTCTCTTACTCCTAGTACATTCTATTCAATAGCAAATTTTATTTTTTTAGGTATTCTCCCTTCATATTCAGCTCACCATGTGCCCTCTGTCTCTGTCTCTCTCTCTGTCTCTGTCTCTGTCTCTCTCTCTCTCTCTCTCTCTCTATATATATATATATGTGTGTGTGTGTGTATGTATATATATGTATATATACACACATATACATATACACATATATACACACATACACACATGTATATATACATGTACATATATATCATATATTCCCTCTAATTACCCTAATGCTGAAAAAGGTCTCATGAGTTACAAATAACATCTTTCCATGTAGGAATGTAAACAGTTCAACTTTATTAAGTTCCTTAAGGCTTCTCTTTCCTGTTTACCTTTTCATGTTTGTCTTGATCTTGTAATTGAAAGTCAAATTTTCTATTCAGCTCTGGTCTTTCAAAAAAAATGCTTGGAAGTCCTCTATCTCATTGAAATTCCATTTTTTCCCTTGAAGTATTATACTCAGTTTTGTTGGGTAGGTGATTCTTGGTTTTAATCTTATCTCCTTTGAACTCTGGAATATCATATTCCAAGCCCTTCAATCTCTTAGTGTAAAAACTGCTAAATCTTATGTTATCCTGATTGTATTTCCACAATACTTGAATTGTTTCTTTCTGGCTGCTTGTAATATTTTATCCTTGACCTGGAAACTCTGGAATTTGGCTACAATATTCCTAGGAGTTTTCCTTTTGGTATTTCTTTCAGGAAGTGATCAGTGAATTCTTTCCATTTCTATTTTAGAATTCTAGAATATCAGCGCAGTTTTCCTTGTTAATTTCTTGAAAAATGGTGTCTGGGCTCTTTCTTTGATCATGGTTTTCAGGGAGACCAATAATTTTTAAATTATCTCTCCTGGATCTATTTTGCAGGTCAGTTGCTTTTCCCAATGAGATATTTCACATTGTCTTCTATTTTTTCATTCTTTTGGTTTTGTTTTCTTATTTCTTGGTTTCTCATATACAGTCATTAGCTTCTATCTATTCCATTCTAATTTTTGAAGAACTATTTTCTTCAGTGAGCTTTTGAACCTCCTTTTCCATTTGGTTAATTCTGCTTTTTAAAGCATTCTTCTCCTCATTGGCTTTTTGGACCTATTTTGACACTTGGGTTAGCCTATTTTTAAAGGTGTTATTGTCTTCAGCACTTTTTGGGTCTCCTTTAGCAAGCTGTTGACTCACTTTTCATGATTTTCTTGCATCACTCTCATTTCTCTTTCCAATTTTTCCTCCACCTCTCTTACTTGATTTTCAAAATCCTTTTTGAGCTCTTCTATGGCCTGAGACCATTGCATATTTTTTGGAGGTTTGTAAAAAACGACTGTAAACAAATTCTAGAACAGCAGAAGCCACAAAATGACAGAGTAAAAGAGATTTCCAGCCCAAGACAGCCTGGAAGGCTGTCAGGAAAGATCACACTGGGCTCAGAGCAAAGCCCAGCCCAGCCTGGGCCATGTGGCACTTCATGGACAGGACTGGAGCAGGCTTCAGGGTGTAGAATCATGGGCAGCAGCTGAGGTTCCCAGATTTCTAAACCCACAAAGGCCAAAGAGAGCTTCAAAAGTCAGTGAGAACGCTCTTTCAACTGGGTTGATCCCAGACCTAGCTCCAGGGCAGTGTCAGTCAATGCAGCAGCACCCACTTTTGGAGTCCTCAGCATAAAGATCCTGGGGGAATCAAGTACCCTATCTGGGTCTCAGTTCTGAGTGGTGGTCCTGGGGTGAGGAGGAGTGTTGGCTTGGCAGAGCTGGTGGTGGCTCTGGAGAGGGAATCCTGGGCAGAGGCATGCTTGTGGTTGTTCTCAGACCAGAGTGCAGGCCAGAAGAGGGGTAAACTCCTCTCCCTTGATTATGCCACCTTGGAGGAATTGAGAACTTACAGGTCCCTAGAGTATAACCTCCACTTGACAAAGGACTCAAAAGTCAAGTAACTGGCTGGGAAAATGCCCCCAAAAGGGAAAAAAGTAAGACCATAGAAGGTTACTTTCTTGGTGAAAAGATATTTTCTTCCATCCTTTTGAATGAGGAAGAACAAAGCATACCATCAGAGGAAGACCTAAAAGTCAAGACTAGGACTATGGAGTCAGAACTAGAGCAGGTTCATCTTTCTACTTGGCCATCTTGGCTCTGCCCCTCCAAGGATTCTTTTGAAGATCTTACCTTAACCCATAAACTTCACTGTCCATATCCATATCCATTCCCAACTCTTCATGACCCATTTGAGGTTTTCTTGGCAAAGATTCTGAAGTGGTTTTCCATTTCCTTCTCCAGCTCTTATAATAGATGAAAAAACTGAGACAAATAGAATTAAGGAACTTGCTCAGGTTCACTTAGCTAGTAAATGTCTGAGGCCAGAACTGAATTCGGGAAGAGGAGTTTTGCTGACTCTAGGCCCCACACTCTAACCCAGGGGTGGGGAATCTGTGGCCTTAAGGCCATATATAGCTTTCTAGATCCTTAAGTGAAACGTTTTGATTGAGTCCAAATTTTACAGAATAAATCCTTTTATTTTTATTATACATTTTTATCTTTTATCTTTTTTATTTTATTTTTAAAATGAATGTATTTAAAATACCAAAGACTAAAAAAAGTTTCAGTGAAATAATACTCCCAGATCAACCAACACAATTATAACATTGGTAAGTCATAAGAACTAAATTGATAGTTGCTATGTTCATTATTTAGTTCTAGCTTCCCCGCTTGACTGCCACCACTATCACACAAGGATGGTTGGTGAGAGTTTATGGAGGTTGAGGACACCAGTAAGTAATCAGCTTTTTCTGTCTGAAGTGGAATTTGGGAATAGCTGCACAGTTCAACAGTATTTTTAATTCTGTCTGTTTAACAGCCCATCATGTCAAAGAAGACTAGAGAATGCTGAAGGAAGAAAACAGATTTTTAACGAGGATTGGGAATTGCAATATTGTCTTGTTTCCGCTAAAGATAAGATGCTTTGCTTGCATTGTGATACTACAACATCAACATTAAAGAAATTCAAAATTCGTCAGCATTATAACACTCATATTCTGAATTAGAGGGAGAGACATGAAAGGTCTTACTGCAGAAATTAAAAGATGAAAAGCAAAAGCAAAGATAATTCTTTTAAGCAGCAATAAGACCTGGAAACAATGCCACTGACGCATCTTACAAGGCAGCTTGTAAGGGGCGGGGGCAGAGGTAGTGAGGAGGGAAACCATTCATTGATGTAGAAATTGTGAAAGAATGCATTGTCGAAGTTGTAGGATGCTTAGACCTTGATTACGTTTCAAAGAACAAACAACTGGCTTTTTCAAGGAAAACCACAATTGATCCACAGCATGAATTAGACTTCAACTTAACAAAACAACTTCATGCAATCATTTAAAAGGAAAATAGATATTATTCAATTGCTTTAGATGAGGCAGCTGTAAGGCTGACAGCATAAATTTTATACTTCCTTCAGGTCATAAGAAGATCTTCTATGCTACAAAGAGCTACTCACTTTGGGCACTCCTGCCAACAGAAGGCAGGAGATAGGTATCTTCGACAACTTTCATGGTAAATGTTGTGAAGTTGGATTGAATTTGGTGAATTTAGTGAGTGTATAGGTGGTGTACAGGAAAACATAAAGGGTTATTGCACAGATTCAAAAAAAGTATTAACAGATCTAGATGCTCATTTCTTTTCATTGTATCTTGAATCAGCAAAATCTCTGTGCTAATGCTACTATTTTAAGTGACACTTTATAACAAGTTATAAGTATTGTTAACTATATTCATGTAAATGCAACAGGGCATCACTTGATAACATGCTAAATTTGAACAATGAGATATTCAGTGTGGATTTCCCGTATCTTTCTAAAGTGCTTTTGTTATCATGGGTGTTAGCCAAAATTTTATCCCTATGAGAACAGAGTTAAATATTATGAAGAACGGAATCAAGGATCTGCATTTTATGAAAGAAGATTTCTATTGAAATGCTGCATTTCTGCGTGATATCATGTAAAATCAAAATTATTTCAATATATCTTTGCAAGTTAAAACTAAGTCTATATATGACATGTGGTCAAAAAAATGCAAGCATTTCAAAAGAAGCTCTCTTTTTCAAAACACTTCCTCAAAAGAAAATTTTGGATGAACATTTTCCCAGGTGTGAGAGATGATCTCTGAAGATCTCTCTCAGGAGGGAAGCCTCTTCAAGGGGTTAATTGTTTCTTGTCTGGTTGAAACGTTTGCAGCAGGCTGACTTTGTAGAAGAAATGTTTCAACATATTCTGTATTTTCCCAAGACTACCCCCTTTACTTTTCCAGACTGCCCTCTGTATTTTCCCAACCTTTCCCCACCTTGTTTTTACACACATAGCAGGGAGGAATAACATCTCCCCCGACCTTTTTTTTTTAGGGCTAATATGTAAAAACTGTCTTTGTTCTCTGTTGCTGGGGTAGATTGCCTCGAATACATTGTACCCTCAGAGCTTGCACTAGTGAGCCCTGAGGAAGGGGGCTAGGGAGGCAGACAGCAGTTAGGGCCTATATAATCTGCTCAGCTAAACACAGCTCCACTCTTTTCAGTTGGTTCCATCTTTCAGCACTCTGAGGAAGCCCTTTTTATAGAAAGTCAATAAACGAATGATTCTTTTTGCTAATATCCCTGAGATTCTGATTCGTTAATAAGAGTCTCTGTACCCCACATACAGGTAGTAAAGGTCATTAGTGAGCAGGATGATATGTGCGAATCATTTAACAATATACAGCTCTTACAGACCTATTAATTGGAGAATACAATCAAAGGTTCACTGACTTTGAGAATCATGACATCACACTCAAATGAGCATTTTGGCTTCACCTAGTTGATATCACCAAGGCACCTAAAAAACTAGGTAGAATTGAGCTCTCCATAGATGACAATTAAAGTCAAGTAAATGGCTGGGGAAATGAGCAAAAACTGAAAAAAGAATCAGACTATAGAATCTTACTTTGGTGACAAGGAAGACCAAAGCATGCAAACAGAAGAAAATGAAGTCAAAGTTCCTCCATCCAAAGCCTCCAAGAAAACTATGAATTGGTCTTAGGCCATGGAAGAGCTCAAAAAGGATTTTGAAAATCAAGTAAGAGAAGTAGAGCAAAAATTGGGAAGAGAAATGAGAGCAATGCAAGAAAATCATGAAAAATGGGTCAACTGCTTGCTAAAGGAAACCCCCCAAAATGATGATGAAAATGACACTGTAAAAAATAGACTAACCCAAATGGGAAAAGAAATGCAAAAAAGCCAATGTGGAGAAGAATGCCTTAAAAAGCAGAATTGGTCAAATGGAAAAGGAGATCCAAAAGCTCACTGAAGAAAATAATTCCTTACAGGTTAGAATGGAGCAGATGAAAGCTAATGACTTTATGAAAAATCAAGAAATTATAAAATAAAACCAAATGAATGAAAAAAATAGCAGACAGTGGGAAATATCTCATTGGAAAAGCAACTGACCTGGAAAACAGATCCAGGAGAGACAATTTAAAAATTTTAGTACTACCTGAAAGCCATGATCAAAAAAGGAGCCTAGGCATCATCTTTCATGAAAATTAAAAAGGAAAATTGCCCCAATATTCTAGAACCATAGGGTAAAATAAATATTGAAAGAATTCACCAATCACCTCCTGAAAGAAATCCCAAAAGGGAAACCCCTAGGAATATTGTAGCCAAATCCCAGAGTTCCCAGGTCAAGGAGGAAATATTATAAGCAGCCAGAAAGAAACAATTCAAGTATTGTGGAAATACAATCAGGATAACACAAGATCTAGGAGTTTCTATATTAAGGGATTGAAGGGCTTGGAATATGATACTCCAGAAGTCAAAAGAACTAGTATTAAAACTATAATCACCCACCCAGCAAAACTGAGTATAATACTTCAGGGAGAAACATCGTCATTCAGTGAAATAGAGGACTTTCAAGCGTTCTTGATGAAAAGACCAAAGCTGAATAGAAAATTTGGCTTACAAACACAAGAGTCAAGAGAAGCATGAAAAGATAAACAGGAAAGAGAAATCATAAGGGACTTAATGAAGTTGAACTGTTCACATTCTTAAATGGAAAGATCATATTTGTAACTTCCGAGACTTTTCTCAGTACTAGGGTAGTTTGGAGGGATTATATATATATAGACAGAGGACATAGGGTGAGTTTTATAGGAAGAGATGATAACTAAAAAATATAATTAAGGGATGAGAGAGGAATATATTGGGAGGAGAAAGGGAGAAATGAAATGGGGCAAATTATCTCTCATAAATGAGGCAAGAAAAAGCTTTTTAATGGAGGGAAAAGCGGGGAAGTGAGAGGGAAAAAGTGAAGCTTACTCTCATCACATTTGGCTTGAAGAGGGAATAATAAGCACACTCAATTTGGTATGAAAATCTATCTTACACTTCAGGAAAGTAGGGGAGAAGAGAAGTGTGGTGTGGGGGAGATGACAGAAGGAAGGCAAATGGGAAGTAAATACTTTTGGGGAGGAATAAAGTCAAAAGAGAGAACAGAATAAATGGGGGGCAGGATAGGATGGAAGGAAATATAGTCTTTCACAATATGACTTTTAAGGAAGTCTTTTGCATAACTACACATGCATAACCTATATTGAATTACTTGCCTTCCCAGTGGGGATGGCTGGGGAGCGAGGAAAGGAGAGAAGGTGAAACTCAAAGTTTTAAAAACAAAAGTTAAAAATTGCTTTTACATGCACCTGGAAAATAAGAAATGTAGGTAATGGGGTATAGAAATCTATCTTGCCCTACAAGAAAACAGAGGAGATAGGGATAAGGAAAGGGAGGAGTATGGCAGAAGGGAGAGCAGATTGGGGAAAGGGGTAATCAGAATGCACTGAGTCTTGGGGTAGGGGAAGGGCAGAGATGGGGAGAGTATTTGGAACTCAAAATATTGTAGAAGTGAATGTTGAAAACTAAAAATAAATAAATTTAGAATCAAAAAGAAGGCTACAAATAAGTATGGATATATATAGTGATAGAGATATACACAGACATACATGTATGTATATATGTATATGCATATGCATATATATGTATATATGTATATATACACACAAATGTGTAAATAATGTGCACACACAGACACAAAAAAAGCAGATACAACAGTCATTAAAAGGTTAGTTAACTTCAAAATTAACAGTTTTCATTTTTTAAATTAAGTGCACAGTAGTTAGATTTTTACAAAATAATGTACATTTTTAAGGATATCTAATTGAAGCTTCTTGCATGGAGCCTTATTTGATTACTGCTAAATATTAATGTAGCCTTCCAACATGAAAAGGTTCCCTACCCCTGCTCTGTCCACTGTGCTAACTCACTGTCTATGGTTCAAGATACATGAAGTCTAAATGGATAATGAAACATTTGCCAGGTTTCTTTTTTGTCTTCCTAATTATAGAGTTATGCTGATTGTCTATTATTCCTTATCCTGCCCTGAGCCAGATTGAAAACAAAAGCAGAAGTTAAATCCAGGTCACCTTTATCCTAGTTCTTTGTAAAATTTGTGGTAATAATGCCCCACAGAAAAATGCTACCCTTGAAATCCACATTTCTAACTGGGGATATTTTTATCAAACACTATTATTCAAAACATTATCTCCAGAAGCTGTGCGGGTAAAGATTAATTTTTTACTTGTTATGGTGCTCTGTTCTTGCCAAGAGGTTTATTTAAGCTTGCCTTCTTTATTAGCTTTCTGATTTATTGCAGTATCATTGGCTGATGCTTGTTAGTCTGTATGACAATGTTTTGGATTTTGTATGACTTGTAATCCATTTTTGGTTTTTTGGTTCATCACTTCCATCAACCTCCCTGAAATAAAAGTTTCTATTTTGCTGTACAATCAATTGCCTTATTGTAATATGGAGGCTTAAAAAAAGAACCCTTTATCACTAACTCCCAAGTGAAAATATTGACAATGAAAGCAATTGTCAGAATACAAGAGGAAGAAGAGGGCCTTAAAAACTTAACAAACATAGCCACAGAATAGTCCAAATCTAATGATGCTTCTGAAGAAATATCAAAGGAAGAAATGCAAAGGGGAATTAGGAACTGCAATCATTTCATGCTACACTGATGAATTAACAATGTTGAAATTCCCCAACCACTTGGTGGCCCAATATTGGAAAGTCCCCAACCCGTATGAAAGGCCACAGTAAAGCAAACGGGCTCATCCACTGTTTTAACAATTACTTGTTGTCCTTTGTTAAGGGACCTTGTAGTTTTATCTACCAGGACTACATTTACAACTGTAACCTCATTTGGTCTCTCCTTATCTCTTGCCCTTGAACAGGGAATGTTTTCTTATTCTGATAATAAATCCTTTTTCATGAACTCCTAGTAACCCCACCCCTTTTCTCCCTTGACTGATGTCCCTCTTTCTCTATCCCTCCCTCTCCTATGAAATGTTTTCCTTTTCCATCCTAAGTTGCCATGGAATGCTGCTGATTGTCTGTGTACTCTAATTGGGCCCCAAAGGTTATAAAAACCAAACTGTACCCCAGGAGTCTGAATTTGTTCTCAGCAGGAGCAGATTCCTTAGCATGCTAAAACGTTTCTCAACTTTCTTTGGCCTCCTATGTTTGACAACCCATTCCCTCCCCTCCCCCAAATAATCCTCTATTTTGATGGTCCTCAACATTTTGATGATGAGTATGCAACTTTCAAGAGGTTTGGCCTCCTATATATCACCCTACAATAATCCAACCTCAGATGCCTCTCCAAAGAGGTTAAGCCCCCAATGCTGTACAAAGGCCTGAAGGAGGGAGGCAGGACTTCCCAACCTGAGTAATAGCCCAGTAGGCCAATCTGGCTAGATTGAAGAGTACTTGAATGGATGGTACCAGAGCTTGGAAAGGTAAGCTCAAGTCCAATGTTGGACTTGCAATGGAAATTTGCATTTCCCTAGAGGCAAAAGGGTCCAAACTGTGCTTTAGCAATATCGCTTTGGCAAGTCTGTGGAGATTGGGACCCGAGGCACCTGAGTTCACCCTCCACATATTTCACTGGGCTACACTGTTCACAAAAGTCAACACAGAAAAATAAATAAATAAAGCTGGTCAGTCTAGATTTCTCCTTTGCCTTTATCAGATTTCTGCCTTGCATTTCATTTGTATGTGTACATTCTGTGTTAATCTGAGTAATTAATAAAGTCCCTCAGAGAAGGGCCTGAAATCAATTTTCATCTTTGTAATTCAACCCCTCTAGCCTCCCCCAGTCCATCTAACATCCAAGAGGCAGCAGAAAGACACCCTGGAAGCCAGGAATACACACATTCAAGGTCTACTACTTATACAAATGGGCTGTGTGACCTTGAGCAAGTCACTCCTCTTCTTAGGGGTTTAAGCAAGACTAAATTTTGAGTAGGTGGGTGGAGCAGTGGACAGAGAGTCTGGCCTGGAGGAAGGAAGCCTCATATTCCCGAGGTCAAACCCAGTTTCAGATACTTACTAAGTGTGTGACCCTGAACAAGTCTTTAACCCTGTTTGCCTCAGGTTCCTTATCTGTAAAATGAATTGAAGAAGGGAATGGCAAACCATTCCAGAATGTGCCAAGAAAACTCCAAATGGGGTCACGAAAAGTCGGACATGACTAGAAAATGAACAAGCCTCTAAATTGCAGAGAAGGGGCCGATCTGCATTGGTGGAGGGAGTTTCCTCCTAAAGGAACTTCTTACCACAACGAAAACATAGATTCATTCTGTGCCCGGAACCTACCATAGTACCTGGCAGGTGTTTGGGAAGCAGGGGTAGGGTATAGTCTGTATTTAGATGGGGGCCGGCGGGGGAGGGGGTGGAGGGGTTTCCAGTAGAAACCCACTACCGTGAGTGCAGGTAAGTCAACTGGGCTGAGAGAGTCAATCCTTCAAGACAAATCCAGCCCTCTCTAATTATTCTCATTAACTGTTTACTAGCCTTCGGAACGCTCCTTGAAAGGTGCCTGCTTTCTAGACCACAGGTGGGAGCGTGCCCCTGAGTTCAGGGCACTGGCCTGGGTGTTCTTGATTTGGTCCCTGTCAGGGGCGGGGCATTTCTTTCTAACTCGAGTCTTCTCTTGGCCTGCTTGGAAACTAAGGCGAAAATAAAAATAAAAAAAAAAAAAGATGGGCTTTTGTAAACCAGCTTAGGGTAGGAAATGAAAGCCCGCAAGAGTTGTTCATCCGGTCAGGAAGGGTTGAGACTGAATGGGGGATTACCATTTGGAAGTTTCGGAGAGGGAGAAAACACTTTCTCTGAAAATAAGGGAAAGTGCTTGGGGTTGGCCTCGCCCAGATGGCAGGGCTCCAGGGGGCGGAACTGGAGCGAAGGCGACGTAGTAAGAGTGGCCAGGGCCTGGCAGGGCGTGCGAGCAGGAGAGCGAGGGGTGCAGGAGGCGGAGGAGGAGGCAGGAGCGGTGTCCCAGGCAGGAGCGGTGTCCCCGGCAGGAGCGGGTCCGAGGCAGGAGCGGTGTCCCAGGCAGGAGCGGGTCCGAGGCAGGAGCGGTGTCCCAGGCAGGAGCGGGTCCGAGGCAGGAGCGGGTCCCAGGCAGGAGCGGTGTCCCCGGCAGGAGCGGTGTCCCTGGCAGGAGCGGGTCCGAGGCAGGAGCGGTGTCCCAGGCAGGAGCGGGTCCGAGGCAGGAGCGGTGTCCCCGGCAGGACGATACCCAGCGCCCGAGCTCCGGGCTGGGAGCAGCTGCAGCCGCGATGGCGCTCCGCGCGGCTCTGTTTGACCTCGGCGGAGTGCTGCTGCATCCGTCCCCGAACGTCGTTTTCAGCCAGGCGGAGGAAGCCTTGGCCCTGCCCAGGTAGGGAGTGGGCCGCTCGCTCGCACCGGCCTATGGAGCCCCCCGCCTGGGCTCCCGACCACCCTGGAGAATCTGCCGCACGCCTTTGAACTTCCCCTTTGCCCACATGGGCTAGAGAGGGGGTAGCAATTTTATTTCTCCCTTAAAGGCCCCGCCCCTGAAAGTCAGTGGACAGCCACCTCTAAGTTAAATTACACTCGTAAGAAGTTTGCTTGCTTTTTTAAAAATGAGATTTTAAAACATAAACTCCTCTTTGTTTTAAATTAAGGACAGGGAACCTAAAACCACCCAATAAATAGACACACTGGTGTTACCATTCTTCACACGTTGTAACTGCCGTCTCCAAACGTGCCTTTGACCACGTTGACCATCTATGTCCAGAATACATTGGCTCCTCAACTCTCAGTATCCCCGCTTTCCTTCCAAGTTCGGCTCAAACTGTGAGCTACAGTTCAGGAGTTCTTTCCTGGCTCCCCCAGCTTCTAATGTCCCACCCTCCTTTTCCCCCCAACCATGAAGTTGTATTTATTTTGTATGAGAGGTAGCCTCTGCTAGAATGTAAGCTCCTTCAGGGCAGGGACTATTTCACTTTTTGGTTGTGTGTCCCCGATGCTTAACACAGTGCCTGGAACAGGGTAAGACCTGAATAAATGTTTGTCGGTTGAATTATTAATTATAAAGTAACACTAAGTTCAGGCCACTCAGATTGGTGAGGGTCAAGGGTTGGATTACTTGTACATTTCTGCATCCAGAGTCACCGAATTTGAAAGCTGGAAGAAACTTCAGTGCGATCCAGTTCAGCACATACATGGAAAGTATCCCTACTGTATAACATGCCAGACATGCAGAACACACCACCTATCTCAGCAGCTCTTTCCACTTTTGAATAGCTCTAATTGTTAGGAAATTTTTTCTAACCTCAATATTATCTTTGCCTCCTTGGAACTTCTACCCATTGCTAAATAAATCTAACTCCTCCTTCACATGGTATTCCTTCAACTACTGGAAGGCTGCTGTCATGTTGTCCCCTCAAGCCTTCTCTTCCCCAAATATCCAAATATTAAAATATCCCTAGTTCCTTCAACTGATCTTATATGACAAGAGGTACCCCAGTTCGCAGGGCATAGAGCACAGGACCTGGAGTCAGGAAGACCTGAGTACAGGTCTGGTCTCAGATACTCAGTAAGGGTGTGACTCTGGGTGGATCCCTCAACTTCTGTCTGCCTCAATTTCTTCACTTATAAAATGGGTCTAATAATATCACCTACCTTTCAAGGTTGATATGAGGATAAAATAAGATAGTATTTGCAAAGTACTTTGCAAATTTTAAAATACTATATAATTATCCCTTCTAACAAATAAGAGAATATTTGTAAAATGCATAGCACAGTGCCTGGCATATAGTAGATGCTTAATAAATGTTTATGGGGCCCCTATTCCCCCAAAAAGGAAAAAAAAAGAAGGAACCATTCAGCAAAACAAAAATCAGCATATTGAAGATTCCACACATAAACTTTCACCTTTGCAAAGAAATAGGACCAAGTGCTTCTCATATCTTTTCTTTGGGGCAAAGTTTGATGACTACATTGTATTAGGTTTTGATGCTGTTGATCTTTTCATTTATATTGCTGTAGTTCTGGTTTGTGTTATTTTTCTGGATCTACTTCATTCTGTGTCAGTTCATATACGTCTTCCAATGTTTCTTCCAAATTCATAATATTCATTATTTCTTACATAATATTCTATTACGTTCATGTTCTACAATGTGTTTATCATCTTTCCCCAATCTATGCAACTCCTTTGTTTTACAAGTGAGAGAGAGGTGAAATGATGTGCCCAAAGCTCCACAATAGTAAGTGGCACAGTTGAGACTTAAACTGGGGTGTCACTCTGAGTCCCCAACTTTTACATTAGTCAGTAAGCATGCTATTAAGTTCCTATTATGTGCTAGGCACTGTACTAAGGGCTGAGCATACAAAGAGGCAAACAACAGTCCCTGACCATGAGGAGCTTACGATCTAATGAAAGATGATAATATAGGAAAGGAAAGCTAAACAGGGGAGGGGGAAGTAGAGCATACCCAACATTGGAGATTGAGGAAGTCCAGATGAGTGCCCTCATTGTGCTCCATAAATGAAGGATCTTGGAGAAACTCTCTTCCTTCCAACAAGAAAGAGTACGGGGTGCCAGGGGCAGGGGATACAGATGAGGTATAAGTTCCAGGAGTGATCTTGCAAAAAGATGGGACACTTAAGGGGCATGATTAAATCTAGAGTATTGCAGCCAGGTCAGAAATAAAGAGATGGTGGCTTCAGTGGCTTCCTTAAATGAAGTTCTGACCTGTGTGTTCAGTCGTTTTTCAGTTGTTTCCAACTCTCTGAGATCCCATTTGGGGTTTTCTTGGCAAAGATACTGCAGTGCTTTACCATTTCCTACTCCAGCTCATTTTACAACTGAAGGTACTGAGGCAAACAGGGTTAAGTAATTTATCAGGGATAACACATCGAGTAAGTGTCTGAGGTCAGATTTGAACTCAGGAGGATGAGTCTCCTTGGTGCTAGCCCCAGCACTCTATCTACTATGCCCACCTAGCTTTGGGGGGTCAAGAAAAATATATTCATTCTCTCTTATATATGACAGTCCTTCAAATACCCAAGGATGGCAGTTGTGTACATGTTTCACCACTCCCCCACCCAGCCTTCTATCCTCCAGATTATCATCCCCACTTCCTTCAACCATCTCCCCATGGGAACAGTTTTCAGTCCCTTCTCCATTCCACTCACCCTCTTTTGTATGTGCTGCAAGACCAGTGATCTTTGCTGTACTCTGTACTTCATTATAGCCATGATCATTAATATTCACTGTTAGATAGGCATGTATTTTAACTTGTGTTTCCATTGTTGCCCTGACTCATCAATTACCCTTGTAACTAAGGGCTTTTCTGGCTTAGTTTAAGATTATAGATGTGTGCTATCACTTGATAGAGTACAACAAAGTTCAGTAATCCCCAGGGAGAATTGTTCATGACCTTGACCTTATTAGCTGTGTGCTAACCAGCAGTGGAGTTCTACATATAGGTTGGTGTTCTTGGGGGTATCCCTGAGGTTCTGGCTTTTGAAGTGGCAGTTACCATAGTAACAGAGGCTGACAGCATCTGGAGAGTAGGAGTCTTGTTAGGGCTTTGCAGAAAAATCAAATGAGCCGGTTAATGCTGCAGACCATAGGCCCTTTTTAATTTGGCATGTTTAAGGAAGGGCCTTGAAACGGAAATTAGTGAGTTTAATTGGAGACACTCAAGAAGGCAAGGGGCAGCTCAGGGATCCCTAGTGCTTCTAAACTAAGATAGTCTATTTGTCTTCCTCCCAATAGGACTGAGACTAGCATTTCCCAAGCAATGGGAAGGACTTTTTCCTTGGCCTGTTTGCTGACCATTGAGGGATAATTTGTTTTCCTGCCCCAGACATCTAGAAAACTGGAAATTTTGAGCCTAGAATGCTCCAAGTTTCCAGAAAAGGGGAGGGTCCAGAGGGCAGACAAGTAAGGTGAAAAATGGTTAGCAGGCAGGAGAGGTAGGGCATGACTGGGGTAAAGATAACTTCTTAAAGAAAGAGTAGGCTAGAATAACAAGCTTTTTGCCAACTACAATTCATCTTGATCATTCCCAACAGACATTAATTAAACACTTACTATGTCCAAGAATTATGCTAGGCCTTATGAATACAAAAATAAGAATGAAATAGTCCCTGTCCTCAAGGAGCTTATATTCTGTATGGGGAGATAGCATGTGATATATATATATATATATATATATATATATATATATATATATATATATATGTATGTATGTATAATTGCTATATATACAAAATTGTGCCAAATAAATACAAGGTAATTCATGAGGAAAAATGTCAACAGTTTGGGGGGCAGCAAGGGCCTCCTGTAGTGAGCCACACTTGAGCTGAACTTAAGGGACACAAAGGATTTTAAGATAAGAAAGTGAAGAGAGAGTACATTCTGGGCTCCTGGGAGAGCCTGGGCAAAGAGAAGGAAATAGAAGATAGAGCAACAGCAAGAAAGGCACTTGGGCTGCATCAAGAGAATAATGTATAATAATTTTAGAAAGGTAGGGTAGAGCCAAGTTGTGAAGGATTTAAAAAGTCAAACAGAAGAATTTGTATTTGACCCCAAAGGTCGTAGATCCCAGAGTTTATTGAGCTAGGGTGGAGAGAAGGGTTGTGGGGGGCAAGTTGGCATGGTCAAACCTGTAATTTAAGAAAATCATTTTGGCAGCTATGTAGAAGATAGATTGGAGAGAAGAGGCACTAGAGCAAGGGTGGGGAACCTGTGACCTTCTAGGTCCTTAAGTGCAGCCTTTTGACAGAATCCAAATTTTACAGAACAAATCCTTTTAATAAAAGGATTTTATTGTGTATTTACTACTTATTTTAAAATGTTATTTATTTAATTTGTTTATTTTTAATAATTTAATGATTTAATTAATACATTTATTAATAAAATAAAATTTGTTCTGTAAAATTTGGATTAAGGCAAAAAGCTGCACTCAAGAACCTAGAAAGCCACATGTCACCTTAAGGCTGTGGGTTCCCCACCCCTGCACTGGAGTCAAGGAGACCAATTAGAACGCCATTGTCAAGGAGCAGGCAGGGGGTGACGGGCCCAAACTGAGGACCTGTGAGTAGAAAGAAGGTGACAAAAGATGATGTGGAGGTAGAATTGCCAAGACTTGACCAATGATTAAACATGGGTGATAAGGAAAAGTGAAGAGTCTGAGAAGACTGTGGGTAACTGGAAGGATGATAATAACCCTGATAGAGGAATTGAGAGAAATCGGTTTAAGGGAAAAGATAAGGAATTCATGTCTGGAATGATCAGATCATTGAGGCACCAATCAAAGGTGTCAGTAAAAAGCCTGTGTACCATGTACACCTTCAAATAGCTCCATACCAGAATACTAGATTAAACAGTTTTAGACTGGTAAAATATTATATTTCAAAATATACATAATTGATAAATCAACCTATGCGTCATCCATCAATTGCATAATTACATGGATGATATGTGCCTGACTTGTGGTAGAAACTTCCTAGCTCCTATTGGTCTGATCAGTCACAGTTGGATACTTTGTACCTTGACCCCAATATAAGTGGTGTCAATTTGGTTCTCTTTGATAACAAAGGACAACTGCCAACCAACTACATGATTGACATTTAGAAATATTTAATAAAATATCCTTGATAAAATAAATGGAATTTAATTCTTATAGATTTGTATTCTAGGGTCCAGAATTCTGTTTTTGTTTGTTTGTTTGGGGGGGGCAATTGACTGTGGTACCATTATTAGAGAAGTTAGTGTGAATTTGGCAAAGTATATTCGAAGTCAAATATCCAGATATTTGAGAATAGTCTGTGGGGAAATCTTTCATTTTGTATTTGATTGTGTGACTTTGTATTTGATTATGTGACTTTGTGAACACCAAAGTACCATTGGTTGTGACCAATGCTTAGCACAGCACCTGGTGTATAGTAGTTCCTTAATAAATAGTGATTACTGACTGACTGGTGTGCCCTGAGGCCAGGTTCTGATATCTGGAAATGGTTATCAGATAGAATTAATCAGGGTAGCATTAAGCCAGTTTTGAGACAGACTTTTGGTTCCAAGGCCACTGATTTTCTTAGGAGTAGCTGTAGGAATCAACTTCTTGACTGGGAAGCCAGTAAACTCAGCACTATCCACTAGGATACAGGAAAGCAAGAGTGTTGGCCTTTTCTAGAGTCTATGCCCACAAGTCACAAACCAGGAAATGCAGCTAAAGAGTGAAGCAAGAGGTTTGGAGTTGGGAGAGGGGCATTGATTGATTCACTTCTATCTGATTCATTACAGAGTAAAGGCTGGGTAACCTTGGAGGTGGGTGTAGCTACAGTTAATAATAATAGTAAATGAGACTCAACTGGGACTCACCATTCCCATCTAAATATATTAATTGCCATAGAAACGTATTAACTCAGGTGATCAGACTACCCAGGGTTTGTAAGGTTCTAAGTAGTCTTGCTTTTGATCTTAAAGAGGCTTCCAAGAAAAAAGTCAACGGGGGTGGAGTGGAGAGGGGAGATTGTTTTTATTTTGTTCACAAATTAGGAGAGTGGTCATGCCAGGGTAACCATACTGGAGATATTGGGGTTCAGGAGGGAGCCTCATCCAGGACTGTATCCAAGATGGTCCAAGAGGGACTGTTTACAATTTAATGGACCCAAGTAAAGGCTGAGCCTGAGGCCTGAAAGAGAACAGATGGGGTAAAAGGTGCAGACCAGAGGAAATTGTAAGTTGAGTGGGGTAAAGTGATGATCAGGCATAAATCAAGAAGAGCCTTTGGGTGAGTGAGGAACAAAAACTGAGTTAACAGCCTCTGTCTTATCTCTCTCATCCCATCCCCTTAGTCCTTCTAGGGTGACACCATCTTCTTTCTCATTTACTTATCAATCCCTTCTCTTCCTGGTTTTGCCAATAACCCCCCTTAGGTCCCGGGCAAAGCTGCTGGCATTGGAGAGTGTGGGTTTCCTTAACTAATTTCATGTCTAAGCTATTTGAAATCTTCCCATAAAGACTTGAAGGCTCTCAGCCTCGCGCTTCCTTAGTTATGCATGGGCAAGGGTCATAGGATCTTTGCTTGGGGTGGATATCATGACTATAACAGAAAACAGAGAGATGCAGAGCTGTTCAAGTCCAGTTTTGTTCCTGTCTTCTCTGTAAAGGAGAATGAACTTTATACTGGAAATGACAGAACAAAAGTGAATAAGAGGGAGATGATAGCCAAGATAAATAAGGAGATAAGAGAGTACTTAGCTACCCTTAAGGAATAAATTCAAGTCAAATGAACTATATGCTCAAGTCCTATAAGAACTGGTAGATACAATTGCAATCAGTTGGTGCAGTGGATAGAGCACTGGGCATGGAATCAGGAAGACTCATCTTCTGACTCTAGCCCTCTGGAAAAAAAATGGAAAGAGAACAGAGTCTGCAAACTCTGGCCAATAAACTTGACTTTGAATCCTGAGAAAAATCTAGAGATATTTGACAAACATCTAGATGGCGAAATGGCAATTACAAAGCACCAGTATGGCTTCATCAAGAACAGATCATTCAGACTATCCTTATTTCCTTTTTTGAAAGCATTATTAAACTATAGATGAGGGGAATGCTGTGGCTTTCATTTCTCTAGATTTCATGGGGACTTTTGATAAAATATACATTCTTATGAAGAAGATAGATTAGGGGGTAATGTAGTTATGGTGATGATAATATGGATTTAGAGATGGTTGTATAACCAGACTCAAAGTATAGTTGCTAATGGTTCAGTATAGATGTTAACGTATCAGCAGATCTCCAATGGAGAACCCTAGGAATCTTTGCTGTTTTCTATGAGAATCAACTGAAGGAACTTGGAGTGTTTAGCCTAGGAAAGAATACTTGAGTGAGGGGGTATGGCCTGATAGTTGTGTTCCAATATGTGAAGGACTGTCATGTTGGGGATGGATCATATTTATTCTCTTTGGCTGAGAGGAAAGCCAGTAATATTGAGTGGAAATTACAAAGGCAAATTTAGGTTTTGTATTGGAGAAAACTTCCTAACAATTAGGGATATTTCCAAGTAGAATGAGCTATCTTGAGAGGCTGTGGATTCTCCCTCCTTGGAGGTCCTTGAGCTGAAGTTGGGTGATATCTAGTGTGTTATAGTAGAATCCCATAAAGGGACAGGAGATAACTATTGCCCTCTTAATGGAAGCTTGGGAGGCAAAGGTAAGAGAAATAAAGACACAGACAGAGAAAGAGAAACAGAGACAGAAAAAGAGAGACAAAGAGAGACAGATGCAGACAAAAAGAGAGACAGTAACAGAAAAAGAGAGACTAAAAATGGGAAAAAGAGAACCCATGCAATTTTATTAGCGATGTGCGAAAGATTATTCAAACCCTCGATTTTTTTCTTTTTATGAACCTGGTATGAAAAGGACAAGGGCAAACCAAGGAAAACCCATGTAAAACTGGACACTTTTTCCTGGGGAATCCTTAGGGTGTTTTTCTACATGGCTGCCTAGAAGAGTAGCCTAGCACAAAATGGGAAGGAAGAATCAATCAACTTTTCCCATGGACTTTTGTTTAGAGTTAGAGGGTTTTAATCATTTGTGCAGCAGCTTTAGGAAGATTGTGTAGCTAGTTAGTTGTCAGCTAGAAAACTCCTCTTTCCCTCTGTCTCTCTGTCTTTCTATCTAGCAAATGCTTAATAAATACTCTTTTCATTCATTCATTTTCATGTTACACGATAAACAAATTAGAGACCTCCAGTCATATTTCTGGATCAAAGGTATATCACCTCAGAGAACAAAAATAAAAGCTTGGTATTAAATACATGCCACTGGACTTATGGAATGTGACTGAGTCTGTTCAACCTGCACATGGCACCTAAAAATGGGTCAAAATCCAAGAATGGAATTGAGAAAGTCTCAGAGGCCAATGTCCACATGAACCCAACCAGTACTATCTTGACAAAGTGGTGAAAAAGCAATGACTGAATCTTGTCGATTTGTTTATAGGAGTGCTTATCATAGCAATTTAAGAACAAATAATCTCCACCTTAAAGTACAGAAAAGTTATCCTCAGAGGTTCCAAATTTATTGATCGATTCAGATTATGTGAACAAAATTGTAGAAATTGTGTAATATATCATAGCATTTAGCAAAAAATTAGCACCTACTTAATAACCAGCAAGATAGAACCTAGTGTTCAGTATCATATATTAAAAACTGAATCCCCATACTGCAAATACAGATCTCAAAATATCCCAGAATTCAACAAATGAACTACATTAGAACTAGAACATTATCACAAACAAAACTGTTGCACACAATTTTCCAGTGATAATACTAATACATAAAAAATTTATGAAGAATAATAGCTAGGATTCATATGGTACTTTAAAGTTTGCAAAGCCCTATGCAAAAATATTATCTCATTTTATCCTCACAACATCCCTAGGATCTAGGAACTATTATTATCTCCATTTTACAGATGAAAAAGCTGAGGTAGACAGTGTCAGTCAATAAACATTTATTAAACAACTACTATGTGCCAAGCCAAGATAAGTACTAGAAATACAAAGAGAGGCAAAAGATAGTTCCTGCCCTCAAGAAGCTTATAATCAAATGGAGAAGACACCATGTAAAAACTAGGTACAATGTACAGGATAAAGGAAGGCACTGGAATTAAGAGAGATTGGGAAAGGTTTCCTGCAGAAGGTGGGATCTAAGCTAGGACATTAAGGAAACAGGGCAGTGAGGAGGCAGATATGAGGAGGGAGAGCACTGCAGGTGTTGGGGGACATTCAGTAAAAATGTCCAATTGGGAAATGGCGCATCTTGGGAAAGGAACAGCAAAGAGGTCATCTTCACAGGATCACAGAATATGGATGGTAGGGGGAAGCAGGACATGGTAGGTGTAAAAACACTGGAAAAGTGTGTGTGTGTGTGTCTTCAATCGGGGTGGGAAGGTGACAAGTAGCTAGGTTATGATGAACTTTGAATGACAAACATAATTTTTCATTTGATCCTGGAGGTGATAAGGAATCACTGGAGTTTACTGAGTTGGAAGTGACACTTAAGGAAACTGTTCTTGAGAAAAATTACTTTGGTGACTGAGTAGGGAGAGACTTGTGGCAGGTAGTCCAACCATCAAGCTATTATAGTAGAAGAAGATGAGGATCCATACCAGGGTACAATATTATAAGAAAGAATGGAAAGTATTAGAGATATGTTACAAAAGTGAATAGGCCTTGGTAGCAGATTGGATAATGGGGAGAGGAGTGAGAGATAGTGAGGAGTTCAGGATGACAGCTATGTTGTGAGCCTAGGGAACTGGGAGCATGATGGTAGCCTCAATAGTAATAGAGAAATTTGGAAGCTAATGAGTTCAGTTCTGTACTTATTGAGTGAATGCACAGTATATCCAGTTTGGAATGTCAAATAGATAGTTGGAGATAGAATTAGATAAATGGATTTGAGAGTCAGCGGTATGAAGATGATAATTGACAAATGCTTGTTCAGTTTAATTTAATGGAAAAAACTTAGGCAGAGAGAGAGAAGAAATGACTTACTCTTTGGCCATATAATGAGTTTTCGAGAGGTTAGGCATTAGAAACCAAGTGTACTGAACTTTCAGCACAGTGCCATTTGTGTTATGCCATGCTCACTATCCAACAGAATGAACTAGTTGTGACTTTAACATTCTGAATATTCATTCACTTGTGTTTTGTTTGCTTGAAACATCTAGGGGCTTTTTAAACAAAGTCATCACTCAAGGAGGTCTTGATAGCTCCTACCAGCACCTCATGAAAGGAGAGATCACATTTTCACAGGTAAGACTTCCCTGGGGCAGATTCCCAATAGTGGAATTATTGGAATATGAATATGTTCTTTATATTCCAAAATGGTTAGACCAATTCTCCACAAGTGGGTACATTAATGTGCCTATTTTTCCCCTTCAGCGTTGGCTTATCTATTTATTTTTGTAGTGGATTCCTCTCATGGAAGAAGATTGTAGAAAGCTTTCTGCAGCCTCAGATTTCTGCCTCCCAGAGCAATTCTCTGTACGAAAAATCTTTGAAGATGTGATTTCCAGAGGAAAGATCAACTACCCTATTCTTCAGGCTGCCATCACTTTGAGAAATAAGGGTAAGAGCCAAATGTTTTACACTTTTTGTCCTGGGGTCTCCATAAATACTTGAGGCATTGAGTCCAAAATGGAACACAATGCTCCTAGATATAATAAATCAAAGATTTGAGGACTCTCTAGAAGCAGGTTATGGACCATACTAAATCTTAACAAAGAGTAAATGCAGAAAATAACATAGATATGTTCAAAACTGATGATTTCATCCACGTAGCAACTCCCTCCACTGATGCCTGTCATTGTTCTACAGTCTTCCAGAGTTCAGAGAGATTAACTGACTTGATCACACAGCTAATAATTGGCGGTGTCCAAAGTGGGATTTGAAACCAGGTTGTCTTGACTCAGAATTCAAACATTCAATCTACTATACCAACTTTGAATTTCATCTTTCAGATTTCTGTTAGAGGTGGTATGGTTGACTTGTGAGTTGTGAGATCTGAATTCATTCATTGATATGGGATGGGATAAGGTAGACTACTCTTACATTTAGGCATGTGGAAGCCTGAAACCACTCCACCATCTTTTGGGCAGTAGACTATAAATATACCACCCCATTTTATTGTTTTCTCACTCAGAACAATATAGAAATCATTGCATTCATTGTTTTCCTCTCACTTCAAGAACTGACTGGCTTCGTTGGGTAGCTATATCCAAAAAATGTCTCAGTTTCCCCAGCTATAAAATGGGAGAAACAATCCTTGAATTCCAGAACAAGGGTTGTAAGGAAGTTTGATACATGGTAGTTATGGTAGATTGCAATGTATTTCACTTAAACACATGAGGAGATTTAACTCATTTTCATACCTGTGACTTAGGAGAAGACCAGGGGAAAGAATTATAGCTCATCATAAGGCCATCTTCAAACCTAGATTGTAGTTCTGAGAACTGAAGATCCGGAAACAGGGTCACAGAAGGGAAATTGTGAAAGAGGGGAGGCTACATATGCTATCCTGATGCACCTCAGTTTGGTAGTTCTTTCTTGCAAATCACATGGCATCCCTGTAGGTGGTTTTGATCTTTTCAAAGAAAGACCCTGGTGACAGTCATTTCTTATAGATATTTTTTTCTCTCTTAGGATATAAAACCTGCATCATTACCAACAACTGGTTGGATGATAGTCCCCAGAGAGGCAGAATTGCCCAGTTGTTATGTACCCTAAGCAAACACTTTGACCTAATGGTAGAATCATGCCGAATTGGAATGGCCAAGCCAGAACCAGAGATTTATAAGTTTGCCCTGGAGGCATTGAAGGTGGCACCACATGAGGTGAGTTGATGTTTCCCTATTGCAAGAATATCTTAATTTGAGGGAGAAAGGAAGTAACAACAAACAATGCAGGAAGCTTAGGGAAGTTTAAGGAAAGTTGGGAGAGGAAGATTGGGAATGGGAATAAAGAGGAAAGGGAGAAGATAGAAGTAGAGTAAGGGAAAGAGAGGAAGGCCTCTCCAGAGGACTTTGCTCTTACCCTGAGTGGCACAGAGTGAGAGAGGCAGAGCACTGGATATTGGTTCTTAGAGGTTGATTGCCGGTTGAAATCAAAGTTGAAAACTGAAGTAAAGGAATTTTAAAAAATACAGCTGACATATTTCTTACATTCTAATGGGTGTGGGAGGGGCTTAAGGGAAAGAGAATATTTGGAACTCTATGTTTTTTGAAATGCTAAAAATAATACATTTAAGTTTTTTAAAAAAAATTTTCATTATCTTCTTATGAAAAAAGAAAAGAAAAATGAAGTTGAACTCAAATCTTATTGGCAAAGATGGTAAAAATAGAAAATTACCATTGTTGGAGGGGCTGTGGAAAAACAGACTGTAAAGATATTTTTTCTTCTTGTTAACCATTTCTTTTTTAATCTTAGCTACGTTGGATTTGCTTGTGCAAAAATTTCTTTTTATGTGATTAAAATTTTCTACTTCATCTTTTGTAATCCTTTCTTTCCCTTGTTTAGTCATGAACTGTTGCCCTATCCACAGAGCTGAAAGATACTTTTTCTTTGCTCCTTCCAATTGGTATGATGTCACCCTTTATGTCTGAGGCAATTACCTGTTTGAGAGTGTTTGGCCTGTGGTATAGGATGTTCATTCTGACGCTGGCTTTTTTTTTGGTGGCCCCTCCTTTACCATGCTGTAGGCTCCTGGCTTTATCTTTTTATGCATTTCGCAGGGTGGACAAAGTTACTTACTGTAGTTTCTTATTAGATTTCTTGATCTTTATTCACTCTGATGCTATTTATAGGCTGTTGCCAAAGTAGGTGCATGGGAGTTAGGCTGATGTTTCTGTTCAAACAGCCATCTTAGGCAGAAGTCAATTCTGACTGATCTTCAAGCAGCATAGTTGAGTGAGAAGAAATCAGGAAGACCTGAGCTCGAGTCCTAAATCTGACCTATTTTAGCTGTGTTATTATGGACAAGTCACTTAACTTCTAAATGTTCCAGGTAAATTTCTAAGACTATCATTTGAAGAGGAGTTGGCAGATATGTTTGGGTGGAGGGATTGACTCCAGACCTGGCACTCTATCCACTGCACTACCCAAAGATGCATTCATGGAGGGCATCCCTATAAGTGGGAGCTCCCCATGATAATGCTATTGCAGCTAAAGGATACTGGAGGGAAGGTCTCAGGTAGTATGGTATGTTGAAAAAATTGATGCATTTGGAGTTGGAGCACTTGGCTTTATATCTCAGCTTTGTGTTAACTGACTGTGTGACTTTGGGCAAGTCATTGCAGTCATTTTCTCTTTCTGGACCTTGGTTTCCTATTTTGTACAGAGAGAGTTGGATTAGATGACTTTGGAGTGCCCTTTTGGGTTGGAATCCATAATCTGAAGATTTTTATCTTGGAAAACAATATCTTGTATAAGCTGAGAGCTTTTTAAACTTCCAAGATCTTTGTCAGAAGCAAGTATGTATTTGATCCTGTGTCAATAGCCCTACTTAAGAGAATAGCTTTCATAGTTAGTTGGGAAAAGAGAAATACAGAAGTTCACATGGCTAATATAGAGATACCAGGGTTACTGTAAGATCTCTCTTCTATTGCTGTTGGGGGTTGTGTGATGTCAATGGAGGGGGAGAAAAGGAAGGAGAAGGAGATGGAAAAATGTGGGGATAATTTCTGAGGTAGACCCTGGACATGGTGGGAACCAAATGACATTATACCTGCATATCCATATCCAAATATGCATTATAAATATATATATATGTCTATACATCTCTGTGTGTATGTACATGTATTATGTGTGGATGGACATATATTTGTACACAGATATACTTTATGATATGTATGTATGCATGTGTATATTTTGTGTATATATGTACATATGCATATATACACATACATGTAAACATAGAGAGTTTATGTATATGTATACATGCATGTATGCATACATATACACACAGAGATAATATTTTAATTAACAGGCAAGACTTGTTATTGATACGGAAGTTATCTTCCAGTTTTCTGTGTACAGCAAGAGTGTTGACTCAACATAGCATCAGAATTAGTAAAAATCAAAGAAGAGTAACAGTGAGAAAAAGAGATGACATATAATTAAACCTACTCAATCTTGAACTATTAGATTCAGGGTTTAACATTTTGACATGTAATCTACATAGGGTAATCACCTTTCAGCCTGCTATTGGACATGTTACCATATTTATTTTCATCGTGCCAAATTCTGAGAAAATGTAGGTTTATGTTTGAATATGTTCTTATCAACTATGAAAATTGGAACACCTTTCTTACTCATTAGACAGCTTTCAGAGTCATCACTCCAGGCTATTAAATATAATCTACTTAAACTTACAAAATCTTTTTTTCCACATAAGCAATTCATCTCTCATTATTTATCTTTTAAGCTTGAGTAACATGCCTGTACAATTAACTACATAACCAAACTAAGAGTGTAATGTATAAAAACATGAAGATATAAATTATTTATTTACAATGTTTTAGGTGTGAGAAAAATCATAGCTAGAATCACTTTTAACATCCCTGCTACTCTTGACTTTTGAATACAGTCCTATCATTCATCTGTGAGGTAAGTAGCCAGAGTCTCTCAAAAATCCTTTTCTTATTTATTCACATTAAACACATTCTCTCGTGTTCTCTTTGTTCCCTCAAACATCTGGTCATGATGTAATCTGTGATTGACAGTTGCCATCTCCTCACAGATAACATTTAAGATTCATTTTTTTTATGGCTTGCAGGTAAGACTCTCCATTCCTCAAAGTCACATCAGAGAATGACTGTGACTGTTCAAAGTTCTGTAACATCTTTTTAAAAATAAATAAACTTTTTTTAACATTTAAAAACAATTTGAGTCCCTAATTCTCTCCCCCATACCACTTCCTTCCCTATCCACTGAGAAAGCCTGCAATATTATATCAATTATGCATGTGAAGTCCTGCAAAACATATTTCCATATTGGTCAGGTTGCAAAAAAAAGGAAAGAAAGTGAAAAAAAATGCTACTTCCATCTACATTCATAGTTCAGCATTCAGAGTTCATTAGTTCTATCTCTGGAGGTGGGTAGCACTTTTCATCATGAGTATTGATCAGAGTAGGTGTCTTTCACAGTTGGTCATCATCGCAATATTGCTTTTACTGTGTATTTAGTTCTTCTCACTTCACTTTTCATTAGTTCATTTAATTCTTCCCAGGCTTTTCTGAAACCATCCTACTTGTCATTTCTTACAGCACAAAATTTGCTCCACCATTCCCCAGCCGATGGATATCCCTTCAATTTCCAACTCTTTGCCACCACAAAAAGAGCTACCATAAATGTTTTTGCTCAAATAGGTCCTTTTCATTTTTCTTTGAACTCTTTAGAATACAGACCTACTAATGGTATTACTGGGTCAAAGGGTATACACAGTTTTATAGCCCCTTGGGTGTAGTTCTAAATTGTTCTCTAGTTCAAAGTTCCATACATAACCACTTAAAGAGAAAATAGTAGTATTTATAATCTGGGGAAAGCTGTTAAAGTTGGAGTTAAGTAAATAATTGTCATTCAAAATGGCAGTGGACACAGAAATTATATCCAAACTGATTATAATAATTTGATGCAGAAGTCCAAGCATTGTAAATAAATTGCCACAATATGGAGACTAAAAGAGCCCACAAAGCTCTGAGTTACTTGCCAGATGGAGAAAAATGACTGCCAATGTCAAAACTAAATATATAGTCATTTGTAAAATATGATGAAATATAATGGATGATCATGGGCAACATGTTCTCATAAAGCAGAGAGAAGCAGTGGGGTAAAACAGTGTTATAGTCCAGGCCTAATTCTGGGCTGGTCTTTTGTGATTACAAAAAACAAGACACTTGTAGACCATGTAACAAAGTGCACTTATCTGGAGGAGGCAAAAAGTATTCAATAATGATATAGCATTTATTCAGCTGAGCATAGCTTCCCTGTTTCTGTGTTGGCCTTGTTGGTTCACTATCAGAAGCTTGAGGATTGAGAACCTTATGCCCTCAGGAAGTTTCATCAGTGGTTTAAAGCTTTAGCTCCCTGGATTAGTTAAGTCCTGAGGAGGTTTTTGATAACTTTTAAGGAAAAAAAACCTAGCCTAACCTGTGTGCAGTAGGGCCCTAGGAAGAGATAGCCCAGCCTGACATGACAGGGCCTTTGAAGATATACTTTCAAATTCACTTATAAAAAAATTTGTCAAGACATCCAACTTAGCCAGGGGCTCTTAGACTGGAATCAGTTAACTTATCTTTTTAAATATTTTGATAATTATATTTCAACATATTTGGTTCTTTTTATAATCCTATATATTTCATTTTTTGCATTTGAAAAACTGTTCTAAGAAGACTTCACTAGACTGTTGAAGGAGTCTATGATGAAAAAGCAAAAAAGAATTAAGAATTTCTGAACTAAGCAAAGTCATGCTAAGGGCATTTAAGAACAAAAAAGAAGTCAGACTACAAAAAGAAGGAAAATGGAAAATATTTGTAAAAATTGTTGTAACAGTTTTCTCTGTCATAGACAATACTACAGCCCTAAGATCATTGCCCTAACTGTGCTTGTAGAAAAGAGTATAAATGGCACTAAAGAGAACAAAGATGGGAAAAGCCCTCAAATTAGACTAAATGTATACAGAAGGGATACATGATAGAGTTGATACAATTGTGAAAGTTTTGAAGGAAGGAAAGACACCAAAGGAGTAAAAAATCTTAGACTTTATTAATATTGAAAAAACCAAGCAAGAGAACTACCAATATGTAAATTTTTCTCCCATGTACACAAAATCTTTATGAAACTCATTTCACTTTGAAGATGAACAGGAATAAAATACATCACCAAAGAATTTTGTGATGGGAAGAACTGATAGACTGGTCGCATACACACAAGGACAAAAGGTGACAGATGAATAGACATAGTTCTCATAGGTACCCTCACAAGGTATCCAATATGTTGGATGGATCATGTGCAGCAAACTCCTGAGAGCACATGGACAAGAATTGCACAAGGGCAGGTATGGATGGGATGTGGTCTTCATCATTGAATGGAATTTCTGAATAGATGAGATCACAGATCCATTTGTGTGTGGAGTATCAAATGAGAAAATGTATGTGGAGTGCTATGGAAACTCTATGCCTCTATGGAAAGTCTTGGAAGCTCTATGGCTATCAACCAAAAATCATGGGCAAATTACTTTACCTTCAAGTTAACCCACAGTGCCCTGTCCTGAATAAACCCAACCTCTATCTGCTTTACCTGTAGAATGAGGATCAAAGTAGCTCCTACCTCTAGAGTTGTAAGGATCAAGTGAGATAACATTTGCCAGGTGATTAGTTCAGTGTCTGGCTCGTAGAAGTTGCTGACAATGCTTATTTCCTCTCCTCCTTTCTCCCTTCCCCATGGGTTTCATTGGTACTTTAAGCAGGTATTGGAAAAAAGCTTAATGGTCTCTTCTTTATTGACATAAATTAAAGCAGTAAGACTACTTGCTCTCTTCCTATTGTTTAGAAAAGAAATATTCAACTATGTACAGTTGATTTCAGATAATATCTCAGTGTGGGGCTCATGAAGACATAATGGACATATGCCCATAGATTCTACACTCTTAAGTACTAAGATCACCCCATTCCCCACTATCCTTGATCTGTACCTTCCTTGAACTATATACTATAGTTTGTCCTTGCTAGGATTTTTTGAATAGATGTGGTAGATGTGGTAGAAAAGATGGAGTGGATCACTATAAAGTTTTTGGAAGGCCCATAGGCTAGATTACTTGAGTTATCACTGATATAAAAAATTATGAGGTGGTCTATATTCTCTGTAACCTGTTTGCTGGTCCCCATATACAACACTCCATCTCCCATCTCTGTGACTTTGCACACTGTCTCCATGCCCAGAATTCTCTCCCTTCTCATCTCTGCCTCATTGAACTAACTACTAATCCAGTTGTTAATTCTTCCCACTGCTGTCCTCAAAAGGCAGTGGGGAGAGAGGGACTGCACTTGTGATTTCATTCCTTCTATTGAGAAAACTCCATTTGTCAATGTAGATATACGTTTTCTTGACGAGTTATTGTCTTAGAGAACTGCCTGGTTAAGTGACTTGGCTAAAATACCAAGGCCAATTTGTGCCCAACATGTTAGTTAAAACAAGGTTGCACTTAACTCCAAGGCGAGCTCTCCCGTCACTATGCCGTGTTTCTTTCTATGAAGTTGGCCTAAAATAAACACATAAAGTTATACAATTAAATTGGAACCAGGTTTGATAAAAGAAAAAATAGCCACTTTGATTTTAGCCCTTGTGAATGATTTTTTAAAATCTTTTATTACTCTAAGTCTTTAAGCATTTATTTATCATTTTTGACTACTTCATTGGGAGAAATTAAATATTCTTATTACTTTTTAAAAAATGGACAAAATGAGAGTACAGCATAGTTCCTACATCAAAGGAAAGACTCCAGAGCAGGAGTTCTTAAGAGTTTTGTCATGATCCCCTTTGACAGCCTGGTGATGTCTATGGACCTTTTGTAACGTTTTCAAGCCTTTTTTCTGTTTTACTTCTACTCCCCTCTCTTGTTTCCTGTACCTTTCCCTACCCTGATCCACCACTGATAAAAATAATAGGGGTAAAAAAGATCTTTTATAGACACGTATAGCCAAAGAAAGCAAATTCCTGTATTGACCATAATAAACAACAATAACAACAAACTGTATCTCAGTCTGCACTCTGAGACTTTAGCTGCATTGACTTTCTTTATGAAAAAGACTTTTAATTTTATGTAATCAAAATGGTCCATTTTACCTTCTGTCATCTTCTTTATCTCTTATTTGGTCACTAACTTCCTCTATCCACAGATCTGACAGATAATTTCTTCCTTGCTCTTCTGATTTGTCTATGCGATTGCCCAATGTTGTCCATGTTGTGCACCCATTTGGCACATGGTGTGAGAGGTTGGTCTAGATCTAGTTTTCTGCCAAACTGCTTTGCAGTTTTTCCAGAAGTTTTTATTGAATAATGAGTTCTTGCCCCAATAGCTAAACTCTTCAGTTTTATCCAACACCAGGTTACTGTCCTCAGTTGTCTTTGTATATTATATGCCTAATCTGTTCCACTAATCAGTCTCTCTGTTTCTTAACAAATACCAAATTGTTCTGATGATTATTACTTTGAAGTATAGTTTAATATCTAGTACTATTAGACCTCCTTCCTTCCTGTTTTTATATGTGTTTAACCATGTCCTGGGGCTGTGTTCATATAATTCTTGTGAGTGTATCTTAACAGATTCAAGTATTTTATATTTTCTTTATTTTAATTGAAATCTCTTTATCTCTTCCAGCTGAATTTTATTTGTTATACAGAAATGCTAGTGATTTATATATTTTGTTTTATATCCTGAAACTTTATTGAAGTTGTTCATTGTTTCAGTTAGTTTTTTAATTGACTCACTAGAGTTATCTAAGTAAAACTATTGTATCATCTGCAGAAAGTGATAATCTTATTTGTTCTTTTCCTATGCTTTTTCTAGTACTTCTATCTTTAAGAAATAATTTTAAAATCTTCTTTTAAAAAAACTGCTTCATCTCTTCCAAAAATTCTAGAATTAAACTCGTGTCAAAGATGTGCCTTTTTTTTTTTTACTCTTTGCTTATAAATATTTTGAAATACTTTTCTTGTGTATTTGTGTCTAGAGCATTGACATCACTATAATAACCATTTATGGTGGAATTCTTTTTTTATTTGCTCATCTTACATTCTACTTTGAGTTTGGGCTTTCTGAGCTGAGCTTTTCTCCTGTTATTCCAGAATTCCAGGGACAGCTCAGGTTGGAAACTTGCAAGCTTTCAGTATTTCCAAAATGGTGTGATCTAGGACAAAATCTGATCACTACCTTCTTTGTCTGAACTCTTTCAGTTCTTGTCCTGGTTTTGAGTCTGAAATACTCTTATTGGATAATCCCTGCTTGGAAATTCCAATAGACTGCTGCTGAACTCAGCCACTATCAGTGAGTTGTAAAATTCTGCAGGTTCAGAACCACAGAGCAGCAGGTTCCCCTTTTTTTGTGGACTTCCTGGTTATTTCATTTGTCAGTCACTGCAGGCTTCAGACTAGGCTGGATGCTGGAACTGGAGGTAGACTTAAACTGATTTTTGATTAAATTTACTGTAGGAGTTAGACTTAGATTGATTATTCATTGTCTTTTTTCTTATATGTCTTTGAATTATGTTTTATAAATGCTTTTGTCCTAAAACTTTTTATGCTGTATTTTAAACTTCTCTCTTCTTATCTCAGGCTGTTATTTTAGATGATATTGGGGCCAACCTTAAGAAAGCTCATGAAATAGGAATGGTCACCATCCTTGCCCAAGACACTGAGATGGCCCTGAAGGAATTGGAAAAATCAACTGGTGTGCAGGTAATTATGAGCTGCTTAGTTTTGTTAATCAGTCAAGTACCTTGTGTGTGTGTATGTGTGTGTGTGTGTGTGTGCATGTATAGTATGTGTGTATGTGTAATGTGGTACAATGGAGAGAGTGCTGGATTTGGAGTCGAAGGACCATGGTTTTGAATTTCATCTCTCTTGCTTGGTATTCAAAACCCTTCATAATCTAGCCCCCTCCTACTTTTACAATGTTCTTACAACTTAGTCCCTGACATGTATTCTTTGATCCAATGACACTAACCTCATGGATGTTCCATGAGGAAGATACTCCATCTTGCAACTCTGGCTTTCCCCCATGACTGTAATACTCTCCTTCCTTTGCTCTTCCTACTGACCTTCCTGTCTTCCTTTAAGTACCAACTAAAGTCCCACCTTCTGCAGTAAGCCCTGCCCAATCCCTCTTAATTCTATGGCTCTCCCTCCCATTAATTATTTCCTATTTATTCTATATATAGCTTGCTTTGTATATATTTGTTTTATGTTGTCTTCTATTTGTCTATTGTCCTATTTGTCTATTATCTCCTATTTATCTTGTATATATTTGCTTTGTATATATTTGTTTGTATGTTGTTTCCCTTACTAGATCGTGAGCTCCTTAAGGCAGAAACTACCTTTTAGCTTTTTTTGTAACCTCAAAATTTAGCACAGTGCCGGGAACATAGTGTTTAATAAATGTTCATTGAATTGAAGTGACTTTATCTCCATGGGCTTTTTATCTGTAAAAAGAGGAGATAGACTAGATAATCTCTACAATAATCTCTAATTATCATTGCTATACAGATGCTTCCTAGATCTGTAGATCCATCTCTACTCTATTTCCTGCATTCAACTACTATATTACTGACTGCCTAACAGACATTTCAAACTGGGTGTCTCAAACTCAACCTGTACAAAAGAGATGTTATTTTCTTGCCACCCTAGACCTACCCCACTTTACTAATACTGTTGAGAACACTACCAGAAAAATTGATTTTCTAATTCAAATTCTCTTTCTTACCCCCTAATTTTTTATACCATCCTATCAAAGTCAACTTCTACTTGCACTATCTGTCTATGTATATTCCTCCTAACTACCATAATAGTAACACAATCTGTAAGTATTATAAGTACCATTTTCCCCTGTAGGTATATAAACAGTATGGCCTTATTGAATCCCTTGTGTTTTCTCTTTCTTATTTGTCTTTTTATGCTTCTTTTGAGTCTTGTATTTGAAAATCAATTTTTCTGTTTAGCTCTGGTCTTTTTATCAAGAATGCTTGAAAGTCCTGTATTTCACCAAATATCCATTTTTTTTCCCTGAAGAATTATGCTCAGTTTTGCTGGATAGATGATTCTTTGTTGTAATCTGAGCTTTTTTGCCTTCCAGAATTTCATATTCCAAGTCCTCTGATCTTTTTAATATAGAAGATGTTAAATCCTGTAAAATCCTGACTATGACTTTTCAATATTTGAACTATTTCTTTCTGGCTGCTTACAAGTATTTTCTCCTTGACTTGAAAGTTCTAGGCTATAATATTCCTGGGAATTTTCATCTTGGGATCTCTTTCAGGAGGTGCTGGGTAGATTCTTTCAATTGCTATTTTACCTTCTGCTTCTAGGGCATCAGGACAGTTTTCTTTGATAATTTCTTGAAAGATGCTTTCCAGGCTCTTTTTGTTAACATAGCCTTCAGGTAGTTCAATAATTCTTAAATTATCTCTCCTGGATTTGTTTTCTGGGTCAGTTGATTTTCCAGTGAGATATTTCATGTTTTCTTCTAGTTTTTCATTCTTTTGATTTTGTTTGATTGATTCTTGATATCTCATAGAGTCATTAGCTTCCACTTGCCCAATTCTAATTTTTAAGGAATTCTTTTCTTCAGTTAGCTTTCGTTTTTCCTTTTCCATTTGGTCAATTTTACTTTCTAAGAAGTTGTTTTCTTCAGTGAACCTTTTCCCATTTTTTGCGTTTCCATCACTAAACTGTTAATTTTTTTCTATGATTCTCTTCCATAACTTTCACATCATCCTTTTGTGGGTCCTGCCACTCCAGAATTCATTTTGAAGTGTGATTTAAAGTTATTTGGAGAAGAATTTGGAAGAACTCAGGCAAGTTCTCGCCTTCTCTCTGCTATCTTGTCTCTGCCTTCTCCTGTACTAATTGTTAAGGAGTTGTTTCCTTTGGTGGATTTTTGCACCTCCTTTTCCATTTGGCCAATTCCACTTTTAAGGAGTTATTTTCTTCACTGAATTTTTGTGTATCTTTTCCCATTTTTTGTGCTTCTTTTACCAAGCTGCTGACTTTTTTCGTGATTCTCTTACATAATTCTAGTTTCTTTTCCCAATTTTTCTTCTACCTCTCTTATCTGATTTTTAAAATCCTTTTTGAGTTCTTCCAGGAGTTTTTTATGGGCCTGAGGCCATTTCATATTTCTCTTTGAAGTTTCACATGTAGGCATTTTTGATATTGTTCTTTTCTGAGTGTATGTTTTGATCTTCCCCATTGCCATAGTTACTTTCTATGAACAAAGGTGTTTTTTGTTTTGTTTTGGGGTGGTTTTTTGCTTATTTTCTGGCATTTTTGTGACTTTTAAAGTTAAACTGTGCTCCTGGAATACATGTGGCACTGTCCCAAGCTTCTTGTACTGGACTACAGGGCCTGGTCAATTGCCTGCTGGGCCAGGGTTATCAGGCCTGCTAGTCCAGGCTGGTCTACTGTGTTAGAGGTTGGGGCCTCCCAGCTGACCTGTTGAGTTTCTGCTCTGTTACACCAGGACTAAGAGACCTAGGTTGCTGATCTGTGCTGACTCTAGGAGCATCCCACTGGGTTGCCTAGACATTGTCTGCACTGGACTGTGCTCCCCCTTTACCCAAGTAAGATAAATCTTTCCTGCAGTCCTTCTAAATTATTTTGGGTTGAAAAATTGTTTTGTCCCATCCTTTTATGGGTTCTCTCCAGATTTAATTTTGAAACATGATTTAAAGATTTTAGAAGGGAATTTGAGAGAGCTCAGGTAAGTCCCTGCCTTTTTTCCACCATCTTGGCTCCACCTTCCTGAAAAGGGTTTTATATTCAAATCTCACTCATTTTATTTTGTTCAGTAGGATTTCTTCCTTCAACTCACAATCTCAGATTTTTCTGATACAATATAATGCCTTCCTCCCTTTTCTACCCTTTTCCCTGCCTCCTCTTTTTTCTTTCCTTAATTCACTTTTATTTATTTATTTATTTTACTAACACTACCAGTTTTGGTGTGTTTTAGTATGATAATAGTTATTTAGCAACTGATTTCTATATTTCCTTGAGAAACTTCTTGCATATTCTCCTGAAGGGGGTTGTGGTATGTGTACTCCAGGGTGGAAGCCCCTTGCTTAAGTCTTCTCCAAGCCAAACATTATGGGTTCCTTTGACTCATCCTTATATGACATGATCTCAAAGCCCTTTGCTATCCTGGTTACCCCTTCCATGGATTAGAGATTTCCTTGCCAACCTCAACATCCTACAAAACACGGAGAAAACTTATGGAAGGAAATGAGGGGCTTCTCTTTCATCATACATTTTGTGCTTTCAGTTTCTCCACGACAATGTGATGAAGCCAGTTGCAGTCAAGCCAAGCAGTGTTGCCCATGGATATGTCGAAGTCAAGGTAAGGAACAATGATTTGTGAACAAAAGGCTGAGCAAACACCTCACATTAGGTGGGCAAGAGTGAGAAATGAAGAGGGCACCAAGCCAAGATGGTGGAGTAACAGTACGCACTTTCTAGAGCACTACCCCCAAGCCCAACCAAATACCTGTAAAAAATGGCTCTAAACAAATTCTGGAGCTGCAGAACCCACAAAATGACAGAGTGAAGCAAATCTTGAGCCCAAGGCAACCTGGAAGGTTGCTGAGAAGTGTCCATCATGCCACATTGAGGGCAGGGCACAGTCCAGTGTGGGCCTCGAGTGCACTGAGGGGACCTGAGCAGGCCTTAGGGAGACTGAATCTCTCATACCTGTGGTAGTTTCCAGACTTCATGACCCCAAAATGTGGACAAATTGGAAGGTCAGTGGAAAAAACCTGTGGGACCAGTGTGGGAGAGTGGAGTGATCTGACCCCAGCCCCAGGGCAACAGGGGGGAAGGGGGAGGAGGAAACCACAGCAACCACAGCAGCAGGGGTAGAGACAGCAACTGTTTCTGGCGCTCTAGGCCCAAAGATTGTGGGGGAATTCAGCAGTTGACAGTACACCCCCCACCCCCACTGGAAACAGAGCTCTACCTTGACAAATAGCTCAAAAATTAAGTACATGGCTGGGGAAATGAGCAAAAACCAAAAAACAAATCAGTCTATAGAATCTTACTTTGGTGACAAGGAAGACAAAAACATGCAAACAGAAGACAATAAAGTCAAAACTCCTGGATCCAAAGCCAAGAAAAATATGAATTGGTCTCAGGCCATGTAAGAACTCAAAAAGGTTTTTGAAAATCAAGCAAGGGAAAGAGAGGAAAAATTGGGAAGAGAAAGGAGAGTGATGCAAGAAAATTATGAAAAATGAGTCAACTGCTTGCTAAAGGAGACTCAAAAAAATGCTGAAGAAAATAACACTGTGAAAAATAGACTAATCCAAATGACAAAAGAAATCCAAAAAGGCAACGTGGAGAAGAATACCTTAAAAAGCAGAATTGACCAGATGGAAAAGGAGATCCAAAAGCTCACTGAAGAAAATAATTCCTTAAAGATTAGAATGGAACAGAGGAAAGCTAATGACTTTATGAAAAATCAAGAAATTATAAAACAAAACCAAAGGAATAAAAAATTAGCAATGTGAAACATCTCATTGGAAAAGCAACTTGCCTGAAAAATAAATCCAGCAGAGACAATTTAAAAATTATGGGACTACCTGAAAGCCATGATCAAAAAAGGAGCCTAGATATCATCTTTCAAAAAATTATCAAGGAAAACTTCCCTGATATGCTAGAACCAGAGGGTAAAATAAATAAACCAGTGGAAAGAATCCACTGATCACCTCCTGGAAGAGATCCCAACTCCTAGGAATATTTAGCCAAATTCCAGAGCTCCCAGGTCAAGGAGAAAATATTGCAAGCAGCCAAAAAAAACCAATTCTAGTATTGTGGAAATACAATCAGGATAACACAAGATCTAGCAACTTCTACATTAAGGGATCAGAGGACTTGGAATATGATATTGCAGATGTCAAAGGAACTAGAATTAAAACCACAAATCACCCACCCAGAAAAACTGAATATAATACCTCAGGGGTAAAAATGGTCATTCAATGAAATAGAAGACTTTCAAGCATTCTTGATAAAAAGACCAGAGCTAAATAGAAAATTTGATTTTCAAATACAAGAATCAAGAGAAGCATGAAAAGGTAAACAGGAAAGAAAAATCACAAGGGACTTTTGAACTGTTTACATTCCTACATGGAAAGATAATATTTATAATTCTTGAAATTTTCTCAGTACTAGGGTGGTTGGAGAGATTATATACATATAGACAGAGGGCATGGAATAAGTTGAATATGAAGGGATGATATTTTTAAAAAATTAAAGGGTGAGAGAGAAATATATTGGGAGGAGAAAGGGAAATATAGAATGGGGCAAATTATATAAAAGAGACAAGCAAAAAAGCTTTTTCAATGGAAGGGAAGAGAGGGGAGGCGAGAGGGAAAAAGTGAAGCTTACTCTCATCACATTTGGCTTAAGGAGGGAATAACATGAATAATCAATTTGCCATGAAACTCTATTTTACACTACAGGAAAATGGGGAGGAGATGAAGGGAGATGGAAGGATGATAGAAGGAAGGGCAAGTGGGAGGAGAGTATAATTAGAAGTAAATACTTTTGAGGAGGGTCAAAAGAGAGAATAGAATAAATGGGGGACCAGATAGGATGGAGGAAATATAATTAGTGTTCCACAACAATTCTTTTATGGAAGTCTTTTGCATAACTGCACATGTATAACATATATCAAATTGCTTGCCTTCTCAGTGGGGATGAGGAAGGGAGAGATGTTGGAACTCAAAGTATTAAAAAAAATGTTAAAAATTGTTTTTACATGCAACTGGGAAATAAGATATACAGGCAGTGGGGTGTAGAAATCTATTTTCCTCCAAGAAAATAGAGGGGATGGGGATAAGAGAAGGGTGGAGTATGATAGAAGGGAGGGAAGATTAGGGGTAATCACAAAGCATGCTATCTTGGAGTGGGCAGAGGGGAGAGATGGGGAGAAAGTTTGGAACTCAAAATCTTGTGAAATGAATGTTGAAAACTAAAAATAAATAAAAGAATAACTTCCAAAAAAAAAAAAAAGAAGGAAAGAAACCGCAAGAAGGCCGTTGTCAATGGATCCCAATGTGTATGGGGAGGAATAAGGTATAAGAAAACCAGAAAGGTTGGCGGTGGCCAGTTGGTATAGTTTTCCTTTTATTTCAACATACTTTACTTGAAAGTGCTTATGTAATTGGTCCATTAATTGTTAAAGGGGCATTTTAAAAACTTAAAGGAGAACCTGGTTTCTTGTAATGAATAAAGTTTCAGTAATGTCACAGTAAAAAAGAAGAATGAGAAATGTGAGTTCAGCCTGTTGTGGAGTTTTGGGGAGTAAAGTTTCCATCTAACCACTGTTCACCATATTAAAAAAAAAGGATATGGTCATATCTTTAGATAATTGCAGATATGGCTGGTGTTATCAATATTCAGGAGACCCCAAAGCCCAGAATCTAGGACAGGGATACCAAGAAAGACCAAAATGTAGCTGTAGCACCCTTTTGCACAAATTACAGGTGCAAAATTTTTGCTTTAGGGTGGCATTCATTAATCATTATCTAATATTCATGTTATTAATTGGCAGTGTGGTATATTAAAAAACAGTAGCAACATGATGATGGTGACAGTGATGATAGCTAGCATTTATACAATGACTTAAGTTGGGCACAGCTTTTTACAAGTGCTGTTTGATCTGCACAACAACCCTGTGAAGTAGGTGCTGTTACTATCCTCACTTTAAAAATGAGGAAATTGAGGCAGACAGAGGTTAAGTGACTTGCCCAGGGTCACACAATTAGGCTAGATTTGAAGATAAAAAGAAGGGCAAAAACAATTTCCATCTTCAGGGAGCTCCCAGTCTAGTATTTTTTTTCTAACTTGACAACCAAGTTCTATGAAAGGTTATTTGTTTTTGTACATTTCCAGTCACTTGTCTTTAGGTGCCTTCTTCTAGACATGTTCATTCAATAACAAGATCTTACTATAATATCCTTGGATGGAAGAAAGGAACTCTTAAAGCTAGAGATTGACATGTCCTGTTAGGGACTCAGGGTAGCTGTAACCTCATAAATATGGGCATTTGAGCTAGTGGTGTATGTTGTCATGCACATGTCGGCCATCTTGGGTGATGTTTGTCTGTGTCCTCCCCACATCATAGGATGTCTACCCAGTGTGGTGGAGCCCTTACCCAATTTCTTTTTCTCTTGATGTCATAAAGATTCCATTGTCCACAGGTTAGTTATCCCTTCTTATCACCACATAACCAGTCCTTTTTCATACACACATTTCTTCAATGACATCTTTTATACTCCTTTGCTATAATTGTGTCCTGTCATGTGTATCTCCATTGCCCTCTGAGTCAGTCAACATGCATTTATTAATTACCTACTGTGTGTCAGATTTTATGCTGAGTGTTGGGGATCTCAAGGTACTTGTAGTCTAATGGAGATATAACAAACATGCAAATAACTATGTACAAACGAGAATAATCATCAGAAGAAAGTTAGTAGGGTACTCATAATTTTTGATTCTTTGGAGATTATCATGTCTTATCTCACAGCCATGAAACATATAGAGCATCTCTACCTTTTTTTTGGCCTCAATTTCTTCAACTATACAATAGGAATAATAATAGCACCTCTCTCCTAGTGTTGTTGTGAAGATCAAGTGAGATAAGAAATGCTATATATGTGTAAGTTCATTATTATTATTATAATTGATATTACCTACCTCCTAGACTTGTTGTCAAAATAAAATGACATAATATTTGTAAGCATTTTGTAAACCTTAAAGCACCATATAAAATACTAGCTATTAGGGCAGAGCCAAGATGGCGGAGTAGAAGGACGCACGTTCACGAGCTCCGAAACCACAGCCCATAGAATTAATGTAAAAAGAGATCCCCATAACTTCTGGATCACTGAAAGGGGTACAGAAACAGAGTGGAAGAGATTTTCGTTGCAGAGAGCCCTGGAGAGCCGTCCCCAGGGTCCGTCGCGCCCTGGAAAGCAGACCCCACCCCAGCGCTGCCCTGGTCGTGGCCCCAGAGAAGCTGACCTGAGCAGGCTTCAGGGACGGAAGCTCCGGCAGCTGGGAAAGTCCCTCCACCCACAGAAGCTACAGGTCAGTGAGAGAGACGGTTAGGCTGGAGGAGGAGAGCAGAGTGTCTCCGTGACTCGGGCCCCCTCGGGAGGAAGCGGTGGCGGCAGAGGCAGCAGCAGGTGGAGGCAGCGGCGGCTGTGGCCCGGGACTCCCCCAGCAGCAGGCAGGATCTTCATTACTGAAGGTCTCTGCATAAACAACCTGAGGGAGCTGAGCCTGGGAGGCGCCCCCCCCTCACCCGCTCCATTCCTGAAGGTCTCTGCATAAAGCCCCTGAGGGAGCTGAGCCTGGGAGGCGGCCCTGCCCCCACCCCAGCACCAGAACTAAAGCTCACATTGATTAGCAGCCGGGCAGCCGGAAAGCCCATTTGAATCTCAGACCCCAAGCACTAGCTGGGTGGATCTAGGCAGGGGTGGACAGGAATCTCAGAAGTCAAGTAACTGGCTGGGAAAATGCCTAGAAAATGGAAGAAAAATAAGACTATAGAGAGTTTTTTCCAACAAATGCAATGATCCCGACTTTCGGATCTGATGAGGAGGGGGACATATTCTTGCCATCAGGGAAAGATGTGGAGGGCGGGGCCTCAGTACCCCAGACATCCCAGGGGGATGTCGGGTGGGCTCAGGCCTTGGAAAAGCTCAAAAAGGATTTTGAAAAGCAAGTTACACAGGTGGAGGAAAAACTGGGAAGAGAGATGCAAGAAAAGTATGAAAAACGGGTCAATACCTTGGTAAAGGAGACCCCAAAAAATGCTGAAGAAAATAACACCTTGAAGAATAGTCTCACTCAATTGGCAAAAGAGGTTCAAAAAGCCAATGAGGAGAAGAATGCTTTCAAAAGCAGAATTAGCCAAATGGAAAAAGAGGTTCAAAAGCTCACTGAAGATAATAGTTCTCTCAAAATTAGAATGGAACAGATGGAGTCTAATGACTTTATGAGAAACCAAGAAATCACCAAACAAAACCAAAAGAATGAAAAAATGGAAGAGAATGTGAAATATCTCATTGGAAAAACAACTGACCTGGAAAATAGATCCAGGAGAGACAATTTAAAAATTATGGGACTACCTGAAAGTCATGATCAAAAAAAGAGCCTAGATATCATCTTCCACGAAATTATCAAGGAAAACTGCCCTGACATTCTACAACCAGAGGGCAAAATAAGTATTGAAAGAATCCATCGATCACCACCTGAAAGAGATCCAAAAAGAGAAACTCCTAGGAAGATTGTGGCCAAATTCCAGAACTCCCAGGTCAAGGAGAAAATCTTACAAGCAGCTAGAAAGAAAATTCCAGTATTGTGGAAATAAAATCAGGATAACTCAAGATCTAGCAGCTTCTACATTAAGGGATCGAAGGGCATGGAATAGGATATTCCAGAAGTCAAAGGAACTAGGACTCAAACCAAGAATCACCTACCCAGCTAAACTGAGTATAATATTTCAGGGGAAAATATGGTCTTTCAATGAAACAGAGGACTTTCAATCATTCTTGATGAAAAAACCAGAGCTGAAAAGAAAATTTGACTTTCAAACACAAGAATGAGAAGAAGCATGAAAAAGTAAACAGCAAAGAGAAGTCTTAAGGGACTTACCAGAAGTGAACTGTTTACATTCCTACATGGAAAGACAATATTTGTAACTCTTAAAACTTTTCAGTACCTGGGTAGTTGGTGGGACCACACACACGTACATGCATGCACGCACACACACACACACACACACACACACATGCACACACATACAGAGACAGAGAGCACAGAGTGAATTGAATAGGATGGGACCATATCTTAAAAGAAATTAAGGTAAATGGTGAGAGAGAAATGTAGTGGGAGGAAAGAGAGTGAAATGGAATGGGGTAATTATATGTCATTTAAGAGGCAAGTAGGAGACTTTTTAGTGGAGGGAAAAAGAGGAGAGCTGAGGAAAAAAAAAAAAACAAGAAGTTTACCCTCATCACATTTGACTAAAGGAAGGAATAAAATGCACACTCATTTTGGTATGAAAACCTATCTTACAGTATAGGAAAGTGGGGGAGAAGGAGATAATGAAGCGGGGGATGATGGAAGGGAGGGCAAAGGGAGGAGGGAGCAATTTGAAGTCAACACTTGGGGAGGGACAGAAGAGGGACAGAAGAGGAAGGGACAAAAGACAGAAGAGAAACAATGAGGGGCAGGGTAGGATGGAGGGTAATTCAGTTAGTCTTACACAACACGACTATCAGGGAGGTCATTTGCAAAACTACACAGATATGGCCTATATTGAATTGCCTGCCTTCCCAAAGGGAATGGGTGGGGAGGGAGGGATGGGGAGAAGTTGGAACTCAAAGTTTTAGGAACAACTGTTTAGTATTGTTGTTGCTACTAGGAAAGAAGACATACAGTTAATGAGGAATAGAAAGTCATCTGGCCCTACAGGAGAAAAGAGAAAATGGAGACAAGAGAAGGGAGGGATGACAGAAGAGAGGGCAGATTGGAGACAGGGAAAATTAGATTGCTTGGGGTAATGGGGTGGGGGGAGGGGATAAAAGGGGAGAAAATTTGGAACCCAAAATTTTGTGAAAATGAATGTAAAAAGTTAAATAAATAAATAAATAAAATTAAAAAAAAATACTAGCTATTAACACTTAAGATGGAAAGAGCACTGGATTTGGAGTCAGAAGAACTGGATTCAAGCTCTCCTGATGACTTACTATTTGTGGGACCCTGGGGAAATCATTTTCCCAGGGCCTCAATATCTTGTAAAATGAAAGGTTGAACTAGATGGCCTCCAAGGTCCCTCTCCTTTCCCTCCCCTTTCTTCTCTCTCTCTTTCTCTCTTTCTCTCTCTCTCTCTCTCTCTCTCTCTCTCTCTCTCTCTCTCTCTCTCTCTCTCTCTCCTTCTTCTTCTTCTTCTTTCTCTTCCTCTCTCCCTCTCTCTCCCTCCCCTCACTCTTCTGTCTTTTTCTCTCTCTCTCTTCCTCTGCCTTCTCCATCTTCCCCCTCTTTCCTCTCATCTTTTTCTCCCTCTCTCTGCCTATCCCACTCTCTCTTCTCCCCCCCCTAAATATCCAATATATGCCTAGAAATGGGGATGGGGATGGAGAGCAGAGAAGAGAAAGTGCCTGCTGGAACATGTGGATGGAGAGCAACCAGCTGAGGTCCAGCAATGATCTGAGAATTCAGGGACTGTGCCTTTAGTGAGCGTCCATCATCCAGCCTGAGAGCCTGGTGTTGGTCACAGCCTTTCTGTCTTTCACACAGCCTGGTGTCCAGCTGCATTTCGTGGAGATGGGGTCTGGTCCTGTGGTGTGTCTCTGCCATGGCTTTCCTGAAAGCTGGTTCTCTTGGAGGTATCAGGTAAATCTCAGCCCAGGTTTACTACATTTTTGTGGGGATGAATTGAGGTGGTCTGACCTGCACAGTAGTGAACAGAGTGATGAGCATGTCACTTAGGAGGGGTATTGATCTCTGCACAGCTGATAATGGTGTCTAGAGATGCCCTATAGCCTTAAGCCTGCTCCTTACTTATAGCACTGTCCTAGATCCCATCATGGTTATACCTTCCATCAACCTAGTCCATATCTGGCTCAAGAAGACCCTTGTTTCTGTTTCTTTTTCCTTCAAATGTCCTTCTAGTCCCTTTGCTACTAACCTAAGAGAGTGCAGATTGATCAGGGCATTAAGGAGCAATGATCCCAGGTCACATCAGAGGAGGCAGAAGGAAAAGAAGGAACTTTCAGGACAAAGGATCAGGGAAACTGAGGGACTGAAGCCTGGGGGAGGGTTTTGTAGAGAAGTCTAAGAATGCTGTCCCTGGTGTATGGTAAGGTCCTTTCTAGCCTCACACTTGGGAGATAGGTAGGAACTTGGGGATCTGGACTCATACCAGCTCCAGCCCAGGACTGAGTTCTCTAATCCCCCTCATAATTTACCTCTGGACTACCCAATATGATGTAAAAATAAAGCATGGATGAGGATGTATGTGTGACATTTCATCAGGAAGCTCACCTAGATAATTCAGCCTGAGAAGACAATCCATCACTGGGTCCACACTTGAAACCTTTCCAGCTTAGTAGGCTTTCTAGAGCATGAGCTCTGCAGCATTGTCTTAGAGAACCTAGGATCTCCTCTGTCCCAAAGTAGGACATTGTGAGACAAAGTGAGACTTTTTTGGGGGGTTAGAGTTAGACAGTCCTTGGAATGTTGTGAAGTTTTTCTGGGCACTGGCACTGATCTATGAGGAAGCATGGGGTAGTGGATTGATATCTGGTTCCAGAGTTAGGTAGTCTTGGCTTCAGATCTTGCCTCAGACACTTACTAACTATATGATCATGGCCAGTTTATTTATGGAGTATCTAGAAAGTTTGAGAGACATAATTTCTGGGTAATTTAATAATTTTATTAACAATACCAGCACGTTTATTAATAAAAGAATGTTCATTTGGCTCAGACCAAGGACCCTTCTGGTGGTGGGCTCACAGTTTATGTGCCCTAGTTCTTTGTTATATGCAGGTGTTCCTGAGGATGGCAGTCACCTCTGATTAGTTAACAATTAAGGAGAAAATGAATATTACAATGAGAGTCTTGGGTACATGACTTGGATGACCCAAATCTTGATTAAAGAGAATTAATAATTTCCATACCACCTGTCTGGCAAACAGGGAGAATTGACATTTCCCAGACCCGAGTAACCACACTGAGCAGAAATGCATGCATTAGCCCCAACTTAGAATTTCTTTTACTGTCTTTGATTAGATCTTAGCCATTCTGGCTAGGTAAATCTTTTAGAAAGATTTCCCACACTGGTTGGTTTCTGGGTGAGGAAGTAGAAAAGGGGAAAAACCTTGGTTATAATACAATAACTAGTTATGAATACAAGAATATATTTATGTATTTGTCACTTAACTTTTCTGAACTTTAGGCAACTGCCTAAGACTGTCTTCTTGTGTTGTTGGCACATGGAGTGTCTGAAGTGATGAAATCCTAGATCCTTGAACCTTGATCTGATGCAGATAAAATGCTCAGTCTTCATATCTGAGCCATAAGAAAATATTTAACTTCATATTATGCTGCCAAGCAAGCTCCTTTTGCCTTTCTTTGTGTCTGCATTGTTTCTCTCAATATCTGGCACATAGTAAGCACTTAATAAATGCTTAGTAACTGACTAAGTGACTGAATAGTCCAATAACTCTCTAAAAAAATAAGCGACAAAGACCCGGATGAGTGGAATGAGTTTATATATTCGGATTTCCCTTCAGCTATTGAAATCACAGATGTGAACACACACATGCGTGCACACACACACGCAGGCACACATGTGCCTCCTTCAAAAGCAAACAAAAAAGAAACAAGTAGGCTAGAATCTAGCACCTTGCAAGTTTCTTCTGAATTTCTTTTTAATTACCTCAAGCCAATAGGAAGAGTACAGAGCAAACCAAGCCAGGCTAATTAATGCTATAAGCTTTATCTCATTCTTTAGATCCCTGCTCTAGCAGAAGCAGGCTACCGGGTTATTGTTCCAGATATGAAAGGCTTTGGTGATTCTTCCTCCCCCTATGGTGAGTTCTTTTTTTATAGGGTTTATCAAATGAGATAACATTTGTAAAGTGCTTAGCTTAGTGCCTGGCAGATAATAGGCACTTAAAAGTTTATTCTCTTCCTTCCTCCCTCCTAAGAAAATAATTCCTTTAGTCATCATAACTATTTTTCAGCCTTTCTTAACTGTCCTGGGCCAAGCCCTACACAAAATTGGAAATCATGGTTCTAGACTTCAAGACTCGTTCCACCATTTCCTAGGAGTATGACTTTAAGGTGAATCATCTCACCTTCTCTGAGCCTCATTGTCCTCACTTCTCAACTGTAAGCGTCAGACTTCTTGACTTCTATGTGATTCAATGGATAGAGCACTGGACTTAGAATCGGGAAGACTCATTTTCATGAGATCAAATCCAGCCTTAGACTCTAATTAGCTATTGAGCATCACTTATTCCTGTTTGCCTCAGTTTCCCTCATCTGTAAAATAAGCTGGAGAAGAAAATGGCAAACCATTCCAGTGTTGTTGCCAACCCCAAATGGGCTCCCAAAGACTCGGACACAAATCAAACAACTCAGTAACAGCAACAAAAGTTGGTCACTAGGGTCTCTTTAATTCTTTTAAGCCACTTGGTGCTATGGGAACAACCCTGGTTCTTGAATCAAAAAATCTGGATTCAAGTCCTGCTTTTGATGCCCGCTCTTGGTGTAACCTTGAATCAGTATCCCAAAGGCCATATTATCTATGGATTACTCAGTGTGCAGTTTAGCTGGAACCCACTTGTCAATCCATTTATTTTTCAAGAGCATGCTTCCCCTTGAGTTGTCAGCTTCCTGCTTTTGATCTGAAGCCACCTGATCATAGGTAAGATCATTCCCTACTCAGTTTCTTCATATGTAAAGTAAGGGTAACAGTAGCACCACTTTGCAGGGCTATTGTCTGTATCAAATGAGATAATATACATGAAGCACTTTGCAAACCTTTAAAGTACTATATCAGTCCTAGTTATTTTTATTGTCACTAGCATTAGTGGCTCCATATATGTTATAGTGAAGACTGGGCAGCTATCACTGCCTTTGAAATAGTTCAAGAGAGGAGCTTGAAACATAAGCATCCAGAAAGTTCAGGACAGGTTGTAATAAGTCATGTGATAGAAATTAATTTTTTTCTCTCTTTCTTTCAGAAATAGAAGAATATTCCATGGAAGTCATGTGTAAGGTAAAGAAGGCAATATTTTTTCAATCTTATTTCACTCATACACACTCCCCTAATTGAGCCTAATTGAATTGCCACCCAGAAAGCCAGAATGAACCACATGCTTTTCTAAGTTTCTATCCACTTCGTGTTCACTCTGGTTACCTAAGCTGCCTTCTCAGTATAATGATGAAATGTGGAAATTGCCTCTGTAATATTCCCCAGGAGGCATGAAGAATCAGTCCATTTGGCCTTTTTCTTCAGGATCTGGTCATTTGGTCAACTGATTAGCAATGTCTGTTCAACTCATGACATTCTAATCTAGAAGGTTTATTTGGATGGGGAAAATGCAGAGAGATCCAGTGGAGCCTCCAAGATTCAGAATTAATAAGGAATAGTAAGTTCATTTACTCCTTCTAACTGGGTAGGGATAATATGGAATTGCTACCCTTGACACATAAAGAGATGGTGAGAGAACAGCCGGTGGCTCTTGATGACTACAAGTCACATGGCTGAGATGAATTCACTGTATCTTTAGGGAAGGAGGAAATTGGCACATGTGATTGTTAAGCCATTATCAGTGACATATGAAAGAACCTGGAGAATGAGAGAGGAACAGAATAATTGGAGAAGGGCAAATGTCCTACTTCTCTAAAAGGAGGAAAAGGTGCTTATAAAAGCAAGGACCCTGACATACAGAGCAGGGTCTGCTGTACAGGTTCTTTGATCTGCTTTTCTAAAAGGAAAGGCAACTTTTGAGGGGTCAACAATCACTTTAATCAAGCATATGTATCATTCACTTAGTTCAGGGGAAAAAATCAGTATCCTGAACTTCAAAGAAAATACAGAGAAATAAAGATCGACAGGGCTTCCAGTTATCTGACCATAAGTAATACATACATCACAGATCAACAGACAGATCCAATTGTCTGACCATACATACATAGTTATTAGAGAGAGAAGCACCAACATCTGAGTTTTCAAAGCTGGGGGTTACTTAGTGGCTTCCCAGAGTCTCATCTGGCACACAATCCTTCTCCCAAAAACTAAGCCCCAAAGTAAAACCTCACTTCAGAGTATTTATACATTTTTCAGAACCAGAGGGCTACACAACCCTTGAGAATCAGTGCCTCATTAGAAAATTAACAAAAAACGTAGGTCTCCCCTAATCAAGCTTTCCTCAGTGGGCAGGCCCATTAATGGGTGGGGAAGATCTTTAAACTCTCATAGTTACAATTACAGTGCTCAAAGTGGCCTGTGAACTTGACTTTAATTCTTACAAAATTCCAACATTTATTATTAATGAGATGATTAGTAGATGTCTTGAAAAGGAAGTCATGTTTACTAATAGCCAGTAAGGCTTCACAAGAAATGGGTGATACTAAACTAACCTTGCTTCCTTTTTTTGTCAGAGTTACTAACCTGACAGATTAGAGGAGTTCTGCAAGGCATTCAATAAAGTATCTCATACTATTTTTGGAGAGATATGGATTGGTTGATAGAATGGTTAGTTGGATTCAGAACTGGTTTCTCTGTTAGAATGTAATCCCCTTATAGGCAGGGACTAGTTTAATTTTGGAATTATCCTTTTACCTGAGTCCTTCCCTTCTCTTCTTCCCCTTTGTTTGTTGCATATTGTCCAGAACTAGTAATATGTTCACATCTCTTTACTCTACCTTGATTAGAGGTCTGTAGACTGTGTACCTCTGTTTTCAGGTCTGCTTTCCATCTTTGGTATCCACCTAATTCATCCTGTGGTTCTGAGAAGCTGTAGTATTTACAGTGGCCTCATCCTGGTAAACCATTTTGGCAGAAGGATTAAGCCAATTTGAGGGTAATCAAGGGGTCTCAAACCCTTCAGTGAGTTAGGAGGGTGCCTATCCCTCACATGTGAAGAATTACTCCAGCAAAATGGGTAGATGAGCACAGTTTGTTCCAATGGCCATAAAGGCAGCTAAAGCAAGTGCTGTGGAGCATTTAGAGCTTGGTTAGACATTAAAGACATGAAGGTCATCCACTGTATCACCATTCATCTTGACTTTTGCCTTACCACTGGACTTTGATGACTCTGGAAGAGTGAGGCAGATGACTTCAAGCAACTCTGCCTCACTTAAATCCAATTTATGCATGAATCAAAAGACATCAGCCATGCCATTTTAGCATTTTTACCTACCTCAAAGTCCTGTGGAAATAGGCAAGTAACAAAGCAGCAGGTGCAGATACACTGGGACCTATACTCACAGCCCTGCATACCAGTGGCCCAGTCCACAGGGTTGTCTTCTCACTGGACTAAAGCAGAAGTGGGATTTGGCAATCCCTGCTGTTCAGAGCAGGCTTTTTGGACCACATTGCTCGTCTCTTGGCATGAGGAAGGGGTGAGAAAATGTATACTAAAAATTGTTTCACCCCACCCTGGCCTATGTATTACAGCAGGTAGGGATCTTATCCTGCAGTCAAAACAAAAAAAAATTTACAAAAACTTTTGCAATGCTGACTCCATTCACCATCAGTACCTGGAATGTGCACACACACTTGTGGATGGCATGAAATTCAGTAGACCTGAAAGACAAACAGCTTTTGTTTCAAGAGAACTTAGCAGAGATCACATTCCAATAGCAGCCCTGAATGAAACAGGGATGGTAAAAAAAAAAAAAAGACCAGCTCACCAAAGTCAGAGCTGGATACACATTTTTCTGGAGTAGTTGCAGTGAAAGATTGTCCTGTGAAACTAACGCAGGTTTTGCAATCAAGACTAATCTAGTCAACAAGCTCATACCTTACCAAAAGGAGTGAATGAAAGGCTCATGACGATGCAATTGCTACTTGCAGGGAAACTTCATGCCAGCATCATCAGTGTCTATGCTCCCATCACAACAAAACTTGATGATGTCACAGAAGAATTTTAGGAAGACCTGGAGAGCATCATCAGTGTGCCAAAAGAGGACAAGCTTCTAATTATGGGTGACAATGTAAAAGCAGGCACAGACTACCAGACATGGCAGGGAGTCTTGGGAGGAATGGAGTCAGAAACAGCAATGGTCACTTACTACTGAAGATTTGTGCATCTCCTTGCCTTATCACCACCATTCTCTTCCATTTACCTAAATGTAATCAAACTTTGTGAATGCACCCTGGCAACAGGCATTGGTATTTAAGAGACTATGTCATTGTAAGAAGAAGAAGTAGACAGAATGTGAGAGTGACAAAGGTGATGTGAGGTACAGAGTGCTGGACTGATCATGGACTTATTCTCTCCAAGATAAATATTTGCATTCAACAAAGGCAGTGGCCTCAAGGAAAGAAAACTACCAGAAGATTTAATATCAACAGATTAGAGTGCTTCTCTGAGTAGGAACATTTCATTGCTAACTTGGAGTGCAAGTTGAACAAACATATGGCTGGCAACAGTGGAGCAGAAAAGAAGTGGGCACCTTTCAGAGATTTGGTGTATAGCACTACATTTACTCATCTGGGTCAGAACACTCACAAACATTAAGTTTGGATTGACAGAAGTGATAGGGAAATTCAGAGGCTGCTAAATGAAAAACAAGAATTTCACAGGGTTTACAAGCAGGATAGTTCATCTGTCTCTAAGGAGGCAGCATTTCAATCCATTAAAAATAATGCAAGAAAACTTAGAGAGATGTGGGATTCTTGGCTCAGTAAGAAGGCAGATGAAATTCAATTTCACACTGATAGTGACAATCCAGAGTGCTTTTATGATGTTCTAAAGATTATTTATGAGGCAGAGACCTATGATATAGCTCAACTACTTAATACAAATGGAGCCACATTTATTAGTGATATGGACATGATCCTATTGAGATAAGATGAACACTTCTATAGTGTTCTCAACAGACCATCATCAATCAATGCTGAAGCCAATGACTGTGTACCTCAGGTTACAGTCAGTCTCTCTCTAGCTGAACTTCCAACTAAAGAAGAGGTTTTGAATGCCATTGGATTCCTTTCCTTTGGCTAACCACCTAGTGCTGATTCTGTTCCAGCTGAGATTTACAAAGGAGGAGGTCAACCACTCATATAAAAACTGACTGAAATTTTCTGGGTTATATGTCAAAAGGAGTTTATCCCCCAGGAGTTCAAGGATGCCTTCACTGTCCACCTCTATAAAGGTAAAGGAAATAGATTGTCTTGTGACAGTCACAAGGATGGGGATCTCTCTCTTAGTCACTGCTGGCAAGATACTTGCTAGAGTCCTCCTTTACCTCAAAGATAGTCACCTACCTGAGATCCATTGTGGCTTCAGAAAGGATAGAGGAATGCTTGATATGGTGTTTGGCCACCTGACAACTCTAGGAGAAATGCCAGAAGCAGAACAGAGTTTTGTACACAATGTTCATTGATCTGACCAAGTCCTTTGATACTGTTAGTCATGAGGGCTTGTGGGAAATTATGGCAAAATTTGGGTGCCCAGAGAAATTCATCAGTATTGTACATCTGTTCCATGACTACGTGCTTGTCCATGTTCTGGATACTGAGTGATGCTCTCAAGCTTTCCCAATCACCAAAGGAAGGAAGCAGGACTGTGTATTTGCTTCCATGATTTTAGCATGATGTTTTCAGCAATGTTGTCAGGTGCCTTCAGTGAGAACAGAAACAACATCAAGGCTGGCTACCACTACACTGATGTTGAATTATTTGACTTGAAAAGGTTACATACAAGCCAAGACTGAAGTGGAAGGAAAGTTGGTGCATGATTTTTTTTTTTGCAGATGATTACACACTCAATGCAACCTCTAAGGCTGAGGTGCAACAAAATATGGATCAATTCTCTGCTGCTTGTGCTAATTTTGGTCTAACAATTAACAACAAGAAAACACAAATTTTCTACCAGCCCACCCTGTGCCATCCATATGTGGAATCATCGATTACAGCAAATGGAAAAATATTGAATGCTGTGAATGATAAGTTCATTTACCTTGGCAGTATACTTTCCAGGGATGTACAACTAGATGATGAGCTAATTCAGTGTTTGGGAGGCTCTGAATGAAAATGAGGTAGAGAAGTATTAGACTGCCTACCAAACTGAAGATCTACAGAGGTGTTGTGCTGACCTCATTATTGTATGTCTGTGAAACCTGAGTCTATTAGTGCCATGCTAGGAAACTGAATTGCTTTCATTTAATTTGTCTTAGGAGGATTCTGAAGATCACCTGGCAAGACAAGGTACTGGATAATGAGGTCTTTCTTGAACTAATTGTCAAGCATTCAAACTATTGTGGAGAGTACAACTCTGATGAGCTGACCATATTATTTGAATGCCAAATCTGTGTTTGCCTAAAAGATTATTTTTATGGAGGACTCGTACAAGGCAGGTCACATGGATGTCAGAATACAAGGACTCTCTCAAGGTCTCTCTGAAGAACTTTGTAATAGATTGTATGATATGGGAGACATTGCCAAAGGACTGTCCAGCATGGCATATCTACATCAAAGAAGGTTCTGTGCTCTATGAGGAAAACAGAATTGTGGTAGCTCAAAAGAAACATGAGAAGCACATATTTAGAGATATCTCCATTCTAAATGTTCATATGGACTATCTGTGTCCAACATGTAATAGAACCTTCTCAGCTCACATTGGTTTGATCAGCCACAGTCAGACACACTGTACCTTGACTTGAATGTAGTGATGTAATTTAGTCCTCTTCAAGAACAAAGGAAAACAACAAACCCACTTTGATTAAACCACATCTGCAGTACTAAGTTGCATACTGAGGAGAAATTTTTGGAGTGACATTCATAAGCCAGAGGATATCTAGAGGAAGGCAACTAAGAACTGAAGATCTTGAAATCATTACCATATCAGGATCATTTGAAAACACTAAGGATGTTTTGCCTACAGAAGAGTAGATTCTAGTAGAGAAAGACAGCTATCTTCAAGTGTTTGAAGGATCATCTATGCAGATAAAAGACTCATTTTTTTTTTTTGTTTGATGCCAGGGGACGGAACCAGGAACTGTGTTGCAATGAAGCAAATTTAGGCTTGAATTCGGGAAATAAGTCGGAACAATTAGAGTTATCTCAAAATGGAAAGAACTGTCTTGGGAGTTTGTGGATTTCCCCTTATGAGAGGTATTCTAAAAGAGACTGGATGACCAATTGTTGGATATGTTGCAGTGGAGATTCTTTCTTCAGGTGTGAGTTGGATGAGATGGCTACCAAGCTTATTTATGATGCTGAAATTCTGTGTTTCTTTCATAATCCAATATGCATTTGTTAAACACCAACAACGTGTGAGGCACTGTGCTGGGAACTGAAGCTACAGAGACAAAATAAGAAATAGTCCCTGCTCTCACAAAGTTTATAATACCTTCATTTCACATTGTATATATCTTGTATATACAAAGTTGTTTGCTCCCATTAGATTGTGAACTTTTTGAGAGTGGGAGCTGTTTTTGCTTTTCTTTGTATCCCCAATGCTTAGCACATTGACTACGTATAGTAGGTGCTTAATAAAAGTTTATTGATTGTAATTACTAGGGGAGATAGCAGAGTCTAAGTGAACCCTCTAGCCAAGCCTTTGGACTTCTGCTAGTAATGACAACAATCCCTAAGTGGGGGGTTAATTGGACAAAAAGAGATAGGGAAATATTTGAAATGCAGCAGGTAACATGATCTGCCTTGGAAGAGTTAACAATCTAACAAAAGAACAAGACTAATATATAACAAAGAAGATATACATGGAAGATACAAAAATATGTGCTAAAGAAATTGCAGCAGGACAGAAAATGTCTGTAAATTACTTTGCAGACCTAAAAGTGCAATTTAGCATTTTCTCTCCAAAACTATTATTATCATTGGCTCATTCTTTTCATCTCTTCCAATGCTAGATAGAAATGACCCTGAAACAAGTGGCCATCTTGCTGTTATCCCTTTATAGTCAATCTTCTATTGACTCTTGCAAGGTGAATAAAAGAACTGCTTTTATTTTTTAGTTGAATAAAAATATTTGCATTACTGCTATTCTTATTACTGTGGAAAGAGGAGAAGGGAATGGCTAGAGTGATTTCAAAGTCAGTATTCTAAGACTAGACACCTGAGTGAAGGCAAATCAGCATATTGAAGTATTGGGGGGGACATTTCTAACTTTTCTCATTCTTTTCTTCCTTAGGAGCTTGTTACTTTCCTGGATAAGTTGGTAAGAAATTCCCAACCTTAGGCCAGTAATTCTAGGGTGGAAATAATCAGTGAAGCACTCATGGAAGGAGTGTGTGATTTGAGGTGGACCTTGAGAGGTAGCCAGGGATTCTAAGGAACAGAGGAAGAGGAAGGTATACTATGAGGAGGTGGCAGAAGCACGTGATGGGAAAGGAATATATGATGGAATGATAGAGTTAGAGCTGGAAGGTATTTTGGAGATCATTGAGTCCGAGTATCTCATTTTATAAATAAGGAAATGGAGATCCAGTGAAGTTGAATAACTTACCCAAGATCACACAGGTAGTGAGCAGCAGAATGGATATTCCAGCCAGGATCCTTTATTCTTATTGCCATGCTATTTCCAGGTTATGATTGGGAAATATAGAATTATATGTTAGTTACAGTTATACTAATCAGAATAGATGAAATCTCCAAGGAAAAGATTATTGAAAGAGAAGTGAAAAGTAGAAATATGAAGAGACTTTTAGGGTACATTTAGGGTATGAGAACACAAGTAGGTAGAAGAAAGACCAGTGGTCCTAGTGATAGGAAAATCAGAACAAGGTAGTGTAGAAGCTAAAGGGAAAGTTTCTTTTAAAAAAAATTTCAATTAACAAGCATTTATTATCTCTCACCCCACTGGATAAAAAGAAGAAAAAGGAAAAACCCTTGTAATCTATTTGCAGAGTCCAGGAAAACTGATTCCCACAGTGACCATTACAAAACTATGTCTCTCCTGCATCTTGAGCCTCTATTAGGAGACAGCATACTGTCATAGACTGGTTCTCTGGAATCGTGGTTAATCATTGCATTGGTTAGAATTCTTAAGTCTTTCCAAGTTGTTTTTACAATATTGTTTTTGTAGAAATTGTCTTTTCTGGTTCTTCTCACTTTGCACTGCATCAGTTCATATAAGTCTTCAGGTTTCCCTAAAACCAGAAGAAATTCACACAGGGTACAAGAGGGAGTAGAGAGTAATTCAGTGATACCAGAGGTGGATATGGTGATTATTAGGTGGTCATTGATAACCTGAAGTACAATTCCAGAAGGGTGTTTGGGATGAAGCCAAACTATTAGTCAATCTGCAGGTATTTATGCTGAGCATAACAAGAGAAAAGTAATCCTTCCTCTTGAGGAGTTAATATTCTACCAGGGTAAGCCAAGAATATTAAGGTGTCATAGACAAGGCAGTGAATAGTGATCCCTTGTTCACACAATTTGGTTAGAATTATCAAGTGGAGACTTTGGGGGATCAAATTTGAAAGCAAGGCAGAAGAAGCTAGTGGAAATAGAGAGATCAACCAGGGTGTGGATAATTGAGAGAGCAGAGTTTTTGAAGAAATGAAAACAAACAAGAACAAGAGACAAGAAGAGAGTTCATTTTAGAAAAGGGTTGGGATAACTCCCTTTGAAACAGGATGGAAGAGAGAATGGGTGGGTAGAGTATCACATAGGTCTTGAGGGAGAGAAGATGAAGGATCTCATCTAAGTTGGGGCTAGAGGAGAATGGAGGTTGTTATGAGGATTATTTTAGGAAATCCATGAGAGATAAATAAAAAGATCGCTGAACAGCAAAGTGAGACAAAACTCTTATTTGGAACCTCCTTTAGCAAGAATTCTTGTTCCTTAGGGCCTGGGGACTGCCCCTTTGCTGACCTATACTCTTTTCCAGACTTCATCTCATATATGTTTCTATTCTTCAGGGCATTTCCCAAGCGGTGTTTATTGGTCATGACTGGGGTGGTGCCCTGGTGTGGTACATGGCCCTCTTCTATCCAGAGAGAATAAGGTAACTACAGAACACAGACAATGGGATGAGGTAGAGCCAGTAAGGGGTGGAAAGATCACCTCTTTCTGGGCCTCAATGTCCTACACTAGGGGTGGGAGAACTGAGACCTTGAGGCCACATGTGGGTACAGCTTTTTGACTAAGTCCAAATTTTATGGAACAAATTGGATTTAGTCAAAAAGTCAAACATAAGCATCTAGAAGGTCTTATATAGCCTCAAGGCCAAAAGTTATACCCCTGTAACATAAACTATAAGATGAGATTAAACAGTATGATTTCTAAGGACTCATAACTGTATTTTTTCATTTGTAATATAATTTCACTTATGATCAAATTCCTGAAATTCCCAATATTAGAACTATCTGGTAGGGTAGCATATAAACTTATTAACACATTGGTAAATATTACCTAATTGGTCTGAATATGGGCAACCTCTCTCCCTTCCTCCCCCTTCCCAAATCTGGCATATATTAAATCTAAAATCTGAAAGTAGCCTGTAATTGGTATTTTTTATACACATGGAGATGCACAAATATACATATATACAGCGTGTATGGCTGGGAAACTCCAAGGCTGTACTCTGCAGAACAGTTACTTAATATCAGTGCTATCAAATTTAAATAGAAATGGAGGTCACTGAACCATACCTGAAGATTCCTACAGTGGTACATTGACTTAGAAAACCACATATTGATATTATCTATATTTTACTACATCTTTATTTCTTTTGACAAATATTTTCCAATTACATTTTAATCTGATTTAGGCCATACTCATGAGTGTTGTGGTATGGATCACATGTTTGATATCTCTAGCTTATATAGTTTGATGAGAAGGAATTTTCTCCTTTGAAATATACATGGAAATCATGGGACTGAGCAGTCCTCTGCTGCCCCATGATCTGCCCTCCTCCCACTCCCTCATCCTCCAAAACCTATATTCAGGGCGTTCTCTATTTGGGACAGTATAGTACTTTAGGAAGTCATTATCTTAGAATGTCTCTGAAATTCTGGGATACTAATGTATTTGGGATTATTTTGGCCATAGAATCCTGGGGCAGCATGTGCCAAATGTTGGACCCTCTGGGTTGGGAAATATAGAACCTTAAGCATTTTAAAGTGGAACAAATCTAAAAAAGAAGGTAGAGCCAAGATGATGGAGTATGGGTAGCAATGCAGCTGAACTCTCCTGACATTTCTCTCCAAACAACTTTAAAATAACTCCTCAAATAGAATTCTGGATGGCAGAGCCAAAAAAAAAAAAAAAAAGGTCAGAGTGAGACATTTTTCCAGCTTAGGTAACTTCAGATATCAGTAAGAGAGGTCTTTGACACCAGGGTGGGAGCCTGCCTGTATCATGGCAACACAAGCAGCAGGCCTTTAAGGTGGCCACCACAGCAGCAACAACAGCTTCCAAAGCTCTCAGCTCAGAGACAGTAATGGGGTTGGTCAGAAAGAGAGTACAAAGAACCTTTGTTCTCTGACATGGGGTATAGTCAGCAACTCTGTTGCTCATATCTAGCTCTGGATCAAAGTTTTAGTGTGGAGAGAAGTGCTTCTGGTCAGTCACAAGGGATCAGGGGACCCAGTCACAGTTCTGAAGCCAAGAGGAGCACTAGCACTTGCTGCTGCAGGGGAGCAGGGGCCTTTCCTGAGTAAGACCAGAGCACAGACCAGGACAGCAATGACCATACCTCTCCCTAAATCACACCACCTTGGAAGCACCAAAATCCATAAACCCCCAGAATTAACTCTGAAAACAGCAGCACAAAAAAAACATGAAACTTGGCACACTCAAAGTCAAGAAATTGACCAGATAAATGAGCAAATAACAACAAAAAAAAGAATTGGATCATAAAAAAGCTACTACAGTGGTAAAGATCAAGATATCAATTCAGAAGAAGAAAATAATATGAAAAGAGTTACAAGCAAAGCTTCTAAAAAAAATGTTAATTGGACCCAAGCACAACAAGAATTCCTAGAAGAGTTTAAAGAAAGATAAAAGTGGCAGAGGAAAATTTGTGAAAAGAAATTAGAGTAGTGCAAGAAAATTATGAAAAGAAAAGTAACAGGTTAGTAAAAGAGATACCAAAAAAGGCAATTAGATGGCACAATGGGTAGAGCAATAAGTCTGGAGTCAGGAAGACTCCTTTTCCTGAGTTCAAATCTGTCCTCAGACATTTTCTGTGACCCTGAGCAAATCAAGAAACTCTATTTGCCTCAGTTTCTTCATCTCTAAAGTGAACTGGAAAAGGAAATGGCAAGCCACATCAGTATTTTTGCCAAGAAAACCCAAAATGGGATCACAAAGAGTCAGACATGACTGAAAAATGACTAAACAACACCAGTAAATGAAGCATAAAAAAAAACTGAGAAAAAAACCTTAAAAAACAGAATTAGCCTCATGGTAAAAAGAGGCACAGAAATCCACTGAAGAAAAGAATTCCATAAAAAGCAGAACTTGCAAGGTGGGAAAAGAACTACAAAAACTCATTGAAGAAAATAATTCCTTAAAAGTAAGAAATGGAAAAATAGAAGCTAATGAGTTTATGAGAAATCATGAAACAATAAAACAAAGTCAAAAGAATGAAAAAGAGAAGAAAACGAGAAATATCTCCTCAGAAAAGCATATAGATCAAGGAGCAACAATATAATAATTTTAATTAATTAAAAATTAATTTAATTAATTAATTAAATTGATAATCAAATTAATTAATGAATTAGATTAATTAACAATTTAATAAGGAAAATAGATCAAGGAGAGATAATTTAAGAATTATTGGAAAGTCTTGATCCAAAAAAAGCCTCAACATCATATTTCAAGAAATTATCAAGGAAAACTGTTCTTAGATCTAGAGGGTAAAATAGAAATGGAAAGAATTCACTGATCATCTCCTGAATGAGATCCCAAAATGAAAACCTTCCAAGAACATTATAGCCAAATTCTAGAGCTCCAAGGTCAAGAAGAAAATATTGCAAGCAGCTAGAGAGAAACAATTCAAATATTTTGGAATCACAGTCAGGATCGCACAAGATTTAGTAAAGGGTAAATTTAGTAAAGTTTTACGATATGATATTCTGGAAAGCAAAAAAGCTGGAATTATAACAAAGAATTACCTACCCAGCAAAACTAAGTATAATCCTTCAGGGGGGAATGGATAGTTAGTGAAATAAAGGTCTTTCTTGATGAAAAAACCCAGAACTGAACAGAAAATTTGATATTCAAATACAGGACTCAATGGAAGCATAAAAAAGTAAAAATGGAAGAGTAATCATATGCAATTTGACAACGTTAAACTGTTATATTTCTATATGGAAAGATGATACATGTAACTCTGAAGAGCTCTGTCATTATTAGGGCAGTTAGAAGGAGTCTACATAGACATCATAGGTGTGAGTCAATTATATTTAAATTTATATAATTATAATTTTTAATGGGGTCATGAAGAGTTGGACACAACTGAAAGACAACTGAACCAACAAAATTTCTAGTAGTGATGAACTGGCCTTAAACCACCATCGTAATTTCACCTGACTCCACCATTTGTTGGATTCTTCTTTCTTGATCAATAATTGGGTAATTTCATGCAGACCTTGCTCATTATTGCTGTCTTATTATTCCTTGTTTTCTTCTCTTTCTTCTGGGATTATAGTTTTTTATTATTCCTTTACATTCATTGTTCTATAGACTCTTTCATAGGTGAATAAAATAACTGCTTTTTTGATAGTTGAATAAACATATTGGAAAGCAAGCTCATTCTCTGCAGGCACACTGAAGGCATCCCCATTACAACTCCTGGATGACAGGAGTCATCCAGGATACGCACCTCATCCTATTTGCACATGATTTTGATCTCCACTTTTGAGTCTTTATATTTTGAAATATTTTTTCCATGTAGCCTGGAAATAATGGGTACTTGGTTTGACAATGTCTATTAAAAATATTGTTCTTGATTTTTTATCCAGACTATGGTGGCAAGAGATTGGTCTGTGATGATTGTTTGGTTCTAGTACATTTTATTGGCTGAGATCTCCCATGTATGTTGAGGCTTATGTTTTTAGTATGATTTCAGTCCATGAAAGAGAGGTTGCTTCTTACACACAGTTCTAGGAACCAGGTAATGTTGTTCTAGGTACTTTTTTGCTGTTGTTCAGTTGTTTAGTTGTGTGTCCAATTCTTTTTGGCAAAGATACTAGAATGGTTTGCCATTTCCTATGTTCCTATTTTATAGATGAGGAACTGAGGTAAATAGGGGTGAAGTGATTTGCCCAGGGTCACACAGCTGTTAAGGTCTGATTCCAGGTTGGAACCCAAATATCTTATATCTTCCTGACTCCAGGCCCAGTACTCTATCCACCTGTGCTGTTCTACTACCCTAATATACTTAATAGGTACCAAAGTTTGACAGCAGTGTTACCCTCTCACCATTGTTTCCTGCTATAATCTTCATTGATTATTAAGCCCTGAATTCTTACTGATAACCCTCCTGTAGTTTCAGTGGTGATGACCTGGTCCTGAATTGCCATCATAAGCTCCACTCTTTCCAAAAACCAATTTCACATTGCTATTCATATATCTGAGGCTTTATGGTTGCCATATTGTTGACTAAGTTCATGTGGATGTCATCTGTGGAGAGCCCTTTGATTCCACCATTGGATCTTGATTCTTTTGTGTGTTCCAACTAGAGCTAATTCATTTTTGGTTGCATGTAACCAATCTAGTGTGATGTGTCTATTACTATTTCTCAGTGAAATGATGTCTGCTTGTTGTAAGAGTATTTCTGTAGGTTTTTGGGTTTTTTTCATGTATTCTAAGAATGCCTATTACTGTTTTTGGAGTGAAAGTTTTAATCTTTTACAATTACCTTTGGGTAATAAGATGCAGGTTTTTGTTAGGATTCTTCCAAATCTGTAATGGTCTATTTTTACAGTTCCAAGGATGTACAATTCATTCCAGCATTGGATACGGGTCAATTCTTTTAAATGTATCGTAACACCAGACTCAAATTAGAAAGATCTGGACTCAAGTACTTCCTCAGGTGCATGACCCTGGGCAAGCCACTTAAGATCTCTATGCCTCAGTTTCCTCATCTGTAAAATGAGAAGGGTTGGTCTCGATGGCTTCCGAGGTCCCTTTTAACTCTACACCTGTAATCTTAAATCCATGTTCTTTCAATAAATGTCTTACATATTCAGCTGCAGTCTTCTTATTGGTGTCTTTACACCTGATGTGTTTTGCTTGGAGGAAATCAAGGTATTATTAGATAGTGCTATCAGTCATTTGGTTCAATGTGACTTCTAGATTCAAGCTTGAAACGTTTAGTCTTAGCCTAATATTTCCTTTTATTTTAAACTTAAATCCAAAAGACATTTTTTTATTATTATTAGCGTTATTAGTGCTAGCATTATTATTAGCATTTTTGTCTCCTTAGGGTTCACCAAGATCCTCCCTTTTGTTTTTTCTAGGGCAGTGGGCAGTTTGAATACACCCTTCACTCCAGCAGATCCAGCTGTGCCTCATATAGAGAAGATAAAATCTAACCCAGTCTTTCATTACCAACTCTATTTCCAAGAACGAGTAAGTTGAAGGACCTGGGAGCAATAATGCTCACTTGTTTCTCCCCCTTTTTCTTTCCCTACTCCTCTACCCCACTCTCTGCCAAGGTGTTTCATATGTTTTCATTTGCTCCTATTTTTTGGCTTCATGAGCCAAAGAGAGTTTTCTATTCCTACAAGATGTATTGAGAATCTCGAGTTTAGGTGATCCCTTAAAGCATTGTGCTGGGTGCTGGGAATTTAATAGCCCCTGCTTTCAAGGGGCTTACATTCTATTGGGGTGATACAATGCCAACACGTAGAAGTAAATATAAAGTGGGGATTTTGGATAAATAGAGGATCATAAAAGGTGTTGTGTAGGAAGTGGCAGCTAAAGTGACCCTTGAAAGGAGCTTGGAATTCTAAAAAGTGGAAACGAAGAGAGAATGTACCGAGGTAGAGAATGCTATTTATGGAGAACAGCACGTGGGTCCATTTTGCTGAAACATCAGTATATGAGGCAGGATAACATGAAATCAGTCTGGAAATATATGCTGGAGACAAATTGGGAAAAGGTTTTTTAATATTATTTTATTTTTTTCTCCAATTACATAAACACAATTTTTAACATTTGTAGGTTTTGAGCTCCAAATTCTATCCCTCCCTCTCTCTGAGTCCCTCCCCCTCTCCCTGAGATGGTGAGCAGTCTGAAATAGGTTATACATGTGCAGTCATGTAAAACATTTGCATATTAGTCATTTAGTGGAAGAAAGAAATGAAAGGAAGAGAGAAATGAAAAGGAAGGAAGGAAGGAAGGAAGGAAGGAAGGAAGGAAGGAAGGAAGGAAGGAAGGAAGGAAGGAAGGAAGGAAGGAAGGAAAGAAGGAAGAAAAGAAATTGAAAAATAGTTTGCTTTGGTCTATATTGAGATGACAGTTCTTTCTCTGGAGGCAGATAGCATTTTTCATTATGAATCTTTCATCATTGTCTTAGATCATTCTGTTGCTGAGAATAGGTAAGTCATTCACAGTTAATCATTGTACAATATTGCGATTACTCTGTACAGTGTTCTAGTTCTGCTCACTTCACTCTGTCCCTGTTTGTGTAGATCCCTTGATTTTCAATTCTTAGCCACCACAAAAAGAGCTGCTATAAATATTTTTTATCTCTCTTTTTTTTTTTATCTCTTTGGGATACAGACCTAGTAATGGTAATGCTGGATCAAAGTGTATATATACACAGTTTTATAGCCCTTTGGACATGGTTCCAAATTGCTCTCCAGATTAATTGGATCAGTTCACAACTCCATCAATAGTGCATTAGTGTCTCAGTGTTCCCGTATCCCCTCCAACATCTCTCATTTTGGGAATGGGTTTTAAATGCCAAACAGGAATTTGTATTTTATCTTAGGGAGAATAGTGAGACACTTAAACTTCTTGTGTAGGTGAGTGACATGGTCAGAACTGGACTTTGGGAATATCACTTTGGCACCCATGTGGAGAATTGGGTTGTGGCTCTACAGTGCCACACATAGAAGTAAAGGAGACAGGAAGATATATTGCTCTCAGATCTCTTAAAATGATGCTTAGGAATATTGGAGGTTTCCGAGTTGCATGTCTCTGTGCTATAGGGCCAAGAGCAACTTTGCTTTGTTGTTGAGCAATGACCCATGAGTTCCAATTGTTCTAGGGACAGGTAGTATGGAGTGTCTCCTAGATACTTAACATTCCCAAATTGGGCAGCATAGAAACCATTCAAGCCAGTGTCAGTGAACAGCGACTACTTGGGGGGAAGCAGGAAAAGTTAATCCTTCACACAATGCCCACTTAGTGCCAGGCGCTGTGCTAAGTGCTTTACAAATAATCTCAATTGATCTTCACAATAATCCGAGTAGGTAGGTGCTATTATTATCCCTGTTTTATCAGTGAGGAAACTGAAGCAGACAAAGTGACTTCCTTCAGAGGATGTCTAAAACTGAGGCTAACTTCATCTGAACCCTCCTAAATGAAAGGCAGAGGAACAGGACTTAAATCGGCTTAGTGCCTGCTTAGGGCTTTCTCTCTGATCTAAGAGTCTTCTCTTAGATCCTTTGGGTTGGGTTCAAATCCTTTTTGACTGAATGGCCTTGGGAAAGCTCCTTCATCCTTCTCTATGCTCCCCTCTCAGGGAGTGGTGCTCCAAGATGACCAAGTGTGACCCCTTCCCCTCCAAGGAACCCTAGGAGTCCCAGTGATATCATTGCCCCCCTGGACCTGCTGTGACCACCAAGGTTTCCCATCTTGGACCATGAATTTTATCCCATCTTCACTTGCACCAGGCCTGGGGTTTCTCTTGTTTTTCCTGTGCTCAGGACATTTCTGTGCTCTGAGTCTCCTGTTTTGTTACTGAGGGTTCCCACCCTCCTTCATTCAGTATGATTTCATATACTGAATAAGTGAATGAATGAACAAGCATTCATGAAGCATTTACCCTGTGCGCTGTGTTGTGTTCTCTTTGTTGACCTCTTGTCACTGCCTAATAGGTATTTGCATGGGGAAATAAGAATTTCTTTTAATTTAAATTTTTTGTCAATATCTTTTGTTTTCACATCTTCTTCATTTCCAAATAAATTCTTTCCCCTCCTACACACTGTGAGTCACCCCTTGTAACAAAGATTTCAAAAGAAAGGGAAAAAAGCAAGTCTGCAAAAGCAGCCAACACATCACCTGCGTCTGCCAGTCTACAGCATCCCACACCTAAGCATCTTCTCAGCTCTGCTCTTGATCACTGTCATTACACATATTCAGGGATGGCGTTTTGTGTGTTTATAGGTTTCATGGTTTTGCTTGTTTTGCTCTTTGTCACTTCACAGAACCATAGAGTAGTGAGTTATTCTGGTATTAGTACCCCAGAGTAAGATCTGCCTGCTCCATTTCCCCCTGATGGTACCAGGGGTAAATCAAGGGGGATATAGTCCCCAGTGACAAATATCACAGTTCTATTTAAATAATTAACTTCAATTGGCTTTTACAAGAGGATATTTGGGGCAGCCAGGTGGCACAGTGGATAGGGCAGAGCCCTAGAGTCAGGAAGACCTGAGTTCAAATCTAACTGCAGACTCTCATAACTGTCTGACCCTGGGCAAAACACTTTGCCTCCCCCTCCCCCTCAACAAAAAAAGGAGGACATTTACTTTGAAGATATAGCAAGAATGGAAATACAAGTGTTTCCCTATAGTACTACATGGCACAATCTTCCCCATACCGTCTCAGTTTCTGGGAAGAGTAGATTCAGATTTAACATAATTTCTACATAGCATTGGTCCCACAAAGTTCATGGCTAAATCATAGCCAATGTGGTTGGATGAGCCCTTGTATCTTCTTCTATTGAACTAGGTCTTGAAGGTTACCCCTCAGCTCAAATTTTAATTGGCCAGCTATGATACCAGAATGGTCGCCATTCCTAAATGAACTGACTGCTCTCCTGACCTTTCAGAACTTGCAAGGCTCTAGCCTCCAATCTTCCCCTAAAATGGAAGAACAGATGCTAAAGTTAAAGAACCAAGGTTCCTGTTCGTATTGACTTCAGAGGGGGAGGGTCCCTGTGACTTCTCCCTTTATAACATTGGCTTACACCAGAATGCTATCAGACTACAGGAATCCAAACCAAGAAAAAAAGGGATGAGGTCAGCTAGGGACTTTTGAATGCCATTCCCACCCTCACCCACTGCCTGGTTCTGCTACAAAAATGCATCCAGTCACAGATGCTCCCATTTATCACATGGTTAGCAAAAAGAGCTGGTTAGAGAATGTTTATTTGTCTTCTAAAGTCCATAGGGGAGTTGCACCAACTAAGCTCTCTGTATATGCTTGTAAGAACTGGGTTCATTGGCCATGTGTGCTTTGCTTCCTTCTGCCTCAGAGACCCAATACCTGTTGCAATAGAATCATACTTATGGGACTGGAAAGAACTATAAAGGTCATCTCACCCAATCCTCTCATTATACAGTGAAAAAACTGGGGCCCAGGAACATTGTGACTTGCCTAAAATTACCCATCAGAGGAATTAGAGGCAGAAGGTGAAGCCAGAGTTCCTGTACAGCATCCCACATTTCTCTGAATTCTTTGCATTTATCATTTGTTATGGTACATTAATATTACATTCATGTACCACAGTTCTTTTAACCATTTCCCAGATGCTGGGCATCTACTTAGTTCCCAGTTCTTTGCTAACACAGAACGTTCTAGCTCAAAAATTTCAGTGTACAGAGGACATTTGTTTCTACCTTTGACTTCTTTGGGGGCTGAGTTTAGCCAGGAGAGCTCTAGGTCAAAGTTTGTAGGTATTTTAGTCACTTTTTTAAAGCATAATTTCAAATTGCTTTGAATGGAAATTTCTTAGGCAGAGAATTTACATGATGAGAGTGGCATCCCAGGATTATTAGGGGTGCGGATTGAAGATGGAAAACACCGGAGGCATGAACACAAGCCAAAAGGCAATGACTAACTGGGCTGCGCTCCTGTTAATCAATATTCTCTCTCTTTTTCTAAGTTAGAAACAAGGTAAAAGATCTTGGATAGCCTGCCAAGTGCCCTGCCACGTGGGAGGCTCAAAGTCCCTGAGCCATCCTGAAGGAAGTCAGAAGGGAGCCTCAAATCCCTGGACAAGTTAGACTTGCAGCAAAAAGTTGAAAGCCCTCTTTTCTGCCCATGGAGAATCTGATTAATTAATTCTCCAGGCATTCCCATTTCCCACCCTACAACCTCTCTCCTCCCTGTACTAGTTCCTGCTCAAACTCCATAAAAACCTCTTAACACTCACCTTGCTTTACCTTTTTTTTTGACTCCTGATTCTATCCAGAACCCAACAGACCTGACCTGTGTCCGTTCTCCCTGACTGACCCTTTATTGACAACATTCCTCCTCAACTATTCTTGCTTCGTTTTCTTTGTCCTTGCTCTCATATTGTGCTGGTCAGCTCTGTGGAGCAGTGGATAGAATGCTTGGCCTGGACTCAGGAAGTCATTTCAGTTGTGTCTGACTCTTTGTGACCCCGTTTGGGGTTTTCTTGGCAAAGATACTGGAGTGGTTTGCCATTTCCTTCTTGAGCTCATTTTATGAAATGAGGCAAACAGGGTTAAGTGACTTGCCCACAAATCTGGCCTCAGACACTGACTTAGCTGTGTGACCCTGGGCAAGTCACTTAACCTCTTTTTGCCTCAGTTTTCTTATCTGTAAAATGGAGTAATAATAGCACCTACTTTCTAGAATTGTGACAACCAAATGAGATAATAATTGCAAGTAAGCACAATATAAAGGTAGCTGTTATGATTCTCTTTTGTAGTGCTCTGCCTCCAAGCACACCAGTTTTCTACTTAGAAGCACCAACCATTGTTCAGGTCTGTTCAGGGTGTCTCAGCAGCCATCCCTATCTCCCCAGCCATGCTTTGGGGACTATAGAATTCAAGGAGTGGACTTGAACCAACAGTAGGACCTTCCCTTTCTCTCCAAAAGAGCTGTGACTAGGTTGCTGAAAAACTAAGAAAAACAAGGTTAAGTGGCTTGCCCAATGTCACACAGCTAGTGGTCTGAGGCCAGATTTCAACTCAGGAAGATGATCTTGCCCCAATCCCCCCCTTAGACCCCAAAATCTGAAATAGGTTAAGAAAGAAATGTATTTGATCATTTGGCAGAGACTGGGAATATGTCTCTCTCTTCAGTTTTGAGGAATTTTACAATATTTAGAGTTCAGACGAGGGTTTAAGGGCATTTGCCTGATTGGTCTCTTAAGTAGTCAGTAGTCTTCAAACAAGGGCAGTTAGAGACGTGTATCAGCAGGCAAATTAATCTAATTTAGGGAACTCAAAACACAATCTTTGGATGGAAATCAAAACAAAAAACCCTGAGTAGGACCTAAGCATCCCTTACAGACATCTGGCTTCCCTTGAGTGTCTCTAAGGTCAGCCTGACTCTACAGTGAGCTTTGGAGTTAGATAATTTTTCTACCACATAAATCTAGGTTCAAACAATACTAATAAATGACAAATAATAAAATATTTTTCCACAGGATTTTGCTCCTGGTGTCATAAGTGACATGTAAAGCCTATTGAAGTCTTTTTTTATACTGCTCCTTAGAATCCCAAATCTCAAATGGCATTTAGATGTAGGATGAGTAGAGTTAACCATTGTAAGTTACATTTTGTCATAGCAGAGTTAATTCATTGCAATTTTAATGATATGCACAAATAGGATTGTGTGGGTACAAATGACATATTGACACACATGAACATAATTACTATTATTTTTATGGGGCTAAACTAAATATTTTTATTTTTAATATGTATTTGTTTTCCCACAATGACATGCTAAAATAATTTTAGACTTCTTTTATAGTTTTGATTTTCAAATTCTATCCTTCCTTCTCTCCCCTGTGAGACACTAAGCAATCAGGTATAGGTTATATACATGTACAATCATTTCCCTATTAGTTATTTTGTATAAGAAGATAAGTAAAAGAAAAAGAATGAAAGAAACTGAAAAAAATAATATGCTTCAGTCTTTATTCAAACAGTAATTTCTTTCTCTGAAGATGGATAGTATGCTTCATCATTAGGCCTTTGAGATTGTCTTAGATCATTTTATTTGCTGAGAATACTAAGTTATTCAGAGTTCTTCATTGTATAGTATTGGTGTTACTGTGTACAATGTTCTCCTGGTTCTACTCACTTCACTTTGCATCATTTCATGTAAATCTTTCTAGGATTTTCTAAATTCATCCTGTTTGTCATTTCTTATAGCACAATAATATTCCATCACCATCATATACTACATCTTGTTTAGCCATTCCCCAACTGATGGGCAGAAATTAAATATTTTTGAAGTTAGTAGAAGGAGAAAGAAAGAGAAGTGAAAGTACAGAAACCCATTCTTATGCCCCCTGGACCCTGACTTCCCAGCTTTTCAAGCAGGGACCACTTAAAATCTCAGTTTCTGAACAGGGGAGCCAAACACACTGCTTTCCCTTCATTTTTCCTGGGGCTAATGTTATGTGGGATCCTGTGAACACAGATACAGAGTTGAAAGAACCCCAGAGGCCATGTGAGTAAACTGAGTAGGATGGTAAATTTTCTTTTAAAAATTATAATGAATTCTCAAGAAAAATAAAACAATGCTCATAAACTAAGATCCTGGGGAAGGGAATTTTCTTTTCCAAGTCGTCCCATTCTGGTGCTCACCGTACTTCTTGGGCTGTTTGTATAGTCATCTCTTGCCTTTTACTCCCCTCTGACCTTTAGCCACCACCAGGACCAAGTTTTTTTGCTCCTATTCTGGGTCCATTCATTGATTTCTGATCCTTAGCCATTATTTATGGTTGCACTTAACATATGCCTCAAGTAGCTCTTGGAGGGGGAGAGGGAGGGCAGCTAGGTGGCACAGTAGATAAAGTGCAGGGCCTGGAGTCAGAGTCATCCTCCTGAAATCCTACTTACCAGCTCCGTGACCCTGGCCAAGTCAATACTGTTTGCCTCAGTTTCCTCATCTGTAAAATGATCAGGAGACGGCAACGGCAAACCATTTCAGTATCTTTGCTAAGTAAACCCCAATTGGGGACACAAAGAGTTGAATGCAACTGAACAAGCAATCCCTATTCCCAGAGATATCTTAGGAGAGAGATTTTCTTTAGTTGAAGAGATCTAGACTGGGGAAAATGTCTTATTTTTAAAGATTCTTAAAGAAATATAAATTTTTTTTAAAAAATCCAAGCCCACGTGGTACTAATTGAGGCAGCTGGCTTTGAAATGTCTTTTTTTAAAAAATGAGCCCTCGGAATAATCTTATTCTTAAAAATAAATACCTGAAATCTATTCAAGTTTGTAGTTTACCCATCAAAAGTATTGAGAGGGGCTGACAGCTTCATGGAGGAAGCCTTAAAAGACTAAAAAGTAAACTCACAAAGGTTTAATGAGGCATTTGGAAAGACAGTGAATCTTTTGGCTCCCCTGGGAGGCCTCAGAAGGGGATTACAGAAGAGCAATCTTTTGATGAATTAAAAAACTCTAGACCACTAGATCTAAGGAACAATCTGTGATTTCCAAGGTCCTGAGGATATAATGTTTGGGACTTCAGCCCTACCTATACCTCCTGGACCTCTACCTCCTGGTAGCTACATATAGACTGTCAGAGTTCCAATAGCACCATGAAGACTTGATTTTTTTTTTTGTTGTTTCTTCAGTATCTGTAAATATTAACCCAGCTTCTTTGATTCTGTAATCTAATAACAGTCAAGCTGATTAATAATGGCCACTTGGGAAACTTAAGTTTTTTCCTATTCAAGAGGACTATTTTTCAGTTGTTTTTCAATCATGTTGAGCACTGTGATCCCATTTGGAGCTTTCTTGGCAAAGATACTGGAGGAGTTTGCCATTTCCTTCTCCAGCTTATTGTACAGATGAGGAAACTGAGGCAGAGTTAAATAACTTGCCCAGGGTCACTTAGCTAGTAAATGTTTGAGGCTAAATTTGAACTCAGGTCTTCCTATGCTCAACCATTGTGCCACCTAATTGCACAAGTGCTACTTTGTGCTAGATGCTGTTACGTTATATGGATATAAAGACAAAACTGAAGCAGTCCTTAATTTTGAGGAGGTTACATTTTGTCACTTGGCACATAATAAACCCTTAATAAATGTTTGTTGACTGAGTGATAGAAAATTAATTATAAAATATGTAGGACATACTCCCTAGATCACTCACTCTCCCAAAGACAGACAGGCTACCTCTTCCCTTCAGTGCTCTAGGGTACCCCAAGGAGTTTGGGTTCTTTCTTCTCTGTTCCCCCTCTTTACTGTTCTCTCATCCCCTCTTTACTGTTAGGTATCAGTGACTAGAGCCCAGCTTCCATTTAACCCCTTAAATCTATTTTGAAGCTATAGCAATTACAAAGATACAAACATATCTTTCCAATACTTGAGGGCATACTTTCTTCTATCACACCTATGGCTCTGGGAACCTTGGGCTCAAACTTAGCTCAGTTTTGACATAACACTGGTCCCATCAAGTTCACATCACAACAAGTGCAGCATGACCTCTGGATGATTTATCTCAGCTTCCCCTGGCCTGAGTCTTCAGGGTCATTCTTTGATGCTCCAAGCACCAATACTGAGCTGGCTACAAAACCCTGGCACTGGGAAGCCTGGACTCACTCTCCCAGCCTTTTAAAAGTCATAAGCATGGAGGTTCCAATCCTTTTACCTAGAAGAGAAAGGAGCAAACGTGTGTTTGTCCTTCATTGCTGAAGAAGACCAAGCCATCAGAGATATCATGACATGACTTGAACTTGACTTTGTTTTGAGTGAGTGAGGGCTGTGCAGGTCACCAGCCTCACTTCTCCTCCAGAGCCATCTGAATCCAGTGACCAGATATTCATCAGGATGACTGGAGATGGCCCAGGAGGCAATTGGGATAAAGTGACTTGCCCAAGGTCACACAGCTAGTGAGTGTCAAGTGTCTGACGTAAGATTTGAACTCAGGTTCTCCTGAGTCCTGCTCTATCCACTGCACCACCTAGCTGCCCCTAAGAACTGGCAGCCACCTGGCCTCTAAGGGGAGAAGGCCTCAGTATGTCTTCTCCTTACAGCATGGTCGCTCACTGAATGCCATCATTAAGGGACTCTAGTTCCCAGAGACCAGCAGAAGAGAATGAGGGAAGAATTTTTGGGCCAAGGAGGACTAAGACCTTTTTGGAGATGCTCCCAGTTCAGACTACACAATCTAAAGAAACACCTTTGAAAAAAAGATCTGATCTAAAAAAGCCTTCTCCTCAACAAGTGGTTACTGCATGGCTGTGCAGGCTCCACAGGCTCCAAGGCATTTTACTCCACATCATTAAGACTCCCAGAAGCAGGCTCCCTTGTCAATTCCACATGGGAAAATTAAATCAGCTAAGCATAATCATGCATGCTATACGTATACCAATCCCCTATTACAAATATGTATGTGATATATGTGTGTATATGTATATATGTGAGTACATATACATACACACACATACTTTCTAATGTACATTTACATACATATGTATGTATATTTTTAAATTTTTTTGGAGGAAAGAACACTAACAACCAGAAGTTTCAGAATAGGCTTCCTATAATAATAAATTAATGATAAAAGGAAGTTCAAGCTGAGTTTTGAAGGAAATGAGGGATTCTTAAAGGCAAAGGTGAGAGGTGCATTCCAGGCATGGAGATGCAGCTCATTAAGAACAGGCTTTCCCTGACTTTCAAGGGAACTACTGGCCATTCTGATCAATTTATGAATCTCCTAAATTCTTTGGATTAATGAAAAAAGGTTACAACACTTCTGACCAGTTCCAGTGGCACAATATACATTATAACAAGAGTATTTGGAAATAAGAAATAATAATTATTATCTTCTATTATGCTGTATTAACTTGCATAAATTAGAGACATAAAAGTACATGGAGCCCTATATTGCATAGGATTATATAATTATAGATTTAGAGCTGGAAAGGCCCTTAGAGACCATCTAAAACACAAACCTCATTTTATAGATGGAGAAACTAAGGCCTCTAAAGGGTAAGTAACATGCCTAAGGGCGCACAGATGGTAAGGGTCAGAGCTAGCATTTAAGCTCAGGACCTCGGATTCCAGATTCAGGCACACTTTCCTTTTTATCACTTCGCCTTCTACATCCCACCCCTCCCTTCCTTTGCCACTAAAAACAATTAAAGAGATTGACAGTGCATACAGTATTTCCCATGCCTAGCATTCCCATCACCAGCACCTCTTCAAGGAAAAGGGGGGAGTGCATTTCCTTACCTCTTCTGGGGTCAAAAGGGGTTATTTTGATTGTATCATTTCAGCTTCTTTTTATTCAAGATAATTACATCATCTTGCTTAGTGGGTGTGTATTGTCTTCCTGATTCTACTTTCTTTATCTCATATCAGTTCATGTAAGTCCTTCCATGTTTCCCTGACTTTCTTTCTTCCAATCCTGTACCATATTTATTTACCTATTCCCCAGTATTCCCAATTCTCTTCCGGCCTGCTTTTGGCTTCTGGGAAAAGAGAAGTAGTATCAAACCATATTAAAGTCACTGTTCATTAACAACATCAGACTAGAATTTAGGAGTTCTTGTGCCAGCTCTGGCAGTATCTGACTTTGCCCTTAGGCAATGTACTCCACAGCTCTGGGCCTCAGTGTTCTTATCTGTAAAACAAAGGAGTCCTATGAGATGACCTCAGTTGTCCAGACCTTCCAGCTCCAGTTCTGTATGACCCCAGTCAAGTTCCAAGCATGGAGGACTTTTGTTTAAGGTTTAAGATGGAAGGCCAGATTTTTTTCTTAAGGACTATGCCTTAAACCCAAATCATTCTGGCACTCATTGATTGGCTAAGCCCCACTTGGTCATTGTCTAGGCCCTGATTGGCTCAGAGTGGATGTAAACAGAAATTGTTCCTGTTTGTGCCAGTAACCTTGAGGGTCTTTCCCTCCCAGATTGTTGGTTTTTTTTTTTTTGACGAGGTAAAAGAGATCATTCTCCGCCTCATTTCTTACCTAGTCTTAATCACTAATTGGGTGTTGCCTCAGTCAAATTGAGACCTGTTAAAGATCTTAGCTTAAAAAGACCAATGTTTCCCACTGCATCCTGGGCCATCTCCAGTCGTCCTAATCTGTGTCTTGCCACTGGACCCAGAGGAAAAAGTGAGGCTGGTGACTTTGTACAGATCTCCTTCATTTAAATCCAGTTCACTTGCATGTCATGGCATTACCTCCTTGGATGTCATGGTCTTCTGAACTAAATAGAAGAGCACAAATGGAAAGAGGAAATAATAAGTCAGACAAAATAGAAGATTTAACTCCAAAGGAGGGTGGAACTGGACTCCCTCAGTCTAGAAAGCCTCCTCTTTTCTTTCCTTCTTTCTCCTTATGACCTTGCATTGTTATAGGGCCAATTTTCAAGACCAGGTGCTTATTCTCTAGAACAATGGGAATTCTTTCTTCTATGCTTTTAACTCACTAAATTTACAGTACAACAAAGCAAGGTGCATTTATCTCCTTATCACTACAGAATTTTATTGTCTTCTTTTTAGATAAATTTTTACTGCTATTTTTTACCTCATTGGAATTTCTCTCAGTATTCCTCCTCTTCCCCCACCTAGAGAGCCATCCTATGTAGCAAACAGTCTGGTCTTTCTAATGCAAGAATTATCTTGGGATTGTAAGCACCCCTTCATCACCTTATCTGTCAAGCACTAATTTTTGTTTTAATTTTGCCGGTCATTTCCTTTAAATAGTTTTCCTGTTGTAAAAACTCAGCAGAATCTAAGACATGAACAAGTTTAAGATGTCTAGAATCATAGACATTTAGAGCTAAAAGGGCCTTTAGACATAGTATATGGAGCTTCCCATCAGGAAACTCCTACAAAGACAGCTCCTCAATCATTCTGCTGTTTGTAGTGTAGTCTTGTAGAGTTGTGTTGCTCCGTTATGTGATTTGCCCAGTGTGGCACAGCTTGCACGTCAGATGTGGGTGGGTTAATTGGGTTGTTGAGGCAGTGGTAGTAGGATTGCTATTGTTTTGTTTTATTTTTGACAATACAATTCAAGAAGATTGTCTACTAAAGAAAGTCTACAGAGGTTGCCATCTGCAGGAACACTAGAGTAAGGAAATCGTGGATCTTTTCAATAATGACCACATTATTGTGACTCTGAATCCCTCTGTCTGCGTGTGTGGACTTTCCTAGCCTACACTTGAGTCAGATCAGACTACAGATTTTTCCATTAAAATATCCTGAGCTTTCTATGTTTTTGCTTGTAATTATCTTTATACCTAGGATACTCCTCCATATTGGCCTATTAAATCTAATCATCAGTCAGTCAAAGAGCGTTTATTAAACACCTATTAAGTACTAGCATTACCATAACTACGGGAAAGTTGAGGTTCCTTACTAGTATTGTTTTACTGTCTATTTCCTCCTGTAACTCATTTAACATTTCCTTTAAGAATTTGGATGCTATACCATTTGGTATATATATATGTTGAGCAATGATATCACTTCACTGTATCTTTTAGCAAGATGCAGTTTCCCTGTTTACCTCTTTGAATTAGGTGTATTTTTGCTTTTGCTTTATCTGAGACCATGATTGCTACCCCTGCTTTTCTTTTAACATTAGCTGAAGGACAATGGAGTCTACTGCAGCCACTTACCTTCTGCTTCAAGTGTGTTTCTTGTAAACAACATATTGTAGGATTTCAATTTTTAATCCACTCTGTTATCCATTTCTGTTTTATGAGTGGGTTAATTCCATTCATATTTATAGTTATGAGAATTAAGTGTGTATGTAGTACTTACTACAGGAACTGCCACAAAGTGGAGAAAGCAGGCCCTCTGTTTGCATCCTATTGTAACTAATTACTCAAGCCAACTAGGTATTAGGCTTTTGGTTTTATACTGTTGAAAGGCTAGAGTACTGTTGCTGTCCTCTGAATTTCAATGGTATATCTGTGAGGGTGAAGTTGATTGAAATTCTAGTCAAAGGGAATAATTAGCCCCTCTCCAGACTTGACATGTTGTCTCTCACCTGTGTCCTCACAGATTGTCCGCAGTGCCTAAAATGTACTCCCTCTTCCTCTCAGCCTTTCTGATTCCTTATCTTCTTTCAAGGTCCAGCTGAGGTACCACTTTTTCCAGTGTGCCTTCTCCAATCCCTCCAGGAGTTAAGACTCTTCCCTTAATCAAATTTCTGAAGATCACTTTGAATGGATCTCTCCTTTGCCCCTTCACTCTCATCTTTTATTTTATTCATATTGTATCTCCAAGTAGAATGAACATAATAAGTTATTAAAGAGAAGGGACTTTTTCAAGTCAAGTCAATTCAACAAGCACTTTTTTATTTTAAGATTTCCAATGTACCAGACCCTGGGCTGAGCATTGAAGATACAGAGAAAGGCGAAAGATGATGTCCCTACCCTCAGGGAGGTCTCAGTATAATGGGGGAGACAATATGAAAACAATTATGTATGAACAAGCTGTGTAAAGTATCAATTGAAGATAATCCACAGGAGCAAAGCACTAACATTACAGGGATCAGGAAAGTCTTCCTAAAGAAGGCAGGATTTTAGCTAGAACTTGAAAGAAGCCAGGGAAACTAAGGAGCAGGGATGAGGAAGAAGGATGGGAAGCAGCCAGTGACAGTGCCCCGAATCTGGAGGTGGAGTGTCTTGTGTCAGGAAGGAAGCCAGCGTCACTGGATTGCTGAATGTGTTGGGGAGTAATTGTGAAAGGACAAATTGTGAAGGACTGCATGCCAAACAATATTTCGATTTGTGACCTTGAAGGTGACAGGGAGCCACTGGAATGACATGGAAGAATATAAATTAGGCAGCTGATAGAAGAATAGACTGGAGAAAGATTAGAAGCAAGGAGACCCACCAGCACACATCTGTAATCTTTGCTACTGGAGAAGGATAAGGCTTTCTTTACTTGTTTTAGTCATGTCCAACTCTTCATGACCGCATTTGAAGTTTTCTTGGCCAAGAAGATTTCCTTCTCCAGTTCATTTTATAGTTGAGGAAACTAAGGCAAATAGGGTTAAGTTTACTTATTCAAGGTCATGCAGCTAGTGTCTAAGGCTAGACTCATCAGGTCTTCCTGATTCCATGCCCAATGCTCTACCCACTGAGCCACTTAGCTGTGATACCTAGACATCATGATATAGTGGGTTTGGAGGTGGAGGGAAAGCATCAGATCTGGAATCAAAGGACCTGAATTCATATTCCAGCTCTACAACTGTGACCTTGAATATATTACTACACTCCTCTTGACTTCAATCTCCTCATCTGCAAAATACAATGGCGTGACTTGATGACCTCTCAGTATCCTTCTGACTTTAAAATAATATGATCTTGCCTTCCAAGGTTGTTGGAAGGTTCAAATGGGGATATAGGAATACATATCTAGACCCAGAAAGGACCTCAGAAACCACCTGGTCCAATCCCCTTATTTTACTATTGAGGAAACAGAAACCAGGCAGGGAGAGTGATCTGGCTGAGACTGCACAAGAAATGCAGCTGGAAACTAAGCCCTTTCAACTCCAGAATCAATATTCTTCCTACTACACCATGATACCTTCCTTTGTGTGTGTTTTAGTCCTTCATTGCTGAAGAAGATCATGCCATCAGAGAAATAATGACATGACTTGCACTTGACTGTTTTGAGTGAGGGAGGGCTGTGCAGGTCAGCAGCCTCTCTTCTCCTCCAGAGCCATCTGAATCCAGTGGCCAGACATTCTTCAGGATGACTGGAGATGACCCAGGATGAGGCAATTGGTGTTAAGCAACTTGCCCAAGGCTTAAAGTGGCTCCTCTGACTGCTCTAATTCTTACTGTTTTCTAGGTTAGAAAATGGAGGCCTTCAAGGAAAATGACTTGCCTAAGGCAACCTAGCAAGTCATTGGGCCCATCTAGACATTCATCAGGAGAGCTGAGGCTCAGAGGAGACTTCTTTCCATTGGCACATTCTTCACTTTTCTTCCATTATCTTTTCAGGGAGTGGCAGAGGCTGAACTGGAGAAGGACCTGACCCAGACATTCAAAATTATGTTCCGAGCAAGTGATGAGACATCGGTATATTTGTATATGCTGCATTCAGGGACCATTGAGGGCAGTAGAGGGTTGTGGGAAGGACACTGGTGGTTGATTTGGCTCTGAGGGAGGAAGCAGGAAGCAGGATATGTCACAGTGTGTGACAGATATCCTGAAGGATCTGAGCCTGACCTTCTCTACTCTTTTTCACTAGCTTTGTTACTAAACAAGTACCTCTAACCTTCTATTTTAGTTCCCTGCTTATCCCACCCCTAGATGGAGGTTGTGGGGGGGAAATTTGGCATTTCACATTACAGTAGAATGGAGGGAGATGACAACAGTGAGGGTCTTACTGTTACCTACCCTAAGATCTTTTATTTTTATTTTTTTGGAGGCAATAGGGTCATGTGACTTGCCCAAAATAACACAGCTAGTAAGTGTCTGAGACCAGATTTGAACTCAAATCCTCCTGACTCCAGAGTTGGTGCACCACTTAGCTACCTTACCTACCCTAAGATCTAAGGGTTGACCAGGAGACCCTACAGACTGGCATCATAGAAAGAAAATGAATTTAGAGTCAAAGGTCTTGGGTTTGAATATTGGCTCTGCCACTTCCTGGTTGCATAACCTTAGGCAAGTCACTTAACCTCTGGACCTCTTTTTCTTATCAGTAAAATGGGAAGGTTAGACTAAAAGGCCTTTGAGGCCCCTTCTGGCTCCAAGTCTGGAGGACCTAATCTTTCTTCTGCATTTAAAGCAGTTTATGCAAATCTTTGAAACTTCCTCCTAATCTTACTTTTCTCTTAATTGTGTTGTAATTAACAATTTTATAATATTTTATAGACTCTTTCTCCCAAGAGTCCCTTCAGTTCCTAAATTATGTTTACTTTAGAAATAAATGATAAAAATCAAAAAGGAACTCAAGTCTATACCTCAAGAGTCTAGTCTATTAATTATCCTCATTCTCCAGGTGAAGCAGCTGAGGTCTGCAAAGATTGAGTAATTTGGGATATGTGACTCTGGGTGAGATTTCTGGTTTAAAGGGCATAGATCTTTTAAGTTACTTTCTTATCAGAATTCTATTGCTTCCAGAATGACTGGACCAATTCTCAGCTGCACTAACAATGTATTGGTGTGCCTGTCTTTCCATAGCCTTTCTGACACTGACTATTCCCATCGGTTGTCATTTTGCTAGTTTGCCGGGTGTAAGATGATGCTTCAAAGTTATTTTGATTTTCATTTCTTTTATTATTACTGAATTAGAACAGTCTTTCACAGAGTAGCTAATGATTTGTTGTTCCTTTGAGAACTGTTTATTCATTATCCTTTAAGGATATCCATTGGGGAATGACTTTAGTGCTTATATATTCTTATTAGGTGTTCATTATATATCTTGTATCTTAGACTCTTATCAGAGATTTTTGATTCAAGATTTTTTCCCCCAGCTGGCCATATACTTATCGTAATTGAATTGATTTTTGTAAATGCAGAAGTTTTTTAATTCATATAGTTGAAACTATCTTTTATTGTTTGCATTCACCTCTGTTCTTTATTTGAGCTGTGAAAAGTGTCTAATCTGATTCTCTTTTTTTTAAATGGTGTGACCTTTAAAATTCAGAATGAGTATTGGTGTAAAGATATTAGTCTAATCCAAATTTCTGCCAAACTGTCATTTCTTGTAAGGAGGTTGTTTTTTGTTTTCTTTTTCTTGCAGTATACTACAATAGGAAGTTCTTTAAAAACAGGTAAGGAACATCCTTGATGGGAGATGATTGGGAGGGAGGAGCAAGGAATTGATAAAATCTGTGAGAAGTTTCCCACAAAGTTCCTTACTAGCAAATTTCATAGAGAGAGGGATGGTATTAGCTATTTTGTTCAGAAGAGAGCTTCTTAACCTTTTATATGCCATGGACCTCTTTGGCAATCTGGTGAAGTCTGTGGGTCCCTTCTCAGAATAATTTTTTAAATTAAATAAAATATTTCCAAATAAACAAACATAAATAAAGTGTTTCCAAAGGAACCAATTATGTTGAAAATTATCAAAGCTAAAATCATAAAAATATTTTAAAAAATTTTAAATAAGTGCATAGACACCAAGTTAAGAACCCCTGACATAGAGTTTGAACAGGTATTGTGGAGAGACATAGACTTTTTATCCACAAATGTATTGGTAAATGTTTAGCATCTAGCTCTCCAGAGGGCAGAAAAAAATAATGTATGACACACTTTTAAATTTAATCTCCATTATTAACATTTTCTCCATCACTTTCTTAAGTATAGGTAATTTAAAAAACCCAACCTGTGAATCAAGCTCTGATTTTGTAGCATTTTCTGATTTCCAAGGTGTTAAGTGCTTACACTGAAAATTTAACAATCAGTTCACAGGTTTAAGCTGATTCTGACACATCCCTTGTCCCACTCTTCTTAGATCTCTTACAGTTTCCTGATCCTACCATAGGATAAACAGCTAGGGGATACAGTGGATAGAGTATCTGGTCTGGAGTCAGGAAGACATCTTCCTGAGTTCAAATCTGGCCTCAGATACTTACTGGATGTGTGACCCTGAGCAAGTCACTTAACCCTATTTGTCTCAGTTTCCTCATCTATAAAATAAGTTGGAGAAGGCAATGGCAAACTACTCCAGTATCTTTGCTAAGAAAACCCCAAATGAGGTCATGAAGAGTTAGACACAATTGAAAAAGCTTAAAAACAACAAAAACCATGGAATAAGAAGCTTCTTGTTCCCTTTTGTAGGCCCAGTAGCTTAAGCCAAACAAAACATATCCAAGCTCATCCCTCTTCAGGGGTGAATGGATCAATGAGTGGTCCTGGGTTCCCAGATCCAGATGAGGTCCTCACTGAGGTGTTGCTGTATGCCTGACCCAACCTTCCACTGGGGGTTGCAGACAAAATCCTAAATATAGCCTCATTCCTTTAAGGCTTAAAGTTTAAGCTCAGCAAGCTGACTCAGCACCCTTCCCCTATCTCCATCCATTTTCTAAGCTGACCTTCTATAAAAGAAAAGTCAACTTGATACTTGTAAGGTAAATGTCTGATGATAAGTGCCAGGTAAAAGATGGAAAAACTGAGCCTCTGCTAGGGTAAGTGAGAAAGTTGTTCAGTGTGCTTTGGTCACTTGTAAGTTACCAAGGAAATTAGAGAGGCCTTCTTACTATACCTCATACCTGACTCTCCATTTCCCTTTGCAAAGGCCTGGAATATGCTCCCTCTTATATTATATATGACATGATATATTGTACATTATATATGTCTACCTCTATCTCTTATAATTCTAACTGTCTTACAGACTCAAGCCCAACTTGTTATGTGATCCTTTCCTAATCTCCTCCATAGTATCCTCTCCTTGCACTCATATGCCACCTCATATTTATTTTGCATACATTTTGCATTTACCTACATATGTACATACTATCCCCCCAAATAGAATGTAATCTCCTTGAGGGTTGGGACTATTTCATGTTTTTGTCTTTGGATCCCCCAGTACCTGGTACATGGCTTAAGAAACACGAGTTGACTGACTGATTGATTGATAGGGGAAACTACATAAGCATAGATAAAAAATATTCAGGAACATTAACCAGGAAATGCATAATTTATGAGCAAAACCAATGATGACTGTGCAACAGCATAGAAAAATATATGCATTAGTGATATGTTGCTAGAAGGATTGTCATCACTGGAGCTGGGCAAGCTCATTCCGAGAGAGCTACCTGGAGTTGGAATTTCCAGTAAGTTTTTGAAAGGAAGGTGGGTTTTGGCTAGGCAGAAGAGTGGGAATGGACTGTAGAGTGACTTAGTACATAGGACCAAGGATATCTTGTGGGTTATGCGAAACAGGGGGAAAGTAGGAGTAGGATCCTTTCTACAGCCAGAAGGGACTTCAGAGGCTCCATAACCCAATACTCTTATTGTACCAATGTGGAAACTATAGCCTAGGAAGATTAAGTGACTTTTCTGAGGTCACACAGGTGGTAAGCACCAGAGGCAGACTTTAAATCCAAGTCCTCTGACCCCATCTAAGGTGAAATAGGAAATAAGGGTATTTTGATAGTGGAAGCAATGGTTGGAAGCCCTGGGAGGGACTGCATATGAGTGGGAAAAGTAATGGATTTCAGGTCTGACCACTTAGGATCAAAATTGTGCCTCTGCTGCTTACCTCCAGTGTAACTTTGGACAGGTCACTTCAGGCCCTTTCTGGGCCTCAATTCCTCCATTATAAAAAGGGGAGGCTTTGGTGCTGAAGGTTACTTCCAGCTCTAGACCTAGAATGTTAAATATAATGTAAGAAGTAATTAGGTGTCACAGTATACTTCTGAAACAGGAAAGTGATTTGAGCAAAAGGATGAGGTATTCAAGGTCACCCATGGAATAAATGACATCAGTTATGGAAACCCATGAAGCTCGAGTACAGGGATGCAGATGAATGTCTTTCTTCCATAGGAGTTCTGAAAAAAAATGAGAATCCCCCATGGAGTAAGATGGTAACAGAGGAGGAGATTAAGTTCTACGTGCAGCAGTTCAAGAAAACTGGCTTTCGGTAAAGTACAAATGATTTCCTGTCATGGGATGGGATGGGTAGGGAAGAAAGGATGGCCTTCATGGAGAGAAAGAGAATTAAGTCTGCTTCATCTTCAAGGGCTGTTCTCACTACCAAAGCCCAAAAGCTTAGTTCCTCCCCTCTTTTTCCCCTCCTAGGGGGTACCCCTCAAAAAATGAGTCTTTCTAGCAGCATATGGATGCCCTTGTATCAGAATCGTGTAACCTTCCCTTCTAGCCCTACCACTGAGAAACACTGGGGCTCAAATTAATACTCTTTACAGATAAGGAGACTGGAGCCCAGAGGAGTTGTGACTTAGCCAAACTCACATAGCTAATGAGTGTCTGAAGTGGGATTTGAACCTAGGTCTAACTCTCTATCTCAGGAGTGGCCACATGTGGCCTTCCAGATCCTGAAGGCCTTTGGACTAAATGCAAATTTTACAGAACAAATCCTGATTTGTTCCCCAGCCCTGCATCTGCTGCATTATACTGTCTCTCTCTGGTGAGGGTATGCCTTTTTTCCAATTATGGGACTGAATATCCTCATGTTGTCTGGATGCTCTTCAAACACCAGCACCACCCCCTCCCCCATTTCCTGACCTACCCCGACCTGGACAAAGGAATCCTTAGGATGCATGAAGAGAAAGGTTTCCTGGGAGAATCTGAGTCCAAAAGTTACTTCTTTCAGGTATATGTTAGCCATTCTTTACTGGGTAGTTCCTCTTGTAACTCCTCTCCTCCATCCCTCCCATAAGAGGCAGTGTGGTATAATGAGTAGAAAGCCAGCTTAATGGTCAGGAAGACCTGGGTTCAAGTCCCTCCTCTAACATACTCTGACTGGGCGACTCTGTAAATGTCCCTTAACTTCTTAATACCATCCCCCTAAATCCCCAAAATTGAGGAGAAGGTGAGAATCTATATTGGAAAAGGGAGTTTCCTCATTGGAAACTACTTTCACTAATGAAGTCACAGGTATGGTCTCTATTTTACCCTCTCCCTGACATTTTGACAGCCCCTTCAGAAAGGGTATTCCAGAGAAGAGGTTCCCAAACTTATTTAGCCTACTGCCCCCTTTTCAAAAATGTTTACTCAGGGACCCTCCTGGAAAGCTACTTTCTTTAACCCTTTAATGTTTTTTTTTTTGAAATTTCAAAATAAAATAAAATATTTTTAATTGATACATCTTAAATTTAATAATTTATTGTGAACTTGTGGGGTTTTTACTGCATTGAAATTTTGATGATGTAATATTATGTAATGTGACCATATACTACACAGTGTATAGAATCATATTGTAAACAAGTTATTACATGCACATATTCCTGCAGATGCATGCTGGACTTCCTGAGAATGCACAACAAGCTTGCCGGCCAATACTTGCTTGTTAAGACCTGTCAGCAAACTTGACCACTGACTGGTTATAACACTGTGTGTTTATTTGGAAAAAAATGTAATCACTATGGTTTTAACTCTATCATACAACAGATGAAACATATAAAATGGTTTTTCAAAATTTTCTTCTCTCCTCTTCTTTCCCTATGCTTCCACTGCCTGCTTATTTTTATTCAACATTCCCCAGTTGCACCAGAGGGGCTACTACCACCCTTCCTGGATCTTTTCAGTGCCCCTCCCAAGGGTGGTATCACCCACTTTGGGAACCTGTGCTGATGGGGGAAGGATCTTCAGAGTAATTTCACTGACTCTGAGGAAACACACAGCACCCATAATGAGCAACAGGAAACCAAGCCCAAGTTTCTGTAGATTAAATGCAGATGCTCGTGTTTTGGGGTTGTGTGGCAAATTAGAGGATACCAAGGCATACTAGCACCCTCTGGGTACACAGAGTCTGAAATAAGTGACATCAGTAGCTTTGCCCTTCATCCTTGAGGGCAGGCCTAGTTTTGACCAACTTTTTGTACTTAGCACCCATCACAGTGCCCAGCACATAATAGTCATTTAATAAGTGCTTGTTGATCATTGGTTGATTGATCAGGAGAAAACAACACAGTCTCTGAGAAAGGGGACCACCTCTCATTTCAAACTTGCTTTCTTTCAGGTTCAGGGTTCAGTAGGAATCATCCATTGAGCCAATTCTCCTTGTTTTGCTTCCCTAGGGGTCCCTTAAATTGGTATCGGAACATGGATGCAAATTGGAAGTGGGGCTGTACTGCAGCCAAAAGGAAAGTGAGTATTATCTTTATGAAATGAGGAAATGTGGTACACAGGAAGGTACACTTGAAGTCAGGGGGGGATCTGAATTCAAATCTCATCTCTGATACTTTACTAGCTTTGTGACCTGGGCAAGTCCTTTCATCTTTTTGAGCCTCAGTTTCCCTCATCTGTATAGTGAGAATGACAATACCTGTAGTGTCTGCTTTACAGAGGTCTTGCAATACTCAAATGAGATAATGTATAGAAAGTGGTTCGCAAACTTTTAAGCTCTATATAATGTCATTTATGTTCCTGTACCTCATTTTAGCATGGAGGTGACTCTGGGTCCTTGAAGGCTCTGCCAGGGGCTCATAAACTTTGGCAGGTCTTCTCATGATGGAAAAGCTTTGCATATAGTCCCAGTAACAGGCTGCTTTCTGCGGCCCAGGCTAATTAAGTTCAGAGAGGTTCAAAACCCTGGGCTGACCACTCAATGATAAGTTTTTTAGGTATAACAAGCCATGAAACACTATTACCATAAAAAGTAAATTTTATTGATGGATTTTGTCTTTTACATAGCCTCATTTCCACTATTATGTATCCCTCCTTCTCTCCAGCCCAAGAGTCATCCCATATTAGAAAAAATTTTTAAGAGAGAGAGAAAAGAAAAACCAGATAATGCACTTTTTAAAAATCTAAAAATTTATACAGTGTTTCATACCCATGGACCCTCCACCTCTGCCTTGGACAGAGAGGAGAAGAGGAGGAGCAAGAACAATTCTTTGTAATTATGCAACATCCTTTGTTTTGTGGTAGTTGTTCTTTCTGTTTACACCGTTATAGTCATTATGGACATACAGTGTATCCCAAAAGTCTTAGGGCAGTTTTAAGCTTTGATAGCTTTAATAATCAAGCTTTTAAACTGTAGCAGCTCCAAACTGCCCTGAGACTTTTGGAACACTCTCATGAAACCAAACTCTGTAAAGGTGATGCTATAGTATCTAAAGGTGAAGTTCTGCTTTCTGAATCACCATCATAAACCCTTCCATTTCCAGAAATAAATATTTATTATTCAAGCCATTTCTTTGATGCTTTGTTGACATAGTATTATTTGAGTATAGTTTCGACAATTCAAAACAAAGTTTAATTAACTTTTCTATGCAGACGAGTCTCCGATTGATATACCCAGCCCTCATTTTTCTCTCAAGCTCTAGTAATGTATCATCAACTGCCTATTGAACATTTCTATTTAGATGTCTCATAGGCATCTCAAACTCATCATGTCCAAAACAGAATACATTTTCTTTCCTTTCCCCCCAAAAAAATCTCTTTTCTAAAACCCCTGTTTTCAATGAGAATGCCACCACCATCTTTCTAATGACCTAAGTTAGCAATCTTGGAATTCTTACTTTACCCTTATTTTCCACTCCTTACTTTCCTACACTCTGAGTTTCCAATCAGTTGCCAAATCTTGTTGCTTCTCCCTCTATGACATCTCTCAAATAGATCTTCTTCTCTCTATTCTAATGGATATCCTTCTCACCTCTTGAATGACCTATTCCAATAGTCTTCTAATTGGTTTCCTTGATTTCAGTCCCTCACCACTCCAATGTTTAACTGATATGTATAGATGATGTTTCCAAGTGTGACCATGTTACTCTTCTACTCAGTAAACTCTAGTGGTTTCCTGTTATCTTGAAGATCAGATATACAATCCTTTGTCATGCAAGACCTTCACAACCTGGTCCCAACCTACCTTTCCAGCCTAATTACATGTTACTCCATTTGTACATACTAACTAAAATGCAGTCAAATTGGCCTGCTTTATACATGGCATTCTGTCTCCCATTTCCCCTCTCTGTGCCTTTGCTCGGGCTACTCTCATATTTAGAATGCTCTGATGTGTCCCATTATTCACAGCCACAAAGCTGGTGTTGGGGACACCAATCATAACTGCAACTCTTGAGGCCCATCTCTTTACAACCCTTCCAACTGGGACCGAGGGAGATTTTACAATACAAAAGTGTGGAAAGAAAAGGTGTCTATTCTCAAGTCTCCTTCCTTCTCCTCCAACTGCTATTTTTTGCTATACTCTGTTCCTAGATCTTGATTCCATCCCTGATGGTCACAGCTGAGAAAGACAAGATTCTCCGTCCGAAGTATTCTGAGCACATGGAGATGTGGGTAAGTGTCCTGGGGCCCAAAATCAAGATGGGGTGGGAGGAGGGAGGAGGTGGGAAATGCTTTAGGATAGACAAACAGTTGTCCAAGAGAAGAGAATGCCCCAGAGAGAGGGATGACAGAAGCTAAGGGAGAAGGTTGGTCAGTCATCACAGAGCACCAGTAACAGTGTCTTACTTGACAAAGAAAAGCAGAAGGTGAAGTGATTTTGAAGACTATTTGAATCTTTTACCAAGATGGGCATTTTGAGGGCATTCCCTCCACAAATGTCCTCTTCAAGTGTTTCATGGCAGACTGGAGATGTTGATGGTCAGGCCTATTTGGTTCAGTTGGAATGAAATAAACTATCTAACAGTTAATAAGAGGCATTTTATGTAGTTGTATTAGGGAAAGGATATTCAGCAAGGATACACCATTGATTCAGTTGACCACAGCTTCCTTCCCTTGCTATTTATTGGCTATGGTGGTCTACTAGTCAGAGATCTGGTAGAGCAGAGAAACTCCTGCCTCCTTATGTGCTGGTTTTTATTTAAGCCACAAAGAAGCTACATCAGTTGTCCCCATTTAGTCCCCCTGAGCCAACTAAGTATGAAAGATATTTTTAATACCTTTTAAACAAAAACTTTCCTTGCCAACATGAAAGATACTGCCTTTACAAGGGGAGGTAACCCTTCTCGGGGACTTGAAGATTATACCAGTAGGTCACAAGCTCTGATGGGTTCAGGAGAGGCTTGGAGGGTAAGCTGGGTATCCGTCTATAAATCATGTATCTGTCATGCAAGAACAGCTTAGCCAGGTTCAGAGGTTCATGGCCAATTTGTCTGCAGGGTGCTCAGGAAATTCTCTGTCCTAGAAACTCCAAAACCCCAAAATCTTGTCTACTAGGAGGTAGAAGAGGGATCCCCCAAAGAAGTATTAAAGGGCACAACCATACCATGTTTTCTTTCTATCTCCCCAGAGCACTTCATAGAGTGAGTGCTCAGGAATTTCTGTTGACATAAATAAAAGGAATCATGGTATAACAGATAAAAGGTCAGCCTTGGAATCAGAAAATAAGGTAGGAGGGGAGAGGAAGGAAGGAAGGAGGAAGGAAAGAAGGGAAGGAGAGGGGAAAGACAAAAGGAGGGAGGGAAGGAAGGTGGGAGGGAAGGAAGGAGGGAGAGAAGAAAGGAAGAAGGAAGGAAGGAGAGAAGGAAGGAAGGAAGGAAGGAAGGAAGGAAGGAAGGAAGGAAGGAAGGAAGGAAGGAAGGAAGGAAGGAAGGGAGGGAGGAATTCCCTGTTCTTAACTTACAACAACCCTAGGAAGTAGGTGCTATTAGAATTTCCACTTTATATATGAGGTAACTAAGACAGAGGTTAAGTGACTTGTTCAGAATCACACAGCTAATAAATATCTGCAGTCAAATTTGAATTCAGAACTTCCTGACTCTGGGCCTAGCACTCTCTTCTTTCTTCACCTAGCTGCCTTTAGGTGCCCAGGAAAACCTGGATCCTATATCTGACACAAGCAGGCTCTGTGACCCTGAGGTCACTGGCTAAGTTCTTAGCTCCCCGGGTAACTATGTAAGACTGAAAGTTGCAGAAAAGTTACCTGTCTTAATTGTTGGAGGGTATTCCCTCATTGGGACCTCTCAAATCTATTGGGAAGTAATCTTCTGCAAAGTAATTTGTTTTGCCCACTTCATCTGCCTTCGTTGTAGCTATAACCTATCTGGAAACTGCAGAGAAAGGGCATGAAGTGAAAGGCACATGAGAGGCACCTGAGTGAACTCTGTGACGTACCTTCTAGTCCTCTGACTGAGTAGATAGGGTACTGATGGCAGGAAGGCCGAGATTCCAATGCTGTCTCAGTCACTAGCTGTGTGACCCTGGACAGGTCACTTAACTTCTCTGACACTTTGACCATCTGTAAAGTAGCTAAAATAATATCACGTACCTTATGGGATTGTTGTGAAGATCAGATGAGATAATGTACTTTACATACCTTGCAGACCTTAAAATGCTGCACAATTTAATGCATGCTAATAATATTATTATTATTATTATTATGGAGACTTAGGGCCAAAACCCACTCCAAACTTACTCCACTGCAATTGTTATCACAAAGTTTAACAGTAGTAGACTGGTCTACTTGATCCTATGCTGATTTAAAGATAAAGCCCCACATGTTCTCTCCTCCATGACCTCCCAAGCCCACCCTGCTCTGAGCGACTGGGTTTTATGTTGTTGCTGGTCAGTTGTTTCTAAGTTGTGTTCAATTTTTTGTGATCCCATTTGGGGTTTTCTTGGCAAATATACTGAAGTAGTTTGCCATTTCCTTCTCCAGCTCACTTTTATAGATGAGGAAACTGAGGCAAACAGGGTCAAATGAATTGCCCAGGATCATACACCAATTAAGTGAGGCTAAATTTGAACTCAGGTCTTCCTGACTCCAGAGTCCATGGTCTATTCTCTTGCCACCAAGGCAAGGTGGTGGGATGCCATTGAGGAGGTACCATGTAGGAAGATGGCCTGCTTGGATCTGAGAGCCTGGTTTAAGAGTTAGGGCCCATTACATTAGATACACAGTCTATTTAATGGCAAATGAAGCTTATTTTGACCTAATAAAGAAAGATGTTTTGGGGGTAGAAATATCAAATACTCATCTCACAGTGTAGCCTAAACCAAATTAAAACATCATATTTAACAAAATAAGTAAAAAATATAATATGGATAAATAAATATATAAAAATAAATATAAATATAATACAATATAGATGATGTTTATCTGTGGTTTTCTAAGTGAATATATCATCCTAGGATTTGTTGCTATTTGAGTTTGACACTTCCAATGTACAGGTACTAGAAAGGAATGTATCTTAATCTGCCCCTGTTTCCATTGCCTGTCCCAGAGTTGGGAAGACAGATTTATGCCCAGGTTCTGCATTAAAAGATAAAAATAGCTTCCTCTCATCTTGGTTGTTCTTTCTTTTAGATCCCCAACCTGACACGGAGAAATATTGAGAACTGTGGACACTGGACTCAGATGGAAAAGTAAGGAAATGCTGGACAGCCCCTTAGGTGGAATTCCTTGGGAGCTATTTCTGGTGAAAAGTAGAAAGAATGCTGGATTTGGAGTTAATTTATCCTGTTCCCCTGCCCCGCTCCCTCCCGCCTTCCCCAGGTTCAGACCCTAGGTCTGATGCTGACAAGCTGTGTGACCCTGGAAAAGTCACTTTGACCTCTTAAGGCTCTAACTTCTCCCACTGAAAAGGAAGTGTTTAGACTAAGTAATCTCTAAGATTCCTTCCAATTCTAATATTCTATGAAAATTGGGATATTATTATTTATATCACTTGGTTGTTAAAAGAATATAAAGTTGAAAGTTACATAATGTGTGATACAGGATGCCCCAAAAGCCATTTGGGAGGGTTGGGGGCCGAGAACTTCGATAAGACTTTTGGGATGCCCTGCATAAAGCACAGCTTGATCATTCAGATGAGGGTAGAGTGTGTAGAATTCTAAATTCCCTGTTCTTTACTCCATTTCGTTCAGATATAAATTATCTTGATTTTGGTCTTAGCTATTTCCATTTACTATTTACCATAGATCCAAACTGGTCCAAATGGCACCAACAGAATTCTTGACAGCTTTTGTTTCCGTTGCAGGCCAAGAGAGTTGAATCAGATCCTCATTGAGTGGCTACAAGATGTGGCCAAGAATCCATCATTGGTCTCTATGCTGTAATGTGGGATGTGTGTGTGTGTGTGTGTGTGTGTGTGTGTGTGTGTGTGTGTGTCACAGAGAGAGAGAGATCCTGCAAGAAACCTCTATCATTTCATATGGGGAGATTACTCCCCATATGACTCCCAAATGACAGCTTTGTCTTCCATCCACCCCCTTTAACCAATAGCATTATCGGAGGCCAGTGGAATGCACCAGAAAGTGCATACTTCCACTCTTGCTACAACGCACAATAAGGGCTTTAGTTCTGGGGGTAGGAAAATGTTGGTTTAGTGAGCAAGGATAGGAAACTATTTGAATAACTCCCATTAATACTTTCTTCCTTATGATAGTAATTGGGATAGGTGATAGTGCTTAAATAATAGTGATTTAATTTAAAAAGTCAGAATGGGAAAGGGTAATCATTATCAATTGGCCCAGAAATCAGAAGCTTCTGGGCTCCAGTTGTAGCTCAGCTACTTATTAGCTGAATGACTTTGGGCAAGTTATTCAACCTTTCTGAACCTCATCCATCCAGTGCGAGTTGGACTAGAGCTAGATAATCTCCCTGGTCTCTTCATCTCTAGCATAGATAGATCAATCAGGAAATTTAAAATGGGGCAAATGTTGCAGGATAAAGAAACCACTAAAGGAATAAGGTTTCCTGATTAGTCTTGAGGTGTAGGATGGAGGAGGTAAAATTGGGGTTTCTAATTTGATTGAGTGTTTAATAGTGTTGCAAATAAGTTGTTAATCATCGTTGTGACTACAATAAAAAAAATTGTAAAAGACATAGTATCATTGGGTTTACTTTGTTTTGGGAGGTAGAAGCCAGACCTATGCTTGGAATAAAGTCAATAATGATGAGTACAAGGGAATTTGGGTTGGAGGAGGGACCTTGGGAAATTCTGCCTGTGGTCATGGGACATACACCAGAAAATAAGTGGCATTCAAAGAAGGCTTTAAGACTCCTGGGACTCATGTCAAGTGAGAGGAAGGAACCTCAACTCTGACCTGAGTTTGGCCTGGCCTTGGTTAGAAATCTATTCAGTGGTCATCTCTTCAGGACCTCCTTCCAAGGTTTTCAGCTAACTCCATGCTATCCTTCAGGTAGGGACTTGAGGGCATCTTAATTGTATTGTGGTGACCAGAGAAGATCATTAGGTGGCACCATAGTGCATAGAACCCCAGGCCTGGAGTCAGGAAGACTCTTCCTGAGTTCAAATCCAGCCTCAGATACTTATTAGCTGAGTGACCTTGGGCAAGTCACTTCACTCTGTTTGCCTGAGTTTCCTCATCTGTAAAATGAGCTGGAGAAGGAAATGGCAAACGACTTCAGTATCAGTATTCAGTATACCAAGAAAACCCCAAATGGGGTCATGAAGAGTTAAGTGACAGGAGCCCTGATTGTAGGGGCCAGAGGACCTGGGTCTAAAACCCAGTTCAGCTGCTTCCTGTATGTAACAATAGACACATTACTTAAACCTCTTAACTTCCTTACTTGTAAAAAAAAAAAAGAGAGAGAAAGATTAGGTTAGATTATAAGGTAATAGTTTATGAGCTAGAAGCAGTCTCAGACTCTCTAGTCAAGCTCCACCATTTTACAGTTGTGGAGTCTAAAGGTGTAAGAGGTCAGATTTTACAAGATAACATAAGATTTGCCCAAGGTCACACAAGCAGAACCAGGATCTGAATCCAAGGCCCCTGGCTCCAAATCCAGGATTCCTCCATTTCCTTAGATGATCTCTAACGTCCTTAGAAACAGTCAGGAAGCAAAGTGGGGAGAGCTCAAGGCCTGAATTCATGAAGACCTGAGGTCAGATTTGGCTTCAGATACTTCTTAGGTGTGTGACCCAGGAGCAAATCACTTAATCTCTGTCTGCTTCAGTTTCCTTAACTGTCAAATGGGAATGATATAAAAATAACAAATGTAAAATTATAATATACAATATAATATTAATATAAAGATAATATTAAAATGAGATAGTATTTGAAAAGCACTTAGCACAGTGCCTGGAATATAGTAGGTACTTAATAAATGCTTGTTTTCTTCTTCCTTTCCAATACTAGATCATATGAATTTGTTAGCCTTCTCACACCCTCTCATTTTTATGAATATCCAAAGTATGGCCTTGAAAAAGGGAAGGAGATAACATAAAAAGGCAATGTGCATCCTAACTGGTTGTGTGAGAAGGGGAGGGAAGTCAGACATCTGGCCCCATCATGCTGATGATAGCATTTCAGTACCTTAAAATTGCTGTGGTTTCACTGGGGGAAGATTCAGATCATAAACCCCTTTTCCCATGCCTTAGTGGGTGGCTTAAGGAATTAGGGAGATCATCAGCTGGTGGCCAGCTGTTTAATGATAAACCTCTCTGAATTTAGGGGGCTGGTCCTCAGACGACATACCCAGTCTTTATACCATGGCTTCTCTACTTTTATGGCTCTTTAGCCATTGCCCTCTAAGTTTCCTAGGTTTCTACCAACCTTATGCCATTCCCAACTTATGGGAATCCTTCACCACCTGATTTCTTCACTCTTGGTTCTGAACTGCTGAACACCATGAAAGATTATCACAAAATTGAACTGATTTGATTCACTTTAAGTTTATGGTGCATCACATCAGCAAGATAATCAATGCTGACCATCAGCTTTCTCTTCTACTGCTGGTGACCCTATATTTCTTGTCCCTTAATGACTATTCCAAAACCTCTTTCTCAGAAACATAGATTCTAGAATTAACACTGCCTCAGAGGTCATCTGTTCCAACTCCTACATGCAAAGGAATTCCAACTGTACCACATCTAAGGAACTCCCACTACTTCACATCCAATAAGACTTTTCAGCTTCTGCTTAAAGACCTTTGATGAGGAAGAATTTACCTCCTTTCAGGACAGCCCAATCCACTTTGGGGCAACTCCAATTGTTTGGAAGGTTTTCCTGATATCCTGCCTAAAGTTATTTCTTTGCAACTTTTACCTACGACTGCTAACTGGAACTAAATGAAACAAATCTGATCTTTCTTCCACGATATCTTTTCTAATACTTGCATACATCCCTCCCCAGTCTTCTACAGGCTAAATAGTCCCAGTTCCTTCAAATGATCTTTAGATGACATGTTCTCAAGGCTTTTTACTTTTCTGGTTTTTGTTCTCCAGGTTATCAATGTCCTCCTTAAACTGTGAGGCTCCCAACTGAACACAATACTCCCGATAAGGTAGAATCACTTTCCTATTTCTGGAAGCAATACTTCTGCTACCACTGCCCAATATTGTATTAGCACTTGTGACTGCCACATCACAATGATGACTCATGGGTATGTAGCTTACAGTTCACTAAAACCCTCAGATCTTTTTCAAACAGTCTAATAATGCCTCCCATCCTATCCTTGAGAAATTGGTCTTTGAACCCAAGTGCAAGCCTTTTTAACATAGAACCCTATTGAGTTACATCTTATGAAATTCAGGGCCACGTTCTAGACCTGGTGACATCTTTTTGGATCCTGAATCCTCTGTTGTTAGCTATAACTCCCACCCTCATGATGTTGTGGACCTTCTTTGAGAATGTAGGATGAGCCACAACAGCATCTGCAGACTCGATCATTGTAACCTCTCTCTCTTCTTGCCCCCAGACTCATCATGCTTGTCCCCCAACACTTTCAGTAAATAACTTCACCTTTTCCACTGAGGGTACTGCAGCCATGTAATATGAGTTCTCTTCAACTATTCCTCAGAACCCCTTGCTCTTTCCTTTTTCATAATAATAACATTCAAATAATAATATTAAGATAGCTAACATCATAGAGTTCTACCATATACCAGGCACCATGTTAAGCATTTTACAAATATTATCTCACTGAATCCTCATAACAACCTTGGAAGGTAGGTGCTGTTATTATCCCCATTTGACATTTGAGGAAACTGAGGCAGATAACGGTTAAGTGACTTGCTTAGGGTCACACAGCTAGTAATTGTCTGAGGCTGGATTTGAATTCTGCTCTCCTAGACTTCAGGCCTAGAACTTTCTCTGTTGTTCTGCCTAGCTGCTTACTTACAGAACAAGTAGATCTGCTCCTCATTAAGGCTAATCTCTCTACCCGAACTCATAATCCCATCGAATTTTACGTCCTCCAGGGGCCATCTCCAGTCTTTCTGATCTATATCTTGCCCAATGACTGAAGGAAAGAGTAAGGCTGGTGACTTTGCACAGCTCTTCCTCACATCCTCTTCCTTAAATCCAATTCAATTGCAAGTTATGACATCACCTTCCTGGTGATGAATGAATGACAAACAGCAACAACCTGCTCCAGGACCTTTCATAAGCATCTTCCGTCCTTGCTCTATTCACTCCTTCCCATCAGCCTACAAACATAAGCATGCTCAGGTCTGCCCAATCCTAAAACCGCTTCCCTTTGACCTTTCTAGCTCATCCAGCCACCTGTCAACCCCTGTATCTTCTCCTTTTCACTGCTCGATTTTTTTTTTTTTTGCAAAAGCTATCTATCTTCACTGACTCTACGTCATGGAGACCCAGGAAGAACAGGACACTTGGGCAGTTAGGTCAGCCTTCACTGTTTCAGCTTTCTTACCTGCAAAGTGACAGAGTTGGACTAGATAGTCTCTGAGGCCCTATTCTGGGATTTTATAAGTCTATTAAAATTTTTTATCTAACTGACAATGCCTGGATTAGTTTTGCTAGACTATATCTATATCTATATATCTATACATCCTTGTAATGGTTCCTGTTTTTCTTGCTTTTTCAATAGGATGTGGTGGTAGAAGGAAGAAAATTTGGATCTGAAAAGAAAATTGAATTTATAAACATTGTCTATGGGACAATCCTAGGGAGGACAGGCCCCTAGAGAAGCCATAACGAAGGCAGCCTGAGAGCATAGAAGAACCTTGGAAGTGTAGAATCTCAGAGTTAGAAATGACCTAACTTGGGAGGTCACCTACTCCAGTCCCAATCTGAAGCAGAGTCCCCAAGGCTAACATGCAACTCAATGGCTGAAAAAATTGTGAGATGTGAATGTGATATAATTTTATCACTCCACAAGAAATGAGGAATACGATGGATTTGGAGAAATGTGAACAGATTTATAGGAGCTGATTCATTGGCAAAACCAGGAGAACAATTTACTTAATGATCGCAATAATAAAATGAAAGGAAAAAGCTTTGAAAGACTTTGGGACTCTGACCACATCAGTGACCAGTCATGACTTCACAGGACTGATGATGAAACACACTGCCAATGGTGGTAAGGGGGTATGGACTGGAGGTGCAGAAGGAGGTGTGCAGTTAGGCTCAGCCACTGTGGATTGGTACTGCTCTACCATCTATGTTTGTTACAAGGAGGGCTTCTACTACTCCAGGAGAAAATAGGTTAATAGGTAGGGCTAGACATGAAAAAAAGCATCAATAAAATATCTTTTTAATATGCAGAAAAAAGTACAAAAAGGGCCACACAGAGCAATATTATTACCACCTGGTTTGCATACACACATACACACACAGCATATTTGTAAACAATTCTTGGCACATAGTGCTTAATAATTTTTTTCTTCCATTCATATATATACATGTTTTCAAAACTCTTTTATAGAAGTTTACAGTTTCTTATACAATCCTCTTCCTTATTTTTCATTGATTAAAATGTTTGTTTTTGGCAGCGATGATGAAGTTCCAATAAAAAAGAAAAGAAATTGATGTAATCTAGTTCTCTCCTCCAACGACTGCCACAGATAGTGTATGTCAGAGAAGCGACTGAGATTGGGAACATCAGTGACCTCTGTTAGTTCCCAGATGTCTTCAGGAGTATTCAAATGTTATTCAGTCATTTCGGTTGTGTCGGACTCTTAGTCACCCCATTTGGGATTTTCTTGTTAAAAATATTATAGTGGTTTGCCATTTTCTTCCCAATTCATTTGACAGATGAGGAAACTAAGGTAAACAGGGTTAAGTTATCCGCCCAAGGTCACATGGCTAACAAGCGTTTGAAGCTAGATTTGAGGAGTCTTCATGATTCCAGGTCCAGGGCTCTAACCTCTGGGCCATATAGCTGATCCATCATGTATCTTATCTGAACTGTAGTGTAAAATCTGTGAGGGGAGAGGCAACATCCTCCAAACCCAGAGCTAATAACCTTCTAAAAGTGATGCACTGCTTTATTTTTTGTTAGACTTAGAAAACCCATCTTAGTGCCTTGTGATCCCCAAAGACAGACAACAAAGTCTTCCATCTTTCTCTCTCCTTTTCAAGGCAAATCTTTCCACTTGTGCTCTTGATCCCATTCCTTCTAGCAATTTTATTTCCTTTCTCACTCTGGACCCTCCTCCCATTTCTGTTTGGCAAGTACCTCATCTGACCTACTAAGAGGACCCCAGGCATTCTTCACTTTACTGCCCACCCCCACACTCCCCAGTCATCCTTTTACCACACTCAGGCGTAACTGTCTCCTGATCACCTCCACCTTCTTTTCCCTTTCCATTTCTGGAAACACAGAGATAGGGAAGAGGATCAGATGTACTCCAGTGAGATTAGGGAAGGGAGTGAAGAGTGTTCTAATTTACTAATGGATGCCTATACTTTTTCTGGGATTTAAAAGCCTTCCAGAATTGCCTAGAGCACTGAGACATTATAAGTGATTTGTCCAAGATCACATAGTCAATGTATTAGAAGTGGTCTTAAATCCAAGTCTTTGTTTCTCTGTTCCTGACTTCCTGACCAGATATTTATCTATTACTCTAGACCACCTGAAGCCATAATGAAAACAATAATGTCAGTGCTACTGGAAAGGGCATATCTATCAATCCACTTCCTCATGGCTGCACTCACCATCTCAGTAAATTTCCAAATGAAAATATCCTTCCATGGCCACCACAAAGCTTCTTAAGGGTTGAGAATGTCTTTCTTTGCAAATGAATGTATTTCCAGTGTTTGACACAGTGCTTGGCACATTATAAGCACTTATTAAATGCTTCATTCGTTCTAGGCTCTTAAATCCTTAAATTTCTCCCTCTACTGCCTACTCTCACCTCCCTCCCCCCATCCTAATCTTCCACCTTCAAACACCTCTAGCTTGAAAAAACACATTGCTTGCTCCCTCTGCATTGCTTGACATTCTATTTTCTTCCTTCATTTCATGGCCAAGTTTTCCAATGAGTGTTCTTTACCTGCCAACTCCATTCCTTCATTCCTCACTCCCTCCTGCATTGCCTCGGAGATATGGTCCATAAATATTCATTGATTGGATTGGATTAAATTTTCTACCATTCTGCTGAAGCTACAAGAGTGAAAGTCACCAGTGACCTCCTTGCCAAATCTTTTGGCCTTTTCCCAGGCCTCTTTCTCCTTGACCTCTTTTTATTTCAAACTGGTGACTTTCTTTGTCTCAGTGATATAGCACTATCCTGTGATCTCAAAGGTTTTCTCACCTCTTGAATCATTGTTTGTCTCTGCCAGGCCAGGGAATATTCCACAAAACAATACAATTTCACTACTGCTGCCATCAAGCCTGTGTGGCTGACTCTCCAATCTCTCCTTAGTTATGAAAACTTCTTCAGTCAGTCAGCATTTATTAAGTGCCTACTCTATACTAATCATTGTACTAAGTGCTAGGGATAAAAAAATTGGCAAAACCAAAAATTCTTACCCTCGAGGAGCTTACCGTCAAACAAGAGTGACAAAATGGAAATAAATATGTACAAAGAAAATATCTATACAGGATAAACTGGAGATAATCAATAGAGGGAAGGCCCTAGTATTAAGGGATTAAGGGGGATAAGGAAAGGCTTATCCTAGAAGATAGGATTTTAGCTTGAACTTGAAAGGAGCCAGAAGGTTAAAATGAGAAGGAAGAGCATTCCAGGCATAGGGGAGAGCCAGTTGTGTTCATCCTTCATTGCCAAAGAAGACCATGCCATCAGAGAAATGATGACATGGCTTGTACTTGATTTTGTTTTGAGTGAGGGAGGTCTGTGCAAGGTCACCAGCCTCACTTCTCCTCCTGAGTCATCTGCATCCAGTGACCAGATATTCATCAGGATGACTGGAGATGGCACAAGATGCAATGGAAGACTTTGGCCCCTTTAGGCCAAGGCCTAGTCAGTACTCACTTAGGGTAAGGCAACGCCCATTCAGCGAATAGACCTGTTTAAGAAGTAGTCAGGGGATGACCCCTTTAATAAGGCAAAGAAAAATAACTAAATCAGTCTTGGAGGGAAACAGCAACAATTGCTATTGATAATCACTCTTAAGCCAGGAGGGTCCAAAAAACAGCCCTTAAGTGGAGCTTGGACAGGGGTCTAGTATGGTAAAATCTATGGGCTTCAGAGTGTAGTAGGTTTAAGGTTTTGGGAAAGGAGAGGGGAGGAGAGGAGGGGAGGGGAGGGGAGAGGAGAGGAGAGGAAAAGACCTAGCCAGTAAACCCCAAGTAAACTGGGCATCCTCTGGCCATCCAAATTTACCTTCCTTTGGATAGGAGAAAGATGGGGAGGGGGAGACAGATAGGAGAGGAAGAACTGAGTTACCTACCTACCTGGGTCCCCATTCAGGCAGCTGGGTCTACTCACAGGCTGTTGTGTTCATCCCTAGTTGCCAAAGAAGATCATGCCATCAGAGAAATGATGACATGACTTTCACTTAACTTTGTTTTGAATGGGGGAGGGCTGTGCAAGGTCACCAGCCTCACTTCTCCTCAGGGAGAGCCAGTGAAAAATCCCTGGAATTGAGAGATGGAGTCTTGTGAAAGGATCAGCTGCCAAACTGACATTCCCCAAGCATAAATCTGACCATGTCATTTGTCTGCTCAAGAAGTTTCATTGGCTCCCTATGGCCTCTGGAATAAAATGCATTCTCCTCTGTTTAGCGTTGATAACTCTTCAAATTCTGGCTCCTGCCCATCTTTCTGGGCTGATTTCACTTAGTCTTCCTTCACATAATCTATATTGAAGCTGACATGATGTTCCCTATTCACGATACTCCCATTTATAGTCAAGAAGCTGAGTCTTCCTTGTCTTTCTCATCTCCCCTTCTAGATATGCCTTCAGAGCTCAGCACCAGGACTGCTTCTTACAAGAGGCCTTTCCTGATTGACTCTTCCTACCACCAACTGACTCTGTTGTTGTTCAGCCATATCTGACTCTGTGTGATCCCATTTGGGATTTTCTTGGCAAAGATACTGGAGCAGTTTGCCAGTTCCTTCTCCAGCTCATTTTGCAGTTGAGGAAACTGAGGTAGACAGGGTTAAATGACTTGCCCAGGGTCATACAGCTAGTAAGTATCTGAGCTCAAATTTGAACTCAGGTCTTCCTGACTCCAGATCTGGCACTCTATTCATTGTGCCACCCGGTGACTTGAAATTACTTTGAATGTATTTTATGTACAGATTTTACATTTGCATTACATGCACATGTCGTTCCTTTTTCAAATTAGAATATAAGCTCCTGAAGGACAGAAAATTTCCACTTTTGTCTTTGAATCCCCAGAACCTAGCATAGTACCTGACGCAAAACAGATGCTTAAGAAATGTTTGTTAGGCAGACTTGAGAAAAACCTGAAAAGACTTCTATGAACTGATGCTGAGTGAAGTGAGCAGAACCAGGAAAACATTGTATACAGTAGCAGCCACAGTGTACAATGACTGACTCTGATAGACTTAGCCCTTCTCAGCAATGCAAGGTCATAAAGCAATTCCAAAGGACTCATGATGCCATCCACATCCAGAGAAAGAGCTCTGGTGTCAGAATGTAGAATGAAGCAGACCATTTTCTTATTTGTTTTGTTTCCTTTCTCATGGTTTCTCTCATTCATTTAATTTTCTATACAACATGACTAATGTGAAAATGTGGTTAACAGGAATGTATGTATAGCGCTTGTATCAGATTGCATGCCATCTTGGGAAAGAAGGGGAGAAAAAGGGGGAGAAAATTTAACTTATGGAAGTGAATGTTGAAAACTAAAAGTAAATAAATTAACTAAAAAAAGAAACATTTGTTAAATTGAACTGAATTAAATTAAATTCACACACACACATACACACACACATATGTGCTCCCTTGTACTCTGCTCATTCATGATGTTTCCGCCTTTGAACTGGAGCTGATCAATAGAAGTGGCCTTGACCAGCAGCAGGGTCACAGATCAGGAGATGATAAAACTCCAGGCTGATGTCAGTTCACAACTTAGTGATTGTCACCCACACTGACCCTGGTTGTATCTGACAGACTACACAATTCTAGCTATCTTAACAGAACAGAGCCAGAAAAAGAGCCGAGCTGTAGCCAAATCAAGACCTCCCAATAAAATAAAGAAAACACTCAAAATCTTTCCATAACCTCTTCTTCCTTAGAAGGCATGAGGGCTATGTCCAAGTCAGTTCCTCTCAAAAAAAAAACCCTCCCCAAATGCCCCTAGGCTGTAGGCTTCTACCACAATCTCGGGGCAACCTCCCCCAATTAGCAGGATAAACTTTGCCCCTTTGGATCTCCCTCCAAGAAGGAATTCTTGTATACATTGTCTTTGACAGACTTTGAAAGTGCAGAGTATAGAGGTTTTTCCTTTGTCTTAAAATCAAATGAAAATTCACTCCCCCCCCCAAACAAATCAAATGAAATTTACCCCAGAAATGAATTGTACAGACTCTGGACATGAATAATGAAAAAGAGAATCAATGACTCAGGTAAATGTAAACAAACCTTCAGAGGGAAGTACTAGATTTGGAATCAAAAAACCTGAGTTCAAATTCTGATTCTAGTTCTGGTTCTGGTACTTACTCCCTGGGTCAACATGGGACTTAACCTTTCTGAGCCCCAGTTTCTTCATCTATAAAATGTAGGGTTGAGCAAGAAGACTTCTAAGGTCCTTCTCAACTCTGAATCTTATGATCTTAATCCTTTTCTTTTTCAGAAATGTGAATCAAAATTCTGCCAGCTTGATGTTGCAGAGGCTATGAGGACAACCTATTTAGACAGTAACAAGGGTGTGTTAGTAATGCCCAACTTTCTTGTCTCTCTCTGAGCTCCAGTCCCACAATAGCTACTGCTCGTTGGATATCGCAAACTCAGCATGTCCGAAACAGAACTCACTACCTTTCCTGCCAAACCCACCCCTGAATTTCCATCTTGCTGTCTAGGGAAAACATCCTCATCCTCTGAGTCACAACCTTGATGGCATCCTCCAGTCCTCACTTTGATTTACCCGTCAGTTGTCATATCTTGTTTCTACCTTCCCAAAATCATCCCTTGTGTAGGCACTTTCCCACCCCCCCTCTCATGTAACCCATTCAGTCCTCTTCCTCTCTTTACCTGTTCTGATGCAATAGCCTTCTAACTGGTCTCCTTGCCTGCTTTGGCCCTCTCCTTACTCCAGCCCTCTCTTTACGAAGCTGCCGAAGTGTTTGTTATCTGGTCGTATCTGACTCCGAGCGACCTCATTTGGGGTTTTCTTGGCAGAGATATTGGAAGGTTTCCCATTTCCTTCTCCAACTCATTTTTGTAATTGTTGTTGAAGCAGTTTTTCAGTTGTGTCTGACTCTTCATGACTCCATAGTTTAGCAAAGATACTGGAATACTTTGTCATTTCCTTTTCCAGCTCATTTTATAGATGACGAAACTCTTTAACTTAAAGAGTTAAGTGACTTGTCCAGGGTCACGTAGCTACTAAGTGAAGCCAGATTGAACTCATGGAGATGTGTCTTCCTGTCCACATCAGCACTCTATCCACTGTGCTACCTAGCTTCCCCACACCAAAGGGATATTATTTTTTAAGTACATTGTAAAATATATTTTACACTGTAAAATGTAGGTCTGCCCATGACACCCTCCAACTCAATAAACACCAATGGCTCCCTATTACCTCCAGGATCAAATATAAAGTCCTTTGTTTAAAATTCTTCAATACCTGGGCCTCTCCTAACTTTCTAGTCTTCTTCTACTTTATTATATCAGTCCATACATTCTACAGTCCAGTCCTATTGGTCTTCCCTCATCTCCTCACACACAGTCATAAAGCACCATGGAAAGATTAGCTATTGTGTGTGTGTGTGTTCGTCCGTTGCCAAAAAAGACCATGCCATCAGAGAAATAAAGACATGACTTGCACTTGACTTTGTTTTAAGTGAGGGAGGTCTATGCAGGTCACCAGCCTCACTTCCCCTCCAGAGCCATCTGAATCCAATGACCAGATATTCATCAGGATGACTGGAGATGACCCAGGGTGAGGCAGCTGGGGTTAAATCCAAAGTCACACAGCTATTGAGTGTCAAGTGTCCGAGGTGAGATTTGAACTCAGGCCCTCCTGACTCCTGCACTGGCGCTCTATCCACTGCACCACCCAGCTGCCCCTAAGATTAACTATTATTATCATGATGATCATATCATGCAGCTTTTCACATAATAAGCATTTAATAAAGACTTCTTGATTTTCTGAGAATTTCACTTAGTGGAGAAGTCTTAGGGTGTTATCTCAGGCTCAGAGAATGTATTCAACTTGGCCATGATGCCCCAGTTGATATAAACACCAAAGGCAGGACTTGAACACACATCTTGATTCCAAGTGTAGTACCCCATCTTCACTGCTATGATGACTCTTGGGAGGGTAATACCCACTTTACAGGTTAACGATACCTATGGATATCCAGATTTTAATTACTGGCTCCTTCCCACCCATAATTATTGAACTCATCATTAGTCATACCTAATAAGTTCTCATATTTATTGTAATTATTATCATTAGTAATGATTGTTAGATATCCAAATAAAATTTTTAGGATTTTTTTGATTGCTGTTTCAGAACCTCTGGCCAATATGTATGTTGACAGTTTTATCAGTTACACTAATACTCTAAAAGGCAAAGGTTTTGGCCTGGGTTTCCTTTATTTCCCCACTTATAAGCAGGAGATAGTCTTAAATTTCCTTCCTCCTAAACAGGAAGAGCTAGAACCCTGGATGCTGTTGTATTCTCTGTAGTGCCTAACAAACCTATGTAATCACAAGGGAGAGAGTAAGACCCTATCCAAGAACAATGCCTCTGGATGGGGAGATCCAGAGCCTTCCTTGATCCACAACAACTTGGAGTGTTGGACCAGGAGGAGAGAGATTGGATTATAGATGGGGAGACAAACCTCAACCATGAGCCAGGTAGTAGAACCTGTACTCTGGCAGGAGGGGCTTTGGGGCCTAGACCGTGTTTCAGAACTCCAGACACAGACTCCAATCCCCAGGAGTTCTGGAGATTAGACATCCCACAACTCAGATTCTGAAGCTTGTTTGTGGTATGGTAGGAAAAGTTCCACTCCAGAAGCCATAAAAAGGCTTGGATTCTAATGCTGGACTTGGCATTCAGAAAGAATGAAATTCAAATCCTGCCCCAGACACTTGCTGCGGGATACTGGACAGATCATTTAGCTTCAGTTTCCTCATCTGTAATGGGTATAATAATAGCAACCACCTCACAGGATCATTCTGAGGATCAAATAAGATAGCTTCGAGAACTCAGTCATCTCAGTTCTGTCCAATTCTCTGTAACCCCATTTGGGGCAGAGATTTTGGAGTTAGCCATTCCCTTCTCCAGATCCCTTAACAGATGAGGATCTGAGGCAAACAAGGTTAAGTGATTTGCCCAGGGTCACACAGTTAGTAAGTGTCTGAGGTCACATTTGACCTCAGGTCTTCCTGATTCTAGCCCCAGAGCTCTATCCACTGTGTCACCTAGCTGCTTTTGTAAATAAATGCTAATTATTATCAGTCCTGACCACCCCTACTTGGTTCTGTCATCTGGGACAAACTATTTCTTCTCTCTGGGATTCATTTTCCCCATTTATCAAATGAGAAGTTTGAATTAGATCTCAAGTTCTTAGCCTGAGCCCCTGTAATAGTCTAGTTGAAGTCTGTTCCGCATCTCTGAAGAATGTTTTTAAATGCATAAAACAAAATATGTTGGATTAACAATTACTTTGCATTTGTATTCAATTACAATGTAACTGAAATAACAGTTGGTATTGCCAAGGTCAGGACACTGGTATTGGGTACCAGCTGGTCTGGGAAAACAAAAACAACCCAGCTACAAGTGTGTACTTACTACCAGTGTGATCTCAGACAAGTCACCTTGCTGTGCCTCAGTTTCCTTACATGTAAAAGAAGTCTCTGAGATCTCATCCCACTCTAGATCTATGATCCAATGATGGAGTTGGCTCAGATGATCCCTAAAGTCCCTTCCAGCCCTAAATCTGTCGATTCCAGGGGAAAGGACAGAGGGGTCCGGGAAGGACTGAAAAACGAGGCTTTTCTTTTTTTTTTTTTTCCCAATAAGTAGTATTCTTGAACAACCACGGTCCTCCACATTCCTTTCCCCCCCCCCAGTTTTCTCCTTCGTCATGACACCTGCTCTGCCCCATTCCATAATCAATGCCTCTCTCAGGCTGGTGGGGCTAGATCAGAATACATGGCAGCCAGTCAGTCAATAAGCAATATTAAGTGTTTACTATGTGCTAAGTGCTAGGGATTCAAAGAACAAAAATAGTCCCACTCTCAAGTTCAATCCAACTCAATAAACATTTATTAAGCACCAACTAAGCACCAGACCCTGGGCACAAAAAGAGCCAAAAAAATAGTTCCTACCTTCAAGGAGTTTACAATCTGGGGGAATGGGGGGTGGGGGTGGTGGAAGAGGAAATGCAACATGCACATAAATGTATACAAAGCAAGCTATACACAGGATAAATAGGCAATAATTAAAAGGAGGGCATTGGAGTTATATATTGGAGGGCATCGGGTTAGGGATGGCTTCCTGCAGAAGCTGGGAGCTTACATTATAATGAAAGAGAGAGAATAACTCTCCTAGCTGCCCCAGGCCCCAAAGGCAGATGAGGCTTGCCTTTCAAGAGCAAGTAGCTGGGAGCTGAGTAGCTTCTTCACCGCTTTCCCCAGGTCACAGGCCCCCACTGCTCCAGAGCCACCATCCCCCAAGACTTGCTGTTTCCAAAGGCCATAGTTGGCCAGAGGTGCCTCCTGTGTCTCCACGTTGTCCCCTGGAGGGTTAGGAAGCAGAGCCCAGTGGTCTGTGCCTGATAAGGTCTCTCATCCTGCTCCATGGTCTCCAAAGGGAGACCTGACTGCAACAGACCCGAGCAAAAAAAGACAAGCTCGGGGCCACACAACACACACCACCTTCTCCTACTGGGGAGCTCCAGGTTGCCCAGACTCATCATTCCCCTTACCCTCACCTCCTTTATCTGGCAGGGCAGACATTTCTAATGAATTCTGCAGCCCCTTCCCTACCTGGACAGGGTACCACCTGCTTCTAGTTAGGCTTACATTTTAGGGGAAGAGAGGCCATATCAAAGAAGTAGCAAGTAGAGGGCACCAAAGATAAACTCTATTTATTTTTCCTTGCCATACTAGAAATGGGGCTGGCATTTTTGTCCCTGGAGGAACAATACCTGTACTGGTGATGTAGCAGGAAGACCAGTCCCAGGATCAGCTGGGCAGCTGCCATTTCCATAGCCCCCCTCACTTTTCTGCCACTTTTTGCCCTCTCCTCCCTCCAAGCTCTGCTCCCAGCTTCATCCTATCTCAGGCTTGCCTTCCTTTAGGAGGCAAGGCAGATATTTCTCTATGTTCTCTCCAGAGTGAGCAGTTAGATGGCTCAGTAGATAGGACACTGAGGAAAGATGAAGATCTGAGTTCGAATCCACCTTCTGGCATTTACTAACTGTGTGACCCTCTGCAAGTCACCAAACCCTCCATTGTCTGATATCTCCTGATAGCCTCCAGCTGTTTCCAACCTTTGACCCTCCTTGGATTCCCTCCTTAGACTTCTCCCAGACCCTTCCTAAACCCCTCCTCCCATCACCCTTGACTACCAGCCCCCCCCCATCCCCCCTATACTCTTTTCTGTATTTAAATTCCATCCTGCCTCCATGAAGGCGCTCAGATTTCAATCCAGCTCAGACTCTGCCTAGTTGGATTCTATCTGGCCCGCTTGTAAATACAAGCATTACAAATGCTTAGGCTCCTTAAGAGGCAACCCAATTAGGCTAATCTCTAATAAACTTTTGTTTTCTTTGGCTTTAAGAAGGTTTGAGTCGAATTCATTCGAGCACGACCCGGACTGTCCATATTTTGGGGTCCTGATCACCTTGGAACCTCATCAGTTGGTTGGTGAATCTTCCAAGGAGCTATTTAAAGGGAGAGGCCTATTTTGTGATATCCAAATATTCCACCCCATCTAAAGTCAACCTACATATACTACTCACTAGGCATCTACTCAAGTCAGATCAAGTCAAGTCAGGTTGAATCAACAAGCTTTTAACAAGTGCTTTCTATGGGCCAGGCACTGCCCTAAGTCCTGGGGATACAAAGAATGACCACAAAAAACAAAACCAGTCCCTTCCCTCAAGGAGCTTCCATTCTAAAGGGGAAGATAACTCAAAGACAAATAATACAGAAAAGATATATACAGGATAGATTGGAGATAGTCTGAGAGGGATTCATTCCTTCTAGTTCCCCTTCTTGTCTCCCCTCTTTCTCTTCTCTTCTCCCGTCCTTCCCCTTCTCCCTTCTGCTCTCTTTCCCTCTCCTCTGTTACACATGCCCACTGATCACTTTACTCACATACCAAAAGTCAAACATCATACTTTTTATTCTTTTTCTCTCTAACAGCCATTTTTCAACTGATGAACATGCCTTTAGTTTCTGATTTTTTGCCACCACAAAAAACACTGCCATAAATATTTTGTTTGCATTTGAGACTTTTTCCTATTTCTTTGATCTTTTTTTGACCCAGAAGCATGACTGGGTCAAAGGGCATGACTGTTTAGTAATTTTGCGCAAATCACTTTTCAGAATATTTGTATTCATTAACACTGTGTCTGTTAATAGGTCCTATTTCCCCACAACCCTTCCAACATTAATCATTTCCTTTCTTGTCACTCTGATGGGTGTGAAAAGGAATCTCAGAATTGATTTAATTTGCTTTTCTCTAATTAGTAGTTGTTTAGATCTGTTTTTTTTCATATGGCTATAGATAACCTGGGTTTCTTCTTATGAGAACTGCCTGTTCATATCCTTAAACCATTTATCAGCCAAGAAATGACTCTTATTTTTATAAATATGAATCAGTTCCTTATGTAGTCTTAGAAATGAGACTATTATCAGAGAAACTTGCTGTAAATATTTTTCCCAATTAATTGTATTTCTTTTCATCTAGCTCCGTTGGATTTATGTGTATGTGTAAAAACTTAAAATTTCATCTTATCCAAGTCATCTGTTTTATCTTCTGCTATCCCCTCTATCCCTTGTTTGGTTATACATTTTTCTTCTCTCCATAGATATTGTAAGAATTTTTCTCCATGTTTTTCTTTAGATAGCTCTGGGCTAGCCCCCTCCCTTAAGTAACAAATGTGGGTCCTGTGAAGTCTGAAGGAACCTAGAGCCTTATGATGAGCTGTTTCCTTACCTGTTATTCAGGGGAGGTTGCTCAGGGTAACTTTCAGGTAACATACTAGGAACACTTTAGCTGAGGATGCCCTTTGACTTAAATTACCAGAGATATTATCCTTTGTAGATACCTACTGTGGTACAGTGAAAAATATGCTGGATTAAGTGGAAATATAATAGGGGTGGAAGCTGGAAGGAGGAAGAAATAAATTAGCCAACAGAAGACTTGTCTTTACTATCCCTGTGACCCTAGACAAGTTGCTTCGTTGAGGGCCAGGGTGGAATGCGGTTGACGAGATCAGGATAGACCTTCAGGGAAACTGTTCTTTGAGACTGTGCTCATTATCATCGGGAATGGCTCTCCATGCCCCCCAGATGTTGTCTCTGTGAGACAAGCAAGAGAATTACAGAAAACAAAGGATATGTAAAATAGATGCTCCTAGACTTAAGACTGATTTAATCACTGGGACAAGAGATGAGCAGAATGTCAGTAGACTGCAGATTCTGTCTATATAACCCTAACCCTCAGATCAATAAACGGAACTGGTCTATCTTTTCCCGCCTCCCGTGACTCTTTTCTTTCAACCACATCACCGAGTCGTGTAGGGACGCGGGTCGTCTGCTACATCTGGCACCCGAAACAGGAACCAGGGACCTGATCCAGGAAAAGGACTCGCCTTTCGGTGAGTGGCCCCCTTGGAAAGGAATTCCGATTTCTGCGTTGTGAGAAGACAACGAAGGTAAGGGGAAGCCTCGAAGAAGCCCGGCAGGGGGGTTTCACTTAGTTCGAGGTTCACATAGGCACAGTTATATCTCAGTAATTATAGGCTTAAGGGGAGAATTTACTGTGATCACAGAATCAAAAGGCAGATTCTGTGCATAAGATAGGTGAATAGCAAAAGTAAGGTTAACATTGGGTCAGATATTTTTTAAGGGCAGAAACACTCAGAGGCAGTTGTGGAGAAGGGGGAAGGGGAAAAAGAGGTAAACTCCTGGCCAGAGGAAGCCTCAGCGCCCCGGGAACCCTTGGCTCCCATAGGGCCACCGTCATTCTATACTCCTCCAGAAAGAGGACTAGCAGGTCCTTTATCCAAGGCTCATCCTCTACCTGTACTGCCGCAGCCTCCTAAAAGTCAGTTATCACTGTTAGAACTTTCCAGGAGGCTAGGAAAAGAGTAGAAGATGTGACAGAGTTCCTAGGAAGTACAGCAATATGTCCAGTAATAGAAAAACTTAACCCCTAGGAGACCAAATGATCCCATAAGATAGTATCAATCTCTGGACATTAAGGTGTTAAAAGAATTGAAAAGAGGAGCCAGTGAATATGGTCCTTTATCTCCCTATATTGGTGCTTTCTTGGATTCCGTAAGTAGAACAGCTATGACACCTTATGATTGGATAACTGGCAAAGATGTGTCTGGAACCTGGTGACTTTATATTATGGCAGTCAGAGTTTCACCATCAATGTAGAGATCAAGCTAGATAGAATGAACGTAATGGAATCAATGCCGGCTATGAGCAACTTTCAGGCACCGGAGATTTTACTCCTTTAACAAATCAGACTAATTATGAGATGTTTATCAGCAAATTAATCTATGTGCCCGAAAAGCCTGGAATTTGTTACCTGGAAAGGAAGACGGGACAGTCATTTATGAAAATTGTTCAGGGCAACGATAAGAGTTTTCCTTCCTTTGTGGCACGGCTTACTATGGCAGTAACTGGAGCCATAGGAGACGAAACCGCCTCCAACATACTTACCAAAGGCTAGTTACAGAAAATTGTAATGAGGATTGTAAAAGAGCACTAGCAGGAATCTCTAAAGACACAACTGTAGAGGAGATGATTAGGAAGTGTAGTAAAGTAGGATCACAGAAGTATTATGTTGATATATTGGCAGAAAAATTTGCAGGGCTTTCAACTCATGGCCAAGGAAAGGCATGTTATAAATGGTGGAAAATTAGGACATTTTAAGGCAGAATGTTGATCAAAAACCCCAATACAATCCACACGAAGATCACAAGCTACTAGACCAAAAACCCAACGTCCTAAATGTAGTAATGACTTTCATTGGGCTTCTGAATGCCCAGAGTCAGGAAACACCTCAAGGGGCCTGCCCCAGGCTCCGGCAACAATAGGGGCAATGTCACTCCTCCCACCACTACGGGGAATCAGCTTTACACACCAGGGCAGAATCATTCAATATAGTCACTATCCTCTTTATTCCAACATATCGATTTTGCTCACAGCTACTATGAGTCACACAGTCATTCCTGTAACTTCTGTTCCTCCTATACCAGCAAATAGTCTTGCTATTACTCTCGCCTCACCCACTGCTTCTTTTTCTGATACTAATGTTCTGCCACAAGTTTTCTTTTCCAGACAGGTGATTTCAGCTATCACTGTTTTCCTCACAGGTCTTCACACTCATAACATTAGAAAAGGGGATCAAATAGGGACAGCTTTGCTAATACAGAGACCCTCACATATGCAAACACATTTAGGAAATGAAGAAAAGATGTCTAAAAAGATGCAGGTATATTGGGCTCAGCAAATTAAAACAGCACTCTCCACTATTAAAGCTAAAGGTAGATGGAGTGGTGATTGAGGGAATAGTGGATACAGGAGCAGACAAGACTGATTAGTGGATCACAGTGGCCTATGAAATGGCCTACACAGGTTAGTGACACTACGATGTGGGGGGTAGGCTCCATATCACAGCCACAAATGAGTGCTAAATGGTTGATGGGAATATGAAGGAAAGAGAGGAAGGATTAAGCCCTACATTGTAGCTTCTCTTCCTACAAGTCTGTGGGGAGATATTCTGGAACAGATGGGCACAGTTATACAGACAAATTTTTAATAGGGGCCTCTGTAGAAAAGCCATCAACATTACTCACACACGGCTGCTCAGTTATCCTGGACGGCCAGACCTCCCGTATGGGTTGAGCAGTGGCCCCTTACTCAAGAAAAATTAATGGCTTTAAAGGAAATTATTGAAGAGCAACTTGAAAAGGGACACAGAGAGCCAACCACTAGTCCCTGGAATTCTCCAATATTTGTTACAAGAAAGAGATCAGGAAAATGAAGGATGCTAACTGATCTCAGGCAGATAAATATGAGGATGGAAAGCATGGGAAGCCTGCAACCAGGCCTCCCTTCACCCACTATGGTCCCTCAAGAATGGTCATTATGGATTATAGATCTTAAAGACTGCTTTTACACTATACCTCTACACCCTGAAGATCACAAATATTTTGCTTTCTCAGTGCCTTCGGTTAATTTAAAAGCACCTCATCTAAGATATCAATGAAAGGTGTTGCCACAAGGAATGAAGAATAGTCCCACTATGTGTCAATCATTCGTGGCAAAAGCATTACAGCCAATCAGGAAAAAGTATCCAAAAGCCTATATCATACATTACATGGATGACATCCTTTGTGCTCACCCACAACAGGATGTATTGGAAAAAATATTAGGACAGAGAATGAATTAAAAGCATAAGGACTACAAGTTGCACCTGAAAAGGTACAAAAGAAAGCTCCTTTTTCGTATTTGGGGTATCAAATAGGGTCACAGGAAATTACACCACAAAAGGTAGAGCTTAGAAAGGGATACGTTGAGAACTTTAAATGATTTTCAGAAGCTGTTAGGAGACATCAATTGGTTGCAACCAACATTAGGGATACCAACACATGAGTTAATTTCATTATTTGATATTCTCAAAAGAGACACAAACCTTAATTCTCCTCAAGCATTGACACAAGCTGAGGAGCAACTAGAAAAAATTGAAAAGGCAGTCCAAAGGAATTATACTAACAGATGGGATCCTCATAGTCTATGAAATAACCATTCTAGCCACACCAATTACACCACTAGGAGTAATACATCAGCAAAAGATAGTCATAGAATGGGCATTTCTACCAGCACAGTCAAAGAAATCCATCACCCCTTATGGTCAGTTAGTAGCACAGTTGGTAAAGAAGGCAATAAAAAGAGGAATACAACTCACAGGACAGGTTGTGAGTGTAGTTCATGTGTCTCACAAGTTGAGGAACTTATTGCCTATGATATAAACTGGCAGGTGATATTAGCAATGTATCAAGGGACGTTTGACAACAAAGTAAGTAATAGTTTATTTAGGTTCATGGAACCATATCAATGGATTCTCCAATCTCAAGTAAAAAGGGAACCATTAGATAAAGCAACTTTGGTATTCACAGGTGCAACAAAAAATAATAAGAGTTTCATATTTTGTACCCCCAAATACACAGAGGCTCATTCATACACCTTTTGATTCCACGCAGAAAAATGAAATCTTTGCAATAGTAACAGCAATCCAAGAACAAACAGGAGATCTTAATATTATTTCAGATAGCAAATATGCCGTATATGCAGTTAATCATATTGAAACAGCACAGATAAGGAATCAAGGAGATGAGATTACTCAGTTATTCATAACATTGCAGAAAACGATTAGGGATCATTCAGGAAGAATTTTTATAATGCATGTCCCATCTCATACACTACTGCCAGGGTCTATAATAGAGGGAAATAGACAAGCAGACAGCTTGCTGACAGTTTTAGAAGCACAATTTGGGATTATGATGTTAATACATTACCTCTATCCCTTTGTTTCTCTGTATGGCCACCTATTCATAGGTGCCTTTTCTCATGGGTAAGCTTTTCAAACCTGAGTACCCTATCTCTGGTCACAATAAAAGAAAGGGGGAACTATTGAGGACCAGGGTGGAGTGTGGTTGACGAGATCAGGATAGACCTTCAGAGAAACTGTTCTTTTGAGACTTGTGCTCATTATCATCCGGAATGGCTCTCATGCCCCCCAGATGTTGTTGTCTCTGTGAGACAGAGAATTACAGAAAACAAAGGATATGTAAAATAGATGCTCCTAGACTTAAGAATGATTTAATCATCCGGATTGATTTAATTACTGGGACAGGAGATGAGCAGAATGTCAGTAGACTTTGCAGATTCTGTCTATATAACCCTAACCCTCAGATCAATAAACAGAACTGGTCTATCTTTTCCCGCCTCCCGTGACTCTTTTCTTTCAACCACATCACCGAGTCGTGTAGGGATGCGGGTTGTCTGCTACATTGCTTAATGTATCTGGAGGGGCATCCGCAGTCGTCCTGTTCTATTGTTCTATATCTTGCCACTGAACTTTCAAGAGGAGAAAGTGAGGCTGGTTACTCTGTACAGCCCTGCCTCACTTAAATCCAATTCACTTGCAAGTCATGGAATCACCTCCTAATGTCATGGCCCTCTTCTAGAATAAAGGACAAATAATTACAACAAACAAGGGTCTTGGTCACAAAGCCAGGAAGCCCAGGAGGATTCTTGCTCCTGAAACTCGGTCCCCAGGTTTAACCTGGGGAAGATGTACATTCAGGAGAGCTCCTCTCCTCTTTCCCTGCCTCCCCTTCCCTCACACCAAAGAAGGCTTTGGGGATTGGGATAAGTGATCTGAAAGCTCCTACCAACTCTAACTTCTATGATCTCTCCCCCTAACTTCCTGTGCCCTGGGCTGCAGCCCATAATCTCCTCTCCCATGATGGGGAAAGGGGTCAGTTACATATTACCTAGCCCCAAACCCCCAAGGGCTGACTCAGCAGCTGAGGCGGGGCTGTTAAAACAGGAGAGGGCTCTTCTGAAAATCACCTTTCCTTTGAGATCTCTGCCCAGGACGTTCTCACTTCCAGAGGGAGATAGAAACAGACCTGGAGCAACTGGATAGCTGGATATGATGGTGAGTAATTTCCCATGATAGTACTGGCATAGATCAGTTACAGAAGTCTGGTTTTAAGTCTGAAACCCTCCAGAGATTCAGATTAGTGGGGTCAAGGATGCTGGGCAGCAGGGTTGTGGACAGGTGACTCATTCAACGGTCTGAGGACTTTCTATTTATGCATGTGCTAGAATTTTTAGGAACTTCACAAGGATGGGATGCCTTCATGGGGGTATTGTGATTTCTGATATGAGATTCCAGTAGCAATAATGATTTCATTGGTATGAGGAATTGCCTGATCAAGTAACTTGCACCAAAAATGCAGATCAGCATCTTCTCAGCCATTAGAGAGTTACATAAAGCATCAGTGTCAAACTCAAATAGAAACCCTGGTGGTTAAAGCTTACCTAAGGATCTGTACTGGCTGTATATTGATTTTAAAAGCTATATATTAACATTATCTACTTTCTATTGAAGCTTTGTCAAATATTTTCCACGGCTGTGCATTTGACATCTCTGGCCTAGGGCACTAAGGAATTAGTCACTTGCCTAGGATCACACAGTCTTGTATGCTTCAGAGTTGGAACTTGAACCCAGGTTTTTCTGCCCTTGAGGCCAACTCTATATCCTCAGCTCCATATCTCTTAATAATAATAGCTAAATTGTGCTTCAAGGTTTCCAAAGTACTTGATGCATCCCTTCAAATTTGATACAGGGTTTAGTCTCATTTGATTAGGTCAGCAACACAATACACTGGGATGCGCATTAACCCTGGAATCAGAAGTTGTATTTGTTTTCAGTCTTCTTTGTAATGTTGTCTAACTCTTCATGACCCTAGTTGGAATTTTCTTGGCAAAGATATCGGAGTGGTTTGCCATTTCCTACTCCAGCTCATTTTAGAGATGAGGAAACCAAAGCAAATAGGGTTAAGTGACTGTTAGTAAGTGTCTGAGGTCAGATTTGAACTGAGGAAGATGAGTCTTCCTGACTCCAGGCCTGGCACTTTATCCACTGCACAATCTAACTGCTCTGGAACCCATGAAGCCCAGCTTCAAATCCTACCTCTAATATTAACTACCTATGATCTTCCAAAATCCTCTACAACCTCAAATCCACAGTTTTCTTTCTCCACTAACTTCCTGTCAATTACAACCTCAATGTGCTCTGCTCTCTCCTTCCCACTCATGAGCTCTGTCAGAAGACACTTTCCCCCCTTCCTGATGAAGGGAAACCTGTGGACACCCCTCTGGCCAGTTCTAAGTCCTCCCTAATCTGGCCATCTTCAGGTGGAGCTGAGAATAGGGAGCCATCTTTCAGAAAGTCCTAACTCGTCCTGAAAAGGGTCCATCCAAAAGATGGTCCCTAGGAGGGTGTAGAAAATCTTTGTTCTCTTACAGGTGGTTGCTGAATGGGGCAAAATGTCTCCTCTGCCTGTTTTGTGGCACAGTGGAGAGAGAGAGAGCAAAATTTGGGGTCAGGAACTGGATTAAAATCCTTCCTGTTACTGTGTCCGTGACTTTAGGCAACTGGTCCTCAGTTTCTCCACCTGTTGAATAAGAAGGTTGGACCAAATGGCATTTGAGGTCACTTCTAGCTCTAAATTTATAATCCAATAAAGTATAAAAAGGAAGCAACCTTTCCTATACCCTTGTCCATCTTCCAGGGCAGGGCTGGCAAGTGGAGAGGGGCAGCAGACAGAGTGGGTTTATTGGTTTCTTGGAGAGTTTGAAGTCCCACCATGTCATTGTTAATCTCACTTATTTACAACTCAGGTGCATGGTCACAAAGGATTCAAGTTCCAGAACTGGGCGAAGACCTATGGCTGCTACCCAGAGATGTACTTTCAGCCCACATGCGTGGAGGAGGTCAGACAGGTGAGTGGCACTGCCCACAATGGGAGGCATAGCCCAAGCCGCCCTCGGGGACCACCCACAGTTCTGTTGGACTCCATCCATAGAGAAGCAGCATGCTGTGAAGGAAAGAATTCTGGTTCTGAGTTCTGAGCCTACATCTGACACCTACTACCAATAAGACCTTGGGCAAGTCACTTATTTGGCTGCCTGAGATTTAATTTCCTCTTCTGTAAAATGAGGGAGTTAGAATAAAATGCCTCTGATGTCTTTTTAAAACCTAGCTCTATGACAGTATGAGTCATAGCAATTTTACCCCACACAGCTCTCCCTATAGCAGAGACCCAGGAGATTGATTGCCTTTCCTGGCCCCAGAAAAACCCAAAATTTCATGGCAAGTCATTGGTAGAAAAGAGCTAGCTGAATCCACTCTGAGCCAGGATGGCTGTCTGCATTTCTTCCTGCCCCAATATGCAAAGGTACAGAATTTCCTTTGTGGAAACTCTATAACTCAAGACTGTAGGTGACCCTCTGGGTCTAAGTGAGGTCAGTTCTGCTGTAAGTTTGTTTTAAAAACATGAATTTATTCCAATTCAACTGATATTAGAGAACAATTCGAGCATAGCATGAATTTTTAGTTTGCGCTCAATTTCTTCCTTGAGAAACAGAAAGAATGCAAAAAGACTGCCCAGCTGGACTGAACCTTGGAAGAGTATTCCAAAGTCATACATCTCAATTGTCTACCAGCTACCTCAGTCCCCTTCATGTGTTTTTTCTTCTTTTGCATTTGTGAACTTTTCTGTATGAAAAAATTCAATATCCTAAACATGTCTAAGTGCCATATTTATTGTATAAGCTATCTTCTAGTACAGGTGGAGATGTGGGCAGGGAAGGGCAAATTCCCACCCATATAACCACTTCCCTATCCCTACCCCAGTTACAGAATGGCCAGGACAGCAGCAGTCTGCCTCTGTTTATTGTCATATGTGTATATTTCTTAACCATTGAATATATATAAATCTGTATGACCATTTTTATTACTTTCCTATCTTTTTAGTTGGTAACTAATGGAGGTTTTGAGTGTTTGTGCCCTAACCCAATTTTTCCTGTAAGCCTTGGTTTTTAATTGTTCAATTTTGCCCAGACTGATGATCTTTAAGAATGCATATGTAAAGTTATAGCAGAACTGACTGTAGTTAAGGTCGAGGGGATTACAAAACTGACAGTGTCAGAGGAAGGATTGAACACCAAGGCCAACACGCTACCCATCAGGCCACACTGCTTTTATTTCTTTTCAGCTCCAGTCCATCTTCCCCAGCCCTGCCCCAGCCACTTCTTTTTTTCCTCTTTCTGTATTTAGCTCTCTTTTGACTTCCCTCACTCCTCTCATTTATCACATCCTTCCAGGAGAAAGTTTCCTACAAGCATGACAATTTCTTGGCTTTTGTCCATAGTTTCTTCCTAGTAGAAGTCACTCTCTTTATAGAGCTGGGGAACTGTGAATGTAGCACACTGTATTGAACTGTGTTGGTTAGTTTTGCTGAACTCTCTTTTTATCTTTTTTAAAATTCTTTATTATAATGAATGACTCTCTGGGCTGGGGAGGATACATGTATAGGAAAATAGAAGTTGTGTAAAAACAAAAGATAGAGATAAATGGGAATGGACTGGATTCACTTTGCACATGTTGGTTTGCAACATTGTTCCCATCCTGGTTTTCTGAATGTTGTGAAATGTAGAGAGACAAGGAAGGGAGGGAGGGAGGGAGGGAGGGAGGGAAAGGTCCTGAGTCTAGTCTTGGTGGCTCTACAGGTGTTGGACCTAGCCAGGCAGCAAAATAAACGTGTGAAAGCAGTTGGAGGAGGCCATTCACCCTCAGATATCGCCTGCACTGACGGCTTCATGATCCATATGGGAAAGATGAACCAGATCCTCAAGGTAACCCCACAAACCATTAGATTTCTAAACCTCTGAGATCGCCAGAGTCTGACAAGCCCTGTCTTCCATCCCAAGAGCTTGATGTGGAGGTCAAACACCCTGGGGAGGAGGTAGAGCTGGGAAACGACTGCTAGTACTCTTACCACTGTAAGGATCCTGTCTCACTTTCAAGTTGATGTCTCTTAAGTTTTCCCACAGTGAGAATGAGTGCAAGTTCCTCTCTTAGTCTGAGCTCCAGTGTTCTTTGCTGGAAAAAAAAAATCTCAAATCAGGATCAGAGTCTAAGAATGTTGGAGCTGGCAGGGATCTTACCTTAGAGGCCACCTCATCCAACCCCTCCATTTTACAAATGAGGGTATTGAGGCCCAGGGAGACCAAGTTTGTCAATAGCAGAGCCAGGGCTGGGGCCCATTGGTCCTGGGCACTCTTCGCCTATCTCTCTTCCACTACACTATAGACCCCCATGGAAGGTTCTTAAGGAGACCTTCTGATTGTGATTTTGGGCAGAACTAACCTCTAACTAGTTCTCTTAAACCAGATGCACATCTCCTCATAAGCCTCTAAGGAATAGATTTGGAGTCAGGGCACCTGGGTCCTCATCCCAGTTCAGCCCCTCACCTGTGGTATCATTCTGCAGTAAACCACAGTCAGCCTTCATTAAGCACTTAGTAGGTGCCAGGCACTGTGCTAAGGACTGAGGGTATAAAGAAAAGCAGAAGATGGTTCCTGCTCTTAAGAAGCTTACAGTCTAATAGGGGAAACAACGAAGTACAACAAGCTATTTACAGAGTAAATTAGTCATAGTCAACGAGAGGGAAGATCTTAGCATGAAAGGGGATCAGAAAAGGACCCTACCTTCTTGCAGAGAAGGTAAGACTTTGACTGAAGCTTGGAGAAAGCCACAGGAGCCAGGAGGTAGAGACAAGTCAGGAGAGAGAGAGAGTTCCAGGGATAAGGATGAGCCAGTAAAAATGCTGGGAGTCAGGAGAGAGAGTTGTGTTCTAAGGACAGCCAGGTCAGTGTTACTAGATTAGATTGAGGGGTGTGAAAGGTGGGAATAAGGTGTAGGAAGACTAGAAAGGTAAGAACTTGAGCAAGTCAATTCCCTTCTTTGAGCCTCAATTTCCTCATCTGTAAAGTGGGAAAGTTCTGAAGATGACCTTGAGGGTCCTAGTCTCATCTAAATCCATTCATTACCATCTAGGTCCACTGGTGTTGGCCTCTTCCTGAAAATTCTGTCAAGAAGTCAGTCATGGTAGTAATTAAGGGTGACTAAATTAGCAGAATTATGCTAATTTCCCCAAAGTATCTACTGGAGCATCCAGTTACCCTCATTTCCTGATGCGTCATTAATTAAAGAACTCTGTCTAGTTTAGGAAGAAAACAAAGGGAGTTCAGTGTTCTAGTGAGACTGAGGACTCTGCAGCTGTTGGAGTTCCACTGGGTCAGTGGCCTGGCAACCACCCAAAGAAACCTGGACATGCAGGGTAATGTGTACCATTACCTGAACATGCCTGTGTAATGAGCCCTGCTTGAATTGGGAGTCAAGAGTCTAGCCCTAACCCCAGCATTAATGATGGACATGTTGTTTAAATGCTCCAGGCCTCTGATTTCAAATTAGATGATCTCCTAGGTCATTTCTTTTTCTCTAGTCCTTTTCTAAAACCTTTCCACTGAGTTTACACTTAGCCTTTCATTTTCCAGTGAAGAAATTCAGTTAGGTGCGGGGGGAGCATTTAGATTTAGAAATTAAGTGACTTCACCATAAGTTGAGTCACAAACCTAGTAAGTATGAAGCAGGATCGGAATTCAGGTTTTCTTGACTCTGTGCACTGTGACGCCTAACTGCCTCTACCTTCTAGGGGAAAGGGTAGCTCAGTTTACCATGACTGGCAAGGGCTTCTCTTGAGGGTAGAGTGGCTCACCAATCCAGCTCTGTTCCTTTGCAGGTAGACAAGGAAAAGTGCCAAATCACAGTGGAAGGTGGCATCCTCCTGAAGGACTTGAATGTGGAGCTGAGCAAGCATGGCCTGGCACTCCCCAAGTAAGCAAGACCTTCCTATCTTAGTGGCACCTTCTTGCCTCGAGGAGAGATTATCCCCAAGTCATAGCATCACAGATTTTAGAGTTGGAAGGGGCCTTAGAGATTGTCAACTCCAATCCTTTCATTTTACAGATGAGGAAACTGAGGCCCAGAGAGGTGACATGACTTGAGGGAAGGATCTGTTTCTCTTATCTTTGATTGACAGGACCTGGTAGGCTTTTATTTGATTACCCAAGGTCACACAGAGAAATGAGTGACACAGCTAGGATTAGAACCCAGATCCTCTGACTCTGGAGTAGCTAGGTGGAGCCATAGTGCACAGAGCACCAGGCCTGGCATCAGGAAGACTCATGAGTTCAAATGTGTTCTCAGAAATAAGCAACTGTGTGACCCTGGGCAAGTCACTTAACACTGTTTGCTTCAGTTTCTTCATCTGTAAAATGAGCTGGAGAAGGAAATGGCAAACCACTCCAGTATCTTTATCAAGAAAACCCCAAATGGGTCAAAACGAGTCAGAAACAACTTAATAACAAAAACCCCTGACTTTTAAATTCAGCTTACTCTCTTCAGCCTTGCCATATTATTCAGCTGGTCACTTAGATTTCTGAAAAGAGCAAAGGAGAGCTTCTATCAGCATCATCCTCATCCTGGTGGGGAGGATGACCTTGGGTCTTCAAAGGTTATGCTAGCAGAGCAGGTTATGCCAGCAGAGCAGGTTATGCCAGCAGGCAGGTCCTACCAACCTGCTAAGGCTCTGAATTTAAACGTGAACACTGACAAGGTTTGTGTTCCAAGGACAATGATGGGGTTTGACCACAACAACCCATGAAGACTATCGAGGAAGGCACAGTATGAGGGTTGTATTTCAGCATTTTTTAGGAAAGGACGATAATGAAAACTCACTGTACCTTTATGAGCATTTTACGAGTTATAAAAAATCCTCCTAATAATGGTCCTATTAGGTAGAAAGTAGTGGGAGTAATTACCCCAGATGAGGAAACTGAGTCTCAGAATTTTGTAGGATCCTAAGATCATAGATGTAGAAATGGAAAGCACCTTAGAGGCCAGTTATTCCACCCCTCTCATGTACAGAGAAGGAGCCAAGTCTCAGAAGGAGACCTGTTTAAGGTCACACAGGTAGTAAATTGTAGAGCCAGAATTTGAACCTAGACTTTCTGGGACTTCAAATCCAGCACACTTTCCAGGTTATGTGCCTTTCCCATAGTTACACAGGTAGAGAGTGTGGTACTTTAGAAAGGGGTTAGAAGACCTGGCTTTAACTCAGTCCAGCTGGTTGTATGACCTTTGAGCCTTGATTTCCTGATAAGTAAAATGAGAGATTTATGAAGACTGGATGACCTTACAACCACTTTCAACTATCGACTCAGCCTCTTAAGTAGGCAGAACAAGGATACAAACCCAGCATCTTTTTCCCTGCTCCCTTTCCAAGTCACCTGCACTGGTCACAATTCAGCTCTTTTGAAATATGGGCATATAAACAATAAGTCATGTACTTTGCTTGAAAGAGCCTAGGAGAAGATGAAATTTTACCCTGTGAAGGCAGAGCGATGGTAAGGTTTTTGGCTGTCCCAGGGCATTGGCATTTTGATGAAGACCAAAATTAAGCCAAAGGAAAGAATCTCTATTTGTGGGTTTTTCGGTACCAGTTTGGAGAATTATTTTGGTTCTGTGGCCTTGAAAACATACTGTATTGATAGCTATCTGTTCTATCAATTCCTCAAGGTCAGGACATTAGGTTTCTGCTCACTGGCTTTCAGTAATCATTAACATCCCAAGGATGTGGCCCCCAAACAGGGAGGGGAGAGGTTGTTGAGTTCTGCTCTTGATAGGAACTTTTCACACCAGAGCCTGTGACTGATGAGGACAGGAAGAAATTTGTTCTTATTAATTATGAGCATTAATTTCTGGAGCATTAGAATTTCTCTCACCCTGTTAGTGATAAGAATGTGGTCATGGTTTTTATCCTAGGGGAGTGCACAGTCCCTGCCATACTCTGTTTTGTTTTTTGTTATTTTTAAAATAGGTTTATTTAATTTTAGTTTTCAACGTTCACTTCCAATGCTGTTTTCTCCCCTTCCCTGCCCTCCTCCTCCCCAAGGCAGCATGCAGTTTGATATAGGCTCTCTATATACATTCCTATTAAGCATATTTTCACATTAGTCATGTTATATAGAAGAATTAGAATGAATAGGAGGAACCATGAGAGAGAAAAAATAAAACGAAATAAAAATGAAAATAGTCTGCTTTGTTCTGTATTCAGACTCCATAGTTCTTTCTCTGAATGTGATGGCATTTTCCACCTAGAGTCCTTTGGAATTGTTTTAGGTCCTTGCATTCCTGAGACGCGAAGTCTATCAAAATCAGTCTTCACACACTGTGGATGTTACTATATATAATGTTCTCCTGCTCTTGTTCATTTCACTCAGCATCAGTTCATATAAGTCTTTTCAGGTTTTTCTGAAGTTCACCTGTTCATCATTTCTTATAGCACAATAGTATTTCATTACATTCCTTGCTATAATTTTAAAAACAGCTTTGTTTCAGTGTGGTGGGCTCCTCTTCCCTTTCTTAAGTCAGCTCAGGAGTGTGGGGGTAAGGGTTAATGAGATGAGCTCCAGCTCTGTTCAAATCCTACTTCAACACTCAGTAGCTCTGTGACTTTGGGAAAATCAATGAACCTCTCTGAGTTTTAGTTATCCTAACCTGAAAAATGGAAACAGTAGCATCCACCTCTGAAGGATGTTAATAAGAGTAAAAATTTATATAGCTTCTACTATGTACATGCACTTTTATAAATACTATACTATTTTATTTGATCCCCACAACCCTGGGGGGTAGGTATGATCATTTTACAGATGAAGAAACTGAGGCAAACAGACATTTAAGTGTCTTGCCCAGAGTCACATAGCTAGTAAGTGTCTGAAGCCAAATTTAAACTCAGGTGTTTCTGACTGCAGGCCAGTGGTGTTGTCCACTGTTCCTCTAGCTGCTTGAAAGGGTAGCTGTGAAGACTGAATGAGGTAATGTATGCAGAGTACAATGTAACCTCTTAATGGGCTAGAATATACATGCATACATGCATGCATGCATATATACATAGTATGTGTGTACATGTGTTTATGTACATACACACATGTATGTTCACACACATATGCATAAATAACATAAACAATGGGCAGCTGGGTGGTGCTGTGGATAGAGCACTGGGCCTGGAGTCAGGAAGGTTTATCTTTCTGAGTTCAGATCTGGCCTCAGACTTACTACATGTGTGACCCTGGGCAAGTCACTTGACCCTCTTTGCCTCAGTTTTCTCATTTGTCAAATGAACTGGAGAAGGAAATGGCAAAGCACTCCAGTATCTTTGCTAAGAAAACCCCAAAAGGAGTCACAAAAAGTCACATGACTGAAAATGACTGAATAACAAAAATGATAAATAATATGAATAAATTTACATAGTGAATAAAAAGAATTGTCAATCATAAAAGAAAGCTAGAATTTTCTTCCATTTAATCTCCAGGGGACTACGAAGGTCAGCTACCTCACTCATGCTTCCCTATGGCTAAGCTTGAGAATCTCCATTGTGTTATTTGATACTTGAACTTGGCAACTCTGGTTCCTGACCAATGTCTTTCTCCTTTCCCCTCGCTTAGAACAAGTGATCATGAGTTTGGTGTTTTGTTTTTTTTAAAGGATAACTGTGTCAATATCATTAGTTTCCTTTGTAAATCTTATGTATTTTATTTTATGCATTTAAAACCATTCTTCCAAGATGAGGTCCCTAGGCTATTTCACCAGGTTGCAAAATGGTCCAAGACACACACACATAAAACTATGAACCTTTGCTTCAGAATCCTAGCCTTTCAAGCTCACTTCCACCTCCTCTCTTCCAACTCTCTAATTGTACAGTGGATTCAAGTAACTTGGCCAAGAAGACCAGTTCCTAATTAGTCAACCCAGGAGCCTTGGATTTGGAATTTGAGGATCATAGATCTAGAGGTGGAAGGGATCCCAGAGCCATCCAGCCTAACCCTATCATTTTATGGATGAGGAAAGTAGAGCCCAAAGACACTGTCCAAGGTTATACAACTAGTACAAAGCAAAATGCCACTTTCATAATCCATCAGTGAGTATTTGTCAAAGGTGTGTTGTGGACAAGGAATTATGTGGAGAAGGAGGGGAGAGAAAGCAGTTATAAGTCCATCAGGCGCAAAGATTCTGGGTGCCAACATGTCACCCTCCTGCTCAAAAACTCTAGGTCCTTCCTGTTGCTTCTAAAGATCAACTACAGACCTCACTTTTGGCATTTAAAGTCTTTTACAGCCAGACTCCAACCTGTTTCCAGCTTTATCATTTATTACTCACTTGCACTCACTCCACAGTCCAGCCAGGCTGGTCTTCCTGTTGTTCATCACACACAACATGCCATCTCCCATGTTGGTGCCATCGTACGAGCAGTCCTTCGTACCCAGAATGTTCTCCTCGCTTTGTGGCTGTTGTTCAGTCATGTCTGACTCTTCATGATCCCATGAACCAGATTGTCCATGGGGTTTTCTAGGCAAAGATACTGGAGTGCTTTACCATTTCCTTCTCCAGTGGATTAGGGCAAACTGAGGTTTATTGACGCCCAGGGTCACACAGCTAGTAAGAGTCTGAGGTTAGATTTGAATTCAGGTCTTCTTGACTCCTGGCCCAGCACTCTATCCACTGTGCCACCAAGTTGCCTCCAAGGCAAACAGAGGTTAAGTGATTTGCCCAAGGTCTCACCATTAGTGATTGACTGAGGCTGGATTTGGATTCAGGTCTTCCTGACTTCCCAAACCTTCCAAACTCAGTCCAAGCACTGCCTTCTACCGAAGGCTGATTGTCCCCCAGTTGCTAGTGCCTCCCCTCCAATATTACCTTCTGTTTAACTGATCTATAGTGATATATGCACGTCTCCCCCAATAGACTGTAAGATCTTTGAGGGAGGGGACTTCTATCTCCATATCCCCAGCACCCATCCCAATGCTTGACACAAAAGTACTTGCTTAAAAAAATGCTTGTTGATTGATCACAGGATCTAGAACTGTAAGAGACCTAAGAAATTATCTAGTCCCCCTCACCCCACTCCTTATTTAAAGAAGACATTGATGCCTAGGGACATGAAGTGATTTGCCTGAGGTCATCAGAGAGCAAATAAGTTGCAGAGTAAGGATTTGAGCCTATCTTGTGACTCCAAACCTAGGGCTTTTCTCACTACCACATTATCTACGTTAGGACTTCTGTCCTAGAATTTGAACCCTAACTTCCCCAGGGTTTTAAAAGGAGAACCAGGATGTTAGAATTGGAAGGGAAGAGGATAAAACATGGTAGCCAAGCTGAGACTAGGGTCCAGTGTTCTAGCCTAGAGTTGGTCTGCACACTCTTGTCTATTTCATGGAAAAGTAATCTATCCTCCAAAGAAAAATTAACCACTTTTTCTGCCCTTTCTCTTTTTCTGACTCTTGTCTGGTGGGCACAGCTTGGGAGCCGTGTCAGATGTCACTGCCGCTGGTGTGATTGGGACAGGGACCCACAACACGGGAATCAAGCATGGCATTTTGCCCACTCAGGTGAGAATGGAGTTCCATGTCAGTATCACATGCTAATGATAGGTAATTCACAAAATCCTGGGTTCAGGGTGAGGAATGAAAGTGGGGAAAAAAGCATTCTTGTTTCTAGGAGAGCCAACTCTTATGAGGGGAGAACCCTAGCGTCAGGTGCAAAGTTTCAGTTCTGTGGCTGATATCTGTCAAGGATTAAGGCTGCTACCCTGAGCCACAGTTTATTAAGGAGCCTTTATCCTTCCTAAGATGGTATTTTGCTATGAGACTTCAAGGAGATGAAATAATCTTCAATGCCTTGGTTACCTTAAAAAAGGTGAATTTATGATAGATATCAAATACTAATTAGCACTTTATCAGTGGGGTAGAGTGCTTTAGGTAGGATTTTAAGTAGAGAAGACCTGGATTCAAATCTATCCCACATTTAGCACTAGCTGTATGACCTTGGATAAATTCTGTACCCTCTGAATCTCAATTTTCTAATCTGTCAATTGGGAATCATTTTCTCTGCAAAGTCCTGGGTTCTCGCATAGAGGAAGTAGATAACCAGCCATCATGGCTGGCCTATTACTGCATGGAGTAGGAGATTGAACTAGATGGTTCCTAAGTTCTCATCCACCTCTGAGGGGCAGTGGAAATACTGGTGATCTTCAAGTCAGGAATCCTGGCTCTGACCCTGCCAATGCTGTTTGGTAATGGATAAATCCATCAGCTTCTCAAGGTCAGTTTCCTCATCTGTAAAATGGTCGTTCATCCAATAAGCATTTTAAAGCATCTACTATATGCTAGGCACTGGGAATATGATGACAAAAAATAAAATATTTACTGCCCTAAAAGCACTCAATATTCTATGGGGGAAAGGGCAGGGTGCAATATTTGCTCAGAAAACTCAATATAAGATAAATAGAAAGGACTTTGATGGAGGGCTGGAAGCCAGCAACAAGCAGGATAGTTTCCTACAGGAAGTGGGCCCCGAGCTGAGTCTTACAAGAAGCTAACAACACTACAGAGCCAAAGTGAAGACCTCCATTGCTAAGCTCTGTAGATTTCACCTTAAATCTCTGATATGCCCTCTGACACTGCCACCACCCTGGTCCAGGACTTCATCACCCCAAGCCTTGGTTATTGCAATAGTCTGCTAGTGGGTCTGGAGGCCTCAAATCTCTTGCTCATTCCAATCCATCCTCTACTCAGCCACCAAAGATTTAAAGTGATGGACGTGTCGCACACACGCACACACATGCACACACATACACCATCCCCACTCCATATATACTCAGACCCAGTCATATTGCTTCCCCATTCAGTTAACTCCCATGGCTCCCTATTGCCCTTAGGAGCAAATACTAAGTGCTTTGTTTGCAGTTTAAAGCCCTTCATGATCTAGCCCCTTCCTACCTTTTCAGTTTTCTTACATCTTATTCTCTACATGTACCATGTACCCCAGTCCAGTGACACTTGCCTCCTTTCTTCACCACAAACAAGATACCCCATCTTTTGACTCTGGGCATTTTCTCTGATCATAGCCCATACCTAGAACACTGTCCTTATCTCTGCCTCCTGGATTCTCCAGCTTCCTTTAAGTCCCAACTAAAATCCATTTTCAGCAGGAAACCTTTCCCTACCCCTCTTAATTCTAGTGTCTGTCCTCTGTTAATTATTTCCTATTTATCCTGTACTGAGTTTGATTGTATGTATTATTTGTTGGCTTTCTCCCCTATTGGAGTGCAAGTTCTTTGAGGGCAGGGCTCGTCCTTTTGTATCCCCAACACCCAGCACAGAGCCTGGCACATAGTAGGGACTTGTTGTTCTTCAGTTGTTTTAGTTGTGACCTCATCTGGGGCTTTCTTGGCTAAGATATTGGAGTGGCTAGTCATTTCCTCTTCTAGTTCATTTTACAGATGAGGAAATTGAGACAACCAGGGTTAAGCGACTTGCCCAGAGGCGTATAGCTACTAAGTGTCTGAGGCCACATTTGAATTTAGGATGGAGAATCTTCCTGACACCAGGCCTGGCACTCTATCTACTGTACTACCTAGCTGCCTCTAGGTGCTTAATAAATGTTTATTGAGTGATCGACTGAAGAGAAAGAACATTCTGGACATAAAGGACAATCTGGAAGTTAGAAGACTGTCTTTGGACTCCTTGTAGGGCAGCTGTGGGATAGAATGCCAAGTCAGAAAGAACTAAGTTCAAATCTGCCCTCAGACACTTACTAGCTGTGTGACCCTGGGCAAGTCATTTCATCCTGTTTTCCTCAGTTTCCTCATCTGTAAAGGGACCTGGAGAAGGAAAAGGCAAAGCACTCCAGTATCTTTACCAAGAAAACCCCAAATGGGGCCATAGAATTGGACATGACTGAAGTGACTGCACAAGAAACATCCTGACTCTAAACCCAATATTGTATCCACTGTACCCTTTAGTTGTCTCATAATCTGAGGTTTAATTGGGTTCCTGAACTCCAGAGCTAGAATAGGACACCAAAATTCATTAATTATTTTATGTGAAATCTCAACTTTTTGAAAAAAACCTTTTCTGGATCCTTCTGTGCCCAGCTGGAAAGAGGTCTCATTCTACCCCACAAGCTGGACTGTGATTAATCAGAAATTAGTTCAGCGTTATCTGGTCTTTCACCCTGAGCATAACAGCACCAGCTGCACTTGTCAAAAGCAATTTTCCTCCAAATCAGCAGGTAACAAAAGTGTGGAGGAACATTTGAAGGCAGGAACAAGAGAGAGTTTTAATTTGGAAATGAAGGCCAAAAGGGAAGTTATGGTTAATTTCCCAAGAGCCACCTGCTGTCTTGGGCTCCCTGCCTTTTCCCCCAAACAAAGGAAGCCTAGAAATGAGTGGGGCTGAGGATGGACTTTCCAGCCCACCATGACACAGACTCACCAGCATAATAGCTAATATTATTTAAAGGATCTTAGGGCCTATCAAGGTCAACCTCGTTATTTGACAGATGAGGAAACTGAGAGGCAAAAAAGTGAAAGGACTTGTTCTAGGTCACAGAGGTAGTAACTGCAAGAGGCAGGATAACAACATCATTCCATTTCACAGATGAGGAAACTGATGCCCAGGAAGATAATTTGCCACGGTTCTGAGGCTGGATTTGAACCTCTATCCTCCAATGTTCCTGACAATACACTTCCTCTTCATTTTACAAAGTTGACCTTCATGAGCTCACTTAATCCTTATGACAACCTTGTGAAGCAGATGGTAGGGCTAGCAGGGTTGCTGGAGATAATCTAGTTCAACTCTCTTTTAATTCATTTATTTTTTTGTCAGGCTGGAAAAAGTTCCAGTGCTTTTTCTCCTTTTTTTTAGGTTTGGCTTAAATTTTTTTTCATTGAACATAAATCCACCTTCTTTTCCTCTCACCTCTCCTCCCACTTTCTTTGAAAAAGAAAAAAATCAAAACCTTTATCATGAATATGCAGTCTCTCATTTGACAGGTGAGGAAACTCTTGAGACTCAAAGGGGTCAGGTGACTTGTGGTCTTGTGATTCACTTATGTCCAGATCTTCATGACCCTATCTGGGGTTTTCTTGACAAGGATACTGGAATGGTTTGCCATTCTCTTCTCCAGGGGATTAAGGCAAATAAGGTTAAGTGACTTGTCTGAAGTCAAATTTGGAATCAGAAAAACAAGGTTTTGACCACTGGGCTGCCCTGTGACTTATACTCTACATCAAAGAGGGACTAGCTCCAAGTCCCTAGTCCCCCCGACCAAGTAAATAAAGATTGGACCAGGAATCAGGAAGACTTGATTTCAAAGGTGATCTCAGACACTTAGCTGTGTAATCTTGGACAAGTCACTTAATCTCTTTTCACCTCAATTCATCGACTATACAATGGGGATAATAATAGCCCCTCTTGGTTTGTTGTGAGAATCTAATGAAATAATATTTGTAAAGTACTTTGCACCATCCCTGATACATAGTAGGTGCCTAATAAATACTTCCTTCTTTCCTTTTTTCCTTCCTTTCATCCTTCTTCCCTCCTTCCTTTGCCCCCTTCAAAATTGGAAATATCTCCTTCCTTTCCCCCTTTCAAAATCGGAAATATCTCTCACCTAAGAAGTATCCTCTCATATTTTGTAACAATCCTAAAAGACAAAATTCCACAACCAAAAAAGATGAAGGTACATAGTTTGATTGCTTTTTTAAAATCTACTAAATAAAAGCAGTGATGAGGTAGATGCAGGGAGAATTGGAGAATTATTTTCCCCAACCCAATCACTATGTCTTTATCTCCTCTCTAATTCCCCTTTTCCATCTAGTTCAAGGTGTATAAAGAGAGAGATTCTTCTTAATTGAATTAAACAAGAAGAGATTCTTACTCATTTACTCTAATGCTCTGAGTCACAGGAAATTAAGATCCCTCTCTGAAGCGGATTAAGTTTCAGGAAGACTGGTTAGGTCTTTACAAGTGAAAATAAGAACTCTAGACTGAAATACTTCCTTAACGTCTTAATATTTTAGGACTTGAATAAGGCCTTCATCTTACATGTCCATGCTTAGGAAAGCAATCCTTATTTGTATTTCGTGTGTGTGCGCGCGCACGTGTGCGCATTCAAAATGAGGATTTGGGGTTTAGGAATTCCGGGATTTGGGGAATTGCACTTGGACTCCAAGTACCTGGCAAAGAAGTCTTCGTTAATTGGCGGATTGAAGGTTAATCAGATGCTCTCAGGGGCAGACTGAGAATGTGTCTGGTTGGTGGGAGTAATCCAGGCTTGGGTGATGATCCAAGGAATGATCCTTGTTTGGACATTGGGGGCTAGTCTAGAGGATAGGGTATAGTCCAAATGGCTCACTAAAGGGTCAAGATAGAGAAAGGAGGAAAGGGTAGATGCTGCAGAGGTTTTTGGCCTGGGAAAGAACTTGGAGGTATTAGAAGTCATGAAGAGAATAAAAACAGGGTTAGGTATCATAAGGCAGAGGGAAAGAGGGAGTGATAGAAGGTTATGATCAGATAAGGCAGCAAGGGATGCTTCTACCCCTGCCAAAGATGCAGTTTTATCAGAAGGGAGCCCAGAACCCCACGGGAGCTAGATGATAGAAGGAAGGAGAAAGAAAAAGGTTTAAGATGCCAGCAAGTCTATTAATTATTGAACAGGGTTGGGTGGCTATGGAGTTGGACATTGGGGGCTGAATAAGGTGGGAGGTAGGGGATCTGGCAGTTGGGGATTACATATCTATGAATCCGGGTGTGTACTTCTATAGCTAGGGGTTCAGTATCATTGGCATTGTCAAAGTATGGTGAAGTGGGAACATGCTAAAACCACTGAGGAATGAAACCAGGTAGATTGTCAGGGGCTGGAGAGAGATCCACTGAGGTAGGTGGATGATTAGACTTTTCAAGACTCTCCCTCAGCATCCAACCTTGGAGCAGGTGGTGATCTGTCAAGCTTCAGGAGGCCTATCAGACAGCAGGCATTAATAGTGAAAGTGGGTTAGCTCTAGGAAAGGCCTCCACAGAACTGGAAAAATCTCTGGAGCCAAAAGGTCCTCGTGTATGGCCTAGATACAAGATGAATTGGGAGCCACCCTGGAGGTGGAGACAGAGGCCAAGAAGCCAGTGGATTGATGCAGGACTCCCAAGGGCAAAGACAGCATTCAGAATGTGGTGACCTGGAGCAGGACTCCTGGGTTAGCCTCAAAGACCCCAGGAATCAGGTGGCCAGGATTAAGGCCAAGGTCCCTGTGACACTGCCCATAGTTACTCAGCTAACTAGTCGCAGATTCAAAAGCTAGGAATCAAACCCAGGTTTGTTAGTGTTTGCAACAATATGTTTACTTTTCCTCATCTGACTGAGGCACATGTGTACATACCCACATACACTCAGGTATGGTCAAATGTACTTGCTTTGTATTTCACTTTTCCCCAGATACATCTTTGTGTTGGCAGAGCTGACATTCTTAGAAGTCTTTCGTAGTAGTAGAAAGTATTGCTGCCTTTGGGATATGGAGGCACCAATATCCAAGCCCCACAGCGAAGCAGTAGGGGAAAAGAAACAGGATGAGATCATGAGACCTTGCCCATTACCTACCTCTTCCTTCCTGTGGTCCTCAGGCTTCACCTAGACAAAAGTCCAGAGTCCAAGGGGTTTCGGCTTTTTCCTAGGGGTAATACCAACATCCAGAATGTCTATATTTGCAGTTGTGTTCTACTCCCAATATTTGACTTTTAACCCAACACAGCTGAGTTTACTGCCTCTGACCTAAATTGGGGTGTTGTTCACTCTCTGTCTTCCAAAGGCTTCGTGGAATTGGAGGTTCATGATCTCATTTAAAAAGTAGTGCCGGCCATTCACCTCTGAGCTCCTAGCTCTCCAGAAGAGCATGAGCTACCCCTCCTCGGATCCTATCCCATTTTCTGATCCCCAGTCACTCAGGTCCTGTGAGCGTGGGCCGGGATGACTGATTAAGCAGAGCAGGAAGGTTGATGGGGCTGAGATGTGGGTTTCTTTTTCTCTCCGTGCTAGGTGGTGGCATTAACTCTACTGACAGCAGCAGGAACGATAATCGAATGCTCCGAGACCAGCAATGAGGACGTATTCAAGGCTTCCCTCGTGCACCTTGGGTGCCTTGGTATCATACTCACCATCACCTTCCAGTGTGTGCCCCAATTCCATTTACAACAGACCTCCTTTCCTTCCACCCTTAAAGAGGTATGCTTTTCTCCTTCCACCTCAATGTCCCACAGAAGCCTTTTGAGCATCATGCCAGAAGGGGACTGGGAATTTGGGCTCCCTGGGCAAGTATTAAAAAAAAAAACAAAAATGCCTTCAGATAAATTTCTGGAGACAAATGCCATCAAATGGATGGGGAGAAAAGATACCAGGATACCATGTAATGGCGGTGGAGACAAAAATCCCCATTTATTCAGGCTGTTGCCAAGGAGGCTGATGAGGGCAGGAGTAAACATTGAAGGGAGGACACAGTCATAAGGGGTGTGGAGAACACATTTGCAGTATAGGAAGAATCTTCCTGTTTTTAACCTACTAGTTCCCACTAATTTTGTGAGCTATGCTTCTCAAAGATTGTAATTGCTAGTAGTACCCTCTTGATTTTCACCTTAGTTCTGGCTGGGGGTGGTGCTGGCTTACCGTGGATTACAGCAGTAGGACCCTCCCTCAGCAGCTTTATTTCCAGCTTGGATGAAAGAGGCAAGGAATTAAGACAGGCAGATAGATGCTGTAAGGAACATGAATTCTAGAAAGATCTGACTTCTCTGCAAGGAATATTAACTCACATTACTTCTTTAACACCAGGAGTTCTAGTTACTGTGGTTCAGTGGTATCCAAGTTTTCATCAATCCAGTTGGGATTTTCTTAGCAGATAATGGAGCGCTTTGCCATTTCCTTCTCCAGCTCATTTTATAGATGACGAAACTGAGGCAAATAGGGTTAAATGACTTGCCCAAGGTCATACAGCTAGGAAGTATCTGAGACCAGATCTGAATTCAGGTGCTCCCATCTCCAGGGCCAACACTCATGCCCCAGTCTCATCTCTTAGGTTCAAATTAATGAAGAATGGAAGCTCCCATACATGGTAGGGACTTTGTCCAATCCTACCTAGAAATTTCCTTGCTTGGTATGGGCAACAGCTGTGCCCCTAAGCAGAGACCTCTCCCCTTGGGAGGGCAGAGGCCTTGAATGCTGGGCACATAACCAGTCAGGCTACATTCTCCTCCCAGAGCTGGATGTCATTGTCCTCTGCGGTGCTTCAGATACACTATTGATCTAGCAGTTATCAGTTTCCATCATATACTCCTGACAGCTATCTCCATTGCAAGGAAGTAGGATCATAAATAAAGCTGGTTGATCGTGAGCCTGGGCTGGCATTTTCAACCATTTGATTAAGGGAATTTGCTCAATAAATAACAGGCTGGGGGCGTGGTGTGGCGGCTGCTTTGAAGGTTCTCTGAAACTGCTGGGATTAGGAGATAAATCGTGATAGACAGATAAGAGGACAGATTCCCTTTTCCAGGTTTTCATAAGGTCAATCTGTTTGGAGTGATGGGGCACTTAGTACTGCACAGTGAAAAGAGCTCTGGATTTGGAATCATGGGTTCAAACTGCAACTAAGTCACTACTTTTGTGACCCCGAACAATTAATTTCACCAAGTATTTGCTAAGAGGGTAGGGAGAAGCTGAGAGAAAATAGGTTTTTGTTGATTGAAAAAAATTTTTTTAAAGCATTAAGTGTTTTTTTTTGTTATTGTACAGTCATTTCAGTCGTGACTGACTCTTTGTGACCCCATTTGGGGTTTTCTTGGTGTATATACTGGAGAGGTTTGCTAATTTCTTCAGTTCATTTTACAGATGAGGAAACTGAGGCAAACAGGGTGAAGTGATCTGCCCAGGGTCACAATGCTAGTGAATGTCTGAAGCCAGATTTGAACTCAGGAAAATGAGTCTTCCTGACACTAGGCACACCATTCTATCTGCTGTACCACCTAGCTGCCCTATGAAGTGATGACTATATGCCAAGCACTGTGCCAGTTGCAGGGGCTACAAAAACAAATAACAAAGCAATCCCTGCCCTTCAGGAACATACATATTCTGCTGGAAGGGAAATAATCCGTGCAGAAATAGACACAAAATAATGTGAAAATAATGGGGGGGTATGCTAGCAAGGAGGAGCTGAGCTTTGGAGGGAGTTAGGAGTTCTAAGAGATGAAATCTAGGGTTAGGGTTAGAATCGATCACACTTGGCATGGGGTGTGTAGGAAGGGGGTGGTGTTAGTCTCTGCAAAGGCACAAAGATGGAAGATATGATGCTGTGCAGGTGACACAATGGATAGAGTGCCAGGCCTGGAGTCAGAAAGATCTGAGTTCAAATCTGTCCTCAGACACTTCTAGCTGTGTGACCCTGGATAAATAACTTAACCCTGTGTGCCTCAGTTTCCTCATCTGTAAAATGAGCTAGAGAAGAAATTAGAAAACCTCTCCAGTTACCTCTGCTAAGAAAATTCCAAATGGAGTCACAAAGAATGGGACACAACTAAAAACTGAACAACAAACTCTGAGCTCTTCTGTATGTATCATCTTTAAATAGCAGTATTTCAGAATATTAAGTGTGGCTGTTTCATTTAAGAAATTTAATATTAATGAAAATGGGCAAAGCCCTCCCTTGACTCTCAGCTCAAAGCCATGCCTTGCTAGTTCATACTTTAGACCACCAGACTAAGATAATCTCTTGCAGGCCTGACCCCAGCCTAAAATGGCCAGTCGGCATAGAGGAGAGATGATGTTCTGGACCAGGTTACCAGGGTCAGTAGTCCTGAGGTCCTTTATATCAGCTCAGAGGCAAAGAAAGGAAACTCAAAAGTGCTCTGAAATGCATACTATTAAAACTGATGTCAGTGATGCAGCACCTGGGACTGTCCTAGGATTCAGGGGTAACCATGATGAAACATGACAGAATCTGAGAATAGTCAAGTTCAAACAGGCAGCTTAAAAAAATGGGTGTGCATGCACATGTCTATTTATTTATTTATTTATATGTGAGTGTGGGTGTGCATGTGTGTATGTGCATGTGGGTGTACACACATACACATACACATGGAGGTTCAAGACCACCCAGTCTTAAGAAATTTAGTGACTTCCTAGAAAACTTACTATGGTTATTATCCCCATTGCATGAAAAGAGGAAACTGAAGCCAAGCAGGGATGGGTATGGCTTATCTCAGGATGGAATTCTGAGTAAGAAAACGCTCAAACAGAAACTCCATCCAGATTGTCAAGGTCTTTAGGTTCTTGGATTTGGAGTCAGAAGAGCCCTCAAAGGTCATCTGTGCAGATTTCCTCATCTCACAGGTAACGAAACCTAGAGAGGTTAAGGGATTTACCCCACTCACTTCCTTGTTCAAGAAGCTTCATTGATTATCTATTGACTCCAAGACAAAATTATAATTCTTCTGATTGGCGTTTAAAATAGTTTATAATCTAGTGCCAACTAATCTTTTAAAATTGATTTTGTACATTATTGCCCCTCACACCCCTAGTCATTCTTGTTCCGTCATTTTTCAGTCTTGTCCCACCCTTCATGACCCCTTTTGGGGTTTTCTTGGCAAAGATACTGGAATGGTTTGCCATTTTCTTCCCCAGGTCATTTGACAGATGAGGAAACTGAGGCAAACAGGGTTAAGTGACTTGTCCAAGGTCTCATTGTGAGTAATTCTGAGGCCAGATTTAAGCTCACAAAGATGAATCTTCCTGACTCCAAGCCCAGCACTCTACCCACTGTACCACAAGGGCTTTGGATGAAAAGCCCTCAGTTTTTTTTTACAGGGGGATTAAGTAATTTGCCCAAGGCCATACAGCTAATTAATTTAAGAGGTTGCCAAAGCCTCTGACCCTAAGATTACCAAGTTCATTTAGCCTACTGACAGCTAAGGAAAGCACGTGTGACAAGATTGTCAAGGGAACAAGTCAGACTCTAAAATCCCCAAATCCAGTGAGTTCAAGGTTCACTAACCCTAAAACAGCCAAACGCAATCTTGCCAGTGCTGAGACTTCTGGGACCTAAACTACTAATCCCAACCCTTCAAAATAGGTACTACAGGAAAGAAAGACTTGATTCAGTCTGAAATTTTTCAAGCCAAGGAATCAGGGTTCATTATTTTGAAAGGAAATTATGAGGAACAAGGGAAGAAATAAATTACATAAAAACCTGGGTAATTACTGGTCCTCCCAACTGTGATATTCCTTGAGGCCGGGGCTTGCCCACTCACCTCTCCCTTCACTTTGAAGACTACTACCTTAGGTGATTGCAGAAGAAAATGGCAAGCACTCCAGTATCTTTGCCAAGAGAATGGGGTCACAAATAGTAGGGCACAACTGAAAGGACCAAACCAACAAACCTTCGCTGATAACGTTTCTTCTCACTCCAACTCCCCTCATTTCAAACAATGGTTTTCCTTTCTTCTCTGTTGGTCTCAGTCTTAATGATTTGAGACTCAGCTAAAATCCTAATCTTCCCTGAGAAATGTACCCCACCTTCCTGCCAGTTCTTTGTTAAAGGGCCTATTTTGGTGACCTCTTCTAGTACTTACTACCTATACCCTTGGTTAACTACTTAGTTATTTATCTTTGTATTATTGACGTTTGTTCCCCCATAACCATCTTATCTCCCCAACTAGACATGAATGCCCAAGAGCAGGATTCAGAGGGGTATTATATGTAACATGATCCTATGATTATATCTTGTAGGTAACAGAAAGTCCTTGAAAAATTTTGAGGGGGCAGAGTGGGATCCAGAGGGAGAGTGACAAACTTAAAAGAATGTTTTACTTGCTTTACAACAGTTGGCATGAGTATCTCACTTTTCTGGATGCTTTCCTTCTATGGCTTCTAGACATGCTACCATTTTCTGGTTCTCTTCCCCCGGTCACTTCTTATCTCACTACTTATTCTCAATTTCCTTAAATCTGGGTGTCTTCAAAGGCTCTGTCCAGAGCTTTCATCTATTCCTGAACTTTGTCCTAATCAGAAATCTCATAAACTGCCATCCCTTCAAATCCTTTCTACATATCACCCACAAATCTTGATCTCAACCTCTCACTTCTGTCTAGAGCTCAAGTTCTTTTCTTTTCTTTTCCTTTTTTGGAAGCAGTTGAGGTTAAGTGACTTGCCCAGAGTCACACAGCTAATAAATGTCTGAGGCTGGATTTGAACTCTCTGGTTACTCTATCCACTGAACCACCTAGCTGCCTCTTTTTTGTCAGTGGTCTCTTACATAGCCCCACTTGAAAGCTCAAACTCAGCATATCTAAAGTCAGATTCCTCACCTTGATTCAGAAGAATCTGGATTGGAATCCAACCTCTGACACTACTAAACTGTGTAACCTTGGGTATATAATGTAACCTCAAGGTCTCAAATTTTCTAGTTTGTAAAATGAGAACAATATTACCTACTTCACCGAGTTGTAGAGCTGTGCAAGACTCTTTGCTTAAGACTCTATATAATGGTAATGGCTATTATTTTGCTTCCCCCAAAATCCCTACCCCTCTCCCTATTCCTTTGTATTGATGGTACTCCCATTTTCTCAATCATCCAAGTTCAATCTAATCCCCTGGCTGGGATTTCTACTGATGGGTAGGAATCTCACTCCTATTTCTGAATCATTAGTCAAGAGCTGTCTATTTCGTTTCCTAAATATTTCTCACATCCATCTTTCTGATCCTACCACGAGCACCTTAGTATAAGATCTCAACAGACCATGCCTTGACTATTATAATTATCCTAATCCTAAATTGTCTCTCAGTTTCCATTCTCCCCCCTCTCCAATCATGTCTCCATATGACTTCATATTGTCCCTAATTACTGCTTTGTTCACACCACTCTTCTACTCAAACCTCTTTATTAGTTTCCCATTGACAAGCAAATAAGAGATTCTTTATCAAGGCTCTTTGAAAAATAATTCCAACCTACCCTTGCAGTTTTCTCCATACCCCTCCCATGTCATGCTCCAGCAATATCAGACAATTTGCTATTCCCAAATATTGCCCTACCTGCTTTCTTCTGTACACTTTTGCTCTCCCGAACTTGAAATGGAATTCCCTTACATGTTACCTGTTTAAATTACTCCCTTATCCTATTCTGCCTTGTACCATTGTTTTGTTTTTTTTTTTTTATGAACATACGGTATCTAGAAAAGAGCCCTGAATTTGAAGTCAAAGGGATAAGAATCATATCCCAACTCTGGTTATTTAATATTTGTGTAACCTTGGGCAAGTTACTTGACTATGGACCTCATTGCTTATAAAACCAAGGGATTCGAGGGATTCGAATAAATGTCTAAGATCCCTTTCAGCTTTTATGCATGCGTTGAACATCTTATCCCACCTTTGTATCCCCAGCAGGTAGGCCAGTGCTTTCCTTACTAATAGACAGTACTTAAGATTTCATTCTCAGCACGCATCAGTGTTTCCTTTTTACCCTGGAGTCTTGCAGAATTGTTCAGACCACTGAGAGAGGGGGAGTGATGGTGACCAACATGAATCAGCAGCAGAGTTTAAATTCAAGTCTTTGTGACTCCAAAGCTCGCTCCCTTCTTCTTATCACCCTGTGCACAGTGAGGAGTTAATATTTGTTGAACTGGAGAAAGAGGGAGATGTTTGTGCTAGATTTACCCTTTGTCCTCTAACAAGAGGAGATAAAGCCAAGGAACTATTTGCACTCCCAATGCACAAACAGAATTGGTTCTGCCCCACACATCAGGACTATTTACAGATTGCTCTGAATTCTACTGTCGGTTATTGCTGCTTGCCACATGAGATAGTGACCCCTTATCAGGGAATAGAATGCTTTGATGTAGTAAGCCACCTGACCCTGTGTCTTATACTTTTCGGGAACAAACCCTACGTTACAACCAAACTAGAGTGCTGGCCATCAATCACACAATGTGATCATACACCTACCACTTCCTACTTTTATGTCTTTACATAGGTCATTCTTTCTCTTGGGAATAGATGGCCTCATCGTAGTTGCCTAAAGGCAGCTAGACAGTACAGTGGATAGAGTTCTGGGCCTGGAGTCAGGAAGACTCATCTTTCTGAGTTCAAATCAGGCCTCAAACACACTAGCTGTGTGACCCTGCGTGAGTCATTTAATTGTGTTTGCCTCAGTTTCCTTATCCATAAAATGATCTGGAGAAAGAAATGGCAAACTACTCTGGTATCTGCTAAGAAAATCTCAAATGGGGTCACAAAGAGTCAGACACGAATGAAACTGATTCAGCAGCACAGCAAAACATTCTTACCTGTTGAAGGTCAAGTTGAGCTCTTCTTGATGCATTTCCCCCATCCCCACCTTACCCCATGAAAGCAGTTTCTCAGATTTCAAATATCTCTTGGCGTTTTACTTTGATTCTTTGCATTCACAATACACTCTGTGGAATCATGCCTATTTTTAATTTTTTGTTGATGTCTTCTGTTTTCATATCATCCTCCCTTCTGAATCCTTTCATGTCTTCTTACCTTCCCTTGTAATAACGAATGAAAAGAGTGGAAAAAGCAATTCAGTAAACTAGCCAATGACCACTTGAGCCTGACATTACATGTACGTGAAGTCCCTCACCTTTGCAGGGAAGGCAGAGATACATTCTCTGTTTCTGAAGCCAAGTTTGCTCATTAGAATTGTACAGCACTTGGTTTCCAGTTTGTAGTTGAAGGTGATGGTCTTGGTTTACATTGTTTTCTTTTAAATTTTTCTTTTTTTAAATTACAAACTTAACAGACATTTCAATATGTAACTAAGAAAAAAAGGATTACATATGAAATTATGAATCAATTTTATGAACAGCTTGGGTTTATATATATAGATATATATGAAATATATATTTTAAAGTATACATTCTCAATAGTGTATTGTAGTATATGGTAAACAATATATTATAGTCGAAGTTACAACACTGCTCTTCTTGTCAGTCCCCTTCTCAACTTTCTTCTGCTTCCTTCTGTATATTTTTTTTCCATTCTCTTTCCTTTCTTTTCTTCTGGTGCATCACTATCACTCCCTCATTCCTCCTCCATGACTCTTCTTCCTCCCTCTCCCCCAGAAAAATGCCTTCTATTGCAATTTTTAGTCAAGACAAGCAAATTTTCCCATTGGCTATATCTGAAAGTGCGTATTTCATTCTGCACCTCTTGTCCATCAACTTCTCTGCCAAGAAACGTGCTTCATTAACTGTCTTCTGGAGTGATTAGTGTTCATTATGTTAAACTGGGTAATTAAGTCTTTCAGAATTGTTTTCCTTTTGATTGTAGTTATAGACATTATATTCATGGTATAGTTTACCTTACTCTGCTTCTCTGAATTCTAAATATTCATCATTTCTTATGGCATATTATATGGTATTTGTGCATCCATGTTTCATACACCCCTTCCATTGGACTGTAAGTTTCTAAATGACAGAGTTTGTCTGTTTCATCCTTGTACTGAACCTGAGCCTTGTGTTGAATCTGAGAGGGAGTTCAAGGGGTTAAAGAGGTCCATGACTACCTGGAATTCTCCTAAACCTACTAATTGGTGGCCTGAAGCTTTTAGCAATTTAAGTTGACTGTGACAAGGAGATCTCCTTGTATTTTCTCTCAAACCTTTCTGCTCACTCTCTAGTTACTTTTTCCCTTTAAACAAGGGGAGAACCTCAAAGGGAACTTGGGCCCTTCAATGAATGAGTTTTGGCTTTCAGCACCGCCCAGATGGTCTTCTCCCAGACAGTCACTGTAATACAGGCACAGCTCCGGCACTAGCTCCTTTCTCCTAGAAATCCTTTTACTTTTCAGCTAACAGAGGGCCATGTGCCCTTCCCACAATTTCTGGTTGGTATTCTAGGATTCAGACTCTACTATAGCTTTCCCCCTCCTACATATACCTAACATATTAGTAACTAGGGCAAATAGCCTGAAATCAGCTTAAACCAGGACACCTGAAGAACCATGGCTAAATGAGGGAGAAAAAGGGAAAGAAAAGAAGAGGGTCCAGGCTAGAGAGGAGCTCTCCAGCTATGGCTGGGGGAAGCAGATCATCTAGTAGTTTCCTAATTTTTTAGGCAGTTAAGTGGCATAGGGAAGGGGGGTGCAGTGTATGCTGTAAGACACGGGGTTATGAAGACTGAGTTCAAATATTGCCTCAGGTACGTACTGGCTGTGACCACGGCAAGTCATTTAAATCTGTCCCAGCCTTGGTTTCCCCATCTGCAAAATGGGGATAGTAATAATAGTACTTACCTTACAGAATTTTGGGGATGATCATGAGATAACATGTGCAAAGGGCTTAGTAAACCTTAAAGCACTATGTAAATATTAGATACTGTTATTTTACTAATTCTTCTTGCTAACTAGATACTGAGGTTTGTTGTCTTTGCTGCCAAAGGATTACAAATGCTTTCAGTGCTTACTAAATTTAATGCCTTGAATCAAAGTTCTATTTACCCTACCTTAATTGCAGCTCTGCTCATCTTGAGTAGGATGACAACCAAGTAGGATGACTGCTTCAGTGTCTTCCTCATTGGTCTCCTGGACTTGACCTTTACCCCCCTCCTATTAACAATAAATGTTAAAGCTAAAACTCATTCTCTGAGTCCACCATTACGACTAGTTTAATTAAACATCTCATTTGAACCTAGTAATGGCTCTTGATAACAGTGATGTGTGTTGTAGCTGGTGCTTTTGAAGCAATAAGCAATTATTGAGGTATCTATCATAACTGTGTTACTCTTCATTAAATGCAAAATGAAAGAAAAGGGGCAATTCAGTGGCATCGCTGGCTATGACAGGATGGAGAGATTAACAAACTCTGGTGCTTGCCTTCAAGGAGATAGTTCTCAAGATAATATAATGGTCTTACTCTATTATATCTCACCCCACTGGAAAGTTAGACTTCATCCCAGGATCCTCAGCTCCAGCAGGTGAACTTTTGATCTTACCTTGCCAGGAACCAGGTCACCATGCCATAGTCACTTCCTATACATGTTCTGAGTAGATATTCTTTCCCCAGTCCCCTCCCCTTTCTAGCATTCCTTTATGTGTTGTGTTTCCTCTTTAGAATGGAAGATACTTGGAGACAAAAAGGCAGAGATTGCCTAGCTTATATTTATATCTCTAACACTTAGCACACAGTAAGCACTTAATAAATGCTTCATCTAGTCATCTAGTATATAGAAAAGCATTCATTTTGAGATTCTGTCCCTTTAAAAAAAATTTAAAAATTATGAATTCCAAAATTCTCTCTCAGCCTTTAGCCTCTCCCTCACCCATTGAGAGGGCAAGTAGTGTGATAATATGTAATATGATATGATACATGTGGAATCATGCAAAACACATTTCCCTATTAGCCACATGGCAAAATAAATGCAAGAAAAATAAAGTGAAAAAACAAGCTTCAAATTGCACTCAGTAGTTCACGAGTTCTCTCAGATCTCGAGGTAGATAACCATTTTTTGTCATGAGTCCTTTGAATGGTCATGAATCCTTGTATTAAAGTTAAGTCTTTCACAGTTGATAATCATTACAATATTGCTGCTAACCATGTATAGTGTTTTCTTATTTTACTCACTTCACTTCCCATCAGTTCATATTAAATCTTCCTAGGTTTTTCTGAACCCATGTCCTTCATAATTTCTTGTAGAAAAATTATTCCCTTGCATATATACCACAACTTCTTTAGCCATTCCCCGATTGATGGGCATCCTCTCAATTCCCTTCCTAAAGATTCCTTCTCACTTCAACCTAATTGTATGACCCTCTAAATGTAGGAGGGGTGAGAAAAAGGAGAGATCATCATGGGCTAGAATAAGGTGAAGGGGAACAAGGGAAAAACCAGGAGGACTTCAAAGAAGTACCTGAGAGTAGTAGTGGTATCTGTAAAAGAACAGCATGGACATCAGGCATATACTTGACACTTTGTTGGAGTAAAATATGGTTTAGCATCATCATTGTGCAATGTAGATGTACATTGTTATTTAAAGTTTACAAAGAGTTTTAGAAATATTCCATGTGATCCTCACAATGACCCTGAGAGGTAGATGCTATTATCTCCATTTTACAGCTGAGGAAACTGAGGCAGACAGAGGTTAAGTGATTTGTCCAAGGCCATCAAGCTGGTATCTGAGGCCGATTTGAACTCAGATACACATATATGCTAAGCAATGCTTTTCCACCTTATCTATATGTTGTCTGAGGGCTGATTTTATGTATGCTTCTCTATTTCCATTTATACACATGCTGTTTCCCCATTTAGAAAGTAAACAACTTAAGGAAATGGATTGTTTGTATTCATTCTTTGTATCCTTAGCATTAGCACAGTGCCAGGCACATTGTAAATGCTTAATCCATGCTTGTTGATCAAGGGATTGATGTCAGTGATTAGTTTGGAGGGGTCATCATTAACAGGTAGTCTATCAAAACCGACGTAATAGTAATGTTTATAATAGGGTTATTTGGTGTCATCTTTTCCATTCTCATAACAATTTTTTTTTTTTTTTTGCAAATAGGGAGAAACTAGGGTACCAATGGAACCTTGTAACTTCCAGCATCCTGTTAAAGAAGTCACCAGATTAAACCACATATTCCCTTTATTTCCTCCATCTCTTCCAGGTTCTTGACAATTTAGACAGCCATCTCAAGAAATCAGAGTATTTCCGATTCCTTTGGTTTCCCCACAGTGAGAATGTCAGTGTTATCTACCAAGACCACACCAACAAGGTACCTGTATACTTCATTTTTTTACAGTAACTTTTATTATGAACTTGATGATGCACAAATATGGAAACCATTGTAGGATCTGATCTGGTTGGGGTACGGGTATTGCTAGTGTGGAAGACTCTCTCCACGGTCTATCTATGGGCTTAACAGAGAAGTCAGTGTGTAGCTCATGGAAAGAATATTGGCTCTGGAATCAGAGAAAGGGGACTCAAATCCCATCTGTGATGCTGACGATCTGTATGACTTTGGGCAAGTCACTTAAACTCGAAAGGTCCCAGTTTCCTCAAAATTCTATTACTGAACATCGACATTCATTCAGTAAGCATTTATTTAGCCCCTACTATGTGCCAGGCACTGTGCTAGGTACCAGCACTAAAGGGGAGTGGAAATGAAATACTAGTCTCTGCCCACAAATAAATTTGTAGTCTATTCAGGGAAAACAACATATATACAGAGAAGTCAATACAGAATCTATAATAACAATAAGAGCCAGCATCCATGTAGCACTTTAACATTTGCAGAGCACTTTACAAGTGTTAATCTTATTTGACTTTCTCAATGTCTCTGTGAAAAGGTACTATTATCTCTATTTTACAGATGAAGAAACTGAGGTAGAGAGGCATTAAGTAACTTGAGCAGGGTAACGCAGCTCAGAGTCTGAGCCCAGATTTAAACCCCAGGTCTTCAACGTTCCAAGTCCAGCATTCTATCCACAAAACCCTAATTCTGACAAGACAATAACAGCTAACATATTCATCGCACTTTACAGTTATTATATCATTTGATCCTTTTACAATAACCTTGAGAGATAGGTGATATTATGATCCCTATTTTATAGGTGTGGAAACTGAGGAAAATAGAGGTTAAGTGACTTGCTGAGGGTCACTCAGTTAGACAATGCCTAAAGCTGGATTTGAACTCAGGGCTTCCTGACTACAGGTCTAGCACATCCTATCTACTATGCCACATAGATGCCCAAAGTAAATATGAAGTTATTTCCGAGGGAAGAGCACTAGGACCTGGGGAAGGAGGAGGGGGATCAGGAATTCAAACAAGCTACAAGCAATTGTTAAGTACTTACTATCTGCCAACACTGTTAGGTGTTGGGGATACACAGACAAAAATGAAATGTGCCCTACCCCCAAGGAGCGTCCTAGTACAGAAATCAGGGCATACATTTGCTTTGAAGGATGCCAGGGAATCTCAGGTAAAGGTGAGGATTGGGGGTTCATAAAGAAACGAAAGTGATCTTCAAATAGATGGAGCAGACACTCTGAGGCACCTCCATGGCAGAGGTACAGGCCTTCTTCCAGATGTAAAAGGAAAGCAATAGGTAGAAAAGAAAAGGAGAGGGAGAACCTGGGTAAGAACTAGCCCAGCCCCAAGGCCCTTCCCCATGTTCTGAAGAACCACAGCACAGTCATGTTGGACACTGGGAGCAGTGAAAGGTCTCCATCCAAGCAATAAGAAATCTCCCCCAGCTCCCAGATTAGCAGAAGGACAAGGTCTCTTCTCTGTTAGGATACTGGGTCACCAGGTCATTAGATGACCTTGCTCTGCTCTTTTCTTACTGCCATTCTACTCCCCTAGCCACCCACCTCGGCTGCCAACTGGTTTTGGGACTATGCCATTGGATTCCACCTTCTGGAGTTCCTGCTCTGGGTCAGGTAGGACTGAACTTGTTGGCTAGTTTGGAGAGTTTTCCATTGTTGCCAGAAATTGAGGGTCTCAAGCCCTGCCCCTCTCTTTTACCCCACTTCCTCCTCTCTGGACATCTCCTGCACAGCCCCCTTGGCAACTGTTTGACCACCCACATCAGACTCTCCTTCTGGACCTCCCCAATTCCCAGCCCATCTCCTATCTCTGCTTCTAGAACCAAGAACTATATGTAAATCTACTGTGCCATTGATCTGGGATGGAGTGGGCTGTGTCCATACACTTCCCAATAGCCAAATTCACCTTCACTTTCCAGACCAAAGTGCCCCTCCCTTTCAGAGGGAAGAGTGCTAGCACCTGGGGAAGGAGAGGGGGATCACTACCTTTCTAGGTAGGTTCTTTCCCATTTGAATGCAAGCTTCTTTCAAGCAGGTGTCCTTTGTGTTTTTTGTTTTTGTATGCCCAGCATTTAACAGCCCATGGACCAGTTGTCTATGGGATTTCTCAGCAAAGATACTGGAGTGGTTTGCAGTACATTACTAAGTGGATTAAGACAAATAGTGGTTAAGTGAGTTGCCCAGGATCATACAGCTAATAAGTGTCTGAGGCTGGATTTGAACTCAGATCTTCTTGACTCCAGGCCCAGCTCTCTATTCATTGAGACACTGAGACATTTTGCTGCCTTAGTTCATATTAAGTTCTTTTTCATTGTTTCATTCGTAAATCTAGCACATCAGTAACTGCTATTCCACAGTCAAGATCTGTGAAGGAAGTACAGAGCAGTGAAAAGAAGCCAAAACTTGGAGTCAAAGGACCCATATTGAAATCCTGGTCCTGCCTATGGGACCTTGGACAAGTCATTTAAATTCTCTGGGTCTCAGTCTCTCCATCTGTAAAATGAGAGGGTTGGTTTGGTTGATCTAAGGTGACTTGCAGCTCTTCATCTAAAATCCTATCACAATTTGTATCTGTTATTATGGAGGGAAAGATCCTAGACAGAGAGAGAGAATCCACTGAATTCTGCCCCACTTGAGATTTGCTTCCTTTTTAGCTCTTTGTCATACTTTACCGACTGGTTACTCAGCAAGGAGCTGTGTACTAGACTTACTATCAGGAAGACCTAGATTCCAATCCCACCTCAAGGCACCAGCTGTGTCACACCATGCAACTCACCCACCCAACCCCCAACTTAGTTTTCTCATCTTAAATGTGGGAGTTGGGCTCTAACATCCCTTCCAGCTCTAAAACTGGTCCTGTAACTCTGATGTTACTGGGGCAGAAGAGAGAACAATCTCTACTTTGCTGTTCAGTTGTTTCAGTCATGTCTGGCTTTTTGTGACCCCATTTGGGGTTTTCTTGTCAAAGACACTGCAGTGGTTTGCCATTTTCTTCTCCAGCTCATCTTACAGATGAGGAAACTGAGGCAAACAGAATGAAGTGACTTGCTCGCTCAGAGACACACAGCTAGTAGATATCTGAGGCCAGATTTGTACTCAGGAAGATGAACATCCCTCATTGAAAATCTAGTGCTCCACTGCACCACCTGGCTGCCCTACTTTCTTTCTCCTTTGGAAAAATGAGATTTGAGATTGGGATTTTCATAAAAGGACTTTACTACCAATCAAAGCAGGGTTTATCAATCTTTGACCATCTGCAAAAGTCTATTGACCTCTTCTCAGAATAATTTTCTTATATTCATAATCAAAAGAAATGCTAAGTTTCAGTTAGAGGTAACTGAAAATAAAGATGTATTTTTTTCCCATCCCAGGTCACAGATCCCCCGAAATCTACATGTGGGCCCCCAGATCTTAACTAAAGGGAGAGAAGAATAAAACAAGCTTTCAGAGAACAAGGGATCCTCCCTCCCCAAATTCCAGAGCATGAGACTCTTGTCTAAGGTGCTTCTAATCTAGTCCTGCTTCTGGTTATAGCTCCTGGGGCTAATGAACAACTGGGTTTATTTCAAAGAACATATTACTGTTTGTGGATTCTGGGATCATACAAGGAGGCTCATTTCACTGTAATTTTACAAGAGAGCAGAGAGGAAAGGAATAAGCATTTATTAAATGCCTACTGTATTCTAGGCACTATACTAAGCACTTTACAAGTCCCTGATTTGACAAGAGAATGTGTTTTGAGTATAATGACCTGATGTGGCCCTTGTGGGTCATAACCATCTAGGGAGGGAAGGAGATACTATTATTATCATCCCCATTGTGCAGATGGTAAAACTGCGACAGAGGTGAAGTGACTTGCCCAGGGTCATACTCAGATCCTCCGCACTCCAGGGCTGGTGCTCTATCCATTGTGCTCCTGAGTTGCCCCAGATTGTCCATCTTTTAGAGCTCTTTTCCTTCTACTACTTCTCAGTCATAAATAATAGATTAGAGTACTCTAGTGGTCATCTCTTTCAACTACCTCATTTTATAATTGAGGAATCTAAGTCATGGTTTGAAACTTCTCTTAATTCCCTGTTCCATCCCTTGGTTTCTAATCTGGTCCCCTTTCAGATCAATGACTTGCCCAGGGTTGTACAACTAGTAAGTTTCTGAGGCAGAATTTGAATTCGGGACCTTCTGACTCCAGGACTGGTGCCATATCCACTGTGCCACCTAGCTGCCTTCAAATCACACTGAGGACCCACTTAACAAAACTGCAGAGGAAAAGGGTGGAACTGAAGTAAGAAAATTCCTGCCACCTCACCCTACGCACTCCAGCTTCATTACCTTGGTTGCCTGAAAACAAGCCCAAAGAAAAATCAGCAATCTCTGGGGGAGCAAATGGAACTGGGAGCTTCAACTTACTTTCCATGAGCAACTAAAATCTGCTCTGCTCTACCCTCACACTTTATTGGCATTTAAAAAGCGCCTCCATTTCACGTGGAGGTCGCTCAAGGCTCCCAGACTATAGATTATAAAAAAGGTTGGAAAATGCCACATCAGAGTCTTCCTTCACGATCACGAATTTCATTACTAGCAACATGACAGCTTTATGTGTTTGTGTCAGTGAAGTTAATGTCCAGGAAACAAATGAAACCCTAAATCAAAGCCACCCTAAATCAATTTGCGCCTTTCTGCTGAATGCAGTCCTTCTTTGGGGCCTTCTTACTAAATCTGTTTAGGAGCTAGTCAGATTTTTATATCTGCCAACCAATCAAGTAACTGCCTAAGCAAAGCTCTTCCCCTCCCCTCCTAAAGGAAGGCAGGAATGGGCCAATGCTGTCTTTATTTTATTTCATTTTTATTGACATCTTTGGATTTTTAAATTACCTTTATTTCTAAATATATCCCTTTCCCCATATTTAAATTAATTAAAAATATTAATAGAACATTAATTCTAAATGGCAATTAATAATATAATAATTAGTATAGTTAATAATATTAATATTAATTAGTTAAATTAATCTGTATTTTTAAAAGCATTTGAAGCAAAACTAACCTAAGAATCAACTGTGTCTGAGAGTATATGCAGTCTTCCACACTCAGAGCCCCCCACTTCTGCAAAGAAGGGAGAGAGGGACATTATTTTCATGTGTTCTCTAGGGCCATGCTTAGTCTTCATAATTACAAAGTGTTGGTTTGTGGCTTCTATTTCCATTTATATTATTAAATCATTGTGTATGGTCTTTTTCTTGGTTCTGCTTATTTCACTATTGGTTCATGTAAGTTCTATTTAGCAATACTTAGCACAGTATCAGGCACATAATGGGTGATACATCTCTGAATTCTTTACATCGACCCTTTTAAACAACAGAGTGATATTCCATCACATTCATGTTCCCCAACTTAATTCCTGATTACCCAATCGATCAGCTCTTAACTTTGCTTCCAGTTTTTTGCTATCCAAAAGTGGGGTCCAAGTTCCTTTAATAAAGTCTGAGGGCAAAATGGGTTAAAGACATGCCTTCTCCTGTAGGAGTGTCATAGGATCATAGATTGACAGCTGGAAGGATCCGTAGTTTTATAAATGAAGAAATGGAGGACCACAAAGGCTCCATTAATTTTCTCTATCTGAACAATAACCCTGTGGGGCAAAGAATGCAAGCTGGTGATGGTAAAAGGCTATTCCATCTTTAGTTAGCAAGTCCTATTGATTCTCCTCTGTTCTCACATCCATGCCCTGTCTCTCCATTCCTACTATACAGGTGAATAGGTTCCTGTAGTTACTGAAACAAAACTAGAATGTGGTGATACCCAGAAAGAGGGTTTATCCAGAGTAGTCATGCAATTATAACATTGTGTTGAAGACTTCTCTATCCCTTTCTAGTTTTATGATACCTTCACAACCAAATGTCAGTTTGTTATGGGAAGGAATATGGGAGGGAATGGAAGGTTTAGGGATGTGTGTGGGGAGTGGGGTGGGTGTAAGCTCCCAGGGGACCAGGACCATGCCATCTCTGTCTTTGGATCCACCATAGCAACTTGCACAAATCTGAGTTCATTAAAGATTCTAAAAACTCTCGTTGTATATATAAATTGATATTTTATGGACAGCAGGTGGGTAGAGCACTGGACCTGGAGTCAGGAAGGTTCATCTTCATGAGTTTAAATCTGGCCTCAGATACTTACTAGCTCTGAACAGGTCATTTAACCTTATTTGCCTCAGTTTCCTTATCTGTGAAATGAGCTGGAGAAGGAAATGGCAAACCACTCCACAAGAAAACCCCAAATGGAGTGACAGAGAGTTGGATACAACTCAACAACAAAATTCTTCCTCTTTGCATATTTGTAAATTAATGATGTGAAGATGAGCGTTAGGGAAGAGATGGTAAAAGAGGTCCAAAGTATTATAAGAGGGAGGTTTGATCAATTTGATGAGTTCTCCTAATGTATTTGAGAAGCTCACAGGTCAAAAGGCTTTTCTGAATGCATCTTTGCCCTCATAAAGTGTGACTATGCCCTCTGGTTCTACTGGCTCCTTACTTTGGGTGATAATTTACTGGCATCTCCCAGTTCTTTGGGAGACCTTGAAAAGCAGTGTGCTAGACTTGGGAGTTGGGAAGACCTGGATTCAAGTCTTACCTCTGAGACTTATCTGTCGTGGGATCAATGGCAAATTTCTGAGCCTGTCTCCTCATTGTAGAATGGGGTAATCGCTCATAGCACCTCCCTCACTTTTGTAGTGAGGATCAAATGAGATAAAGTATGTAAGCACTATATAATGTCAAGGATCGAGTCTCATCGGGATACATCCTGATGGTAATGCCTTTTTTGTTTCCAGCACTTTCCTGCCCCGCCTCGTGCACTGGATCAATCGTTTTTTCTTCTGGCTTCTGTTCACCAGCAAGGTGGAGAGCAGTGACATTAGCTACAAGATCCTCAACTACGAGTGTCGCTTCAAGCAGTATGTCCAGGACTGGGCCATTCCCATGTACGCTGCCTCTTCAGGATCAGTGCATTCAGCAGAAGTAACAAAGCTTACTATGTAGAATTGAGAAGCCAGGAGGCTTGCCTCCCCGGGCTGAGGCATTGACACCAGGGATGGATGGCAGTGGGTGGGAATGCTCCCTCACCCTGTTAAATAGTCTCATACACTGATAAACTGCTGGAAGGGGAGATAGGGGAGATCGCAGGTAAACAACAGCGATGAAACAGGAAATGATGGAAGTGGTGCCCACAGAAGGCTCTCTCCCTCCTTTCCCCTTAGCTTCAGATTTTCACTTGCAGAAATATCTCTCTTTCTTTGATTCTTACTTGGTTCTTGAGCTCTCCTAACTTAGTACATTCCCTGCAAGTCACTTTGAACTAGCCACAATAGCAGAATAACCCAAAAAAGCTTGTGATTGCCCATAGGAGAAATCATTCCTTTGCCATTTGCCCATTCCCATTCCCAGCCTTACTCCTGGTGCTTGGTATATTTCCTGCCTTTATTCAGGCTTCTATTTCCCCACTATAACTGACATCCAGCTGCCAAGCACTATGGTTCACTCATTTTTTACTCTTACATTAGGAATAACAGTAAGAGGAAAAGGACAGAAAGCAAAGGGAGAAGGGGAGTGGCTTGAAAGGCTGACGGATCCAGGTCATGGAAAATTAAAGCAGTTGGTAAAGATGGTTCAGGCTGCAGGAGCTTGTTCAGGCTCTTTCTGGAAGAAAGGCAAGCTGATTTTGGATAAATGGTTCAGGTCAAGGGGCATGCTACATACACTCAGGCTCTGAGGTCTTGTTGGGTGTTCATCCAGCAGGGATGGTGGCTCCAGGCAGTAGGTGGAATCCTTTTTGAAAATTACTCTACAAAATCTGCCTAAAGTGAAGATAGAGGAGGACCTCTCAGCTTCCTTTCTCTGCCACAAATTCCTTACCAACACATCCAGAAACCCACCAGCTTCATGATGTCAGTGATATTTAAGGTCCTTGGAAAGCATCTTCCTAGCTAGATTCCAAAATCCAAAAAAGGATGGGGGGGGGGGGGTGGGAGGAGGCAAGAATAAGCCTTTATACAGCACCTACTATGTGCTAACCATTTTAGTAAGTGCTTTGTAATTATTATTTCATTTTATCCTTACAACAATCCTGAGAGCATTGTCCTCATTTTACAGAGAAAGAAACCAAGACAAAATGGAGCTTAAGTAACTTGCCCAGGGTCACACAACTGGTAAATATCTGAAGCTGGATTTGAGCTCAGGTCTTCTTGACTCCAAGTCCAGCACTCTATCCACTGCACCAATTAACTGCCTCTACTGAGGTGCCATCAAGTTGGAACCTCAGTAGATCAATCAATCAATGAACGTTTATTAAATGCCTACTGTGTGCCAGGCACTGTGCTAAATGCTGGATGAGACAGATATCACCGACTGAGGAGTCCAGCAATACTTCCTCACCCTTCCGTTGCCTACCCCTGCCTTTCATGAAGTAAAACAACCAGCTAGAGATAGCTGCAAAGCTGCCCCTGACTAACATCTCTCTTGTAACTAACAGTTTGCCTTTAGGCATCTCAAATTTGGTTATTGTTAATATTAATATTGATGTCATCATTAATAATAGCTCCTTTCTCTATAGTATTTTGTGGTTCTGTGGCATTTGCATAAAGGACAATCCCTTTCCTTAACCATCACACCACTCCTGTGATGGTACCTGTGGGGTATATAGTACAAGGATTTATTTTTTAAATGAGAGGCAGTGTGGTACAATGGGGTAGCAAGATGGCTCAGTACATAAAAGTTCTAGGCCTGAGTTCAAATCTGCCTTCAGACAGTTACTGGCTATATACCCCTGGGAAACTCACTTAACCTCTGTTTATCTTAATCCACTGGAGAAAGGAATGGCAAACTAAGAAAACCTCATAGACAGTAGGGTCCACATGGTCACAAAGAGTCAGATTCAACTGAATAACAACCTGATGCCAGAATGTCATCTCTGCAGCAACATAAAGGAGGTGGGGTTCGGGCTTCAGGGCCATAGACAGAAGCACTGAACTCTTGCACCAACCTAACACACTCTGATCTCATTCCATTTATTCCTGTGACCTGGGTACAGTGAAAAGACAGCGGAGGCCTTGCTGGAACTGAAGGCCATGCTGGAGAGCAATCCCAATGTGGTGGCCCATTTCCCTGTGGAAGTCCGGTTTGCGAAGGGAGATGACATCCTGCTCAGTCCTTGTTTCCAGAAGGACAGCTGCTACATGAACATCATTATGTACAGGTACAGGGTGATGTATTTTTGAACTCCCCCCTGCTCAATTCAGGATGGTGGGGGTGAAGCACCTCTTTTAGTTTCCAGTCCTTGAGACAAAGAACTTGCTATAACTATATTTGTACATACAAATATATTTTCTTCTTTCTTTGAGCCCTTTGGGGTATAGGCCTAGTAGTGGCATCATTGGCTCAAAGGGTGAGCATAATTGAGGTATAATGGCAAACTGATTTCCAGAATGGTTAGACCAATTCATGGCTCCGTCAGCAGCACACTAATGTGTGGTCAATGAGTATTTACTAAACATCAATTTTGACTAAGCTGTGCATATGGAAAGACAAAAATGAAACAGTGACTGTCCTCAGGAAGATTATACTATCAAGGACAATTATACACACATGAGTACATACATAATATATGTTTGTATACATGTATGTATGCATATGCATGCATATGCATATATATAATAGGGAGTATATAAAAATATAGAGACAATAACGGGGCCTCACATAAGCTGTAGTACTTGAACTCAAATTTTTTTAAAAAAATATTTTTTTTTTCCAATTACATGCAAAGATAATTTTCAACATTCATTTTTTTTTAAAGATTTTGAGTTCCAATTTTTCACCCTCCTTCCTTCCCTTTGCCCCTTCCCAAGATAGCAAGCAATCTGATAACAGATTATACATGTACAATCATGTAAAACCTATTTTCACATTAGTCATGTTGTAAAAAAAAAAACAGAACAAAATGGAAAGAACATGGAAAAATATAAAAATAGTATGTTTTGCTCTGCATTCAGACTCCATAGTTCTTTCTCTCGATGGGGATAACATTTCCCATTATGAGTCTTTTGGAATTGTACTGGATCATTGTATTACTGAGAAGAGCTAAGGCAACCATAGTTGGTCATCACATAATGTTACTATTACTGTGTACAACGCTCTCCTGGTTCTGCTCATTTCACTCAGTATCAGTCCATGTAAGTCTTTCCAGGTTTTTCTGAAATCCACCTGCACAGAGTACTCCACTATATTCATATATCACTGCTTGTTCAGCCATTTCCCAACTGACAGTCATCCCCTCAGTTTCTAGTTCTTTGCCGCCACAGAAAGAAATGCTATAAATATTTTTGTACATGTGGGTCCTTTCCCTTTTTTATGATATCTTTGGGATACAGACCAAGAAGTGGTATTAACTGAATCAAAGAGTATGCACAGTTTGGTTGCTCTTGGATATATCTCCAAATTGCTGTCCAGAATGGTTGGATCAACTGAACTCAGCTTTGAAGGAAGCTAGGAATTTAAAGGCACAAGGGTCGAGGGGAGAACATAAATTCTTCTCATTACTTGTTATTACTCCAAAAATGGACTCTTTGCCTAAAACCACCACTATTTCAATCTTGGAGATAACATTTAAAGGGAATTCTTTTTTTATCAGGTCATCAGCCAGCAAGGTAAGAATTTTCAAATCCTCTCTGTCTCTCCTCATCCAAAGCTTTCCTCATGGCCTCCATACCAGATTTGAAATGAATATATCATTACAATTAATTTCCTTCTTGGGTATTATTGTAGGTTTTAAATGTTTTCCTTTTTTCATTTTTTTCCTTAGTATTTTTGGCAAAAAGGAACTTTCAATACAAAACCAATTCTCATGGTGCCTTTGTAAAGGAGCTCACAGGTCTTGATTTATTTATAGTCAAGTTAATAAATCCCTTACATATGAAAGGCCCCCCAGCTGAATGACCACAAGGGCCTCCTTTGCTTCCCAAGTGCCTCCTCTTGGAATTTCCTTTTCCTTCTGTCCCTTCCCACTTAAAGAACATAAGGAAGACATCATAGCTACTTCCAAATATTTAAAGGGCTATTTGTGCTTGGTCTCAGAAAGGAGAACGAAATAGGGTGTTGCCAAATTGTGGAGAGCCCTGAATGCCACACAGAAAGGTGAATTTTGCTCAGTAGGAAATAGGAAGCCACTGAAGCATAGGAGTGAATAGTTCAGGGCTATATTTTTTCTGGCAGAATTGTAAAGGATGGATTGGAAGGCAGAGAAAGTAGAGATGAGAAGACCTGCAGAAGTCCAGGATGATGGTAATGAGAACTCACCTATAATAACAGATCTCAGTTTTAGGAGATGGTATGGAAGTGAAATTTCCAGGATTTGGCACATGAAAGAGAAGACATAACTCTTAAGATTTCATACATGGAAGACAGGAAGATTGGTGGTCCTGTAGATAGGAATTTTAAAATCAGAGGAAGAGGTTTAAAATGGGAAATCCTACATCCCATTGTGATAAGAGCTTGAGCTGCCAGTGAAAAGTCTGAAAAGATCACAGCACACTGAGATGCACATCTAGAACTCAGAGTAGTCAGGACTGGGGGGAATAATAGGTTTTAGAGTATGCTGCCTAGAGATAGTAGTTGAAACCATGAAAGTGAATGAAATTGTCAAGGGAGGGAGTGCAAGAAAAGAGCAGACTCTTGGAAAATACACACATAAAAGAGTAGAGGAGATTTTTTTTTAAAAAAATGAGATAGAAAAAATGTTAAAAAGGTAGGAAAACCAGAAGAATACGCTATCTCTAAGGCCAAAGCAGGAAAAAGTATTAAGTGTCCAAAGAGATGAACACTGAATAGCAATGTTACATTAGTCCCAATATGGGGTCCTTTTGGTTGAGTGGTGCCTTCTATAAATTTACAGGAAGACAATGTGTATTTAATTACCCAACAAAGGACATTAGTTGATTGGATGCAATGTCTGAATTGCCCACCAAGTGACGCTCTGATTGAACCAGCAGCCTTTGTCAGTTACTGTCTCCAGCCCATTCCATCTGAATAGCCTTATCCTAAGAGGTTGCAATATCCCAATTGGCCACGAGAGAAGCATCTGTCTGAAAGGGCTCATGCAGCTCTCTCCCATCAACCTTGCATTGCAGAAACAGCTTTGCTGGCCACATTCCAATTTCATTTAAAAGATGAAATGGACTATTGCTCAAAATATAAAAATATATGGAACCTGTCATCTGTAACTAGCTCTGAGACTCTATCCCACAATGAATTCTAGTCTCTCCATTTACTTCTCAGTGTATTTATAAATTGAAAGATTTAGCATATTGTGCTCATATACATAAAAATACTTGGAAAGGAAATTAGATCCCAAACTCCCATATGAAGACAGTTGTCTCCAACCATCTCTCCCATCCAGTCTTCCCCTTTCCCTCCTAGTCTTTTGATGTGTGCGGTACATACTATAAATAATAGAAGAACATTTATTCCCCATCTTATGATGGTAGATCCCAAAAGAGTGGGACAACAGAGAAAAGTTTCCACTCCCCATCTCAGGATCCCAGATTAAAAAGGGAAAGCATTTTGAGAAATGAAAATTCATCCTTCTCCCCACTGCTGCTTCTCTTTCCTCCTTAAGGCATCAGACATCATCTTTGCTCCAGAATCTGAAGCTTTCCTGGTTTTCCCTCTGGTTACCTCATTTTTTGTGGCCCCTGCAGAAACATGAAAGTCATGGTTGCTTCTCCCTAGGCAGTAATCCAGTAGGGTGCACCTTTCCATGTTATCTGTGCACATGCTTGGAGCCAAGAAGACCTAAGTTCAAATATGGTGTTAGTGACTTACTAGCTGTGCCCCCCAGACAAATCACTGAACTGCTGTCTGTTTCAATTTCCTTACCTGTAAAATGGGGATCACAATAGCTCCTACCTCCCAGGGTTGTTGTGATAAATGGGAGATAATATTTGTGAAGTGCTAGTAAGTCACAAACACCACATTTGAACTCAGGTCTTCCTGGCTCCAGGTACAGCACTTTATATACGGCACTATCTAGCTACCTCACAATAGCTAGTATTTATATAGCACTTTACAATTTTCAAGTGTTTTTATGTTTTATTTCATTTGATAGAAATATGGAAACAATAGAGCTTAGTACTCTGCACATGCCAGCCTCTCCCATCACTCTGCTCTCCCAGAAGTCTATGCCTCTCCCATCACTCTGCTCTCCCAGAAGTCTAAACAGCAAGGACAGAGGAAAGAAGAGAGGAAATGAAAACAAAATGTTGCCAAGTATAGACAGCATCCCTCTAGCCTGTCTTATGACTTTTGGTCTAAGTATGAGAGACTGGCCACTCCTCGGAAGCAGCCTATCTCAGAGATAGCAAGGCTGTTGATCTGTGACTTTTTTTTGGTCCATAGTGACAGCAATGGACTTAGGAGTGTTTGGCATTCACATGAGAGCAATTGAGACGTCCTTCAGGCAGCCAGCATTGACAGCCCCCTAACTCAAGAGCCTATTGCTTAAGTACTTCCAGATGTACACATAAACATGCACACATCACTGAACCTTATGTGGGGATAGATGACTGGGACTTTTCCTTAGGGTGCTTACTGTAGAGGACACTGAGAGTACTTACAGTTCTTTAGAAGGGGAAAGAGAAAGTACATTTATTTAGTGCCTACTGTGTGCCAGGCACTACCCTTAGCACTTAACAAATTTGAACTCAGGTCTTCCTGGCTCCAAGCACAGCACTTTATATACTACACTACCTAGCAACCTCACAATAGCTAATATTTATATAGCACTTTACAGTTTTCCAAGTGTTTTATTTTTTATTTCATTTGATAGAAATATGGAAACAATAAAGCTTAGCACTTAGCAAGAAGAATGAGCTAACTTATGGCCAACTTTCTTCTCCACAGTCACACCCCAGGTGAGCCCCTTCCTTTGATGCCACTTCCCCTCTTCCATCTCCTCATTACTTAAAAAATAAAATTAAAAAGGAGCTATGATGGTATATTTAGCTTATACTTGCCCCTGGCTGTGGTTTGCTCTCTCTCATATGTAAATACTGCTAGTTGTACAAGGTTCTTCTCTCTTCCTCACCACCTACATCCACTCAGTTGCCAAATTGTGTTGTTTTTCCCCTCACAACATCTTTTCCACCATCACTGTCTTTCCTCCAACTCATGCACTCCAGAATGAAGCTGGAAAAAATCATGAACCAATGCTGATTGGATCCATTGCAAATTGGTTACAAAATCCAAATTAGGCATTCGCTATGACAAGGCAATCCTTTTACACCTCCCTAATTAAGTCACTATGCCAAACCAGAGCAGTTTTTCCAGATCTGTTCATCTCTCCTCTAAACTCCCATGGTTCCCCTTCCCCCCACCCTCTTCGCTGAAGTTCCCTTTATATTTCACTGAAGAAATTGAAACCATTCTCTTGAGAACTCCCTCTTCTCCCCTCTTCCTGATCTTAATGTTACTCAGGTGCCTTTTGCCACTATATTCCTCCATCACCCTTACCCTACATGAGGAGCTGGCTCTTCTTGCCAAAATAGCTCCTCTACATGCACAAGTGATCCCACTCTATCTGATCTTATCCAGCTAACTGATCGTTCTATGTTCACTGTTCTCATTAATCTTCCATCACTCCCTCCTGTCTTCTCCATTACCCACAAAAAATGGATGTGTCTTCCCCATCCTCAGAAAAACCCTTCATACAACGCATCCATCCCTTCTAACGTCCTGTACTTCTCTTCCTTCTCATGACTAAGCTCCTTGAGAAGGCCATCTATAATCAGCACCTCCAAGTCAAGTCAGTAAGCATTTATTAAGGACCAACTCTGTGCCAAGAACTATGCTAAGCTCCAGGAAACTTTTGTTTCCATGTGCCAGGAAATATGCCTTTGTTCTCCCTGCCTCAAACCTCTTTCCGCTCCAATCCATTTTCCATGCAGCTGCTAAAGTGATTTTTCTAAAGCTCAGGTCTGATCATGTTCCCAATCCCCCAACTCCAGAGGTTCCCTAGTACTTCTAGGTTCAAATATAACCTCTTCTGTCAGATATTTCATTTCCTTCACAACTTATTCCCCTTTTGCATTTTTAGTCTTCTTACACTTTCCTTGCCTCCTCATGTTCCAACTTCACTGGCCCATTTACCGTCCTGTGCACATTGTGTTTGCTTCTATGCCTGCCTGGGCTCCTGTCTCTTTTCTGAAATGTGATCTCTCCTTACTTCTGCTTCTCCCAGTCCCCTCAGGATTCAGCTCAATTGCCACCTTCTTCAAGAAACTGTCCTGACCTGTCACCTGCTATCCTGACCTGTCATTCTGCTAAATTGGAATATAGGGTGTGTTCAGGGAAGACTAGTACCTCTGGCTACTTTCCACCTTTGGTGTCCTCCTGATTCACCCAGTTCTCAACTGTGACTCCAACCAGTTAGAGCAGGTACAGTGGCCACGCCCTGGTAAACTATTTTGGCAGATGGACTAAACCAGGTTGAGAGTAACCAAGGAGTCTCAGACTCATCACTGAGTTAGGGGATGTCTGCCCTAAGAAGACTTCCCCTGGCAGAATGGGGAGATGATAAAACTTTGTCCAATGACGATAAAGGCAACTGAAGTAGGTGCTGTAGAACACTTAGAGCTTGCTTAAACATCAGAGACACCAAGGTCATCCCTGGCATCCCAGGTCATCACCAGTTACCTTGATTTTTGCTTTGCCACTGGACTTTAATGATTCTGGAAGAGAGAGTGAGGCTGATGGCCTTGAGCAACTTTGCCTCACTTAAATCCAATCTATGGGTGAATCAAGATATCACCCTATCGTATTGTACCATTTTTATCTACCTCAAAGTCTTGGGGCAACAGGTAAATGATGAAGCAGCAGGTGCAGATACACTGGGATCTATAGCCACAACCCTGCCCATAGGTGACCCAAGTCATAGGGATATCTTCTCACTGGTTTGAAGATGTAGTGGAATTTGGCAGCTCCTTGAGTATCTGAGCAGCCTTTTTGAAAGACTATCACCTATCTCCTGGTATTAGGAAGAGTCTAGGAAAGGTGTCCTAAAAATTATCTCCTTCACCCAATTCCAGCCTGGTTACTGCAGGAGGCAGGTATCCTACCCTGCAATTGAAACACAAAAAAGTGTAAAAAAAAACTTTTGCAACGGAATGTGCACACACTTAATGACAATACAAAATCCACTATACCTGAAAGACAAGTAGCTTTTGTTTCAAGAGAACTCAACAGGTATGGTATCAAATAGCAGCCCTGAGGAAAACAAGGCTGGTAAATGAAGGCTAGCTTATTAATGTCAGAGCTACATACATGATGTTCTGGGTGGTCGCTATGATGAGTAGTGTTGTGAAGCTGGCTTAGGTTTTGCGATCAAAACTAATCTAGTCAATAAGCTTGTTATGCCTACCAAAAAGAGTAATGACAGCAATGCTATTGCCATTTGTAGGAAGTAACCACACCACTATCATTAGTGTGTATGCTCCCACTATGACGAACCTTGATGAAGTCAAAGAAAAATTTTATGAAGACTGGAGACCATCATCATTGTGCCCAAATAAAACAAGCTTATAAATTCTGTGACTTTAGTGCCAGAGTAGGCATAGACTATCAGGCATGGCAGGAAATCCAAGACTTTTGCATCTCATGATCTTATTACCACCACTGTCTCCTGTTTACCTAAATGCAATAAAACTTTGTAGATACACCCTGGAATATACTATGTAATTATGAGAGAGACAGGATGTAAGAGATGAAGGCAAGTGTATGATGAAAAGACCTAGACTGATCATAGACTTGTCCTCTTCAAGGGAAATATTTGCATTCAACAAAAACTGCAGACCCAGGGCAAGACAACTGCTAGAAGACAATGTCAATGGATTAGATGCTGCTTTAAGCAGGAAGTTAGTGGCTAATTTGGAGGGAAACTTGAACCAACACACAGCAACAGTGTAGCAGAAAAGGAGTGGACAGCTTGCAGAGATTTGATGGATAGCACTGCGTTTGCTCATCTGAGTCAGAGCCCTCACCAACATCAAGACTGGTTTGATGAAAATGAGGGGAAATTCAGGAGCTGCTAAACAGCAATAACAAAAAACCAAATCAAGAACTTCACAGGGTTTATCAACAGGGTAGTTCATCCATGTCCTGGAAGGCAGTGTTGATTCCATCAAAAGAGTGCAAGCAAAGATTGGAGAGATTCAGGATTCTTGACTCAGTAAAAAGCCAGTCACAATTCACTTTACACAGAGTAACAATCCAAAGGGCCTTTATGGGTCAGAGATCTATGGTGCCTCTCAACTACTCTGTGCCTGATGGAGCCACATTGATTAGTCATAAGGGTATGATCCTGTTGAGATGGGCTGAACATTTCCATAGTGTTCTCAACAGAATGTCATCAATCAATGCTGAAGCCATTGACTGTATACCTTAGGTTGAAGTAGTCTCTCTAGTTGAATTTAACAAAGAAGAGGTCTTGAATGCCATTAGGCTTCTCTCATATGACTAAGCTCCAGGGGCTAATTCTATTCCAGCTGAGATTTACAAGGCAGGGGGTTTGCTAATCTTACAAAAGCTAACTGAAATTTTCCAGGTTATATAGCAAGAGGAAGTTAGTTCAAGGATGCCTCCATTGTCCATCTCTAAAAAGGTAAAGGGAATAGATTGTCCTGTGACAATCACAGGGAGAGGGAGGTCTCTCTTAGTCGTTGGTAGCAAGGTACTTGCCAGAGTCCTCCTTAATAGGCTGATCCTTACCTTGGAAGATAGTCATACACCTGAAAACCAGTGTGACTTTAGAAAGGGCCAAGGAATAATCGATATGGTCTTTGTTATCTGACAACTTCAGGAAAAATGTCAGGAGCAGAACAGAAGTCTGTACACAATGTTTACTGATCTAACCAAGGCCTTTGATACTGTCAGTCATGAGGGCTTGTGGAAAATTATGGCAAAATTTGGTGAAGTTCATCAGTATTGTGTATTAATTTCATGACGGCATGCTTACACGGGTTCTGAATAATTGATGATGCTCTCAAACTTTCCCAGTCATCAATGGAGTGAAGCAGAGCTTGTGTGTGCTCCTTTACTTTTTAGTCTGTTTTCAGCAATGTTGTCAGACACCTTCAACGAGGATGAAAATGGCATCAAGGTCAGCTACTGCAGTGACGGTAAATTATTTAACCTGAAAAGGGTAAAGGCAAGACTAAAATGGAGAATTGGTGCGCAATTTTTTGTTTGCAGATGATTGGGCACTCTGTGCAGCCTCTGAGACTGACATGCAACAAAGTATAGATTGATTTTCTGTTGCTTGTGCTAAAAGTTTGGTCTAACAATTAACACCAAGAAAACACAGCTTCTCTACCAGCCAGCCCTGCATCATCCATACATGGAAATGTCAGTTACAGTACAGGCAGAAACAATGAATTCTGTGGATAAATTCACTTACCTTGATAATGTACTTGCCAGGGATGTACACATTGATAATAAGGTTGATGCATGCATTGACAGGGCTAGCTCAGTGTTTGAGAGACTCCAAATCAAAGAATGGGAGAGAAGACGTATTAGACTTTCTACTAAATTGAAGGGCTATAGAGCCATTGTGCTGACCTCACTGTTGTATGCCTGTGAAACCTGGGCAGAATTCCAGCGCCATGCCAGGAAACTGAATCACTTCCATTTGAATTGTCTCAGGAAGATTCTGAAGATTACCTGTCAAGCACTGGATGCTGAGGTCCTTTCTTGAGCTAAATTGCCAAACATTCAAACTTTACTACAGAGAGTGCAACTGCAAAGGGCTGGCTATTTTGAATGCCAATTGTATGTTTGCCTAAAAGACTATTTTATGAAGAACTCACATAAGGCAACACTCACATGGAGGTCAGAAGAAGTGATACAAGGACATTCCCAAGGTCTCTCTGAAGAATTTTGGAATAGATTGCATGACCTGGGAGATATTAGCAAAGCATGGCATGTCACATGGCACATCAAGGAAGTGATGTGCTCTGTGAGTGAAGCAGAATAGTAGCTCAAAACAAATGTGCACAAATTTAGAGACATCTCCACTCCAAATGTTCACATGGACTATTAGTGCCCAATCTGTGGTACAGCCTTATGAACTTATATTGGTCTGATCAATCACAGACACACTGTACCTTGTCTCCAACCCAGTGATGTCATTTTGGTCTTCAATAACAAAGGACAACAGCCAGTTAACCAACCAACCCTATCCAACCCTTGTTTACATTTTATCTCTTGTATATACTGATATGCTTGAAGCTTTCTCATACCCCTGACTTCCAACTATTCTTGGATTTTCTCTCCCTGGGCAGGAGCTGACTCCATTTCTGACCCCATGGCCTCCACCCATCAGTACTTTGAAGTGGTTCCGCACAGGTACACAAATGTGGCTGCCACTTCTAAATGTCCAGGTCATGAAGTAATCCTTATCATTGATTGTTCCCACCTTAGCTTATAAGCCTCAACTGCTCTGTAACCCATTAACATTTCAGCCACTAAACACTCAAATTAACTGTAACCAAAAGATTCACTGAATGCAAAGCAAAACAAAATATTTACATTACATCCACCCATACATCTCAGTTACATTCTTCCACCAATGTATGCAGTGTCAGGGGGAGAGTGAGACATTCAAAGTCTCAGGATGGTAACATATGTGGGAACCACATGTGACAAGGACAACTTAACAACTCTGAAACTACAAATTTTGGTGTCTGTTTTAGGAAGTGTTCGTAAAAGTTCTCTGATGAGCGTAGCTTCTTTGACAGATGCTTCCATTGCCAAACCTAGATGATACACATTGTACTTAAATGTCTCACTGTATGGTGAGGTTCACAGTATTTCAGCCAGACCGGTTAATCCAATGGGCTGCTGCTTTAATGCTCTGCTTCCATGCTTTTAGTCTGTTCAGTTGGGTTTACTCTGATAGCAGCTATAGTATCTATCCCTTATAGCTTTAGATTTAGCTGATGCCTTCAGTTGAAGAAGCACAATTATTTTTAGAAAAAAAGCCATGACCTTTATTCTAAAGAGCAAAAGTCTCTCCTAGTCTACCTCTTTGTAGGATTTTTCTCCACAATAGGTGGCAATGTAGAAAAATATATTCTGTGTTCTCTATTCCCCTCTACCTCTCAGCAGCAACACAACAATGCAGGAATATATCTTTAGTCTCTTCTCTCCTCTTTTTCTTTTATCTTCTCTTTTCTCAGCACCAAATCATGAGAGAAAGCAGAATTTATTCTGTATTTCTTAGCAGTAAGTTATAAGAGATTTTACTTTTGTGCATTTCTTCTCAGCAGTAGGTAATAGTAGGGAATAATCCAGCGCCTCATTGGCCAACCTATGTGTCTGCAACAAGTGACAGTGGAGAGGGAGTTCTGGTCTGTTTTTCATATAAATCTGAAATTTTATATAATTCTGAAATCATTCTGCAAATTGTTTTACTTCTCTCTTCTGTTACCTTTCTTGGTTCAACAGCCGTGTTCTCTCTACAAAAAAAATCATGTTTTCATTTATAGTTACTAATCAAATTCTTATCCTCTGTCTATAATCATGTAAAATAGGCTTTTCCCATAATCACAGAACAGTTCTGGTGTCCATATTTCTCCAGTAATAAACTTTTGGTTCTCTTTTTTTCCCTGATCATAAACCTTTAGTTCCCCAATTCTTAAATTCTCCATATGGAAATCACTGAAGTCAATTGTATTTTCCATTTACTGCAAAGTTCCACGGCCTATAAATGAGCAAGTGCTATCTTAAAATAGAATTCCTTGCCAGACATGATTTAGAATCTTGAATCAGACTTATGCCCCCAGACTAATGAACTGTCAAATCAGACAACTCATCAACTATTTTTTTCTCTTAGAGTGAACTTCCAAAGATCACCTCCTCACATGTGCATGTTGTCTCTCCAGTAAGAATTTAAGCTGCCTCAACTCAGGAACTGTTTTTGCTTTTGTCTTTGTATCTCCAGGAATTAGTTCTGGAGCCTGCACAAAATATGATCTTAATAAGTGGTACTTGGTTCATTGATTCACAACTATTTAACACAAAATCATCTGGATAATTATGAAAATTCTATACTATCAGAAGATTGATGAAAAACTGTGTAATTGGAGGATGGGGCTGGATGAGGCGAAGCTTGCTTCAGAGAGTAGGTGGTAGGTGAGAGCATGAAGTGGTCCACCACAATAATGTGCTAGCTAAAGGATAGCTGTCAGGAGCTCAGCCCACAGACTCTGCCCTAGAGCTAGAGTTGTGCCAACAATGTTAAGCTACTGAGGTACAGTTTAATCTAGTGCACAAAAGCAGTCCTTCACAAAATAGTAATGCCCTAATCTCTTAAGATCTTGAGAATGTATATCTTACAGGACATAGATTATAACTCCAGGAAACTGAAGTTCACACTACACCAGCAAGAGTGAAGATTTCCAGAATTTTTTTTAAAACTAGATCTCTAATGGCCTGTGATTTGGAAAACATTTTTCTATAAGCAAGTCCTGAATAGTTCCTCTTGATGTGGGACAAAGGGATTTTCAAAAAGTGTTCATTCTCCTGGTTCTGCTGCATGCCAAGAAGAGTAAGAGTGGGAGTGTGTGCTCACTGACCTCAATGTGTTACTTTGTAGGCCCTATGGAAAGGATGTTCCCCGCCTAGACTACTGGCTGGCCTATGAGCGCATTATGAAGAAGGTTGGAGGGAGGCCCCACTGGGCCAAGGTATGGACACAGTGCTAACTGAGCAGCTCAGGACCTGAAAGCACTTCTGGGAAGGTTTCTGGCCCCAAGCAAAATGTGGTTTTGCTTAAATGAAAAGCAACTAAAAAATATTAACTGAGTTCAAGGAGAACAGATGTCTCTTTGACCTCTACCCAAACAAAAACGAAACCCAGAACAATACACCTAGAATAGCAAAATATGCTAAAAGGCAGAAAAATCTATTGTTTTTAAGACCATATTTCCTTTAATCATGTGACTCATAAGCACCGCCAAGACAGAGAAGATAGGAAACATTTAATGCATGATTTAAGGCTTGATTTTTTTTGTTTTACTCCTTAAGAAGCCCTCTTCTTTGGATGTGGAGTCAGAAAGACTTGACTTCCAATCTTGCCTGAGATACCTACTGTTCTGGGACTCTGGAAATGGCACTTAACTCCTCCTCAGCTCAGTCTTCTCATTTGGAAAATGGGGATAATAATCCCTACCAGTGGCTATCTAGATAGGATTGTTGTGAGGCTAGAATGAGATCATTTGTCAACCTGCTTTCCAAACTTTAAATCATTATGTAAATATCACTTTAGAAGAGGCAGTGCTGCCTAACAGATAAAGGTAGGCCCTGGAGTCAGTAAAATCTGGGTTCAAGTCTTCTGACATTTATGAGGAGACTCACTTGAGCTCTCAATGCACACAAGCAATTCTCCAAGACCCTTCAGATTACCACTCTGTCAGTGGAGAGCTTCCCAAGTGGGAGTCCTCCCACATCAATGAAATCACAGATTCCAAACTTTCTCCTCTCCCCACCCTGCTCCATCTTTTGTTCTGGCTTTTAGTTCTTGTTGGGGAATTCTCAAACAGGAGGAACAGAACTTCTTGGGAGAAGTGTACCTACTGGTGTTGGGGGGGAGAGGGTCTGATGAATCACAGATAGAATGCCAACCCAAAAGAAGAAAATGTTAGCATGCTAAGGGAGAAGACTGATAGACTGATAATAGGATATGGATTTTATAGCCTTTCAGACCCACTTTAATAGTATTTTCCTCCAATTACACGTAAAGATAGTTTTTGACGTTCATTTTTATAAAATTTTGAGTTCCCAATTTTTCTTTCTCCCTTACTTCCCTCCCCACTCCTCAAGATAGCAAACAATCTGATATAGGTTATATGTGTACAGTCATGTTAAACATTTTCACACTAGTCATGGGGTAAAAAGAGTCAGAACAAAAAGGGAAAACCACGAGAAAGAAACAAAAAACAGATAAAGGGAAAATAGTATGCTTCACTCTACATTCAGACTCCAATTCTTTCTCTGGATGTGCTTAGCATTTTTTGTCTTGAGTTTTTTAGAATTGTCTTGGATCATTGTATTACTGAGAAGAGCTAAGTGTATCATAATTAAGCATCACAAGCATCACACAACATGCTGTTGCTGTGCATGATGTTCAGACCCCCTTTAGGGTACATAGTCAATCAGTTGCATTGTGTGGCAATTTAGAGTAGGTAATAAAAGCATTTCATGGAAGAAAGAGGGTAGAACAAAAGAGAGATTTGCCAAAGGAGAGAGGGTATTTGGAATGGAACTGGAAGGATTTATTGTAAGAAAACATCACCTGTTCAAGAGCAGAAGACAAGAAGTGATCAAATATTGTGCAGTTGTGAAAGAAGTCCTTCTAGACAAAACTGCAGATTTCTTATTCAAGGACAATTAATAGTTGTTACAAAATAGATGGCAGCTTTACCAGTTCTATAGTTCATTAAATTTTATTTCTCTTTGAATAGGAGTTGAGGACTTTCTAATACTATGTCACTGAGTGGTTGGGAGGTTTTTATATTGTTAACTCATCAAGATGTCTCAAAATGATTGATTCCTACTTTTTCTTACACAACAATGGGGTTATGAGTCTCAAGATACATAAAGTGTTTGCAAGCTACTGCCACGTATTTACGTTACACTATTGGTCAAGTATTATTTGGTAAGATGTAACATATTCTGTGTGCAAATGTATAAGCATGTATATGTGTATGACTGCTACAAGTCTTATCTCCTGCTGATATCTTTTTGGGTCCTCTCCCCTCTGTAGGCACACACCTGTACCCGGAAAGACTTCGAGAAGATGTATCCATCCTTTCAGAAATTCTGTGCTATCCGGGAAAAATTGGATCCCACTGGAATGTTCCTGAATGCATACTTGGAGAAAGTGTTTTATTAAGATACAGGAGAAGATGTAAAATAAGCCTGGCTGCTTACTCCAAGATACCCCAACTTTCCATTCTCACCACCTCCTACTCCCCTGGTATAGCACAGACCAAATCTCAGATTCACAGAATTTCAGATGTTATCAGTTCCCTTCCGCATAGCATTTCCAAAAACTGGCTACACTATCCATATCCATCTTCTACCTGAAACCTCCAGGAATGGATGCAGAGGCCACCCATTCCATTTCCAGACAATTCTAATTGTTAGGAGATTTTTTCTTCTATTGAGTAGAAATTTTCGTTTCTACAGTTTCTACCCATTGTTCATAATTCTGCCTTCAAGTAGAAAAGATTTTCCATTTTCTACATGACAATCCTTCAAATACCTGAAATCAGTCCTTAAGTCCTCTCCACCACCTAAACACTTAAGTTTTTTCCTCTCCCTGGACCTAACCATAGGATCAGGGATTTCAAGCTGGAAGGGACTTTAGAGGTCATGTAGTCTGACCCCATACATCACTTTACAGATGAGGAAACTGAGACCAGGGAAGTTAAAATGATTTGCCCAAGGTTATACGGGGGTATGTTGCAGAGACAGAATTAAGACATAGGTTTCTCTTTCTAAATCCAATGTTCTTCCCACTGCAACAGGCTGCCCCCCCATACCCAGTTTCTTCAAAGAGACTATAGCATGAACAGTACCTTAACAACCAGGCTGCCCTTTTACCTGTCAATATCTTTTCCTAAGACGTGGCACCCCAGAACCTAGCATAAGAGGCTCATTATCTTGATTATAATGCCCCTAAAATTCAATAGACAAAGATCTCACACCTGGTATAAACTTCCTTTCTGTGCACATACATAGAATGTTTCTGTACCAGCCAGACTAGAATGAATGACCACAGCATCAGACCTGCATTACCAACAGTGACCTCATTTCCTTTTATGATTGATAATATAAATCAACTGTTTCAAATTAATTTTTCCCCATCCCCCACCCCAACTAGAGTGAAAGTTTCTTGAAGGCAGGCCAGGAATTATTTTTCCCCCTCATTCTTCTTTGTCTCCTCCTTCTCTTTCTTGTTCTCCTTCTGTTCTTTCTCCTCTTTTCCTTCCTGCTCCACCTTGTCCTTCTAATCTTCCCTTTCTTCCTCCTCCTCCTCCTCCTCCTTTTTTGTATCCCCTAGTACAGTGCTTGGTGCTTATAAAGGCTTGTTGAAGGAATAAATAAATTAGAACTTACACGAATAATGTAAATTATATATATAAATTATATAATTCAAATATAAATATAAGCATCACACACCTTCAATTATGTCACTTTAATTTTATACTCATATCAGCTTACCTTGCTCCATTAAGTTTATTATTTTTACTATCTTTCAATAAAATGTTTTATTGATGCCTTTGTTGTCGCTGCATCATTCTTCCCCATCCCACTTCCCTTCAGAACCCTCCCCTATGTTAAAGAAAAGCAATTAAGCAAAAACACTGAATAGAGGCATTATGTCTATCCTCATTCCACAACTTTCTGCCAAGTGAGAGGATGTTTGTTTCATTATCTGTTCTCCAAAGTATTCACTGGTTTTTCCATTACTTAGGATTCCACTTCCTTCTGGGGATTTTTATATAGTTGTCATTATATATATACATATATATAACATTTAAACATATATACATACACATCAATTACATATCCATTTATATATTTTTATATAATGTATATATACATGTATGTATACCTATGTGTGTATATACGTGTGTGTGTGTGTATAAAATACATACATGATGGCATGACTAGAAAATGACCGGTGAGTGGCATGCTGGTTCTGGCCATCTTAGACATTTGAAGATAGAGCTATGAACTTTGGATTCCTTTGCAAGACATCTATATTTTTCCTCTGTATGGACTTGTTTGCAATTTGTGCCTGATCCAGGGTACTTTGAAAGAATGAGTAAAGGGTAACTATGGAGGACAGAAAGAACACATGACCCTCACCAAGGAAGAGTTTACAATCTATTTGGGGGAAATAAAATGGAAGTGAAATGTTATATAATAATATAGGGAGGACAGCTACTGAAAGAGGTTCAATGGGACTAAATATCCTTAAGAGGTGGGTCAAAGGGTATTTAGTCCCATCAAGCCTCTTTCAGCATTGTCCCTAGGAAAAAATTTACATAGACCGTGACTGGCATGGGAGGGGAAAGGAGTTGAAAGGAATTTTTCAAGTCTAAATCAGTAGCTTAGGGTGAAGGAACAGCATAGATGTAGCAGTAAAGGAGATCCCAAAGACAGCAATCCCTAAGAGCTTATTTGGCTGACTCCCTGTGAGCTACATCTGAATCACCAATAGCTGAGGGAGCCCTTGGGACTATGAACTAAAAACGTCAATATATTCTTCCCGTACGGAGAAGAGCAGGTGAAGACCTTCAGTGATAGAGCAGAACAAAGGATAGTCCAGCTCTGTAGCTCAATGATACTGTCTGATTGGTGCTGACATCAGCAGACGTGAGGAGCAGCCAATAATAGAGCTGGAAATGGAGAGGAGTTCCAGCTGGTATACGGCTCTAGAAGCATGAGTTGCCCTGGCTATTCATAACCCTTTTCCATTTGTGTCCCCTGGCCATATATATTTCCTATGCATGTAGCCCTCTGTCACACATGGTATGGAAATCTATGGGAGCGTGAGCCCCCAAGTGTTTAAGGGAAAATATTCATTATTGTTCATTTTGCTGTTCTGTTTAGTTAAATGCTTTTTGCTCTTTACTGATAAATTTTTTAAAAATCACCATTGGGGCCCATGAGATATGTTGTTAAGTAGATGTTAGATCAAAGAGACTTTGAACCCATGCTAGCTTTTGGGAGGGGCTCAAGTATGATGTGTTCTTCCAGCCACAATATTACAAGTCAAAATATGAGACCTCCACAGTCTATGGACTGAATTCCATATTAGAAAGCTGTTTGCTTCTGGGTAGAGATAGGAGAGAAGTACAAAATAGAAACAGTCAGGCATGACTGAAATGACTGATCAACAACTGAATATGTTTAGTATTGACATGCCCTGGATACCTGGAAGAGGGGGAGAAGGCCTCAGTGAGGCAGCAGGGTGAAGTGGAAAGTTCTGAACTTGGAGTCGCAGGATCTGAGTCATAGGACTGGCTATGCCACTTATTACCTGTGTGACCTTGAGCCAGACAATTCCCTGAGCCTCAGCTCCCTCATCTCTTTAAAATGGGTGAAGTTAGATTAGAAATATCGCTGCTAAGGTCCCTATGATCCCCTAATGTGCTATACTGTATTGGAATAGGGATGAAAAGCAGTGAAGGGAATGGAGGAATGATGGGGGAGAAGATAAATGTAGTTGTTCTGGAGGTGAACCCCAGGACTGGCTATTTCAGGGAGGGTGGAACGCAAACCATTTTCCCACCCTCCTCTTGGTTTGTCACATAGAGGAGTGATAGATGGGGAAGGGAAATTAGCGTCACTCAACTTTTAAAACTAAAAAGAATCTTGGAGCAGTGGTCTCAAAGCAGGGATTGGGGTACCTTGGAAGGCCCAGTCTCACGTCCAGGGATATATGAAAAGTGAATCAAAAAGTAGGAAGATGGAGTGCATCTCACCCTCCTAGCAATAGCCAGTCCTAGGGTTTGTCACCAATTATCTTATCTTATCTTCTATCTATCTATCTATCTATCTATCTATCTATCTATCTATCTATCTATCTATCTATCATTCCATACCTTCCACTATGCCGACTCCCTGCCTCTTCTGTTGAATTAGAAAACCAAATCATTACCTGGCCACCCACAATAGGAGCTGGTCAGGTGCCTTAGGAAAAATTCCCTGCCTCCCAGCATCCCTAGCCCTCTGAGAGGGGCTGAACCAGACATCCTTGGCTCCTGTGCACAAGACTAAGATACCCCTCCTCTTCATTTTGGGTGACAGTGAATCTCCTAGAATGAACTGATGTTGAGACAGGTCATGCTCTGCACCTCAAATCTCACTATATTCTTTTACTAATAAGGGTGAATGATCAAAAACCTTTCAAGACATTAAAGAGAAATACTGAAATCGGTGTCCAAGCAGATGCTGCTAATTCAAGAAGAGTTGTTTGCAGAGTATAACCGAAGGTCCTTAAGGTTGCATAAAACACTGCATTTCTCTAGCAAGATTTCATCTAACTAATACTAGGTGGAAGAGAGAGAGTCAGATTCTAGGCAGTATTCAAAGATGTTTATGAGAAGGTGTTATTTACATATAATGCCTATCTCAGATTTAAAATGCACAGAGAATTGCCTATAGATTAGTATATAAGCCTTCAAAAGTTTCCTGATATTCCAAGGGGTCCACAATTTTCAGAAATGAGCTTTGAATTTAGCTCCTTCTGACCCAACCTGACCCCTTCCTGCCTTTCTGGTCTTCTTAAATCTTATTTACCTCCCCCTTATCATTCCCTCTATGATAATCTATGATGCACTAACACTGGGCCCTTTGCCGTTCCACAAATAACACACTCCATCTCCCAACTCTGAGAATTTTCTCTGGCTGTCCCTTGTACTTGGAGCTGTCTCTCTCCTCATCTCTACCTCCAGTCCCAGTTAAAATCCTAACTTCTATAAGCTGTTCCTGATTCACCTTAATATCAGGCCTTCTCTCTATTGATTACCTCCAATTTATCCTATACGTATCGAGTTTTTCATAATTGTTTGCATGTTTTCTTCCCCATTATATTGTAAGCTCATTGAGAGTATTGATTGTCTTTTGCCTTTGTACCCCCAGCAGTTAGCACAGTGCCTGGCACATAGTAGGTACTTGATCAATGCATATTGACTGAACAACTGACTCAAAGGCCAGCTCTTGGTCCCTTTTATAATTCTGCCTCCTCCCAAATTTTCACTTGCTGAAAATGAGTTATTTAGTATACTGAGGGTGCATTATGTGGATGAAACAAAAGACTGACAGCAAGCTAGTGTCAGAAAAAGAGAGCCCAGTCTCCAACCACCCATCGGCTTCCTTATTTCTTTCCTTACATATAACTTTACCCAAGTAGCTCTCGAACTGAAGGTCTATTTATTTTACAATCAACAACGGGCTTGTAAATGTTTTCTAGCTAAGCCACAACCCTCCAGTTGTTTTCTGATTCCTGCAGGGCTGAAAAAAAAGAAGAAAATGGATTGAAATACCATAAAGGGAAATCCATCCTACATATGGAAGAATTTCTGGATTGAGCATAATTAAAAACTGCGACAGGTGGCCAAGGGATGTTGTGATCTTTTCATCACTCAAGATGTGTGTGTATATATGTATACATCTATATATGAGAAGTTAGGGTATGTGTAAGTATGTCTACAAAGGCAGATAGTTGGACAAATTGAGAACCCTCAGTCTAGACCAAGAACAGGTACCATGGGACTTAGCTCATTTTCTTTTTTGATAGGATGACTAAACCATTAGATGAGGAGAATGCTGCAAATGTAGTTTAGTTTAGATTTTAGCATCATTTATAATGAAGTATTTCCAACTAGAATATGGAGAGATATGAACTAGATGAATGCAAATCAGATAGGTTCAGATGTAGATATTTACCTTCTATTTGGATAGTATACATATATACTAATTAGATGATCAGACTTCAAGAGCAATTGATAATGGTTCATTGTCCATGTGATAAGAAATGACTCACAGATTTGCGGTTGGCCCTGTGATGTTTAGCATTTTGATCAATACCTTGGATAAAAGTGTAGATAGTAGGCTTATTAATTTTCAGGTGACACAAAGCTAAGAGGGATAGCAAATACATTGGAAGACAGAGTTAGATCCAAAAAGATCCAGCATTGGGCAAAATCTAATAGGATGAAATTCAATAGAGATAAATGTTAAATCTTATCCTTGGATACAAAAAATCGGCACCACAAGCATTAGATGAAGGAAACATGAATAGACAACAGTTGTTCTGAAAAATATCTGGAGTTTAGTGGACTCATCTTGAATCAACAGTGTGATGTGGCAACCAGAAGAGCAAAGACCATCTTGGGTTGTGTTAAGAGGAGCAGGGCACACCTTCTAGAAATACAGAGATGATACCCTCCCTGTGGGAAGCTAAGTGTCTAGAGATAGAAAGCTCTAAATTCAAATCCAGCCCTAGACACTTCCTAGCTGTGTCACCCTGGACACGATACTTAACCCTATTTGCCTCCGTTTCCTCATCTATAAAACAAGCTGGAGAAGCAAATGGCAAACCACTCCAGTATCTTTGCCAAGAAAACCTCAAATGGAGTCCCAAAGAGTTGGACATGACTGAAAATGACCAAACAACAACAAACTCCCACTGTACTCTGGGCTCATTCAACTTCATTTGAAAGTATTGTTCTCAATTTGGGACACCATGGTTTAATAAAGACACTGAGAAGCTGGAGAGTGTCCAGAGGGAACACTGGGATGAGATGGGCCTTCATTCCATGAGTATCAGTTGAAGAAATTGGGAGAAGATTCCAGGGGGAAATGATAGCTGTCTTCAGGTAACAGAAGGATGGTCATGCTGAAAAGGGATTAGATTCATTCTGTTCTGCTCGGGGAAGGGGCGGAGGGGTGGGGTAGACAGTAGCAAAAAGTGAAGATTGCAAAGAGAACAATTTAGGCTTGATATAAGGGGCAGGGGAATGTTTCCTCACATTGATAAATGTCTCACAGTAGGATAGGCCACTTTGAGAGATGCTGAACTCCTCCTCATTATAGATCTGTAAGCAAAGTCTGGATAATCACTTAGCAAATATGCTATAATGGTGATTCCTTCTGTGTATTAGTGGGACTAGATGGCCATGGAGGTCCTTTCCAACTCTGATGTTCTAGGATTCTAGGATCTCTTGATTTTGTCCATACGATGGCCTCCAAATAAACCAAAAGGATGTTCAATATAAAGGTAGAAAGTGAGGTAAGACAGAAGGAGCCATAACCCCCAGAGGAAGGACCCAGAGACCAAAGGGATATAACATGAAACATCAGGAATCACTGGAGAAAGGTTGTTCATGCTTTAAGCCTGGGCAAAGCTTACTGAGTAATATGCTGCCCCTGTGAATTACTTTATGTGGAGCTTTTGCCCTTGAAATTCCATTATACTCTTAATAAAGTTTGACTATACATCTGAATGGACTTCGTATATGTGATTGCAATGGACCAGATGCAAGAAAGGACATGTGCCTGAGACATGAGAATGGAGAAACAGGACTCTTTGATAGGAAAGATAATCAAATCAGATCATCTGCTAAGTGGATATAGAATTAACAAGACTTGAGTTTGAATCCTGCTTCAGGCAAGATACTAGTAGATGTATGACCTGACCAAGTCACTTAATTCCTCTCAATCCGTTTCTTCATCTGTAAAACAAGAGTAACGATAGCACCTACCTTGTCATTGTTGTAAGGATCAAATGGGATAGATAATATATGTACAGCACTTTATAAACCTTTAAGTGTTATTATATAACTGTTATCAGCATCCATCATCATCATCATCCAGCTCACTCTATCATTTTGCAGATGGAGAAAATGAAGTCCAGAGAGGCAGAAGAAGAAAACTTTCCCATGTTTTGCTTAGGGAATTATAGCACCTCAAACTCTGCAGGCACCTTAAAGGTCATCTACTAGATGATACAAACTGAGTCTTGAAGAACACTAGGGCTTCCAAGAAGCAGAATTAGAAATGAGAACATTGCAGGCATGGGGAAGAGCTCATGCAAAGGCACAAAGGCAGGAGATGGACTACTGTGTATGGGGAATAGCAATTAGGGAAATTTGACAGGAAGTTAGAATGTGTACAGGGAGGAGCAACAGGTTGGAACCAGATTGAAATGAATTTTAAAATAGTGAACAAAACAGTTCGTATTTTATCTGTCACAATTGCAATTTAACAAAAAGGTAAACAAAGGCAGACCTCCAGGCAAGATAGCATTTATTAGCAGGGGCATGCTACCTATCAATAAATGGAGCGATGGCTTGCCTCCATTTATGCCAAAGACCCCTACTAAGAGTACAATTCTCTTTATATTGGCTTTGGGGAATACAGAACAAAAAATAGGGTAGATGATGTCATGGACTTAAGCACAACATGATTGGCTACAGAGCTGAGATGAGGGAAACAACATAATTAGTTGGAAGTTTGGTAATGCAGGCCAAGAATAACTCCCCTTTTTCTCCCATGAGACTAAGAAGTGCTCAATATTTGAGTCCAGGTGCAAGATAGCAGCCCAGACTTTTGGACAGCAAACCAGACATCCTTAAAGATAGCTTAGTGGAGTAAAGATAGCAGGCCTGACTGTTTCTTTCACACATATTCCCTATGGTCAGTAAAATTCCTTGAGACAAAAAGGGCTAAATTTTGAAACTTAACCCATTGGAAGCCAGCTGAACTCTAAGTTCAAAGACAAAGAACCGTGCCTTAAGCAGAATGGACAAAATCAATTGTAAATATGATTAATAAGAAAATGATACTGAATCAGTCTTAATCTTAGGGGCAATAGGGAGCCATCAAAACTTCTTGATCAGAAGAGTTACATGGTAAGGTCTTTAGGAATGTCAGTCTGGCAGTTACAGAGAATGGAAAAATGGATAGATGAATGATGGAGGATGGAGTTGTAGAAAACGGAGAGGCTAGATAAAGGGAGGTTAGTTAGGTGGCTACTTCTAAAGAACAGGTGAGAGCTGCTGAAGGTCTGAATGTGGTAGTAGTTGTATAAACGGAAGGAAAGTGACAGTTTGAGAGATGTCGTAGAAGTAAAATCAGCAAGACTATAACTCTCTCTATATATCTCTCTCTCTATATATATATATATTATATAACTATAACAATATAAAACAACACCAGGTGTCAACCTGGAGTTAGAGGAGTTGCTGGAAAGGGAGAAGTTGATGATGGCTTAGAGATTATAGACCAAGGTGTTGGGAAAAATAGTGGTGCCATTAACAGAAATAACTAAGTTAGAAAAAAGTAGTTTTAGGGGAAAATATAATGAGTTCTTTTTGAGAAATGTGGAACTGGAAATGCCTTTGGAATATCCAGATGGAGATGGGGTGGGCATTTGGTGAGGCAGCATAGGAGAGCAGAAAGAGCTCTGGATTTGGAGTCAGAGGATATGGGTTTGAATCCACATTTTGCTACTTGCCATCTGTGTGGTCTTGAGTAAATTACTCCTATTGCGTCTCAGTTCCTATAAATGAGAAGGTTGGACCATATGACCACCAAAGTCCTTTCCATGTCTATGACCATGACTATGGTTTGGGACTATAGCTCGGGAAAGATGGTGGATGAATATTTAGATTTAGGAGTCATCTGTACAGAGATGTTAGTGGAACCCATAGGAACTAAGGTGATCACCAAAAAGAGTGACTACAGAAAGAGAAAAGGGCATGGATAACAATTCCGTAAAGGGGATTCTCGAGAAGGATTGGTCAGACAAAATAGAGTCATGAAAACCAAAAGTGGAGAGAATATTCGGAAGAAAGGGGTTGTCAGTGGTTTCAGCAACATCAAACATGGGAGTGAGGTCAAGAAAGATGCAGATCGAGATTCCATTTTTGTCATTGTCTTCCAATCATGACCTATCTCACCTGGAGTTGAATATAGGATTAGGCTCTTCAGAAGTTTTTCAGACCATGAGTACATTTTCACTAGCTAGCATATATCAAGGTGCATCTAGATGGCCTATGATGGAGCCAGGGGGCCCAGGTCTGTGAGACCAAACTTGTTCAGTATTAATTACAGTACTCATGGTTTTTTACATGATTATAGTTTTGTGTTTTTCCTTTGTTTTTCTTATTTACATTGCTATAGTCGTTTTATTTTCTTTTTTCTGAAATTTTATGTTACTTCTACTTATAGAAGTCTTCCCATACCATACTTCATATTTTTCACATTACTTATTTTTTTTCCCTTTTTAAAAATATTCTTTTCAGGTGGAGAGGAAGTGAGAGAAATAGAAAATTTGGGATTTATTTTTTTAAATGAATGTTACAAATTGTCTTTACATGTAACTAGGCAAAAAATAAAATGCTATTTAAAAAAATAAAACTTATGACACTAAACAAACAAATGAAAGAATAAATAAATTTTTTTGGTATCTTTCGTTTTTATACCACTTACATTTCCCAGGTTGTCTTTCTCTCCTTCCCCTCCCAAAGAGTAATCCCTTAAAACAAGGAATAAAAAAGAAAAGAAAAAACAGTTTAGCAAAACTAACCAACATATCAAAAAAGTTTTACTATATATACATACATGCATGCACACGTGTATGTATGTATACACATACATGTGTATATACATGTGTGTACATATATGTATGCATGTATATATACATATGTATACATGCATATATATGTCCCCAGTCTCTTCAAAGGAGCACTGGGGAGGTACCTTCTTCTATCTCTTTCTTCAGGCCAAACTTGACCAGCTACAAGTGTTCCCATGCTTCCCTATATTCATCATACACATAATTTACTCTACTGTGTAATACTCACATGCACAAGAATATTCATTGTTTATGCATTCCACAATCAATGAGCATCTGCTTTGTTTCTGGTTTTGCTGTAACCTACTGAATATCACAATTTCCTTTTTCTTCTCAGGCATCTCCCTTTCTACCCTCATCCAAGATTCACTAGTAGAGAGGATGAAGAGCTCTCCCATTACGGATTTTGGTGGTAATAAGTGAATATTGATTGGATTGGGGATGGGGGGATATCATTTTGAAGGGATTCTGAACCACAAATCAGCCACAAATCAAAAGCTCCTGGGGTATTTTTGGAGGGACCCATTTATAAGAGGTCCACTAAGATATTGCCATTTTTTTTATACATCCTAGTAACTAAACATAAATGGTGAACAATTCACAGAAATCATTCATTATAGGACTGTGACTAGATTTGGAGTGTATGTGTATATACACATATATGTGTATGACAGGCAGGACACTCAGAAATGTGCCAGGGAGCAGGCATTGCTAGCTAGTTCGTGCTCTTGATGCCGCAGAGCTGCAGAAGTCCTGGAGGGATGTCATTGCACTGTCCTCTTTGGGGTGTCTCCAGTGTCTTCTCTTGTAATGTCATCTCACCTTTTGGGGACATCTTCCCTGAGTTGATGTTGCTCTCTGATGCCACCTACTGGTTTTCATCTGTACCGTGACTTCCCCAGGGGAAGGACTTGTCACCTTTTAAAATGTAGGTTTTAATTTCAGTGAAACCGTCTCTTATGTTACTGACCTCAGCTGGTGGTTCAAGAAGCCCGTAAGCATCTCTATTCATTGTATTTCTATTCTGTTTCTATTTTTCTCCTGCTACCATTTTAAATATCTAAATCTAAATGCTTGTTTGACTTTGGGTGAGAAAATCTCCTTTTCACCTTTGGCTGTTAAGGGTAGAGAGGACTGAAAGGAGGTGGCTATCATTACCCTACTCCCCCTCCCTTAACCAAATCACTACTGCATTCCCTACACCTTCTGCATGCCATGAAATGTATATAGAATTGCAACTGTTAAATAAAATAACCTTAAACGTCATTCATTCAACTTCAACCTCAACTGGTCTTGCAAGGTGGCAATCTACTCTTTGTTTTTAAAAATTAAATGGAATCTGCTTTGTTTCTGGTTTTGCTGTAACCTACTGAATATCACAATTTCCTTTTTCTTCTCAGGCATCTCCCTTTCTACCCTCATCCAAGATTCACTAGTAGAGAGGATGAAGAGCTCTCCCATTACGGATTTTGGTGGTAATAAGTGAATATTGATTGGATTGGGGATGGGGGGATATCATTTTGAAGGGATTCTGAACCCTTCAATAGACTATTAGATGATCCAGTGGTTTCACAATGACCAAGCTTGGTTCTCGAAAAGAGATTAGAAAATGTAGGCTCCTCCTTTCTGATGCGTGGGGAAGGGAGGATATGGGTGTGCAACAGTCACATACTGTCAGGTTTGGGTGGTGTGATTAGTTTCCCTGGGATGCTTTTTTCTTTCTTTTTTTTCTGTTTAAATTTTTTTTAGTCCTTCATTCTTGAAGAGGAATAATGACCTCAAGAGGGTGATGTCTTGATTCGCACGTGAAATGGATTGAAGTGGGACAGAGCTGAGCAGCCATTAGCTTCTCTGTCTCCTCCAGTCATCTATGTCCAGACAACGGTTGGGATGACTGGTGATGGCCCAGGATGCAGTGGGTGACCTTGGCCTTTCTAAATTAAGGTCTTTCCCAGGTCTCAATCTGTCTGGGGCCCCACCTTGTCAATAGGAAGGGGTGAGAGATATACTCAGAAATCAAGGTGATATAATGACAAAAGGTTTAAAATATATTTAGGCCTTGCTACAAATATGTGGGCTCTATACAGATGTTTATCCTGCTTTTTTTAATCAGTCAGCATTTATTAAGCACCTGGGGATACATAGAAAGGCAAAACCAATGAACAAAACCTAGCCCTTGATCCCAAGTTTAATGGGGAAGACAACAGGCAAACAACTACACATGTCAAGATGTATACGAGATAAACTGAGGATAGATGTTTTAGGGTAAGTTTCTAAGACTAAGGAGTCTGAGAAAGACTTTTGCAGAAGGTGGGATTTTAGCTGGGACTTGAAGGATGCTAGAATAGCCAGGAGGTAGAGATGAGGAAGGAGGGAATTCCAGACAAGGGGGACAGGCAGTGAAAACATTCTTATTTGGGAGATTGTCTTGTGTAAGGAACAATAAGGAGGGCAGTGTTGCTGGATCTCAATATGCACGGAGGGAGTAAGGGGAGAGAAGACTGGAAAGGCAGGAAGAAGCTAAGTTTGAATGCCTGAGGGTTTCATTTTTGATCCTAGATGGAACTGGAAACCACCGGAGTATTAACGCTGGAATATTATAACATGGACGGATGTGAGTTTTAGGAAAATGATTTAGGTGGCTGAGTAAAGGTTGGACTGGAGGAGAGAGACTTTAGAGAGGCAGACCCACCACCAGCCTATTGTAATAGGAGGTAATTAGGACCTGCACCAGAATGGTGGCAGCATCAGAAGGGAGAAGGGAGCATGTTATGAAGTTAGAAAGAATAGGACTTGACAACTGATCAGATGGGGGCACATGAGGGACATCTGTGCTTGCCTTGGTGTGAGGAACTCCAGGTATGGAAATTCCCTTTACTAATGCAGCCATAACTCATCGGTCATTTACAGTCTTCAAGAACTTCCTGGGACACTAGCTGATTGACTTACTCAGTGATCACATTCCTAGTATGTGAGGTAGCTCAGCCCTCTACCTATTACTTCTTGTGCTTAATAGGCAAACTTGGGTGCTTTGTAGAAGTGATAAGACAAGGGCAACCTGAACCCCTGTAGGTGAGGAATGGGCTCTGAAGGACATATTCAAGAATATCAACCCTCGAGTGACATGTGTCAGTCCAACTCTATTAAACATTATAAATACTGAGGTCAAGGAAAAGAATCAAATTTCCTGGAAACAAATGAGTGTGGAACCAGGCGAATACAGGAACAGAAAAAATTCCTAGGGTCCCAGAGATGAAGTCCCCAGTCACAGTTCTGAAAATGCTTCTAAGGAAAGAAGAATAGCTATACTGCCTAATGAGAGTTACAGTCCCCATCCAGGAAAGCACCAGGGGAGCCACCACATGCACAGTGTGCCAGTGGGCATGGGAACCTCCATGTTTACTAGCCCCTTTCTTTGCAACATCCATAGCAACAGTTATTTTGCCAGCCTCCCCTTGACCTCTGAGATGTTATTCCTATACATGAGAACACTTGTGTGATTTTTATCACATAAGCCAATGGAATGATTAGATTCATTTTTTCATAAAGCTACATTGACACAAACTTTTCCTTTAATTCATCTAGACCATAAAGCAACTGCTCAACTTGGAGCCAGGAGGACTCAAGTTCAAATCCTGTCTCAGACACCTACTAGCTATGAGACCCTGGGAAAATCACTTTCTCTTTCTTAGCCTCAATTTCTTCATCTGTGAAAACAAGGATAATAATGATACCTGCCTCATGGCATTATTGTGGGGGTCATTTGTGGTCATGGATGTGTATAAGAGTGAAGGTTGATTGCGTCAATCAGTTCCTCCACCCAACTTAGCCCTCTGCATTGCATAAATTCTCATTTTCATTTTCCAGTGTGCAAGCCCCACAATCGGAGGATTTTAGAGTCAGAAGGGACCTTAGCTATTACCCCTTCTCTTATGCTTCTCAATTTACTTCATTTAATAGTAATTAATAATAATGCTTTCTGGACCACTGTGGTGTTGTGTTGAAGGTTAGCTTGGTTCTCAATGAGCCTAACTGTTCCCCTTCCCCACCCCAATCCCCAAAAAGAAAAAATATAAAATAAATCCAGGCCATCCATGTCAGGTTTAGTTTATTGAGTTAGTTATTCAAGGAGAGAGGAATCTCCCTAGAGCAGCAAAGTACAGGTGTTAACAGTGTGAAATCTGCAAGTGCAGGCAGATGTGGGGGGTGAAAGGGGCTTCTACAGAACCAAGGTCTCCTTCATGCCCCCACCGGACCTTGGTGACTAGGTAGCATGCAGGAACCTCTTGAAGAAGCTGAGAGATCTGGATTCTGTCAGCCAGATGGTGGGGGAAACTCCATTCACACGATTTGATTTTCTCTGAGAAAAAGAGAGAGAGGAAAAATGTTCCTTGAGATGGTATTGATGAGTTCTCAAATAGCCCTGAAGATAATTAACTTCCTTTAACTGGGGAGGAACAAGAAAGCTCCACTAGGCAACATAGGGTTCCACTAATTGGGAAAGTGCTAAGCAATTTACAGAACCATGAAAGTGGTGGAATATTAGTACACCATAAAAATGGATCAATAGGAAGAATTCAGAGATGCATGGGACTACTGCTGTGGAGTGAAATACGTGATAGACACAAGGATTCCTGAACACTAGGTAATTAGAATGACCAAGTCTGACTCAGAAGAAAAGACGAGAAAATGCACTTAACTTTCCTTCTTTGTAGGTATATAATATTGCACATCCTTTTAGACTTACTGATGCATCTATTAGCTTGGCCACCTTTCCTTTGTACCCCCACCTTTCATAACCTATTCTTTGCTATAGGAGATGATGTTCTGGGGGGTGGGGATGGGAGTGGGAAGAATTCATCTGGAAGTGAAGGCAATGTAATCATTAATATATAATATGTATTACTAATAAAACATTTTAAAGAAAATTACATTGAAAAAGTGTCTTTATGTCTTTAGCTAGTAAGTAAAAGGAAAAAGGATGGTAAATTTTTCTTGGTTTCTGCGTTGTGCTAAGGGACCTCCTCAAGAACAACCAATCTTATAAGGGGGGGAGGTATTCCACTTTTGTTTGAGATGGTGGAGAGGAAAGAGCACTGGATTCAGAATGAGAGGTCCTGGATTAAAATCTCAGTATTTACTACCTGGCTTGCCTTGGGCAAATCACTCTTTGATCCTGTTTCCTCATCTATAAAATTAAGGGGTAGGATAAAGTGACTTTCAATTCTAAATATATTTTCCTATGATCCTAATAACAGTGACCACCAGGAATGGCCACAGGCATCCTCTGGCCATCTGACTCACAGATTTTTCTTTTTGTACTGCTTAAGGGCTTCATCCGCTACTATCTCCATGAACTTGGGGTCATCCCAGGAGATCTCTGCAGGCACAGTCAGTGTGATTGGTTCGGAGTCAAAAAGCTGCACGACCACTTCTGTGTCGGAGGGTTTGGATGGGTCCTCCGGGTTTGAAGATCTGGAGTACACCTAAGGAAAGGGAGAGTCCAAGGCAGAGCATTGGAAGCTTTTCATTTCTAAAGACAGAAAGATATCCTATGAGATCTATCTCTACTGAAAGGATCAACTTTTTCCACAACATCCATGACAACAGTTTTCTAACCCCAGCCTTGACCTGTGATAGGAGAAGAGGGGAAGAAAATAAGCATTGATATCATACCTACTATGTGCCAAGTACTGTACTGAGTATTTGATGAACACTATCTCATTGGCTAATTCTCTACCTCTGGAAGCAGCTTCTTTCATTTTGTGGGGCAGCTCTAATCATTCAGAAGCTCTTTCTATCATTGAGTCAAAATCTTCCTCCTCTAATCATTTCCAGCCTCTGGTCCCCAGGGACTAAACAGAGTAAGTCTCTTCCAAATAGCAGCACTTCAAATACTTGAAGACAGTAATCAAGCCCATATTAAAACATTTAGGTAATTAGAGGAAGAGGTAATCAGCATGAAGGGCTTGGAGTCAGGAAGACCTGAGTTTCAACACTGCCTCAGACACTCCATACTTTGTGATTCCAGGCAAATCACTGAACCTCTCTGTGCCCCAGGGATATTGCAGGGATCAAATGAGTAAGCATATTGAGAGAAATGAGTATTTCCCTCTTATGAATTAGGACAAGGATTTTTTCAGATGCCTGTAGGGTTGTTCAGTCTCTGAAGAACATTGCTAATGGAAGAGAGTGCCCAAATTCCCAAGATATATGCCTTTAATCCTGGGTGGGACCTCCCACTCAGCTAGAGAATCTTTCAAAGAATTTAATCTAATCTGGGTGGAATCTGGCCCATTGTGTTCTAGTCAGGTCTGAGTGATCAAAGTCACATCTCCCAGGCCCTCCTTAGAGGAGGTCCACCTCCCATTACAATGTTCATTCTCTCATTACTTACCAAACAAGTGTGGTGACTGACCATTAGGAGTTCTTCTGAGGGCACCAGAAATAAATACCAGTAAATCCTCTATCCTCCACCCCACTCCCAATCTAATTGAGGTGCAGAAACATCTAGAGAGGGGGATAGGGTGGTTCACAGTCTAATGAAAGGCTTAAAATATCTGTCCTTTTCATTTGGGATGACCAAGGCTAAAGAAAAAGGATCAAATTCTACTGAATTGATAAAACTATGACTAAGGTGAACCTGACCTTATTCACCAAATCATAGAACTAAGGTGGCACCAACCCTGAATCCCAGCTCTGTCACTTGCTCCATATTGTGACCTTGGGTAGATCAGTTAAACTCCTGAGTAAATCACTCCCTGGGCCTCAGTTAAAAAATGAGGAAGTTGGAGTAAAAGACTTCTAAGGTCCTTTTGAACTCAAGATCTTGGCAAGAAATTTAATCATCATTGATCTAGAACTAGAAGAGATCTCAGTCCAACCCCCTCATTTGGCAGTGGAGGAAGTATAATCCCATGACAAATCTCAGGAAGCCCATAGCAATCTATAACTTTAGAACAGGAGCATCATGAAAGGTTCTACTAAATACACAGAAGATACCCCAAATGGGCTCTTAGGAAAAACCAAATATTTGGGAAATATCCCCAAACTTTTACGATTGTCATTAAAAAACGATAGGAACATAGTTCTCTCAAAATTAGAATGGAACAGATGGAGTCTAATGACTTTATGAGAAACCAAGAAATCACCAAACAAAACCAAAAGAATGAAAAAATGGAAGAGAATGTGAAATATCTCATGGGAAAAACAACTGACCTGGAAAATAGATCCAGGAGAGACAATTTAAAAATTATGGGACTACCTGAAACTCATGATCAAAAAAAGAGCCTAGACATCATCTTCCATGAAATTATCAAGGAAAACTGCCCTGACATTCTAGAACCAGAGGGCAAAATAAGTATTGAAAGAATCCATCGATCACCACCTGAAAGAGATCCAAAAAGAGAAACTCCTAGGAACATTGTGGCCAAATTCCAGAACTCCCAGCTCAAGGAGAAAATCTTGCAAGCAGCTAGAAAGAAACAATTCCAGTACTGTGGAAATACAATCAGGATAACCCAAGATCTAGCAGCTTCTACATTAAGGGATCGAAGGGCATGGAATAGGATATTCCAGAAGTCAAAGGAACTAGGACTCAAACCAAGAATCACCTACCCAGCTAAACTGAGTATAATACTTCAAGGGAAAATATGGTCTTTCAATGAAACAGAGGACTTTCAATCATTCTTAATGAAAAAACCAGAGCTGAAAAGAAAATTTGACTTTCAAACACGAGAATGAGAAGAAGCATGAAAAAGGAAACAGCAAAGAGAAGTCTTAAAGGACTTACCAGAAGTGAACTGTTTACATTCATACAGGGAAAGACAATATTTGTAACTGTTAAAACTTTTCAGTATCTGGGTAGTTGGTGGGACCACACATACACATGTACACGCATGCACACACATACACACATGCACACACATACAGAGATAGAGAGCACAGATTGAACTGAATAGGATGGGACCATACCTTAAAAGAAACTAAGGTAAATGGTGAGAGAGAAATGTAGGGGGAGGAAAGAGAGGGAAAGGGAAGGGGGTAACTATATGTCATTTAAGAGGCAGGTAGGAGTATTTCTTAGTGGAGGGAAAAAGAGGAGAGCTGAGAAAAAAAAAATAAGAAGTTTACCCTCATCACATTTGACTAAACGAAGGAGTGAAATGCACACTCATTTTGGTATGAAAACCTATCTTACAGTATAAGAAAATGGGGGAGAAGGAGATATTGCAAGGGGGGGGGATGATGGAAGGGAGGGCAAAGGGAGGAGGGAGCAATTTGAAGTCAACACTTGGGGAGGGACAGGATCAAGAGACAGAAGAGAAACAATGAGGGGCAGGTTAGGAGGGATGGTAATCCAGTTAGTCTTACACAACACGACTATCAGGGAGGTCATTTGCAAAACTACACAGATAGGGCCTATATTGAATTCCCTGCCGTCCCAAAGGGAATGGGTGGGGAGGGAGGGATGGGGAGAATTTGGAACTCAAAGTTTTAGGAACAACTGTTTAATATTGTTGTTGTAACTAGGAAAGAAGACATATAGTTAATGAGGAATAGAAAGTCATCTGGCCCTACAGGAGAAAAGAGAAGATGGAGACAAGAGAAGGGAGGGATGACAGAAGAGAGGGCAGATTGGAGATAGGGAAAATTAGATTGCTTGGGGTATTGGGGTGGGGGGAGGGGATAAAAGGGGAGAAAATTTGGAACCCAAAAATTTGTGAAAATGAATGTAAAAAAATTAAATAAAAAAAAAACAAAACAAAACAATAGGAACAACAAAAAAGCCAGCTCTGGCCTTCTACATTCTGGGCTGGGTGGAGTACTTTCAGGTTCTTAGCCAATGAATCGTTCACTTGGAGATATCTCCTAAGTCAGTGGGAACTCTGGGTATTACAGATGTACAAAAAAGCATATTGGAGAAATACAAAAATATGGAGAATTCATCTAGTTTGAGGACACAGGGTAAGGGCAAGTGCAAACATTTGCTCATGGAAAAGGAACTTACAGTGGAGACCTGGAGATAATCGCCATTCTTGCTCTGGGTAAGGTTGGCCAGCCGGGACACCCAACCAAACTGCTGGTTCAGTTGGTTGAGGAGGGAGGAGGTGTTGAGCATCTTCAGCTGGTACATCTGGAGGAGGTCTTCATACTCTCTGTCAAATTTTTCTACTATCCGAAGAGCATCTTCATACTTTTCCCTCAGCTGACTCTGGTTTGGGTCTGTGTCAGAGCAGTCTTTCCACAATGAAGAGAAAGGTAGAGAATGGAGGCATGAGGTGACTAGATAAGAATGGAAACTTGGGCCTCCACTGAACTAGAGGCCAGTCTGGGGTATTCAGGTTACGCTGGATGATAGAGTGGCAAGAGCATTGGATTTCAAAAGACCAAAGGTCAAGCTCTGATCTTGACATTTATTCATTATAGAACTTTAGGCAAATCAATGAACCTCTCAGTCTCCTTTTCTTCATTTGTAAAATGATAATACCCAGATTGCCTACCTCACAGGGTTCTTGCATGGAAAGCACTTTGTAAGCTGTACTCATGTAAATGGGAACTATTATTGCCTATTTTTATTACTACTCTATTTACTACTTCAGCAGCTAGGTGGTCCAGTAGATAGAGAATGGGGGTTGGAATCAGAAAAACTCCTATTCTTGAATTTAAATCTGGCTTCAGATATTTACTAGCTCTATGACCCTGTGCAAGTCACTTAACTTTGCCTCAGTTTCCTCAGCTGTAAAATGAGCTGGAGAAGGAAACAACAAACCACTCCAGTGCCCTTGCAAAGAAAACCTCAAATGGGGTCATGAAAAATCAGACTCAACAACAAAGAGCGACAAATCACTTTTTATTGAAAAGTCCCTGAAATAGCCTGAAAACTGGCTGTTCTCTGTCGTCTCTTGAGTTTACACAAGTGGCCCTGGGGTTTTTTCCCACACTTTATCTTTGGGCATCAGAATCAGGGCTCAGCTTTCCTACTTAGATTAGCCATAGGCTTGTCCTTCAGAGTCAATACAGCAGCAAAAAGCATCCAGCATATTCTGTTCTTTCACTCATCAGTCGATGTCCTTTGTCTATTCCCCTTTGATGAGTAACAAAATATGCCAAGAGAGTGATAAGAAGGATATGGATTTCCAGCGCTCTGCTACCAGTGAATGCAGGGAGAAAATCACCATAAAACTCTGTTTTATGAGGGCGCCATTTTGTTCCATGGTGTCTTGAACTGCTCAGAACAATAAAACCCTTTGGGTCTTTTTATGAAGCCTCTGGCAAGAAACTAGGTTTAAAAAAATGTTTTCCAAATCCTGTTGGGAGTTTTTGTTTTGATGGAGAAAGGAAATGAAGCAAACTCTGGGTAGTTGAGAATGCTGCCAAGAGCAGGGGACGATTCCCCTCATAAAGAGGTAGCTCTTTATACTGAAAAGGAGCTAAAGAGATATTTTTTAAAAAATCACCAAGGCAACAAAGAGCTATGCTAAAGAAAGAAATTAATACCACCTTTTAGATAATACACAACATTGTTTACCCCTAAAGCACCACGTTGTTATTATTGTCCAGTCATTTCAGTCATGTCTTACTCTCTGTGACCCCATTCGGGGTTTTCTCGGCAAAGGTACTGGAGTGGTTTGCCTTTTTCTCCTTCAGCTCATTTTACATATGAGGAAACTGAGATAAACAGGAAGACAAGTGACTTGCCCAGGGTCACAGAGGTAGTAAGTATCTCATGCTGCATTTGAACTCAGGTCCTCCTGACTCCAGGGCGGGTGTTCTATTCACTGCACCACCTGGCTGCTCTTAAAAAACAAACCAACAAACCAAAAAATCCATACATGTGAAAAATGAAATGCTTTCCTTAAAGCAATAGTTTAATTACTTAGAGATCGAAAACAGTTGAGTTAGTTGGCAAAGACCTTTGCCTGGGTGTTTATATGTCTTTAAATCTTACTCAAACATATATCCCTTTCTTATATTTCAGTTCTACCAGGAGTTGTAATTTCAACAGTGTAGGGACTTCTCCCACCCATGAGGACTACAATCTCTTCACATCTTTGAAGACTCCCTGTAAAAACAGAAAGACTAAAGACCTCTCACTGGATGGTTTTCATGAGTTATGGTCAAAAAAAAAAATTCACTACCCAGTGGCCAACCTTTTTCTGGCAATGAGCCACTTCAGAATGAATTAAGTTGGTCCTTTAACAGCAGATGTAGTTCATTCCTGGGTCCACACGCAAACCTTTCCAGCAACCTCAAGGCTCTCACCACCCTTCCTCCCCTCCCCATTCACCTCATGCCAGCTACTAGAATTGCAGGTGTGAAACCTGTTACAATAGGGCTAATTGTGCAGAATCTAAACCAGTGAAGCCATATGTCAGTCACTGAACTGAGAGAGCCTGGAAAAGCCTTGGGCACCACTAAAAAGACTACTGTTTCAGGATTATTCACACAATGGGAAGAGGAAGAAAGGCAGGTTTCTAGATGCCTGGTGGACTTTACAGCACTCATGAAAAGAAAAATATTTCTTTTGCCTTTACAAAGAAAACAGTGGTAAAGTACTGAGATGTTATTTAAAGTGGCATTCTGACCCTGGAAGCCAGTGGTTGTCAAACCTTCTTATTATTGACCTAAGCTTTCAGCATCTGGAAAGGAGAAAGAAAAATAGAACATGCTCTCCATCCTTACCTCATAGAATCTCAAACTTTGATTTGGATCCCATACCAAGACCACCCCTCTCTTTTGACTCCTCTCTATTTACCATTAAAAGAAACCCTGTTTTCCAGAGCTATGGTCCAGCAAGCAAGGTGTGCCCTGAGCTCACCTTTGCGCTCAACCTCTGGATGATCTCAGCCCCAGAAAAGTCACAGAATTGTTTCACACTATCACCAGGTGGTCCCTGAGCTTGGACACTCAGAAGCAGTACCCATGTTCTGGTCATGGTCCTGCTAGGAATCAAACTTGTCTCATCGTTGTATTAGCCCTCACTGTCAGGGCTACAGCTCACTAAAGTGGGTCTCCTACAAGAGATCCTCTCAATTTACAAATAAGGAGACCAAGGCCCAGTTAGGTGAAGTGACTTGTCCAAGATCATACAGGAAATAAATGACTGAATTGGGATTTGGACTTACGTCTTCTGGTTCTAAATTCAGTGCTCCTTCCATGGTACTACCGACCCAGTGAATAAAGGGACACATATGCTCTTTGGGCAGTTTGTAAAGAGTAATTAAGAATAATGTTGTACAGATGAAAAATATTTTTCCCATGCTTCCTTACCTACTGACAAAATCTCCCGGCACTTCTCACATTGATCCTTCATCTTCAAGCATCCTGCTGAGTTGCGACGGATTTCCCGGCATACCATGCGGTCGTTGGTGCCATTTTCTAGGGACAAAGGAAGAAGAAAATTGCATCTTCTCATGGTTCAACTGTTAGCCAACCATCAGAGGAAAGAGTATTCCTATGGTCCATATACATCTCTTTCTCCTCAGAAAACACATTTCTTGATTCCTGTGTTTCTTCCTTACTTCCCGCCTCTCTAACCCTTAATGTTTATGTACAACTATGGAGAATGAATTTGTATAGGATGAAACAAAATTAGTAACTAACACATCATTCTCCTATGGTAGAAACAAGATCATAAAGCTTGAAGGAACCTTAGAAATCATTAAGGAACATACTCAAATACAGAGGTTACTTTCTCTTCATTCATTTAATTTATTCATATCCACTGATGTTGGACTGGACTGCCTTGGAGGATGGTCAAAAACTCAATAAGGGAAAGGAATCAATTCAGTTCCTTATTAAGGACCTACTATGTGACAGGCACTGTGCTGTGTGCTGCGGATACAAAAACAAAAAACAAATAATCCCTGCTTCAAAGGTGTTTCCATTCGTTGATAACCAGCAAAGTGGTAACCAGTATAGAACCCCAACGTTCCCTCCCCTTTCACCTTCCCACTCCAGAAAAGGGGAGCCACCATAGTTAAGTCGGAGAAGGAGACAGGAAATCTGTCTAATTGTCAAGGTCCAGAAGAAAATCAAAGGCTTTGGTACTGGGAAACTAGAACAGGGTTACGTGGGCAAAGGAAGCTATGGATGGCCACAATGATGGCTGCCCATAGCCCCAGTCTGCTATTTCCTATCTGTGTGTCACTGAGCAGGGCACTTAATTATTTCATTTTCTCAGCTTTAAAATAAGGGGGTTAAAGTGGGAGGCCTCAGATGCCTTAAATCGATGATCCTATGAACTTATCTATTTAGCCCTGCTGGGATTTATAATAGGAATGGTTTGAAGGAAAGGTACGATGCATCAAAAACTACCACAGTTCTTGTTAGCCTCCCCCCAGACACCTAAGTAATCCTGGCAGCAGCCACAGCCACAGCTTCCATTCCAAGCCTCACATACTCCTGCCCTTCTTGACAATGACACTTTCCTGCCACACACTGGAAAATTCTCTCTCAAGGCAGAGCTCTACCAAACACTTCACCCTGACCAAATTTATTGTGTTTAAAAAATATAGACTCTTGGGCCTCTAACAAGTGAGGAGTAGTCTTCGGCACAAAACAGAAAAAAAATAAAAGACTATAGATTTAGCATAGGTTCCCAAAATGGGAAATACCACTCCCTGGAGGGTGCTGGAAAGATTGGGAGGAAGGGGAGTGGGGGCGGTAGTAGCCTCAGATGCAACTGGGGGGGCACTGAATAAAAATAAGGGATCAGTGGAAGCATAACGAAAGAAGAGAAGAAAATTTTGAAAAAGCATTTGGACATGTTTTGCCTGTTGTGTAACGGAGTTTGAGTCATAGTGATTACATTATTTTCCAGATAAACACATAAAATGCAAGTTATAATCAATCAGTGGTCAAGTCAGCCAATAGGTCTTAGGAAGCAAGTGGTAGCAGGCAAACTTTGCATGTTGTCAAGAAGTCTAGCATGAATCAGCAGGAAAATGTGCATGTAATGATTTTTATATGGTATGATACTATATGGTTATATGAAACAATATTGCATCATCAAAATTAAATGCTGGGAGAAAACCCACAAATTTACAATTAATTATTCAATTTAAGATGCAACATTTAAAAAAATTTATATATTCTTTGAAATGATGCAAATTTCTAAAAGAAATCCTGAAAGAGTTAAAGAAAGTAGCTTTCCAGGGGAGTGTAATTTTTTTTAAAGGGGGCAGTAGGTCAAATAAGTTTGGGAACCTTTGATTTAGAGCTAGAGGGGACCTTAGGGGTCATTTTACATTCTCATTTTACAGATGAAGAAACTGAGGTCCCTATAGGTTATGTGACTTGCCCAAAGTCACATGAGTGACTGAAGCAATATTTGAGGCTATGTCCTCTGACTCCAAATCCAGTGTTCTCTTTCTCTGTAGTGGAATTCATTTTAGCTTAACCCTAACACATGCCTTCAGCACAAAAACATGTAGAAAGTCTCAGTTTTTTGCTTCTGACCTTGTTATAGACCTAAGTTTCAGGGGTAAAAAAAATTATTCTGAACTTAAGCACACAAACATGAAAGAAGAGCAATTTCCACACAGCAGAAGACAGACAGGATTCTTGTTGTATCTATTTGTGCAGAAAATTTTTCCCCAATTAGAGTATAATCTCCTTGGTTTTTGCGTTTTCTTTGTAGCTGTAGTGTTCATTACAATGTCTGGCACACAGAAGGCGCCTAATAAATGCTTGCTGATTGACCAATCCTAGCTCCCTAATCTATCATAAGAACAAGATGATCTCATTTGTTTTGAATATGTAGACATGTGGGGTTTAGGCACAAGGCACTCTAAGTTCCTGGGAAGATGTTAGGAGCAGGAAAGGAGAGGAGAAGGGAAGGAAGAAGAGAGAATTAACCTAATCTAAGAAAGAAGAAGGAGTGAATAGTTCCAATTTATTGAGTACTTACCTGAAGAGTGATAGGAGCTGAAATTCCAGTGTTTTTCCCTTTCCATAGCCCTGTGGGCACTTTCCATAATCCTCTGGGACATTTCAAAGAGTGGCTGGAAGAGGTGATGGAAACCTACTGGATGCTGAGAGAAGAATGATGGAATGTCTCGGACCACCCTCTGCTTTTGGAAAAACCAAGGTCTGAAAACAGGCCTTGGAGAGTCATCGAATACCCCTCTAAAGGGGCTGATGAAGAAAGGATGTGTGTTCTCAGGGAACAGGGGGCTGCCCTGGAATAACTCATCAAGGTTGCGTTGAACCAAACTGTAATTCTCTTCCAGGTTCATCAGCCTCTGGTTTTGCTCCTGATCGTCTCTTAATAGGGTATCCATGCGGTCCCCATTTATCCAGATGGAGAAAGGTGAGGACTGGTTCAGGAACTCCTCTAACTGGAAAAGCAAAGAAAGGAATACCTGAGTGCCAATCTCCCCTGCCTTCTTTACTCTTTGTGTTGGGAAGCTGAGCCCAACTCGGGGTGTAGGTATTTCTATAGACCAAGGGTCAACAGGGATGACAGCTAAAGGTATCATTTTAGGGAAGGATTTTTCTTGGTTTGTTTTAAAAATATAAAGGAATTTGAGTGGGATTCTAGTTAAAAGTATTTTTTAAAACATCTCCTCCCACCACCCACTCTAAAATGCCTTAAGTACCAGGTTTATACTGGATTTTAAGGGGCTTGTGTTTCTTAGAACCAATAAGATTTACATGCTCAAGTATTTTAGTTTATTTCCATTTACTAAAACCCCATCATGTCCATACATTCCCTCATCTATAGTATTGATAAGCCTTGCTCCTGGGATGACTTATCCAGCCTGACTGTCCCTTTCACACAATGGGAAACTCTATCTGAATGTCAATCACTCTTCAAAATCAGACATAATGAGGAAAGGTTAAAAAGTCCTCATTTCAGGGGAGGGAAACAGCTATTTTTATCTGAGTGATTGTCTTTCTTGGAGCTCACATAGGACTTTTCCTCAATTTTGTTGTCCTTTCAGTAGTTATCTGACTCGTCTTGACTCCTTTTGGGGTCTTCTTAGCAGACATACCGGAGTGGGTTGCCATTTCCTTCTCTAGGTCATTTTGCATATGAGGAAATGGAGGCAAATAGAATTAAGTGCTTTGATCAAGGTCACACAGCTAGTAAGTATCTGAAGACAGATTTAATTCAAGGAGAAGAATATTCCTGACTCTAGGCCCCAGACTCTATCCCTTATACCACCTCTCTGCCCTCTATAGTCTAATGCAATGTATCAGAGTTGTCTGTATCTTGTGTTGTTCTCAAAGCCTGCTGAATTTTAAGTTCCATGAGGGCAAGGGCCATGGATTATCTAAATATTTGCTGACATGTTCAGCAAGGCAGATTCCACAGATCTCTACGTTAACCCAATCAACTGTTGGTTGAGAAGAGGCTAGACCATTGTTCTCCATTCCCTAGTCAAAAATAAGCAAATACAGGAAAACTGAGAACAGGCAAACTTTTCAGGTGAGGGAAAGGAGGAAGAAAACTGTCGTCTAGAAGTACCCTTCATATAACCCTCACCGCCCAAAGACTGGATACTCATCACCAATTCTGAAAAGGCAGTTGCCCCCACCCCCATCATTCATTTCAGTTTAGATTTTTTGGGGGGGACAGGAAAAGAGAAGAAGAAAAGGGGTTCCATGTAGCTTTAAGGTAAAAGGGTTATTTTTTGTAATGTGCAAATCCTTGCTGTAGGTGGGTGTTTTTGTTTTCTGGTGGGTTTTTTATTTTTGAAGCACTATCTATCTTAGCTTCCTTTCAGCTTTAAGGTCTCTAAGTCCTATAGACTTCCAATTTAGATTATAGGGAGGAAAGATGGGGAATCCCTGGCCTAAACCTAAAGTGCTTTTTGGGGTTTTTTTTGGTACTCAGGAAATACCCTGTCTGCTTGGGGTTGGCTCACCAAAGAAGCAACGGTCTGTGAGCATTCCTTCCAACACTGCAGGCAAAAGTTCATCCCATAAATCTGCCATAGGGCAACCAGCCAACCATGCTAGGGACCCCTCTCCTATTCTCTTGACACTAACAATTTCACTGAAGCACATGGGCTGTCCATTTATTAGCTCACGCCCTTGCCGAATGACCAGCCCATCTTTATCCCCCCAGTCATATATTTCTCTGTGCTTAGCATATAGAAGGAAAGGTCTTCTTGCTCTTTGCCTTGAATATAGCCAAGTGGATAATAAGTAGAGTGATAGAAGTGGCTACAAAAATAATTTTGGTAGGAAAGGCAAAGATATGGAAGCAGCCCTCTCAATAGTCTGGAAATCTTAGGTCTAAGGTTGGGGTTAATTAGGAGAATTAGCATCCTAGAAGCTTAGAGTGCTGTTATGACCATATCACCTAGGTGGACTGTGATGTCACCAGGCCCTTCTGCTCTTGCTTTATTTCTAGCCTGGGTTTTACCACTCCTGGAAAGAAGAATTTTCAGCCCTCATTAGTTTGGGCTACCTACCAACTATTGGCCTGAGACTTTGGTCAACTCATGAAGTCCACAGTCATCATTTCTCAGTGGTTCATGGCTACCGCTACCTTAACAGGTCCCCTTCCTTAATTCCCTATGAGATAAAGGAGGAGGCTAATGTTTTCTTACCTAGCAACCCTGTGAGATAAAGGAAAAAAAAGCTGTTTCCTTACCTGGCGGCCCACAAGACCTGAGCCACTCCTGCAAACCTTTGTGTAGAACTTCATGCAGGTTTGTTTCAAGCAAGGCTTGCATTCCTCCCACAGGGCTAGCATGGTGTCGTTGCACACTTCAGGCTTCTCAACCATCTGCTTCTCTAGGTTCTTGGCCTCTCTGATGGCTTCCTAAAGGTGGAACAAAGTGATAACAACCAGTCACCCACAAAACCATTGCATGCTGGATGCCTCAGGCTTGTTCCTGACATGGGAGTTTGCTCACCACCATCCTTCATCCCCAAACCTCTACTTTTCTGTCCACAGAAGAGCTTATGTGGTTCCTTCCCGATGGCTTTCCTTGGGGGAGTGCCAAGGTGGAATGTGCATTTGCTCCCACCCTGCCCTGCTCCATATGCCCCAACTACAAGGGATATTCAAGCATCTAGAATTTTTTTTTTGTTTTGGTATCACCACAAGTATCTAGAAGCAACTCTTTCAACTCCCAAGGAAAGTCAATTATCATTTCAGATAGTAGAGTCCCTCCAGACCATGCTCTGAGAGCCCAGAGCATCTCCATTCCTTTATGGTAAACCTGAACAGGCCCAAGGGAATGACAGCTCCCAAGAATATATACTTTCACGACCCCTGAACAGACACCCAGGTCAAGGCTTCCCTTGCCCATCCTCTTAGAGCATTTTTTGCACTGGAAGACAAGGAGAAGATAACCAAAATTCCTCCACAGATCACTAGGAAATGTCAGGAGTGTTCTGGACACTGCAAACTATATACTGTCCTTGGCACTTTGGTAGAAAGCCTAGAAAAGACATCTATGGATCCCCAAGATCATTCCATGATGAGTTTATGTTCCTAGGATGATTTCAGCCAGCCAGGAAGGTTCAAGTGAATGGGTCCCTTATGGATACCACTCAGAATGAGAGTGTCCATTTGGGTCCACGCCATATAAATTAGCACTCCTTCAGCCAAGGTCACCCTTCAGTTTCAAAAAGCTTCAGGGGATATGTCAGAGTCTCTACAGTGGCAGCCAAGCCCACTTGGCTTCCAACCATCCCATCTAGAAGCAGTCATGTCACAGTAACTATAAAGAGGTCTCTTTTGTGGTAGTGACCTTAGCAGCTCCCTGCAAAGGGCATAAAAGAAATCTAGCAGGGACTTGTCCTTTCCTAGATTTGGCAAATGTGTCAAAGAATTACATTACAATAATAACTAATATTTATATAGCACATAAGCACTTTACAACTATTTCCTCATTTGATCCTCACACCAACCCTGGGAGCTTGGTACTATTATGATCTCTATTTCACAAATGAGGAAACTGAGGCAAAAAGAGATTAAATGATTTGCCCAGGCTCACACTAGCACTAGTAAGTGTCTGAGGTCATATCTGAACTCAGATCATCCAGTCTGCAGGCCCAGTGCTCTATGCACTACTCCACTTGGCTGCACAGAAGTACCTCTGAACAGGGAAAGTACAATTAAGTAGGTATTTGAGTCAAGGTACTCTATCCCAGCTGGTGACCTAGCTTATGTTAGTATGAGTGTTTCCTTCCAGGATGCCTAGGAAAGTACAAGTCCCTGCTAGGCTTCTGTTAGTCTATGTATGTCTCCTGGAGGGGGCAGCTAAAATGTAAGAGTGCCTAAAGATGCTCAAGTTGCCAGGACAGTGACAGGTGATGAGATCTCTGGGCAGACTAATAACTAAAACTGTAGCCACAAGGCCCTATTTAACAGGATGGGGTGCTCTTGGGAAACGGAAAGGATACTCACAGTGGTAGCCTGCCCTTTGGAACACTCATTCCCCAACCTACACCTCATTTAGCCTCCAAGGGTGAAGTAGAGGGAGGGAATGATAAAATATTAAACATCTTTTTATGAGACTGGATGGCCTAGAGGACCTAGCTAAAGCCTTGGAACTAGAAGTGCTAAGTTCAAATCATGGCTCTGTCAGTATCTCTGTGTAGTACAAGAGAATTACTATCCTCTCATTTACCCCATTAGCAAAATGGGCCTCACAAAATGTCACATCTAATAATGCCTCATGTGATCAGCTTGCAAAGTTACCCATGCTAATGTGACACCAACAAGCCACAATGCCAGGAACTGATAAGAAAAATTTACTGGGGAGAGTCCAAAACTCATTTCTATTTGAATCCCATCCGATGGCTTTTAGGAGAGTCAGCAAATGAAAAAGGAAAGGGACCTCTGGAATCTTGACTACCAATCCACCATTGGCTCTGGCATTCCAGGCTTGTCTCTTAATTAAGAATCTTCGCTAAACTGTAAGTTTCAAGAAGGCAGAGACTACATTTCATGTTTTCATCCTCATTTCCACCCATGCTCTGTCCAGTTTCGTGTGTTATGCATGTTAGAAACCAATAAATATTTGCTGAAAAAAAAATCAATGAAAGATGGTGAAGATAGGAGAAAGGTCTAGAATGGCAATTTGGAAATAACCTCTGGACTAGGATCTGCACCACAAACTAGAATCCAAAAGCCTTGACAAATACTCTTTGGTAATCCCAACAGGCCTCAAAACAAACAGACCTTCCCCGTGACTCACCGCTTACTCAACTACTTCATTTTTAAAGAAAAATAATAACAACCAAAAACTCTTAAGAAACAAAACAAAACAAAAAACCCCCAAAAGAGCTACTTAAAACACTCTCCAAGGAGAATTAGAGACTGTCGTAGCAATCTAACCAAGAAAATCACAGTTCTGGCTCAGTCTCCAATGAAGGCAAGATTACTCTTCCTTCATCAGAGAGGAGTCCCCCAGGGGCACTGGGGTATGGCGCCGTCCATTCTCACCTCCTTCTGTTTCTTGGTTTCTTCTAGGTTGTCAAGAAGCATTCTGCGGTCCTTTCCTGTCTTGTCCATTAGGTTTTTCATCTGTTTTACGCCATTGAGAGCATTTTCAAATTCGTTACCAATGTATTTACTCCCCTGGGCAGACATGTCTGCAACAGAAGGAAAGACTGAATCTGAGGGACAGTCACAGAATGTTAGCATTGGTGGGACCCCCAGAGACCATCTGGTCCAAGCCCCTGCAGCCTGGTCCTGGCCATCCCCCCACCCCATCTTCAGCACCAGGACATAAACTGCCCCCACCTTCATTTCACAAATGCGTCAATGGAAGCCTGAAATGGGAGTCTGGAACCCACAGCTCATAGTCAGTATATACAAAAAGGGAATCTAGAGTGGAGAAAGCCTAAACCTAAATTCTAGGCTTGGTTCCGGGTTTGGAAAGGTGTGGCTAATCCACTAGTGATAAAGTGAGAAAATGTGTCTCCTGTTTGTGGTGATTCAGTGTTGTGGGAGATAGCCAGATTTCTTCATTTGCCACTCAGGCCATTAAATCCACCCAGCTTCTTGGGTGCTGAAGTTGGTATGCATGCATTCGTTCATTCTTTCATTCATTCAACAAGCTTTTATTAAACATCTAGGTGGTACAATGGATAGAGTGCCAGGACTAGAGCCAGGAAGAATCATCTTCATGAGTTCAAATCTGGCTTCAGACATTTACTAATTGTGTGACCCCGGGCAGTCACTTAACTGTTTGCCTCAGTTCATCATCTGTAAAATGAACTAGAGAAGGAAATTCTGAGGCAAATAAAAACCAATCAATAACAAATGCTCCTGGCAATGGGGAATACAAAAAGGGAATGGAAACCATTCCTGCCCTCAAGAAATCCTATATTCTACTGGAAGAAAAAAACATATGGAAATATGTTAAGCACTTATATAAGTGGCAAAGAATGTAAATAAATATAAAATACATACAAAGTAAATACAAAGGCATTATAGGAGAACAGAGGTAACAAGTGTTAAGGTGACTCTAGAGGGATATTATATAGGAGGTGGAATTTTTGAACTGAGCCTTAGGGAAAAAAAACAAAAGCCCATTTAAGATTTTAAGGAAGCTGAGGAAAAGAGGGAATGCATTCCAAGAAGGGGGAACAGCCTGTGCAAAGGCATGAAGGCAAGAGATGGAATACCTTGTACAAGACACAGCAAGTAGTCATTTCCTTTTTGGGTGTAAAGGGTTGAGTAGAGGTAATTTTTATTAGGATGCAGAAAAACCACTTTCTAGCCCTGTTTAAAACTGCCAGTAAGCGCACGTTAGAAGTGTTGTGGGCGCTGGCGCTCCTGTTAAACACATTCAGGGGAGATGTTTTATTTCTGTTGACTCTCAGAGCGTTAAAGAAAAGCAGCCCCTCCATAGGTCATTTTCACTGTTCTCTAGCTCTTGGAGTTGGCTGAAGAGGGGACTAGGTGTCTCGGAGTCAGGCAGACACCAGGAGGAGAAGGTGGAACAGTTCAGAGAAGCAACTCTGGACGTCTCTCTGTCCATCCTTTCCTCCCCTCTCTGGGGGTGGTTGCTGTTCAGTCATTCAATCAGGTCCAATTCTTCATGAACCCACGGGTTTATCTGTGGGACTTCCTTGGCAAATATATTGGAGTGCTTGCCATTTCCTTCTCCAGTGTGTCCCCAGTGGGGTGGTTGTAACTATGTTGTTTCAATCATGTCTGACTCTTCATGACCCCATTTGGGGTTTTCTTGACAAAGATACGGGAGTGGTTTGCCTATTTCTTCTCTAGCTCATTTTACAGATGAGGAAACTGAGGCAAAGAAGTTAAGTGACTTGCCCAGGGTCACACAGCTAGTAAGTGTCTGAGGCCAGATTTGAACTCAGGAAGATGTCTTCCTGATTCCAGGCCTGGTATTCTATGTACCACCCCACCTAGCTGCCCAGCTTGAGGTTGTGTACCTACAAATACTGGATGGATAGATATGCACTCTTTTTTTCCACATAATCAGAAAAGATCCAGCAACTGTTTGTGACAAGAAAATTGTTCCAAAGTGAGATGAAGGCAATTTAAGGCCCTTCCTGGGACTTACAGGAAGCAATTACAAGACTCAGAAGGTAGCTGTTAAAGAAGCTGGTGGGGAAGGCTATATGCAGGCTCTGATGAAAGCCCCTCCTTGGACTTGGTGCCAACTTTTGGTCTGCTCAGTGTTCTTTTGGGTTTACTTTCAGGTTTTGAAATTCACCCAAGGTCACTGAGATTGATGAATAAGTGACTTCTGCAGAAGGGCGTTGGTCCTGTTCCCCGAAAGCCCCGGGATCCAGCAGCATGGTAGAAGCAGCTGAACGAGCTCAAGAGTGCTTCTGTTTTTAGCATAAGCATTGGTGCCTCACAAATCCGTAGCTACAGATCAGGGCTGGGTTTATTGTTTTGACTGTTTAGACATAAGAAAGTCTTAATTAAATAAAAGTGCGTGTGTTGCTGCTATTATTGGGGTTATCTTGGCAAAGATCCTAAGTGGTTTGCTGCTTCCTTCTCTAACTCACTTTACAGATGAGGAAACTAAACAAGATTAAGTGACTTGTCCAGGGTCACACAGCTAGTAAGTGTCTGAGGCCAGATTTGAACTCGGAAAGATGAGTCTTCTTGACTCCAGGCCTGGCACTCTATCCACCATGCCACCCATACTCCTCTCCTCTGTCTGTCCAGAGTCCAATTATTAAACATTTACCAGCACACTCCTGTATTGCCCTATTTTGCTTGAGCTCCACAGGACTGCTGAAAAAGGCTTAGAGAATGAAATTATCACTAAAGACTAAAGAACTAGTGACTCAGACAGCAAGGTGACTCAGGAGATAAAAGTGCTGAACCTTGAGTCAGAGAGAAGTGACTCTAAATCCTCAAACCATTACTAGCTTTGTGACCTTGGACAAGTCATTTAACCTCTATTTCTTCACCTGTAAAATTGGGATATAATAGCATATACCTCCCAGAGTTATGAAGGATCAAATGAGATAAAAACACTCCTCTTCATGAGTTCAAATCTAGCCTCAGACACTTATAACTTGGCACATGATACACCGGCACATAATAGGCACTACATAAAATATTAGCTATTAATGATAACTGGCAATCATATTGAGTTTCGAGGTTTGCAAAATATTTTGTGTACATTATCTCATTTGAGCCTTCCAACATCCCTGCTTAGACCCCAACCACATCATGTGGTTAATAGAACCATATCACTGCTCCACCATATCAAAAATATATTCAATTCCCTTGATAGTAGAAGAGGTTTAGACTAGCCCTGTGTCATCTCTCTAATGTGCAATCCCTCAAGAATTAAATGTTTTTTTTCTCCCACACAGCTGACATCTGCATGCTGAGCAGCAACCCCTCTATAGACAATAGCACCCTTGTTCTCAAACCACCTTTCTGATCAAGGACTGCCATTACTCAATTTAGGTCATGTTTCTCTATGATGAGCAGACACATATGGAGGCAGCTGTGATGGGGAGTCCTCTGGCTTTGGCATCTGAGGATCTGGATTTGAATCTCAGCTCTGCTACTGAAGACTTGGGCAAATCCTCTACCTTCCCTGGGCCTCATTTGGCTTCTGAGATCCCCTTAGTTGTAAATTGGGGATCATATGATTTGTCCCTTCCAGTTCCAAAGCCTACAATTCTGTGATTTGTTGAACCCCACTGGCATTCAACATCCCCTTAAGGTTACAAGAAATATAAGACTTGGTCCCTACTCCAAAGGTAATGATCTGACTGAGAATATGATATTAATACACATAAGACAACCAGAGAATAATACAAATGAGTATGTAACTGAAGGTTAAATAGACTATATGTTAAAGGAATTCAGATATAAGCTACTGAACAGTAGTCGAGGAGCCTTTCTGGTAGAAGTGGTGGTCCTTTTTGAGAACAACAATAACGATGGTAGGCTAGGCTTTTGAGGGGCAGCTAAGCGGGCCAGTGGATAGAGTGCCAGGCCTGGAGTCAGGAAGACCTATCTTTGTAAGTTCAAATATAGCCTCATACACTTGCTAGCTGAGTGACCCTGCCCCAGTCACTTAACCCTGTTTGCCTCAGTTTCCTCATCTGCAAAATGAGCTGCAGAAGGAGAAGGCAAGCCACTCCAGAATCTTTGCCAAGAAAACAGCAAATGGGGTCATGAAAAGTTGGTCACAGCTGAACCACAACAAAAAGGCATTGGAGAGGTAGAAAGCAATGAGAACCATCCAAGTTGAGGAACAAAACTGAATGTAATTGAACCAGAATGAGCAGGGCAAGCTTGAGGCACAGTAGAAAGACTGGACTGACAGGATGGAATCATGGTAGATAAACTAAGTAGGTAGGGTGGGGTCAGATTAGGGGAGACTTTGAAAACCAAACCGAGGCATTTAGGCTGGTCTCTTAAGAAAAGAGAAGTGAAGGAGTCTGGGAGACACAGGAGGAAATTCATTCCTTTATGCCACAAATGTTTAGGGAGTAGATAACATATACAATGCAAAAGTGCCAGGTGCTGGGGGGAATTCAGAAGATGCATAGGACGCCTCATTGACTAGATTTTTGTACAAACTGTGCCCTATGACTGTAATACACTCCTTCTTTAGTCTTCTTCACTTAGAATATTCCAGGTTTGTCAAGACTTTATCAACACCTAAGCCTTCTCCCCAGCTGCCAGTGCCTCCTTCCATCGCAAAAAAAAAATTATCCTGTGTTTACTTTGTATATTTTTGTATGTGTGTATATATGTGTGTACGTGTATACATATATGTATATATATGTGTATGTCAACCTGTTTATGGTTTTCCCAGGAGTAATGTCATTAAAAAGGGCATTATCATTGGCTTTGCTATTGAACCCTAAGGACCACGAGCCCTTTCCTTCTAACTTGCAGCTGAAATCTTCTCTGGGTGTTGTCTCCCCCATCACAACGTGGGCCTTTCTTATTTTTCTATTTATATGGCTGACACTTTGCATGTAATATGTGCTTTTTCATTCATTCATTCATTCACTCGTTTATGTTTCCCCCTAAAAGAGGTGAGTTCCCTGAGGGCAGGGTCTATTTCATTTTTTGCCTTTATATGCCCAGCACTTGGTAACATGCCTGGAATACTGTAGAGTTACATAAATGATCACTGACTGTTTAATGTTTGTTACGTGTATGTGTGTCTAAACCTTCCTTTCCCTTCCCTTTCCTTCCCTAACTAGACTGTAAATTTCATGAGAGTATCTAATCTTTCCATCTTTCTGAGTGCCTGGAACATTACAGGTATTCATGTGCTCAATCAAATGGGAGAATATCTGAAATGACTTGGCACATAGTAGGAGCTTTATAAATGTTTGTCACTTCTCTCTACCCCATCCTCTCATTAGGGATCTTTTGGGATCCCTGATCTCCTCCACCCTTCCCCTCATGCACCATCCTCTGCCTGAGCGCTTCCTGGCCTTCTCCTTGCCATAGCCAGCCTTCCTCCCTCAGGTTCCCTTGTAGATATCCGTATTGTATCTACTTATATCTGCGCATGTGGCCTCTCCCATTGGCATGTAAGCTCTTTGGAGACTGGGACTGTTTGACTTTGTGTCCCCAGCACCCAATCCATGGCTGTGCACATAGTAGGCAGGTAATAACTGCTTGTTGATGAATTGAGTCATACCGAAAACCCAATCCTTAAAACAGTTTAAAATCTATAGAGAACTAGGACAGCATTACTAACTTACCCTGGAGGTCATTGGGAGAAACCAGTGCCTCTCCTCTCTTCCAGCTCAGTGAGAGCCCAAGGAGCAGAAGTAGCAAGAGGGACTTCATTTTCCTTTGGTTTTTGGTTCCAGAATCTTAAGGCAAGGAGGCTGTATGAAGAAAAAAGAGGAGATGTAACCGTGGAGATAGAGCTTGCCGGCCACCACGGCTCAGCGGGCTGCCTTCCGGAGGCTGCTTAGGGCATTCCAATTCAAGTTTATAGGCACAGAATGCTGACAGACTCAGTGTCGGAGGCAGTCTCTCCTCCACACTGGGTTCCAGTTACCCGAGTAATAAAATAAAGTAGAGGTCTTGGCCATCCCCAGTGAAGCCAGAAGATGGCCTAGAGAGGAGGAGATGAAAACATTATTCTTGGGCCAGCTAAGGGAGTGACAGGAGCACATCTCTGGAAGGCTTTCTGAGGATTAGAAGGTCAATCTGCGGGTAATGAAGAAACTTTATTTAAACAGAACAAAACAAATGAACAAAACCCTCTATTATGCACATGATGTGAACAGATCATCTTGAAAATATTCCTCTAACTGGGAACTTTTTGTTTTTAATAACAATAGCATGTATAGAATGCTTTTAAGGTTTGCAAAGTGCTTTACAAAGGTTACATCTGATCCTCACAACAGCTCTGAGAGGGAGATGCTATTATTATCCCCATTTCACAGATGAGGACACTGAGGCACAGAGAGATTAAGTGACTTGTTCAGGGTCACACAGTGTCTGAGGCAGAAGGCCAATTTTGTTCTTCCTTGCCATCCATTCACAGTGCCACCTGGCAGCCTCACTTGGTATGAACAGAATTTTTAATATATTTAAAATCTTATCTACTTGGAAGTTCTTTTGAGTTTTTGTGACTATCCTGGCCTTTTTGAGTGCACTTTTTGTGACTACTCTGTTCAAAATAGCATAATAATGTCTAAAATGGAATGAGAGTTGTAACATAACAGAAAGAGCCCCTGCCTAGAAGTTTGGAGATCTGAGCTGGAGTTGGAGGGCTACCACTGACTGTGTGATCCTGGGCAAGTCACTTAGCTTCTCTTGGGTCTTGTCTCCTCATGTATAAAATAAGAATTTGGAGTACATGATTCCTAAGGTTCTTCTCAGGGCTGCTGCCTTGAAGAGACGAGGAAATCCTGAAGGGAAGACAATTTCCCTTCTGGTGTTTTAGGCCCCAACAAAGCCTCCACCGAACAGGATTTGGGAAGTACCACCAGCCTGGTTTTGTTTTTTCTTTAAAGTGAAACTCCTCCCTTCATTAGTCTCCTAGCCAGTATAACCTGCCACAGTGTGACCATAGCCTTGGGGCCAGAAAACCTGGCCCAGGGCCTCCCTCTTATGCAATAGATATTTTCCCAGAAGCTAGGGGAGGTGTTACACAAGACCTGAAAACCCCCCTGCCAACTGAAGGCCACCAATTTCCCATAACACATTCGGGGGAGGTGGGGTCCCTTTTTCCTAGAATTGGCCATTGTCTATCCATCAAAAGGGAGCAGGAAGGTTCTAAGGATTGGGGAAACAAGTGGGTGAACTTGAAGTGGGGGCTGGGCAACATTGGACAAGGGCAAATACCACCTCAAAGATCTCTTTTTGGGTGAATGACCCCCTTCCTAACACAGAAACATTAATGAAAAGGCGCCTCAAAGAAATTGCACAACTAATGAGTTGCCTGAGCTGTCTTTCCAGAATTGGATGGGCAAGGATGGGGCAGGGAACTGGGCCGAAGGGGCACAGAGCCAGGAGTGACCATCTACATGGCTTGCAGCTGGGAACAGCCTGTGATTTTTTTTTTCCAGATACCCCTTCCTATACACACTGTCCAAAATGTTGTGCTAATCTGCTCCGTGAGGCCTGAGGGTTCCTCCTGTAGGGAATCCTGGTAGGATCAGGGATTCAGACCTGGAGGGGGACTTTAGAGACCATGTGGTAGTCCAGTTCCCACAGAGACAGTTGGTGGTTCAGTGGGTAGAGCCCTTGGTCTCAGGAAGACCTGAGGATAAATGCAGCCTCAAATACTTAGTAGCTGTGTGACACAGGACAAACCACTTAATCTCTGTCTCCCTTAGTTTGCTCATCTATAAAATGGGGATAATAATGATTAGCACCTATCTCCCAGAGTTATGAGTATCAAATGATATGATATTTATACAACATTTAGAATGGTATCTGACATGTAGTAAATGTAGATTCCATTTCATTTTGTAAGGGAAAGAATTGGGACCTAGAGAGGCAAGGAGACTTAATCAAGGTCCCATAGGTAACAAGAAATAAACAGGATGCAAATTCAGGCCATCTGAATCAAAATCCAATATTCTTCTACTGTATCTTTATTTCCTAAAGAAAACAAGGGCTTAAGACATAGAAACTGTTATAGTCCAGTGGAAAGAATAATGGATTGGAGTTAGAGGACCTGGGTTTTAATAATAACCACAATAATAAACATTTATATAGTGCTTTATGGGGGCAGATAGGTGGCACAGTGGAGAGTGCCAGGCCTGGAGTCAGGAAGACTTATACTCCTGGTTTCAAATCTGGCCTCAGACACTTACTAGCTACGTGACCTTGGGAAAATCGGCTTAGTTTCCTCAACTGTAAAATGAGCTAGAAAAGGAAATGATAAACCACTCCAGTATCTTTGCCAAGAAAACCCCAAATGGGACCACAGAGAGTCAGATATGATTGAAATGACTCTACAAAAACAAAAATAGTACTTTAGAGTTATATAGTACTTTATAAAGCACTTCAAGAGTACTTTATAAATATTATAAGTGACTGAGGTCAGATTTGAATTCCTGACCTGGAGTCAGGTTCTATCCATTCTGCCCCCAGCTGTCTCAAGCTCTGGCACTTAGTACCTTTGTGATCTTGGGCAAATTGACCTCTCTGGGTCTGAGTTTCCTATGATGCTATGAAATTAACAGTGACTTCAATATATACTACTGTTCTCAGAGCCTGGCTGCCTTCAACTCAAAGCCTACCTTCTGAGAGCCTTTCCCAGTCTTCTATCCCCTCCACACACATCTTTACCCCCTTCCTTCTGAGATTACTTTCCATCTACTTTGTATATGTCTTGTATGTACATCACTGTTTGCATGCTGTTTTCCTCTTTAGAATGTAAGGTCCTTGAGGGAAGGAACTGTTCTTTAGCTTTCTTTGTATCCCAGGACTTAGCATACAGCATATAGCATTTAATAAATATTCCTTGACAGAAGTCCTGGGTGCCTAAGAAAAAAATCCATCTACTTTTAAGTTTTGCATAAGGTTTGGTATTGGGAAAGGGGGTGAGTCGGAGCTCAGCTCTGTGGGCTGCTGAGCTGCGGTATACGTGCATTACTCAGACCCTATTCAAAAATAGCTTGGTCCTCTTTGGGCTAAGCTATCAGTTTCTTCCTTGCTTTCCAAAGCTCTGCCTAAATGTAATTTTATTTGCCTGACCTTGCTCCATATCAATTCCATTTCCCCATCATCTAGTTTGTCAGCTAGCTCCTGCTGGGAAGGAAGTGGGTGCAATACTTCTCAGCTGCTCCCATTGGGTGATCTTCACCCCTCCCCTCCCTTCATCTCCCAGGCACATTGATCTAGTGCTGTATTGCTGAGACCAGATGACTTGAAGTGACCTTGCAGGTATTCTGTTCTCGGTCAGGGCTGGTGTCACACACTCAGATGAGCCTAGAACGTAAGAGCTGGGTGGCATGAAGGGGAAAGAAGGGGAAAGGGAAAGAGAATGACAAAAGGGATGGTCCACACACTGGCTTTCTTTCACCCCCACCACAAAAGAATGATTCCCCCCTTAGAATCAAAACACATGCATAGTTCAAAGGAGAGATGTAATTCATCTCCACTGAAAGTACCCCAAACCCTTATTCTGCAGCACGAAGGGTCTCAGCAAGAAGAGAATTGAGAAGTTCACAGAGAACAGCTAGGCAAATGCAAGGAGGTAAAAGATGGAGGTACAAATGTTAGGAATGATAAAAAGTCAATTTGGCTGCACTAAAGTATGATGTGTGTGTGTGTGTGTGTGTGTGTGTGTGTGTGTGTGTTCAATCAGAGGGGGAAAGGGACAAGGTTATGAAAGACTTTATAAGCCAACGTGAGCAGTTTATATTTGATCCTGGAGGCAACAGGGAGAATGGAAAAGTGAGGGATGGGGGAAAGGGAAGAGGAACAGAAAGAGGTAGATAATTTCAGGCATTCCCAGTTTCCCTACTGAGCCAAACTAAACATTTGAATCAAATGAAGGGGTTTTTTGCCTTTATCAGAAATTCCTTCTTCTCCCCACCTCACCAATCACAATTCAACTCAGTTCAATTCAATAAACATGCAATCAATCAATATTTCTTTAGCTCTTCTTATATGCCAAGCACTGTACCGATAATACTTGCAATTGTTGTAGGTTTTTTTAGACAACATTATAGGACAAACTCCCCCACCCCATCCCAGGTCTCACACATTTGTGGATTTTTAGAGGAAGAAGGAAACTTGGAAGTCACCCTGCCCAGTCCCTCATCACTCAGCCTCTCAGATGGAGAATTTAGAGCAAAGAAGACGCAGGAAATTGGTCTAATCAATACACTGCTGGTCAAGGATCTCTTTTCTTGGATGATTAACTGTAAAGGTTTTGGGGGGGGGGCATCAGAAAAAGGGAAGGATAATTTCAGAGACTTTTAGAAGTCCTGAATGATGTTCAAGGGCTCATAGGGGGTCCAAATTAAATAGTGAACTCCCAAAATTCTGTGGATATGGTTCAAGATGCTAAGAAAAGACCTTAGAATGATCCTAACTTCACCTGGAAGTCTCTACAAGACCGCAAACCATCCTCTAAAATCCTCTGGTTTGGATCAGTAGCCCTGAGTTAGTCCCAGAGTCTTTTAGGATTTGATAATCTGGGCAGGGGGATGCCGAAAGCATGACAGCACCTCAAGCAGTGACAGTCAACATCCAACAAGTTGACTGTGTGTCAGGCAGCACACTGCAGTACTTGGAGTATTGGGGTACAGGCAACACTGAACTAAAGGTCAGAGGATCTGGGTTCAAAACCTTCCTGTCTACTTCCTAGCCATACTGACCTTAGGTAACACTCTACTTCTCTCCAATCTCAGTTTCCTGAGGAAACTGGAAGGATATCATCTAACCTCTACCTTTTCAGGTATTTTGAAGATGAAGTAAGGCAACAGAGAGAAAGGACTTTGAAAACCGTAAAGGAGGTTACAAACATAAGCTATTATTCTTAACATTTCTGAGATCAAGTAATAAATAACCCTTATATTGAAAAAGAAGAGGAAGAGAGTTGAAGCAAGCTACTCAGGATCTCAGGCTGCTGCGTAGCCCTAGGTGACAAAGTGGGCCAGGAGGCAGGAAGACCTCAGCCTTAGACACTTATTAGTTATGTGACCCTGGGTAAGTCATGTAACTGCTATCTGCCTCAGTTTTCTCATCTGTAAAATGGGCGTGATAAGTTGTCATGAGGATAAAATGGGATATTTGTAAAGCCCTTAGCACAGTGCCTGGCACATAGTAGGCACCTAATAAATGCTTATTAAATCTAAATCCTAACATGATAGGGATTCATTAGTAACCTCTGTGCTGAAAAGCAGGGCTGAGGAAACCTTGTCAGGTGTTGCCAGATAACTTGATGGGGATAAGAAGCCATTTATCATCTACACATTCCACATTTTCCAGTTCTTTTGCTGATCTGGTTCTTCCAGCTTGATTCCTTTAAATCTATCAGTATTTTTCAGAGTCCTCTTGTTCACTCACCCCTCCTCACCCCCACCCCAGAATTTTAAGCCTTGAGCCAATGGATTACTCAAGGGATGGGTAAATTCTTGCTGCTAATGGGTGGAATTCTCACATACTCAGTCTCTAAACCTATTTAACTTTATTCAGCAAACATTCTGCCTACAAAACTACTCTGTGGTTAAAAAAAAAAAAAGTTGAAATAGACATTATCCCCACCTTCAATGAGGCTGCAGGGCAGTGAGTAATCTCAGATAACTCAGGTAGCTGAGTAATTCTGGTTAAGTTACTTATCTTCTGTCTGCCTCAGTTACCTCAGCTGTAAAGCAGGGATCATAACAACGCCTACCTTCTAGGGTTGTTGTAAGGATAACATGAGATATCATTTGTAAAGTTCCTAGCACAGTGCTTGGCACATAGCAGACAATATACACTTCTTTCTCCCTCCTCTCCTTCCTTCTTTCCTCCCTTCCTTTATTTCTTCATTCTTTTCTTCCTTCCATCCTTTCTTCCTCCCTCCCTTGCTTAAATTTTATAAACCTAATTTGAATTTTAAGGATTTGGAAAGAAATTTTCACAGTAAAGGTCCTTTTTTTTTCTGACCTCTCTACTGTCAGGCAGATCATCAGCTTTAATCACCACTATCCTTAGACACATATCCAGGCATCTTACAGAACAGTGTCATAGAAAATGACAAAGCTGAAAGACAATTGATTTGTGTTCTGGCCCCAATCCATCACTAACAAGCTATTTGACTTTGGGAAGACATTTGCTTTCCTCAGCCTCCATTTCCTTCTTTGTCGAATGAGGATATTTGATGATCTGTAAGGTCCTTTCCTGTTCCAATATTCTATCTGCTCATGTAATTGGAGAAGGGAAGGCTGAGGTAGCTCTGACTCATATGGAGGGAGATGGCTGAATGTGAGAAAAAGGGAAAAGAATAAGCATCTATAGAACTCCTACTATGTGTCAAGTACTTTACAAATCTATCTTATTCAGGCCTCACAACAACCATAGCAGTCTGGAAGGCAGGTACCACTATTATCCCTATTTTACAGTAGGGAAGACTGAGGCACACAGAGCTTACATGATTTGCCCATGATAATACAGCTAGTATGTGAGGCTGGTTTTGAACTTAGGTTTTTCTGACTCTAGGTCCAGCACTCTATCCACTGAGCCACCTAGCTGTCTAAGGGAGAGAGGTAGGGTCATGGATAAAGAAGTAGACACAGGGTTAGGAAGACAGGTCCCCTTGGGGGACCCAAGACAAGATTCTGGTACACAATTTTCTCATCTGGAAAATATAATAGCTCCTACTTCACAAGGTTGCTGTAAGGGTCAAACAAGATTTTATACACACAGATATATGTATATTGATATTTACATACACATGTAATATATATGTATATATTACATATATGCATGCAATTATATTATATACATATATTTGTATCATATATAATGACAATTACATGCATGTATATTATATATAATGATTTGCAAATTTTAAAGCAAATGTTAGCTAATTTTATCTTTAAATCTTACAATATTATATACATTATCACAGAACTCAAAGTACTTCACAGGAAATGATAGGAAGAACAAGCCGACTCTGTTAACCACGCCCCTGGGCTCTGAGGAGCCCCCTCCAGTGGGAGCCAAGAAGGAGTTGTGGGCCCCTGATCACTTAGAGCATCAGAAGCTTACCTGGAAGCTTTGTCCCTACACAATCTTATCCCCCTGCCTCTAGGCCCACCCTCTTTTCTTTGGACAATGGCCAGGTAATCATAAGCTTCAGGATTTCAAAACCTACCTTTGATTGCTTACTATCTGTGTAAAGTCACTTCTCATAACACTGAGCCTCAGTTTCCTCATCCATAAAATGAGAGAAGGGGACTAGATTCCCGGGGAGATAGAGCTACAATACGAACTGCCGATGCTGCCAAGTCCTAACTCTTCTAGGTGATTTGGAGATAACTGACACATCAAAAAGACTAAGAGTCTAGCTCTGAGTTATAGCCAGAATGCACCTCAGAGATGATCTAGAATCTCCCTTCCCCCTCTTTCTGCAGGTGGGTTAGTGGAACCCAGAAAAGTAAAATGATTTACCCAAGGTCACACAGATAGTTAGTGGCATAGGTTAGGACTCCAGCCCAAGGATCTAAACACTAAAACTTTCCTTGAATCACAAAGCTGTTTTACTGCTAGTTCCAAGAAGATTTAACTGCTTGTTTGAAAAGCATGAGGGGGAAAAAAGACTCTGAAGGAGATCTACCTTGTTCCAAGACTCACAACCAAGGGAGAACATTTGACCTCAGTCAATTAACTGAAAAGGACTTGTTTTTCTTCTCTGGCAGCAATATTTCTTGTTCCAATTGACCAGAGAGCTTGTAAGGACCAAGAAGAAGGGGCCTTGGGTTTACCTTTCCATTGTTTCTTCCTGTTTGCCCCCTCTGCAGGTCACAGTGACCTCTCTTTGGCATAAAGGCAGAAAATTTTCCCAGTTGCTGCTAGCACCCATTTCAATGAAGCCATATGGAGTTTCCACTATTCCTGCAGATAGGAGATTTCTCTGTAATTTACTGAAACTGATTGTGAGGTAGGGAGTGGAAGGAAAGGAGGCAGGGAGGATGAGTATCTTGAGTATTGTTATAAGCAGTAAAGGGTTAACAACATCATAGGATTATCAGTTTGGAACCGGGAGTAGCCTCGTGAGTCAACTAGTCTCATTTTGTACATGAGAAAACTGAGGCTCAGGAAGGCGAAGTGATTCGCCTGAAGTAACACAGGTGGGACATACCATAGCCAGGATTAAACCTGGGTCCTCTGACTGCCAAGTTCAGGGTTCTCCTCACTGAAAAGAAAGGATAACTATAGGAATGGAGGGACCCAGAGAGTTCTTTATTGATTATCTTTTCATCTTTCTTCACAAAGGTTATGTCTCATTCATTCTTCATCACATGGGGAAAGAGGGAAGGAAAGAAGAGAGGGTAAAAGTCAAATATAGTTGTCATCTATTCACTAGACACCCGGATGCCCCTTACCTGGGCAGAGGAGGAGCCAAAGACTATGCCAAGGTATAATAACAATAGGATAGAATAATATAAGGATCATAACGTGTCCCAGAACCGTTTCTTTCTAGTCCATTGAAAAAGATAAGAATGAGAAAGCAGTAATAACAACAGCAATAGTAACAGTTGCTAATCTTTATATAGCACCTTATGGTGCATAAAACATGTTAAATAGATTATCTCATTTGATCCTCCCAACCTTCCTGTGAGATCCCTGCCACTATTATCCCCATTTTACAGGTGAGGAATCTAAAACGGAGAATAGCTTTTAGCCTAAAAAAAAGTAATAGAAATAACAATAATGATAGCTGTCATTTCTGTCGCACTTTCAAGTTTACAAAGCCTTTGACTTCCATTATTACCTCATCTAAGCCTTCCAAACCACCCTGTCAGGTAGGTATTGCCTCACGGGTTTCATCTCTGCTTTTAAAACCTCAGTCTTAGTAGAATCATCAAATGTCAAAGGAAAGGAAGGAAGGAAGGAAGGAAGGAAGGAAGGAAGGAAGGAAGGAAGGAAGGAAGGAAGGAAGGAAGGAAGGAAGGAAGGAAGGAAGGAAGGAAGGAAGGAAGGAAGGAAGGAAGGAAGGAAGGAAGAAAATAGAAAGACTTTTTAAAATTATCTTGCCTCATTTTTTACAGATGGGGAAACAGAGGCCCAGGAAAGGCAAATGACTTGCCCAGGGTCTCATGCCAGATGATTGGAGGCAGTTAGTATTAAAAGCCAAGTTTCCCAACTCCTAGCTCAGGGCCCTCTTCAGTCTCTCAGAATGCAATCTACCTGAGCCCACAGATGCCCCTTGAGCGCAGTCACAGACATCCCTTCCCTTCTGTAAGAACCTGTATCTCCCCAGCTCTGGTAACGCTAAAAGCAGCTGACTCCTGAGACAGGTGCATCGCCCCCAGCAAGTCCTTCCTCTCTATTTCTGTGCTAGATCTTTGCAGCTGAGAGAGATTTTACAAAGCATCTCACCCTGTCAGGAGGATGCCGGGAGGCCCAGCTCTGTTCCTCTCCACTCCTCGCCTCTCCACTCCTTTCTTCCCTGCGCCCTTGGTGATGTCTGATGGCTGGCGCTGTAGGCAGTATTTATAACCCTCTGCGCACGCACCCCTGCCTCTCACTCCCGTCTGCAAACCTTAATGAGTCATACACAAAGAATGCCCTGGAAACGTTCAGGGAGCGTTCTGGAAGCTGGCAGCTGGAGTCAAGGCAGGCTGCGGAGGGAGAAGTGGCAGCAGGGGGCACCTGCGTTCTGTGGATAGAGGAGGAAAAGGACTGCAGCTTCCCAGGGACAGCGCCTGACCTGCAACCAGGCAGGGAAGGAGAAGGGGAAGAGGGAGAGCGTCGTGGCATCACTCATCTGTGCGCAAGGGCAGAGAGAGGCAGAGGACAGGATTTAGGGGAGCGGGGATTCATGCAAAAGTTGGGAAAGTGACCCTGCCTCCAGAAGGGAGGCATCATTCTTAGAACAGTACATATATGTCTACCCCCCAGTCTTTCATCCCGAAGAGCCTGCCTGCCAGGAGGATAGTTTTGTTTCTCATTCTAGAGACAATGGGGGAAGCTACTGAAGATCTTTGAGTCACGAATGACGCGGTCAGACCTATGCTTCAGGAATATTAATTTGGTAGTTGTTTAGAGAAAGGTCTGTAAGAAAAGAAAGCCTAGGGAAATCAATCAGGTGGCTCCATCAGGAGCCCAGATGAAGCAGAGGGGAGGGAGGTGGGCTTCTGACTGGAGAGAAGGGGCTGCCTCTCCTCCCTCAGCGCTGGGGCTCACATGCAAATGTAAAGAGATCTGAAATTCCCCAACTGTATACCACCACTCATGGCCCGATTCCCCAGGCTAAATCATTCAGTAAAAATGATTCTTCACCAGGAGAACGGTCATACACAGTAACAGCAATATTGTTCTAAGAATAACTCAAATGCATTCTGAGTAGCATGCCCAGATCAACTGCAAAGAACCTATGGAGGAAAATGCTATGAGCAAGGAGAAAAAAATAAGTGAACATCGGACAACAAAAGAAAACTTGGAAGCACAGAAAAGCTGCGTAGCTTTGAAAACAATGTGTAGGGGCAGCTAGATGATGCAGTGAATACAGCACCCCACTTGGAGTCAGGAGATCCTGAGTTCAAATTCGGCCTCAGAGGCTTTTGACCCCTAGCTAGTCACTGGACCCTGATTGCCTCAAAATAAAAAGTGGTGTAGGATTTATTACATAGTTTTGAGAAACAAAATAAGCAATGGGAAATGAAAATTCACAGCTCTATATTGAATCTTCTTGTTGTGCTATGTACGTGGAAATATTCTCTGTTCTGTATTTAAGTTCAAAATGGATTTTAAAAATCTTTTAAATGATTCTTCACGTTGAACCTATTACCTATTATCCCATTTCAATGGGAAAAGGTCAGAATGAGGGGGAGGTCAGGGTTCTCTATGGATCTGAGGAGTCAGAGTGAGAGAGACAGCTATGGGGCCATAGAGAGAACACTGGGTTTGAAGTCAGAGGCTTTAAGCATGAATCCCAGCTCTGGAGGTGATCAGGGGTCCGTCATATGCCCTCTTTGGGTCTCTGGTTTTCAGATGTAAAAGGGAGAAAATGAAACCTACCTGATGGAGTTGTGAGAATCAAATATGATTATACATGTATTATACCTTACAAATTATGAAGCTCATATCAGTTGTTAGATTCAGTTCAGTCTTAGTAGGAAGCTGGCAGCTGTACTTCATTGCTCAAAAATGCCAGGAAACTCTTTCAAATCCAGCACCTAAACTGAGACCTTTTTCATGGGAAAGCATATAGTCTAGAAGGTCATTAGCTGGTAAATGTGATCTAGTTCCAAAGAGATGGTCCTGGAGAAATGCTAGAGCAATCTCCTGTAGGAATATTAATGAGCCATTTTGGTCAGGACCATAGATGTAGTTCAACATCTTTATTTTATAGGTGGGGAAGCTAAAGCACAGAGAGATGAAGTGATATCCACTAGGATGAATTAGCATGAGCAGTGTTTTGAAAAGGCTCCATGATGAAGCTGAAGGATATGCTTGTCTGGGGTCTTTGATGAGCTGGGAATGTTAAGGTCATTCTTCTTGTCCAGGATAATACAACTAGTAAGTATGAAACATGGTATTCAAACCCAGGTCTTCCTGTCTCTCAGACCCATACGTTATCTTCCATACTACACCACACTTCATCTCAGGTTCTATAACTTAAGGGAGCCTTATCTCTTCACCTGGACCTAGGAAATAATGCCACCTTTTCTGTTTTACCTTCTGGGGTTGTGAGGTTAAAACAAGATAATAAAAATATTTTTAAAAACATAAGCTCACCCTACAAATATTTCTGAAAACTTCTTATTAATTGTAATAACAATAAAAATTCATTGGGCATCCTTGGGATTCAAACCATGATGAGAGGGCTTCAAACAGAGAGAGATTGAGAATGTTGAAGAGAAAGTTTCTTTTCAGATGGGGGTTGGATTAGATGGTAATGGAGGAGTTACTGTAAATCCTGCATATCTTCCCATAAGAAATCTGACTCACCCCCACGGACTAGGGCCCCTTGTGAATGGAATGGCCAAGCTAGAAAGAAACAAGTTATGTACTGGCAACATTAGACTTTCAGTTGTTAATGATTACTCTTTAACAATTACTGTTCTTGTTTTCTTGGCAAGGGAAAATGAGGGTAGGGGAAGGAAAACATCTCCGAGAAAGCCGATAACAAACATTCTTTGCTATTTTTATTATCTGTTGGTTTGCTTGGAAATGATCTAACCAAAATATTGTTAAATTATTATTTCTATGTACGTAACATACACTTCTTTATATTTGGCTCTAATCTTTTTTCCTGAGTTCCAATCTCATCTTCAAATGCCTGTTACATATCTCTGGTGGATTTCCCACTGGCATCTCAAACCTTGCATGTCTAAAACAAAATTCATTATACATCTCTCTGCTCACCCCCCCTCAAAAAAAAGTATCCCTCGTCCAAAATTCCATTTGTTGTTCCACCTAGGTAGCAAAGTATCACAATGGATAGAGCCCAGGATTCGGGAGTCAGGAAGACCTGAGTTTGAAACCTGTCTCAGACACTAGTTGGGTGATGCTGGGCAAGTCACTTAACCACTCTGTGACTCAGTTTCCTCAATTGTAAAATGGGCATAATAATAGAACTGATCACAGCGGTATGAGAGTCAAATAATCTATGTTGTGTTTTACAAACTTTAAAGCACCATATAAATAATAATATAAATAATAATAATTATTATTTGTATTGAGAATTCACTTTCCTTTTAATCACCAGGCAAAGTTATACTTAACTTTTTCCTGTCCATCACCATCCATACCCTATCAGTTACCTAGCCTTATCCATTCCACTTACATATTATTCATTATCTTCCCTCTCTTCATGAACCCACCACCTTGCCCCCATCACCTCTTTCTAGTTTATTGGAATTGGCTCCTGATAGGTTTCTCTTCTTCTAGTATTTCTCTTCTCTAATCTGTTCTCTGAAACTGCCAAAGCGATCATCCAAATATAGATTTGACCACTTCATTTCCCTGCTCAGAAATCTGCAGTGTGTTTACTGACAATAGGATAAAATGAGAATCCTAAGTCTAGCATTTAAAAATTTCCACCACATGGCTCTCACCCTTCTAGACTAAGTGGATCGAATAGCTGCTCCCCAAGTGTAACAAGTCCCCTCCTTCCTCAGTGCATCTGCATTTGAAATATACTGACTCTTTGTTTGCATCTCTTGGAATCCCTGGTTTGGTTCAAAATTCAGCTCAGATATCACCCTAGACAGAGCCAACCTTTCCTGATTCTTTCACTTCTTAATGACGCCCCTCCTAAAACCACTTGCATTTACTTCTCTTGATATGGTAGAAAGAACAGGGTCCTAGGAGCCCAAAGGCTTTGGTTGATATCTTGCTTCTGTCACTTACTAGCTGTGTGATTCCAGGTGAGTCACTTAACCTCTCTGGTCTCAGTTTCCTCAGACTGCAAAATACCTCTGAGGTATTCTCCAATCTAATTCTTTGATCCTATGTTCTGTGTCTGTGTTGCAAATACTTTCCCACACCCATAATGTTAGTCTCTTGGGGGTAGGGACTGTAATATAGAGAATACTATCCATAGTATATATCTGCCTTATAGGATTGATGTTTGCTTTGTATCACTCTGATTTACCCTATCTCCTGGCACACAGAACCTTGTTTAATATTGTAAAGACGATCAACTCTGAAAGATTTCCTAATTGTGATTAATACAATGATCAACCATAATTCCAAAGGACTCATGATGAAAGATAATAGGATGCAGATTGAAGCATATTTATATTTTATTTCTTTTCTTCTCTTTCTTTTTTTGGGTAAGACTAAGATAGGATTTTTTGCATGACTATACATATACATATATATATATATATATATATTTGTAACAGGTTTTGTTTTTCTTACTCAGTGGGTAGAGGAGGAAGAGAAAGGAGAGTGAGAATTCAGAAGTGAAAATAAAATTGAATTTAAAAAGAAATCTTTGTTGACCCAAAGTAAAAACAAGATTTCTGGTTTTTCTTTACCATTATCAACAAATAAAAAATCCTACTAAGGTGTAAGATTCAAGGTTTAGCCTGTATCTCATAAGATATACCTGAGGAGTCTGAAAAGGCTCTCCAAAGTCAATGACTAATGCTTAATATTGTATGTACATACATAAAAAAACATATTGAATATGAGTGATAGCTCAAGTGAGGAGACCTCCCAATGAGAGGGAAAATAGATTCATGAAATCTCATTTTAGGTGAAAAAACTGATATGGCAGGAAGGGAGAAGGGGTTAGAAATAGGATTGCCAAGCAGAAACCCATCTCACCCTCTCAGCATTCTTGAACCCTCTGCCCTCTCCCTTCAGACAAACCTGCTGTATAGAAATGGTCTGATATTAGCCTTGTACACCTTAGTATGAATAAGTTCAAGTTCCATATGATACTTTTCAAAAGTATTTACATTTCAGAGCAACCTGGTAAAATAGAAGGGAACTAAATTCTTTGATGCATAGTAATTGTGTCATCAACTGAAGCTCTCTGAACATCAGTTTTCTTATCGGTAATATGGGGATAATACTATTTATAGTAAATATGTCCCTTATAGGATTGATGTAGGATCAAAGGAGATAAATTATGTGAATCACTTTGTAAAACTGAAGATTTTATATAAATCCCAATTATTATTGCTGTGGGATAGAAGGATCACAAAAGTGTAGAACTGGGAGGTAGTATCATTTAGTCCAGCTTCCTCATTTTAAAGATTAAAAATACTGAGTGCCAGACGGTTGAAGGGATTTACCAAGGTCATAAAGCAGTAAGTAGTACAGATTGGGTTTGAACTCAGACCCTCTGACTCCCTCATTAGAGGAATGTCAGGCACCAGCCTAGGAATTAGGAGTGGTATTTTTGAGTCAGAGGGTTTTTCATGTCTAGAATCAGTGGGTAGGCACCCATCCATTTTGCATTTCTGGGAGTGATGGGCTGCTTGTGCTTGGGCTCCAGTCCTAAGACCATGTCTCTAGAAGTCACCCAGTTTCTCCATAGACCTCCGTAATATTAATAGACTAGGAAGATCTTCCTTGCTCATTAATAGGCCTAACACATCGAGCCTGTGATCACATGAAGCCTGTGGTCACATGGTCATATGAAGCTCAGACTGGGAGGAGCTTGCCCAAGAAGGAGAGAGAGAGGGGGAGAGAGAGAGAGAGAGAGAGAGAGAGAGAGAGAGAGAGCAGAGTGAGAGCAGGCAGAGCAGAGAGAGAGAAGCAAGCTGTGAGTGGGCAGAGGGAGGAATTTGTCTAGGGGAACTTGTTTTTGTGGGAAGATCTGACAGAAAGGTTTAACATGTCACCGCTCCCTGAATTAATGATATGAACCCTGCTAAATCTTACCTCCTGATATTCTAATGATGTCCCAAATAAATATTTGGTTTTGACTGTAAGGAAGAGTTTATTATATTTTAAATATTTACCCTGGAATCACACATGCATATTCATAGTAGTTGCTATGGGAATTGCATTGGCATTACAGCCCCCATGAGAAAATATTCTTTTGTTGCAAGCACATGCAAGCCTAACCCTGGGATTCTTTTGACAAAAGCTATCTCAGAGGTGCCTGGCCCAAGGATTCTTTCCCTGATGGCAGATCCCAAGGACCATGCTCTGGCAACCCTTCTATCATGTTCTCTCCCACTTGTCTGGTATCAACAGAGCTACCTCTGCTGACTCCCTGAATTTTCCCATCCATAGATCACTGGCACATTTTTTCAAGGCACCTAGACCCCTTGCATATTCCTCTGAAGTCCCTAGATTCCCTAATTAATATCCTTGACATTCTTTTCCTAGTCCCTTATCCATTTAAGCTCTACCACCATCTTCACTAGTTTGCAGGTTCCCTAAGAACACTTGCCCACTTTGTTAAGCATTACACTAAATTTTACCACTTAGCTAAGAGATGGCTGGCATGCATGAATTCGTTCAAGGCAACTCCACCTTGTACTCTGATACTTCAGGGTCCCAGAACCCCTAAACTGCATTACAAGTGCTTATGCCAGTTGAATGTTTCTTCATACAAAGGGGAGAGGGAGAGAAAACAACATATTTCTATAATATCTTTGACTGGGCAGACTGAATTAGGTGCTATAGAAATGGAAGTTACCTTCTTACTAACTTCCTATGACAGTGAGGATACTAGCAAAGTTATCAACTTATAAAACCTTCTAAAATTTATATACCTCCTGGAAAGGCAACTCCATGATTTCCACCCCTAGGAATCCCATGAAAGAGAAAGAGATGGAAGTAAATAGACCACCTAAGAAATGTTGGTTGGCAGATCTGTGTACAAAAGTCAGAATTACCAATGACTGATGACAATTGTCCAGGTTTCTTAACCTACCTTTTGTTCTTGCCTTTACCTTTGTTTGCATGCCAGTCAAAGATCTCAACAGTGTGGCTAAGCCTTCTGTCTATACTGTGGGTTAAACTAGGTCTCCCAAATAAGGTTTGGGGATGTGGAATTCAACCAGGAATTTTAACAGAAACTATAAAGAACTTTCTAATCCCAAATCAGATAATTGTCTGAGACCATGGACCTGGGATCAGCACTGAACAAAGCAAGTCAAAAGACTACTTAATCTTAGCCTGGGGTCACTTAATCCATGCCTCTCTCCCCATATACCCCAGATAATAATCTCTGAGAGGGTAGTCTGACACTCTTTTAGAACCTAGCAGAGATTATGAGGCACTATACAAAACTAGGACAGCCAACTGAAGCTCTCCTTTATTCTTTCTTGCCACTGCCCTTTAATTAATTATCTGGGATATGGGGGAGGGGGTGAATTAAATCTATCCTTTTTAAGTATAGATACTAGTTGTTGATCCTTTGTTTTTGAGACATCCTTTATGATATCTTGACTTGCATATGAACTGGATTGAAATGAGACAGAATTGCACAGAATCATCAGTCTTATTCTCTGTTCCAGAGACGTCCAAGTCCAAGTCAAATCTCAATGTGATTGGCAATGACCCAGGATGCAGTGGATGACCTTGGCATCTTCAATCTCTGACTAAACTTTAAGCACTCCACAGAGCCTGCTTCAAGCACCTTCATGACTGTGGGAACAAAGTGTTCTCATCCACACATTCTGATAAGGGCAGTCTTCACGTCCTTGGGAAGACACCACCCTGCAATTCACCTACAAGTTTGAGGTTCATCTGTTTCCCTTAATGTGGTTTAACCTATGGTAGTTTCAGTGGGGTGTGGCCTCTTCTTGGAGTCATGGGTGAAAGTTGGGTGACAGGTGGACCAGAGTACCATGGTGGATAAGCAACCCTAAAAAGTGCCTAGCAAGCCCTCACACCAGAGGTACTAGTCTTCCCTGAACACCCATACACCGCTTAGATGCTAGTAGCCTGAATATGGAGTGGTATGTTTTAGGAGCACATAGGTTAACTTGTCAATATGCTGTTCACCACCATGAAGAAGAAAGTCCAGGACTTCCCAACCATCCAAGATCCAGATACTACTAGAGACTTACACCTTTCCCTACCCCTGATCAAAGAAGAGCCCCACCTTCAGGAGCACTGAAGGACTGAAGGGAGCCTCTAAAAAGAAGGCAGCTTGTCCAAAAACCTCTCACAAAGAAACCTAGTGAGACCCTGCAACAATGCTCCCCCACTCCAGTGTCTCAATTTATTTTATTCAGTAGCTTCTAAAGATATCTAAAAACAAAGTCTGATTGTTAATAACAATTATTTGGATACAAATGGCTCCCTTTTTATTTATAAATATTCAGGGTCAGGATCCTCCCTGGTAAACATTCTTTCTAAGTTTCCCATTATTTGTAAGTTCTCCCAGGATCAAGCACATGAGCATGGACAGAAGATTAAGATAGAAAATATGACCTTGGAAGAGAGACAGGGAGACCTGGCCTATCTTGCTGAAAAATGGGAAAATGGATGAGCATAAGAGAAAAAAAGCAATCAGTACTCATCTATGTAAAACCTGGTGGTTTATCTGTGGTCCCTGAGGAATGGAGACACTTAAGAAACAACTGAGTTAAGGAAAAGTTTAGGTTAAAATTTAGGAGTGGAAAGAAAGTCAACAGCATCATTGACAACTCCCAGCCCAAAAAATTAGGAGTGGAACATTGACAATGGTTCATCAAAACACTGCATCTAAGGAGACTGAGGAGTCCCTCTCCTGGCTGGTCTCTTATCCAGCATTACTGGAAAAATGAGCTGCTTCATGTTAAATGACTTTACTTTTTTGTTCAATGACTTTTCCAGCTATCTAAGACCAAGAAAAGTTGGCTGGCAGATATGTATACAAAAGGCAGGACCGTAGATGATGGACAACAATTGCCTAAGTGTTTCTTTCTCTTTAAACTCCCTAACTTAAAAAAAAACAAAAAACTTTCCCCATTATTTTTTATGGAAACCTTTCAGTGAAATCACATTTTGCTGCTTCTTTAAACAGTATAATGAAAATAATTTAACTCTTTCTTTTTTAACTTCTCAGGGTCATTTTGGACATAAATCACTATAATCATTGATTTTTTTTTAAAGTAACCTTATAAATATGTATTCTCATAGGAGTGGGTATTTCCTTTCTTCATATTACAACTCCTTCAGATATTCTCATTCTGTGATTCTTATACATGTTTTCTTGTGTTAGGTAGCTCAGAGAGACCTGTTGCTGGATATATAGATATATGTATATGTATGTGTGTGTGTATATATATATATATACACATACATATTTATACACACACATATAAAGACAAGAAAGATATAAAGACAATAGGAAGATGATGATCTTGCCATCTTAGCTCAGCTTTTTTATTTTCTCAGATTCATTTTCATGATAGTTCCACAAGGATTTTGTGGGGCCTGAGGAAAACTTCAATGACTAAGACTCAAACATCCCTTTGTAATTCATTACAAGGGTGCCCCCTAAATGATTTGAGGGAGGTACCAGTGGGTCAAAGAAACTGAAGAGTTAAGTTGGACTTTCTAATCCTAAGTCAGAAAGAGTCTTTGTACAGAGATATTAATTCTGTTAGCAGGAGGAAGTGACTCAAAGATAGTCTAAATACCTAAAGACTCTATTGTTCCAAAATAAAATAAAAATAAGCCCTAGTTCTTGATGGCAGACTCAGAAAGCCAACAAGTTCTACTCTTCATGGGAGGAAAGCACCTAGTTTTTCTTTTATTTTTCTAGTCTAATGACTGGGTTAGGAGGGTCCTTGCATTTCTAAACAAGCTGAAGCAGGCTCTGGGATTAAACTAAAAAGAAGATTAAGGAGCAGACTCCCCTTACAAACAAGATAGCTTCTCAGCTGAGATTTTCTGTCTAGGAGAGAAAAAGAGAATGGGGGAGTAGCAGAGACATGGCACCCAACAGGGGACCATGAGGTACAAAATGATGCACAGATAAAATCTCAGCGGAGACCAACTGACCATGAGGACCAGGCACATCATGAGTTGCACAATGTCATTGACCTTTCAGTCCTTTGGACACCTTTTTTGTTTATTCCTGGTATATCACTGCATTCAAGAGAGTTATTTTTTCTATAACTGGACCCTAAGTTAGTTAAGTGCTGCTCTATGCAACTTTTGGAAATTTTGGCACTTTTCCTCATACAGTCCACAGAAATCTACCATTTGTAGAAGCTTAACTCTAGCAGGGATTGCTAAAATAAAGAGTTAAGAAATGAGAGATCAAGAGAGACCAGCCAAGATGGTTCAGCAGGGGGAAGCCATACAGACCAGTTATCCCTCACAACTACTCCACAGACATCTAGAAAAGGCACCAAATTAAGTTATGATAGGGAAATGCAAGGAAAAATCAAAATATATCATTTTTCTAGGCCAGGGCTGCATAAGAAGACAAACAGAGGTTTTGGACAATAAGGATAGGGTTTAATGAGGAGAGAAACACACAGAATCTTCCAGCATCGGGACTAAACTGGTTCCTGCGGCGTGGGGCCATATACTTGAAAAAGAAGAGGTTCTGGATCCAATGTGGAGTGGCCTGATGTTGGGTAAGGAGCAGAGATCAGTGCCAAACAGCAGCTGTTACTTATAATCCAAAATTGGGTCATGGGCCCAGTGCAAACTGAGGAGAAAAATCTGTGCGTAGGAATGTCATACAGGACAGGTAGTGGTTGTGGTTGTAAGCGTGGGAGATGACATAAGTGGCCCCTCAGAGCCCTCATATCATTGGATATCACAGAAAAAGTCAAATAACACAAGAAGGCCTGGGAGTGATTTTGTTTTGATGATCTTTAAAGAATGGAAAAATAAAGGTAAAAGTATACCTTTCAAATCTTGGCTCTTTCAACCTTGCATTTCTTAATTTAACTCTTAATCCCAATAAAAATACCCATTTAAGCAAACATAAATGGAAAATAATTTTTATTTATTTTTTAAATAAATTATTTGATTTGATTTCAGTATTTGACAATCACTTCCATATATCTTAGATTTTTTTTCCACTCTCTCCCCCTCATTCTCCCCTCTGTCCCCACTCCCTCCCTGAGACAGCATACAATCTTATATACATTCTACACATACATTCCTATTAAATGCATGTGGCATAGAAGAATTAAAATGAATGGGAGAAATCACAAAACAAAACAAAACATAATGCAAAAGAAAATGATCTGTTTCTATCTGTGATCTAATTCCATAGTTCCTTTTCTGGATGTGGAAGGCATTTTGCCTCGAGTCCATTAGAAATTCTTTAAGTCCATGCATTTCAATGAAGTACTAAGTCTATCAGAAAAATTCCTCACACACTGTGGTTATTGCTGTGTACAAAGTTCTCTTGTTTTGGCTCCTTTTACTCAGCATCAGTTCCTATAAGTCTTTCCAGGCTTCTCTGAAGTCTTCCTGTTCATTGTTTCTCATAGCACAATGGTATTCCATTACATTCATATACCACAACTTGTTCAGCCACTCCCCAATTGATAGGCATCTCCTTGATTTCCATTTTGGGACCATCACAAAAGAGAGCTGCTATAAATATTTTTGTACATGTGGGGCCCTTTCTCATTTCTATGATCTTTGGGATACAGTCCCAGAAGCGATATTGCTGAGTCAAAGGGTATGCACATTTCTGTAATCCTTTGGGCATAGTTCTAAATTGCTCTTCAGAGTGGTTGGATCAGTTCACAGCTCTACCAACAATGAATTAGTGTTCCAACTCTCCCACATCTTCTCCAACATTTATCATCTTCCTGTTTTGTCATATTAGTCAATCTGATAGGTGTGATATGGTACCTTGGAGTTGTTTTGATTTGCATCTCTCTAATCAATAGTGATTTAGAGAATTCTTTCATGTGTTATAGATAACTTTAATTTCTTCCTCTGAAAATTTCCTGTTCATTTCCTTTGACCATTTATCAATTGGGGAATGATTTGTATTCTTGTACATTTGACTCAGTTCTCTATGTATTTTAGAAATGAGACCTTTATCACAGACATTAGTTGCAAAAATTCTTTCCCAGTTTTCTGCTTCCCTCCTAATCTTGGTAGCATTGGGTTTGTCTGTGCAAAATCTTTTCAATTTAATGTAATCAAAATGATTCATTTTGCACTTCGTAATGTTCTCTATCTCTTGTTGGGTCATAAATTTCTTCATTTTCCATAAACCTGACAAATACACTATTCCTTGCTCTCCTAATTTGTTCATAGTATCAATCTTTATACCTAGATCATGAATCCATTTGAACTTTATTCTTGTGCATGGTGTCAGGCATTGGTCTATACCCAGGTTCTGCCACACTGCTATCCAGTTTTCCCAGCAATTTTTGTCAAACAGTGAGTTTTTCTCCCAAAAATTGAGGTCCTTGCGTTATCAAACAGTAGATTGCTACATTCATTAATTACTGTGTCTTGAGTACTTAACATATTCCACTGGTCTACTCCTCTATTTCTTAGCCAGTTCCAAGTGGTTTTGATGATTGCTACTTTTATAATACAATTTGAGATCTGATAGGGCTAGGCTACCTTCCCTAGCATTTCTTTTCATTAGTTCCCTTGAGATTCTGGACCTTTTGTTCTTCCAGATGAATTTTGATATGTTTTTTTCTAGCACTAGAAAAGAATTATCTGGTAGTTTGATTGGTATGGCACTGAATAAGAAAATTAATTTAGGTAGAATTGTCATTTATATTATATTAGCATGACATACTCACGAGCAACTGATGTTTTTCCACTTAGATCTGACTTTATTTGTGTGAAAAGTGTTTTGTAATTGTGTTCATATAGTCCATGAGGTTTGTTTTGGCAGGTTGACTCCCAGATATTTTATAGTGTCTACCATAACCTTAAATGGGAATTCTCTTTCTATCTCTTGCTGTTGAGCTTTGTTAGTAATATATAGAAATGCAGATGATTTATGTGGGTTTATTTTGTAACCTGCAACTTTGCCAAAGTTGTTTATTATTTCAAGTAATTTTTTACTTGATTTTCTGGGATTCTCTAAGTATATCATCACATCATCTGCAAAGAGTGATATCTTCTGCAAAGAAGCATATACTGTAAATAAAGTCTCTCTCTCCACCCCTAAGATTATTTTCTAAGTGGCACAGTTTGTGGCTGTTAAACTTTGGAAACAAAAAGATTGCTAGAGATGTGTGGAAAGACATTGAAGGGCTACGTGAAGGAAAAAGGAGAAGAAGGAGGAGAAGGAGGAAGAGAAAGGGGGGAAGGGAAAGGGGAAAGAGAAAGGGAAGAGGAAGAGAAGGGGGAAGAGGAGAAGAATAAGGAGAAGGAGGAGGAGAAGAAGGACAAGAAGGAGGCAAAGAAGAAGGAGGAGGAGAAGAAGAAAAAGGAGAAGAAGGAGAAAGAGAAAAAGGAGGAGGAGAAGGAAGAGAAAAAGGAGAAGAAGAAAGGAGAAGAGGAAGAGGAGAAAGGAAGGAGAAAAAGAACATATTAGGCAGAAGGGAGAAGTTTGGGGGAAATTATACAATCAGGTTGTGCAAGTCAAAGTTCATGCACACAAGAATAAAGAGGCAGAGGGTTGGGCAACACTTGAAACTGATCAACGGAAAGAAGAATGCACACATACATATAGCTGGGAACAGAAACACCTTTTGTTCAATTGGAAACAGGAAGGAGAGGAGAGAAGGGGAAAAGGAAGGTAAGAGGCTTGGAATATTTAGGGAAGCATTAGTCCTAAGCAAAATAAGTTCATGAAGAGGAGTTAAGAGGAAACAAAGAAGGGGAAAGAACCTTAGATCAGGATCTAGGCCAGGGAAACAAAAGAGGAACATGAGAGCAGAAACAAACTGGTTATCCAAAAATTTTAAAAGATTTTACACAAACAAAACTAATGCAACTAAAATTAGAAGGGAAACAGGTAACTGGGATTGTTTCATTTTGGTTTTTTGCAAAGTTTCTCTGATTAAGGTCTTGTTTCCAATATGTTGGCTAAATGAACTGATTCAAATTTGTAGTAATAAGAGACATTCTTCAATTGATAAATGGTTGAAGGACATGAACAGGCAGTTTCAGAGGAAGATATCGAGACTATCAACAGCCATTGCTCGACTATGCACATTTGTTACAAGGGCTTTGTTTGTTTGTTTGCAATTAAGGGAGAAGTGACATATAAAGAAAATAGAAAAATTACCCCAAATCACTAATAACTAGAGAAGTGCAAATTAAAACTCTTTTGAGAATCCACCTCACTTCCATCAGATTGGCAAACCTGAAAAAAAATGAAAACAATAAGTATGGAAGGGAATGCAGAAAAATAGGTATATTAAATGCACTATTGGTGTAGTTATAAATTGTTCCAGCCATTTTGGAAAACAATTAGGAACTATGTCCTAAAAGTTATTAAATTGTGCATACCCTTTGGCCCAGAAATGCAGCTGTTATGTCTGAGGAAAAGGATGCATAAGTACAAAAATATATCAGTTCTTTATGTGGTGGCAAAGAAGTGGAAACCCAGGTGGTGCCCACCAACTAAGCAATAGCTAAAGGAAGTATGGTATGTAGATGTATTGAAAAACTATTGTGCTGTAGGAAATGAGGAAGATGGTTTCAAAGAAACTTGGGAAAACTGAAATGGATTGATGCAGAGAAAAATTTATTCAAAAACTGCAAAGTTGTCAACAATTTTGAAAGACTTAAGAACTCTGATCAATACAATTGCCAACCAGAATTTCAGAGAGCCCATGATGAAACACCTTCTGACAGGTAATAGGACAGAACATATGTTTTCTGGATGTGATCAGTATAGGAACTAATTTTGTTTGGTTAAGTATATTTGTTACAAGGGTTTGGTTTGGTTTTGTTTTCCAATAGAGAGGGAAGTGAGATAGAGAAGAAACATTTTTCTTAATTGAAAAATAATAAAGCAAAATTAAAACAAAAAGAAATGCAAGATCATGATAGAGAAGAATCTGGGAAACTTTAAGAAAAGAAGAAAAAAGACAACATTTAATCATCTTTCAACCACCTGCATGTTGATGAGTGCCTGAAATTTTTTTAACCCACAATGACTTCCTCCAAATACCCCAAAAGCTCAGAGCCCTTCCTTCTCCCACTTCCATCAGCTGAGGTGAGTTCTGGGAATATCTGCTCATTTTAATGTAGTTTAAACCAAACATCATTAAGATGGTAGATCCACTGAGAGGAAATGCTTTCAAAAGTAAAATGCAAATGATTTTTTGCTTATTCTCAGTTTAAAATGATGTGTGTCACTGTTCACATCCATATCTGTTCTGAGGAAACTCTTGGGAAAATAGCTTAAAGCTTCCTGGATCATATTTTCATGGGAGACCCTGGCAGCTAGAGCCATCTCCCTTTTAGTTTAGCCCCATTCAGAAATTCACATCACACATTTGCAAGCAAAAGACAATCAGCATAGTTCATGGTGAGTTTTCAGTGTTTTACCCTGTCAAAATATTTGACACTCAGCAACTGAACACCTAAACCTCTTTCTTTCTTGTCTAGGGTCCTTCTCATTCAATTCTGGAGGAGTGGAATATTTTGTCATTTGGTAAGGGGAAGGAAAGTTTACCACTTCAACTAAAGTCTATAAACTAGATAGATTTTACTGGTTACAAAGGATCAGTGACTCAGCTTAGTGAGTTAGAGTTTCGTGTATGTAGCTGATCTAGACAGGTAAAATAAAGAGGCGTTGCAGAGCAAACTAGACATAGAGTAAGGGAAAGAGTCTTGCATTTTACTTTTACATAGGCACAAAGAGCATGAAAGAAGTCCCTTCATTTTGTAGAGGAGTGGAAGCTGGAACAAAGGCATAATACTGGAAGTAAGTTTTCTTTTTCTTTTTTCTCTCTTTTAATTTTAAACAAGAAGTTTATTTAAACTACAAGATGTTAGACTTAAAGGGAAAACTATCTAGGATCAATTTCTTTATAGTAATTTATCCCTACTGAGAGACAGAGATTGCCCTACATGTAACAACTATGTACAAAAAGTTATAAAATTGTCCTTGGTTTTAGAATGATAAAAGAAAAACATTGAAATTATCCAATCAAACAAAGTATGCAAGGATTTTTTGTGTGAGTTTTTTTTTGTTATTAAACAGTAAGAGTAAAATAACTTACTGTAATATAAAGATAAAAGTTGAATGAGCATGCCACTAATGGAGAAAAGGGATATTTTCACAGAACCAGTTTGTTTTTTCCTTTCCCCATCTCCCTTTGATGTTGATCAAAACACACCATCGACCATTTAGTTTAAAAAAACACGCATTATGCCTGTGCACATACACCACTTACTTTATGTACAATAAAGGAATGGGGGAAGGGAAGCAAAGAAGAGAGAAAACTATACGGCAGTAGTCAGGCTGTGGATGAATCAAATCTTGGTTTTCTAATTGTGAATGTATTGTTTTCCTTGGACGCACAGTTCTGGAGTACAGTTGTAGATTCTCTTTTTGGTAAGCGCCTCCTGTCTGCTGCTGGAATACATTGATTGTATCTTCATCCTCCATTTCCAACTGTGCAAGTGTTTCATTGATTGGTTGCCCATCAAATCGGAATCTGATCTGCCTCATTGACAAACCCAGTCGTTCACAATAGGCTTTCATTAGTTTACTAAGTGGTATGTGCCTCTTAATCTTAAATTGCACCACCGAAACATCTTGCCCTGCCACTCTCAAATTAACGTGGTCTTGACTCCTTCCTTTGGCTTCTCGTCTGCCATGGTGAGTCCGGGGCGGTCTTCTCAGCAGCCGCTTCGCAAAAGAGGCACCAGGACGGTCCGCTACAAAGGAACAGGGCAGGGTGGGAGGGCATGGAGAGAGAGAAGCAGCAGTGGGAGGAGGAGGAGAAGGAGGAAGATGTAGTAGGTTTTATTTTTCAAAAAAGGGTAATGGAGACCTTTCTTAATTTTTTTCCTTAGGAGTCTGAGATTTAACTTATAATTATGCCAAACATTTGAACACTCATAAATGATGCTTCCAAGGTACCACGGTTGTCTGAAACATACTCAACAGTCCCCAAGATGTGCAATCTCATTTTTATGTGTCATTTTGTTACAATTGTGCTAAAAACACAAGCCTTTGCTCCAGAGAACAGCTTGGAATCATTAAAAAGCTCTGTACCATATCCCAACTACAATCCAGCCTGGTCTCTTTCTTCTCCTAAATTCTGGGCTTAACCCACTCCCCATCTACAGTGCCTGCACCAGATATTGATGATGCAACATCAGCCTGGTCATCCGACTGTATGTCATAGTCCAGAGTTTAAACAATAGGTGTATTTTATCCATTTAGTTTTTCTGAATGAATTCTCAAGCTAATTTCCTACCAATGAGATCTATGCAAAAGTAGATGGACTGACTGACTTGGGATTCTTCAAGTAATAGTTGGATGAAGATTTCTCGGGTATGTTGCAAAGGTAGAGGAACATCTCATTCAGTTACAGGTTGCACCAGATGGCCTAAGATCATAGATCTTAGATCTAGAGAGGAAGAGACTTCAGTCCAATCTCCTCATTTCACAGATGACCCAAAGTTAAGAGATTTGCTCATGGTCAGATAGGTAGGCAGTAAACTGCAGAGCCAAGGTTTATGTCAAGCTCTCCAAGTTCAGGGTTCTTTCCACCATACTACCCTGTCTCAGACTGGCTACTAGATGGTACCAGAGATAGAGTACCAGGCCTGGAGTCAGGAAGACTTGAATTCAGAGTCAGCCTCAGTCACTTATTAGTTGTGTGACCCTAGGTAATTCACTTAACCCTGTTTGCCTCAGTTTTCTCATCTGACAAAGTGAGTTGGAGAAAGAAATAACAAACCATCCCAGTATTTTTGCCAAGAAAATCCCAAATGGGGTCACCAGAGTCAGACATGACTGAAACAACTGGATAACAACAGCAACCCTGTCTCTGAGGTCCCTTCCAACTCTGAAAATAATCATGGATCTCACAGAGGAGGTCCTGTGATATCTCAGGCCTCGATGCAATTAGCACAACACCATTTGCAAACAAGGGAATCTGGAGGTTCCCACCATATAGAAAGAATCCCTCTCTTGGATTTAGGCCTCAAACAAGACATCCTTCAAGACAGGGATGGATGCACATGGTGGGAATGCATCACCCCCTCTTATTCCTCATCTGATGTGAAGAGTCAGATAGTCCCTGACCAGAGTTGTCTCTGTGGTTTCATTTGTAGAGAAAGCTTGGATTTGGAGAGAAGGTCATTGGTGACTCTTCCCAGGATCCCAGACTTGGAAAGGCCTCAGTGGCCATCTAGCCCAATCCACTCCCAACAAGGACCCCATCTTCACAACTGCCCCAACAAGGGACCATCCAGGCTCTACCTGAAATCCTCCAGGGCTGGGGAGCTTACGTCCCCTCAGACAACCCAACGTGATGTGGGGCAGCTCTCAGTATTGAGTGTTTTTTTTTACCAACATCAAGACATCCACCTCTCTGCAACTCTACCCATTGCTCCTGATTCTACCCTCTTTCCCAGACAGAGCAAATGTAATCCCCTTCCTCATCATGGCTCTTCAAGTAACCAAAGGTAGCTATCATGTCTCTCCTAAGTCTTGTCTTCACCAAGCTAAGCAAAGTGATGGCTGACATTTTAGTAGTGCTTTAAAATCTGCAAAGGGCTTTCCATATATCACCTCATTTAATCCTTACAATAACCCTTAGAATTAAGGGCTATGTTGCTATTTGTTGTTCAGTTGTTGTTTTTCAGTCAAGTCTGACTCTTCATGACCCCTTTTGAGGTTTTCTTGGCAAAGATACTGGAGTGGTTTTCTATTTTCTTCTCCAGATCATTTTACAGAAGAGAAAACTAAGGGAAGTGACTCACCCAGAGTCACACCACCAATAAGTGTCTAAGGCTAGATTTGAACTCAGGAAGATGAGTCTTCCTGATTCCAAGTCCACTGCTCTATCCACTGCATCACCCAGCTGTTCTCCTTAAGGGCTACAGTTATTAAAGTCTCTGTCTAGAAATAAAGCAACTGAGAAGTTCTGAGAAAGGAGGAGAAGAGGGCAAAACCAAGCAGTAAATGTTTTGTTATGTATTTTTCATTGTCTTGTTCACATGTCTATGTCTATGTTCAGTGGTAGGATTTGAGTTCAGATTTTCCTGACTCTGGGTCTGTACTCTAGTTTTATTTCAACAGTTTCTCATTTGGTGCAATCCAAAGGTCTTTTATTGATTAGGTTTCTGTCTCCTGGGTACTCTGTAACTTATCAAAGGTATTCTTAAACTATGGCTAGCCAAATCAAACACAACATTCCAGATGTGATTGGATTGGGGGCAGAATACAGTAAGAAACATAGTATCACTATCCTAGGATGAATTCTATTTATTTCAGTTCAATAAAGGGGAAAGGAAGGGAATAAGCTTTTATATTGTGCCTACTATGTGTCAGGTCCTGTGCTAAGCACTTTGAAAATATGCTACCCACTCCTAGAGAAAGAAGTGATGGTGTCTGAAAACAGATTGAAACAGACTTTTTTAAAACTTTATTCATTTTGTTTTTTTGGTCTGTTTTCTTTTGCAAAATGGCTAATATGGAAATATTTTGCATGGCCACACATGTATAATCTATATCAAATTGCTTGCCTTCTCAAGGAGAGGGGATGGAAGGGAAGGAAAGAATTTGGAACTCAAAATTTTAAAAAAATAAATGTTAAAAATTTTAGTTTACATGTAATTGAGAAAAAAATTAGATGTTAAAAAATATATAGAATCTTGTCTTATCCTCACAACAACCCTGTGAGGTAGGTGTTGTTCTTTTCCATGGAAAAGGTCAATGGAGATTAGAGAAATCCTGCTCCATCTTTTATTTTTTTAATTTATTTATTTATTTAATTTTTTACATTCATTTTCACAAAATTTTGGGTTCCAAATTTTCTCCCCTTTTATCCCCTCCCCCACCCCAATACACCAAGCATTGTAATTTTCCCTATCATCAATCGGCCCTCTCTTCTATCATCCCTCCCTTCTCTTGTCCCCATCTTCTCTTTTGTCCTGTAGGGCCAGATGACTTTCTATTCCCCATTAACTGTATTTCTTATTTCCTAGTAGCAACAACAACACTAAACAGTTGTTCCTAAAACTTTGAGTTCCAAATTCTCCCCATCCCTCCCTCCCCACCCATTCCCTTTGGGAAGGCAGGCAATTCAATATAGGCCATATCTGTGTAGTTTTGCAAATGACTTCGATAACAGTCGTGTTGTATAAGACTAATTGTATTTCCCTCCATCCTATTCTGACTCCCATTGTTTCTATTCTGTCTTTTGATCCTGTCCCTCCCCAAGAATGTTGACCTCAAATTGCTCCTCCCTTCTTCCATTGCCCTCCCTTCCAGCATCCCTCCCTCCCTGCTTATCTCCTTCTTCCCCATTTTTCTGTACTGTAAGATAGGTTTTCATACCAAAATGGGTGTGCATTTTATTCCTTCCTTTAGTCGAATGTGATGAGGGTAAACTTCATGTTTTTTTCTCAGCTCTCCTCTTTTTCCTTCCACTAAAAAGTTTCCTGCTTGCCTCTTGAATGAGGTATAATTAACCCCATTCCATTTCACCCTCTCTCCTCCCACTACATTTCTCTCTCACCATTTACCTTAATTTCTTTTAAGATATGGTCCCATCCTATTCAATTCACTCTGTGCTCTCTGTCTCTGTGTGTGTGCTTGTGTGTATGTGTGTGTGCGTGTGTGTGTGTGTACATCTGTGTGTGGTCCCACCAACTACCCAGATACTGAAACGTTTTAAGAGTTACAAATATTGTCTTTCCATGTAGGAATGTAAACAGTTCACCTTTGGTAAGTCCCTTATGACTTCCCTTTGCTGTTTACTTTTTCATGCTTCTTCTCATTCTTGTGTTTGAAAGTCAAATTTTCTTTTCAGCTCTGGTCTTTTCATCAAGAATGCTTGAAAGTCCTCGATTTCATTGAAAAACCATTTTTTCCCCTGAAGTATTATACTCAGTTTTGCTGGGTAGGTGATTCTTGGTTTTAGTGCTAGTTCTTTTGACTTCTGGAATATCCTATTCCATGCCCTTCGATCCCTTAATGTAGAAGCCGCTAGATCTTGTGTTATCCTGATTTTATTCCCACAATACTGGAATTGTTTCTTTCTAGCTGCTTGCAATATTTTCTCTTTGACCTGGGAATTCTGGAATTTGGCCACAATGTTCCTAGGAGTTTCTCTTTTTGGATCTCTTTCAGGAGGTGATCAATGGATTCTTTCAATACTTATTTTGCCCTCTGGTTCTAGAATCTCAGGGCAGTTTTCCTTGATAATTTCATGAAAGATGATGTCTAGGCTCTTTTTTTGATCATGGCTTTCAGGTAGTCCCATAATTTTTAAATTGTCTCTCCTGGATCTATTTTCCAGGTCAGTTGTTTTTCCAATGAGATATTTCACATTCTCTTCCATTTTTTCATTCTTTTGGTTTTGTTTTATGATTTCTTGGTTTCTCAGAAAGTTGTTAGACTCCATCTGTTCCATTCTAATCTTGAGAGAACTATTTTCTTCAGTGAGCTTTTGAACCTCTTTTTCTATTTGGCTAATTTTGCTTTTGAAAGCATTCTTCTCCTCATTGGCTTTTTGAACCTCTTTTGCCAATTGAGTGAGCCTATTTTTCAAGGTGTTATTTTCTTCAGCATTTTTTTGGGTCTCCTTTACCAAGGTATTGACCCGTTTTTCATGCTTTTCTTGCATCTCTCTCATTTCTCTTCCCAGTTTTTCCTCCACCTGTCTAACTTGATTTTCAAAATCCTTTTTGAGCTCTTCCATGGCCTAAGCCCACCGGACATCCACCTCGAATGTCTGGGATAGAGAGGCCCCAACCTCCACCTCTTTCTCTGATGGCAAACATTGTACTTCGTCATCAGAAATGAAGGGAGGAAGGAACATCTCTTCCCCAATAAAGTAGCTCTCTATGGTCTTATTTTGCTTCCTTTTTCTTGGCATTTTCCCAGCCAGTTACTTGACTTCTGAGATTCCTTTCCACCCCTGCCTAGATCTGCCCAGCTAGTGCTTGGGGTCTGAGATTCAAATGCTGCTTCCCAGTCTCAGGGCTATCCGCGGCAGGAGCAGCTGCTATTCAATATGAGCTTAAGTTCTAGTGCTGGGGTGGGGGCAGGGCCACCTCCCAGGCTCAGTCCCCTCAGGTGCTTTATGAAGAGACCTTCAGTAATGGGGTGGGTGGGGGCAGGGCCGCCTCCCAGGCTCAGTTCCCTCAGGGGGTTTATGCAGAGATCTTCGGTAATGGCCGTGAGCTCCTGCCTGCTGCTCCAGAAGTCCCAGGCCACCACTGCTGCCTCTGCCACTCCCTCTGCCGCTGCCTCCCAAGGGGGCCCAAGTCATGGAGACACCCTGCTCCCCTCTCGGCCAGCCCAGATGTCTCTCTCACTGACCTGTAGCGCCTGTGAGCGGAGGGACCTTCCCGGCCGCCGGAGGTTCCGTCCCTGAAGCCTGCTTGGATCAGCTCCTCTGGGGCTGCCCAGCCAGGGCAGCGCTGGGGTGGGCTCCCCTTTCCAGGGTGCGACAGACCCCTGGGGATGGCTCTCCAGGGCTCTCTGGAATGGAAATCTCTTCCACTGTGTTTCTGTGCGCCTTGCACTGATCCAGAATTTGTGGGAAGTTCTTCTTACAGGAAATTTATGGGCTGTGGATTCGGAGCTAGCATACGTGAGTCTTTCTACTCTGCCATCTTGGCTCCTCCTCCATCTTTTATTTAAAAAAAAAAGACACAAAAGGACAACACAAAAAATGTTTCTCTCACTCAGTCTTGCTGTTCCGAGCACCTCCTTCTAAAAATGTTTTCTGGCTTTCATTGGTTGCCAAAGTTATAAGAGAGATTAACTAGCTGGAAGTAGGTAAGTACTCAGTGGATAGAGGAAGACATGAGTTCAAATCTGGCCTCTGACAACTTACTAGCTGTATGATTCCAGACAAGTCATTTAACCTCTGTATGTCTCAGTTTCTTCATTCTGTAAAATAAGGATAATAATTACATTTACTACATTCCAGGGTTGTTGTAAGGATCAAATGAAATAATAGTTGTAAAGCACTTTGCACAGTGCCTGACACATAGTATGTGTTTAATAAATGATTTTTTTTCCTTCTTTTAGGCTTCACTTTCCTAACCTGTAAAATGGGGATATAGCTTTAGTCCCTGTAACATCAGGCTAAAGCAAAGTAACTTAGGAATATGCAAATGTCAGCTACCATAATCATTATTACGTATTAATATGCTTTTGTCACTAAAAGCTTTAACATACTACCTGAGACAAGAATTAGAAGTCTATCTTATCAAGACTTCAGATTGTCTTCAATTTCCAATTTGGGGAGAGCTATTACAAGACAAGAAGCTTGATTTTATGAAAAAGTATATTAAGATTATTCTGGGCTGAGCCAAGACAACAGAATGCAGGCAGCAACCCAGCTAAATTCTCCCAACATCCCTCTCTAAACGACTTTCAAATCCAACTTTGGAGTAGCAAAGTCAACAGAAAGTCAGAGTGAGGGAGACATTTTCCCAGTCTAAGACAATCTAGGAAAGAAAGATCTCTGACTCCAAGGTGGAAGCCAGCCCAGAGTGCAGCAGGAGTACCAGCAGTTGCCATGACCAAGGTCGGAGCAGCAGCAGGTCTCAGCCCAGAGCTGGGACAGGGGTTGGACAATAGGGCAGAAGGAGATTCCAGGGGAGCCTTTGCTGGTACAGGGAACAAGTGGCACTGTTTAGTAGCTCTGTGCCTGCATGCAGTTCTGGGTCACAGTTCTGGAGCAGAGGGGAATACTTGTGTTCTGTCACAAGGGAGAAGGGACCCTGGTCACAGTTCTTAATAATAAACAAATATAATAAACCAATCTAAATCCATCTTTTTGGCACATAAAGTTCTTCACAACTCAGCCCCTCCCTATTCCTCCAAACTTCTTACATATCACTGTCCTGCACACACCATACAATCTTGTCCTACTATCCTGTTTCTCATTCCTTATATACAATACTCCCCTTCCCATCTCTGTGCCTTTGCAAAGGTTGTTGCCTATGCCTAGAATGGACATAGAAGGACTTAATAAATGCTTATGAGTGGATTGATTCCAGGAGCGAAAGCTCACGTAACCAATTAAGATTAAGCAGCCTCAGGCCAGGCCTCCTATCCTATCCATTTATTCATCAGAATATCAGGTTCTACTTAGCTAAAGTGCACCCTGTCCCTACTACCATATTGTTGTCATTCAGTTGTGTCTAACTCTTCCCGACTTCATTTGGGGTTTTTCTTTGTAAAGATACTGGAATGGTTTGCTGCTTCCTCTCTAGCTCATTTTACAGATGTGAAAACTGAGGTAAGCAAGGTTAAGTGACTTGTCCAAGGTCACACAACTAGTAAATGTCTAAAGCTAGATTTGAACTCAGGAAAATGATTCTTTCTGACTCCAGGACAGGCACTTTATGCACTGTGTCACCTAGGGACCCATATACCCTCCCACCATACACACATCTTTCCACCTCCTGCTCTCACTCCAGGAACAGCCATGAAATTAATGCCACCTTTATTAATGAATGGGAGGATGCAATAATCAGTTGTCCTATGACCCCACTCAAAATCCCTCCAACTGCCCAGATCAAAACTCCCTAACTTCCACTGCTCTGTAGTTTTTGTATCCCCTTCTTTAGAGTGGAAGCTCCTGAGGAAATGTTACGTCCTAGTGAATGGGTATATTTGATATGCTTGATAAATGCTTTGTCATTCATTCATGCCTTCATTTATCCATTCTCATTTCTGGTGGCTGAGAGATATGTCACATCTCCTCCCCTTCAGTTTCTCAGGACTGAAATTTGTCTTCTGACCCTCCCTTCCGATGCCTCCTCTCCTCCTTTCTGATTGCACCCACCTCTCATGCCACCAGTAGCCAAAGACCTGGCAACTCCTGTGTTAGGAGGGGCAAAACTAGAGAGGGATCTAGGAGTGACATTTGGAGAACTCCAACCCTCCTTTCCCTGAACCTTGTTGGAAGAAACATATACTGATATCTAGATAAAGATATATGTCTACATCTGTATCTAATGCCTACTCTATTTTTATGCCATGGAAGTATTAGACTCACTTGTTTTTCTTAGCAATAATCAGCAAGTCAGCAAACATTTATTAAATTTTCACTATGTTCCAGGCACTGTGCTATGCCTTGGGAATACAAAAAGAAAGACAATCCCTGACCTCAAGGAGTTTATATTCTAATGGGGGAAGATATACATCAAAGGGATCTGAAAAAGGTAGGGGAAAAGATTAGGGAATATGAGAAAGTTGTGTGAACAAAACTGACCCCATCTCTTTTTTTTTGAGGGGGGAGGCAACACAATCAGGGTTAATTGACTTGCCTAAGGTCACACAGCTAGTAAGTGTCAAGTGTCTAAGTTTAAATTTGAACTCAGGGCCTCTTGACTCCAGGGCTAGTGTTCTATTCACTGTGCCACCCAGCTGCCGCTAAAACTGACTCCATCTTATGACTCAGTTCTAGATCTAGCTTAGTTCCCTTTCTATTCAATTATGGAAATTGTGAGAAAATTTTGTCACAGTGTTTGAACCTGCCCCCGAGTGTGTGTTGGTCCTTCGTTGCTGAAGAAGACCATGCCATCAGAGAAATAATGACATGACTTGAACTTGACTCTGTTTTGAGTGAGGGAGGACTGTGCAGGTCAACAGCCTCACTTCTCCTTCAGAGCCATCTGAATCCAGTGACCAGATATTCATCAGGATGACTGGAGATGACCCAGGATGAGGCAATTAGGGTTAAATGACTTGCCCAAGGTCACACAGCTAGTGAGTGTCAAGTGTCTGAGGTGAGATTTGAACTCAGATCCTCCTGACTCCTGTACTGGTGCTCTATACACTGCACCACCTATCCCCAAATAGTTGGAAAGTTGAACCGCCTCTACCTGCTACTTAGAGACCTTTAAGGACCTAGGTTATGCTGATCAGAAACACAGTCAGATCTGAAGACTGGACAAAGAGTTTTCTCACAGTTATACATCTTGAGGAACCTATATGTCTTCTCTGAAAACTGGCCCTGTACTGGAACACTTGAGTGAGAGGGGATACCTCTTTTTCTGATTATCCTCTTCTTACTTAGAAAGCCCCTACTCTTTCCTCCAATTAGAAATCAGATGACCTAACCCTGTATCTTGGTTTTTATATCCTGTTGATTATTTTCTTTTAATGCATAAAAATCTGTCTCCTCCTGTATTTGAGGTCCTTTGACAATCTGAGGACACCTGGTCCTGATTTGTTATGTAATTGGCTTGCATTACTTAATAAATCGATATGCTAGGAAGCTTGAACCTTTGTTTCCTCAGTTATTTCAGATTTCACCTACCACAGGGAGAAGATACTAATGCAGGGGCCTAGAGACGTCTAGAAAGTCAGGATCAGAGTCTGGAGAAGAGCGAAGGAGTGAACGTAGCTAGGCTGAACACTTCATTGAAATGGAAGTTCTGGAAGGAATTCACCAATCGGAGGAGGGGCCCACATGGGCAGAAAGATCTTCTGGGACAAGAAGGTTTCAGAGAAAGAGGCATGATGGAGAAGTATGGGGAATAAATAACCTTACCTCTAGTCATTAAAATATTTAGAGTAATATAACCAAAAGAAACAAAAAACAGCATTCTGGCCATAACAAGATAGCCCACTGAGGCCTGTGCAATGGCAGGGAAGAGACAGAAACAAATTGGATGTTTCTTTTACAGCACAAAAAGTAAGTGATAGATCGTTGAGCTAAAAGATGTGTGTTGAAAGTCCAGGGCAGAAGAAATCGAAAGAAATAGGTGGTGCTCTATTATACTGTTATTTTGTCCTTTGTTTTCAGAGGATCACTGACATCGGGGTGACATCTTGACTTGTGGGAGAATTGGATTTAAGCGAGGCAGAGTTGCACAAAGTCGACAGCCTCACTCTCTCCTCCTGTCATCAAAGTCCAGTGGCAGGACATAGGATGACCTATGGATGCAGCGGATGACCTTGGTGTCTTTAATAGCTGACCAAGCTCTAAGCACCCCATGGAGCCTACTCCAACTGCTTTCATGACTGTAGGAACAGATTGTTCCCAATACCTATTTCACCAGGGGCAGTCTTCACATGTTATACATAGACTTACTTTATTATACTAAAAACTGTAGAAAGACTGAATGTAAACGGGAGACACTATAATTACATCCATCTTCAATATTTGTATATGGAACAACATCTTACTCATGGAGTGGTCTGTGGAGGAGCTTTAGCTTAGGAGGATACTTTTCCACCTCCTCTTGCCTGGGAATAGGCCTCGATGCCACTCCCCAGCAATCTTCTCATCCTGCTGCCCACTCTCCAGCCATCAGCTTCATTTCCTTTCTTGGATTTCATGCCTGGTTCTTCCATCTCTGACAGGTGGGCTTTTACCTTGTCTTGCCTGTAGTTAGGCCTCCATGTCTGTCACAGTCATCTCCTCACCAGGTAACCTCTGTCCTCTCCAATCCTTTCCCACTCGCCTTTATGTGTTGTCTTCTCTCATGGATTAAGTTCCCTGAAGGAGGATGTATCTTGACTGCTTATACTTTTATCCTCAGAGGTTAGTACAGTGCCTAATATATAATAAACACTTAATGAATGCTCTATCAATCTTTATATATACCTAGATATATCTGTATCTAACGATATAGATTGAGATAGACATCTATCTATATCTATGGATATATATATATATATATATTTATCTCTAGCTAGAGATATGGATCTATAGCTATATTTAGCTATAGAGCTAGATATATATAGCTAGATATCTGTTATTGTTCAGTCATTTCTTTCATGTCCAACTCTTTGTGACCCCTTTTGGGGTTTTCTTGGCAAAGATACTAGAATGGTTTGTTATTTCCTTCGCCCACTCATTTTACAGGTGAAGAAACTGAGGCGAACAAGGCTAAGTGACTTGCCCAGGGTCACACAGCTAGTAAGTGTTTGAGGCTAGATTTGAACTCAGGAAGAAGAGTCTTCTTGACTCCAGACCTAACTCTCTATTGTGCCACTTAGCTGCTTACAAATATCTCTCTATTTACATATACATGTATGTATGTATATATCTATATATTATATATTTATATGTGTGTGTGTTTACATCTAGAAATAGATACAGATCCATAAATATAGATGTCTCACTATCTTTCCTGAGTATTCTGTATGCCACTAATAACAGGACATTGGAGTTCCAAACAAAATTTAATAGATATGTATTCTAATATTTAATAGATATGAATTTACAAACTAGCTTAATGTCAGGTAACACCATCAACCAACAGCTGATCAGTTGACCAGCTCAAGAACTACCTCCAGACTCATCCAATGATAGACAAAGAGAAACCTTATCACAGTCCTCTGCTCTCCCAGGGTCATGAGACCAGACCACTTAAGAAAAAGGGCAAAATTGAAGCTAGCCATAGAGACTCGTTCCAGAGAGTATAAGGCCAAATGTGAACATTTCTAGCACTTTTCTCTCCAAGATATGATAGAGTACTTTTAACCCAAAAGAAAAACATCTGGTAGTTGGTGGCAGCCTCTGAGTCAACAGAAAATTGCATGTTTCTTGTACAAAGCTTTTGTCACTTAGGAAAAATGAAAGCAGGGTAGCATAACAGTTCCACCCAGTCCTGCCTTATATTTATTCTTAGCCTGCCTCACCCTTCACTGTATTAGCTTTCAAGGGCCTGCCAACACCTTCAGAATATCCCTGTGGTATTATCTATAGAGAGAGGAAAAGGAGAGGTTGTCTGAATACATTCCATTTCTTTCCTTCTGAGGTCAAGTATCATTGACCCACAGAACCATTCCAATCATACTAATCTAAACTTTCCTACTCTCCAATCAATAAGGACAAGATGTACCACATGACATACCTTCCCTACCATTTTCCTGGAGTTGGTGGTGTTCCTATGTCATATGTTCTTGGCTGTCCAGGGTCCTGACCTTATCTACCTTGGCTTATTTTTTTTTTTTCCCACAGTATGACCATAAGCGTTTTCTTCCCAATCTAGCATGTAATGATCTGAGTTCTGGAAACTCCATAGGGACTCTTTCCCATTGTCTAATGGAATTCACAATTCAAAAATATTTCCTGTGATTTAGTATAAATTCCCCATTGCATAGTTCATCCCATCTCTCTTTCCTTGTCCCATCCCCATGCAGCCCCAAACAGATGGCTCTCATTAGCAATCAGAGATAGCCATCATAGATGACTTGGCTTTGCCAAAACTTCATTATTTTAATCTGAAAGATTCTTTTGAGTAAAGGATTAGGTCTCCCAGTAGAAATACAGGCATCTTTTCTTTTAACTAAACTTGTCATACAGAATGTCAGACTTACAGAATTCTTAAGAAAAGCACCACTAGCTAATTTTGAAAAGCATAAAGCTTTAACTTACAGAATTAACAAGCTGTATTGTATATATTATATATTAGATTGTATATATTATATACAATCTATATTACATACTATATATACTATATATATTACACACACACATATATATATATATACACACTATATAGTAGTTCCTACTGATAGGGTATGGTATTGTAAGCCAGACCTATCAGAAATCAGTAATACTCAGGAAAGCTATTCCAAGGGATCTTCAGGCTTAATAGAAATTGCATCTCATGAGTTATCTTTCAAGAACCATACAAGTTGTTTGCCCCCCACTTTCTCCCATCCTTGCTGCTGTTACATGGTGACCTACAGGCCATTGTCCCAATTTTTTCAGTGACTCTTATGCTTACCTAAGTAGTAGTGTTCCTCTCTCTTCCTTCCTCTGTCATCACTCTTGGAAGATTAACATATACATTGATGAGTCCTCTAACAACCTGAACATACACTGCCCCAACTCTGATTTTCTCTTCCACCCCATTTGAGTTACACACTACATGGTCACATCTTAAATTTCAGTGTCTGTGTAAATGTGCTAGATCCAAAATCTGAACCTTGGAGCAGTCATCCTCTGACTACAACATCTCATCCTCCTATGTCCCCCACATTTTCATTCACATTAAGCCTACTCTTTGCATTGTCATTGGCCATCCATATTCTCCAATCCATGTCCCTCACAACTTCCTTTTCTCCCACAGCCATCCTTAAGTCTGTGGCCTAATCTTAATCTTTCACTCTCTGTTATCATAATGTCTCCTGAACTTTTGCCAATCTCAATTTGTAAATCCTCATCCCTGGGTAACTCCTGATATCTCTGATTTCTGTCCTCTACCTCCAGGCTGCTGAAGGTAGATGGGCAAAATCAGAAAATTAAGCCAATTTCTGTGTTATGGTGTACAATCTTGCATTTCCCATGAGCCTGCTCTCCTCTGGATTTTTTTTATTATGTACCAGTATGATGTACAATCTATGTTTAATCATGTACCTGGAAGATCACTTCACCCCTAGATCTCATACCTTGGAAGTAAGCTCTGCTCCGGGGGCCCCTCCCTCTGATTGGAGGGTGGAGGGTTCTGCCCAGAACCTCCCTTTATGGAAGGAGCCCAGCTCAGCTATTTCTTCCTTTCCCCCCAGACAGCCCTCCCCCATACTTTATCATTTCCAGTGCCAGATACCTTCACTCCCCCCAATTTTCAGTTTCCTTTTTTTGTCCTCCCCAGTAGAATATAAGCTTTTTAAAGGTAAGGCTATCTTTCTTTTTTGTTCATATTTTTATCCTCAGTGCTTAATATAGTACCTGGCACACAGTAAGTGGTTACTAAGTGCTTGTTGGTTGACTAAGCCGGGTCATCATTGTTGCTCAACAATCCTCTCCTCTTTAACTCATAGCCCCATGATAAACTTCTTTAAAACATTTACTTCACCAATGACTTGCCCTTTACTTGTCCGTCAGTTCCCTATAACTATTTCATACGTGTCTGGTGCATACAACTGGGCATATTCACTCCCCATTTTCAGTGTAAGCTCTTTGAGGGCAGGGACTAGTTCAACCAACTGCCTGCATTGGTAGAGCCCTACAACTAAGAATAGTTTTTAGAATTTTACATTATTACAATATGTAAAAAACTTCTCTTAGCTCCTGCCTATACTAGGTGTATGTGGCCAGCTGGGGTGTAATGTGTGACTCCTGAGTCCTATCACAGTACTGGGCATATAGTAGGTGCTTAATAAATACTTCCTGATTGTCTTATTGACTGGTTGATACACCAGATACTTCTGGGTTCTTTCCATATACTCCCTTCAGTTGTGTTCAAGCTTCTGCCCTCGCCTCTCTAATGAAACTGTCTTTTCACAGATTATCGGTGACGTCCTAATCAACAAATGCTTTGAAAAGTCCTCCTATGAAACTTAATCCTCCTTCACAGGAAGCTAGGTGGCACAGTGGATAGAGTACCAGGCCTGGAGTCAGGATGACTCATCCTCCTGAATTCAAATTCAATCTCAGATACTTACTAGCTGTGTGACCCTGAGCAAGTCATTTAACCCTGTTGACCTCTGTTTCCTCACCGTAAAATGAGTTGGAGAAGGAAATGGCAAACCACTCCAGCTTCTTTGCCAAGAAAACCCCAAATGGGGTCATGAAGAGTCAGACATGATTGGAAACGGCTAAACAAATTCTTCTTCACCTCTCTACACTCTTGGTCACCCTCTCTGGCTTCTCAATTCATTCCAACTTCCTTTCTTTATCCCAACCCTATACAACCTAAAGTAAATCCAGATGGTCCTCATTAGCCAAAAGAGATGACCATTCTAAATGAGTTGGCTTTGCTAAGACTTTATTATTTTAATCTGAAAGATTTATCTGAGTTCTCTCTTCCTTTGGCTTCAGAGATTCCATGCTTTCCAGTTCCTCCTGTTTCTCTACCTACTCCTTTTCTAACTTTTTCCCTGGCTCCTCAGCCTTTTCCCAATCCCTTACTATAGGTGTTTGCCAAAGGTCTGTCCTTGGCTGTCTTTTCTTTTCTCCTTATTACCGTGTCCTTTGGCAATCTCATTGATCCTTTAATTTGTAAGTATTTCCTTTAAGCAGATGACTCCCAAGTCTGTATGTCCAGTTCCAGACCCACATGTCCAATGGCCTACAGGACATCTTCAGGCAGATGTCCTCTGTCAATTTCAAGTATCCAAAACTTCAGCATTAAGGCTGAAGTTTCCCCACCCTGACTTAGATAGATACTATCAATGTCTGTTCCATTCCAGCCCCAAACTTCTCCTGTCATCACTTTTTCTTTCCAGAGAGCTACTGTTCAGCCATTTCCCCTGTTTATAAGCTTGGAATTTTCTTTGATTCTTCACTCTTTCCTCACATCTCATGTCAAATCAGCGACCAGAGCCAATAGATTCCAGTTCCACACCATCTCCTACATCTGTACCCTCTTCTCTATCCCTACCATCACCACCTCAGTGCAAACACTTATCACTACTCTTCTGAATTATTTGTGCAGCCTCCTAACAGATCCTCTAGTCTGTTCATGCTGTTACTAGGATCCTCTTTCTTGGGCAAAGATCTGGCCATGTCATTCCTCTGTGCTAAGTGAAAGTCAAACTTCTCTGCATGGCATTTAAGCGTCACCAATCTACCTTTCCAGCCTTATCTCATACTAATACCCATGTCCCTGAACACATGAATCTTTACCTCTAATAGCTGTGTGACCCTGAGAAAAACATCAGTCTCAGTTTTCTCATCAACAAAATGAAAATAATATTAGGACCTCTCTCATAGGGTTGTTGTGAGGATCAAATGAGGTCATGGATGTAAAGGGTTTTGCAGACCTTAAGTCAGTTTTTAAGTGTCAGCTATTATACTCCAAGCCTCAATCTAGCAAGCATTTATTAAGCACCTGCTGTTTGCCAATATGCCCTGTGCTCTCCAGCTCACACAAAGACTGTGTTGGTCATTTTGCAGAAAATGAAGCTTTACCTTAATGAATTTACAGGCTGGATTGTAAGTTACTATTGCTCAAAATGTGCAAAACTGAACTGAATATATTTTCCCTAAAATACTGCCCCCCTTCCAAGCTTCCCTATTACTATCAAGGGCACCACTATTTTCCCAAATACCCAGGCTCAAAACCTAGATATAACCTTGACCCCTCAAGATCTCTCATCCTCCATATCTAATCCATTGCCATGGTCTATACTTTCCCTTCGTAACATTTCTGTGTCCTGTGTCCTTCTGTGCCTTCATTTCTCCTCTGACACTGACACTATCCTGGTGCAGAAAGAAAGGAAACATCTTTTAGGTGCCTACTATGTGCTGGGCACTGCCTTTTACAAATATTATCTCATTTGATCCCTGAATGGTAGATGTGAATATCATCCCCATTTTATGGTTGAAGAAACAGAGGCAGATAGAGATTAAATGACTAGCCAAGGATACAGTTTCTGAGGCTGGACTCGAATTCAGGTCTTCCTGACTCCAAGTTCAGAGCTCTATCCACTGCACCACCTAGTTGCCCCTCCTCCTCATAGCTCAAAGACTTTTGTAGTAGCCTGCTAGTTGGATTCCCCCATTTCTCACCCAAGTCTCTTCCCACTCCAGCTTCCCACTTAAGCTGTCGATCTTCTTCAAGTGTAGATCTGATAATGTGCTGGGCCCCATTCGCTAAATTCCAGTGGCTCCTTATTGCCTTCAGAGTCAAATATAAAATCCTCTGTTTGGTATTCAAAGTCCTTCATGACCTCTTCCCCCCACCCCACCCCTACACTTTTCTAGACTTCTTCTAACTCACACCCTAACCACACACTCTTCAATCCAATAACATTGGCTTCCATGCTGTTCCACCTCCAGACACTGGGTATTTTTACTGGCTGCCCCCAATGCCTGGAATGCTCTCCCTCTCCATCTCTGTCTTCTGAATTCTTGCCTCAGCTTCAAGCCCCAACTACAATCCCACCTTCTACAAGAAGCCTTTCCCAATTCCCCTTAATTCCAATGCCTTCTCTCTGTTATTGGCTTGTCAATTACTCATGTCTGACTCTTCATGACCCTACTTGGGGTTTTCTTGGGAAGAATACTGGTTTATCATTTCTTTCTCCAGTTCATTTGATAGATGAGTAAACTGTGGCAAATAGGATTAAGTGATATGTTCAGGGTCACACAGCTAGTTAGTGTCTGAAACTGGATTTGAATTCAGATCTTCCTGAATCCAGGCTAGGCACTCTATCCACTGGGCCATCTAGTTGTCTTTTTCTCTCCATTAATTATCTCCGATTTATTATATATATATACATATATATGTATATATATATATATATATGTATATATATATATATATATATTACCTTGTTTGTGTGTAGTTGTCAGTATGTTGTCTCACTGCAAGCTCCTTTAGAGCAGGGACTATCTTTTTTTATCCTCAGTGCTTAACACAGTGCTTAGCACACAGTAGGTCTTTAATAAATGCATACTGACTACTTGCCCTCTTTTCTATACCTGCAATCTCCTTCCTCCCCTTCTTTGCCTGTTTAATTCTTCCCTATCCTAGTTTAAACCCTAACTTGAATACCAATCCCTCCCAAATTTTTCTTCCCTCAGGTTGGTAAGGACCTTTCAGAAGTGGAACAGCATATCAGAGTGGGTAAGAACAGAACTGGAAATTGGAGGACTTGGGTTTACTTCCAGCCTCTGCTACTTAAGACCTAGAGTGACTCTCTAGGCCTCTAGACTGTCTGAGACCTATGTAATACATTTGTGTTACAGGGAAAATCATTTCACCTCTCTGCCCCTAAGTTTTCTCATCTCTAAAGTGAGGTGGGGACTAGGTGAACATTGGGGGCCCTAAAAACTCTAAATCTGCAAAGGGCCAGGGCTGGAATCAGGAAGACCTGAATCCAATCTGGCCACAAACACTACTAGCTATATGACCCACACAAGTCACTTAACCTCTGTTTGCTTCAGTTTCTTTAAGTGGGGATGGGGCAGCTGGGTGGTGAGGTGGATAAAGTGCCAGGCCTGGAGTCAGGCTAAGTTGCTAAGTTCAAATCTGACCTCAGATACTTCCTGCATGACCCTGGACAAGTCACTTGGTCCTGTTTGCCTCAGTTTCCTCATTTGTAATATGAGCTGGAGAAGGAAATGGCAAACTATTCCAGTATCTTTGTCAAGAAAACCCCAAATGAGGTCATGAAGAGTCAGACATGACTGAAAGGACTGGACAACAACAAAAAATTGGGGCTAATAGTACCTACCTCCCAAGGTTGTTGTCAGGATCAAAGGAGATAATAATTGTGAAGCCTTTACCACAGAGCCTGGTACATAGAGAGTATTATATAAATATTAGCTATTATTATCATTAATCCTAAAGCTTCAGATAATGCTTTGTTTTTAACTCTTTAATATACTCCAGGACAGGATCTCTTTCTTTTTTTGTTTTTGTATACAGGGAACCTAGTACCTAATAAACATTTAATAAGGATTTGTCCAATGGCATTGAAACTCAATTTGTGTTGAGTCTTTATTCCTTCTACTAGACTATAAGCTCCTGGAGGGCAGGTGATAGGTCTTGTCTAAACATTCCATCTTCCCCAGGGATTGGTATTGTGCTTTGTACTCATAGGTGTTATTGTTTATACTTGCTGAGCTCTGGTTCAAACCCTGCCCCTCTGCCCAGGAAGAGAGGGCCTCCATCTTCATCCTTTTAAATGCTAATCGAAAACATCTGCTGATGAGCAACACCACCCCCCACCACCACCATGTCTATAGAGCCTACGCTGGAGAAGGGAGAAGGGAGAAACTTGAGACTGGGAGACCAATTAGCAGGCACTACAATGGAACAGGCAATGGTGACAGGAACTGCACTGAGGTGGTGCCCGTGTGTGTTTGTCCTTCATTGCTGAAGACCATGCCATCAGAGAAATAATGACATGACTTGAACATGACTTTGTTTTGAGTGAGGGAGGGCTGTGCAGGTCACCAGCCTCACTTCTCCTCCAGAGCCATCTGAATCCAATGACCAGATATTCATCAGGATGACTGGAGATGACCCAGGATGAAGCAACTAGGGTTAAGTGACTTGCCCAAGGTCACACAGCTAGTGAATGTCAAGTGTCTGAGGTGAGATTTGAACTCAGGTCCTCCTGACTCCTCCACTGGTGCTCTATCCACTGCACCCCCTAGATGCCTGGTGGTGCCTGTATAAATTGCAAGAAGATAAGGAATAGAGATGCTGTATGATCAGTGCTTAATAAGTGTTTATGACTTAAGTGGTTGAACTTGGCAACTGATTGGCAGAGAGAGAGAGAGAGAGAGTGAGAGAGAGAGAGAGTGAGAGAGAGAGAGAGACTTGAAGCAAACTCTGAGGTTGCAAACTTGGATAATTGGAAGATTATTGGAGGATAATTGGTGGTAAACTCATCAAAAATTGGGAAGTTATGGAGAATAGTAGTTTTGAAGAAGGAAAGAAAATGAGCCCCATTTTGGACATGGTGAGTTGGAGATGTCTATGGGATACCAAATTAGAAATGCCCAGTAGGCAGTTGGTGATGCAGAAGTGAAGCACAGGAGAGAGATTAGGGCTAAATACATAGATGTGGAGGTCAACTGTACAGAGATCATAACTGAACTCATGGGAGCTGGCAAGACTACTCCAGAGAAAGATGAAAAGTCCCATGATACAGCCTTGGGGGACACAAACTGTTAGGGGATAGGATATGGATGATGAGTTAACAAAAGATACTGGAAAGGAGTGATTGGACAGGCAAGTGGAAAATCAAGACATAAGAATGAAGAAAAACAAGAAAGAGAAGGGAGAGAGAGAAGAAGAGGAAAGAGAAGATGATGATGATGACAGTTATGACAATGATGACAAAAAACAAAACCATGGATAAGAAATGGTGGAGATCAGCAGGGATGCTGCAGGGATGTCAAGAAGGATGAGGATTAAGAAGTTTCTAATGGTCTGGGGACAAGAATGGATAAGAACACACTGTCCTATAAGGAAAATATTCCCTACCAAAAACACATACCTTGCCCATGTACAAACATGAGTCAATTTTTCCCATGGTTAGTAGACAATGACCTCTTCATCCCATCCCACAAACCCTTCCAAGAGATCCCTATATCTGACCCCCATGCACAAGGGTTGAAGATAACCAAGCTTCAAACTCATCAGGTGAACTCTGTCTGCTAAGGCAAAATATTGATTCCAGAGAGTCCACCAAACTGAAAAACATCTATATAACCATAGCCATTGTCCCCTCAATGACACCAGGAAGCTCTCAAAGACTATGTAGGTTACAAAGCTGTTCCTGACCTGTAACAGTGGAGGAGTTTTCTCTATCAAGAACTCTCCATGATGAAAGCACACGAATGGGCCAACCCCTCCCCCCAACACCCATACACAAACCCAGCCCAAAGGCCTTTCCTAGGGTATTAGCCATCATAGCAAGGATTTTTCCTTTGGACCTCTTTAGTAGTCTATGGAGCTTATGAACTCTTCTCAGAATAATGTTTTTAAATAATTAAAGGAAATGCTAAACTTTAGTTAGAAGTTAGTGGAAATAAAGATGTAATTTTTTTATGTGCCTCCTAAAAATCTTAACCACCCTTCCCCTTCCCAGGTAAAGAATCCCTAAACTATAGAATGGTAATTCACAATCATGAGTTTTGAGATTTGTAAAGCACATTCAATCAGTTAACAAATACTTATGCAATGTCCGAGATACAGGGCACGAGGGGTTCAGGCACAAAGAACAAAACAATTCCTTTTCCCAAGGAGGAAATATTTTCTCATAACAACCCTGTGAATCAGATAGTATAACTGTTTTTATCTCCTTCTGAAGATGAGGAAACAGAGGCTACATGATTTGTCCATCATTACACGGTGTATGTCTAATATGAGATTCAAACTCTGGTCTCCTGACCGAAAGTCCAGGACTATATCCATCTGTAGTCCACAAATGACTCCATGGAAGGATACAAAGGATATTGGAAAACACTGAAACTCCTAGCCTGGGCTTTCTGATGGACTTCAGTCCATTGAATCACGAAGTTTTTGTGCCGTTCTATGACATGTACACACCCCAAAGTTCTCATCCCCCCAGCAAAAGCCTCCATGGAATGCACTAGGCATTGCCAACCATCAAAGACCTAAGGCAGGCAACTCTCTCAACCTCATTAAATCCCCTCCTCCAACTCGAAGAAGCATCCTAAGGCGTTTTAGTGGTTCCCCAACATACTCACCAAAATGGCTCATTGCTCTTCCTACAAAAACTTTCTCTAACACCACTCCCAGACCACCCGTCTTCTTATACCACATTTTCCAGTTACCAGCCTCCTACATGGTATTCTTTCTCATTTAAAGGCATTAATTTAGTTCCTGGTTTTGGAAGAACTTTATGGTATTTCTAGGCGATGAAACCTACATAGGTTTCATCAAGAATGAAGGCCTCCCAAGAACGACTGATGGAACAAGAACAATAATTACCATGACATATATAGTATTTTAAGGTTTGTGAAGTTCTTGACACATATTACCTACTTTGAGCCTCACTACAACCCTGGAAGGCAGGCAGCAAAGAAGTTATAACGATGGTGGTGGTGGGGATTGGAACGATTTCATTGGCATTTACCATGGGTAACCTTCTAGAAGGAAACCTCCTCTACCAATGCAATTTGGCAGCTGCTTTGCAACTTACCATCCTAGAGTGATGCCTAGGACCCTGAGATGTTAAGCAAAGTGACCAGGTCCATCTGGGTGCTCCATTAGGATCTAGCATGGAAAACCCCTGCCCTGGGTCTTTTTGAAGGGTTTGACTGTACTCCTTTTTGGTTTCTTTTGCTGCATCATCATCATCCTAGTCATGACAGAGATTCGAATCCAGAGCCGTGAAGCCAGTGTGTGTCAGATATTTGCGACTCCAAGTCCATTTATTTGTCTCCTGCACATAACACTGCCTAGCATGAGATGTATTCATGCCTCTGATTCAGTTCGACAAAACACGCATTTATTAAGTGACTTCTGTGTAACTGGCCCAAGCGAGGCACTAGGCCCAAGAAGTGGGTTCTGACTTCAAAGAGTTTATATTTTATTTCTCCTCATTTTATAGATTGGGAAACAATGACTCAGCAAAGTAAAGGGAGCTGTTCATGGTCCTGCAGGTATTAAGTATTAGAATTAGGACTCGTGCCTAGGTTTTCCTGACTCTAAGGCTGGCACTTAGGGCACTATACCTAGGCATGTCATATGATCAGCAAGATAAACTACATCACTGGCTGAATTCACTCATAACACCCTCTGTGAGTTACTCAACCAGGACACCCTCTACATAGATGATGGATTTCATCCATAAAATGTCCACTTGATGCTTTCCCTCACTTGCCCCATGGCCAATAACTGGATAGCATATGGGTCAGTTAGAACTCACCCATCTTTTGAAGCAGGATAGGGACAAAAGACAATTGAGGGAACGCTGGGAAAGACCTCTGTTTTTCATTGAACAAATTGTGGCTTTCCATTGGGCATCAGCAGAGCCATCCACAAGGGCAAACCATGGCTGTCTAGGCCTACGCAAGAGCATAACCTCCAGGAATGATAAAGAACCATAGAATTATAGAGATCCTGGCCAATAATATCTCATAGAATCACGAACAGAAAGGGATCCCCCCGACTTTAATGCTTAAATTGGTTTGTTACCTCTACCCATTATTCCTGGTTCTTTGCTCTGGGGCCAGACAGAACAAAACTAATCCTTCCCCATGCAATTGCACTCCTAATACATGAATACAGTGATCACATCCTCCTGAGTCTTTTTCCTCTGAGCTAAATATCCCCAATTCTTTCAAATGATCTTTATACGAGATGGAGGTGGAACTCAACGCAATACTTGCAGATAAAGTCTTGCCACTGGACTCCAATGGTTCTGGGGGAAAGAGTGAGGCTGACAACTTTTGCATAGCTCTGCCTCATTTAAATCCAATTTACCTGCGAGTTAAGACGTCGCCTTCCTGATGTTGTTGGTCCTTTTCTAGAATGAAGGACTAACAGCTGCACTATGGATATGGAACTCAACACAATTCTGCAGATGAGGTCGGATGGGGCAGACTGGAGTGGGGCTATCACCTCCCTATTCCTGGAAGTGATACTCCAGTCGTCTCCTGGCCCAGCGGCTCCAGGAAGTGTTCCACTCCCTCCTTAAAGAAAACTCCATCCTCCCAACAAACCTTGGCTCAGATGACCTCTGAGTCCCCTTCCAGCCCTGAGGTCCTAAGATTCTATAATCCCAGAATCTAAGCACAGCCAGAGACCTGACATTTGCTAGCAATTATAGTTACTAGGGAGTGGGGATGGGAGGAGGGCTGGAGAGCAGGGGAGGGAAGGGAGGGAGGGGAGGGAGAGCAGAAAGAGAGTGGGCCGGGGGAAGCAGAAGAGTTTTGTGTCAGATTTCCCTGAGCCTGTCAGCTAAAAGCATCCCAGTCTGCCCCGCCCTAGGGAGTTGCTAACATTCTCTCCCACTGGGGGCAAGGTGGGTGTGAGCCACCAAAGGGGAACTCCAGGGTTGTTGTCGAAGGTGGAAGGGGATCAGGGGCGACAGGGGGGGTGGTTCCTAAGGAGAAAACGGCCACACAAAGAAGTCCTGGCCGCGGCAGTTTCAAAAATACCAAGGAAGTTGATCTGGGCTCTGGCCCAAGGAGTGACGAGGCTGGGAGAGGGAGGAGAAGGAGAGGGAAGGCACGGGAAGCCTGGATCACACACTTGGAGTTTGGATGTCTAGTGGGAAAGAGGGTGACTCCTTGCTGTTGGGTGAGTGGAGAGAGATGGTTCCAGAGAACAGCTGTGTCAGCTCCAGGCCCTAGGCAGTAAATGCCAGTGGGGAGGAGTCATCGCACGGTACAATTCTAACCTGGGGCATGAACTAAAATCCTCCAATCCCAGGCCTTTGAGGGAGCCCTGAGAGAGGTCCAGAGGCTAAGGATGAGTTCAGAAAGCTAATCCCTTCCTCACTGTAGCTCTTGGGTTGAGAGGGGCACTAAGATGTTTTGTATGGTGCTCTAGTGAATCACCTGCCATCCTGTCTTGGGCCACCAAAGCTATCCCCTCCCAGGTCATTCCAAGAAGCATCTGAAGTTCCCAAAGAGCCCCTTTCACCACCTTCCAACTCTGGCTCCCGACTAACAACGAGATCATGAAAGGTAAGTTCTGGGCAAAGACGGGGCCTAGGGTTAGGGAGAGCCCGTTGGGGTCAGACCTGCTAAAAGACACAATCTTTCCTCTGACTACTGGGAGAAGCTGAGGACAGGAAACACAATGGGCTGCTTTGTCTGAAAGGCTGCTGCTTGTGTCCCGGGATGGAAACATTCACGTTCAGGGAGGAGAGGGGCGGGGGAGGTGTGTCTGCATTCTAACCATACTGGGAGATCCCCAATTCTGTCACAGCAGCAACAAGGGAGCATTTAAATAAACAGATTAACAGAAGAGCTCTTAGGCAGACAGATAGAGGGGTGAGGGAGAGATAGGAAGGTAGGGCAGAGAAATGATGGAGAGTAGTAACCAGGGCAGAAGAGTTCCAGAGTCCAAGACACACAGGAAGTTATTTCTCTGATAAGGTTTTTGCTTTTCCACTCATCCATAGAATTAGAATGTTAGACTAGTCCTTCCCCATCATGTGTCTCTTCAACTTCCATACTCATTTTACAGATGAGGAAAGTGAGGTTTAAAGACATTGCCATGTGAGTCCCAGAGGAGCGCTAACTTCCAGTGTCAGCAACTGAAACCAAGCAGTGAGATTTGATAAGAAGAGTGTTCCCATCTGCCCCTGCCCCATAACAGTGCAAAGCATTTAGCCATTACTAGTCTGAGGCACAGCTCTGCCATCTGCCCCCAGGAATGATTCCCAGGAATTGGCTGCAAAGGATGGCCAGCACCTCTGCCCTCTTATTTGGCATAAAGAATTCCAGTAGCAGATTCTGTCTCTCCCCCTCCTTCCCCCTCCTCAAGATGGCAGGCAGTAAGATATGGGTTGTGCATGTGCAATCATACAACACACTGAATAAAACTTCTTCCTGCCCTGAGCCCTAAAAAAAAAAAAAGAATTCCAGTAGAAGGGGGCATGAAGAGAATGATGCTCCAAAGCTCCCTTGCCTTGCCTGCTCTGTCGCTGCCCTCCCCACCTTACTCCTGACTTCCTCAAATTTCTTTACAGGTCTCCCCTGTCCTCATCCTGACCCTACTCTGCCTCTCACCTACATCATTTTCTACAGTTAAGCAGCTAGGGCCAGAGCTAAGCAGGGCAACCTGCGCCAGTTGAGGAACTGAGCCCTTCACCCCAGGTCAATAGGGATTTCGTCTTAGAAGAAACTTTCTGGACCATTTTTGGTGTTGGGACCAAGATTCAAATGGAGCCCTCTCCTCTGCTATATCTCTTCTGCCCACCACTTCTGACATAAGTGATAATTAGCACTGGCCTATTACATGGCCCAGTCTCCCAAGTATGGGCAGAGGAGGAGAGATGCTGGAGGAATTTGGCAGTCATAGGCAACAGAGGAGTTAAAAATCACCTGGTCCTGCCTCCTTCTTTTCTTTATTTTATATATATATATACATATATATATACAATATTTATAATAATACATAATAAATATATTATAAATATATACTAACCTTGGCTAAATAGCTTTGTAAAAAGTCCAATTTGTTTCCCTATCCTCTTCTTATCCCATTTCTTCTGTCTACACTTTTATTTATTTTTGTAGCTATTATCATTTTTATATAATGTGCACACTGTTGCTCTGCTTTCTTTATCCACCATCTCCTCATGTAAGTCTCTGTATATTTCTTTGTATTCAGATTTGTAATTTCTTACTGTACAAAGACATTCCATCACAGTCATACACTACAACTTGCTCAGCTATTTCCCAGCTGTTAAACATCTACTATCAGCTATTTCTAGATTCAGAATTTTTCTTTCTTCCTTCTTTTGCTCCTTCCTTCCTTTCCTTTTTTCTCTTTCCCTCTTTTCTTCCTTTCATCCTTTCTTCTTTTCTTCTTCTCTTCTTTCCCTTCTTTCTTCCTTTCCTCCCTTTCTCTTTCCTTTCTCCTCCTTTTCTCTTTTTCTCTTTCCTCCTTTCCATCGTGTCTTCCTTTCTTCACAATGAAGCTGCTATGGAGAGTTTTATACAGATAAGAGGAATGTCTTTTTCCACTTTATCCTTAGGATATAATCCTCCCTATGCCCCTCATTTGGCTGATAGGGGCAGTAGAAAAAGCAGTAAATTTGTAGTGGGTGTGCATGCTGGTTCGACCACTTACTATTCATGTGACTTCAGACTAGCCAACCTCTCTGGGCCTCAGTTTCCTTCTCTGTAAAATGAAGGAGGTTGGGTCACATTCCCTTCCGGCACTAAATGTATGCCCTCATAATTCCTATTTATTTACGTAGCACTTAAGGTTTACAGAGTGCTTTCCGTATGTCCAACAATGGGGACAGCTCAATATAAGAGGAGAGCACTATGCCATGACAAAGTATAAGGAAAGACACTTGATGACTTGCTCCTGGACACACAAGGGGTCAGTAACAGAGCTGAGCCAAGAGCTCTTCCCATTTTACTATGGGACACATTTCTTTGTGCTGGAGATCATATCATCATAACCTTGTACACTCAGAGGTCTCTATTACTTACAAAGATATTCCCATAAATTCTCACAAATTCTCATAAATATAGAGCTGAAAGGGACTTTAGATATCCCCTAGTCTAATCCCCACATTTTACAGGTGAAGAAACTGAGTTCAGAGAAATTAAGTGACTTGTTTAAGGTCAGGTGGAAAGGTAATAAGTAGAAATCTCGGACAAAAACCCAGGTCAATTCATCAAGTCAAATCAACAAGCATTTTTTAAGCTTCTACTACATGTCAGGCCCTATAGTGCTTTCTTCCATTGTGTCATACTCCCCCGCAAACTCTTCAAGGTATATCCCCGTTTTGCAGATGAGGAAACTGAGATTTGGAGAGAGTTGATTACTTGCCAGTTAGTAGTAAGGGATAGTTCCCATCTCATAGAGTCCAATGCTCTGCCTAGATCTGTATAAAATCCCACCTTTCCATTACCCTTCCTATGTGGCTCCCCTTCATGATAACAAAACTGTTTTCAGTCTCAGGGATTTCCAGGACTTGACAATGGGGAATCCCAACCAGGGAGCTCCATTCTGTAGCTTCCTGGACACACAAATCAGGGGTCATTGTCAAATCTGTAAGAAGGTATTGGTTATTTATTATCTGAGGGAATCAGGAGGAACTTTAAGCTCTGATTGTGACCTTACCTCTGGCTGCTGGATGCACACACGACCATCCCTGGGATGGTAGCAAGCCTAGGTCCAACATCCTGTCATGGTGGCTTGGGGTCTTGCCAGCATTCCAGGCATAAACATCATAAGATAAAAATAATGATAGGGTGGGGAATGATGGAGGCCTTTGCCTTTAAAGACAGAGCCCCAATCTGCTGAGGTTGCACCAATATAGCCCAGCTCCAAAGAAAGGAAACCTATAACTTAAGTCATCCTGGAATAGTGGAAAGAGTTGTGGATTTGGAATCAGAGGAGTGGGCTGCAATACCAATTCTGCCATAGTCTGTGTGACCTTGGGTAAGTCCCTGAACTTCCTCTGGTCTCAGTCTTAATTAAAAATAAGAATGTTGAACTAAGTGACCACTAAGGTCCATTCTACCATTAAATCTATGATCTGATGAGTTTATGTTTTAAAGCAGTGGTATCAAATTCGAATAGGAACTAAATCATACATAAGGATCCTGCTGTCTGCATATTGACTTAGAAAACCACGTCAACATTATATTCCATTATGTTTTTATTTATTTTGTTCAGTATTTCCCAGTTACATTTCAACATGGTTCAGGCCCACTCAAGAGTATTGTGGGATGTACCCCATGGGTCACAAGCTTAATACCTCTGTTCTAAGGTCTCTTCAAGTTCCAGATCTCACAATCCTTCACCCTTCATAGGGGTAATGCAGAAAAAAATCCAGGCTTGGAAGATTAAGGATCACAGATGCTAGGTTTAAAGCTAGAAGAGACCTTCAAGGTCACCTAATCCAACAACCCCTTCATTTTACAGAAAGGGAAACTGAGAAATAAAGAAATGAAGTAACTCACACATGGAGTAAATTATCAGAGTCAGGGTTTGAAGTCAATCATCTGATTCTAAATCTAGCACTTTTCCTATTATATCATTTTGCTGAATAGTGTGGTTATGAAATAATGAGGAGGAGGGGGAGAAAGTTCTGGAAATAACATTTTGAACCTTTAGTAGAATCAATTAGTGTACATTTATTAAATGCCTACTATGTACCAGGCATTGTTGGTAAGGAATATAAACACAGAAGTGAATCAGCCTTTTCCCTCAAGAAACTCATATTCTATTAGGAGAGACATCTACTAAGATATTTCTCACTTGGCCAAGGATGCTTCATTAACTGCTATAATCAAACCCAGGTCTTACCTTTCCTATCGCAGTAAGTTCTTCAACAAATGACTGTTGAATTGAATTGCATTGAATGACATTACACCCCTCTTCATCACCAAGGATAGAGTCTCTTCACTAAGAGTAGAACTTTGGAGTTTGGCAGAGAGTTTGGCACTACCACTGCTGGAGATCGGAAATGCTATAGAACTCTTCCTTCAGTCATACAGTGGATACCTGGAGACAGAGCTTTAATTGGGGCAGGGCAACATGGACTTTGTACCAAGGTGCCAAATTTAGAGGTAAAAAATGGAAAAAAGAAATAGAAATTAGTACTCTGACTGAAAATAGGAAGTTATTAGGTGACCTGCTTCCCAGGTGAACTCCTCCTCAGCTACCCCCCCCCCCCCCACTCTACACCTCTGCCAGCAACAGTACCCTTCCTCCAGGGAGTAGCAACCTCAAAGTATCCAAGGGTCTCCTCTGACCAGGGTCCTCAGTGAGCTGGTTTAAAAAGTTGATTGAGGGGGAATTTCATGGAACTTACCTTGGATGTGACCAGTCACAAAAATTACTAGCTAAAATGTTGACAACTGTTTTCTTGGTTTTCTGTATCTTTATTTATTGAGTCTGGGTTTGCCTGTGTCACCCAGGCTAAAAGTGCAGCAGCTACTTACCAGCCTAAACACAATATTGATCAATACAGGTTTGTAGTTTTTTTGGGGGGGAGAAGGCATTGCTTATTTTTACAAAAATATTTTTCAATTTCATATTTATTTTTGACAAATTTTTCTTCTTAAATTTTGAGTTCCAGGTTCTCTCCCACCTCCCACCCCTCCCCTACCCACTGAGAAGGCAAGCAAATTGATATCATGTTACATGTGAAATAATGCAAAACATTCCCATATTATCCATATCAAGAAAGAAAGAGAGAAAGGAAGGAAGGGAGGAAGGAAGGAAGGAAGGAAGGAAGGAAGGAAGGAAGGAAGGAAGGAAGGAAGGAAGGAAGGAAGGAAGGAAGGAAGGAAGGAAGGAAGGAAGGAAGGAAGGAAAGAAGGGAGGAAGGAAGAGAGGAAGGAAGAGAGGAAGGAAGAGAGGAAGAAAGAAAGAGAGAAGGAAGGAAGGAAGAAAAAGAAAGAGAGAAAAGTTATACTTCAGTTTGCACTCAGAGTTCATCAGCTCTCTCGCTGGTAGTGGGTAGCACTTTTCATCACAAGTCCTTTGGAACTCTCTTGGCTCACTGTACCGATCAGAGTAGCCACATCTTTCACAGTTGATCATCATCTACAACATTGCTGTTATTCTGCACAGTGATCTCCCAGTTTTTCTTAATTAACTTTGCAACAGTTCATTTAGGTCTTGCAATACCTTTTTTCCTTTGTCATTTCTTATAATGCAATAACATTCCATCACAATTGTATACCACAATTATTCAATCATTTCCCAGTTTATGAGCCTCCTCTCAATGTCCAATTCTTTGCCACCACAAAAAAATCTGCTATACACTTTTTTAATGTATAGGTCCTTTTCCTTTTTCTTTGATCCCTTCGGGGTATAGACCTAGAGGTGGCATTGTTGTTATCCTGCCTGGGCTAGTTTGCCCCTCCTTAGGCAGCCTGGCAGCACTCTGTCCCTAGCAAGCTACCATATTAGTGTCATCAGCTTCAGCCCTTCTGTAACTCAGAATTCCTGACCTGAAGTGATCCACTAGCCTTATCCTGGGAAACTTGGTGGCCCAGTGAATAGAGTGCTTGGCCTGGAGTCGGGAAGAGGCCTCAGACACTTACTAGCTCTATGACCCTAAGCAAGTTAACCTTGTTTACCTCAGTTTCTCATCTGTAAAATGAGTTGGAGAAGGAAATGGCAAACCATTACAGTATCTCTGCCAAGAAAACCCCAAATGGGGTCATGAAGAGTCAGACATGACTGAAACAACTGAACAACAAAGACTTATCCTCCCCCAATAGCAAGGATTACAGATGTGAGCCGCCATGTTTGGCTTCACCTGTTTCCTAGTATGTTCTCTGGAAGAGCATTAGAGGTATATGCTACAAGGAAACCCTACTGGAAGAGGGCCTGCTCTGAAGTCAGAGGACATCAGAGGACCTTAGTTCAAATTCCAACTCTTGATGCTTATTATTTGTATGACCTTGGGCTGTGTCCCTGGGCCTTACTTCACTTCCTCTGCCAAAGGAGGAGATTAGACTAGATGGTCTCTAAGGTTCTTTTCCACTCTCTGCCTACAATCTTATCATCTCTTAGGATACTAAGTACATTGGGTCAGTGACTATTTGGGAACGTCTGTGCCCTAATGATTTCTGGTTTTATGTGAAATGCACAACAGTGGAGAGAGTCCCACAATTGGAATTAGAAGACATGAATGCTGGTCCTTATTAACTCTGTGACTCTGGGTGATCTATTGTACCTCAGTCTCCTCATCTATTAAATAAGGGCATCGGATTAGGTGGCTTACAAGGTATCTTCTAGCTCTAAATCTATAATCCTACAACCTTCCTGAGCTTCTTTCTTTATCTGGAAAATGGTGAAGAGCTATTATTTGAATCTAGTGACATAATATTTATGAACTTTCTATGCCTCAGTTTCTTCATCTGTAAAATGAGGCAGTTGTAGTAGCTGACAAAACCACAGTTCTGAAAGTTGAGAGGCACCTCTCTGGTCATCTACTCTACCCCATACTGGAAAGAAACCCCTCCTATGCCCTCCCCAACAAGTGGTGAGCCAGGCTCTTCTTGAACTCCAAACCCATTGCCTTGTTACTTTGGGTTAGCTCTAATTGTTAGGAAGACTTCCTGATATCAAACCTAAATCTGATTCTTTGCAAATTGCATCCATTTTGTATCCATTGATAGTGAGCACTTTGTCTGGCAATGTATAAGAGCTTAATAAATATTTATTGATTAATTAATTGATCCTTGTTTCATACCCTAGGACCAAAGGGACCAAATCTAATCAAATCTAAGAGGCCTTGTAAAATTTCCTACAGTTCTAATTCTCAGATCCTATGAGTGATAGGTTTGAGAGCTGAACTTGATCTTAGAACAAGGAGAAACCCTAAGGATTACCTGAATTAACCCTCTTGTTTTACAAAGGAAGAAACTTGAGCCCATTTAGGTGAAATGACTTGCCCAACTACTTTACCTCTGTTAAGATCACAGTCTTTCATCACTTCAAGCATAGCAGGGGTCTCTATGTATAGCTGAGCAGAGCTATGGACAGTCTTCTTAGTAAAGTGTCAAAGCTGGGCTTCTAATCAGTTCCCTTGACTCCAAATCTAAAACTCTTCCTACATTTCCTCTGTAATGATCTTCTTCGAAAATGAAGGATGAACACTTATAGGAAAAGGAATCATTATAACTTCTGGGGACCCATGGGCATAGCATTCCTGATGGGGTCCTGCTGTCCCTTCAGCCCAGAAATGCAAAGGTACTTATCCTTGGTTCCACTGACTATTTTTAAATGATTTTGATAACTGTATTTCACTATATTCACTAAGTATTTTATTTTATGCATTAAAAAGACTATTTTGTGAAGAGGTCCATAGGATTTATAGGCTGCCAAAGGAGTCTATGACATTTAAATAGGTTAAGGACCCCTGTTCTTGAGAAAAGTAGAGAAATTCTGCATCCATATTCTATAGGAAATCTGAGTTAAAGTACTAATATCCTCTGACAGTATTACCAGAGGCAGGAAAGGCGACAGTAGAGAACACAATCTTTTCCCAGGCTATAAACACTAAATATCTGAACTGCTTTCAGTTCAGTATCAACTGGTGACCTACAGAATATGTACAGTCAGATGGTAGGATTTTGGTAGATGTTTTTATTTCTTTTCCATGGTAAACAACATGGCTGGGAGGTGGGGGTGGGGGGAGAATGGGGTCCCTTCCAGGCTGGATGTTCTCTGAAAGGAAGTCCTGGATTTTATAAGCTTTCTGGAAAGGGCACCACCAAAGCCCCAGCTGATCCTCTGAGATTCACATTTTCTGGTAAAACCTTCCTGTGTCCCCCTCCCCGCCACTCCTCTCAAACCAAATAGTGTCAAGTTATGGACTTTTTTTTTTGAGGAGAGGGCTGAGAGAAGGGAAAACCACATGCATAAGATTCCTCATCTGTAAAATGAGGGGGTTGGTCTCTAAGGTCCTTTCCAGCTCTGAGATCCTATATTCTTGAAGAAAACATGCACATGGCACGCACACACACACACACACACACACACACATACACATACTAATAACAGAATACTCTACTTCTGGGCAGAGTGCCCAGGACAACTCTGCCAAGGCAAGTCCCTTCCAACCTGCTGCTCCCCTCTTTCCTGCCTCACCAGCCCTGACCGCCCACATATGCCATCTCTTTCCATGAAAATCCACAGCTGGCACAGACCAGGGCACATCTGAAGGCTCCCTCCCCATAGCCCCCACATCTTCAAAACACAGATCCCTTGCTCCACAGCAATAGGGCTGGGTCAGAATCTCTTTCCATGGCTTCCTGCCTGCATGTAAGAGCCATTACTAGTGACCAAGAGGCCCTTTTGGGAGCAAGACATGGCTTTATAAGCCAAGATTACTATTTTAAAGTTCTGACCCTAATTCCCTCAGGACCTTGAACCAAAGGTCCCAAAGGAAGAGGCATGGAGTGGTTCTGTGGACATAGGCCCAGGCTTCTGAGGCTACCAAAGGAGTCTATTTTGACTCCTTTGACCATGGGAGCCCTCTAGCCTCAGCTGTCATGAATGCTGGGGGCTAGGTTCACACTCTGCTGCTGTCCCATGCATGAAGAGATGGTTCCCAATGCTCTTTGCAGGGGGTGGATGAGATTTCACAGCCCTCATCATGTGTCATAAACACAGCTCCCTCGAGCAAAAAAAAATGGGCTGAAGGAAGGCAAGAGAAAATGACATAATCCCCAGGAAAATCTACTTCATGCAGGCTGGCCATGGGGTGATTAAATTCTGCTACTGGCCTCATGAGTTGGCCCCATGCCCTGACTAGAAGGACTGCGGGCCTCCTTCTGAAAGCTCCAGTTCCAGACTGCAGACCTCCAATGTTTGTAAGGGACCAGAGGCTTCAGCAAAGATGCTTAAGGTGGCCAAGCAGTGTTCTTTGTGAATTACACTTTCCTTAAGATCAAAGTCTTAGGGATGGAGGGGACCATAGAGGTCACATAGTCCAACCTCTGCATTTTTACAGAGGGTGAAACTGAGGCTCAAGTGATTTGCCAAAAGTCGTACAGGTAGAAAGTGACAGAGCCAAGATTCAGATTCAACTTTACCATAATAGAAAGGCAGAGTATTGCAGTTTAAAGAACTCCAACTGGAGTCTGAGGACTTCAATCCTCATCCTCAACATTTATTGTTTGTAAGACCTAGGGCAAGTCTCTTTTCTTTGCTTGGAGCCTCAGTTTCCCCATGGGTTAAATGTTAGAGGTTGTATTACGTACTCTGTAAGGTACCTTACAGTTCTGATGATCTTTGAGTCTGAGAAAAAGAGTTGTTCTCTTACTCAGAATTGTTTCATTTTTCAACAGAAATCTGTGAGTCTAAGAGAGAGGCTAGGGAGTGTCTCTAACTTGGCAGCTCTCAGCCAAGAACAGGCAGTTGCCCTGGGTGGTGGAAGAATGACTTAGAGCTGGCCCTGGCTGCTCAGAATACTTATTATCAACACCATATATTTTTAGCACTCGATTATATTCACTTCAACTCTCTGCTGTCTGGAATTGTTCTCTAATTTATTCAAGCCAATAAAAGATAGGAAGAGAGGGAAAGGGAGATCAGACAGCCTCATGAAAAACCATCCCTTCTATTTATATGGAGGTTTCACACTTTACAAAGTACATTCATATCCACCATTTTGCTTGCCCCCCCTGCCACTATATTAGACAAAGGACATTTTGTTATAGTTCCTGTTTTATAAATGCAAAAACTGAGACTGAGAACTTATTTTGAGAGTCATCTATTCTAACACCATTTTACAGATGTGGAAGTTGGGGTAAAAAATATAATAATTAAACCAAAAGGTTAGGCAACTAGAATAAAGTCGAACAGATAATAAGTACTAAAGCCAAGATTAGAACTCAGATCCCAAATCCTTCATTTTAAGGAGGAGAAAACTTGAAGTATCTAGGTCTCACCCCTTCGTTGTTGTGCAGTCACATCTGACTCTCTGTGACCTTTTTGGGGTTTTCTTGACAAACATACTGAATCGGATTTCCATTTCTGTCTCTAGCTCATTTTACAGAAAAGAAAACAAGGCAAGCAAGGTTGAGGCCAAATTTGAACTCATGAAGATGAGTCTTGCTGACTCCAGGCTCGGTACTCTATCCACTGAGACACCTAGCTGCCCTTGTACATGGAAAAGCCAAAATTTGATCCTATCCCAAGTCCTCTGATTTTAGATCCAGCATTCCTTCCAGTGAACCAAGATGGCTAAGTGGGCTACCAAGGATCCCAAAGTGAATTAATGAAAAGGGGAAAGGAACAAAACAGGGGTAAGATAGTTGATGAGAGTGAAAGGGGTATAAAGCTTTGGGCAGAGGCAACAGAGATGAGACATCCGTGTCCAGAGCAACTGGTGTGGATGATGGAGGTATATGTCGGAGGCAGAAGTGAGAGAGGCCAGGGTGTAGTGAGAAGGAAGTGAAGCAAGAAGTTTCAGGTGGAAGGATGAGATTCACCAAGGTAGAGAGAGAAGGGCAGATTCACAGACTCTGACACATACGCCCATGCAAGTACTCCTATGCACATACACACACAGAAGTTCAGAGGGAAGTTACAAGTGAGGACTGGGCCTGGCAGGCTGGGACTAATGAAAATCATTTTGCAATCTTAATTGCAGCATTTTCTAACTTTAACTATAGCTATCTCCCAACTGAAATTATAGTGTTGACTAGCAATAGACTCAAAGCTTTTTATTTCTTTTTTAGACAAACAGTTATTTAGAAAACCCACACTGTTAACTTGACGAAAGATACCCATCCAAATATGTTCCTTGAAGCTACAAAAAATTTCAGTTATAATTCCTTGAATCTACCCTTTGTTGCCCCTTATGGAAACCGATGGCCCAAGAGACCAGAGAATGATCTAAGACCTCAGTCTTCAGTCACCAAGGGTTTAGAGCTGGAGCTAGAGTCAGGAAAACCTGGGTTTGAACCCTGTCTCAAACACTTATTAGCCCGGAGACTGAACAAAGCATTTAGCCTCTCCAGTCCTGAGCGTCTCATGTAAAATGAAGGGCTGGATTTGATGACCAGGTATCTTTTAGCTCCAAATCTATGATTCTGTCTAGGGCTGAGCTAGCAGGAGACAGCTTGGTTAATAGCTTCAAGCTATTTCCTGCCTTTGGAGAGCTAAATCAATCTCATTACAAATATTTATAAGATACAGAGAGAAACACCAAGATGTACTGAAATTCTCTATCTTGCTCCTCTGAGCTAGAAAGAAACAAGTATGGCATATCAAAAAGAGCCCTAGATTTGTGGGACCTTAGGCAAATCACCTTCCCCCAGTTTACTCACCTATAAAATGAAGGGTATTGAACTGGCTGGCCCTTTTCAATTTTGAATCTATGATATTAAGGAATATTCACCCTTGTTTTTGCTCCTACATTATTATTTCAATTGGATAATATGTCACTGGGACCTCAGCACCTAGACAACCAGATTTTCCAAAAGTGTCCTTTAAAATCTGTAACAGTTAATATAATTTTCTAGATTTGAGTCTTTAAGACTAACCCTTCAGAGACTATTTCTGTAATTCGGTAACCTAAGATGCTGCGATTCATAACTAATCTTCCTATAGGGCATGAATGTTGGAAAGGAGAACAAGGAATATAGTATATTTTTCCAGCCAATTATATTTTTCTATAAAAAATAAACTCATAAGTAAAATAAACTGTAACAATTCATCTTTAATCACTAAAAATAAAAATATACATAATTCAGAGCAAGATTTAAAGAAATAGAAATATAGGAACTATCTGGTAGCTTTCACACTAATCTTCAAATGTTATCCATCAGTGTTTAATCTAGCTATAGTCCTGTCTCTGAGATAAGCAAGACGAAACACCTTGAACTTTTTTGTAGAATTAGAAGCCTTCTAAAGGAGATGATAAGTTCCAAATTTGGCTGTCACTTTGGCATTTTAGGGTTTATTGCAGCAGTATAGTTTTAAAAATTCTTACAAATGGATTTTTCAATCTGTAACTTTTTCACACTATTAGCTGATACTCTGGACTCACACTATCTAAATTTTCAAGGGGAAAATGCTAATAGTTCCTCTGTTTGCTAACTTTCTTTAATTTTCATGTCAAAAGAAGAGAAGGTTAAATGAGAGTAGAATTAGATCTCAGATCCCATCCCCTTTATTTTTCTAAAGAGAAAATTGAGATGAAATGATTAACCCTAAGGTCTCACAGCTAGTAAGCAACAGAGACAGTCTGCACCATACTATGACTTCTTTCTTGTTGAGTCGTTTCAGTAGTATCCAATTCTCTGTGACCTCATTTTGGGGTTTTCTTGGCAAAGATACTGGAGTGGTTTGCCATTTTCTTCTCCAGGTCATTTTACAGATGAGGAACTGAGGCAAATAGATAAGGAACAGGCAAAGTGATTTGTCCAGAGTCACACAGCTACTAAGTGTGTAAGGCTGGATTTGAACTCAAGTCCTAATTCCAAAGCTCTCTATTCACTGTGTCACCTAACTTTTTGTGGTCTATGTGAAAATTAAGGATTTTCCATTTCCAATCTGGAGGGCATTTTCCTCCAGCTGAGTGGTCCTACTCAGTTTCTTGTTCTTAAAACCCCCAATTTATATCAAATAGTGAAGACTATCCACTAACTATTCTTGTGAACTTATCCTTGTCTTCAAACTTGCTCCCAATTTTTAAGGGATCAGGCCTTTTTTTCTGAACATTTAAAAATATATTTGAAAAAACATCTTTAAATGGAGTCATACAGTGATTTTTCCTTAAAACAAATACTCTTAATAAATCTTTCTGAGATTTTATTTCATTCTTGAAAACTTTTCCTTGACCCTTGGGTTAAGGAGTCTTTAACTATTTATTCCATTAGTCCAGGGGCAGCTAAGTGGTGCAGTCAATGGAGCACCAGTGTAGGAGTCAGTAGGACCTGAGTTCAAATCTCACCTCAGACACTTGACACTCACTAGCTGTGTGACCTTGGACAAGTCACTTAACCCCAATTGCCTCATCTTGGGTCATCTCTACTAATCCTGATGAATATCTGGTCACTGGATTCAGATGGCTCTGGAGGAGAAGTGAGACTGGGGACCTGCACAGCCCTCTCTCACTCAAAACAAAGTCAAGTGCAAGTCAGGTCATCATTTATCTGATGGCATGGTCTTCTTCAGCAACAAAGGACAAACACGCACCATTAGTCCAACAGAATGGGGCCATCTCTTCTTGTTCATGAGTAGGTTTTTTTTAAATGGAAGTGACTTCTAGGAAGAGGCAGAATGAGGTAGGAGAGATGAGCTATCGGTCTGGTATGGAGACCAGAACTAAATGTAGGGTTCATAGATCCCTTTTATGTTGAAGAGTTCTACATAGTAACCCCCAACTTCCTTCTTAGGAGGAGGGTTTCCTTACCACTTCTAGTTCTGGAGCATTAGCCTGAACTCTCATAGCTGAGTATTGGTGGGTCTGGTAGGACAAGTGACAAGTGACACAGCTGCTGCCCCCTCCCTCAAATATTACCTACATATGCCTGGAGTTCAGCCCTGGGAGATAATTATTCATTCTGATACTCAGCAAAGGTAGAGTGATATAACCAAGGTGGTTGGGTACATGAGTGGTATAAAGAAGGAGCAAAAAAAAAATTCCTGCCCTCATGGAGCTTTCATCTAGTAGGGGAGAAAAGACTGCCCCCTCAGTTCAAATACCACTTCCCCCAGGAGGACTTTCCTAGGCTCCCCAGCTGTCAATGCCATTCTCTCTACAGGTACCTTCCATCTGCAGTTACCCCTTCCACATTGCAACTTTCCCCATCTCGGTTTTGATATGTCTCAGGTCAGCATAAAAAATGAAATGGGAATTTGGGGGAGTTTTGTGGAAGACACAGATGAGATATGAAAGCCGGAAGACAACAGACAAAAAGTTTAGAAACTCAGAAATGCATTAAAATTATGTGTAGGATTGATTGTATGATGTCAACATATTTTATCTTTTAATACCTTAATAATTCAGACTTCTTCTCTGGTATAAAGAGAGGGCCAAAAAATTTTATGTAGATTTTTCAGATTGAGGAGGCACCCAGTCCTAATACCCTCGATAGGGAAGGGATAACTTAGTTTGGGTTTATCTTGTTGGTAATGATTTATGGATACTGTCTTTCTGTCATTAGAAGTGAGCTCCTTGAGGGCAGGAGTTTGTTTTTACTCCTGCTTTATATTCCATTGCTTAGTAGTAGCTGGTGCAGAGTAAATGCTTAATAGTAGGTGATGGATTAGTTAACTGATCATACATAGGAAAAGTGAAGAAATGAAAGAGAGGAAATAATAGGAATAGGAGGAAGGAAAGAAGGGAGGGATGGCATTCTAGGTTGGTACAGCACCATTTGTACAGACACAGGGGGGAATGAAGCTTATAAAGCAACCCAGGAGGCCAGTATTTTCCAACTATTTCATAGGAATTTGTCACTGGTCCACAAAGCTTCTACTACCTAAGATCATAATCATAGGTTCATAGACTTAGAGCTGGGAGGGACTTAGATATCAACAAATCCAACTCCCCTCATTTTACAGATGAGGAAACCGAGACCCTAGAGAAGTGACTTGTTAAGGGTTACTCATTCAGTAAGTGTCCAAGGTGGAATTCAAACCCAGATCTTCTTGACTCCAGCTCCAGGTCTCTATCCACTATACTACAGTTCTGATTCTTCCTTTTCCTTCTCATTCTGTTTTACCATGTCAGTTCCTTTATTCTCCTTGGCTCCTGTGGTCTGCCTTCCAAGAGCCCCAGACAAGGTATTCTTAACCCAGGGCATTCAGAGGAAGGCTTTGGGTGGAATAGAAAAGATACATCTTTATTTTCACTGAACTCTAATTGAACATCAGTATTTCCTTCAATTAATTAAAAGCATTATTCTCAGAAGTGGTCCATAGGTTTTATCAGACTGCTAAAGGGATCCATAAGACACAAAAAAGTTAAGAACTCCTTTCCTAGGAGTAGTTATGTAGTTCAATGGATAGAGCACTGGTCCTGTAGTCAGAAGGACCTGAGTTCAAATCCAGCCTCAGATACCTACTAGGTATTTGACTCTGGGCAAGTAACTTAATGCAGATTGCCTTAAAAAAAAAACCCTGTCCTAGACTAAACTAAACTGAGGCCATGACGGAGACGTACCTTAGAATTTTTGCCATTGAGGCAAAGGTGGCAAGGCAGAGGTACACCTGGGATGTAGCCATCAGGGGAGAAGAGTCAAACTTTGAGATTTCTGGAGGGTTAGTTTAATTGAAAAATATGACACTAGACAAGATCAGAGGATGTATGTTGGGGAGTAATGGGAAATAACAATTGGACAGATAAGATTGGGGCAGATTATGGAGAGCTTAAAATCAAGCAGAGGGATTCAGATTTCATACATCACAAGATGCATACTTTTCTCCAGATTGACAGTCTCTCCTTAAAAACGGAACATAGCCCCATACACACACACACACACACACACACACACACACACACACACACACACACACACTCCTTAGTTGATGACCATCCTGAGTTTCTGTGGTCAAAAAGTCTGTTCACAGTAGGCAACCCTCTGTGGACGAGTTTCTTCAAATTTAGCAAAGCTGATTCTCAGACAACAGAAATAACAATCCAGTGCTGGGTCTGCCAGAATTTGTGTTTTGCTGGCATAGATTCCAAGACCTCAAAGTCACCCTTGTACCATGCACAGGCATCAGAAGAGGACTCCAGTGGAGGAGATATTCAATATGGTAGACAAAAAAAGCCACAGCGTAGTTTTTTAGCCCAGAAGTAACATGACACAAGCTGAGTTAAGGGAGCATTCATCTGGTAGCTGGGCTACATCCTCACTGGGATGTCTAAGGACATTTTAGAGTGTCCCAACTCCAGCTAGAATTATCCCAACTCCAAAAAGTTACTTTCCTTTTTGACATGCCTACCATCTATTTTGAGGGTCCATTATTAACGTCCAAAACATTTAGATACATCCCTACCTAGTAGCAATACAACAACTACGAAATACTCATATAGAGATGGAGAAACTAGATTTAGAGAAATCAGTTAAGAGGCTCTCCTCTGAGATAAAATACAAATTGCTCCATTTCACATTTAAAGCCTTTCACAATCTGGCTCCAAACTATTTTTCCAAGCTAATTAAACATTAGATCCTCTCACACGTTCTATATTCCTACTCAAATGGTCGATTTGCTATTCCCAACATTTCATCTTCTGTCAATGAGTCCTTGGGCTGACTGTCCCCCATTCCTGGATTGCTCTGTCTTACTTGCACTGTGTAGAATCAAAAACCCAGCTCAATGCTCCTTCCTACATGAGACCTTTCCTAAACCCTGACCCCATGTTATAGATCTTCACCACATTCCTAATCAATCAATAAAGATTTATTAAGTGCCTACTGTATGCCAGACACTGCACCAAGTGCTAGGGTTACAAGAAGAGACAGCAGACAATCTCTGCCTTCAAGAAGTTTGCCATCTCATAAGAGGAGACAGCATGGAAGGAAATATATACAAAGCAAAGGACATAGAGACAAATAGGAAATAATTGACAAAGGAGAGGCACTGGAGGGAAGGCTGCCTGTAGAAGGTGGGATTTTAGCTGGGGCTTAAAGGAAGTCACCTAGATCAGTCAATATTTTCATCACTTATATTTTGTCTTGACTTAAATGTGTGCCTTTTGCTCCTCATCCCCCAACTAGGAGAATACAAGCTCTTTAAGGGCAGGGACTGTTTTACTTTTGTCTCTTTACCTCTAGTGCCAAGAACAGGCCTGGCATAAAGTAGGAACTTCGTTAGTGATTATTAATTATTGAATTGAGCTGCAGTAATACCAGGATGACGGGAAGGGGATGTGAATACAGTGGTCACTGTGAGGGTATAAAAGATAGATAAGACGGGCATTCCAGAAGAAAGATCAATAGTACCTGATAAGATCTTTACAAAGGATGACCTTTTAGAACTGCAGGAACTATGACGTCTTGGATCCAAAATGGACCCATCTTGATTGAGTTCTCTTCTAAAGCCAAGAATTTTTAGAGGAGATAATATAGAATCATTAACAGTGGTTCAGTAATTCTACAGCCCATGATGAGAGAGAGTGGGGTTTCTGGGGTAGTGTTGGATGGGAAGTCAGACAATGGCATCCTTCCTACCTTTACTCGAGGTCATCCTGCAACACCCCACACACCATGGCCTCCAGAGTTAGAGTGGCCTCATGGACACAGTGCTGGACTTAGAATCAGAAATCTGGATTCAGACATTCACCAGCTGGGTGACCCTGGGCATGTCACTTAACTTTTCTGATCCTCAGTTTCTTCCGCTCTCAAATGACGATAATAACTCCTGGAGTTCTTTTGAGAATCAAATCAGATAATGTACATAAAGAGGAAGATGTCCTCCATTATTATTCCATAGAAATGTCAGACTGTAGAAGTGCCATCTCTTATTCCATCAGTGTGTAAGCGTGGGGCGTATACTCTACCAGCCTAGATGATGGCAATAATAATAGCTAACATTTATGTGGCACTTACTATATGCCAGACATTTTACAATTATTATCTCATCCAATACTCATAACAACCTTGGAGGTAGGCACTAGTATTATCCCTACTTTATAAATGAAGAAACTGAGGCAAAGGTTAAGTGACTTGTTCAGGGTCATGTAACTAGTAAGTGTCTGAGGTTGGATTTGAACTCAGGTCTTCCTATCTCCAGGCCTGGAGCTTTATCCACCATACTACCTAGCTGCCTAGGCTGTCTATGATTTCTTAGACAGCCTTCAAGAGTTTCTGTCTCCCTCTACTCCCGCTGCCTGTCACCCCCAAAATCATCATGCATCCAATGTAACAAACCTCCATGATTTTAATCATCCTAATTCTAAGACCACCAGTCTGTTGTCCATCATAAGGAGAAAGTAGAAGCCTTTGCAACTTGCCAGGACCTACCAGAGCCTATGCTTTATTTCCAAAGTCTTTAAGCTTCTTATAGCTCTATGTGCACTTCTAGGCCACACTGAGGCATCAGAGGAGGACCTTAGTGAAAGGTGTTAAGAAGTTATTTAAAAATAGTGACTTTCCTTTCAGTCTGCCCTAACCCCACCTCCCTGCCACCCACTTATCTCATACACATGCACATCCCTCCCACAAATACATTCAAGGATGTAGATTTTTTTTAAGTTCTGTTTTTAATGGATATCTCCCGTTTTGAAATAACTTAAATCTTCCCACCAAACAAATATTCGCACACTCCCACCAAGTACATTGGGGATGTTCATTTTAAGAGTTGTCTTGTGTACAATCCAGCTTGCTTTAACATTCAAATGAAAGTGCAATGTATTCATAAAATCACAGATTTTGAGAGTTGAAATATATATATGTATATATGTATGTGTATATATTATATATATATGTACACACACACCCATAGATAGATAGATAGATAGATAGATAGATAGATAGATAGATAGATAGATAGATAGATTTGACAGATCTTGGCAGTCCTTTAGTCCAAAAGCCAAAGGAAGTTCTCCTCAAAGGAAAGACCGCACAAGTGGTCTTTCAGTCATTCCTACGGAAGAGTAATACTTTTGGGGGGCAAGGAGAGGAGAAAAAAGGGGTCCTTTGGATAACTGGTCCTTATGGCTTGTGCCCTTTGTTTCCTGGATTACATACCAAGGATTAGAGCCAAAAATCACCATTATTCTGAGAATTGCTCAAGACGCAATGAAGGGGTGTGTGATGGATTTCAACAGGTGACAACATCTTGAAAACCAGGAAATACAAAGCATTAGTAAAGTAAAATAAGGTCATTGCAAAATGACAGAATTAAAAAATATGACCTGGACCCAAGGCAAGGGTGAGGGATGGATATATAATCTCAATGTTCCTTGTTGTCTTTGCAAATAGAGTAGGAGGAAGGTTTCCAGCATGATGGGCAGACTTTGCCTGGTCTAACGGGAGGACATGGACAAGGGTCACATTTGTGATCTGCCCCTTCAAAGGGGGTGTCAGAGTCAATGAGATCATAGGTCCATCAGACTATTGAGTTATAGCTTGTACAGCTCATATTTCTCAAAAGACTCTCATATTCATTAACATTTTTTGAGCTCTACGGGACTGGCACGATCTCCTTCTCCCATAAGCACTCCCACTTCCCATGACCACCGAGCATGAATTCTTGTAAGATGCGGTAGTAACTGAAAACCCACAGGGGAGACTTTGGGCAGAGTCATAATATCATAAATCAAAGCTGGAAGGGTATTTAAAGGTCACTAACTCACAAAATCAGGGACTAGGAGGGCTGAAAGAGATCACAGCAGCCATCTGGTCCAACCCACATCTGGAGAAGGTCCTTCTGCAATATACCTGACAAATGGGCAGTTAGTCTCTGTTTGAAGATACTCAGTGTAAAGGAGGTTCCTGAGGCAGTACATCCCACTTTTAAGTATCCTGACTTGGTTTTTTTTAGTTTGTGGTTTTGGGGGGTAAGTTTTGCTTTACAACACCGTCATCTATAGATGAGGGAATGGAGGCCCACAGAAATAAAATGATTTACCTAAAATCAATCAATCAACCAGCTTGCATTAAGCATCTGCAATATCTGAGGCACTGTGCTAGGTACTGGGAATGTGAATATAAAAGCGAGACAGTCCCTGCCTTCAAGAAGGTTATATTCTACTAGTGGAGTACAACATATTCCCAGGTAACTACACATGGGAGATCTATATACATATGAAGGAAAAATTATGGGGACACTAATAGAGGAACCAGAAAAGGTTTCTTGAAAGAGATGGTCCCTGAGCAGGGTACAGGGGTCTCCATGAGGAGGAGATGAGAAAGAAAAGGAAGGAGAGACTTGGATGTAGAATGTTCTCTCTAGCGAACTATATAGTTTATCTGGAGTACAGAGTATGTGAAGCGGAAAAATGTGTAAATCAGTCTGAAAAGTTAGACTGGAACCAGATTGTGAAGGTAAATGCTAAACAGAGGAGTCTGTACTTAATAATCCTAAAGACCATGGAAGCTTTTGAGGCTTTGGGGGCTGCTAAGAGTTGTACTTTTAGGACAGGAATTTGCCCTCTGCATGAAGGATGAGTACAGTGTACAATGAGGAGGGCACATAAGTGGCAGCAGATATAACACTGGCCAGTGTGGGGGATCATGGGGTCATAGGTCTAGAACTGGAAAGGACTTTAGAGGTCATCTAGTCTAATCTCTTCATTTTACGGAGAAGGAAACTGAGGTCCAGGGAGATTAAGTAGTCCAGGATCACCAAAGTACCAAGTAGCAGAGTGGCCTTTCAGGGGTTCATGAAATTTGGTGGTTCAAGACTTGCTGGAGTAGGTAGTGACCTTTGTCACCTAAGAAAAGGATCTCAAAAATCCTCAAATCCTACATACTTGCTTTCCCTCATTTTACAAATGAAGAAATTTAGGCGTTAAGAAGCTAAGGCCATAAGTTAGCTTCTACATCTTTTGATTACAAATTCTGCAAGTTTTAAGGTCCTCAGGAGATAAAAAGATGTCACTCTACCAACTTCATTAGACCTCTCTTCAAATCACTGCTCATTGTAAACAACTGCTATCTTTCCTTCTCCCAAGCTTAAATCTGGTTGCATCTGAGATTATGTGGGGTGGGGTGTTGGGCATTCTTCTCCTTTCTACATTGCTAATATTCTTACTGATATAAATGAGAAGTTATAGCCCATTATCCTCAGGCACTTCTGTGATCCCTACAATTCTCCCTACTGCAGATTCTTGCTATATGTCCTTCCCCAAATGTTTCCCAGGCTTTTTGGGTTTTATTTGTGTCTCCATCCATTCTGTGGACAAGCACAACGATGCCAAGGCTCTGAGAGCTGAACTAGCTAATGCATCCTAAAGCTCTTGGCTTTTGAAAAGCACTGGGCAGATGTTTAAGATTATGTTCCCACTAAGGAAGGACCACTTGGAGAATTGGCCTCAAGATCTATACCTAGGTAAATGGATGCTCTCTAGAGCCTCTGAATACAATGTGTGGGTGTGAGGAACGGAAAGGCAGGAAGAAGGAAGACTGGGAAGAGATGTCTTTAGGGAATCCATGAGTTATAGAGCTGGGAAATGGGTAGTTAAGGGAAAGGGAGAGGGAGGGTTAAGTACAACCATTTGTGAACATTCTTACATGGGGAGGGCTAAGACAAAGGTGGTGGGTACCTGCCCCTCACCGGAGAAGAGTCTTGTCTGTTTTCCCTCCATAACTAACTTGGCTCCAGTTTTTAACAAATTGGCCAGAGAAGCTAAGGAGCAAGGAAACAGAGTGCCTTCGAAAGAGGATCAGCTTCGGTCTCATTTGATTTCAACCTTCCTAGAACATCAGGGAAGGGGTATAAACACTGAAGTGATGAAACTGGCTGAGAAGCCAGAACTGGGTGGAGCCCTCGTCACCAGGGAGGGCAGAGGAACAACACCAAGGAGGGGGAAAGAAATTAGAAACACGGACAGGAAATCATAGCCAGGGCCCCGCTTCAGCAAATAAGAGTAACAGGCCCTGAGGGGTAGGAGGAAAGAGCCCTTGTGGACCTGGTGAGCCCATATAAGGCTCCTGACTCAGGCAGAGGCTGGACCTGGGTGTGAGGGGTGGGGGTAATGGACAGTCATCTGGGAGAGTGGGTCTGAGCAGATCCTGGAGCAAAGACCCCAGCACATTTAGGGCTGCCTCCACTGGGGTATTAGCCTCTACAAGAAGTTCAGAGGAGAACCAAGAAGGCTATCTATGGACCACTGGGCTACTGATCCTGCTACACCAAGAAGAGGTAGGTAGACAGTCATGGGAAGATGAGGGGAGGGAGGGGAGAGGTGTGTGAGGACAGAGGGCTGAAAGGAGTAATTTATCTGGATGAGTTTAAAAAGATTAGCCTTAGTCTATCCATCCATCCCTTTGTTTCCCTCCCTCTTCCCCCACCATGCATAGGAAGTCAAGGCAACAAGCATTTAAGTGCCTACTATGTGCCAGGCACTGTGCTAAATGCTAGGGATACAAAGAAAGGCCCAAAAAGGGGGATGAGGGGACCTATCCCTGCTGTGAAGGTGCTCACTGTGTAATGGGAGAAGCGACATGCAGACAACTAAGGATAAATACAATACACACAGGATAAATTAGAGAGAGTCTCAGAAGGAAGGCATAGGAGAATGGGAATGGCTTCTTGCAGAAGATGGAAAGATGGAGTGAAATGTGAAGATGGGTTGATTTGGAATTGTTGCCATGAAAATCTTCCTCACCATTGGACCAGAGAGCTTCTGAGCTCCTTTCCAGCTCTGAGTTCTGCAATTTTGTGATTATGTAAAGACCCAAGTACTGGTGGCATTGGTCTCTCAGTGTATAACACACACACACACATGCATGCATGCATGCTTGCACACATACTTCCTTATTAGCCTTCATTTTCTGATCTTTCTAGTGTAAAGGTCATCCTCCTTGACAGAGAAAATGCAATCAAAGTAAGAACTGAGCAGCTTAGCCTTCTTTCCTTCATTTACCTTCTCTTCGTTCGCCCTTAGAAGTCAGCCCCTTTTTGGATCCAATGGCTTACAAGATCCTTCAGGATAGGGCTGCCACCACTTCTGTATCACAGAACCTGACACCTATTAAGCCCTGCACTTGGAGTCAGGAAGGACTGAGTTTTGAATCTGATCTCAGACACTTGCTGTGTGACCCTGGGCAAGTCTCTCACCTCTATGAGAATCATTTTCTTCATCAGTAAAAGGGGAGAGTAAAAGTACTGGTAGCAGCTTGGAAGAGAGATCTGAAGCACTGGATTAAGACTCCAGTCTCTTCTGGGGCATGGATTTGAATCCTACCACTGTCATCTAAGCGTTCATTGGGCAGCTAGTTGGCACAGTGGATAGGGTGCTGGGTTTGGAGTCAGGAAAACTCATCTTCCTGAATTCAAATCTGGCCTCAGACAATTACTAGATATGTGACCCTGGGCAAGTAACTTAACCTTGCTTGCCTCAGTTTCCTCATTTGTAAATTTGTAAAAGGAAATGGCAAAGCACTCCAGTATCTTTGCCAAGAAAACCCCAAATGGGTTCACCAAGAGTCTGAAAATACTGAACAATGGCAGGAGAGTTCAATTTTTCTATTCTTTTAAATGCAAACTCAGTTCAGCTCAGAAGACAAGTAAGAGATTTCCTTGTTTTGTCACCACCAGTAATAGAGGACACTTATACTTGCACTGCGGAGGACATTTCCAGAAGTAGACTGGCTAATCCTCCATATGGATGTCATCATTCCAAGTTCTGAAGGTGTCATTGGCCAGTCCTTCCAATGTACCACATTTGCATAATCATTTCAGAGAAGAGGTATGACAAAACAGATGGCCTGAGGGGAGAGGGAATCCTTTGTTCTAATCATGTCTCACATATTTATTAGGTGTGTAAAATTTGGGCAAGTCATTTCACCTCAGTTTCTTCATCTGTCAAAATCCTGGGTACAAGGTAGCTTGAGGCAACTAGGGAATACAGTGGATATAGTGCTGAGCCTGGAGCCATGAAGATCTGAGTTCACAATCAGCCTGAGTCACTTATTAGCTGTATGACCCCAAGCAAGTCATTTAACCTCTTGCTGCCTTGAGCTTCCTCATCTGTAAAATGGGGATAACAATAGCACCTACCTCCCAGGGTTGTTGTGGGATTAAATGAGATAATATTTATAAAGTGCTTAGTATGTGATAGGTACTATATAAATGCTAGCTATTGTTATCATTACTATAGATTTTGTTCTTCCTTTCTCCCAACACATACATTACCCCAACTTACATATGACAACTACATAGGCCACCACCGTGCCAAACTCTGTTCTTGGAAGCAGAGTGTCCACTAAGGTGCTGGTCCTTCTGTATTCTGCCCTAGTCTGAACACAGCCAGGGGGAAAATCATGTTCAGTCCTGGGCGCCATATTTTAGGAAGGCCATTGACAGGCTGACCCTAGGTAGACTGTTCTGTTCAGAAAAAAGTGAGCATCCTTAGGCACCAGGGTCAAGGGTTGGAGGAAGCAGTTGGAAGGGTGGTATGGGGTTCTGACAGGCACCAACTCCTTCTCAGTGAGGTCCACTGGAGGCGACGGAGAAGCCTTATGTGTAGCAGAAGAGGAACCTGTTGGAGAAGAGGAGGAAATGGCAGCATTCCCATGCACCCAGAATGGTAAGGGGCCTCCCCAGTCTGGTGGGCAGGGCAGCCATGTGACTGGGCCCTCACACTTTCATAAGAGCAAGGCAGCAGGAGGACAGTCTGGCTGCGTCTCTAGTTGAGGCTGAGGTTATTTGCTGGCAGGTCTCACTTCCCACTGAAGTGATGAATAGAAAACCAATTGTCCCAGCCAGACAGGATCGATAAAGCAGTTTGGAAATAAACCAAAGTCTGTAATTTGCCTACTTCCTCTTTTTCAGTGCCCCCTCTTTCCTCCGTCTCGATACCCTTTTCCTTTCCTCTTTCCTCCCTCTCAATACCCTTTTCCTTTCCTCTTTCCTCCCTCTCAATACCCTTTTCCTTTCCTCTTTCCTCCCTCTCAATGCCCTTCTCCTTTCCTCTTTCCTCCCTCTCAATGCTCCTCTCCTTCCTCTGCCACAGCCTCATGCTGCCCACTGGGCATTAAGAACCATGCACACACTCCCACCCAAGGGACTCTAGTTTGGATATTTCTAATTCATCCCATCCCCATCAAAATGACAAACCCTTCAGGGCCTCAGTGAATAGCCATCTAATCTGGCAAAGAAATGACTATTGGGTAAAATTTCTATTTTAACAGGTATGGATGGAGTCTGTTATTTGGAGACTGAGATGACCAAGAGACAGATTTTGAGGTCCTGGAGCCTGGGGCAAAGTTATATTGCTGTATTCTGCTAGCCCCACTAAGGCACTCCTCTCTGTCCACCACCCCCACCACCACTGAGGCTGATCATAACTAGTCTCTCTTGCATTTCCCCCTTCAATCCCCTTATTCTCTGGCAAAGTTCTAAGCTCCACTTGGTCCCTCAACTGTCTTAGAGACAGGTGAGGCTAGAGAAACTGCCAGAAGTTTGGACTGGTCTGGGAAGATTTGAGCTTTGTCACTGTAGCTGCAGGATTCAGTTAAAAATAATTAACCGAGTGTTTACCGAGTGGGTCCTGCCTCTGTCAAGCAGCAGCCTTCTTGGGATCTCGTTAATCTAGACCAGAAACAGCAACATCCTGAGTGCAGCCTGAACCAGGTTAAACCTAACTGGGAAATATTTAACAAAATAAAAATACAATAAAACATAGATTATGAGGCCCATGGGGATCCTGATACACAGATTGCTGGCTCTGCTTCTATTTGAGTATGACCACTCTCTAGGCATAGTATACATAGTGGGTTTCTCCTCAGATACGCTTCACACACTCAAAGATGATGGACACAAACATCCAAAGAAAGGGAGAAAGAGACAAAAACAGAGGAGATGCCTTAATAAGGTTGGGTCCACTCATTTCAAAGGCCTCTAGAACTAGGAGAAAACAGATGAAAAGCCTGGAAAAGGAAGCAGAAAACTGATCTCCTCTCACTCCTGGTACAACTACCAACTGAGGGAGATCATGGCCAAGTTCAAGGAGGGAGACCTCTCTACCTAGTATGAATCCTAGAGTTTGAGTAAGTCCTACCCTTCTTTCCACACAGGCCCGGCAGGGCCCACCTGTAGCCGCTGTCAGAAGAACCTGTCCCTGCACACATCCGTGAGAATTCTGTACCTCTTCTTGGCCCTCCTGCTAGTGGCTGTGGCAGTGCTGGCTTCACTGGGTGAGTGGAGACCACCCTCCCCACAACAGGCATCCCACCTCCCCCAGCATGCATGACTTTCCTCATGCCAAAATTACTAAGGAAAGAGTGAGCAAAGAACCTTGATAACTTCCTACTATGTTCACTTCACCACTATGAGCTTCTCAGTGCCTTTTGGTCCATGTTTCCAATCCCTGCCAATTTCTAGCCTGGAGAATCTGTGTCTTTTTGGACATAAATCAGAGGTTCCCAAACTTTTTTTTTGTGTCATGGACCCATTTGGCAGTCTGGTGAAGTCTCTGGGCCCTTTCTCAGAAGAATGCCTTTAAATGCATAAAATAAGATTACAAAGGAAGCCAACTATATTGAAATAAAGATATATATTTTCCCATCCAAGTTCACAGATTCCCTAAAATCTACCAACACACCCAGAGGTCACCATGTCACATGACGTAGAGCAAAGAACTCTGAACTCAGAGTCAGGAGACCTGGGTTCTCACTGCCAATCACTAGCTTGGGCAAGTAACTTGGGGCCTCCCTCTAGGGCCAAATGGGAGTGTTAGACTAGTCCCTTGTGACCTAACTCTCTAGTAGCTGGCTGGGGGAGCTAACTAGTCTAGAGACAAATTCAGCCCTTCTGATAGAGCATCCCACAGGGGCTGGACTCTGAGACAATTAAGACAAGAATACAACCTGGGCCTGGAATCGATCCACTACTTAACCTGTAAGCATAGGGTCCTGGGGCTCCCTTCCTAACCACAGAGGCCACAGAAGGGAATAAGCAGAAGGAAAGTTTTTCATCCAGATTTTGGCCATGTTATAAATATTGTTTAGTGCTAGCTGGGGGTGGGGGCGGTACATCTAAGTAGCACCTTGGATAGAGTATGGGCCCTGGAGTTAGGAGAATATGAGTTTAATCTGGTCTTGGATACTCATTGTGTGACCCTGGGCAAGTCACTTAACCCCAATTGCCTCAGAAAAATAGCCAGAGAGTATAATAGTAAATATTTAACAACTGCACTTTTAAGTTTCATGAACATGATGTTTTCTCTACCACTTTCTTAATCTAAATATTAATAAATCATGCCCTGATTTATAGCACTCACAATAAAAATAGCTAGTTCTTGGGGGGGTTGACACTCCCCTGAAATAGCAGACATTTAAGTTTTCAAAGCTTTTTACCTCTGTATGGCCTATGCTTGGTGTAGGAAATAGAGAGAGCTGCTTTCCTAGGCCTCTGATCCCTACTTGCTGCATGACTCTGGTCAAGTCCCTTAACCTCTTAAAGTCTCAAACAACTTTACATTTCCCTATTGCTGGGAAGGTGCTGACCTGCATCTACAGCAGGAATTTCCTCCCATGTTTGAGTTCTCCCTACACCAGTTAAAGTGCAGGTCAGTTCCCTATCCTACTCCTTTTCATTTCCACACTGTGTTTGATTTTCATATTGATTACAACCTGAGCCAGATTAAACTATAATGGAGAACATTTAACAAAATAAAAAAAAATTCAGTACATCATAAATAATGTCAATATGTGGTTTTCTGAGTCAACATGGGACCTGCAGGGATCCATTTCTATTTGAGTTGGACAACACTGGGCTAAAACGACTTCAGAAGTTCTTTCTAGGTCTAGATCTGTTATCTTAAATTGCCTTTAAAAACATTCACTGGTGAAAGTCAACCCCAGATCGCCACTGAAACTCAGTTAGTCTTCTTCCCTTCTAGATTTTACTTCCTTCCCAGACATTCTGGCTTTAAATAGCAATGGTTAGTCCCAGGTGCAGGCTGATGTTCGGTAGACAGGTGTTAATTAACAGTCCACTGGGCCCATAGAAGGTTCTCTTACGCACCACAGGGAATTTCAGAATGCCCAGTATCCCTGGGCAACAAGGAGGCCCCTTTCCATTATTCCCTGATTATAAAGTTACAGGATTTAGAGGTGAAAAGAGAGTCAGCAAGACAGAATGGAGCCACGGGAGTCAAACCCCACTCTCCCACTTACCATAGGATCTAAAGGACCTTGGAGGACCACTGAGTCCAAACTCCTCATTTTCCAGATGAAGAATTGAGCCCCAGAGAAGTTAAATAACTTGCCCAGTTGCAAAGCTAGTAAGTGTCCAATGTGGGATTTGAACCAAGGTTCCCCAGACTCCAGGTCCAGTGCCCTATCTACCATACCACTCACTACTTTTGTCATTCAAAACAAGTCACTCCAATTCCCTCAACTGTAAGAGAACAGATCTGTACTGGATGATCGCTAAATGTCCCTTCCCAATCTCAACCTCTTATTCTATAACATACTCATTTAGTCATTAGCATCTAGTTAACTGTGTGACCAATCAGGCAACAGATATTTCTTAAGCTCCTCCACCATATCATTTCAGAGTCAGCAGGGCTGTTGGAGAGCTCCTAATCCAATTTCTTCCTGCTACATCTTCCCCTAAATTGTTGTGTTTTGTTTATTCAAATTCCTCTAAGCCCTTGCCTCTCACATTCTCACCTGTGTTTCCTCCACAGTGTTTAAGAAGGTTGACTCTCTCTCAGAAGACATTACCATCACCCAGTCAAACTATGAGAAGAAGATCATCTCTGTGCAGGAAAACCTCCAGGAGCTAGGTGAGTGTGTCTACAATCCTCCTCATGGCTGCTCTGTGATCCAGGAGAGAACTGGGTTTGTGCCCCAAAGTCACATAGTTATTGTCACATAGCTGCTGGGAGACTAAACAGTTTCACATCAGTCATTCTGGGCAATATAACAATAGCTGATATTACAAAGGGCTTTAAGGTTTACAAAGTTCTTTGTTCAGTTGTGTCAGACTCTTCCACACCCTGTGAATGCATATCAATTCTGTCCATGGGGTTTTCATCAAAGACACTAGAGTGGCTTACCATTTCCCTCTCTAGTGAATTGAGGCAAGTTGAAGTTTTAATTGACTTGCCAAGATCACACAGTTAGTAAGTGTGTAGTCTGGACTTGAACTCCAGTCTTTTGACCCCAGACCCAGCACTGTATTCACTGAGTCATCTAGCTGCCTCCTAGATAAACAGAAGTTAAGTGACTCGCCCAGGGTCACAAAACTAGTAAGTGCCTGAGGCCAAACATGAACCCAGTTCTTCCTGACTCCAAGCCCAGAGCTTTATCCAGTGAGCCATCTAGCTGCCTCTGCAAAGTATTTTGCATTCGCATGATGTTTCACTGAAGCCATCCATACAACAATCCCTGTGAGGAAGCTGCTGTATGGACCAGCCGTGTTACAAATTATAATCTAAGAGTTACCTGGAACATTGAGAGGTAACATTGTCGGTATGTGTCAGTGGTGAGACTCAAACCCATACTCTCTAGACTTCAGGCTATACTGTATTGTTGTGGTCATTGTTGTTGTACCTGGAGAGGACCTAAGGTCACCCAGCAGACAGTGTAAAGAGGGCTGGATCTGAAACTAAAGAAGCTGGGTTCAAATCTCAACTCCACTACTTATTATCTGTTTAGTCTCAAGTAAGTCACATCGGATCCCTGGGCCTCAGTTTTCCCATCTAAGAAATGGGATGTTTAGACTAAATTACCTCTAAAATTTCTTCTAGTTCTAAATCTTTTTTTAACTAAGTATCAAGAAAGGATTCAGATTATCCTGACTCCAAAAGTAGCACTCTATCCATTACACCACACTGCCTTTAAAATAAGGGTAGGAAATAACAGGTAACTAATGCTGCAAGATACTGAGGTCTAAATCCCTTTCAGCTCTAGGGTTTCCTCATTCTCTGAGTGCTGCTGCCTTCCAGAGAGGGAGGCAGCTATCTAGGAACAAATACACCCCTGAAACAGAGTCAGGTGAGACCAGATTGAAGTTGAAGGTGGGGGTAGGTGACTCCAAACAAGCCTGTCCTGTTCCATGGGCAGGAGGTGGAACCCAGGAGCATGTATGACTGTATACCATATCCAGGCCATCATTCTTTCTGGCAGAGAAAGCAGTTATATTAAGACTTGAGCAGGTTTCCTCTGCACTGAAGGTCATCCTCATCCTTTCCATTCTAAACCTGCTTCCTCCACTCTTCCCTTAGTCCTCACCTCCTCCCCTCCAGAAACTTTGTCTCTGTCCAGGGGTTTGCTTATAAATGATTAGCATTTCCCAGGATCCCCAAATGAGGGATGGGGAAGCATGCATACACAATTTTAAGTTAAATCTTCAGTATTAACATGCTCTCAGGAGTCTAGACAATCAAGACAAAAATACATCAAGGTCTGATTTCTGAGGTATAAATGCCCACTGAAAATTGAAGAATTGGCAAAACTGGCTCCAGTACACTGCAGACTCTATCCTTGGAAGCATCCTGGGTTCTCAATGGGCTTTCATCTTATCTTTCCTAGTCCCAGGTCTTTACCTCACTACCTGGACACCTCCAGACTTAGCTACTATATGGCTCCTGCCCACCCATACACACTCCTTGTGTCCCTTTTCTTCCACGAGAATGTCCATTTTGGCTATCCTGCTTGCTTGTGTTTGTATCATCGACTGTATCCTCAGCCATTGACAGTCATGCTGACTTATCTTGACACTGAACTTAGATGACTCTGGAAGAGACAGAGAGGCTGACGACTTTGTGCAACTACCTCACTTAAATTCAATTCATGAACCAATCAAGACATCACTCAGTGATGTCACTGATCCTATTTGAAAACTAAGCATGCACAATATCATTCCCACTCTTTTTTCCTTCAGGAGGTTACCAAAAAAAAAAAAAAACCTTTTTGATAATCTTAGAATATTTGATCTTAAGAACCCCAAACACTGGTCTTACAAAAACTTATTCTATTTCCTGACTTTATTTCCATCTCAATACATCATTGTAAAAAACTAACTTGGTTGATCAGTTACCTGTCAGTTTCCATTGTTTCTTTAACAGTTCCTCCTTTTCCTCAGAATTATTTCTCTTGAAGTGAGAATTTCATTCTTGAGAGCTTCCTGTCTTTTCTGGGCTAACATTACCCCATGGAATTTTAAGTTCATGGAATTCTTCCTTTTCATCCCTTCCTTGTACCCTTTGAAATCTGCTCTCCCAAGATCTAAGAATATCTGTTTTTCACAACTCCCTTCTCTATCGTTCTAAGACGAAGCAGTTACTTCCCCCCAGGGTTGCCAGCATTTCTCCTCCACCTCAAGTTCTTCCTTACTGGCGAGAATCAGATTCAGAACAGAATTTCCTCTTGCAGATTCCTTTACTTTTTGAAAGACAAAACCATCACTGAAACAAGACAAGGAGTTGCTCTGCTTTTGACAGATATCTTCAGTAGATGTCTGGAAAACTGAAATCCTCCTCATCACTGGCATATCACGCCTCTCTGCCTTGCTTTTGATCTGTTTCCCAGAAAATGAATCTATTTCTCTTTTCTGTACAAGAGGTTTATGAGTCATATTCTGAAGGAATATTGTTTCTGTGTCTATCTCTGGTGATTTTCTGTTGTCTTCATCATGACTCTTCTCTCTGGTTCCTAGATTTCCTCACATAAGTACATTTTTCTGATACACAATTATCCCTTCCACATCATGACTTTCCCCATCACAGTTTCACTATATTGTGGGTCAGCATAAGAAATTACATGGGAACTTAGGGGAAGATTTATAGAAACTGCAGACAATGCTCAAAGACCAACAGATGACATAAAAAAGTTTAGAAGCTCAGAAATGGAGAGAATATATGTAGAGTATTATATAATATCAACATATTTTATCTTTTAATACCATAAAAATTCAGACTTTCTTCTCTGGTATGAAGAGAGGGACAAAAAAATCTATTGATTTTCCAGATCGAGAGGGAGCTGCACTCCTGACCCCCATGATGTGGAAAGGATAACTGTACAATGTTACTGCTTATATCCCACCTTATACCTATTTGGTTCCATTTCTATAAAGGAAGAATTTTTAAGGTGAGATGAACAGACCCTCAAGGGATCTGTGAATTTAGATGGGAGAAAAGAATTACATCTTTACTTTCCTAACCTCTTTCTGAAATTTACCATTTCCTTCCATCATGAAACAAACCTTATTCTGAGAATGGGTCCATGGGCTTTACCAGACTGCCACGTGGAACCATCCCTGCTATAAAGTGTACCCTTCCAGAGCCATTCTCCTGTCCTGGTTTCCATTCCACCGAGGTCATTTAATTTTTCTCTGTCTAAGGTTCTCTACCTATCAAATGAGGTTAATACCAAGTCTACCTGCCTCCGAGAGCTAGTAAGAAAATCAGGGAAAACAGTAACAAATATGAAAACACTTAAAAATTTTTAAAATATTATGCACATATAAGGTTTTATACTTGCCTCTCCATTGAAGTCTTATTCCTAACCCCATTGTGAGGAGGAGGTGACCCTAGATTCTCAAAGGCTACTGAGTATCTATTCAATCAGCAAATCAATCAACAAACCTTTATTAAACACCTACTATGTGCCACCATTGTTCTAGGCTAAAGGGATCCATATACCAAAGTGAGACACTCCCTGCCTTCAAGGAGCTAACTAGACTCTAGCAACAAGACGGATATATTATGTTCGTAGATAATCCATCAACCAGCTAATAAGTGAGGCAGGTAGGTGGCACAGATAGAGTACCAGGCCTGGAGTCAGGAAGACTCAGCTTTGTGAGCTCAAATCTGGCCTCAGAAACTTACTAGTTGTGTGACTGTGAGTAAGTCACTTAACCCTCTTTGCCTCAGTCTCTTCATCTCTAAAATGAGCTGGAGAAGGAAATGGCAAACTACTCCAGTAACTTTGCTAAGCAAACCCCAGTTGGGGTCACAGATGCTGGTCACGACTGAGATGATTAACCAGCAACAAGTAATAAGCATTTATTGAGCATGTACTGTATGCCAGGTACTATGCTGGGTTCTGGACAAAAGGAAGTAATTCTTTCCCTCAGGGGAAAGGTAGGGCTTTTAACCAAAGGTCGGGGAACTTGTTTCAATGTATTTCAACATTGTTGGCTTCCTTTGTAATCCAATGCATCTTATTTTATGCATTAAAAAGCATTATTCTGAGAAGGGGCCCATGGGCTTTACAAGACAGTCACAGAGGTCCATCACCCAAAAAATGTTAAGAACTTCTACACTAGAGGGATGCAACATGCACAAAGATAAGTAAATGTAAAATAGATGTTTTAAAGTATATAGTAATGGAGGTAGGGTTGGGAACCCGATGACTGGAAGGAAATCTTAAAAGCTTTCAAATAAGCTAATGATCAACCTAGCTATTTTTCATCACCAGAAGTTTGGCCACAAGATTATTTTTCTTTTCTTTTCTTTTTTTGGAGGGGATGGTTATAGCAACCTTCTAGAAAGCTATAAAGGAATGGCAATTTATGTCAAAAGAGAGAGTAATAACTTGGGAGAATCTAAAATCTTTTGAAATATTAGATATTATTTAGATAGGTAGATAGACATAGATATATAGATAGCTGTAAACAGACAGATATAGACAGAACATTTATTATAATCCTAATATAATATTATATATATATATATATAATATAGGCCTAATATAACATAAAATTATAGGCTAGATACTATGCTAAGTACTGGGCATACAAATATAAGCAAATAAAACAATTCTTGCTTTTAAGGAGATGCTTCTATTTTCTGATGGAGGAAGACAACAGTGAAAAAAATACTTGAGAGCTTAAGAGAGACACACATGGGCATGGTCTGGAGGTGGCCCAGATGGGTCTGGCAGAGATGGGGAACTACAGCCTCAAGTGGCCCTCTAGATCCTCAAGTGTGACCCTTTGACAGAACAGATTTGTTCTGTGAAGTTTGGATTCAGTCAAAGGCCTGCACTTGAGAACCTGGAAGGCCACATATGTCCTTGAGGCCTCAGGTTCTCCACTCCTGACTCTATATCAAAGATAAAACAAAATCCCACCTATCTGGGCCCAAGGTTCTTCTAGGGTCACTTATCATCATCATCATCATCATCATAGTTTTATAGTTCAGAAAATCTATGGGGACAAAATCCTGTGGGTCTCTGGGTTCGGTTTTTCCAAACATTTTCTAAGTGATATTTTGGAATAGGAATTATAAAAAGAGTTCAGGGTATCTCCTACTTACTTACTTTGTGTTTCTTCTAGTTTATGTCTAGCATAGTTCACTACATGTATTGGTACCCAAATTATGAATGAATGGATGACACCTGATATGTGGCAGCTAGTCAATGCTTTCATGCCAGTCAGTAGTGAGATTAGGTCTTTAATTTGCCCCTGTATTTCAAACCTGGGTGAGATAAGGAGACTCAAGCTTTTAAAAATTTAAATTTAAATAACTTTCAATGAATGGAAAAACAAACTCCTTTTTCTGTCAGTTTACAGAAGCTGCCCCTGTTCTATGACCCTCCAATTCTAGGTATATACCAGTTCTATCACTTTCTCCTACAGATCAGAAAGCCCTGGGCAATTGCTCCTTCTGCCATGACACAGGGCAATTGGGACAAGAGATCCACAAACTTCAACAGGAGCTGGAAGAAATCCAGAAGATGCTTCTAGTCCAAGAGATTCAACTAGATCAGACTTCCCAGACCCATCAGCAGCTCTTCTCTACCAGCAACCAAATCACAGCTGTGGTAGACAGCTGCTCCTTCTCCATCCACCAAGTCAACCAGACTCTGGGGCAATTCTTGGTCCAGGTGAGGGGCTGGCAGGCTGCCATGGCTGGACTGGACTTTTCACTAAAGGGCCTGACCCAGGACTGTTATGATGTTAAGGCAGCAGTGCAGCAGATCAACTTCACAGTGGGGCAGACCTCAGACTGGGTCCACATGATTCAGCGGAAAACAGAAGAAGAGACCTTGACTCTGCAGAAAATGGTCAGTGATTGGCAGAACTACACCCGACTCTTTGGTGGCCTACGGGCCACCTCGGCCAAAACCGGGGAACTGGTTAAGAGCATACAGACCAGTCTCAGTACTGCCTCCCAGCGCATCAACCAAAATTCTGAGGGCATCCATGACCTGGTCTTACAGGTGATGGGCTTGCAGCTGCAGCTGGACAATGTCTCATCCTTCCTGGATGACCATGAGGAGAACATGCATGACTTGCAGTACCACACACGCTATGCCCAGAACCGGACTGTGGAGCGTTTTGAGACTCTGGAAGGGCGTATGACTTCCCATGAGATTGAAATAAACACCATTTTCACCAACATCAATGCCACAGACAACCACGTACACAGTATGCTCAAGTACCTGGATGATGTGCGGCTTTCCTGCACGCTGGGCTTCCATACCCATGCTGAAGAACTCTACTACCTCAACAAGTCTGTCTCTGTCATGCTGAGCACCACAGACTTGCTGAGGGAGCGCTTCAGCCTGCTCCGTGCCCGACTGGACTTTGACATCCAGAACCTCTCCATGGTCATGGAGGAAATGAAGACTGTGGATGTCCAGCATGGAGCCATCCTCCAGAATGTCACCATTCTAAGAGGTGAGGACTCTTGGTGTGTGTTTTGTGGGTTGATAGGGATGTCAATTAGCCTGAATTGAATCTAACTCAATTAAATCAATGACAATAATAATAATGATAATGTAATTATCATATTAATGATAATAGCTGGCATTTATATAGTATGTTATGGTATACAAAGCATTTTAGGAAGGAAGGAAATAAGCATTTGCTAAGTGCTTACTATGTGCCAGGCACTGTGCTAAGAGCTTTACAAATATTATCCAATTTTGTTCTCACAACAGCCCTGGGAGAGAGATGCTATTATCATCCATATTTTATAGATAAGGAAACTGAGACATACAGAAGATAAGTGGCTCACACAGCTAGTAAGTATCTGAAGGAGGATTTGAACTCACATCTCCCCAACCCTAGGTCCAGTGCTCTGTCCTCCGTATCAAATGTCTGCCTCACTCCAAGTCAGTTTAACTTGATTCAATTCAACAAGCAATTTTAAAGTACCTGCTATGTGCCCAGGACAGCTAAGTGGTACAGTGGATAGAGCATCAGACCTAAGGTTAAGGAGATTCATCTCCCTGAGTTCAAATCTGGTCTCAGACTCTTACTATGTGATCCTAGGCAAGTCACTTAACACTATTTACTTCAGTTTCCTTACCTATAAAATGAGTTGAAGAAGGAAATGGCAAACCACTCTCTGCCAAGAAAACTTAGAATGGGGTCACCAAGAGTCAGATGTGACTGAAAACAATTAAATAGTAACAACACTATGTACTCAAGACAGTGCTGGCGATACAAAGATAGTTCCTCTCCTCCAGAAGCTTATATTTTATTGGATTTCCTTTTTTACATGTAAAATGGGGTCAACAATATTTAGCTCGCTAATAGGACAAGATTCTATTATCCTGATAAAGAGGATAATAATATCTTAATAATTTAGAACTGGAAGGAATGTTAAAGGTAATCTAGTCCACTCTGATGATCTGAGATGATTGGTTTAAAAAAAAAAAGAGCTTTTTCAAAAAAGTTAAAAGTCCTAGGCCTATAGAAAGAACTATTATTGTTCATTTAAGTTTATAGTTAAAGGCCCAATAGCAGAATAGAACTCGAGTCAGCCTAACTTGAAATATAATACCAGGTTGTTATTGTTAATTCTTGTGGCTCTGATTCTTTGCTTCCTTATCTGTTCAAATGAAGAGGTAGAAATGCTGTCCAGTCCAGCATGAAAAATTTATGGTGTTTGGTACCATTTTTAAAATGAAATTATGCTTACATATTCATATGAGTTTTAACACTGATGACATTTTTGTTTTGTTTTTGATTTTCTTTTTTAACTTATTTACTATTTTATTTTTCCCCAATTACATGTAAAAGCAATTTTTCCATTTGTTTTTAGAACTTTGAGTTCCAAATTTTCTCCCTTCCTCCTTCCCTACACCCCTCATGGAGAAGACTAACAATTCAATGTAGGTTATACATGTATAGTCATGCAAAATATATTTCCGTATTAGTCATGTTGTGAAAGAAAACATAGACAAAAAAAAACCTTAAGAAAATTAAAAGAAGTAAAAAAATATGCTTCAATCTGTATTCAGATGCCACCAGTCCTTTGCCTGGGGATGGATAGCATTTTTTATCAAAGGTCATTCAGAGTTTTCTTGGATCATTGTATTGCTGAGAATAGCTAAGTCATTCATAGCTGATCATCTCGCAATATTGCTGTTACTTTGTACACAGTACATTTCACTTTTGCATCAGTTCATGTAAGTCCAGGCTTTTCTGAGAGTATCTTACTGATTATTTCTTATAGCACAATAGTATTCCATCATAATCAGATAGCACAATTTGTTTGGCCATTCCCCAACTGATGGGCATCCTCCCAATTTCCAACTCCCTGCCACCAGAAAACAGCTACTGTAAATAGTTCCACACATATAGGTCCTTTTCCCTCATGTTTTGTGGTTTTTTTATCTCTTTTTGGATAAAAACCTAGTAACAGCACTGCTAGGTCAAAAGGTATGCATGATCTTAGAGCTCTTTGGGCATAGTTCAAGTTGCTCTAAAGAATGGTTGAATCAATTCATAACTCCACCAACAGTACATTAATGCCTCATTTTTCCCAAATCCCCTCCAAAGTTTGTCATTCTGTCCTATTAACCAATCTAATACGTATGAGGTAGTTCCTCAAAATTGTTTCAATTTGCCTTCCTCCAATAAATAGTAATTTAGAGAACCCTCTCATATGACTATCAATAGCTTTGATTACTTCATCTAAAAATTTTATATTTCTTGATCATTTATCTATTGGAAAATGGTTCCTATTTTTATAAATTTGACTCAGTTCTCCATATATTTGAGAAATAAAGCCTTTATCAGAGAAACTTGCTTCAAAAAAATTTTCTGTTATGATTGCTAAATGTATTTCCCTCCATCCTATTCCTTCCCATTTATGCTATTCTCTCTTTCCTTTTGCTCTATTTCTCCTCAAAAGTGCTTTGTTTCTATCTCCTCCCCCATTTTACCCTTCCTTCTATCACTTCCACCCACCTTCTCTTATCCACTTCCTCTTCTATTTTCCTCTAGTGAAAAATAGATTTCTATACCCAATTGAGTGCGTATATTATTCCCTCTTTGAGTCAATTCTGATGAGAGTAAGGTTCACTGTTTCCCTCCAGCTCCCCCATCTTGCCCTCCACTATAAAAGCTTTTTCTTTACTCTTTTTTGTGAGATAATTTACCCCATTCTGCTCCTCCCTTTCCCTTTCTCCCAGTGTATTCTTCTTTCTCATCCTTTAATTTTATTTTTTAGGTATCATCCTTTCATATTCAACTCACATCTGAGACCTCTGTCTATATATACTCCTAACTGCCCTAATAATGAGAAAGTTTTTATGAGTTATAAGTATCATCTTCCCATGTAGGAATGTAAACAGTTCAATCTTATTAAGTCCCTTATTATTTCCCTTTCTTGTTTACCTTTTTATGCTCCTTTTGCATCTTGTTTTTGAAAGTCAAATTTTCTATTCAGCTATGGTCTTTACATTGAGAATGCTTAAAAGTTTTCTATTTCATTGAATGTCTATTTTTTCCTTCTAAAGGATTATACTCAGTTTTGCTATGTAGGTGATTACCCTCCAGAATATCATATTCCAAGCCCTCTATTCCTTTAATGTAGAAGCTACTAAATCTTGTGTTGTTCTGGCTGTGACTCCATAGTACTTGAATTGTTTCTTTCTAGCTGCTTGTGATATTCTCTCCCTGACCTGGGAGCTGTGGAATTTGGCTAATATATATATATATATATATATATATATATATATATATATATATATATATATATATATATGTATACATGTATGTATGTATATATGTGTGTGTGTGTATATGTGTGTGTGTGTGTGTGTGTATATTCCTGGGAGTTTTCATTTTGGGATCTCCTTCAGGAGGTGATGAATGATGAATGGATTCTTTCTTCTACTTTGCACTCTGGTTCTAGAATATCTGGGCAGTTTTCCTTGCTAACTTATTGAAAGATGATGTCTAAGCTCTTTTTTTTATCATGGCTTTCGTAGTGCAATAATTTTACAATTGTCTCTCGTGGATCTATTTTCCAGGTTAGTTGTTTTTCCAATGAGATATTTCATGTTATTTTCTATTTTTTCATTCTTTTGGTTTTGTTTTATTGTTTCTTGATTTCTCATAAAGTCATCAGCTTCAATTTGCTCAATACTAATTTTTAAGGAATTATTTTCCATCAGTGAGCTTTTATACCTTTCTTTTCATTTGGATAATTCTAGTTTGTAAAGAGTTTTTACCTTCAGTGAATTTTTGTGCTACTTTTTCCATTTGGCCAATTTTGCTTTTGAAGGCATTCTTTTCCTTGTTGTTTTTTGGTACCTCTTTTGCCATTTTGCCTAGCCTTTATTTTTTTAAGATATTATTTTATTCTGTATTTTTTGTGTGTTTCTTTTACCAAGTGGTTGACTCTTTATTATAATTTTCTTGCATCACTCTCATTTCTCTTCTCAATTTTTCCTCTACTTCTCTTACTTGATATTCAGAATTCTTTTTGAGTTCTTCCATGGCCTGAGACAAATTTACATTTTTCTTAGAGGCTTTGGATATTGGAGTTTTGACTTGTTATCTTCTTCTGAGGTGTGTTTTGATTTTACTTGTCCCCATAGTAACCTTCTATGGTCAAAACTTTTTTCTACTCTTTGCTCATTTTCCCCATCTATTTCTTGACTCTTGGCTCTTTGTCAAAGTGGGGCTCTGCTTCCAGGGTGAAGAGCTCACTGTCCCGGGCTTCAGGGGTTTTGTGCAGTTATTTTCAGAGATACTTCTAGAGACCTGTAAGTTTTCAGTTTTTCCAAGGTGGTATAACCTAAGGAGAAGTGTTTACTATACTCCTGGCCTGTGCTCTGGTGTGTAATCACAAGCACTCTTTTCCAACCCTGAAACAGTACCAAAGGTCCTTGCTCCCCTATAGGCACAAGCTCTGGTGTGCTAGTGCTCCTCCTTGTCCTGGAACTGCCACCCAAGATTGTGACCCAGATCTGAGCGTGGGCAAAGCAACAGAGTCTTGCCCCCAGTGCCAGAAAAGAGACCTCTGTAATCTCCTTCTTATCAGTTGTGCAACCCCTTTACCATCTGTGGATTGAGAGCTCTGGAAACAGCTGATACCGCTGCTGATTCAGTGGCTTCCAAGGCTTGCTCCTGATTTGCTGAGGCTAAGTCTATATTAGCATGCTGGACTATGTTACACTCTCACCCAGGTGTGACAGACCTTCCCTGATGACCTTCTAAGCTGCCTTTGGCTGGAAAATTATTTTCCCCCATTCTTTTGTGGGTTAAACCATGTCAGGAATTGTATTATGGCATTATTTAAAGGTGCTTGGAGGGGTTTTGGGGAGAGTTCAGGCAAGTCTCTGCCTTTTCTCCACCATCTTGGCTTTTCCTATTTTGTTTCGTTTTGTGGAATGAAAAGGTATATTAATAGGGATAGGAAAAAGACCTGTGATTTCACAGGCATAGAGAAACCCCTGGAGGAGGAAACTATTAGAAACCTATCCCCTTTTTTTTGGAGGGGGGGTCCACAACTGTGACTTTTTTCTCAGTATGGACATTTTCTCTGCCAAGGCTGTTTGGTGACCCATTAGTACACTCAATAAGTATTCTCTTTTATTCATCTAATTACTGATTTTTTAATTGAAGAAGACAGGACCAAATGCTCAACGCTGAGACGTACCACGAGAGACATTTTCCTTCTACCTTGCTCTTTCTGCCACCAAAAACAACCACTTGAATCTTTCTCCTTAAACAGGAACTTGTTCATCCTTATTCTCTCCTAATTCCAATTGTCATGTTGTGGGATAGAAAGAATGTCCCTTTAGTTGCTTCTGCTTTTCCTTCTTACCTGTATCTGGGCCCATCCTAAGCTGAAAGCTAGACACAGGAAATTTGGGGAGCGTTTAACACAACTTTAAAAATGGAGAAATAAATGGGAATTCCACACAAGTAGTTGTATTCACAGTGAGCTCACAGCAGAACTGGGACGAGACTTCAGGTTTTCAGATTCCCTAGTCCTTTGCTCTTTCTAGTACACCATTGTGTTTCTCTTACCCACCGAGACTGCACAATGTACCATTCTCATGATGTTCACCAGCATCATCCCACCCTTCTCTACTTGTATGCCATGCTCAAAGCTTCCTTGAATCCACAGATGTAAAGGCACAAGGTCACCTGTTGTACTTATACCAGTCTCCTCTTTCTGTTTCCAGAATGAAATTCTTTGTTTTTTTAATTAATTTATTTTCAACTTAAATACACAATAAGAAAAGAAAAAGAAACATATAAACTTAAATATTAAACAAATACAAATTAAAAAAGAAAAAATAGCATTGCCATGTGTACAGCAGAACTTAAGAGAGGAATTATAGATAGATAGATAGATAGATAGATAGAGATACACAGCAACAAATTTTCATTCCAAGAAAACCTATGTAATAAATATTATATATTATGTTCAGAGCTGTCCATCTTTATCTGCTGCCTTGTAAGTTTTCTTTTGTTTTCTACTGTGCTTTTTATTTTGTTCTTTTTTTTTCCCTTCCTCTCCCACCCCACACCAGGATGAAATTCTTCGGCAGGTGATTTACTTCTTCTTCCCTTTACAACAAATCTGCCTTCAATGTTTATTCCCTTCTCTTCCTGCCAAGGAAGGCATTAGCTTAACTTCCTCTTAAATGAACAAGTGTGACTGCTCCCAAGATACTCACATCCAGGCCCAGTGTTTCCCAATGTCAAAATCTTCTATTTCAATACTTCAAAGATTTGTGGTACCCAAGCTGTGGTTGCTCCTTCCACTAGCACCGATGGTCACCTTTCTGTGTCTGAATAAATGATCTCAACTTGTGGTTGAGAATTTCCTCAGCCCGGTGATAAGCCTCCCTAAACTTGGCCATGTTGGTCCTCACCCAATAGACATTAGGTCTGCACTTAAGCTCATAAAATGCAAACTCCTTTCTTTAGGATTTAAAGCCCTTCACACTCAGGTTCCAACCTGTCTTTTCAGTCTTATTATGCAGAATTCCCCTTCATAGACTGTCTCAGCCAGACTTTTCTCTTTTCTATTTCTTGCTCATAACATTACTAAGTATTTAGTAAATGCTTGCTATGTGTCAGGTACTGTACTAGGCATAAGGGATACAAATACAAAGAATTAAACAATCCCTACTCACAATATACTTACATCATAAAGTGGGACACAAGTGCATACGAAAAATATACATGTGAACCCCTCCCACACAAAATAGTTAATATAAGGTGGTTTGGGAGGAAGGGCACTAACATGTGGGGAAATCAAAAAGCTGAATTTAGAAGATACTGTTTGAGTTGCACCTTAAAGGAATTGAAGGATCCTATGAGGTGAAGGAAAGGAGGAAATGAATTCCAAGCATGGGTGACAACCAGAGAAAAGCCTGGGAGTTGGAAGATTAGAGAAAAGACCAGTTTGGTTGGGATCACAGACTGAGGTGGGGAGGGGAGAGCAATGCTCAATCAGGTAAGAAAGATTGGGTCAGGCTATATTGGAAAGAACTTTAAAAGAAGAGTTTATATTTTACCTAAGAGGCAATGGAACCCACTGGAGTTGATCAAGTAGGGAAGTCAGATAATCACATCTGCATTTAAGGAAAATTACTTTAGCAACTTTATATAGGATGGACTGGCATGGTGAGAGATTGGAGGCTGGAATACCAATTAGGAGGCTGTTGCAATAATCTGGATAAGAGAAGATGAGGGTTTGAACTAAGGTAGTAGCTTTATGAATGGAGAGAAAGGGCTGGATTTAAGAAATATTGTAGAAGTCGAAATGGTAAGATTTAGTGACTGTATAATTGGAATCAGAGAGAATGAGGAGTTGAGGATAATGCTAAAGTTACACACCTGGGAGACTGGAAGGATGTTGATGCTTTTGCTAGAAATACAGACTTTTTAAAAGAGGATAGGATTTGGGGGAAAAACTGAGATCAATTTTAGATACATTGAGTTAGAGATTTTTGCAGGACATCCAATGTGGAATGTCTAATAGGCAAATGGTGATGTAGTTCTGAAGCCTGAAGGAGAGTGGAGCTAGATGTTCTGTGAGAGAGAGAGAGAGAGAGAGAGAGAGAGAGAGAGAGAGAGAGAGAGAGAGAGAGAGAGAGAGAGAGAGGGAGAGAGAGAGAATATATAGAGATGGAATAGAGATAAACTCATGGGAACCAATGAGGTTATTGAGAGAAAAATGTAGAGGGAGAAGAGGGATTGCGATAGATCTTTAGAGAATCTCTAGTCAGAAAGCCTGATATGGGTGATGAGCCATCAAAGAAGACTGAGAAGAAGCAATCAGATAGATAGAAAGAGAACCAGGGAAGAAGGCTCACACAGTGTGTACCATGGAGCCAGATATGTGTTCTGACTGGGATGATATAACAACTTTTGATTGGGCTCCATGACCAAGGACCATTATATTGATGCCAAAGTTCATGCTCAGACCCAAGGGAGGTACCACAGTCTAGAAAATAAGGAATTCCTCAGATCTCTCTTTTTTATATACCATTGAAGAAACTGAGGTCTAAAGAGATTAAATGACAAGCTCCAAGTCACATCCTCTTCTTGACTCCATGTCTAGCAGTCTACTCTCTCCACTACCTAGCTGCCTCTAGAGTTCATCTCAACCAGTAGTGTCAAACTCAAACAGAAAAGGGAGCCACTAATTTGAACATAAGAATCGCTGCAGGCTGTGTATTGACTTGGGTTTTAACATGTAACATTATCTACGTTTTATTGCATTTTTATTTATTTTGTTAAGTATTTCCCAATTACATTTAGATTTGCTTCAGGTCACAGTGTGGGCTGCATATTTGACACCTCTGATCTTGACCAACCTCTCATTTTACAGGTGGGGAAACTGAGTCACAGAGGGATTAAGTGATTTGCTCTGGGTTATACAGCCAGTAAGTGCCTAAGGCATGTTTTGAATTCTTCCTGACTCAGTCCAGGTTCTCAGCTCCATGCTGCCTCTAAAGGTGGAGGAAGACATTCCAGGTAGCAAAATCAGTGTGAGTTAGAGTTGGGCCTATGTACATCTTTTAAGAACTGTAAGGGGGCTGATGGCGATCTAGTGGGCAATTGTTAGGTCTGTCCACTCTTACATGGACTCATTCTCTGTTGTCCTATCTTTATGATAAAACGACAAGAATCCATTCTGATTGTATGTAGATACAGAAACACAAAACTCTACCATCTAGCTGTTACATGGGAACATTCTTAGTAAACTTAGGTCATTAAACCAGGGTATTACAAAGCTTGGCAATACCTTGGCTCTAAATGAAAGAAACATTGGCAATTACTCTGATCATTTCATCTCTAGGAGCTTACACTTGAGGGACTGCTTGAGGGACATGTAGGTCCAATCATCCTGGGAATTCCAGCATTAGATACTTTCTAGGAGGAAAAGAAAATAGATATCTTGGACATCTATGCTGCCCAGTGCCCAGTATCGTAGTCAGCCTAAAATGCCTTTTTTTCTCCTTTATTCTAACTACTTATCTCTAAACATTTCCTCCCTTGAAATCTTGTGTTATTTCAGTGCAACCATAACCAAATGGAATGAGGAGTACAGGAGAAATTATAAAGGGGTAGAAGGTGTAGGAAAACATTCAACCCCCTTGGCTCATGCTGCATTTTTGCAGCCATGAGGTAGAAAGCAAACAAAAATTCTTCTAAAGATACCTGGGCACCTTTTTGAAGCTAAGGAGGTGGCTACCAGTCATGAAGTCACAGAAATTCTATTCATTTTCAGCCCCTTTAATGTTTTTGGTTTTTTTTATTATTCCACAACAAAAATGAAAACCTCTGAGTCCAAATAAGCAGAGGAAAAAGTGAAACCAGACTGAGGTAAATAAAAAGTCTGCCCTTGAAAATCCTGTTGTTGTTACTTTTAATCTTACATTCTAGGTTCACGGAAAAATGAAGAAAACTCCCCCCAAATTCCTGTCAACTTTTATGCAACTAGAACTTTCAGATTGTGATAGAACGACATATATATGTGCATAAATCTTTGAAAATGCAATTTCAGTGTTTGTATAAGGGAAGGAAAGCAGAAGTACAAGTGAACATGAATACTGCTCTTCTTTGGGAAAGACTGCAACTCTATAGTTGAAAAATATGGGTGGACTTTAAATACAATCCACATAAAATATTTTTACTGTAACGAGACTAACTGAAAGATCCCGTGGGATACAAGACCTGCTTCCTTTCCGCCATTTCAGCTGAAAGGGTCTCTTTAAAGTGCAAAGAACCCACTCCCTCCTCAAAAAAGGGACTGACACCACTTCTAAAATCTGACTGTGACTTAGAGCTGGAAATGACCTTAGACATCAAGGCTATCCCCCTCATTTTATAGATGGAGAAACTGAGGCCTGGAGAGATAAAATGATTTATCCAGTATCCTGAAGGTAGTAAGAAGTAGAGGAAGGATCTGAACTCCAAATTCAGTCAAAATCTTTCTATGGAACCAAAGCTCCTGGAATTCCTTGCCCAGGGACCTCCACCTGAAATCTGATCAACCAAAGTATATAGAAAAAGCAAATCAGGTCCTTCAAGGAGCTAATACTCTCTCAGGGGAAACAACATGTTCACATATAAATAAATACAAAATATGTACAAAATGAACAAAAGGCAGCTTGAAAGGGGAGATGTTCATATCTGGGAGGATAAGGATAGGCTTTATATAGGGGGTGGCATTGAAGGAAGCTAGGCAGAGGTGAGGAGATGGTGTAGAGGCCCATGCAAAGGCATGGAGATGAGAAATCCAGTGTCATGTGTGAGAAAGAGCAAGAAGGCCAGTTTGGATGGACCATCAAGTACTTAAAGGACAGTAATATGACTTGATCAAGGTCTCTGCTAGTCACTGGCAAGGCCAGAAGTAGATCTACTGGTTCCACTCTCTTCCCACTATTCCATATCATCCAAGAGTCACTGCCTTGATGTTCATTGCCTGTATGTGCCACTGGTATTCCCTGACTTCATAATCTCCGTCCTAGCAGTCTGGAGGGCTTGGGGATTCAAGCAGCCCCTGCCTAACCCCCCACCCCCTAGTTGCAGTCATATAGACCACCCACTTTTCCCAGACTTGAAGTCATTTGTGGACTGAACTTAATGGGCATGAATTACTTAATTACAACTTCTGACTTCCTGACTCTTCCTTAGTAATTAAGGGGCTTGCTAGGACTCCTGTGTTTTCTGTTCACTTCTTTGTCTCCCTCCTGACCTTGGTAACTCCTGGCAGAATTCTTCACTTCTGTGCTCTGAATTCCCTTATGTCCTGTTGGTACCCCAGCAATCCTCTTTCTCCCCCTTTTCCAAGAACTGATGAGCTAATGTTAACTTTACCCCCACCCTCCCCTTCCTGACCTGATGCCTGTTCCTGGTCATTTGGAAACAATTGGGGTTTCTGTGGTAAGTAAGGCTCCATGAGGGCTTTTGAGCTATGGTGAATGATCAACTTCTAGTCACATTCTCAATCCCTCTTTCTACCAGCTTAATTATAGTTTGGAACTCCCTCCCTGAGACCCAGTTAGTCAGAAACTGCTAGAAATGTTGACTTTTACCCAGGGTTTCCTGTTACTATGTCCTAGAATGCTATACTTCATGGCTGGCATATGGAGCATCAGAGAAAGACATATCCTTAGCTTAGAAAGAAACCTTTCCAATTGGCCCCATACACATTTCAGAGACAGCTCCTTTTTCCTACCAGGTAGTGTTGAAGATAGTATAATCCCCAAGATAGGCAGAGTGCTGCCCATTGTAGGTCAGGGGATGTTCCTGAGTGGGAGAAGGAAAAGATTATATTAATGGTGACTGGTATAAATGTAAATGTAGAGTCTGAGCTCACTATCCTACCCTTTCCCCCAGCATTATAGCATTGGTTCCTCAGAGCTCATTCCCTCTCTTAGGGTTTAAGAGTACCCTGAGAGAAACATCTTTTTTCTACTATTTTCTAGTATTGTATCATCTTCATTGCTACAGTCCTCACTCTCTCAATGGGTGACTTCTAAGGTCCCTTCTCCCTCTTCTCCCTCAATGATAGTTCCCTAATTATAAGATTCAGTCCAAATTCCTCAAACTAGTATACATATGGATACATTCTCTCTTATCAAGCAATCAATAAGCGTTTATTAAGCTCCTAATAGGTAATAGGCACTGTACTAATGACAGGGGGCACAAATACAAAGAATGAAGTGATTCCTATTCTTAGGAAACTTACATTCCATTGGGGAAAGACAGCTTGTACACACACATGTACAATACCTGTATGTACAGTGAATAATCACAAAGCTATTGGGGGAGAGGGGGCCAGCAGTTGGGGAGAACAAGAGGGACTGCATGTAGACAGTGCTATTTGAGCTGCATCTTGAAGGAAGAGAAAGATTCTATGAGGAAGAGGTAGGAAGTCCCCATTCCAGGCCTGGGTAAGGGCCACAATGCAGAGCACAGAGATGGGTGATGGAGTGCTATGTATAAAGAGAAAACTTGAGTGTCTGGTCCACAGAGTACAGAAAAGGGAGTTGTGTGTAATGAGTCAGGCAAAGAAAAGAGGTTGGGGGCCAGTTTGTGAAGTCTGCTCATTGACTTTTTGGACCTCTTTTGCCATTTGAGTTAGTCTATTTTTAAAGGTGTTATTTTCTTCAGCATTTTTGGGGGTCTCTTTTAGCAATCTGTTGACTCACTTTTCATGATTTTCTTGAATTGCTCTCATTTCTCTTCCCATTTTTTCCTCCACCTCTCTTACTTGATTTTCAAAATTCTTTTTGAGCTCTTTCATGGCCTGAGACCATTGCATATTTATTTTGAAGGTTTGGGATGCAGAAGCATTGACTTTGATGTCTTTTTCTGAGGGTATGCTCTGTTCTTCCTCATCTGAAAGAATGGAAGAAAATACTTGTTCACCAAGAAAGTAACCTTCTGTAGTCTTTTTTTTTTCCTTTTTTGGGGCATTTTCCCAGCCAGTTACTTGACTTTTGAGTCTTTTGTCAAGAGGAGGTTATATTCTGTGGACCTGTAAGTTCTCAGTTCCTCCAAGGTGTCACAATGGAGGAAGAGGAATTAACTCCTCTCCTGGCCTGTGCTCTGGTCTGGGAGCAACCACAAACCTTTTTGCCAGGATCTGTGAATAGAATTCCCTCTCCAGAGCCTCTGCCACTCAGAACTGAGACCCAGATCAGCAGCTCAATTCCCCAGGGTCTTTAGGTTGAGTGCTCCAAAAATGGATGCTGCCGTTGCCCTGGGGCCAGGGCTATAGCCTTCTAGCCCCTCTCCCTTCTCAACCAGCTGAAAGAGCTTTTTCACTGACCTTTGAGGCTCTCTTAGAAATTTGTGGGTTGAGGAATCTGGAAACCGCAGCTACTCCCTGAGATTCCACACACCGAAGCCTGCTCCAATCCTGTCTGAGTCACCTCGTGTGGCCAAAGCTGGACTGGGCTCCACTCCGAGACCAAAGTGATAGACCTTTCCTGTCAGCCTTCCAGGCTGCCTTGGGCTGGAAATCTCTTTCACTCTATCGGCTTCTGCTGCTCTAGAATTTTTTTAGAGTCATTTTTACAGGTATTTTATGGGCTGTGGGGGGACAGCTTCTACAGGTCCACCCTTCTACTCCACCATCTTAGCTCTGTCCCCCAGTTTGTGAAGTCTGAAGCCAACATTTCCAAAGGTGTTTTCTCCAGCATCTCCTTCTGGAGTTGAGTAGGGATAGGCAGACGGCCCAGACCTGGGATTTCACTGGCATAGGAGACTTCCAGGTGAGGAAACATCTAGTGCAGTTCACACCTCTTCTGCAACTTGTCCTAGAAAGATGTCTAGAGCAGTGATGTCAAACTCAAATAGAAATGGCCACTAAACTTTACATAAGAATCCCTACTGCCACATACTAATTTACTAATGTAAATATTACATATATTCTATTGTATTTTATTTACTTTGTTAAATATTTCCCAATTCTATCTTAATCTGATTGGGGCCACACTCAGAAGCAGGTTGGGCTGCATGTTTGACCCATCAGTCTAGAGAAGTAAGAAGCTAAGTGATTTGTCTAAGGTTACATAGTCAGCTGGTGTTGGAAGAGAGACTCCTGGCTTCAAGTCCAGTTTTCTGTCTAAAACACAGAGGTTTCCAAACTTATTTGACTTACTGCTCCCTTTAAAAAAATGTTACTCAGTAATCTCTTCTCCCCCCACCAGAAAGTTGCTTTCTTTAACCCTTTGATTTTTTTTTAAAATTAGTTCATTTCAAAAAAATATAAAATATTTTCTTTAAAATGGCACATCTTAAATTTGATAATTTATTATAAATTTTGGGGGGTTTTCTTACATTGAAATTTTGTTGATGCAATATTGCATCACGTAACCATTCACAATGTATTATAAACAAGTCATTACACACACATATTCCTGCTGATGCATGCTGGACTTCCGAACAATGTGCAACACACTTGTCTGTCAGCGCTTAAGACCTGTTGGCAGACTTGACCACTGATCAGTTATAACTTGTTATGTGTTTATTTGGAAAATAATGTAATCACTAGGACTTTAACTCTGTTACATAACAGATGAAATATGTATGAGTGGTTTTTCGAAATTTTCTTATCTTCTTTCCTTATGCTTCCACCACCCCTTTTTTCTTCTTCATCACCCCTCAATTGCACCTGAGGCTACTACTGCCTCCCCTCAATCATTCCAGCACCCCTCTGGGGGCAGTATCACCCATTTTGGGACCTGTGAATTCTACTATAACCTTTCTACTGGTTAGTAAGAGTAGGAAACTCAGAACATGGTACCTGAGACAAGAGTCTAGAGAGCGATTTTTCAACTTTCACTCTAGGCCACTGGCCACTGGTGGCTCAACTAACCCATAATTAAAGTCTACTTCCTTCCAGTTCTAAACAGTACACACAGACCAGTGCAACAGTATGAGAAGATTCCATCTTTCCAGGTATGCAAAAGATAGGACACATCTAACTCTGGATCAATGGCAACTGCATCATTCTTGGAGAAAAATGTATGGAATCTATAACACCAAATACAGGTATGGATTAACCATATGCAGTGAGGATAGAGACCCTTTTGGGCATGAAATCCTTCAAAGAGCTTCTCTCTAGAAGTTTGATGTTGTTCAGCTGTCTCAATCATGTTCAACTCTTCATGACTCCATTTGGGATTTTCTTGGCAGACACTGGAATAATTTGTCATTTCTCTCTCCTGCTCATTTTACAGATGAGTAAACTGAGGCAAACAGGGTTAAGTGACTTTCCCTGGGTCACACAGCTAGTATGTATCTGATGAATCTTCCTGATTCCAAGCCTAGTGCTCTATCCGCTACACTACACTATACTACACTACACTACATTACACTATACTACACTACACTACACTATACTACACTACACTACACTACTTTGATGCGGGTGAGCTCTGAATTAATCCCCTGAAGGCAGAGGCTGAGTTAGCTCAGGCAACCAGCAACCTGAGGGGTTTCTGCCTTACTTTATGGCCTGTCCTCACCATGCTCTGATCAGGCCTACCTTAAACTCTGACTCCACAATCCTGAATAGCAACAGCAGCCACAGAAGATGATGAATATATTTACCTACAGTAAGACAGGTAGGCATGCAAAGACTTGGCAACTCTGCTGAGTTTATACTATAGCCAAGAGCCTCATTGCTGCTGCAAAGAGAAAGTCCTTTCAAAAGATTTTGTACAAGCAAATAAATGGTTATCAAGAGCAAAAAGGAGGCCACCTGGGAAAATAAGAGTTACTTCATAGCATCGAAGTTACAGCCCTTCAGAGTCAGGAGTCCCAAAGCCAATTTGTAAAAGCCCAAAACTGTTTCAAATACACAGAAACGGACTGCAAGGAAAACTAACTCCACTTCAAAAACACTTTCAGAGATTTAAAACAACCCTTAGGCTGTTTATAACAAAGGTGCTGAAATGATAAACTGAGCAATTTTTGGGCTCCAAGAAGTCCTTATGACACCACAAGGGGACCATGATTACATTATTAAATGTTGATAAGGTTCACCTGTAAATTCCTAGGTCAATGAAAAGAATCTCCTCTCTACTCAATAATAACTCCCATTTACACAGTGCTTTAAGGTTTGAAAAGCATTTTATCTATATGAATACATTTAGTCTCTTCACAACAATCTTGTGAGGTAGGTGCTGTTATTATCACCATTTTATAGATGTGGAAACTGAGATTGAGAGAAGCTGCTGGGCCAGCCCAGTGTCACACAGCTAGTAAAGATTTAGAATCTATTGAGGTGGAAGGTTGAGCTGCCCCTAGATTACAGCACACCCCTCTCCTCCCTGTATGCATGGTAGAGTGTCATGGCTTGAATACAGTTGGGGAATAGTGAGTTCCACAACAGACATTTTACAAATATTATTCTTATCATCTTTATTATTATTCAAAAGAACATTTATTCAACCCCTCCTGGGTGCAGAGGATCACCCTAGTTGTTGAGAAGGACATTTCACATAGAGGCAGGATGTGTAATGAAAAAGCATTCTGATTTTGGAGTCAAAAGACCTGACCTTTAATACTGGTTCTGTCACTTTCTACAAATGAGATGCAGGGAGTGAGAGTACTTTGGACCAAACACCCTGAATTAGGCTGCACCACCACTTGGCTTTGCAATAACTTTGTGAATGCATTGTAACCAAAGACTATTGTAAAGTCATCAAGTCTTGGTATAATATCCTTTGGCCAGTGAAGCCAATTAGAACATTTATTATATTGTCCCTTTTGAAGTTAACTGTCCTGGATAATATTTTGGCTTAACATCATGTTTTTGTAAAGATTGATTAATAATGTTAAGTAGGATAGGGCTTTAAAAATATAAACTATGAAAACATAAAATAAAAACTTTTTTTCACTGAAAATAAATGGGATCTTTTTATTCTCTTACTCAATAGGGGACTTTGATACCTATTGACAAAAATAGACAAGAGACAGAATACTGTAAAAATGAGTAAGTCTGAAAGACTTGAGAACTCTGACCAATTAAATGATCCACAAGGACTCCAGACATCAATGACTAAGAATGTTAATCACCTCCTGAGAGAGTGATGATGGGTGAATATGCAGGAGACCATACATTTTCTTTCTATCACATAACCTCTGACTATCTCAGTTTCCTCATCTGTAAGAAGGGGTTAATAATAATAATATCTACCTCTCAGGGTTGTTGTGAGGATCCAATGAGATATTTAGAAAGTGCTTGGCAAACCTTAAAGTCTTATATTATCCTTATTACTATTTTTCTTTTTCAATAGGTGGAGGAAGGTAAGAGGTGGAAAAACCAAATGCTTGGTCAGTGAAACAAAGATACATATATATATATATATATATATATATATATATACACATACATACACAATATGTATACATATTCTACAATATGTATACAATTCTATATTACATATAAACATATATATATTTAAAAGAATGAGTATGGTACTATAGAATGAATAAAAAGATCAAAGGATGTGAATAATTTCAAAAGGGGAAAAAATGATCAGCTATCTCTTAAAACAACATTCAAACTCACTACTAATTCAAGAGATGAAAACTAAAGAAAGAAAATTGATCCTGTTAGGTCAAGGCCCCAGAATGGGAGCCAGGGGCCTGGTGGAGTGCTGTATTCTAATACCAAGTGTGGGTGTTATAATGATGCAGGATTAGTTTTATTTTCTCATTTTTGCTTTGTTATAGTCACTGTGGTTATATTGTTTTCTTGGGCATCCATTCAAATGAGTCTTTCCATCTTCCTTTGAACCAACCCCTCCATGTTGCAGAGGAAACTGAGGCCACACATGTCAATAGATGCAGTAGTTGGCAACAGAATGGGAAGTGAGACCAAGGAGTCTTTCTGACTCGTCCTCCCAGAGTCCCTTCCACCACACTACACTAGACCAATTCTCCAGCCTCAAAATGATGCTTATGTTTTGGCAAACTTGAGCAGAACCAGGTTATAAACAAATCTAGCTCCAGAGCTGTGGCCCTTGGGCAGTGCTTCAGGGAGCCTATGTTGATTTTGCTGCCATCCCACCAGGAAGGGAGGGTGTTATAATGGAAAACAGGCCAGGGCAAAGCTTCTCAGGCTGTTGGCATTTCAAAAGCCCCACAGCTGTCCTCCTCAGTCTTCCTCCTGCAGACAACCTAGAAGCACACAGGAAATTCTATTCTCTGTTATTGAGATATCTGAGTGAGTCAATACATGACAACATCTTCTATGGAGCAGGGAGAGGCTGGGAGGGGAAGGTTAGGAATGAAGGTGGCATTAAAGTTTTGGTTGACTCCAGTGAGTTAGAGACTGGCTCTGATTCCTGGTTTAGGTCATAAGAGAGCAACATTTACAGCCTCTCGTTTCCACTTAGAACCAATCACTCCAAGAGAAGTGATGGGGGTGTGGGGGAAGGAGGATGACGGGTGGAGGCTGGAGGGAGGACAAAGGGTGGGGCTAGAGGGAATGTTGTTAGAATCTGAAAAATCAGAGAAGTTATGGGGTGGAGTGGGAAGGGCTCTGGTGGGGACTAGGTTGGTTTACAGTAACTCCCAGGGAGCTTATAACTATCCAGAGTTCCCAGGGGGCCCTTCTCTCTGAAAACTAAGGTTCTATAAGTAGCAATATCACATCATGGCCAGAGCTTTGAGGCTACAGTCAAAGGACCTGGGTCTGAATGCTAGTTTTGATATTCCCTACACATGTAACCTCTTTGGACCTCTTTCCATATGGAAAATGAGGAGAATTGACTAGAATCTTCTAGCTCCACCCTTCTATAATTCTCTTAAAAGCATACATGAGAAGGGAGAGTGGGCCTAGCCTTCAGAACCTAGTTGTCTTCTGCCTTTCCCATCTCTTTACACCTTAATCCCTGTCATTTCCTCTTCAATCTAGCCACTCTGGCCTCCTGATTCAACAAATAAAACATCCCATCTCTCCCCTCTGGGTATTTTCTTCATTGTCCCCTATGGCTGATACAGACTCTCCCTCCTAATTTCTGCCTGCTTGCTTCCCTGGCTTCCTTTAAATCCTAAGTAAAATCCTACTTTCTACAGAAAGCCTTTCCCAGCTCCTCTGAATTCCTAATTATATGTGTGTTTGTGTAATTACAGCTTATTTGTATCTATTTGTCTTCCCATTGTCTCCCTTATTAGACTCTAAGTTTCTTGTGGGCAAGGACTCTTTTGTCTTTTGTGTATCCCCAACACTTAATATACAGTGCCTGGCACAGGGAAGCATATAACAAATACTTGTTACCTGAGTGTGCTTTGGTAGAGTTTCCTCACTGCAAGCCCCCATATATCAGTGAAATTATAGATCTAATTCTTAAAAACCATCCATGGGTTATTCAACTAAGCTCTGGAGTACAAGGAATACAGGACACAGGACTTGTCCTGTTCCAGCTAGAGAGAAAGGACATAAACACAAAATATTACTGATATTACAAGGAAGACTGGCTAAAGACCATAAGAATCATTGAGAAGATGAGTTCTGAGGAAGTTAAAAAGAAGGAAGCACCCTATGAGCATTGGGAAGGGCAGGGGAAGATTTCAAGGAGACCTGAAGCCAGAAAAAGAACTTTCGATTTTGAAGTCAGAGAACCTGGAGTGCAAAACAGGAAAATGATAAATGTAGGAGAAGATGGGAGAAAATTGGAACACTGATGCATGGTTGGTGGAGTTGTGACCTGATCAATTTGGAACTATGCCCAAAGAACAATAAAACTGTGCATATACTCTTTGGTCCAGCAATGCCACTTCTAGGGCTGTATACCAAAGAGATCATAAAACAGGGGTGAAGGACCCACACGTACAAAAATATTTATAGCAGCTCTTTCTATGGTGACCAAGAAATGGAAATTGAGGGGATGCCCATCGATTGGGGAATGGCTGAACAAGTTGGGATATATGAATGGAATGGAATACTATTGTGCTACAAAAAATGATGAGCAGGCAGATTTCAGAAAAACCTGGAAAGACTTATATGAACTGATGTTGAGTGAAATGAGCAGAACAAGGAGAACTTTGTACACAGTAACAGCCACATTGTGTGATGATCAACTTGGATAGACTTAACTCTTCTCAGCAATGCAATGATCTAAGACAATTCCAAAAGACTTGTGATGGAAATGCTATCCACATTGAGAGAAAAAACTACAGTCTGAATGCGAATCGCAACATACTATTTTCTCTCTTTTTTCTTTCTTTCTTGAGTTTCGTTCTGATTCTTCTTTCACAGCATGACTAATTTGGAAATATTTTTAGTATGATTGTACATGTATAGCCTCTATCAGATTGTTTGCTGTCTTGGGGAGGGAAGGGAGGGGGAATTTGGAACTCAAAATCTTATAAAAGTGAATGTTGAAAGCTATCTTTACATGTAATTAGAAAAAATAAAATGCTAATAAGTGGGACAGGGGAGAAGAGAAGTTATTCACAGAAAAATACCAAAGAAACTAGTAGAACAAATGCTGAGGGACAGTGGTGGAGTGGGGAGAGTCCCTCACTTGGCGTCAGAAAGACTCAAGCTAAACTCCTACCTCAGATTCTCGCTAGCTGTATGATCTTGGCCAAGTCTATTTCTCTCTCAACTTCAGTTTCTTCATCTGTAAAATGGAAATAACAATAGTACTGACCTCACAGTGTTGCTGTGAAGTTCAAGTGAGATAATCTACATAAAGTATGTTATAAACCTTGAAGTGTTATGTAAATGTTAGTTATTATTTATTATTGTGCTAGACCAAAGTCAGAAAAACTGGAGTTCTTAGTTTGATTTCACAACAGGCAAGTCATTTCATGCATCAATAAAAGATAAAGCATTTCATAAGTTCTTTTTAATATTTTTTAAATATTTTATTTCCCCCCAATTACATGTACAATTTTTAACATTCTTTCCTTTAAAGTTTTGAGTTCCACATTCTATCCCTCCCTCCTTTCTTCCTCTTCCCCTCCCCTCTTTGATATAAGTTATACATTTCCATATTAGTCATTTTGTGCAAGAAGATTCAAACAAAAAAAAGGTGAAAAATGGTATGCTTCAATCAATATTCAGACAACATGAGTTCTTTCTCTGGAGGTGAATAGCATTTTTCACTGTGAGTCCATTGGGATTGTCTTGGATCATTGTATCACCAAGATACAATGCACTAAGTCATTCACAGTTGATCCTTGTATGATATTGCTGTTCCTGTCTACAATGTTTTCCTCATTCTGCTCACTTCATTTTGGATCAGTTCATGTTAGTCTTTCCCAATATTTGTTAAGTTCTGGGCACAGTCCTATATTCTGGGGATACAAAGACTAAAGCAAAGACAACTCCTGCCCTCAAGAATTATTATATATTATATTATGTATTATTATATTCTAATAGGAGAAAACAACATGTATAGGGAAGTCACAGGAATGGTGAGTGGCCTCATAGGTCAATCAACTCTTACTCTCTTTCTAGGAATGATAGATTGTTGATTTGTTTAGTATTCACAAAGCTAAATGTGGACCTGAGAGCAGAGGGGAGGGGAGGTGGCCTAGCAGGAAGATAAGTGTGGTGTAGTGGAATTGGGTATGAGGCTGGGACCATATGGTGAACCCTCACCAATCAGGTGAGCACAATTCCAGAATGGGGGCTGGAGGAAAAGGTCCAGATCAGAGAGGAAAGGTAGAAGAGTAATCAGTGTCAGTAATGGAAGCAATAGGATATCCTGGCAGGATGATGGCTGGGGTACCAGCATGGTTGGGTAAGCCCTCCCCATTCTGGGCTTTAGTTTCCTCACATGTAAAATGAGACAGTTGGAGTAGATGATCTCTAAGTTCTCTTCTAGATGTCACATTCTACATCCTTTACAATATTAAGCAAAGTCCCATGTCTTGACCTCTCATTTTCTTCCAATCCTAGGCATCCCTGGACCTCCAGGACCAAGAGGACTCAAAGGCGATATGGGCGTGAAGGGACCCTATGGGAGCAGGGGTCCCAAAGGAGACAATGGCACTATGGGCCCCCCTGGGCCTCAGGGCCCTCAGGGTCAGCCTGGTAAAGAAGGACCAGCGGGTGAAAGGGGACCCAGTGGCCTCAAAGGTTTCCCAGGCCTTAAAGGATCTAAAGGCAGCTTCGGATCAGCAGGACTCAAAGGACAGCCAGGTCCCAAGGGTGATGTGGGACCCCAGGGGCCAGAGGGGCCCCCAGGTTCTCCAGGTCCACCAGGACCCCAGGGCAAGCCAGGAATTGCTGGGAAGACAGGGTCACCAGGTCAGATTGGGCCCATGGGTCCAAAGGGTGAGCCTGGCATACAGGGCCCCCCAGGTCTTCCTGGGCCTCCAGGGCTACCAGGAAACCAGAGTCCCTACTGAACAGAGTCCAATTCCTAGAAATGCTTCCACGTAAAAGTTCTGGGGAAAGGGACTGCCCAAAGCAGCCCAAGGTCCCATCAAGGAAGAAGCATCTCCCCAAAGACAACTGTGCTTCCTTCGTCTCCACTAGGATTCCTTCTGGATCTGACCTGCCCATTTCCAGCTTTCAAAGGACTTCCTGCTTGTTGCTTTGGCTAGTCCCAGTGGGGATCCTAGAGCCTCATTCTTATCCCCAAAGGCTGTTGCCATGGTTCCCAGTGCTAAATTAATGGGACTAAACTTGTTCATTCTTAGGGAGAAGATGGGGATGGAGATGATGATGATGGTGGTGGTGGAGGTTGTGGTGGTCATATTCATGGAATGATTGTGCTAGTGGTCGATGATAAGAAGTAGCAGCTCCCTTCTTACTATTCCCCTTTCCCATAAAGCCTTTCTCCACTGAACAGGGGTCTAACCAGACTAGCATTGGGAGGGTGAAAGTACAGGTCATTAGGAAGGGAAGATGGGTTCAGGGTGCCCATGCAGATGGGAGTTAAGCACAATACTTTATGGGAGTCAATAACCAAACTGGTAGTGACCACCCAGGAGAAGGTGTTGAACCAATATCATCACTGGTATGGCAAATATTCTCTCTTATTCCCCCATCATATCCAATATGACTAGGGTCAACTATATCTTGGATGTGTTGAGGAAAAAGACAAAAAGGAACTTCCTGCTTGTGCAGATCATTAGGGAGTAGGTCTATTTGGCCATCAAAAAAGCTTCTTGGTTTGGACTCTATCCTATTGGAGGTGATTGAGAAACCTTCAAAGGAATAACTTCAGAGAGAAATGCTCTTCTTGATTGGAATAGAAAGAAATGGCCATGCCTTCCTCTGGGCCCAGCCTCTGGTTTCAGTTGAAAGCAAGGGGCCTTTATAAAAGAACCCTTAGCTCCCCACTTCCTCTTTGGGCATGCGGCAGCACCGTAGGAACTGATGTGGAAGGGTGTCTTCACTTTAGAGAAAAAAAACGCAGCAATTGAAAGTGCACTCTAAAGTTTGGTTTAGGATCTGGAACTGTAATTTTATTGGGGCAGGAAACTCCCCATAAGGTAACTCCCTTCACTAGCACAGATCAGCACCTGCTCTGCATCTTCTAGTCTTTGAAAACTGCTTAAAGTAGGTTGATGAAAATGGATGGAGAAGACTACTGATGTGGGGATGAGGTAAAGAGAGCAAACTGAACAGGATGGTCCTGGTTAAACATACTCATGCTTGGGGGCTTTGGGAAGATAGGTCTTCACACACACACACACACATACACACACACACACCTTCACACCCGACCCTGAGGCTGGCCCTTTCTGTTCCCTGAACACAAGCTCATTGTTGTCATAGGGGATGTACCATGCAGCGGCAGGTACCCCTTGCTTCTACCATACTAGGTCCATCTGGCCCTAACACACACTGAACAGCTGCTCACCCTGTACACATATTTACAGTGATCCCACAAGGAATGCCTTTCTGCTCCCTGATCCAGGACTAAAAAGCACCCCCAGCCAATCCAGTGAAGAAGGATATATTCATTGTAGTAGTGGACAGGACTCACCACTTAAAGATCAAGGGCAGGGCCCTCAAATGAGTACAGTGTTTGATCCTCTTGTTTCCCAAGGAGATACTGGCCATCCTTCTACTTCCACCATCCTCAGCTTCCAGAGGGCACTGGAAAGAGAAATCTCAAGAAATTCCTTGGGAAAGGATCAAGATCCTCTAAGCTATGGCCCTCCCTGGGCTGTGGGAACCACAGAAGCCACCTATCCTCACATTCCTGCAGGATCACAATCCCAGACTTTAGGGAAGAGAGGATTAGGGTCTTTGCTACCAGACTGATTGATCTGGAACAAAGCCCTTGTACTACTTTCATTATCTTTGTTCCAATTAATATGCAACTGGTTTGCATATTCCCCCACTGCAGCTGTGTAACCCTCATATCTACCTATATCACAAAACATTGTATTAATGGATGAATAAAGAGATACCTGAGGGAGATAGGCTTCCTGACCTTTCTTCCAAAGAGGTGCCAATTTGGGGGAAGATAGAGGAATCACCCACGGAAACATCCACCCCACATAGAGTCTCTATAGACTCCTTTCCAGGGAGGTACTGCTCTGATGGAACAGAGAAATCACCCCCAGACACATCCAACTCCATCTAGAGTCTTCATGTCTGTACCTCTCTTCCATAGACATACTGCTCTGATAGAACATGGAGGAATCACTACAGAATAGGTCCATCCCATATAGAGTCTCTGATTCTGGACACTCTGGTCCATCCATCAATCAACAATCTTTTACTGAGTGACTCCTTTATGGACAACATGGTGCTTGGCCAGGGGATTAGGAAGTCGGGGGTTGTAGTTCCTACCCGGCAGCTCTTTATGGCCGAATTTGGGGGGTAGGCAGTAGAATAAGCCAAAGCAGAAGAGAACATATGCATAAAAATATGCCCAAAGATAAAAAGAAAGTAATAATAGCAGAGAGCATTTATATAGCACTTCAAGTTTTTCAAAGTACTTTACACAGATTATCTCATATTATTTAAAATACGGGCCAAGTTTCAATGGAGGAGTACAGGCAATAATTTTCAGAGGATTATAAATTTAGAACTAGAGTGATTTTAGAGTATCCTAACCTCTCCATTTTGCAGATGAGGAAACTGACACTCTGGAGGTTTAAATGACCTGCCCATGGTCATATACAGGCATACCTCAGAGACATTGCAGGTTCAGTTCCAGACCACCACAATAAAGCAAATACTACACTAAAGAAAGTCACTTTGTTTCCCAATGCATATAGAAGTTATGTTTTCAATATACTGTATTCTATTAAGTGTGCAATAGTATTTTGTCTTAAAAGAAAAACCAATATACATACCTTAATTAAAAAATACTTTATTGCTAAAAAATGCTAACCATTATCTGAGCCTTCAGTGAATCACAATCTTTTTACTAGTGGAAGGTCTTGCCTTGATGCTGATGGCTGCTGACTGATCAGGGTGTTGGCTGCTGAAAGCTGACGTTACTATGGCAATTTCTTAAAATAAGACAACAATGAAGTTTGCCACATTGATTGACTCTTCCTTTCATGAAAGATTTCTCTGTAGCATGTGATGTTGTTTGATAGCATTTTACCCACAGTACAACTTCTTTAAAAATTCTTTCAAAAGTTTCCTCTCAAACTTTGCCACTGCTTTATCAACTAAGTTTATATAATATTCTTCAACAGGGAACAGGGAGGCCCGAGGAGAGGGACAAAGATGGGGAAACAACTGGATGCATGCAGCAGTCAGAACATACACACCTTTATCAATTAAGTTTACTGTCTTACATGGGCATGGTTTGTGGTGCCCCAAAAGAATTACAACAGTAACATCAAAGATCATTGATCACAGCTCCCCATGACAGATACAATAATAATGAAAACGTTTGAAATACTGCGAAAATTACCAAAACGTGACATAGGAACTTGATGTGAACATGTGCTGTTGGAAAAATGGTGCTGATAGACTTGCTCGATGCAGAGGTGCACCAACCTTCAAAAAAGGCAATATCTTCATAGCACAATAAAATGAGGTAAGCCTGTAGGTAGTAAATAGAAGAGTCAGAATTTGAATTCAGGTTCTCCTCAGATTCAATGCAAATTTCACAACATTCATTCCCTGACCACAGAAAGGAGAGAAGACAGCAAGCTGGAGTAGTCAGAGGAGGCTTCATAGAGAAGGCTGGCCTCCACCTGGGGCTTGAAGAACCAAAAGGATTCAAAGGAGCAGAGGAAAATGCACTCCTCTGGCAAATTCTGATGCCACATACCCCCCAAACAAAGAAACCCTTCTCGGCCCATGTCCTTTCCTCTGATGTAACCTCCAGGTTGACTTCCGTGACCTTGTTACTGCAATGAGTCTCATTGTTTGACTGAACCCAATGGGTATTCATTAAGATCTTAGTCTGTGCCAGGCCCTGTGCCAGGTGCTGGAACTATAAAGACAAAACCAAAACGATCTCAGCCCTCAAGCAGTTTACATTATACAATGAAACCTTACTGAAGGATCATAGAACTTGAAAGTCATCTAGTCCAACCATTTCATCTTACATATGAGGAAACTGAGGACTTAGCCCAGAGTCATACACAATATAAGAAGGCTTAGAAGGAACATTCTCCAATATTGGATCCAAAGTTCTATCCACAGCCAAGTTCGAGGGTAGGAATACATGCCAAGCATGTAGAATTGGAGAAGGGTGAGATGAGGCTCCAGGGTTACTCTGGTCCCCAGCAGCATTGACTCCAGTCCCCATGAAGACCATCAGCTACATGAAAGCATGTCTTACTTAGCTTTCCATCTCCTGGTGTGCTTAACATGGGCCTTGGACAGGGAAGGTGTGAAATAAATATGCTGATTTGAATTCAGACTCCACGTTATCTCCTTGTCCAGAAAACAGATCTGGCTACTGTGGAGAGAGCTGAGTAAGTAGAGAATTTAGTCCCATTTTCCCATGTGGTACTTCAACTCTCCTCCTAGATTCCTATGACTTTCCAAAAGTAGTAGTGTCAATAGAGCGAATGGGAGATTGGCCAGTAGACAGAAATTCAAACTAAACATTAGATCTACGGTAAGAATCCTCCTCAGCAAGCTAGGCAGTGCAGTGAATAGAATGCTAAAGTCAGGAAGGCTTGTGTTCAAATCCAGCTTCAGACACTCATTAGCTGTGTGACCCTGGGCAAATGGCTTAACCACGTTTGCCTGTTTCCTCATTTGTAAAATGAAGACTCAATGTCCTCAAAGTTCCCTCCAGATCAAATCTATAATCATATGATTTGTCAAGTAGTGAGACAATTTCTGAAGCTTAGGAGTATAGGTTTAAAGCTAAATGGGATGTTAGAAATCATTTGGTCCATTCCTCTCATTTTCCAAAGGAGGAAACTGAGGTCAGAACGATTCAGTGACTTCCCTAAGGTAACATAAGTGGCAAAGTCAGGATTTGAATCCAGGGTCTCTTGAGTTCAAATACAGCATGTAGTGTAGTCAATACCAGGCCCTGTGCCAGGCATTGGAACTATAAAGACATGCTGCACTACAAATCTACACCCTGGAAAAAATGGGATTGGGAGGGTGGAGGGAGAGATGCTGCTTTGGGTACATTCCTAAAGGCCATTATTTAATTGCCCTTACCATCCCAGTCTTCCATTTCAGCTCTGACTGCCTCATTATCCCCTCCCCTGCCTATGTATGGAAGCAGACTAAGGCACAGTGCCTCCCACCCTAATTTGTGCTGAGTCTAATGATTCCTGCTGCCCACAAGCCCTTAGGCACACCTGTCAAAATAGAGAAGTAGGGGCGGAGGGTGGTGAGGTGGAAAGTACTGCCTGATCCAAGCTGCCCTTTCCAGAGGAAGACGCAGAGCTGAGCTGGCTCAAGAAAACTTCACTGCGTAGGCAGTTCTAAGAGACCTGTACTACGAAGACCACTGGTTTGGAAAATTCAGAAGGGCAAACAGTTCAACACCCTTGCCTTTCTTTCTTTAACAGGCCTAGGAACAGCCTGCATTAGCACAACATTCTCCTATTTACAAAGTGCTTTCCTTACAACAATTCCATGAGCAGAGTGTTACTGCCATTACCCAGTTTTCAAATGAGAAAACTAAGTAACTTACCCACGATCAAACAACACATAACAGAGCCAGGACTCAAACCTAGATCCTGAAAATCTGAGGCCCATGTTTTTACCACTACATCATATCCATATGCATAGCACCGGGATGCTAGGGGGAATAGGGAAAGACATAGGACATAACAACTATAGTACCTTCACACAGTCTACTAGTCATTCAAATTAGCCTTTCCCATATCCCACATACATAACACTCCATTATGAGCAGTTAGATGGTTCAATGGGTAGAACAGGGAGTCAGGAAGTCAGTAAGCATGAAGTCAGGAAGACTTATCTTCCTGGGTTCAAATCTGGCCTCATTCACTTACTAGTTGTGGGACCCTGGGCAAGTCACTTAACCCAATTTACCTCATTTTCCTTATCTGTGAAATGAGCTGGAGAAGGAAATGGCAAACTACTCCAGTATCTCTGCCAAGAAAACCCCAAATAGGATCACGAAGAGTCAAACCCAACTGAAAATGATCAAACAACACTCTATCACCTCCATCTTTGAACTGGCTTTGAATTGGAAAGCATTCTCTCTTCTCTTCTCCCTCTTAGAATCAAGAAGCACCTTCAGCAGATGAGTGTCAGAACTTGATCAACCATCTACAAATAAATAATCTGAGAATCAAACAGGCTAAATAGCCTGCCTGTGGTTACATAACTATTGCATGATGGAACTAGCATTAAAACTGTTTTCCTGTCTCTCAGGTATTTTCCAGTATATCTCACTGCCCTTCCCCAAACTGCCATGTTATTAGTACAGACAATAAGTGAGGAGGAAGGCTGGATGGAATGAGTTTAACATCAATCAGCTGCCACGCATTTATTAAGGTCGTCTTATGTGCCAGACAATAGTGTGACATAGCACTCTCCAAAAAACTAATGCACACTTAGCTTGTATTAACAAAAATAATAATAGTACTTTTAAGATTTGCAAAGCACTTTACAAATATTATCTCATTTTTATCCTCACTACAATCCTGGTACTATTATTATTCCCATTTCACAGAGGAGGAAACTGAGGCAGGCAGAAGTTAAGTCACTTGCCCAGTTAGTAAATGTCTGAGGAAGGTTTTGATCTCAGGTCTTCCTGACTCCAACTCCACAGTCTATCCACTGAGCTAACTGGCAAGAGAGATGATAACCCCGTTATATTCTGTCAGACTACACACACTATGGTGTTTAGTTCTGGGCACCATATTTAGGGAAAAACATTGACAAAGCCAAAGTCTAGATGAATGCTCAGATGTTGTCTGAACAGGACTTTATCTGGACCCTCCACCTCTACTAATATCACCAGTTGGCATGAGCATTTTGACCACTGTGCTCTTTTCTACAAAAACTCTTTTCTAGCCCTCTCCCCCTACCCCCACAGTAGGGCAACCAAAACAGTGGCTATGAAGACAATAAAACATTATGGCCAATTGAAGGACCTAGGGATGTTTACCGTGGAGAGAAGGAAAATTAGAAGAGACATGACGACTATATTCAAGTTTTCAAAGGGTTCTTATGTGGAAGCCAAAATCCATTTCTTCTGATTGCCCTCAAACCAAAGGCATTGATTGAAAGTTGCCAAGGTGTGGGAAGAGGAGGTCTTGATAGAGAACTCAAGGGGCTTCCGCTGGGTAGCTTATCATATTGCCCTTGCACAATCCATAGACAATGACACTTGGGTGCAAGTATGAGAACCACACAGTATGGCAGCCTCAACTGCTTTCCATCTTTCAGTCCCCAGCCTGCCAGGTTTGGGCCAAGCCCACTGTTTCTCGGCCTTCACAGCTACTTTTCAGGAATGTGTCTTTACTGAGGCAGAATTGAACAAGGCAAGATCTTGAATAAATGGATGACTCTAAAATTTTTACAATTTAAAGATTCATCCAGAATGCTCAAACCAGAGGGAAAAGAAGGGCAGCATGAAGGATCCTCTTTGGTTCTCTCTCAACACAAAGGGTTGTTAATCTAAAGATTCATGGATACATTTCAGGGGGTATATGAACCTGGATGGGAAAAAAATATATCTTTATTATCACTAATTTGTCACTGCAATTTGTCATTTTTCTTTTTTTTTATTTTTTTTTAATTAATTAATTAATTTAACTTTTTACATTCATTTTCACAAAATTTTGGGTTCCAAATTTTCTCCCCATTTATCCCCTCCCCCACCCCAATACACCAAGCATTCTAATTTTCCCTATCATCAATCGGCCCTCTCTTCTATCATCCCTCCCTTCTCTTGTCCCCATCTTCTCTTTTGTCCTGTAGGGTCAGATGATTTTCTATTCCCCATTAACTGTATTTCTTATTTCCTAGTAGCAACAACAACACTAAACAGTTGTTCCTAAAACTTTGAGTTCCAAATTCTCCCCATCCCTCCCTCCCCACCCATTCCCTTTGGGAAGGCAGGCAATTCAATATAGGCCCTATCTGTGTAGTTTTGCAAATGACTTCGATAACAGGCGTGTTGTATAAGACTAACTGTATTTCCCTCCATCCTATTCTGACTCCCATTGTTTCTCTTCTGTCTTTTGATCCTGTCCCTCCCCAAGAATGTTGACCTCAAATTGCTCCCTTCTTCCATTGCCCTCCCTTCCATCATCCCTCCCTCCCTGCTTATCTCCTTCTTCCCCATTTTTCTGTACTGTAAGATAGGTTTTCATACAAAATGGGTGTGCATTTTACTCCTTCCTTTAGTCGAATGTGATGAGAGTAAACTTCATGTTTTTTTCTCAGCTCTCCTCTTTTTCCCTCCACTAAAAAGTTTCCTGCTTGCCTCTTGAATGAGGTATAATTTACCCCATTCCATTTCACCCTCTCTCCTCCCACTACATTTCTCTCTCACCATTTACCTTAATTTCTTTCAAGATATGGTCCCATCCTATTCAATTCACTCTGTGCTCTCTGTCTCTGTGTGTGTGCTTGTGTGTATGTGTGTGTTCGTGCATGCGTGTGTGTGTGTACATCTGTGTGTGGTCCCACCAACTACCCAGATACTGAAACGTTTTAAGAGTTACAAATATTGTCTTTCCATGTATGAATGTAAACAGTTCACCTTTGGTAAGTCCCTTATGACTTCCCTTTGCTGTTTACTTTTTCATGCTTCTTCTCATTCTTGTGTTTGAAAGTCAAATTTTCTTTTCAGCTCTGGTCTTTTCATCAAGAATGCTTGAAAGTCCTCGATTTCATTGAAAGACCATTTTTTCCCCTGAAGTATTATACTCAGTTTTGCTGGGTAGGTGATTCTTGGTTTTAGGCCTAGTTCCTTTGACTTCTGGAATATCCTATTCCACGCCCTTCGATCCCTTAATGTAGAAGCTGCTAGATCTTGTGTTATCCTGATTGCATTTCCACAATACTGGAATTGTTTCTTTCTAGCTGCTTGCAACATTTTCTCTTTGACCTGGGAGTTCTGGAATTTGGCCACAATGTTCCTAGGAGTTTCTCTTTTTGGATCTCTTTCAGGAGGTGATCAATGGATTCTTCCAATACTTATTTTGCCCTCTGGTTCTAGAATCTCAGGGCAGTTTTCCTTGATAATTTCATGAAAGATGATGTCTAGGCTCTTTTTTTGATCATGGCTTTCAGGTAGTCCCATAATTTTAAATTATCTCTCCTGGATCTATTTTCCAGGTCAGTTGCTTTTCCAATGAGATATTTCACATTCTCTTCCATTTTTACATTCTTTTGGTTTTGTTTTATGATTTCTTGGTTTCTCAGAATGTCATTAGCCTCCATCTGTTCCATTCTAATCTTGAGAGAACTATTTTCTTCAGTGAGCTTTCAAACCTCTTTTTCCATTTGGCTAATTTTGCTTTTGAAAGTGTTCTTCTCCTCATTGGCTTTTTGAACCTCTTTTGCCAATTGAGTTAGCCTATTTTTCAAGGTGTTATTTTCTTCAGCATTTTTCTGGGTCTCCTTTAGCAAGGTATTGACCCATTTTTCATGCTTTTCTTGCATCTCTCTCATTTCTCTTTCCAGTTTTTCCTCTACCTGTCTAACTTGATTTTCAAAATCCTTTTTGAGCTCTTCTATGGCCTGAGCCCACTGGACATCCACCTCGGATGTCTGGGATAGAGAGGCCCCAACCTCCACGTCTTTCTCTGATGACCAGCATTGTACTTCATCATCAGAAATGAAAGGAGGAAGGAACATCTCTTCCCCAATATAGTAGCTCTTTATGGTCTTATTTTATTTCCTTTTTCTGGGCATTTTCCCAGCCAGTTACTTGACTTCTGAGATTCCTCTCCACCCCTGCCTAGATCTGCCCAGCTAGTGCTTGGGGTCTGAGATTCAAATGCTGCTTCCCAGTCTCAGGGCTTTCCGCGGTGGGAGTGGCTGCTATTCAATGTGAGCTTAAGTTCTGGTGCTAGGGTGGGGGCAGGACCGCCTCCCAGGCTCAGTTCCCTCAGGGCCTTTATGCAGAGACCTTCAGTAATGGAGCTGGTGGGGGCAGGGCCGCCTCCCAGGCTCAGTTCCCTCAGGGCCTTTATGCAGAGACCTTCGGTAATGGAGCTCCTGCTGGCTCAGGGAGTCCCAGGGGCCACCTCCGTTGCCTCTGTCGCTCCCTCTGCTGCTGCCTCTCAAGGGGCCCCGAGTCACAGAGACACCCTCCTCCCCTCTCGGCCAGCCCAGACATCTCTCTCACTGACCTGTAGCGTCTGTGGGCGGAGGGACCTTCCCGGCCGCTGGAGATTCCGTCCCTAAAGCCTGCTTGGGTCTGCTCCTCTGGGGCCATGGCCACGGCAGCACAGGGGTGGGCTCCACTTTCCGGGGCGTGACGGACCCCTGGGGACAGCTCTCCAGGACTCTCTGGAACGGAAATCTCTTTCACTGTGTTTCTGTGCACCTTGCAGTGATCCAGAATTTGTGAGAAGTTCTTCTTACAGGAAATTTGTGGGCTGTGGATTCGGAGCTAGCATACATGAGTCTTTCTACTCTGCTATCTTGGCTCCTCCCCCATTTTTTCAATTATGAATTAAAAGAAGATATTCTCAGAAGGGGTCCAGACTCCCAAGGGGTACATGACATACCATAAAAACCTCTGCCCCGTATGTCTCAGGGATATTATCAGCTCCTGTGGTTCAATTCTTGTCTCTGCATAGATGGATGACTCTCAAATTCATTTTTCTAGCCCTAGTCTCTCTCCTGAACTCAAGTTCAGAATCAGTCACTTAGTCAGCCAACAAGAGTTTATTAAGCACTTGCTATGTCTCAGGCACTGCACTTTTGTATCTGAGTACACAAAGAAAAGCAAAAACTTTTGCTTTTCCTTCCCTTCAAGGAGTTCACATTCCAGTGGGAAAGACAACATGTCAGTAACTGTAAATATACAAGATATCTACAGAGTAGGTAGAAGGTAGTCTCAGAGAAGTCACCAGCAACAAGAAGTCCAAGAAGAGCCTCCCACAGAAGATCAAAATCATCAACTACCTGACGGACATTTTCCATTAAGTGTTCCGTAGGCACCTCAAACTCAACACATCCAGAATACAACTATCTTTTCCCCAAAACCTACCCCTCTTCTTAATAACTCTATTACTGCCACAGGCATCATTATCCTTCCAATCATTCAGATTCACAACCTCTGAGTCATCCATAACTCTTCATTCTCTTTCATCCCCCACATCCCAAGTTGCCAAGTCTTGTTGAGTTTATATTCACATCTCTCACATCTGTTCCCTCCTCTCTACTCACAGGTCACCACCTTAGTTCAGTCTTTTATCACCTTTCTGCTAAACTATTGCAGTAGTCTCTTAATTTGCTTCCCTGCTTTAAGTCTCTCCCCCTCCAATCCATTATCTTCACAGTCACCCAAGTGATGTTCCAAGAATGAGTCTTACTATCTTGTCTCTTCCTTGCTCCAGAAACTCCAATGGCTCCCTCTTGTCTCTAGGATAAAATGCAAACTTTTGGCACTGAGAGCCCTTCATAGTCTGGCTCTAACCTTGACCTTTCCAGGCTCTTTTTCATGAACTTGATCTTTCAGCCAAACTAGCTGGATCACTATTTCCTATATCTGACAGTGGAAATCTAGATGTCAAGCCTGAAGTCAGGAAAATGTGAGTTCAAATCTAGCCTTAGATACTTTCTAGCTGTGTGAACCTGGACAAGTCTCTTAACCATATTTGCCTCAGTTTCCTCACCTATAAAATAAGCTGGAGAAGGAAATGGCAAACTACTCCAGTATCTTTGCCAAGAAAACCCCAAATGGGGTCATGAAGAGTCAGACATGACTAAAGATGACTAAATAACAACAAATATGTGACATTCTATCTCTGATCTTCATGCCTTCACATGTGAAACAAGGTCTTGAACAAATGGATGACTAAACATTTTACAATTTAAATATTCATCCAGAATGCTCAAGCCAGTGAGAAAAGAAGGGCAGCATGAAGGACCCTCTTTGGAGGACAGCCCATTCTTGATTGTGTTCATATTTTGCATTTTATAATATATGCATGTGTTGTTTCCCTTGACAGAGTGGATGTAATTTCCTTGAGGGCAGGGACAGTTTTGTTTCTACTCATGTTCACTAGATATTTTGTGTCTCCAACACCTAGCACAATTCTTGGTACATAGTAGATGCTTAATAAATACTTCTTGTCGAATGAACAAATGAATGTTTGGAGCTGAGTTCAAATCCTGATTCTTCCACTTACTACCCATGTAAACTTGGGAAAATCACTTCATGTCAATGAGTCTCCATTTCCACATCTATGAAATGAAGGAATTCCACTAGGTGATCTCTATGGTCCTTTCCACCTTTAAACCTATGATCCCAAGACTTATCCCTCCCAAGATTCTTCAGACAATTTGATTTAAACCAACAGATACTTGCTAAGTATCTACTGTATATCCAGGCCCTGTGAAAGTTGGTGAGGAAGGAGGTAGGAATACAGATATGGTTCCTGTATTCATTAGGTTTTCTTAAATTTGAATCTAGCCTAAATTCTTCATGGACCCTGAAGTCTAATAGGGTAGAAAAGAAGGACCTACCCACAACCATAGTACAAAATAGAACATGAAATTTAAATAAATGCTGTTGAGGGTGAGAGTAGGGAAAGTTCAGAGGAGGGAAAGATTATATTTGATCTGAAAGTATAATGGAAGATTTCATGAAGGAGGTAATGTTTGAGCAGGGCATTCTGGGCCACAGCTCTAGGACACACACATACATCACACACACACACACACACACACATACACATACACACAAGTGAATGTCAGTCACAGGATTAAGCCTTTTCATCTGCCACCATCAGGGCTGAAACCCACCACTAGTCTTCCAGCATCTCAAGAGCCTGGGGCAACAAGTGAGAAGGAAGTTTCATGGTCCAAGAGGTTGCAGAGGTGGTGGTAGGAATGTGGAACAGAGAACAGTCTGAATAGAAACAGGAGTGAATCATCCAGCTCAAGATGAGCCATGACATGTCTAGTGAATGTGAGCAATGACCCAGAAAATACTGCCCATGAGAGTATAGTCTGTCCTACATCCTCCATTAACTTCTTATCGAGGTATTCAATACAATACCTGGGTTGAAACCACAGTTTGTCTTTTAGGATGCTAGTTACTCTTCTTGTGTTTATCCATCATTGCCAAAGAAGACCATGCCATTGGAGAAATGATGACATGACTTGCACTTGACTTTATTTTGAGTGAGGGAGGGCTGTGCAAGGTCCCAAGCCTCACTTCTCCTCCAGAGCCATCTGAATCCAGTGACCAGATATTCATCAGGATGACTGGAGATGGCCCAGGATGTAATGGGAGACCTTGGCCCCTTTAGGCCAAGGTCTATGAAGGTACTCATTTAGGGCGAGCTAATGCCCATTCATTGAATAGGCCTGTTTAAGAAGTAGCCAGGGCATGACCCCTTTAACGAGGCAAAGAAAAAGAAAGATATCAAGCTTGGAGGGAAACAGCAGCAGTTACTGCTGATAATCACTCTTAAGCCAAGAGGGTCCAGAAAACGGCCCTTAAGTGGAGCTTGTGGAGACCGGGAGACCCTAGTGTTGTCCAATCTATGGGCTTCAGAGTCACAAGAGTGACAGATGCTCATCCTCTCAGGCAACAAGCATTTCTCTTTTTTAAATTAATTTATTTGTTTTCAGCCTTAAACAATCACCTCCATAAGCTTTAAATTTTCTCCTCCTCCTTCTCTCTTTCACTCCAAGATGGCATGCAATTCTACATGGGTTCTACACATACATTCTTATTAAACACATTTTCACATTAGCCATATTGCATAGAAGAATTAAAATGAATGGGAAAAATCATGAGACAAAGCAAAACAAAACACAAGAAAAAATAGCCTGCTTCATTCTGTGTTCCAATTCCATAGTTCTTTCTCTGGATATGGGTGGCATTTTGTATCAAGAGCCCTTTGGGAATGTCTTAGGTCCTTGCATTGTTGTGAAGGACAAGTTTATCAAAAACTGTCCTCACACACTGTGACTGTTACTGTGTATAATGTTCTCCTGGTTCTGCTCATTTCACATAGCATCAGTTCATGTAAGTCTTTCCAGGTTTTTCTGAAGTTCACCTGCTTGCCATTTTTTATAACACAATAGTATTACATTACATTCACATACCACAACTTGTTCAGTCATTCCCCAACTGATAGGCATTCCCTCAATTTCTGGTTCTTGGACACCACAAAAAGAGATGCTATAAATATTTTTGTACATGTGGGTCCTTTTCCATTTTTATAATCTCTTTGGGATACAGCCCTAGAAGCAGTACTGCTATGTAAAGGGGTACGCACATTTTTATAGCCCTTTTGGCGTAGTTCCAAATTGATCTCAAGAATGGTTGGATCAGATCACAACTCCACCAACAACTCTCCCACATCTTCTCCAACGTTTATCGTCATCCTGTTTTATCATGTTAGCAACTCTGATAGGTGTGATGTGGTACCTCAGAGTTGTTTTGATTTACATCTCTCTAACCAATAGTGAGTTAGAGCATTTTTTTCCTATGACTCTAGATAGCTTTAATTTCTTCCTCTGAAGACTGCCTTTGACCATATCCTTTGACCATTTATCATTTGGGGAATGACTTGTATTCTTGTAAATTTGACTCAGTTCTCCATATATTTTAGAAATGAAGCCTTTATCACAGACATTAGTTGTAAAAAATTCTTTCCCAGTTTTCTGCTTCCCTCCTAATCTTGGTTGACTTTGTGTAAAAACTTTTCAATTTAATGTAATCAAAATCTTTTACTTTGCATTTCATAATGTTCTCTATTTCTTGTTTGATCATAAGTTTCTCCATTCTCCATAAATCTGACAAATAAACTATCTCTTGCTCTCCTAGTTTGCAACAAGCATTTCTTAAGCACCTGCAGGTGTCAGACACAGAGGATGCAAAGATAAAAACAATAATAGTAATTGATGATGATATCATTTTTACAGCCCTTTAAAGTTTGCAAAGTGCTTTAAAAATATATCTCTTCCTATCCTCACAACAGTCCTGGAAGGTATGTGCTATTATCACCCCCAATTTAAAGTTGAGGAAACTGAGGCAAGTTTAAATGAGGTGAAATGACTTTCCCAAGGTCACACAGCTAGTGGGTTTCTGAGGCCAAATTTGAATACAGGTCTTCATGACTCCAAACCCAGGGCTCTATCCACTAAGCCATCCTGCATTCAAAAAGTTTATATTCCATCAGAGAAAAACACAAGATTAAAAAATTCAAGAGTATGAGGACCATTTCTGATACACTTAACCCTTCACAGCAATGCAAGGACCTAAAACATTCCCAAAGGACATTATACAAAATGCCATCTACATCCAGAGAAAGAACTATGGAATCAGAACACAGAATGAAGCAGACTATTTTCTCTTGTGTTTTATTTTGGTTTTGTTTGGTTTGATTTTTCTCATGGTTTCTCCCACTCGTTTTAATTCTTCTATGCAATATGACTAAAGTGAAAATGTGTTTAATAAGAATGTATGTGTAGAACTCATGTAGGATTACATGCCATCTTGGCATTCTTTACAATGTTTAGATCAGTTAGTTCACAATTCCACCAACAATGTATCAGTATTCTAATTTTACCATATCTTCTCCAACAGTTATCATTTTCCTTTTCTGTCATATTAGCCAATCTGATAAGTGTGAAGTGGTATCTCAGAGGTGTTTTTAATTTGCATTTCTCTAATCAGTAGTTACTTAGAACATTTTTTCATTTGACTATAGATAACTTTCATTTCTTCATCTGAAAAATCACCTGTTCCTATCCTTTGACCATTTATCAACTGGGGAATGACTTGTACTCTTGTAAATTTGACTCCATTTTCTATGTAGTTTAGAAATGAGGCCTTTATCAGAGACACTGGCTGTAAAAATTGTTTCCCAGATTTTGCTTCCCTTCTACCCTTGGTTTCATTGGCTTTGTGCAAAAACTTTAATATAATCAAAAGTATCCATTTTTCACTTCATAATATTCTCTATTTTTTGTTTGTTCATAAATTCTTCCCTTCTCCATAGTTCTGACAGACAAACCATTCCTGGCTCTCCTAATTTGCTTATGGTATAACCCTTTATGTCTGAATCAGGGACCCATTTTGACCTTATCTTGGTGTATGGTGTGGGATGTTGATCTATGCCTAGTTTCTGCCATACTACTTTCTAGTTTTTCCAGTTTTTATCAAATAGTGAGTTCTTATCCCAGAAGCTGTAGTCTTTGGGTTTGTCAAATAGTAGACCACCATAGTCATTGACCACTGTGTCTAATGTATTCCACTATTCCACTAATCAACCACTCTATTTCTTAGCTAGTACCAAATAGTTTTGATGATGACCACTTTATAATACAGTTTTAGATCTGGTACAGTTAGGCCACCTTCCTTTGCAATTTTTTCATTAATTCCCTTGATATTCTTGACTTTTTGTTCTTACAGATGAATTTTGTTATTATTTTCCCTAGCTCTATAAAATAATTTCTGATAGTTTGATTGATATGACACTGAATAAGTAAATTAATTTAGGTAGAATTGTCATTTTTATTATATTAGCTCAGCCTACCCATGAGCAATTGATTTTTTCCAGTTGTTTAGATCTGACTTCATTTGTATACAAAGCATTTTATAGTTGTATTCATATATAGTTCCTGGGTCTGTCTGGGCAGGTAGACTCCTAAATATTTTATATTGTCTAATTATTTTAAATGAGATTTCTCTATTTCTTGCTGCTGGGTTTTGTTAGTAACATATAGAAATGCTGACCATTTGTGTGGGTTTATTTTCTATCCTGCAACTTTGCTAAAATTGATAGTCATTTCAAGTAGCTTTTTAGTTGTTCTCTAGAATTTTCTAAGTATACCATATCATCTGCAAAGAGTGAGAGTTTTGTTTCCTCATTACCTATTCTAATACCTTCTATTTCTTTTCCTTCTCCTGTTGCTAAAGCTAACATTTCTAGGACAATATTGAATAATAGTGGTGATGATGTGCATCCCTGTACAACCCTTGATCTTAATGGGAAAGCTTCTAGTTTATTCCAATTACATATAATGCTTGCTGAAGATTTTAGATAGATGCTACTTATCATATTAAGGAAAACTCCATTTATTCTTATGCTCTCTAGTGTTTTTAACAGGAATGGGTGCTATATTTTGTTAAAAGGTTTTTCTGCATCTATTGAGATAATCACATAATTTCTGCTGGTTTTGTTATTGATATGGTCAATTATGCTAATAGTTTTCCTGATATTGAACCAGCCCTGCATTCCTGGCATAAATCCTACCTGGTCATAATGTATTACTTTGGTGATAAATTGCTGTAATCTCTGTTAATGTTTTATTTAAAAATTTTACATCAATATTCATTAGGGAAATTGATCTATAATTTTCTTTCTCTGTTTTGACTTTTCCTGGTTTACGTATCAGCACCATTTTTGTGTCATAAAACAAACTTAGTAGGACTCCACCTATTTTTCCAACAGTTTCTATAGTATTGGAATTAATTGTTCTTTAAATTGTAGAATTTGGTAGAATTTACTTGTAAATCTATCTGGCCCTGGAATCTTTTTCTTAGGGAGTTCATTGATGGTTTGTTCAATTTCTTTTTTCTAAAATGGAGTTATTTAAGTGTTTTATTTCCTTTTCTGTTAATCTGGGCAATTTATATTTTTGTAAATATTCATCCATTTTACTTAAGCTGTCAGATTTATTGGAATACAGCTGGGCAAAATAGCTCCTAATTATTTCTTCAATTTCCTCTTCATTGATGGTGAATTTACCCTTTCATTTTTGATACTGATAATTTGGTTTTCTTCTTTTCTTTTTAAATCAAATTAACCAAAGTTTATCTCTTTTATTGGTCTTCTCGTAAAACCAACCCTTGGTTTTATTTATTAGTTCAATAGTTTTCTTACTGTCAGTTTTATTAGTCTCTCCTTTGATTTTCAGAATTTCTAATTTGGTATTTAATTGGTGATTTTTAATTTGTTCCTTTTCTAGTTTTTTTTTAGTTGCATGTCCAATTCTTTAATCTGCTCTTTCTCTATTTTATTCATGTAAGCATTTAGAGATATTAAATTTCCCCTAAAGACTTCTTTGGCTGGATCCCATAAATTTTGGTATGTTGCCTTATTATTGTTCTTCTCTCTGATTTGTTGCTTGACCCACCCATTCTTTAAGATAAGATTATTTAGTTTCCAATTAATTTTTAATCTATCTTTCCATGACCCTTTATTACACATCATTTATTGCATCATGCCCTGAAAAGGACACATTTAACATGTCTGCCCTTTTGCATTTGATTGTGAGATTTTTATGCCCTAATACATGGTCAGTTTTTATGTAGATACCATGTACCCCTGAGAAAAAGGTATATTACTTTCTACCCCTATTGTTTTCTCCTGAGGTCTATCATATCTAACTTTTCTAAAATTCTATTAATGTCCTTAACTTCTTTTTTATTTATTTTGTGGCTAGATTTACCTAGTTCTGAGAAGAGGAGTTTGACATCCCCTTGGTATGGTTTTACTGTCTATTTCTTCCTATAACTTGCTTAAGTTCATCTCTAAGAATTTGAATGCTATACCACTTGGTGAATATGTTTAGTGTTGATATTACTTCATTGCCTATGGTACTTTTAAGCAAGATGCAGTCTCCTTCCTTATCTCCTTTAATTAAATCCTCTTGCTTTTAGGATTGCTACTCCTGCTTTTTTTACTTCAACTGAAGCATAATATATTCCACTCCAGCCTTTTACCTTTACTCTGTGTGTATCTCTGTGTTTCAACTGTGTTTCTTATAAACAATATATTGTAGGATTCTGTTTTTTGATTCATTCTGTTATCCACCTATATTTTATGGGAGAGTTCATTCCATTTACATTCACAGTTATGATTACTAATTGTGTAATTCCCTCCATCCTCTTTTCCCCCTGTTTATACTTTTCTTTCTCCTTTCCCCCTCTCGGGGGAGGCTTTGGGCCTTTATGGTCTTCCCTGGCTATGGTTTTCCAGGTCCCACCTCAACCCAGATCTGAAACCTACCCCCATCCTTCCTGTGACTTAAGAGGGCTCCAGTATCTCCAACAATGGATAAAGGTTTATTGGGGACCCTACTTGCCAGTAAAGAGCTTACAGGGGAGATCATCCCCAATGTCACTCCATACCTTCTCTCTCCTTTCCCCTCCAGTCCCTCATACAGCCCTCTAAGAGAAAGTGGGACCCTGGGAACAATTCCTAGTCGCATCTCTGAATTCTAGTCAATTGCTTTCACTGCCTTCCTTGGTCATGGGTTTGGGTTTTTGTTTGTTTTAAACAAATTCACAATCCTATCTTTGTTTTTACACCATCTATATTTCCCATTTTTTAAAAATTTTAAATAAAGGGGGAAAAAGAAGATAAAGGTCTGCAAAACTAACCAACATATCAGAGAAACAAAAAATCTGATATCATTGACAATGCCCCACCCACACTGAGTCTTTTTCTTTTGGGGGAAACTCAAAACAGGTGTTTCCCTCTCCACAAGGCTAGGAAATATCAGCCAAATATTACCTCCAGGCACTTCTGATCATTTTCCTCCCTGATGCGCCTGCTCCCCCCATCCCCCCATAGTTTTGCCTCCAGTCATTCCTGCCACCTGGCAGTCCCCTCCTCCCCTTCCTTTCCTCCCACAATGATTTTTCCAGGCATCTCAGCATTCTATGGATGAATGCCTTTATTTTCTGTCCACACTACTTGACTTTGACGAAAACAATCCTTGACATCGCCATAGCATTGTGTGGCTTTCCAAGAGCTTTCACAAATTGTACTTGTTAATAAGATACAAGAAGGGTGTGAGGTAGGGCAATTTTTTGCCCAGATTACAAATAAAACAACTGGAATCCTAAGTGGGTAGGGGCTTGTCCATTCGTGACCATAAATCTAGTAAGTAGCAGAGATGGGGCTAAAACCTGTAATCTTTTGACTCCAAATTTAGCATTCTTTCTACCACTCTGCTTTTACCTAGCACTTTGTCCTAGAGTATTTGTGGAATGAAGAGGAGGAAAGAGAAAGAAAAAGCCTTGGATTAGATACCTAGTTTGTATCTTAAGCTGGATTTGAACTCAGATCTTCCAGATTCCAGCTCTCTATCCACTGTACCATCTAGTTGCCTATTAAACTTGGCCCTAAAGGGGTGGGTCAAGCAGGTTGCTCTTCAGGGCTGGTTCTTCACAAGGCCTAGCTACTGGAACTCCTAATAGATTGTATTATGGAATCCTGTTGCTGGATTTCTGGTGGTTCTGACATCTTGAAGTTCACGAAGTTATGACCTGGCCCATTCCATCTCTAATATTGTTCTTAAAAAATCAGGGAAAATTAAACAATGATAGAGATAGAAATCATGGTGCCATGTGTTCAAGGACACATGGCATTCTGGATGGAGAAACAGGCAAGTCTGTAGGGCCACTGCCACTACCACTACCATTCCCCTCACCTGAAGGTTTATAATACTTCCTCTTAATTCAAAAGGTTCATAGGAAAGAGAAAGATTTTGTTTGTGTTTCATTGAGTTCTTTGTATGCACACTCCATTCCAGTTCAGCAGCCAATTAAAAAGGCTTTCCATCATCAGGCAATGAGCTGATAGGAAACAATCAGAGAATACTTGTACATCCTTTAGCTTAGAGAAAGGGCTTCTCTGTTTTGCATTATCATCACACATTTCTAGAAGCAGGTTCACCAAGATTCCCTGTGGGTTGATACTAGGCAGACCACACTGTGCACCATGACTGGTCAGTGGTCTTCTACACATATATTTATTGACTAGCTAATATGTGCCAGGCACTGTGCTAGGTGCTAGAAATGCAAATATAAAAATGAATATAGTCCATGTTCTCAATGGACTTATATGTCCCACTTCAAGTCTCTGATATCAGATCTTTCTTTCTAAAACACAGATATGAAGAACCTGAAAAGGCATGCGTCTGTAAGGGATAAGAGGGAGTGCAGGACTGTGGGGAGTTCCCAGTGTGGAAATTCCCTCTAATGGTATAGATTAACAACTCACCTTTAACTTAGTGTTTCAGGGAGTTGCGTGGGGCAATAAGAGATGGAGTGACTTCTGCCCATTGTCACTCAGCAGTACATGTGAGAATCAGGCTGACCCAAGGTATTTCTGATTCCCAAACTGGCCCTCTCTCCACCATGTCTTGCTGTTTCTCACATACATAAGCTCCTAAAAAAGCAAATCTCCCACATGGTGTTGACAAGCTCTCAGTACAACAAGAAGAATGTTACCCATGTGGAACTGGAAGAAAGTGAATGAACAAACAGTAAATACCTACTATATGTCAGGTTTTGTGTTAAGTGCCGAGGACAGAACCACAAATAATGAAAACCATCTATTCTTAAGAAGCTTATATTCAGTGTGGAGAAGTGTATGCTTATAAATGTATGCCAAATAAACAAAATAGAAAATAATTATAGTCAAGGCAAGTTCTAGCATTTGGAGGAATCAGAAAAAAGACTTTTAACAAGATGGTACTGTTTGGGCTGTATCTTGAAGGAACTGAGGGCCTCTGTGAGACAGAAGTGAGGAGGGAATGCATTCTGGGCCATGGAAGATGACTCCATGTGCAAAGACATAGAGATAGGAGATGGAATAGTATGTGTGAAGAACAATTTATTTAACCATTTTCCAACTGAGGTTACCTATAATGTTCCTAGTTCTTTGCTAACACAAATAGTTATGCTATGATTTTTTTGAATATATTATATTCTTGTTTTATCTTTGACTTCCTTGGTATGTATGCTTGTTCGTAGGATCACTGGGTCATAGAGAATAAATGGTTTTCTTGCATAATTCTAAACTGATATATACCACTAGTACTAGCAGTCAGGGAAAATTGGGAAAGGCTTCATGTAGAAAGTGGTGCTTAGAGTATACCTGGGGGTCATCTATGAAGGCTTTTGTGGCACCAGAGAGCACTATGCCAACTGCTTAATCCTATTTAGTGGTAAGGACTAAGATACATCCATTCAATTAAGTGTTCTCCCCTCCCCCATCTTTTATGTACCCCCCATGCCCAGCAATATAAGATGCTCTCAGATATCAGGGCTAACTGCTCCCCCAGACTTCACTCATTTGTGAGTGATATCACTTTTCTCTATTTCATCAATGGTAGATATCCTTAACCTTTTTTGTATCATGAGACCCCTTTGACAGCCTGTGGCCCTCTTCTCAGACTAGTGTTTTATTAGTGTATAAAATAAAATATACAACATTACAAAGGAAATCAATGATATTGAAATTTAATTATCAAAATATTTCTAAAAACAAATCCAAGGCCTCCAGATGAAAAACCCCTGCTCTAAACTTTGGTATGGATTAGCCTTTCATATCATGGCTCAACGTACAACCTATTTTAGGAAACTCCTTGATTTAGGTGACTCAGTCATCTTTGTTTAAGCAATGGACACACTGGAACAAGCATTTTGTGGGATTGGTGAATAATAGTGATAGCAGAAACATTACTAGTAATGAAACATATACACAGGACACACATTCAACCCAGTCCCCAAACCCATCCCCTCTCAAAGTGGAAACTCTTTCTGGGGTCACGCCCATCTTTCTCTAGCTTTTTCTCCCAATCCCCAAATGAGAACAAATAAGGAAGTTCACTTCCCTTATCGGCTCCCATTAGGGATATAACAAAGCTTTTCTCTCCCTAAATCAGTAGTATTAGATGGGAAATTACTCCCATTCATGAGTTATAGGAACTCCATAGCATTCTCTGGTTTCTTCCAAGAGCCACACCAGGAACTGACCCATCACATCCAAGGAACAGTATCCTGTCCTTGTCTTGGTTGAACAAAATTTCATTCACTGCATTGTCCAGATCTGGCATCTCACCTCTTGGCTCCTTCATAATATCTTTCATGTAACCCTTTCTTCCCAATGACATTGCCAGCTTTAGAACAATCTGCCATCTGCCAGTCAACACAACAAAAAGACTGATGAAGCACTGATGAAGACTGATGTGCTAAGTGCTGTGAAAAGTGCTGGGGAGACAAAGAAGCAAAACAAGTTCAACAGTAAAAGGTAATCTAGAGTCATAAGAGAACCAGGTCGAGGAGTTCACAATCAAAGGGGAAGATAGCATGAAAATAGTGATTTTCAAGCAAGATATATACAGGATAATTGGGGGATAATCAAATGAAGGCAATAAGAGGACACCTGAACTCTTGCATTAGTCTTCTGGTTGGCCTTCCTGCCTTAAGTCTCTCCACTCCAGTTCATCCTCCATTCATCCACTGAAGCGATCTTCCAAAGGAGTAAGTCCACCATGTATGTCATTCCCCCACTCAATAACTTCCATTGACACCAGGATGAAATTTTAAATTCTCTGCTTGAATTTTAAAGCCCTTTATAATTAGTCCCCTTCCTACTTTTCCAGTCTTCTTACACATCACTTCCCTCTGTATAGCATATGATCCACTGCACACAATATGGTATTTCTCAGACCTGTATTTTCATTGGCTGGGAATGCTCTTAACTGGGAATTCCTTAACTCTGCCACTGTTTTTCCCTGAATTCCTTCGTCTCAGATAAAATCACACCTTCTGCAAGAAGTTTTTTACAGTGGCCTTTCCATCCCCTCCCCTGCTTAATCCTAGTGCCTTCCCTTTGAGACTATGTCCAAATCATCCTGTTTATATTTGCTTTGCACACAGCCAACTGTAAACTGTCTCCACCATTAAGCTCTGAGTTCACTGAAAGCAAGAGCTTTGTACCTTTGTTTCTTAGCACTTTGCATAGTGTCTGGCACATAACAGTCACAATAAATGTTTGTCGATGACTTCAGGATGGGAAACTCCTTTGAGGATTAAGGAAAGGCATTAGATTTAGCAATGAAGAGTTCACCGGTAACTTTGAAAGAGGGTAGTTTCAACTGAATGATGAAATCCAAAGTCTGACTGTAGAGAATTAAGAAGAAATTAAGAACAAAGACAAGGTTCTTGTCTTCAAGTAGTCAATTCCAGTCAAGACCCAGCAGATACCCTCATGGTGCGGCCTGGAAGTCATAAATGTAGAGTCACAGAAGGAAAAGGGTTTCCATAGCTTGAATACATTAGGCCCCTCCTCTGACACCTTCAAACAACCTTTTGCAATCTCATCTCCAACATCATCCCACTTCCGTTACCTAAATCTTTTATGTGCAGCAGATAGTGAGCTGAAACCAGAATGATGAAGCTAGCACCCAATGTCAGTGCACTAGCAGCCAAGGCCTGGCTGTTTAATTATAAATGGGTGCTCTTGTATGCACACTGATGGTCCCTCTCGAAGGTTCTCTGCTGAAAAATTACTATATAATTGCCCCAGATTCCAACTTGCTTCTCTTGGGAGACTCAGTAAGTTTGGGTTTGTTGGAATTCAAGGCCAGGCATCACACAAGCCAATAAAGGCTGGCTGATTGTTTCCCTGGGCCACTGTGGAGCTAATGTTTTATAGTTCTTAGGGAAACCATGGCAACAGCCAGTTGGTCTTTCTAAACAGTGCCATTTGCTTATTTGTTGATACATTTCATCTTGCTGGAGAATATCATTACTATGACTCATCAGGGTCAGCTGAGTGAATTCCTAGGGTTAGAGACACTAGCCAAACTAGCAGGTGAAAAGTGTGGGGGTGGGGGAAAAGTACAGAGGTCTAGTGGATTTCCTCCATTGGATAAATGCATTATTTAGATATTGCAAAAACCATAGCAATAGAATCATGTGATGTATTGAGCACAGTATAGGTCCTGTTAGCTTATCTACCCAATAAAGTAAATGAGTACAAGTGGGAAATCAAAGAGATGAGAGAACCAGGTCAGGGACTGTGCTTTGTCTGAACCAGAGACTGGACAACAAAATGAATGAAACCAGATGCCTCTGGTGGTCAAGGAGACTGAAGGAAGCTCAGTTTGAACTGAGAGCTGTAGTGGAGAAAAGAGGTAATGAAGAAAGGCTGACAACCAGGAGGAACACAACCCGATATAAGAATGGGCTGAACTCAGGGGAATGGACAGAAAGATCTAGGGCAGAGGAATCTCTCTAAGTAAGACATCATCTGAGCAGAGTGCTCCAGGGATTTGTATTCAACCCTTTGTCAGTGAGTTGGATAAAAGCATACATATCATAGTTAACAAAAGTGCAGACAACATTGAGTCAAAGGGCATAATTAACACATTGAATGATTATTGGGATCTCAAAAGATTTAACAGTCTAGAGTATTGAGTCAATTCTAGTCTGATGTTTTTTGAAAGGAATGAATAAGAAGTCATGTACTTTGGCTCCAAAACTCAATTTCTTGAATAAAAGATGGGAAAAATATGGCTAGAAAAGCAATTCATAAAGAAGATCTGTGGGTTTTAGTGGAAGCAAGCTCATTATGCCTCAAAAGAATGACAAGAAAGCTAATGAGTTCATAGGTTTCATTAAGAGGGGCATAGTGTTGGAGACTAGGGAGTTGATAGACCCACTGTATTTCTCTCTGATCAGACAATATTTGAACTATTGTGTTTAACTTTAGGAAGAACTCTTACAAATTGAAGAGCACACAGAGGAGGACAATTAAAATGATAAAGATCTCCAGATCATGTGATATGAAAATCAGTTGATGAAACTGGGGACATCTGGCCTAGAGAAGAAAATATTTAGGTGAGATATAATGGTTGTTTTCAAGTACTTTTTTGTTTCTGAGACTGGATCTCAATCTTATCCCAATCTTATAGAAGTATTCATGGACCCAATTCCAACATCATTGGCACAGAAGCTTTAACCTGCTCCAGTTTCCTAATCTAGGTTGGTTTACCTTTCCATAGGTAGCCTAGGGCTGTTGCCTCCACTGCTGGGGACTCACCATATTGAGACTCTTAATGTGGACAGTCAGTTGTAGCCCTACTGAAGCTCAGAACTCCCAAACTCAAGCAATCCACCAGCCTCAGCCTCCCCCATAGCAGGGCCCACAGGTGCATAACACAATACCTAGCCTGTCTTCAAGTATTGAAAAGGCTGTCACATCGAAGAAGTAATTAATTTATTCTTCTTGGTTTCAGGGGCAGATCAGAGCAGCAGGTTAAAGTTGCAGAGATAAACTTAAGTTTAATGTCAGGAAAAACTTCCTAATAAGTAGAATTCTCCCAAAGTTTCCAACCTTTATGGGACACTAGGGGCCCTGGAGCAAAGGTCAGGTGACTGCTTGTCAAATGCACTCCAGAAGAGATTCTTCTTCAGATTTGGTTTGGTCTAGATGCCCTCTGTGGGTCCCTCCCAATTTTGAAATTCTTTGATTCTGTAATCACTTGAGCTGGATAAAGCTGGAGTCTGTGATTACTCTATGAACCTGCATTTGTTTCCTCTATTTACAGAGTAATAAGACTTCTCACTCACAGTAAACTAATTTTTGTTGCATTCAGGACTGTTGGTAACGCATAAGTCACAGGAGTGGAGGGAGGAAAGTAGGGCACAACCTAGTAGAGAAAAGGGGGAAAGCTACTTTCTCAAACATATAGACCTGAGATGATGCTCACCAAGTCATCAGTGGCTATCGAGGGAGCAGCCTGAATGTGATGAAAGTACCTTTCAAATTTGTTTGGAAATGGTTTAAACTTGTAGGAGGAGGAAGTTGCCTAGCAAGTTTGCTATGGATCACAAGATAAAGAAGAAAAACATCATTAAAAGAATCTGGGAAGTCACATATGTTTATTAAGCTGAGGTCTATTTAGATTAACAGCTCTGATGGTCTTGGCTGCTCACCTAATATAAAGATGTCATCTCTCAGTGTACTTCGATCAGCCAAAGAGATAAGATGACTGTTGCCAGTGAGGCCAGCTCCTTGTAGGAGGATGTTCCAGAATTCAACCAGTCCCCATTCCTAATACCACTTCCCAGTTCTCAGCAAAAGCATCTTTATTTCTTCTGATTGCTTGGCTGCATGGGTCTCGAAGATCAGCGGTGAGGACACAGACAGCCATAACTATGTTTCTAGAGCTATCTCTTGGTTTCCTTACATAGAGAAGGAGTCCATCTAGAGCAACCTGTTATCCTGATCGGTGGGTGTTTTATGTGGTTCACTACAGGAAGACAGGCTCCAGCAATATCTCACTTTACTCCCTGGCCATCTTCTCAACTGCCTTCCTCCATAACTACCTGTTACTTTCCATTTCTAGAACTCCAATCATATCCATATGGCTAATGCTTCTGCAAAAGGCTCGTCAATCCACTCAGCTATGACACCATTCAATATACCTAGGACTTTTCAAATGACTTCCCTATATGTGCTGTTTCCCTTAAGTGCCTTAAGAGCAAAGTTTGCTTTGCTTTTATATCCTTAGTGCTGAGCACATAGTAAGTGCTTAATAAATGCTTGTCCATTTTTCTCCATTCATCTGAGCTTTCCAAGCATTCCTCTAACAATTTCTAGGCACCTTTAAACTCTTCTTATTTTTTTGTGCCTCCATACCTGGCAACCACAACTACATTCCCAGGATTTCAGTTCCCCGTGCTAGATGAGATGCTGGAAAGCCACTAAGCAACCAGACGTTGGTGCTTCTCTCTCAGGTAACTTTATATGTATGTAACGGTCCAACAATTGGAAGTTTGTCTGTAAATCCCTATATGTTGAATGTAATTAAAGTGATTGTTGACCCCTCAAAAGTTGCCTTTCCTTTTATAAATGCAGATCTAAAAACCTATGATAGCAAGGACCCCCGTGTATGTTGGGGTGCTTACTGATACACCACCACATGCTAGCTTATGCACACCAAAACTCAGAAGGTTCAGGTATACTGGAGAGAATCCTAGACTTAGAGTCTATGTTCCAAGTCTTGCCGCAGGGCAGCTACCCGACTACAGGCAAATCGTTTTATTTCACCGAATGCCTATTTCCTCAAATGTAGAAAGCACATTACTATGCTTATAGGACTGACTTCCTAGACCTGGGGCGAGAAAAGTTATTTCGTATACTTTAAAACTCCCATTAAAAGTGAATTATTATTAAAAATCTATTCAACTGAGGTTTGAATTCAAAACCCACATCTGTGATTTGGGGCAAACCACTTCTGCTCTCTGGCCTCAGTTGCCTCATCTACAAAATAAGGAAGATTGGAGATGGTCTATGAGGTAGCTTCCAGCCAGGAGGATGTTGCTAAATGTTTGACAACTGACTCAGCAGAAAACAAAAATGTGCCCATGATGCACTTGTAAATTCCCTCACTAGCATTTTCTCCATCACTTTACTGTCTATATAATTGTTGCTCACTGTTGTCTGTCCTTTGCTCTCGAGGAAGACCATGACATCATGGAAGGAATACAATTAACACAGCAATAAATCAAGTTCTGATCTATAGCATTTGTCAATTTCTAAGGTATAAGTGCTGAAACTGAACATTTTTTTAAAATAACTTTTATTGATTTAAATAAAATAATTGAATGTTCTAAATAATAACTTAAATTAGCTTTGGTAAATAAAAATAGCAAAGTCATTAAGTAGTTTTCTGATCTAGCTGTACAAAAATTTGAAAAAATATTTAAGACCACTCATAATCTATGGCATATACTTTCTTTTTTAAAGTTTTTATTCATTTGTTTTTAGTTTTCAATATTCACTTCTATAAGATTTTGAGTTCTAAATTTTTTCTCCTTCTCTCTTCTCCCCCCTCCACAAAATGGCGTGCAATCTGATATAGGCTATACATGTACAATAATATTAAACATATTCCCACATTATTCATGTTGTAAAGAAGAATTAGAACCAAACGGGAAAAACATAAGAAAGAAGAAACAAAAAAAAGAGAAAATAGTATTCTTCAATCAGCATTCAGATTCCATAGTTCTTTTTCAGGATGTGGATGGCATTTTCTATAATGAGGCTTTTGGAATTGTCTTAGATCATTGTATTGCTGAGAAGAGTTAAGTCTGTCAAAGTTGGTCATCATACCATGTTAGTGTTACTGTGTACACTGTTCTCCTGGTTCTGCTCACTTCACTCAGCATCGGTTCATGTAAGTCTTTCCAAGTTTTTCTAAAGTCCCTGCTCATCATTTCTTGTGGAACAATACTATTTCAATACATTCATATACTACAACTTGTTCAATCATTCTCCCCAATTGATGAGCATCCCCTCAATTTCCAATTCTTTGCCACTACTAAAAGAGCTGATATAAATATTTTTGTACATATGGATCCTTTCTCCTTCTTTATGATGTCTTTGGGATACAGACCTAAAAGTGGTGCTGCTGGGTCAAAGGGTGTGTACAGTTTTATAGCCCTTTGGGCATGTCAAACTAAAAATTTAAACATTAGATCTCGAGAACCAGTTTGAGCTGGCTCTAGCACACCCTCTGCTTCTGGTTCTAAATTCTGTGACACTCAAGTAGGAAAAAAAACAATTTTTACCAAAGAACTCATATGAGAGTTAGACAAGATACATAGGCAATTCACAAAAATGTATACAGCCAAGATCCAGTTCCAGTAGATAAGTAGTCAAAGGATAGGAAAAGATCTCAGAAGGGTGTCAAAATCTATGATCATCTGAAGATATACTCCAAATCATTAATAGTAGATATGTAAATTAGAAAAACTCTGAGATTTCACTCTGTCGATTGACTAAAATGACCAGAAAAATGAAGCAATCAATCTTTGAAGGGTTGTGGGAAAATAGATACACTAAGACACTGTATGTGGAACTGGGAAGTGATCCAACCATTGTAGCTGTCATTTGGGGATTATGTATAGAAAGTAACTGAACTGTTCCTATGCTTTGACCCAGTAACCTCACTACTAGGCATACATATGAAGGTGGTTAAAGACCAAAAAAAGTTATAATATGTACCAAAATATTCAAAGAATTATCTTTTGTTGTAGCAAAAAACTGGACAATGAAGTCAGTGCCCACCAGTTGGGAAATGATGAAATAAATTGTTCCTCATACACAGTACTCCATCTCCTCTCAATGCCACAGTGTTTTCTTCTTAGAAATGAATGAAGTAATATCAGTGAAAGTTCTTAGAAAAGCACCAAGCCTTCTACAAATGACAGAGTGACAGATGTTATCCAGGTCAAGGCAGAACCTGACAAGTGAATTCACTGTCAATATGACATGTATTTTTCTGTTTCACAAAATCTGTGATTTAGAGATGGAAGGGACCTCAGAGATCATTTACAGATGAGAAAACTGAGGCAAAGAGAGGAATAGTGACTTGCTCAAGGTATAACAGGTAGTAAATAGTAGAGTTAGGGATTTCATACCAGGTCCTCAGACTCAACCAATCAATCTAGCCCTGGGGCTAGTCATTGGAAATACAGACAAAAGTGAAACAACCCCAGCCTTTAAGGACTTTACGATGTTTTTGGTGGAGGAGCGTGGGTTGGGGGAAAGAATGGGACACATATATGTAGCATGTAACTATACAAAATACACATAAGATAAGAATGTGATTTTATGGGAAGACAGTGGCAGATGGGGGAGGATGGGAATAAAGAAAGATTCCATGTAGGCGGGGCTCCTATACTCCATATCCAGCTCTCCTGCCCTGATACCAGGCTACCTCCCCAAGCCTTCCACCCAGGATAAAATCATCACCGCAAGACACACTCTCTACTGATCTACCCAAATACAGCATCTCTGACCCTTGGATAGACATTGTTAAGGAAGCATTGATAACACAATTTTCCTTATCTGATTTTCTAAACTTCATAACAAACTTTGCCCAGCTCTGAGTACTTGTCATTACATCCCCTTTCTTCATGAGTTCAAATCCTACCTCAGACACTTAACTGTGTGACCCTAAGCAAGTCATTTAACATCACTCAGCTACAGCTTCCTCATCTGTAAAATGGGGATAAAAATAGCACCTGAATTACAGGGTAGCAGTGAGTATTAATTGAGTTTATATATATATATAAAGCACTTTGCAAACCTTAAGTCACCATATAAATGCTAAATAATAAAATTATTATCACTACTTCTACTGTCATTTGTCAGTGACTTTATTAAGGGAATTCTTGTTCAAAAACAGGCTGGACTGGAAATGCTCTGAGGTCCCTTCCAATCCTGAGATCCAGTAATTGCAGGTTGGCTGCTTCCTGGTGAGATTTTTGGAAGGTTCTGTAATCTCTCTTAATGGTTACACATTTCCAAATGTCCTAGCAAGATAAGCTACTTATGAGAAAGTTTCCCATTAAAAAGTTAATCTGACATGTACTGCATAGCTTCTTGTAAGCTTCAGTCAAGAGTTTATCCATTCTTGACCTGAAAGTCTTCCTGCCTTTCTTATCTTGACTGAACCATCTCTTGTCCTGGACCTTGGGCATATTTCATGTGGAGGCCTCTAGTTCATTTTCTACAACTTCCACCTTCTCAGAATCACTAACCCACCCCTCCACCCCCCATATCATAAAATAGTAATTACCATTACTGGTAATTACTAATTACCATTACCAAAACAGTAAAAACTATTTGGTACTGGTGATTAGTAGAATAGACTGAGAATTAAAGTAGGCCAGTATTTGATAAACTCCATAAACAAAACACTGGTGGAAGAACTTGTTTGAAAAGAACTGCCAGGAAAACAGGAAACAGTTTGGCAGAAATTAGGTTTAGACCAACTGATTATACCATATATCATAATAAGAGTCAGAGATATGCTCAAAATATAAAAGAGGAGGTCCCAGTCAGATTGATTATTAAGGGGAGGATTTTCAACCTAAAGTTAAACGCTAGAGTTAAACATAAAAGATAAAATAAACACTTTCAATTACACAAAATTAAAAAAGATTCTGTATAAAATTAATGCAGCTAGACTACAAAATAAGTTGTCAAATGAGAAAAAAATCTTTGCATCAAATAGGAATCAGAACTAGACCTGCAATTTTATTGTGATGAGGAACTCTATAGTGAAGAAACTCCTGCCACTGCAGATCAGCACTTCCTCTGCCATGTACGGTCTTAGAGCATTGTCGAGAGCTCTGAGGAATTAAATAATTTGCTCAGAGCCATACAACTAAGATGTGTCACAGGTAGAATTAACATCTTCCTGGCTTCAAGTCCCACTGTCTTTCCATTATACTATTATGCTGTCTCTTTATGTCAAATGTAGCTGATAAAAGTTGAAGTCAATTCCTTATATAGCCAAGATAGAAATATGTAAGAATAAAAGCTATTCACTGGTAAATAAATGTTCAAAGGATTTGAACAGTTTTCAAAATTAAAAAATGAGAATTAGCAATCATATTAAAATGCTTTAAATCACCAGTAAGAGTATTTAATAAATATTAATTGATTCATTAAGCCTGAGCACCTGGGTTCAAATTCTGGATGAGATGATCTGGTGAAATAGAAAAATGTATCCTAACAACTCATTTGTCACACACCACTCCACATTTTTCTCCCATAATGGTTGGAAAAAATTGAAAACATCTAGATAGTCCATCTTAGAGGGTCTTTGGGAAGACATTATTGGTAAAGTTGTGGTATCAAAAAAGTGGAAACCAAGTAAGTGCCCATCAGTTGGGGAATCACTGAACAGAGGGTGGTATATGGTCTGGGCAACATCCAGTCACCCCCATTATTTGTATAGGGCTTTGGGCTTTTCAAAAAACTCTCATGTCTATTACTTGATACAGTTCTAAGAACACAGGGTAAGTAAGGAAGCAGGTACATGAAGGTAATGGAAAATTATTGTGATGTAAGGCAAAGAACATGAATATCACAGGAAGACTTGTATGAAGTCATGCAGAGTAAAATACAAAGAATCAAGAGAACAGAAAATGGCTACAGTACGATAAAGGAGAAAAAAGCTAAAAAAAAAAAACCAAAAAAAAACAACAACAAAAAACAAAACCCAGCAGAACCCAGATTAATTGCAATGAATCAACGTGACTGAGAGAAGAGAAAATCAGTCAGTCACTGAACATTTGCCAAGCACTATCCTAAGCATTGGGGTTACAAAAACAAAGGATGAAACAACACCTACTTATACAAAGTTCACAATACCCTCTTGGTGGGAGGTGACAGATAATGGGCACAGAATGGGGCATTATTTGTACTAAACTATTTTTCTTTTTCACTAAAAGGGTTCAATGGAGCTGGGCATATCAAGAAATTATGTGGGAATTTTTTAAGGCATCAACTTTTAAAATGTAAAACACAATAATAAAACAATACAGTAAATCCCTAGTCCTTGCTATATTGTTTTCACTCTGTAGCGAGCAAAGCATTAAACTAAAAGATAACACCAGGGGGCCATACAATAAATCTGAAGGTCATCAGATCCAACCACCTCCTTTTACAGAAAAGGAGACTAAGAGCCAAGGAGAAGGGACTTGTCCAAGGTCACACAGATAGTAAGTAGTTGCAAACCCAAGTTTTGGCTCTAAATACGCTGATCCAGTGCACTATAGAGAAGGGAATGGGAGAGTCCGTGGCAGATATACTTGAGAGAAGGATTTTTGACCTCTTGAAGGTTACTTGTGGCTGCAAGGGGGAGGAGGAAAATCAGAAGGAGGTGGAGCCACAACTCATCGAACCCCAGTCTTGGCTCCAAGACCACTGTAGCAAGCTGAATCTCTGATGACCCTCTATGGCCCAGGGCTCATTCTCCTCACTTTACACCTCCTGGCCTGGCTCTGCCAGAAAAGACTGCTGACCTTTGGGGAGAGAGGTGTGTGCTCCTTAAACATGTCTTTGGGTAAACAAAAACAGCCTCCAGGTTTTCCAACAGTCCCTGCTTGTTTTTCCCTGGAGTGCTCAATGGAAAAAATAATCTACATGGCGTGAGAGTGGACAACAAGCGCCCCAGAGGAAGGGGGACAGATTGCCTTCTCAGGCCTGGGCAGCCATGAAGCCTCTGCTCAGTCCCTCTGGGCCACATTTGTTAGAACGTGGTTTTTCTTGGGGCAGGGGTTGGGAGAGGGGCATGAGAATAACAGGAGAAAGGGATCAATGAATCAAAACATTTTCAGCTGGTTTTATAAACCTGGGTCAGATTTCTCACCCTGATTTTAGCTCTGTAGAAAGCTTAGAAGTGGGAGAGCCAGGGGGAAGGGAGAGCAGGAATTGAAATGTTCTGTTTTCCATCCCCACCCAATCGACTTTTCTTCCTAGTGGTTGGGCAAGTGCCCTTTGCTAGAGGAGAGAAGGAATTAACTAAGCGTAGCCTTTACAGTGGGGTCTCTGAGACAGATTTTTTTCTGGGGCTAGTGCAGACTTCCCCTTGATCTCTCCTCTCACTCTGTTTTCATCTCCTCGGAGCTGCTTCTAAACAGAGAGGGTTTTTCACACTTGGAGCTCTCCCTCTCCCCCCTCCTCCTCCTTGGCTCTGCCAGAGTCTGATTCTAAGACCAGGAGGCCAGCTGGCAGCCACATGAAAGGACTTCCTGTCAAGATCCCACAGAGAACAGAGCCTGGAGGCTACTCGTGGCTCTGGCTGTGGCCCAAGGCCCCTGAACATGGTGGGGCCACAGAAACTTGGCCAGAGTGGACAAGCAGCACAAATAGCAGGGGGGGAACCACCGCCCTGCCTTGGAATCATAGGACGCAGAACCCCTAGGCTCAGAGACCTAGCAGCCTGAATGGGAGGGGGAGGAAGGGAAGAAGGGGCAGTGTCTGGAAACCACCTTAGCAGAATCTGCTAAGATAACCAGTGTACTTGGGAGAAGGATTTATGAGTTCTTGCATATTGCTTTGACTAGCACTTTGGGTTGGTGGGAAAAGGAAGAAGGAAAAACAGGAGCCATATAATTTCCTATGTGTTGGCAAAAAAGACAGCAGAGATTTCGGGGGAATGGTGTACCTAGGACACTGAAGGGCAGGGAGATACAGTAGAAAGAAGATTGAGTTTGGAGTCAAAGGTCCTGTGTTCAAATCTCACTCTGTAATGTACTGCCTGCCTGTATGACTTTGGGCAAGTCACTGAACCTCTTCTGGCCTCAAGTTCTCTCTCTGAAGAAGGGTGGACTAGATTATCTCAAAGTGCCCTTCTAGTTCTGAGTTCAGAATATATGATCCTGGTACCTTCTGGGCACTAAGTTGACTAGACAAGGGGGAGAAAAGATCTTCAGGCAAGAAGACAAGCCCTTCTTCTTGAATTCTCCACATATTGAAAGGTAACCTCCACCTTGGCCACCCCTCACTACCCTTTCCTGCTCTTCATTGAAACATCCCCACATACCATTCCCACCCCAGAGTTGCTAATTAAGAGCTGTCCTGTTTCAGTGGAGTATCATAGGATCATGGATCTAAGGCCAGGGAAGGATCTCTGGATCATAGACTTAGAAGGTACCATAAAGGTTATTTAGTTTTAACTCCTCCATTTTATAGATGAGGAAATTAAGGCCCAGAGAAGTTGTGACTTGCCTTACATCCCATGGTTAGGGGACAAAGTTTGAGAATCCCATTAAGAAGAAGGTAGTAAAGGGCAAGGACCTAACTAGAAATTTGGGGGCCAAGGACTACCAAAAACAAAGCATGCCCTGAAGTCAACTTTGCAATTCATGATGTAGAAAATAATAGATGTAATTAAAAAATTTCCATTGAGTAGGAAAGCAGACTCAAGGACACAGCTCTGGAGGGTGGAGATGGAGACAACTCTCCCCTGGCCACCTTGTGCTGTCAAATTGTAAATGTAACAAATTAAAATTATTTTCAAATTTTGTTCCCATTTAATTCAGTACCCTGAGGTCAAAGTCCCAATTATCCTCACTGTAGTCATAGTTCCTAGGCAACTAGGTGGTACAGTGGATGGAGCTCTGGACCTGAAGTCAAGAAGATTCATCTTCCTGAGTTCAAATCTAGCCTCAGACACTTGCTAACTGTGGGTCCCTGGGCAAGTCACTTAACCTTGTTTGCCTCACTTTCCTCATATGTAAAATGAGCTGGAAAAAAATAGTAAATCACTCCAGTATCTCTGTCAAGAAAACCCCTAATGAGGTTACGAAGAGTCAGACATGAATGAAATGGCCAAACAAGTTACAGCTCTGGTAAATGGCAGAGATGGGATGTGTGAGAAGAAGCAAGTTCGGATGGTTGGGTGGAAGGTGGAGGTCTACTTGGATGATGCCAATATCCACAATGCCAAGGCATTTCTCTCACCACCCCTAGTTTGAGAAACATCAACCTCTAAAGTACAGTCTACAATCTCACATCAGGAAGGGCCCTCTGAGGTCATCTCTTTCATCCCATACCTGAAAAAGTCTCCCAACCAGAAAGTATAACATCCTGAAAGTGATCTCTGTTTGGAGATAGCCACTTATGGGGAGCTCATTATCTATTAAAGGAGACTGTTTTGCTTTTGGAAAGCTCTAACTGTGATGAAATTTTCTTTATACTGGGTTGAAATATGCCTCTTTTATCTTTTGTCAGTACTCATACTTATACACTTTGATGTCAATCAAAATGAATGGCAGGAGTGGGGAACTTGTGGCTCTAAGCCATGGCCATGGAGTCCAAAAGACCTAGGCTCCAGTCTCACCTCTGATACATGCTAACTGTAAGACAAGAGGCAAACCTCTTACCTCTTCCCTGCTCTCTGGAAAGGCCTTAAAAAAGACGATCATCTTTCTGAGCCTCAGCTGCCACATCTATGAAATGAAAAGGTTGGATTAGAAACCCTCAGAGGTTTTTTCAGCTCTTGACCTATGATCATATCACCCTATATAAGTTGCAGAAGGGAACCCTTTGCATTGGTCAAGTTAGGCCACTGGGAATTCTTCTCACACTGATGAAATCATGGAGGTGGGAGAGGGAAAGAAAGGAGGGAGAGAGGAACAGGGCCAGATAAGGAGAGAGAGAGACAGAGCAAGAGAGACAGAGACAGAGAGATATGGAGATGGGGAGAGAGAGACCAACAAACAGCAAGAGACAGAAACAAAAAGAAAGACAGAAACACAGGGAGAGACAGAGACAGAAAGACAGAAAGAGATAGAAATAGGGAGAGAGAGAGACCAATAGACAGAAACAGAGAGACAAAGAAAGACAGACAGAGACAGACCAACAGAGAGACAGAGACCAAAGGACAGAGAGAGAAGGAGAATAAGACAGAGTCCATTCTATCCTCTTAACAGGCTTCCAGCATTACCAAGAGTTTCTCTGCCTATAGAACTAAGGATGATCATTGTTAGTACTCAAAGGATACCTTGGGCTAGACCAGGGCAGGCAACTTGCGGCCTTGAGGCTGCATGCGACCTTCTAAGTCCTTCAGTGCAGCCTTTTGTTTGAGTCTAAGTTTTACAGAACAAATTCCTTTATTAAGGGAATTTGTTCTGTGAAGTTTGGATTCAGTCAAAGGACTGCACTTGAGGACCTCGAGGGTCACATGTGGCCAGACTGTTCCTGGCCTCATCCTTGCTGTCTTCGTCCCCAGGCTCATTCTTTACTACTTTAAGCATCTGAGACACTTTTTGCAGCCAAGGATACTGCCCCTTAGTATGGTTGGTATCTCTGCCTCCTGCTTACTAAGTAAAGGACCCCTGTGGGAAGCATCATCCACTTGGGGCATGTGAAGCACCACTCAGACCCTCAAAGCTTCAGTCTTTTCATCTGTGAAATAGACATGATACTATTTGCCTTAAAGCTGAGTGAGGAGCCAATAAGGTGACAGCCATATGAAGATTTTTGCAGGCAGCACAGTACAATGGAAAGAGGGCTGGTTTGGGGGTCAGAGGACCTCTATTCAAATCCTACCTCTGATTCTTATTTGTCTGTTTTTCCTTAGGTAAGTAATTCAACTTTCATGGGCCTCAGTTTCCTCATCTGTAAAGTGAGGGGATTGGATTAGGACCAGTAGACCTCTGAGGCTCCTTCTAGCTCTGGAGTTTTATAACTGTAAAGCATTGCATCATCATGAGATATGATTATTTGAAACAGACCCAGATGGGATGAGAGATGGGGGATACCCCAATGTGTAGAAGGCATTGGGCCAATTCCTTTAAGAAAATATCATTTTTGTCTTGTAATTTGTATTTCTTCTTATTCTGTCTCTCTTAGTCTGAAGGAAGCAAGGGAGAGGAAAAGAAGGAGATGGAGAAAAGAGTCTGTCTGGATCCAACTAGGTAATCAAACTGTGCTCACTTACATCATACTTTCTGCAGCCAAATTTCCCTTAAAAACCATTAGAATGAATTAATCCTTCAACCCCCGCCTGTTCCAGATGGGCCAAAGCTTGTTAAATTGGGGGTGGGAAAGGGGAAAGAAATCATCACTGCTCATTAAAGGAGCAATTAGCAATAACCCCAATTAGACAACTCCCCTATACAGTGTGAGGCCCTACCTTTGGCCTTATAGACATTTTAAATGCCTGGTTTCTCTGGGCCCAAGGGGCAGAGCAAGTAGCCCTGTCATGGTTAAGGACCTAGAGACTCTGTGGTCAGGTGAACAGAGCTAAAGCCCCACTGAGTCTCGAAAGCCTCGGATCTGGCTAATTCTGAGTCGAGCTCTGAGAGACCCAACGCTTCTTTTCTCACTATGAAGCCCCAGATTGGGGGATGTTTTAGATTACAGTCAGTTGGCTGAAAGAAATGTGTCAGAGGGACCTTGGCAGACAGAGGCCTGATCAGATGAAGAGAAGTGATGAAAACTAAGCCACAGCTGTGGGCTCTGGGGAATTTTTCTCTCTCACTGAACTGGAAGAGCCAACGTCAACACTTCAAAAGGGGAGGACAGGTATTAGAAAAACTAATCTGGTGTGGAAGATGAGCTCACAAAGTGCTGTGTCCTGAAGCAGGAAGCAGTTTAATTCAACTAGCATTTAAAAGAATTATTGATGTATTTTATTATTATTTTAAAACTCTATTTAATTTTATTTTTGTATTAATCTTTTCCCATATCCCTCCTTCCTCCCAGAGAGTCATTCCATATAGCAAATTTTATAAAATAAAAATAGAAAAGGAAGAAGAAAAATCAATCAGCAAAACCAATCAATACATTGGGAGGAAAAAAATCTGAAAATATATGCAGTGTCCACATCTGTGGGCCTCCCAGTTCAGTGTCATCTCATATATTATCTTTGGGGAAATGCTTCTTTTTCTCATTTTGCAGCATTCACTTTGGATTTCAGACAGGATTGATTAATTGCCTACTGCATTCAGAGCAGTATATTGTGTATGGGGGGGAGATACAAAGGACTATATAGCTCTAACTTTTGGGGGTTCATGAAAGAGAAAGCAGCCAGGCCTTTCAAGAAATTTGTCTCACTTTACTATTACATAGAGTAGAACATATATATATATACACACACACACACAAACATACACATATGTATATATATAATACACACATATATACATATGTATATATGTGTGTGCATGTATGAGTGTATATGTATTATATGTGTATATGAATGCATACATACATATACATACACATATATAAATCTATCAAGGTAAGTTTTTTGCATTCATTCTTATCAGCCTGAAACATAATCAGAAAAGTGCAAAAACAGCCTTTTATCTAATAAGACATCTCAAATGTATGTGTTAAACTACTACAAAAATTAGATATAGCTAGGTGGTACAATGGATTGAGCAGTAGGCCTGAAGGCAGATTTGACCTGAGTTCAAATCCAGCCTCAGATACCTCCTAGCTATGTGACCTTGTGCAAATCATTTAACCTCTGTTTCCTCTTCTGTAAATTGGGGATAACAATAGCACCCACCTCCCAGGGTTGTTATAAAGCTCAAATGAAATATTTGTAAAGTACATGGCACGTAGTAGGTACTATGTAAATGCTAGCCATTTTTATTATTACACAATCATAGATATGAAGCTGGAATAGAGTTTAGGGTCAGCTCTTCCAACTTCCTCATTTTACAGATGAGGACATTGAGCCTTAGATAGATTAAGTGGTTTGTCCAATGTCTCACACTTAGTCTCACAATGTCCAATGCCCTAGGAGAGAGACATCCTTATTCTAGTGGAGCTCATAGTGTAAGCAGGAGATGAGATGACATATACAAAGTTATCTCTGATCCAAAGTGGAACTGGTAAGAAGGAAAGAGATTGTTACCAATGGGATAATCAGAAAAGACTTCCTAGAAAGACTTTCTAGATACTTCCTAGAGAGTATCTAACTTGAATTTCAACCTATCAATGGGCAAGATACCACCAAGTGAGGAGAGGACATTACAGCCCTCAGAAATGGCATTAGAAAGGGAAAAGGATATAGTTCGTATTCATATCTTTAAAGGTAGAAGGGATATTAGAGGTCATAGGGTTCAACTACCTCATTTTATAGGATAAGGAAACTGAGGCCCAAAGAGGTAAAATGGTTTACCTAGCATTGTGACTAATAAGTATCCAAGATAATTACAATGTTGGCCTTCCTTTTTCCAAACCCAGTTCTCTTTCCGCTGTGCTGTAGCAATTTTTTTATTCCATTTTCTTTATAGTTTGTTACTTTTTCTTGACATTCCTTTTTTCAAATGTTGAGTTCTAAATTATCTCCCTTCCACCAGCCCCTTCCCCACCCATTAAGAAAGCAAAAAATATGATACCTATTATATGTATGAAGTCATGCAAAACAAATTTCTACATTAGCCATGTTGTTAAAAAAAAAAAAAGAGGGGAGAGTGGAGCCAAAATGGCAGAGTAGAAAGACACATATACTCTAGCACTTCCTCCACAGCCCACAAAATATCTGTAAAAAATGACTCTCAACAAATACTAGAGCAGTGGAAGCCACAGAACAACAAAATGAAAGAGGTTTCCAGCCAAAGGTAACCTGGAAGACTGACAGGAAAGGTTTATCTCATGGGACACTGAGTGGAGTGGAGCCCAGCCCTGGCCACTGAGGCACTGGGAGGAACAAGAACAGACCACCGGGACAGAATTCTCAGCAGGGAGGGTCCCAGATTCCTCAACCCATAAGCGACAAAGAAAGCAACAAAGTTCAGTGTGGGAGGGCTTTCCCAGCTGGACGAGAGGGGAGTGGGGTCAGCAGCAGTGGGTGCCAGGTGGGTATGGTGTCCTTGGAAAGAGCCTGGGTCCATCATCCAGGCATCTGAGCTGAAAGCCTTTTGGGGAATTTAGCATGGGCTCAGGCCATAGAAGAACTTGAAAAGCATGTCAGCAGCCTGCTAAAAGAGAACCAAGAAAATGCTGAGGAAAATAACACCTTTAAAAAGAGGCTAACTCAATTGGAAAAAGAGGTCCAAAAAGATAATGAGGAGAAGGAGGCTTTAAAAAGCAGAATTAGGGGTGGAGTCAAGATGGCAGAGTAGAAAGATTCACGTATGCTAGCTCTGAACCCACAGCCCATATATTTCCTGCAAGAAGAACTCCCCACGAATTCTGGAGCACTGCAAGGTGCGCAGAAACACAGTGGAAAAGATTTCCATTCCAGAGAGCCCTGGAAAGCTGACCCCAAAGGTCCGTCGCGCTCCGGACAGCGGAGCCCACCCCTGTGCTGCCCTGGCTGTGGGCCTGAGAGGAGCGGATCTGAGCAGGCTTCAGGGACGGAATCTCTGGCGGCCGGGAAGGTCCCTCCGCCTAGAGACGCTGCAGGTCAGTGAGAGAGACCTCTGGGCTGGCCAAGAGGGGAGTGGGGTGTCTCTGTGACTCAGGCCCCCTCGGGAGGCAGCGGCAGAGGGAGTGGTGGAGGCAGCAGCAGAGGCAGTGGCAGAGGCAGCACGGGACTCCCCAAGCAGGCAGGAGCTCCATTCTGCATAAAGCCCCTGAGGGAACTGAGCCTGGGAAGCAGCCCTGCCCCCACCCCAGCACCAGAACTTAAGCTCACATTGAATAGCAGCCGTGCCTGCCACTGAAAGCCCATTTGAATCTCAGAGCCCAAGCACTAGCTGGGCGGATCTAGGCGGGGGTGCAGAGGAATCTCAGAAGTCAAGTAACTGGCTTCACTTGAAAATGCCCAGAAAAGGGAAGAAAAATAAGACCATAGAGAGCTTCTTTGAGCAGGTGCAAATGTTTCTGCCTTTCAATTCCGATGACGAGGAAATATTCTTATCATCAGGGAAAGACATGGAGGGTGGGGCCTCTGTATCCCAGACATCCCAGGGGGATGTCCGGTGGGCTCAGGCCTTGGAAGAGCTCAAAAAGGATTTTGAAAAGCAAGTTAGACAGGTGGAGGAAAAACTGGGAAGAGAAATGAGAGAGATGCAAGAAAAGTGTGAAAAACAGGTCAATACCTTGGTAAAGGAGACCCAAAAAAATGCTGAAGAAAATAACACCTTGAAAAATAGGCTCACTCAATTGGCAAAAGAGGTTCAAAAAGCCAATGAGGAGAAGAATGCTTTCAAAAGCAGAATTAGCCAAATGGAAAAAGAGGTACAAAAGCTCACTGAAAATAATAGTTCTCTCAAAATTAGAATGGAACCGATGGAGTCTAATGACTTTCTGAGAAACCAAGAAATCACCAAACAAAACCAAAAGAATGAAAAAATGGAAGAGAATGTGAACTATCTCATGGGAAAAACAACTGACCTGGAAAATAGATCCAGGAGAGACAATTTAAAAATTATGGGACTACCTGAAAGTCATGATCAAAAAAAGAGCCTAGACATCATCTGCCATGAAATTATCGAGGAAAACTGCCCTGGTATTCTACAACCGGAGGGCAAAATAAGTACTCATGGAATCCATCGATCACCGCCTGAAAGAGACCCAAAAAGAGAAACTCCTAGGAACATTGTGGCCAAATTCCAGAATTCCCAGGTCAAGGAGAAAATATTACAAGCAGCTAGAAAGAAACAATTCCAGTATTGTGGAAATAAAATCAGGATAACTCAAGATCTAGCAGCTTCTACATTAAGGGATCAAAGGGCGGGGAATAGGATATTCCAGAAGGCAAAGGAATTAGGCCTAAAACCAAGAATCACCTACCCAGCAAAACTGAGTATAATACTTCAGGGGAAAATATGGTCTTTCAATGAAACAGAGGATTTTCAAGCATTCTTGATGAAAAGACCAGAGCTGAAAAGAAAATTTGACTTTCAAACACAAGAATGAGAAGAAGCATGAAAAAGTAAACAGCAAAGAGAAGTCAGAAGAGCCTTACCAAAAGTGAACTGTTTACATTCCTACATGGAAAGACAATATTTGTAACTCTTAAAATTTTTCAGTATCTGGGTAGTTGGTGGGATTATACACACACACATACACACACACATGTACACACGTGCACACACATGCACATACACACATGCACGCACATACAGAGACAGAGAGCACAGAGTGAATTGAATAGGATGGGACCATATCTTAAAAGAAATTAAGGTAAATGGTGAGAGAGAAATGTAGTGGGAGGAAAGAGGGTGAAATGGAATGGGGTAAATTATATGTCATTTAAGAGGGAAGCAGGAGACCTTTTAGTGGAGGGAAACAGAGGAGAGCTGAGGGAAAAAAAAAAACAAGAAGATTACCCTCATCACATTTGACTAAAGGAAGGAATAAAATGCACACTCATTTTGGTATGAAAACCTATCTTACAATACAGGAAAGTGGGGGAGAAGGAGATAAGCAAGGGGTGGGGCGATGATAGTAGGGAGGGCAATGGGAGGAGGGAACAATTTGAAGTCAACACTTGGGGAGGTACAGGATCAAAAGACAGAATAGAAACAATGGGGGGAAGGATAGGATGGCGGGAAATACAGTTAGTCTTATACAACACAACTATTATCGAAGTCATTTGCAAAACTACACAGATAGGGCCTATATTGTATTGCCTGCCTTCCCAAAGGGAACGGGTGGGGAGGGAGGGATGGGGAGAATTTGGAACTCAAAGTTTTAGGAACAACTGTTTAGTATTGTTGTTGCTACTAGGAAATAAGAAGTACAGGTAATGGGGAACAGAAAGTCAACTGGCCCTACAGGACAAAAGAGAAGATGGGGACAAGAGAAGGGAGGGATGATAGAAGAGAGGGCAGATTGGTGATAGGGAAAATTAGATTGCTCGGTGTATTGGGGTGGGGGGAGGGGATAAAAGGGGAGAAAATGTGGAACCCATAATTTTGTGAAAATGAATGTAAAAAGTTAAATATAAAAAAATAAAAATAAAAAGCAGAATTAGCCAAATGGAGGAGAAGGTTCAAAAGCTCACTGAACAAAATAATTCATTGAAAGAAAGAATTGAGTTCAGGGAAACGAATGACTATGAGTTAAACAAAGAAGTTAGTAAACATAACCAAAAATTTGAAAAAATAGAAGATAAGGTCCAACAACCCACTGGAAAAACAACTGACCTGGAAAACAGATTCAGGAAAGATAATTTAAAAATTATGGGACTGCCTGAAAGCCATGATCAAAAAAAGAGCCTAGACATTATCTTCCATGAAATTATCAAGGAAAACTGCCCTGACATTCTAGAACCCGAGGGCAAAATAAATATTGAAAGAATCCACTGATCACCTCCTCAAAGAGACCCGAAAAGAGAAACTCCTAAGAATATTGTGGCCAAATTCCAGAGTTATCAGGTCAAGGAAAAAACTTTGCAAGCAGGTAGAAAGAAACAATTCGAGTATTGCAGAAATACAATGAGGATAACACAGGATCTGGCAGTTTCTAAATTAAGGAATCAACGGGCTTGGAATGGGATATTCCAGAAGTCAAAGGAACTGGGATTAAAGCCAAGAATCACCTACCCAGCAAAACTGAGTATAATACTTCAAGGGAATAAATGGTCATTCAATGACATAGAGTACTTTCAAGCATTCATGATGAAAAGACCAGAACTGAATAGAAAATCTGACTTTCAAACACAAGAATCAAGAGAAGCATGAAAAGGTAAACAGGAAAGAAAAATCATAAAAGACTTTCTAAAACTGAACTATTTATATTCTTATATGGAAAGATAATATTTGTAATTCTTGAGACTCTTCTCAGTATTTGGGTAGGTGGAGGGATTATACACACACACACACATATAGACAGAGAGTACAGGTTGAATTGAATCAGAAGAGATGATATCCATAAAAAAAATAAAAATTAAGGGATGAGGGAGGAAAATACTGGGAGGAGAAAGGGACAAATGGAACGGGGCAGGCTATAACTCATAAAAGAGATAAGGAAAATCTTGCTCAGTGGAGGAGAAAAGGGAGAAGGTAAGAGGGGAAAGTGAAGCTTCCTCTCTTCACATATGGCTTAAGGAGGGTATAACATGCTCACTAAATTTGGTATGAAAATCTGTCTTACACTATAGAAAAATAGGGGAGGAGGGGATAAGTGGGGTGAGGGGGATGATAGAAGGGAGGGCAAATGGAAGAAGGGAGTACCTAGAATTAAATAGTTTTGGAAAGGGACAAGTTCAAATGAGAGAATAAAAAAGGGGAGGCAGGGTAGGATAGAGAGCAATATAGTTAGTATTCTACAAGATGATTATTATGGAAGTCTTTTGCAAAATGACACATATATAGCCTGTACTGAATTGCTTGTCTTCTCAGTGGGGATGGGTAGGGAGGAAGGGAGGGAGAAAAGTTGGAATTTAAAGTTTTAGCAACAAATGTTGAGAATTATTATTGCATATAACTTGAAAATAAGAAACACAGGTAATGGGGTGTAGAAATTTTTCTTGCCCTACAAGAAAAGAGAGAAGATGAGGATAAAGGAAGGCTAGGATGTGATGGAAGGGAGGGTACATTGAAGGAAGGGGTAATCAGAATGCAAGGTATTATGGAGTGGGGGGGAGGGGGAGAGATGGGGAGAAAAATTGGAACTCAAAATATTGTGGAAATGAATGTCGAAATCTAAAAATAAATAAATAAGTACAATAAAAAAATTTTAAAAGGCAAGAAAAATAAAGTGAAAAAAATTGCTTCCATCTGCACTCATCAGTTCAGAGTTCATCTCATACAGCCTCCTTATTTGAGGCTAAACATACCAAGTAACAAGGGTCAGGATTCCAAGCAAGTTTCTGACTCCAAAGCTAGAACCATAATATTCTTCTATCCAGTTGAGCTATGGCATTCAGTAGATACAAGAGAATAAAATTAGATAAGATTGGACAGTTGGGGTGGCACCAGAGCAACAAAGGAATCTAAAAGTTACTTAATAGGGATCCCTAAATTTTTCCAAAGGAAGTAATTATTTTTTTATTCCTCCCCCCACCAAGCATTAAGATTATTCTTAAGACTTATGTAACTAGATAACACAATGGATAGAGCACCAGGCCTCAAGCCAAAAAGACCTGAGTTCAAATCCAGCTTTAGACACTTACTAGCTATGTAAGTAACCTTGGGCAAGTCACTTTAACCTCTGTCTACCTCAGTTTCCTTCACTGTAAAATGGGTATAATAATAGCACCTATCTCCCACAATTGTTATGAGGGTCAAATTTGTAAAGTATCTAGCACAGTGCCTGGTACACAGTAGGCACTTAATAAATGTTTATTTCCTTTTTTCCTTCAGGAGATATTCAGAATTGCAGATGATTCTGATTAAATCAGAAAGAGGGATGTCCACAAGTGGAGAGAAGTCATGCTCCTGACCCCTCTGGAAACACCTGGGAACTGAGAAGAGGTGTGATCTCAGCCCTGAGAGCTTTGACTAGGAGAAGGTAACATAGGTAATCATTCACAGTGACACACAGAGCATGGGGTATAATATGGACCCCTTTCATTTTTTTTATCCTGACTCATGATTTCATTCATGTAGAGAGCAACCTATAAGGAACTTCCTTAGGATACCTATGATGCTGCTTCTGATCTTAGAGTTATCGGGGTTTCTCTCTGTCTCGGTCTCTCTCGGTCTCTCTCGGTCTCTCTCTCTCTCTCTCTCTCTCTCTCTCTCTCTCTCTCTCTCTCTCTCTCTCTCTCTCTCTCAGAGGTTAAGTGATTTGCCCAGAGTCACATAGCAAGTATGTGTAAGAAGGAGTACTTGAACCCAGATCTTTCTGATGCCAAGGCTAGTTTTCTTATCAACAATACTACGCTGCATCTCTTTTTATATTATTTTAAGATAAATGGCACAATTCAACACTTTATTAATCTACGGTCTCACTGTCCGAGTACTCTTAATCCTGGAACAGATCACAGCCCCTCTAGACTCCCCAGAAAACAAGAAGACATTCAAGGCCCTGGATGGTTCTCAAGATCTTTCTAAGCTTGGTAGGGCCTTACAAGAGTTTTTGCACCCCTATCTTAACCTTCTAAAATCCAAGGTCACCTCTAAGCTGGCAGAGGATTTGAGTGGAGGATGGAAGCACATCTGACATTTTTAATGCCAGCGTAGCACAGGCCTGAGGCTGCTTCCCAGGCCTGTTTGTTGTTGTCTGTTCTGCATTTCCAAAGAGGACCGATGACCTCACGGGGTGATGACTTGTCTGGATCAGAAATTGGATTTAAGTGAGTCAGAGCTGCACAAAATCATCAGTCTCACTTTCTCTTCCTGAGTCACTATTCAACTTGGCAAGTCAAGTGCCCAGAGGCTACCCCCCACCCCCAAGTAATTCTGTTTCAGGGGCTTGGCTGAAAATGCTCTACATTGGGCTGGCCCATCACTGGAATACTGGATTCCAAACTGGCTTGATGTTTTTGTACAAGCCTTCAGACATGATTGATTGTCCCCAACCAATCACAAGACATTTCCTGTATGGAAATCATTTGCTTTCATCCCATGGTTCAAAAGTACTTCACTCCTTTTACTGACTATTCATAGCTAGTTTATATCTTTGATTAATTGATTCAGCCTAAAAGTCTGCCTCCTGTGTTCACATGGGGTGGGGTGGACTCTCTTGTAAACTCTTGATTTGGTGGTAGGAGGCATTTGTTTTGGAGGAAGGGGATCAGTGATGCTTTATAACAATGAAGACTTGAACTCTCTAATGGACAGTAATTTAAGGAATAAAATTTTTAAACCTTGGCTGCAGCAAACAAGAACCTTGTTCCTTTATCTACTGAATTAAAGAAGGAGGGAGGGAGGAAGAGAGGAAGGAAGGAAGGAAGGAAGGAAGGAAGGAAGGAAGGAAGGAAGGAAGGAAGGAAGGAAGGAAGGAAGGAAGGAAGGAAGGAAGGAAGGAAGGAAGGAAGGGAAGGAGGGAGGAAAAATGTCATTTATTACGTTCTTACTAAATGCAAAGCATTTTGTTAAATTCTGAGAATAAAAATTAAAAAGTAAATGATAGTCCCTGCTCTCAAGAAGTTCACATTCTAACGAGAAGAGCAATAATAGAATAGGTTTCAGCTGCAGGATGAATGGAAAAGCCTCATGGTCCTGAGGTTATAATGGTAAAGCTGATGGTAGTGCATCCTTTAAAATGGATTTACATTAATAAAATCATACCAATTTTGATGCTGAACCAAGAGACAGGGCCAAGGAATTTGGTGGTAAGGACTTTTCTTTCTGGTCTTTAGAGGCTGTGGCTGTTAAGGAGGCTGCAGCCCTTGCAAAGGACATTGCTGCGTCACAGGTTCATAAAGGCAACGTTCCTGGCCAAGGGTTTCCAAAGCCAGGCTGGAAGAAGAGACAATGTGGGAGTGGAAATACACTGTTACTCTTGGGGCTCTTGGGCTCAGGGTCCTGGACTGTCTGAAGGGAGCTGATGATCAAGGTGATCATGCCTTGAACATGCCACCTTCTGTCTTTTCCCTCACTGTTTCTGGTTGTTTTGTCTAGGCCAGTTTCTGCCCCACTGATGGTGGTTGAGTGACAATGGCCCTGGTGGTGATGAGCATGAAAGGACCCTTCTTCATAAGCGTTGTTCCCCTCAATGAAGGCCACAAGAGTGGAGCTGGAGGCAGGACTGGCATCAGCTAGCAAATAGCAGACCCAGGAATCAAAACCAGAGCTTGAGACTCCAAATCCAGTCCATTTCTGAACTTCTTATAAGTCAAATTTACAAATATCATAGAACTAGAAATGACTTACAGAACATCTTGTACAACATCCTAATTTTTCAACCCCCTCATTCCATAAATGAGGAAATTAACTCCAGAGAAGTTGTGACTTGCCTACGGTCACTTAGAAAAGTAGGAAACAAAAATAAAAAAAAAAAAAGAAGGGTAGGAACCAGGGCTAGAACACGGTCTCTTGATTCTTTCCCTACTCTCCTCTCTCCTTTCCTACTTCCTCTCAACCATGATGTTTTCAAGTTATGGCATACTTGAAAAGATGCCATAAGGTTCTGGAGGGCACAAAATTTGTAGGATCTTTGTGATGATAATTTTTAAACACTGTTCAAGGAAGAGGCAGGTGGGTGACACACTGGATACAACACTGGAGTCAGAAAGACCTGAGTTCAAATCCAGCCTAAACCACTTACTGGCTATGTGATCCTGGGCCAGCCTTTTACTCTGGCCTCAGTTTCCTCATCTGTAATATAAGGATAATAACAGCACCTATATTCCAGGGTTGTTACATGGATAAAATGTGTTGTTTGTAAAGCAAGGTACAGTCCTTCAGCACTATATAAATGTAAAACAAAAGAAAAACGCCACAGAGAACTAATGCAGACTCCTCTGTGACCAGAGAGGGTGGAGGTGTCTTCAGTTACATAATGGGCAGGCCATCCAAACTGCCTACCACTGTACAAGCAGCGCCTGAATAAGCAACCCAGCTGAGCCATTAATTCAACCCAGCCCTGCCCAGCACTGGCTATAACCAGCTGGGATTCTCCATATGACGTCTAACAAGGATAGAGTACAGTGGGATCATTACTCTTCCTTTTCTGGAAACTACCTAAATCACCTTCTTCCAGCTGCAGGTGATGCTAGATTTGACTTTAAGACTCTAGGATCCCCAGGTCAAGAGATCAAGGAACATTTGGCTGCACTGGATGGAAAGAAGACTACCATATATCAGACCTATGAATTCCTCTCCCCCTTCTTTGCCCAGTCCCTAAAGGCTTATGCCATAGATTCCTTGGATCCCTTCGGTCATGTGACTGTAGGTGACAAGGGCAGGATATCTTAAGATGGTAATTTAGAACTTGACACCATACTCCCCTCTTGAGTATTGAGGCCTCATAAGAGGGAAAGAATGAAGGAAGGGAGCTAGAGCAAGGCCAGAAGTAGGCAAAATAGTGAGGTAGGTCCAATTTGCCCTTGGATTAATTCAACAAGCAGTTAATTAAGCATCTTCTTAACCAGCTCCAAACCAGGTCTCAGCCACTCTGGTCCTCCTCTGCCTCTCGCTGGGACTCTGATGCCACCCCTGAGCTTTCTCTTCACCTTGCCCAGAACCAACCCCCCATGGCATTTCTCCGCTAACACCAAAGCATTCTAGCAAGTAGTATTCTGAAACTGACACATATGGCTTACCACAGCCAGTGTTGAATTTTCAGTGTGAGCAGTTACACCTCAGTAATCTCCAAATGATACAAATAAAAGTTTAATGTATTATTTTATTGATTATGAAGATTTAAGAAAGTGATGAAGAAAATGGTAATGATGTAGATTAAAGGTAAAAGTGTGGCTCTGGCTGTGTGACCGTGGGCAAGTCACTTAACCCTGATTGTCTTCAAAAACAAAAACAAAAAAGTGCATACATTTTTTGAGAGAGTTAGTTGTTAAATATTTACCAGCATATCCCAGATCCCGCCAAAGTTTGGCCAAATTTCCCCCTCTTTTCTAACTCTAGCTCCCTTATAAGTATTGTCGTCATTAAAACGTAGAAGCTCTGTAAAGGCAGGGAATGACTTGTTTGGTTGTATCTCCAGCACTTAGCACCAATGCCTGAAAGTCATTCATTCAGTCAATAAACATGTAAAAAAAAAATGAAACATGTGCCTAGCACTGTGCTAAGAGCAGATGAAAAAAAAAAGAAAGGCCAAAAAAAAAATAGTCCCCACCCTCAAAGAGTGAGCAAGAGAGACAAGATGAAATAAATAACTCAGCATATATAATAAGTGTTTAATACATGATTTTTCACTCATTCATTCACCTGCCATATGCCAGGTTCTGTGATAGGTGCTAGAAATACAAAGAGGGAAAAAACACCCAGAAATAGTCCCTGTCCTTGAGAAACTTAACATTTGATTGATCATAGATTTAGAACTAGGAGAGAATCACAAAGCATCAGAGATAGAAGGGACCTCCTTGCCCATCTGGTCCAACCCATATAGACTACAACCAAGACCACCTCAATCTAAAGACCTCCAAGAATGGGAAGCCACTAGGTCTTGTTACCACTTTTGGATAACACTAATTATGGGGAAAGTTGTCCTGACATTTACCCTTGATTTCCCTCTTGGCCAATTTTAACCATTGCTCCTATTTTTTCTCTCAGCAACAAACAGAACAAGTCTGCCTTCCTCCATGGGACAACCCTTCACATTCTTGAGAAGTGCCAATATATTCTCCTTGGATAAACTCTTAGCAGGCTAAGCACTTCTAGTTTCTTTAACCAATCTTTGTATGTATGATATGCACACTCAGTTGTCCTTCTCTGGACATTCCCCACCTTATCAACGTTCTTCTTAAACTGGGATGCCCAAAACTGAACACAATACTCCATATGACGTCTAACAAGGATAGAGTACAGTGGGATCATTACTCTTCCTTTTCTGGAAACTACCTAAACCAGATCTTAGAGATTACTTCATTTTCCCTCTCATTTTACAGGATGGTCAATGAAGGAATTTGTTTTGCATGGCTGACTATACACGTTTGTTGCAAGGAATTATTCTCCACTCCCAGTGGAGTGGGGCTGGGGGGAAGGAGAGAAAATCAATATCTATTAATTTTTTTAATAATTAAAAAATAAAATAGGGTGGGTTGCCTCAAGAGGTAGTGAGTTCCCCTTCACAGGAGGTCTCCAAGCATGGGCTGTATAAATAATTATCTGGGCTGCTATTCTGGGAATTCTTTCTCTGATATATATGACCACTAAAGTTCCTTCTGCTGCAGTTCTGACAGTGACTCATACAATAGTGAAAGTCAGGATCATTCTGAGAAATTTCTTACCTCCCACATCCAAACTCATAGCCCCCACATCCAAAGTCAATCAATAAACGTTTATTCATCCAATATCTATTATGTGCCAGTCCTCATGCTAAGTACTGAGGATAGAAATACGAAAACCAAACAGTCCCTACATAATGACGTTAGATGCATGAGTCAAAAAAGGGCCCTTAATAATAAGGAACAGATTTTACTAGCCCCAGATGGCCACAAATGTCACCAAAAAGTGTGAGATGCTTACTGAATGGGACAAAAAATGCTATCAGATAGTGCTGAGTGTTTAGAGAATCTAATGGTTAGCATATTCTCACCCTGTCATACTCTTCCCATCCTAATGATTCTGACCCTCAGGTGGTCATTATGCAAACCCCATTCCCCATCTTTCCTGGCTTGCTCCTTTACTCCAACTCCCTACACTCAAAAATCACTCCAGATCTACCCATTCCTTGCACTGTGAGTAACCACAGATAACCAACAGCTTTCATATTAAAAGTTTTAATTTTCTTACTCCTTCCCCTTCTGGCACATACTGAAACCTTGCTCCTTCCTGTTCACTGGCCACCCTTCCCAGGGTACATTTCCATACAAAATCCTCTACTCACTAGCAGGGGAGCTGGAACATTTCTTGCTTCACATTAGCACTTTCAGACTCTCCCTCTAGTACCATTGCCCAGTAACTTTTCCTCCTTTTTAGGATCATTTTATCTAAATTTATCACCCACTCAAGATTCTGGTAACTGTTATCTAATGGTTCCCAGAATATTCTCTTTCCATCCCCAATGAGTTCAGTACCTGACCAAATAGCCTCTCTTTCCACTTCAACTACTGCCTTCATACTAAAGGACAGATAGAGACATTTATAGATACTCCCTAAAACATTCTAACTTCCTAGTTCCTCAGTTTACTCATTCCCCACAATCTACTTCAGCTACACATAGAAATGCTCTTGTGTTTTATCTTTCTTTTTATTTAACTTTTTACATTCATTTTCACAAAATTTTGGGTTCCAAATTTTCTCCCCTTTTATCCCCTCCCCCCACCCCAATACCCCAAACAATCTAATTTTCCCTATCTCCAATCTGCCCTCTCTTCTGTCATCCCTCCCTTCTCTTGTCTCCATCTTCTCTTTTCTCCTGTAGGGCCAGATGACTTTCTATTCCTCATTAACTGTATGTCTTCTTTCCTAGTAGCAACAGCAATACTAAACAGTTGTTCCTAAAACTTTGAGTTCCAAATTCTCCCCATCCCTCCCTCCCCACCCATTCCCTTTGGGAAGGCAGGCAATTCAATATAGACCATATCTGTGTAATTTTGCAAATGACTTCCCTGATAGTCGTGTTGTGTAAGACTAACTGCATTACTCTCCATCCTAACCTGCCCCTCATTGTTTCTCTTCTGTCTTTTGATCCTGTCCCTCCCAAGTGTTGACTTCAAATTGCTCCCTCCTCCCTTTGCCCTCCCTTCCATCATCCCCCCCTTGCTTATCTCCTTCTCCCCCACTTTCCTATACTGTAAGATAGGTTTTCATACCAAAATGAGTGTGCATTTTATTCCTTCCTTTAGTCAAATGTGATGAGGGTAAACTAATTGGTTTTTTTTTTCTCAGCTCTCCTCTTTTTCCCTCCACTAAAAAGTCTCCTACTTGCCTCTTAAATGACATATAATTACCCCCTTTCATTTCACCCTCTTTCCTCCCACTACATTTCTCTCTCACCATTTACCTTAATTTCTTTTCAGCTATGGTCCCATCCTATTCAATTCACTCTGTGCTCTCTGTCTCTGTATGTGTGTGCATGTGTGTATGTGTGTGTTCGTGCATGTGTGTACATGCGTGTGTGTGGTCCCACCAACTACCCAGATACTGAAAGGTTTTAAGAGTTACAAATATTGTCTTTCCATGTAGGAATGTAAACAGTTCACTTCTGGTAAGTCCCTTAAGACTTCTCTTTGCTGTTTACTTCTTCATGCTTCTTCTCATTCTTGTGTTTCAAAGTCAAATTTTCTTTTCAGCTCTGGTTTTTTCATCAAGAATGCTTGAAAGTCCTCTGTTTCATTGAAAGACCATATTTTCCCCTGAAGTATTATACTCAGTTTAGCTGGGTAGGTGATTCTTGGTTTGAGTCCTAGTTCCTTTGACTTCTGGAATATCCTATTCCATGCCCTTCGATCCCTTAATGTAGAAGCTGCTAGATCTTGAGTTATCCTGATTGTATTTCCACAGTACTGGAATTGTTTCTTTCTAGCTACTTGCAAGATTTTCTCTTTGACCTGGGAGTTCTGGAATTTGGCCACAATGTTCCTAGGAGTTTCTCTTTCTCTTTTTGGATCTCTTTCAGGTGGTGATCGATGGATTCTTTCAATACTTATTTTGCCCTCTGGTTCTAGAATGTCAGGGCAGTTTTCCTTGATAATTTCATGGAAGATGATATCTAGGCTCTTTTTTTGATCATGACTTTCAGGTAGTCCCATAATTTTTAAATTGTCTCTCCTGGATCTATTTTCCAGGTCAGTTGTTTTTCCCATGAGATAGTTCACATTCTCTTCCATTTTTTCATTCTTTTGGTTTTGTTTGGTGATTTCTTGGTTTCTCAGAAAGTCATTAGACTCCATCTGTTCCATTCTAATTTTGAGAGAACTATTCTCTTCAGTGAGCTTTTGAACCTCTTTTTCCATTTGGCTAATTCTGCTTTTGAAAGCATTCTTCTCCTCATTGGCTTTTTGAACCTCTTTTGCCAATTGAGTGAGCCTATTCTTCAAGGTGTTATTTTCTTCAGCATTTTTTTGGGTCTCCTTAACCAAGGTATTGACCCGTTTTTCATACTTTTCTTGCATCTCTCTCATTTCTCTTCCCAGTTTTTCCTCCACCTGTCTAACTTGCTTTTCAAAATCCTTTTGGAGCTCTTCCAAGGCCTGAGCCCACCTGACATCCCCCTGGGATGTCTGGGGTACTGAGGCCCCGCCCTCCACGTCTTTCCCTGATGGCAAGAATACGTCCTCGTCATCAGATCCGAATGTCGGGATCATTTGCATTTGTTGGAAAAAACTCTCTATAGTCTTATTTTTCTTCCCTTTTCTAGGCATTTTCCCAGCCAGTTACTTGACTTCTGAGATTCCTGTCCACCTCCGCCTAGATCCGCCCAGCTGGTGCTTGGGGTGAAATTCACATGTGCTTTCCGCACCGCCGGCCTGCTAATCAATGTGACCTTTAGTTCTGGTGCTGTGGTGGGGGCAGGGCCGCCTCCCAGGCTCAGCCTCCTCAGGGGCTTTATGCAGAGACCTTCAGGAACGGAGCGGGTGGGGGTGGGGGGAGGGTCGCCTCCCAGGCTCAGCTCCCTCAGGTTGTTTATGCAGAGACTTTCAGTAATGAAGATCCTGCCTGCTGCTGGGGGAGTGCCGGGCCACCGCCGCTGCTGCCTCCGCTGCCGCCCACACCTCTGCCTCCGCCACTTCCTGCCCCCGTCTCTGCCGCCACCACTTCCTCCCGAGGGGGCCCGAGTCACGGAGACACCCCACTCCCCTCAGCCAGCCAGCCGTCTCTCTCACTGACCTGTAGCTTCTGTGGGCAGAGGGACTTTCCTGGCTGCCGGAGTTTCCGTCCCTGAAGCCTTCTCGGGTCAGCTTCTCTGGGGCCACGGCCAGGGCAGCGCTAGGGTGGGGTCCGCTTTCCGGGGTGCGACGGACCCTGGGGACGGGTCTCCAGGGCTCTCTGGCACGGAAATCTCTTCCACTCCGTTTCTGTACCCCTTTCAGTGGTTCAGAAGTTATGGGGGTCTCTTTTTACATTAATTCTATGGGGTGTGGGTTGGAGCCATCTTGGCTCCGCCTCTTGTGTTTTATCTTGCCATTACTCACAAGTGTTCCAATTCCAAGTTCATGAACTGTGGAATTTCTTTTCTCTGATAATCTTTTATTATCCTGTCTTTTCCTCTGCCTTTTGGTCCCTAACTGTTTTTTTTCCTCATCATGATTTCTAATCTCTCCATCTCTTATTTTTCCCCCAGGCCATTACCCCTCTACCTGAACTCTCCTCCTTTCTCTGTTTCAACCCTTTAATGAAGCACTTCAACTCCATACGATCCACTGAATTCAAGTTCCATGCCCCCTTATACTATCACTGATAATGCCTTCCAAGCTCCTACCTTGCATTCCTCCCATCACCCATTGCTTTTGTTTGTGTTCATATGTTGCTGAAGAGAGAGAAAATCCTGAAACTGTGCTGACTGGGTCACTACAAATTTATGTTGTACACAAGAATTCATTATTTGACAAAAATTACTAGAAAAACTGGAGAGCAGTTTGACAGAATCTAGGCTAGACTAACATCTCTAACTGTATACAAAGATAAGGAATGGACATATGATTTAATCATAAAGGGGGATGTCATAAGCAAGTTAGGGCAGAATGGAAAATATTAGCTGTCAGATCTGTGGATAAGAGAAGAGTTTATAACCAAACAAGTGATAGAAAGGATCTTGGGAAGCAAGATGGATAATTTTGATGACATGAAATTAAAGCGTTTTTGCACAAACAAAACCAATGCAACCAAAATCAGAAGGAAAGCAGGAAAATGGAAGTGGGGGAGGATTTATCATAGATTTCTCTGACAAAGGCTTCATTTCTCAAACATATAGGGATTGAGCCAAATTTATAAAAATAAGGGCCATTCCCCCATTGATAAATGATCAAAGTATATGACATTTTCAGAGGATGAAATCAAAACTAGTCACATGAAATAATGCTCTCATTATTGACTATAGAAATACAAATTAAAATAACTTTGAGGCATCACATCTATCACACCAGCTAATATAGCAGAACAGGAAAATAATAAATGGTAGAGGGTATGTGGAAAAATAGGTACACTAATAAACCATTGGCAGAGTTGTAAAATGGTCTTGCCATTTTGGAGAATAATTTGAAACCATACCCAAAAGGCTATAAAACTGTGCATAACCTTTGACCCAGAAAAACACTACTAGATCTGTATCCCAAAGATATCAAAGAAAAAGGAACCTGTATGTGTAAAAATATTTATAGTAGCTCTTTTTGTGGTGGCAAAGAATTGGAAATTGATGGGACATTCATTAATTGGGGAATGATTAAACAAGTTATGATATATGATTGGCATACCCACATCAGAAAGGGTGCTGTGCTCTATGAGAAAAGCAGAATTGAGACAGCACAAAGTAGACATAGGATGCACAAATTTGGAGTACCCACCCCAAAAACTCATATGGACTATCTGTGCCCAACCTGTGATAGAGCATTCTGAGCTTGTATTGGTTTGATTAGCCACAGTCAGACACACTGAAATTTCACTTTATTATGATGATGTCATTTTGGTCCTCTTCGAAAACAAAGGACAACAACCAACCAATATCAAATTGCTTACTTTCTCAATGAGGGTGGGTGTGGAGGGAAGAAGGGAGAGAATATGGAAATCAAAGCTTTAAAAATGAATGTTAAATATTGTTTTTGCATTCAACTGGGAAATAAAATGTACAGGCAATGGGGTATAGAAATCAATTTTTCTCTACAAGAAAATAGAAGAGAGGGGGATAGAAGAAGGGAGGGGGATAGAAGGAAGGAGAGACGGGGAAGAGGTAGATGGGGTGCATGCTGTCCTGAGGAGACAGATGTGGTGAAAATTAGGAATTCAAATTCTTATGGAAGTGAATGTTGAAAACTGCAAAATAAACAAATTATATATTTAAAAAATTTCAAATGCAGCAAAACAATCCTTTTATGCCCTCTCAATTGATTAACTATTCCACTTAACAGAACAGCCTTTCCATACCTTTTCATCCTTGCTCAAACTTTTATGGCATTCTCTCCATCTACCCTGTTGCCTAGGAACTTTTGAAATTCTAAGTTACCCTCTTCTCCTTGATACTCTTTTCTCTCGAGGTTATCATGACATAGCTCTCTCCTGGTTTTTCTCTTCCCTATCTGACCACTTTTTCTGACTCTCCTTTGCTGGATCTTCATCCATGCCTCCTAACCATGAGTATCCCCCAAGGCTCTGTTTTGCACCCTTTTTTCTTCTCCTTCCATACTTGATGATCCCATCAGATCCCATGGATTCAATTATCATTTCTATAGAGAAGATTCTCAAATCTATTTGTCCAGACCTAACCTCTCTTTTGAATCCAATCTAGCATGTTCAACTGCCTTTGGGACATCTAGAAGTAGATGTCGCATAGAATCTTGAACTCAACATGTCCAAAATGGAACTCATTATCTTTCCCCATGCCCCCTAACTCACCCTCTGCCTAACTTTCCTATTACTATCAGGCATATCACTATCCTCCCAGTCACCCAGGAGGATGTGACTTCAATTTCTCATGCAATGGGAAAGAATATTTTAAACTCTAAGTATCCTATCTCAGTTTTTTTACATGCACATGAGGATCAGACTACTTCACCAGGAAGAACTCTTGAACCTAAATATCTGTGTTGAATTCTAACTTTATCACTAAGCCAGAACCATAAGATGCCTACAGTCCTTCAATTCTTAGATTGTCCATCCTGCCCTGGGATACTAAAGGGCAAGATAGATTCACAGATGATTTTTTTCTTTCTTTTCTGTTCACAGCGGGAGTACATTTCCTGCAGCTAATGATTGATTCCCAGACCTCTAAAGATAAGGAGATTCACTCCCATAAAGGTAACTCAAGCATAAATGTTTGTAAACATCATTCAAAGGATATGGAAAACTTTCAGTTAGCTAAGAGATTACATGCACCAAATCCAATTCAAATGAATTTTTTTAGAGTCCCTAATGTGCAAATGATGTGCTGGGGATACAAATAATCTCTGTAAGGAAATTACATCCTGCTGGCAGGGGAAGGAGGCTTGGGGAGGGGGGATATCAAGAGAGAGAGGGAAACAACTCAGGGATACAACATGCTTACAAATAAATACAAGATTATTTGAGGAAAATGAGCATTAAGTGGAGTTGTCAATAAAGTTCTTGTGTAAGAGATGGCATCTAAGCTGAGTTTTGAAATAAACAAGGAATTCTAGAGAACCTTTTAGATATATGAAAAATTCAGAACAAGACACTTTCCAAAAACTATGCAATATTGGCATTTGGCAGGGTAGTCCAAGGTGTCTGTGGTGAAAATAAAATCTGTGATCACAGATCTATACCTGGAAAGGATCTCAGACATCATCTACTTGGGCAAGGACACTGAAGCCCAGGGTGGCTAAGTGCCCAAGACTATAAAGGTTGTAAACAAAAAGGATAGGGCTTGAACCCAGGTCCTCTGTCTCCAGAACCTGTTGTTTTCATTGAACCAGCCTGGGTCTCCTATTTTTTCATATGTTCCAGTAGTACGTTCCCTAGCCTAAACCAGGTTCTCTTTGCCACAGCAAGGAAGTAAGAAGAATAGAATTGAGAACATATGTATTTCAAAATCTCTATAGGAAAGTCTCTAAAGATTCAATTTATTTTTGTTGCATTTTTATTTATTTTGTTAAACATTTCCCTATTACACTTTTCAATTTTTTAACATTTTTGTTTAAAGGTTTGAGTTCCAAATTCTTTCCCTCTCTTCCCTACAACCTCCCTGAGACTGAAAGCAATCAGATATAGGTTATAATTGTGCAGTTATGCAAAATATTTCCATATTAGTCATTTTGTACAAGAAGACTCGAATAAAAGAAAAAAATGAAAGAAGAAAAGTAAAAAGTCACATGCTTCTGTCTGTATTTAAGCAATATCAGTTCTTTCTGTGGAGGCAGATTGTATGCTTCATCCATCATTGGTCTTTGGGGATTATCTTGGATCATTGTATTGCTGAAAAGAGCTAAGTCGTCCACAGTTCTTCATTCAATATTACTGTTATTGTGTACAACATTCTCCTGGTTCCGTTCTCTTCACTATGCGTCAGTTTGTGTGAGTCTTTCCAGGTTTTTCTGAAATCATCTTGCTTGTTATTTCTTTCAGCACAACAATATTTTATTGCAATCATATAAACAGCTTGTTTAGCCATTCCCCAACAGATTTCTAATTCTTAGCCACCAAAAAGAGAACTGCTATAAATATTTTTGTACAAATAGGTCCATTCCCTTTTTTATGATCTCTTTGGCATATAGACTTAGAAAATGCTTGTGTGTGTTCGTCCTTCGTTGCCGAAGAAGATCATGCCATCAGAGAAATAATGACACGACCTGCATTTGACTGTTTTTGAGTGAGGGAGGGCTGTGCAGGTCACCAGTCTCATTTCTCCTCTGGAGCCATCTGAATCCAATGACCAGATATTTATCAGGATGACTGGAGATGACCCAGGATGAGGCAATTAGGGTTAAGTGACTTGCCCAAGATCACACAGCTAGTGAGAGTCAAGTGTCTGAGGTGAGATTTGAACTCAGATCCTCCTGACTCCTGCACTGTGCTCTATCCACTGCACCACTATATCCAAACAGCAATTTTTAAAATGTTTTCATTTCATGTTATGGCCAATTAAAGGAAATAAAAGCAAAGGGAAAGAGAAGGGATGGACACAGAGGCTTATTAATAGGCTGTGAGGTGAATGTTAGGCAAAACATTCATTACTCCCTAAGGTTCACTTAGATTGTGGTCTGCAGAACATTAACCACCTATTATCATTGATACTGAAAGACTTCTGTCACTGTTCTGTGAATTCACTCATGCTTGGGGCACATGTGCACACACATGCGCGCACACACACAAATGCCCACGCACGCACACACACACAAGCTAAGAGGCCATGAACTGTAAGAAAGGACATAAACAAGCCTCTTTTTCTACCAGCCAAAAACCCACTTCCACTGCTGTAGGACAGAACACCAGTTATGTTCCCTTAGTATAACATGCAAATCTTCTGACTTTAGAACATGGCCCTCTAGCCAACTGTGCACAAATAATTTTCCAAAGTTGAAATAGAGGGAAAAAACACTTAAGTAAAACAGAATCCTGTAACAATGAAGTCTATTACTGCATGAATTTAGCTATATTTTAACATGTAAAAACTACACATGCTAAAAGCCTGTTCTAACAGTTTAGTTTTACCAGATTCCAGGGACATAAAGCATTTCCACTGTAACTGTCATTTTCTGCTGTGTAAGGTTTGTGTCCCTTTATGACTATATATACAACAATACTGTGTCAGGTGTCCCACAGTGGAGTTAACATTACACCAACTTAACCTATAAATATCATTTGCACATCCATTAGTGTGGATCCTTAAAAAATGGGAAGTGCACAGGTGAACAGTGACAAAATGAAACATGGTTTTTATGTCCTTTTATGCACTTCAATTGCTCATGCTCTGTAAACAACTAAATATAACTGTTAAGCTTTATTTCCATTCTCAAAAAGTAGTACAATTTATATGTAAGTATAAATACCTGGTCAGAAATATACAGAATACTCCCTTCTTAACCTCTGTGGTTCCACAAATTGCATGTAGGGCAGTATCTGAAAAAAGTTATTTTTTCCTCATACATTTATCACAAGATTTATCACTTATTGTACAATTTCAGTACAGTTTTTCTACCAAACTTATTTCCCACAGATTTTTTTTTTAAGTAAGACAATGAAGTACATAATTATAATCTCTATGGTAAAGTGAAAACATAACAGTATTTCTTGGAACTACTAGTACTGGAAAGATGTTTAAAACAGTATCTAATCTGAAGGACAAAGTAGCAAATATACAAAACATCAGCTTTGGAAATGTTTTATCACAGCCACAGAAAGGGCAAAACAGAATCAGGTGCCTCAAAATAAATGGGCAACAGACCACCACCCATGCACAAAACAAACTGGCACTTTCAATAATAAAATTAGATGGACTCAGTTTGGTAAGGAACTCTTCATTTTACTGTGGAAGTAAATGAAGTTATAGAACCTGTGAAGCCGCTTGAGTTCCTAGCATTTTAAAAAGTTCAGAAATACCATTCTTTAGATTTGTCCGGTATAATGGAAAGCAATGGCAGTCGGAATAACTATCCTCTTTGTTCCCTTCAAGTACTGCAAGTTAGCAATGGTATTGCTGCATCAGGTATGCACAACTTTACAGCTCTTTGGGCATAGTTCCAAATTGCTTTTCAGAATGGTTGGATCAATTCACAACTCCACCAGCAATGCATTGGTGTTCCATTTTTCCCACATTCCCACCAACAGCCAACATTTTCCTTTTTTGTCATATTAACTAATCTGATAGGTGTGAGGTGTTCTCAGAGTTGTTCTAATTTGCATTTCTTAAAGATGTGATTTAATTAGATACATTCTTATTATATTACCTGAGGTCAAGGTTTAACTTAAAGCTCTTTTCACATCTTTCACTCTTCACAATCCTCCCAGTATTTCTGTTGGAACAACCTCAGGGAGACAGAAAGGACAAATGCAGAAAGCACTGGACTTGGGGATCAGAAAATCTAGGTTCTAGTTTCTGATCCAACCAGTAATTCTGTGACCTTGAGCAAATCACTTCCCTAAACCCCATTTTTTTCCCATGGGGATAATTACATCTACACTTTCTATCTCACAGGGTGGTTACAGTGATCAAATAGGAAAATATACATAAAGCACTTTGTAACCATAAAGCATTAAGCAAATGTGAGCTACTCTTATTTAGTGGTCTCTGTTACCCACCCACTCCAGCCCACTAAGGAAACTGCAACATACTCCAATACTGTGCACAAGAGTAAAAATGAAGAGGAGGTTCCTTAAATTACATAAGTAACTTGATGAAACTTGAATCAGCAGCTGAGAGTGGAAGAGACAAGGACAAGATGGTAGGAAGAACAGGGTGGACCTTGGAAGAAAGGAGGTCCACAGACTCAATTTTGAGCCTAACCATTTTCCTGTCTTAAATTGATAAGTATCATGGCATAAACTCATTGTAACTGTCAAGTATATTTACAAATATTTCCCTTTCAAACTGAGGCAGCAGGTCTAGCACTTCCTGCTGATCTGGCCTTGGATCATTCAGACCTGGATTCAAGTCCCATCTTTGACACGTGTTAACTGTGTGACTCTGGGCAAACAATATAATCATTTGTAGGGTGGTCAGCTTTCTAAGTCTATAAGCTGTAGGATGTTTCCTTACTGGAAGTTCCCTATAACACTGAAATCAAGGGTCTTGTCCCCCAATATTTTCTAACATTTGAGGAGTCATATGAATTCTCTTCTTTTTATTACATATTTTTTAAAAATTCTTTTTAAATTTACCTTATTTTTAATTTATGGATTCTCTTCTATTGAATTCTTGCGTTTGGCTTGAATGATATGAAAAGGGATAATCTTTCCTCTCTTTTTAGGTGTGAGTAATGATATAATCTTTCGTTTTAATGACTATGACCCACCATCTCTGTCCTTTCCTCCTTATTTATAACCTGGACACTTACCCTGATATCCAGTAGCAATTGCATGGGAGATAAATGCAGTTCCACCCAACCAAATGAGTGAGCTATGAGTGTGAAGATGATGAGGAAAGGAGAATGTCTCATACCTTTCCTATCTCCTATTCACCCAGTTACTTTGGCATATGATATATAAAAAGCACAAATGCTACCTGTCTTTTTCCTCCATCCTGGAGCCTTGGGAGGACTAGGCAAAGATAGAAAGAAAAATCATAGGTGTATGAAGGCATTCTACTTAAAGAGCAAAAAAATCTCAGAAATAAAGATCCCAACCTTGATTGAAATGAGGAAATAGAAGTTTATCTTTACTGTACCCAAACTATAGGGGTTTTTTTACCCTTTCTTCCTACTTAATGGCACTTTTTCTTTTTTTAAACACAATTTTAATATCTTTTATTTTTACATCATCAACATTTCCCTAAATGCCCCTCCCTCCTATTCCTCTTCCAGAGAGCCATCTGTTATAAGCATAGAACAGAGAGGATAGGGAAAAGAGGCCAATATGGCAAAACCAATCAATACATTGAAAAATCCTGACATTATAATATTCTGTATTTCACATACAAATTCCCCTATTGATGGGGTGCTTGGGTGCCTGTGCTTGGACCCCAATTCCAACACCATATTTCTCCCTAGCCTCAAAACACTATTCCTGGCAACTTCTCCCAAGCCCAAAGACACTATGCCTAGCAACTACTCATGAGTGGGCCCCAGCAAAACACTTATCTGTCTCCCTGGTATAGCAACAAACCACACCTGTAGGAATTAGTTTGAACTGGTTCATAAAGATATTTAGTACCCACCAGACTATCTGTAGCAACTCTCTACCTCATTGTATGCATCCTGGACTCCTCATTATGGGTATCCTAGTCTTAAGACATATGTACATTCCCTACATCCATATTGTCAAATAAGACATTGATTAGTGTCAGACTGGGCCATCCTCAGTCAGCCCTAACTACTAATTCACTTGGTGATGTAGCAGACCTAAAATCCACACCTCTTTGTGCCCCTCACTTTTTCTGGTGAGCTCTAGGTAAAATGCCTGCACAGTAGATACAAAAAGTGCATGTTCTTTAAGAACTGACCACTCCTTAACCACTCCCTGATCCCTCCCTGAATCACTTAATTAGCATATTTGGCACATGTTTTACTATAGTTTTTCCAATATAAACTTTAACTGCACCCCTTTAAAGTTGTGGGTTCCTTAAAGACTTTGTTCCACTGAATAGTGTAAAAATAAACTTTTGCCAAATTGACTTAAAGATTGGTTGGGTCTGTGAATACATTCCAGACAACCCTGTTCTGTGCTTTGGTCCTTTGGGGTCCCTGAACCCCTCAAAGCCGCATCAGTACCTCTGCAAAGAAGGTGAAATGTGGTGAGGTGCCTTCTTGTAGTTCTTCTTGGGGCCAAGTTTGGTCCTTACTTCATAGTTTTTCATTAATCATTTTTGTGTTCTTTCCATTTCTGTTGTTGTGATAACTGTGTATATTACTATTTAGGTCTTCCCATGCACCCACATGTATCACATTTGCTGTTTCTTACAAAGAAATAATATCCATTGCAGGCATTTATCACAACTTATTCATTTTCCTTCTTTCTAGATTTTTTGCTATAAAAGATAATGCCATAAATATTTTGGGGGTCTTTCATTTGGTCATTGATCTCCTTGGGATACATACTTGATTTCTAGGTCAAGTTGTAATGACATTTTAAAAATTCCTCCTCCTTCCATTAATATTTTCCACTTCATGTCATAAATAGTTATGACCTGTTTCTATTGTGAAAAGTCAAAATGGGTGATAAATGGAGATTCAAGTCTCTTTACCTCCTAGGAATCTCTCATACATCAGGACAACCTGACTGATTATCGCTCTTAACCCAAGTTGGAAAATAGCTTTCATTTAAAAAATAAATTAAGGATTTACCCATTTATGGGCTGGTTGGTTTCATTAATGCATACCTGACACTAATCAGGACAATGACAAAGGCACAGAGATTGCTACACATATGGGGAAAAGGTTTATCGTATCACCATACCATTCCTCTAATCCTGCTTATCACCAATTCACAAATGTATGTTTCTAAGAAAAGGATCATCAGCGAGAGGTAGAGTCTAAGCATTTAATCCTAAACCACTGCTGCTGCTAGGGGGCGAAAGGAGCTAAAAAAATAACACCTGTTAAGAGCTTATCAAATCCATTATCTTTGCATATCAAGAGATATAGGTTGTTCATCTGAAAATGTTTTGATGTTTTGCTTTTTTGTAATTAATCCTAGAGGGCTTAGAAATGCGTTAGTTAATCACTAGGGTAGGTAATGTGAAAGTCAGCTTGAAACTTGGGACTGAATGTTCATTTGTTCAACAAATATTTACTGAGCACCTCTTACATGTTAGAGATGAGGGAAGGTACTTTAGAGAATACAAAAAAGAATTAAGTTCATGGAATTTACTGTCTAATGGAAGAGTAAGATAAATTCACAGATAACCATAATAATAAACAGAATGCTAATGTACAATGAGAGTGGTACAAAGTAGCACAAAGGGTCAGAGGAGGAAGAAACCACTTCCTATTGGTGTGATCAGGAAGAGCTTTGGAGAGGAGGTGGCAGAGGACATCCTAGGTGGAAACTACAAACTTTAAAGAGCTATATAAATGCTATTACCATCATGGGGGATGGTAATTTGAGGAAGGATAAATGTTCCTGTTTGGCTGTAGCTTAATGTATGTGAAGGAAAAAATGCATAAAAAAGATTAGGGCTGAATTTTAGAAGTGGTTAAATGCCATGCCAAGGAGTCATTCAGTAACTAATGGGGAGTCAGTGAAGGTTTTTGAGTAAGGGGGCATCATGATTTGATCTCCAAGTTAGGAAGATAAAAATCTGATAGTGGTATATGGAGTAATATGTAGCGAGTAAATAGACTGGAAGCATTAAAGTACAGCACCAAGTCCATTGTCTTTGGAGTTATAGGACCCAGGTTAAATCCCACTTCTGATGCTTATTATCTTTGTGACCTCAGATAAATTATTTCACCTCCTTGGGCCTCATTTATAAAACAAGAGAATTAGACTAGGTAGATTCTGAGATCTCTTATAGCTCTGTGACCCTATGGAAGCAGTCAGGAAGCTATTACAACATTCAAGGTGAACACAAGGGCCGCCTACTGTGGTAGAAATAATAATCACATTAACAGCAACAGCTACCCAAGACTCTAATGTAGTACCCATTGCTGGAGCCCTGGTGCTATAAATGCCTCCATTTTCCACAGTCTGAAAAGGATGGTGGTGAGTGATTTTCTGTTAGGAAGAATAGGTACCGGACTGTGAAGTATGCTCTCCCCTTCCTTCCTGGGGGTCTGATGCATGCTCAGGACATGTGAGATGGCATCTGTCCATGTAGAACGGATAGGGAACCTATTGCCAGGACAACGCAATGCCAGGTGAGGGAAGCTATTTTAAGTATTTAAAGTATTTAAGTATCTTAAAATAATATTTAATTTTATTCCCAATCACATGTAAAAATAATTTTTAACATTCCTTTTTTAAAATTTTGAATTCTAAGTCCCCCTCCTTCTCTCCTACCTTTCCCTTCCCCATCCCTGACATGACAAGCAATTTGATATAGGTTATACATGTGCAATCATGCAAAACATATTTCCATATTAGTAATGTTGTGAAAGAAAACAGACCAAAAAGAAAAAAAAACATGAAAAAATAAGTAAAGAAAAAAATAGTATGCTTCACTCTCTATAGTCAGACTCCATCAGTTGTTTTTCTGAAGATAGCATTTTTCATCATGGGTCCTTTGAAATTGCCTTCCATCGTTGTATTGCTGGGAATAGCTAAGTCATTCACAGTTGATCATAGTACAATATTGCTGTTACTGTGTACAGTATTTTCCTGATTCTGCTCACTTCATTTTGCCTTAGTTCATGAAAGTCTTTCCATTTTTTTCTGAAATCATCCTTCATTATTATTTGTTATAGCACAATAATATTCCATCACAAGCATATACCACAACTTGTTCAACCATTCCTCAACTGATGAACATTTCCTCAATTTCCAATTTTTCGCCACAATAAAAAGAGCTTCTATAAATCTTTTGTATAAATTGTCCTTTGGGATATTTACCTAGTAGTAGTATTGCTAGGATTTTAGGGTGTGCAAAGTTTTATAGCCCTCGGGGCATAGTTCCAAATTGTTCTCTAGATGGTTGGATCAGTTCACAACTCCACCAACAATGCATTAGGATCCCAATTTTCCAACTTCCTCTCAGTATTTATCATTTTCCTTTTCTGTCATACTAGTCAATTTGATAGGTGTGAGGTGGCACCTCAGAGTCATTTTAATTTGCATTTCTCTAATCAATAGTGATTTAGAGCATTTTTACATGAGTGTAGATAGCTTTGATTTCTTCATCTGAAAACTGCCTATTCCCATCATTTGACCATTTATCAATTGGGAAATGACTTGTATTCTTATAAATTTGACCCAGTTCTCTATATATTTGAAGATTGAGGCTTTTATCAGAGATACTTTTTGCAAAAAAAAAAAAATTTCCCCCAGATTTCTGCTTTCCTTCTAATCCTGTCGGCATTGATTTTGCTTGTGCAGAACCTTTTTAATTTAGTATCATCAAAATTATCCACTTCACATCTCATAATGCTTTCTATCTCTTGTTGGTCATAAATTTCTCTCTTCTCTATAGATCTGACAAGTAAACTATTGCATGCTCCCTTATTTCCTTATGGTATTACCCTTTATTTCTAAATCATGTGCCTATTTTTATCTTATCTTGGTATATAGTGTGAAATGTTGGATGTATGCCCACTTATCAAACATTAGATTACTATGGTCATTTATTATTGTGTATTATATACCTAATAAATGCTATTGACCCACAACTGTTTAATACTGCCTCATTCATTCTTGAGGAATTAATGACACTTTTACTCCTGATAGGTGGCAAGAGACCATGCTATATGGGGGAAAGCTGTAGGACCTTCTCTTCTTCTGAGGCCATATGGTACAGGAAAGGGAGTCTCAGTCTCTGGCTTCTGTGCTTGCTCTTTTCTATTCTAGGTGAAGGGAATAGATCCTCTGGGACTTTGCAAGTTTGAAACCTCTATAAGGAGCCTTGGCATCTCAGAGTTCCAGAATCTAGATTTATCACCAGCTGGCATCATTGGTCTAAAGAGGAAAACCCAGGGCTTTATCTACTATGCCACCTAACTTCCCCAAGAGTTTGTATATTTTAATAAGAGATTTCAGTTTCTCCCTAATAACCACTCAAATCCCCCAAAATTTCCTTGAAACAACTGAATGGGATTCTTCTTATCACCCTAAACTGTTACTGGACATACCTAAAATGGAAAATGGGTAAGGGAAGCTGTGAACACTCTTGGGAACTTTGGGACACCAACTTGAAGATAACTGAGGATTCATCCAACAATTTTGGGCATAAACTTTGTAGGACCAATGTATGTAGGACCTGAGCTAAAGTTTAAGCCTGACCCTCCCCACCCCAACTGAGATGAAGACGATATGGGAAAGATTATGCCTTAAAGGTATATGGGGAAGGGAACATTACAATATTTGTTCTTTGCTATATATTTGAATTAAACATCCCTTTGTAATTATTTAATTCAAATAGATAGCAAGTAGATGGTATAGAGCACTGGGCTTGGAATCAGGGAGACCTGAATTCAAATCCAGCCTCAGATACTTACTAGCCATATGACTCTGGACAAGTCACTTAACCGTGTTTGCCTCAATTTCCTCATCATGTACAATGAGCTAGAGAAATCGCAAACCATTCCAGTATCTTTGCCCAGAAAACTCCAAATAAGGTCACTAGGAGTTGTATGCAATTGAAACGACTAAGCACCAACCACAATGTCCTTGTAAAAACCAATAAATGTTAAGTAGCCAAATAACTGGTTTGATAGCCTCTGACCCCTAACAACGAGAGGAACATTGCTACTGAGGTCTCAAGTCAATCACTTTAGAAGAGACACACTGTGATTTTTCAGGGTTACTTCCTGAAACCCCAAGGGAAGATCTAACCTGCTGCTCTGGAAGAGAGAGTAACAGCATCCACGCTGCACCAAGAAGGTTCTGTTCTATAAAGTTATTTTTCTGATATTTATTTAAATATTTGAATTCTTTTTTGTTGGCTGGATAAATCTAATCAATCTAACTGCTGTTTCTCTAGGTTCTGTCTTATTTGCAAATGGGGGAGGGAGAGGGTTGCAGCAGAGAAACAATATTTAGTATTGGCTTAGACAAATGGAAAAGATCAGGATCTGAATTCTGGTCCAAAAGCGTCAGGCTTCCTCCTGGCTGAGATCTATCATCCATGACTGGAAATTACCTCCCCGTACTTTCACGTGGTTGTCTGGAACCAGGAATTGTGACTAAGTAGTTTGCATGGGGGAAAGAAAAACAGCATCATGAGGCCTTTATGAGTGATCTAGTCCAACCCTTTCATTTTACAGTGAGGAACAGGCCCACACAGGTAAAGTGGGTCCTAAGGTGGTTCCAAGGTCAAACAGGTAGTAAGAAACAGAGCTGGGATTCAAACCCAGGTCCTCTAACCCAAAATCCAATGTTTTTCCACCGTGCCATGCTACACTTATCTGTTTCACCAAGTCCCCACTCTAGTGATGACACTTCCCTAGAGTCTTCACTTCCCAAAGATTCAGGGAAAACCATCACCACTCTGTCGTTAAAAGAGATCCAGTAACCAGTATCAGGTGTTGATTTGGAGACTAAATCTCAGATGCCTTTTCTTCTTCTCAGATGGGGAGAAGAGGTGTTCCCTCTTTCAGTGTTGTTATTCAGTCGTGCCTGACTCTTTGTTACCCCATTTGGGGTTTTATTTGAAGATACTGGAGTGGTTTGCTATTTCCTTCTCCAGCTCATTTTACAGACAAGGCAACTGAGACAAATAGGGTTAAATGACTTGCCCAGGGTTCCACAGCTAGGAAGTGTTTGATGCTAGATTTGTACTCCGGAAGAAGAGTCTTCGTGATTCCAAGCCCAGGGCTTTATCCACTGTCTCACCTAACTTCCCCAAGAGTTTGTATATTTTAACAAGAGATTTCAGTTTCTCCCTAATAACCACTCAAATCCCCCAAAATTTCCTTGAAACAACTGAATGGGATTCTTCTTATCACCCTAAACAGTTACTAGACATACCTAAAATGGAAAATGGGTAAAGGAACCTGTGAACACTCTTGGGTCTTCAGGATTCAATTCCTCAGGGCACATGGCAATTTGGTTAGAAAGTACGCCCTTTGGGATACCTTTCTAACTCTGGAAATCTGTGGATTCAAAGGAATTGGACAAGAGCAAGGGAGAACTAAGAGAGACTAAGGCATAGTTCTTAGACTAAGATAAACTACCAGAACACTATAGCCTTGTAAATTTTCTATTTGGCTCTGTTATCCTTGCTTAATTCCCCTGGCAGGGCCCATCTTAAACAAAAGCCAGAGAAGAGCTGTGTACTGTTTCGGTTTGAAGGAAGAGGGACAAGGAATAAGGAAAGAAGCCTCAGGCTTCCCCCAAAGTACCCAGGGATCCAAAATAAGATTTCCTTCTCTTCTACCCCAAGGCATCAAAACTCTTGTTCTCTAAAAGCCACGAAGGGTCACTGGGAGTTAAGAGAACATCATGGCACAGTAGAACAAGCACTGGCCCTGGAGTCAGAGGCACTGGGGTCAATCCCTACCCTTGGTTAGTATTCCCTGTGTGACCATCAGAAAGTCAGCTAACCTCCCTGAGCCTCTGTTTCCTCCTCTGTAAAATCAGGGAGTTGAACTAGACAGACTCTGATATTCCTTTCAGCTCTATCTCTATACTTTTAATATGATTCTTCCTAAGAGGTGAATGGCAGTCCCAAACCTTAATCTTTATACAGGGGCTGTGTCACCAATATAAGATGTGTATGTATAGCAGTTGTCCAAATAGGGTCACAAGGAGTCACTGATAGTTCTAGAATCCTGCCCACACCTTTCCAAGGAGACATTACATGGCTAATCACTCTACCATTCTCTGAGGGAACAAAAGGATAGTAGAACAGAAAGATATCAATACCTAACTATTGATGATCTAGAAGTATGATTTTTTTAGGTTCAAAAGCAACAAAGCTTCTAGTTTCTCTTATCACTCTTCTTTAAAGTAAAAAGAGCTTAAACCTTCAGGCTTGACTTCTTCCCACCAAATGATGGTTACAAAAAAGTTATCACAAATAGTGAATAGTATGTAAACCCATCTATTCATTTAGATGGCTAGCAGAAATTGGAGAAGTTCTACATATTGGAATATTTCAGAAAATACATAAAGTGAATGAGTCTCAGATCCTATCCAAGGAGAAATTCCCCACTGTCCCTATGGAGGGACAGTGTAAAAGTTTATTTTCTCTCTTTATGGGTCTCTTTTGGAAGAAACTTTGAAACTGTATATATCTCTCTCAAAGCAGAGATAGGGAAGATTTCTCTTCTCCAAAGCTCTCCCATCAACTTCTCCCTCCATGAAGGTACACGGTATCAAGTCATTCTCTGCACCAAATTAGGAGTCATGCCATAGCAGCAGCTTGTGAAATGCCCCAGGCTTGAAATCTGGGCTACATTCATATTTTAAAAGAATTTATCTCTCCATTTTTATTATTATATCTTACTCCCCATTTTCATACACTTCAAGATCAAGCTAACCTGGTCTTTTTGCTTAACACCTACTAGGCTCCATCTGCCATCTCTTTTTTTCACTGGCTGCCCGCTTCCCACACCTCTAAAGGCTCTCCTCCCCTTTTCATCCCTTTTTGCAATCTTCGGTTTCCTTGAAAACTCAGTTCAAGTGGCAGCTTCTACAGAAAACCTTTCCTGATCTACGCCGCTGCTAGCACCTCATACCAAAAATAATAATAAGATTTATTTTGTGTATATTTGTGTATGTGTTTATTAAAATATAAGGTCCTTGAGGGCAGAAATGATTTCGCTTTTGTCTGTGTATCACCTAGTTCTATACCTGTGTCTAGCACGTAACAAACATTTAATAAATATTTCTTGGTTGACTGACTAGTAACCCCAGTGAATCTCTAATGTGGCTAGGTTTAAGGTGATAGAACCCTAGGTAAAAACTTGACTTAAGGACAGCATGGGAAAAAGACTTCAGGACTGGAAGATGTAGAGTCAGAGCATATTGAAGCTGAGATAGAGGTATTTTGGTGCCTAGGACAGCACCTGGTATATAATTAGCATTTAATAAATGCTTATTAATTGAGGGAGGAAAGAGCCCTGACCTGGGAGTGGGTACATCTCCCTCTGCCAATAACTCAATGTCTGACCTATGGCTCCTCTTCTGGGCCTCACTTTACTTATTTGGTTAAGGAGAGGAAGCTGGGCTAGAATATTGCCATGGTTTCCTAATGCACCAACATTCCATGCCCTTAGTTAAACATCAGGTAGTCCAATGGTTCTCAAACATTTTGCCCATATCACAGCATTCTTTGCTGTGAGTATTCACACACTGAACATTGAAGTTAGCAACACTTAGGGGCAAGTTGGGAGACTCACATTCAACATTTCCTTTCAACAAGAGCAACTGAAAAGGGAAAGCACATACATGTACAAAAGTATTTAGAGCAGTTCTTTTTGCGGTGGCAAAGAATTGGAAACTGAGTGGAGGTCCATCAGCTGGGGAATGGCTGAACAAATTCTGATATATGGATGTAATGGAATACTATTGTGCTATAAGAAATGATAAGCAGGCAGATTTCAGAAAATCCTGGAAAGAGTTATATGAACTGATGCTGAGTGAAGTGAGCAGAACCAGGAGAACCTTGTACACAGAAACAGCCACATTGTGTGATGAATAACTTTGACAGACTTGGCTCTTCTCAGCAATGCAATGGTCTGTGACAATTCCAAAAGACCATGTCATCCACCTCCAGAGAAAGAACTATAGAGTTTGAATGCAAATGGAAACATACTATTTTCACTTATTTTGCTTTTTGTTTTTTCTTTCTCATGGTTTTTCCCTTTTGTTCTGATTCTTCTTTCACAACATGACTAATGTGGAAATATATTTAACATGATTGTACATGTATAACCGAAAAAAAACCCAACAAAACCAAAAAAAACAATATAGAGCAACTGATTTTGCAGAGTTCTTTGCAAGCTCAAGTCCTGACGAGTTTTCAAGTTGATACATACAGTTAATAAGCAAGTTGTATTTATTTGACAAACATGATACCAAACTAGAAATGCAGAGTAAAGCATATTTGCACTTTATAAATTAATAAGTGAGGACATTGAGGATCATCAAAAAGACTTAGAACTTATTTTTGTTCATGGAAAAGCCTCCTAATGGAGAGTAAACAGTAGACGGTACCTCGTGTGGCTACCTTGTTTTGGGGTTGGGGAAGGAAAGAAGCAATGGGAAGCTGTATCTTGTGAGACTAGAAGGCACTGAATAAAACTGCATTTGCATTTTAAAAAGAAAAAATTAACTGTTGAATTAATTTTTAAAATTTAATTTAAATAGAAAATTCTTTCTAACTTTTCTTTTTATTTGAAATGACAACAGCCAAAATTTCACATCACACCTGGAGAAAGTCTTGTGAATTGCTACACACCTGTTGAGAACCACTGACCTAGTCTGAACTTCCGCATTTTATGGATAAAAAAACTGAGGGCCACAAAGGAGCAGTGACTCTGCCCAAGGTCACATAATTACACGTCAGGCCTCCCAACTCTTTCTTAGCCTTCTCTACCAGGGTTGTAGCTAGGGTGATGAGAGCTGTCTCAGGGCATTGGCTATGCTTGTAGTTCTTCTGCAGGTAGAGACAACTAAGTTTAGTACACAATTAACAATAATTAGTTAAAATAGGAGGCCACCAGATAACAAGACTCCTATTCCCCTGGTGCTGTGTTCCAAGTGAGTTTCTACCTCACCTGCCTCTACTGTACTCCTTCCTTCAAGCAGTGACCATAGATATGGTAACAGTATCCACTCACAGAGGCCAACCTGCATTTCAGAATCTCTGAGTTCAGTCTCTTTTTGTATAGGGCTTTGAGTGTCGAATGTCTAAAGTCTGTCCCCCGACATTAACTCAATTTCTCTTGGCACTTGCCCAGATTCTAACTAGAATGGCTGGCTAGAACACCTGCACATGTTAAATCATACTTTCGGTGACCTGCCTAACACCACCTATTTATAAAGGTTGGTCCTGAGCCAGAGACAGTAAGGAGGAACTGGATCCTGCTTCAAGGGTTGGGGCCAGGTTTCTATTACTTCCTTCATGTCATCACCCATGAAGGAAGGACCAGAGTGAGCCGTTGTTTGCACCTCACTTGGTATGGTAGGCCTTACATACTGGAAGCCTTAGGGGGAAGGCCCAGTGGGCAACCTGCTGGAGAAGAAGTGATGATTCCTGGCTTGTGGGCTCTGGCTCTGGTCCTGACTAAGCCACTGTCTTTGGTTGCTGGTCTGGGGGAGAGGGGAAGGAATTGAGCTGGAAATCAGACGTCCCTTCCAGACCTGTCTCAGTCTCCAACTAGCTGGGGAACTTTGACTGAGGTTTCCCTCAGGAGGCCCAAGTTTCTTCATCCGTGAACCTTGTTGTCTTACTCTTTTCTTCCTTCCCAAACTAAGCTTGTACTTCTCAGGGGATGATGGGAAGATTAAACACTTACCTGTCCCTTGAACATCTGAGATGCCAGGAAAGAAGGTAATCTGTAAATACAGAAAGCCCTACAGGAAATTCCCAACCCTTCCCTCCTCCCAACAACAGAAACAGTTCTCAGAAGAGAATGGACAAGTTCCAAGATTCCTGAGCTCCCTTCATTACTTAGGGGGGCTCCCCAAAGTCAAATTGCAAAAGGTGACTGATAGGAAATAAAAGGGGTAGTAGATTCAGCTATGGTGGTACAGTTAATAGAGGGCTGGCCCCACAATCAAGAAATCTGAGTTAACCTAGTCTCACAGTTGTGTGACTTTGATCTTTAATACCCATGTGATTTTTTACCTCCCTGGGCCTCAGTTTCTCTATCTGCAAAATGAGGGAGTTGGATTAGATGTCCTCTGAGGTCTCTTCCAGCTCTAAATGTATCCTCCTGTGATCCTAAATGAATGTTCTGGCCTCAGTTTCTTCATCTGTAAAAAATTTCTTTATCAACTTTAGTTAATTAATTGAATAATTAATATATTATTAATAGTAATAATAACATGTTCAAGTTTGCAGAAGGTTTCACACATATATCATCTCATTTGATCCTTACAACAACCCTTTGAAGTAGGTCTGCCTCAGTTTCCTCAATGGTAAAATGAGGACGATAACAGTCCCGACTTCTCAGTGTTGTTGTGAGAATCAAATGAAATACTTATAGAGCACTTAACTCAGTGCCTGGGAGAAAGCAGTTGCTTCATAGATGTTTATTCCCATCTCCCTCATACCCAAAGGCCAGACTTTTCTGTGCCCAATCCAAGGGTTCTAAGGTCTCTGACTGTTTGAAGGGTGAATTCACAGAATTTTAGCTTTAGAAGGGACCTTAGAGAACTCTTTCAGTCTCCTACATGGTATATGAATTCCTTCTATATCTTCTGTGGAAAATGATCCTCTAGCCTCTACCTGAATACCTCCAGTGATGGAGAGTCACCACTTCCTGAGACAGCCCATCCTGCTACTGAACCTTTAAGATTTCTTATGTTGAGCCAAACTTTGCCCTTTTATCACTTCTACCCAACTAGCTCTAGTTCTATCCTCTGGAATTATCAGTCAATCTGTTGTCATGTCTACTTGTAGCTCAGAACAAGATAAACTGGTCTCCTCCTCTTTATAGCAAAAACTAGGACTTAAAAATACACATACTAACAGTTGCTAGGCAAAGCATATTGTTATACCATAGGAGCATGTAAGTTAAATCCCATGGTAAACTACATCCTAGTTTCTCCATCTCAGGACCTGTCCTATGACCTCCTAGAATGGATCCTAACCTTTAGAGCTATCAGGGAATTGACTCAGCGTTCCAGAGGTCTCTTAAAAGCATTTGGGTCTCAGGAGCAGATCTCACCTCTCGTGGTTGATCTGTATCATAGTATTATTGATTTATAGTCAGATGGCCCCTCAAGGTCTCTCTACTCCCACCTCTTTATTTTATAGATGAGCAAATTGAGGCCCAGAGAGATGGAATGACTTGCCCAAGATCCCAAAAGTAAATAAATGACCAAAGTGGGATCTGAGCCCCAAGCCTATGGCTCTAAATCCAGTTCCCTTTCCCACTATATCCCACTATATCTGATCGGGGGAGCCCCCAAAAGCATCAAAATTCTATTAAAGCAGGGAGCCACAGGCAACACAAACCTAGCAAGAGTGGATTTCAAAGCATTTTGTTTGTGTACTTGACCTATAATAACCTCAAGAATCTATCTATCCAGGGTCCACCATCTAGCTCTAAGTAGCTTTCTTAGACTATTTCCTTCATTTTCTTAAGAATATTGACAAATATATAGAGTAAAATTTGGGGACACTCAGAGGGCAAAGGCATCTTACTTGAAATAAGTATAAGTATACTCCACATAGCTATTCTGATCAATATCATTCGTCAATAACCATTAATATTGATGAAAGCCAAATTCCACTGGAAAGTAGCTACAACATCAGTGGGTAAAGGATCCTTTTTAAAAACATCTATAGACACTGTTCTCATGGAACTGTTTGCCATTTGTACCTGTACATGGTGATGCAATGGGGATTGGAGCCGTGATTTGCAGGTCCTTTTCCAAGAGGGTCAGCACCCTCTTGGCAACTTACGGTCCTCAACAAGGGCCTAGAACAGGTATCAAGCAGGTGGTCCATACAGCAGCACTTCTCAGGAACCAAATTAAAATGGAGTTGGGAAATATTTAACAAAATAAATAAAAATAAGATAGAGCATAGATAACATTAACATGTGGTTTTCCACGATGTATAGTTTCCTGTTTCTATTTCCCTGGCCTAAAGTACTAAAAGGTTAAATGATTCCCCCAGGCTGTGTATGGCAGAAGCAGGATCTGAACCCAGGTCTTTCTAACTCCAAGACCAACTCTCTATTCCCTATTCCATCCTACCGTTCCTTGTGCTATCACCCTTATGGTTAATATTTCAAATTGTTTGACTTTTCATCAGCATATACATTTGACTTGGCCCAGGGTTGCACAACTAGTATGTGTCAGAATCTAGACTTGAATCCAAGGCCTTCTGGCTCTGAGGTCAGTTCTTTACCCACCATGCCACTCTGCCTGTAGATTAAACTGGAAAGTAATTTAAGAAGCGAACCTTAGGTCTCTACCAGCAAAAAGTTAAAAACATCTAAAAAATTGAAAGTCATATCACTTTCAAACATAGGTAACCTTTTCCAATCTAACAAGCATTTATTAAGCACCTACTGTGTGCAAAGTGCGGTACTGGGTACTAAAGATATAAACATTGAAATAAAAGTTGTCCCTGATGTCAAAGAGTTTCAGTTGGGGGAAAGAGGGAGGGAATTTGAGGAATAAGATGAAATATACATAGGGTACCCCAAAAATCTTAGTGCAGTTTTAAGTTTTAATACCTTAACACTTATTACTGCACTGTATTAAAGCTTAAAACTGCACTAAGACTTTTGGGACACCATGTATATGATAAATCAAGAACAAGAAAGGGAGCCCTGAGGGGGATCAGCAAAGGCTTCTGGGAGAAGCCTATCAAGCCAGGCTTGATAGAAGCTAAGGATTCTGAGACGTAAAGATGAGGAGGGAGCAAATTCCAGGTACAGGGGATAGCTTGTGCAAAGGTGTACCAGCAAAATATAAAATGCTTCATTTGGGAAATACCAAACAATCAAGTTTTGCTAGAATATACAGTGCATGAAGAAGAGGAATGGGAAATCAATGAGAAGCAGGCCAAAGCCAGATTAGGAACGGCTTTAAATGCCAGGTTGAAAAGTTTATATTTTTTTCTCAGGGGGGCAATAGGGAGCTACTACAGGTTCTTGAACAAGGTGGTGACATCTCAGATGTTCTTTAGGGACACTGTTGTGGTAGCTTTGGGGAGAAGCTGAGAGCCAGAGAAGCCTGAGGGCTCATCTCAATGTCACAGATCATTGATAATCTGTATAAATAGAGAAGACTGAGACCTTCCCCTCTGAGTCCCCACATAGCTTTAATCAAATAGGATACATGGTTTCTTGGAGCAAAAACTTCAGAAAGCCATGGAGGGAGAGAAGCGGATTTTGCTTTTCATTTCAAAGTAGTTACTATACTTATTCTAGGGGCATTTTTTTCTCTGCTTTTTCCTCTCAAAGCCAAGCCAGGCTAGGCCCCTACAGCCGTACAGGTCATTCGGTCATTAGACTGAAATGTCACTCACATCCCAGAGGATATTTCCATTGCAGAGCAAAGAACACTCTGGAAGATCTAGTTGTCAATTCAAAGACTCCAAGCAAACTAGAGGTGGGAAGCAGGAGGGAGTTGGGGGAAGGGAGATGTGGACAAGGAATTCTGGGAAACTTGGCAGAGATGAGAATCCTCATCTTGTAGCAGAGGAAGCTAAGGCACACCACCCAAGGCCAGACATGGAGTCAGGAAGATCTGAGCTCAGCTTGGTCTCCAACACTCTCTAGTGGCACAGGCAAATCACTTCACCTCTGTTTGCCTCAAGTTTTCTCACCTGTAAAATAATAGCAGTACCTACTTCCCAGGGTTGTTGAGAGAATCGAAAGAGATATAACCGTAAAAGTGCCCGGAACATAGTAAGTGCTATTACAAATGTTTGCTAAGATGATAATGATGGTATTTGTATGCAGGCTGTCAATGATACAAGTGTCTGAGGACATCGTGGTCCTCTTAACTCTTAATGCTGCCTTGGTAATAATAGTACGTGCAAGCTGAAAGCTAGCCTCAATTGGGCTGTTCTCATCCCCAGAGGCTTTGCCTGTCTAAAGTTCATGTTCACATTCTCCCACCTACAAACCCATAACTAACCCTACATCTGTTTTGGGCTTTTAGGGGAGTGCTGGTAAAGGTTTAACCAGCTCTCTTAAAAAAGGGCATTATTATTTAAGTTTAACCTGAATTATCAATATTTTCTCAAGTGCAGGCAATCAGCAAAAGTGTAAATCAAGTCTTGATTTGTAGCATCTATGGCTGAGGTGTAAAGGTTTACACTGAAAATGTAACAGCTAGCTTTCTCTCCCTGATACCAGCAGGCTCTTACACATCCCTCCTTCTAAACATCTAGTTAGACCAGGAGGTGTGAGGGATGGGGACCCTCCCTGCTGGAAAAGGGAGGCAGGAGCTTGATGGCAGGGTCCAAGCGCCAGAATCAGACAAGAACTGAGGAGAATGGACATCTAGCCTTCCTTGGCAAGCAATAAGAGAGTCTATTGTGAAGGACTGAACTGGGCACTCTCTTAAATTCCCTTTCACCTTTAAAATGCATGACCCTAGAAAGGTCTCCAACTCTGGCTCAGAGCAGACAAGGCAGCTGATCTTTACTTGGGATACCTCTTTGCCCCTCAGTCCAGTTACAAACACAGGCTTCCTCTAGACATTCTCTTTATCAGGAGGCAGAATTCACGGGTAAGACTACTGTTGTCACATTCCAATTTTCTTGAATTCCACCAGGCCCTATTTCTAGGGAGCCTAAATACTCCCTCTTCTGGATTTCCCCTGCAACATCTCCACTTTACTGCCTGCCTGTCATGGACAAATTCTCACAATGCTAATAAATGTGAGGGGAAAAAATACTATACCTCACTCTTATAACAGTTAGGTGGTGCAATGGATAGAGCACTGGATCTGGATTTAGGAAAAACTGAATTCAAATTCAAAAAAAACTTACTAGCTGTGTGACCTTGGACAAGTCAGTTTACCACTATTTGCCTAATCTATAAAATGGGGATTATAATAGCACCTACTTCCTTGTTGTGAGGATAAAACAAGATATTTGTAAAATGTTTTGTAAACATTAAATTTTATATTTACAAATATATTGTATTTATATGAATGCTAGCTATTGTTATTAGATATATATTATATAATATTATTAGTTATTATTATATATATTAGAGAGTGGGGCAACTAGGTGGTAGAGTGGATAGAGCACTATCCCTGCAGTCAGAAGGATCTGAGTTCAGATCTGACCTCAGATACCTAGTAACTGTGTGACCCTGGGCAAGTCATTTGCCTTCCATCTGATTCAGTTTCCTCATCTGTATATTTACCTCCAAATTTTTTTTTCAAATATTATTCTAGAGTATTTTACGTTGTGCAAAGCACCTTCCTTACAATTATCCTATGATGGGAAAAGTGCATATATAAATTATCCTCATTTGACAGATGAGCAAACTTGGGTACATAGAGGTCCTAAGATGCCCAAGGTCATAAATCACGTAAGGGTCAGAACTGAGAGATTGGAGAACTCTGGACTTTTGGCTCCAAGACCAATGACAGAAAATGAAGCGTGCCTCCCTCTTCTCAGCAGAGTAGTGTTGGACTCTAGGTACAGACTGAGGCATACTTTTTCAAACTTGGGCAATCCTCTAGTTTGTTTTGCTTCTTTGTTGACAGGGAGGATTTTGTTGGGAAGATCAGTCATTAGGAAGGGACAACAACGTTTTAGACACTTTTCCAAGAGCATCAATAAAACTTAAATTTTAATTTAAAATTAAATACAATTTATTGTATTTAATACAATGCTAGTTGTACTCTCTTACATACATACAATACTAATTGTACTCTTAACACCACTTCTTCAGAAAATAACCCTTTCTAAGGCTTGAGGATGCTTTCATTTTTAGACCTTACTAACTGGAGGTATACGGGTCTGTCTACCTTTCTAACTTGTCCACCCACTACTGTTCTCCAGCTTTGATATTCCTAAGGCACCAGTGTGACCATACATATCATTCTGCTTACTGAGTTCCAGGAGTTCCCCAGTAATCTCCAGGATCAAATGTAAAATCCTCAAGCTGGCTTCCAAATCACTTCACAATATATTGCCATCCTACCTTTCCAGTCTATTATTACACTATCTATCCAGTTACACTATCTATTTCCAGTCTATCTATCACATGCTTTAACACGTCACCAAATGAGCCAGGTTGGCCCTCCTGTGGTCCTTTATGCCTGACTTCCTTTGCGCAGGTTGTCCCTCTCTGTCTGGATGATCTCTTAGAATCCCTAATTTTCTTCAGAGTTCAGCTCCCAGGCCACCTACTCCAGAGTCTTTTCTCAATCCTCCCAAAGGACTAGGGCTTTCCTCCAAAATTACCTTGTATTTATTTATTACTATTCATATATAAACATCTTGTCTCCCCAGATAGAACATCAGTTCCTTCAATAAAGAGACCATCTTTGAATCCTTAGTACCTAGCATAGTGCCTGGAAATGGCTGATACTGAATAAGCACTTAGTTGATTGATCAATCGATCAACTGATTGATTTAAGAGACTGAGCCCTAAGTTGGAGTTACAGCTCTTATATTTAATAGTGGTGTGACTGTGATCAAGTTTCTTGACCATACTAACCCCCAGTGTCCCTTCTGTTAAATGGAGATATACTTGGTTGTTGTAATCCATTCTCAAAGAGGACCAAAACGATATCATTATGTTAGAGTCAAGTTATAGTGTGTCCGACTGTGGCCGATCAGACCGATACAAGCTCTGGAGACTCTACCACAGATGGGGTACAAATAATCCATGTGAACATTTGGGGGTGGATTCTCTAACTTTGCTCATCTTGCATTTCTTCTGAGAATTATACTTGTACTATTTACTTGAAGGAGTTATAGTAAATCATTCAGTTCAGGGGCAAGTAATTGGTACAGTAGATAGGTCACTGGTCAGCAAGTCAGAAAGACCTGAGTTCAGATCAGACCTCAGATATTTACTATGATTCTGGGCAATTCATTTAACCAGAGATTGCCTTTATTTCTTCATCAGTAAAATGGAGATAATAAAAGAACTTATCTACCAGGGTTGTAAGGATAAAATAACACTTTCTAAAGAGCTCTGCAAATTTAAAATCTATAATAATGCTAGCTGTTACTGTCATTCACATCACTGTTATTTATTTCATTCTTCTCATCTTTTTTTCCATTAATTCAGACAGAAATGGTCCTGGTACAAATTACTACAAGGTGGCACAGTAGTTAAGAGTGCTGGGCCTAGAGTAAGGAAGACCTGAGTTCAAATCTGACCTGAAACACTCACTAGCTGGGCAATCCTAGGCAAGTTAATTAAGTTTCCTCATCTGTAAAATAATCTGGAAATGGAAAAACACTCCCCAAGAAAACCCCAAATGGGGTCATGAAGAGTCAGACGTGCCTGATAACAACAAAATTATTTGCATATATTTTATTTGTTCTGTAAATCAGATGTTTGTTCTTGTAAATCAAATATCCGCTTTTTGTAATTCAATAAAAATGATGAGATAGACAACTTCTGTAGTGTCACTGAAGAGACCTTCAGTGAAATTTCAGTGGTAGATAAAACAATGGAGATGGCATGTTCCTCATGCTATTTTCATAAACTTTTGATTTCTTCAGCTAGTTCTCTATATTTTGAAAGCTTTTCTTTCCATGTGCTTGGAAATTATGAGGGTAGGATCTCTCTGGGCTACCCCTGTCAACTTAGAGATTGTTTGCCCCAGAGCCCTACTACCTTAGATTCAAAATATTTTGTGGGCCTGCATTTTTAAAACTATTGATATGGTGGGCTTAACGTGACTCTAAGTCATCCAGATGACACAACTGACTCCAAAAAAAAGAAAAGCCATTTACTGAAATGGCATAGTATGAAGTCACAATTAACCATCTTCCTCATAAACCCAGAGTGCAGTCTCTCACAAAACTTGGCATCAGGAAGAGGAGTGGACATATATAATTCACAAGTAGAGAGGCATATACATAAGGAACATATATAAACAAATATCAAAGCCCCTATGGTTTCTTATAGTGTGCTTGAGTTGCTTTTCATGGGGCATGATATCTCTATAGGGCAAGCCCCTTGGACCTACTCTTGGGCTAACCACATGACTCTGATGCATGACCATGGGTTTGCTTTGTCTTTAGTTTCAGACTTAGCTAAAATCATGGCCTGAGGTACTGTTACTCACTTTCAGAAAGAACTGTTAATCTAGAATCAACAGGATTTTCTGCTTTGGAGCCTTCTATCTCCGAAGCAGGATTCCAGTCCTCAATCCCTTTTGACTCTGGAGCTAGACCCCACTGCACTGGATATAGCCATGTACTTTCATTGCAAAAATGGGGGATGGGGAAAGAACAAAATCTCCTTCTCTGCCTTCACTGTGTTTAAAAAGAGGTACAAAGAAAAAAGGTGAAGAACAAACTTTTAACAGCTGGGTCCTTCCTCTGTCAATGGCTGTCTTCTCAAATGACTACTCAGTTCAAATCAAGCAGGGTGGCTCCTTCACTTTTAAAATCACGTTCTCTCCTGTTTACCCACCTCAGTAAGTAGGTGGAGAAAAGGGTCCAGTGTCTTTGCCAATTCTCAACCATGTACAAGTACATCATTCAAAGTCTCTTGCCTTTACAAGGTGCATGAGTCACTCAAAATCTGAAAGTGATACACCCTCACATCTCACTGTCTCTGTTATTTTCCCCTAATTTCATCCACTAATTAAATTAGGTTATCTTCCAGTTTCGTCAAGTGGACAAGGAGGATTCAACTGAACAGGGATCCCATCATCAGCTCCTCAAGACATGAGCATTTGGTATGGTAACATCTATTAAAAGCAATGAAGATAAATGTTTGTGGATCAGCATTCTATCTGGCCAGTTATAATCACCAGTTCTGAATGTGATAACAGCTCAGTACCAGTACTTTGAGGTCTATATTTGTAGAACAGAAAGCAAATTTCAGATAAAAAATTCTAGCTAACAGGTTGTGTGTTTTATTAGCTATTCAATAGATGCTAAACTTTGGAACCTGTAGGGATGAGTTGAACATTTTCTATTATTTCTTTTCATACCTTGATTGATAAATCTAGGTTCCTCAAGGACAAGGCTTTAATAATTTCTGATGGCAATGACCTCTCCTGCATGGCCATCATAAACTCCTATATTTCCATAAACAAACCGATGTGACAAGTCATTTTTAATGTTATTGTTTAATTATTATCTTTTTATATCATTTTTGAGTCACTTTTTTCAGTCATGTCTGACTCTTCGTGACCTCATTTGGGATTTTCTTGGCAAAGACACTGGAATAGTTTGCTATTTCCTTCTCTAGTTCATTTTACAGATGAGAAACTGAGGCAAACAGGGTTAAGAGACTTGCTCAGAATCACACAGTTAGTAAGTATCAGAGGCCAGATCTGAACTCAAGAAGATGACTTCAGACCCTACATTCTATCCACTGTGCTACCTAGATTCCCCCATTATGTGTTTTACTAAAGTCCTGATTCCTCATTGTAGCATGGAGGTGACTATTTTCAAAGGCCACCTCAATAAAGTATAGATCTGGGTAGTTTCAGCCAAACTAGAAAGAATTCTATTATAGTACCCCCTCTTGGTACCTCACCCCACCTTACAGAATGCACAGTTGCCATTTCAGTCAAGTTCACGGACTCTCAACTCCTTTCAGAGCATATGCAAATATCATCTGAGTGCCTCTTAACAGTTATAATGACCCAATAGTATAATGGTATGATTATGAAAAGTCTTAAGGGGATGCTGAGCCAGAACTCCATGGCTATATTAAAGGAACAACTCATCACTTCATTGTTTCTCCTCCTTCATGGCTTTGAAGTATAAAAACTATAAAGAGGTATATCCAGAAGAGCAAAATAGAGAAAATGGTGAAAGCTTTAACTCCCATCCAGCCCAATAAAGTCATGAGCATTTGTCCTACTAGGAAAGTCTGCACTTAGGATATGGCCCATTTTCTTCTGCTTCTTTCCCCAGATAGGTTTCTGAACAGTCACTTTGATAACAAGTGACTGAACAATCACTTTAAGTCCAGGTACCCCTTTAAGTTCTAGAAAGCTATGAGATCCTCCAAGGAGCTGGTGAGGCATCAGCTACAATGCACAACTGAGTGGTTGATTGCAATTGTATCAGTAGCAACAGAAGCAGAAGTTCGGAATCAGCATTGCTGAGAGAAAAAGGGGCCACAAAACTACTTAGTTTTTGGTCAGACTGTCCTCAGTAGACAGGAAGTAAACGGGATAATGAATAGCCTTGCAAAAAAAAATTAATGTCCCAAGAAATCTTGCATATTAGACCCCCAACTGATTATACTATTAGTGGTCAGTTAATGGATTCTGATTCTAATCATTCTATAATTCTTTATGGCTTATCATTCCCTTTTCTCCGTGGGAATAAACTACATATTTCACACTTACTTCATGTTTGTATGTTGGGTACCATTTTTCTTTACCTATTTGCTGGGGGTATCTTAGACTTCAAGTCCATAACCCTTTATAAATGCTATTATATTATATTATATTATATTGTATTATATTATATTGTATTATAAATGCTATTAAGTAGCAACTTTGTCTGGAATAGTAGCCAAGGGCAATATTTTTTTAAAAAAGAGCCAATGAATATAAGAATTGGGGATCCCATTTCCCTTATTAAGAAATTAGGCAACCCTAGAGAAATAAACATAATAAACATAAGGCAAACCACAAAGGCATAAGAATTGGCACAGGATGATAGTCCCTGCAGCCTCAACTGAGTGATGCCTAGCCAGCATGGTGATATCTGTTGTTTGAGACCAGCTTAGCTAGATCTGGAGAGATTCATCACTCACTTGACTGATGAGTGGTTAATTTTTTGGCCACAGATCTCAAAGACAATTAAATTAAAGAAGGATTGCATAAAACAGGGTTATTTCTTCCAATGAATCATGAATGACTTTGATGTATAATGAGTGACATTTTTATGTAAAATGACCTGTAAAGTGGCATCTTGTTCCACTGAATCAATTATTTTTCAAAGTCAACAAAAAGTACAATGGAAAATTATATTATCTACAACTTTAACTATGAAACGATAAATATCTGATCCATTACTGAGTATCACTTGCTATAGCTTATTTGTTCCTGATTAATTCCCTCATCAAGGATGCCATTAATTTGTGTATAGAGGATACTCATAAAGATTTTGTATAAAAAAAGAGTAAACATATAAGTCGGTAGGTGTTTTCTAGTTTACCTTTTTTGGAGTTGAACTGAAATTGTTTTTTAACTTCTCTGGTATCTTCCCCTCCTTCAGACACATAGAGATAAATTGGGGGTACAAATAGGTGGCAGAATTTTTACTAATAAAGTGTTATACGCAAGAAAAGGTATGAAGTATATCACAAGAAAGATATGTAAAAGGAAAACGGTGTGTGCTGGTCCCATGGTAAGACAGAAGGAGAACAGAGAGCTGACATGCTGCACTAGTATCCACATGAAACATATTTGCCTTTGCACAGGAAACAACTTGGATCCCCTAGAAATAGAGGTCCTACTAGACTTGCACAGCCTGACTTCAAGCAGTTGTTTTGGGTGCCATATCTGTGCAAGACACCAGGTGGTACTAAAAATTCAATCTATGCCAACTCACTCAACAGCACAGGGGTAAATACACTTGGCTACCCCAGCCCTGAAGTACCTGCTTACTAACATCTGTATATGTACACAAAGTATCTTGCTATCCCTGGGCTTCACCTGACAGATTTTACATTGGCTGGGTCACTGCCACCTTCTTGGGTGAGAAAAAGAGTTTTATAACATTTGACTGAGATGGTTGGTTAGCAGGTAGCTCTGTTGAAAGAAAGAGAGAGGGAGAGGAAGAGGGAGAGAGAGGGGTAGAAGGAGAGAGAGAGAGAGAGACAGAACCAAGAAACATTTATTTAACACCTACTACATGCCCCATACTTTGCCTAGCACTATGGATATAAAGAAAGACAAAAAACAGTTTCTGCCCTCAAGGAACTCAAAATCTAACAGGGTAAGACATATAAAAAGCTGAAAAGTGGAGTAGGGAGGGAGGTTGGACATCCAGCAAAGGCCAATGATGGTGGTGGGGAATGATGAAGTCCAGCAGTTGGGTTGGAAATGATGAGATGGCTGTTCCCTCATTAAATGGAAAATCTGAGGGGAGTTCTCTGACATCCACTCTCCAATCAGAGGGCTTCCAGGGGCAGGGGTGTGAGTTCCAGAGTTGATGGGATCTTGCAGAAAGATGAGTTTTTTGAGACAATCATGAAGTCCTCAAGAGCAGCCAGGTGAGACAGACAGAAACATAGAGAGACGAAGTCAGAAAAGAGACAGAACAGAAACAGAGAAAGTATTGAAGTACTTACTATACTCCAGGCATTATGCCAAGCGCCTGGAATATGGACAAGAGCAAAAATACCATCCTGTCCCCTCAAGGTCTTCACGTTTTGCCTCTTTTTGTACCCTCAGTGTTTAGCCCAGTGCTTTGCACATAGAAGGTGCTTCATAACTGTTTGTTGGCTAAGTGAGGAGCTTTTAAATTTCCCTAAGGCCATCTTGCCTTCTCTTGTTTATCTCTAACATGTCCATCTTTACTATTGGTCCCAGATATACATATTGGTAGACAAAGGCCATAGGGTGTCTATCCAAATGCCTGGCACATAGTAGATGCTCAATAAATATGTATATTGATAGACAAATACCATACAGCATCTACCCTAGTGCTTGCCACATAACCACTTGGTCAATTGGTTGACTGAATAAAGATCCCAGATACACGATTTCTGAGGTCCCTTTCTAGCTTGAAACTTATACTACCAAATAAGGGAAAAGCTTTAATGAACTGATGACTCTGTTTTCTTGAAGTCAGCCACCAATGCAGGACTAAGACCTAGGAAGGATAAATGAAAAGTGTCGAAGGACTGAGGTCAACGCTTATTCTCTTCTGCCATCTGCTGGTCTTTTTATTCACTTCCTATTTCTCCTTAGTAGAGAAATTAATGTTTGACATTTAATACTTCAAAAACCCCTCAGGATACTGGTTGATTAAGTTTGCCAGCTCCATACAATCCAATTCCAAAAAGATGGAATCTGATTCTACTCCCTGGGGTCCTGAGAGAAGGGGGAAAAAACACCACCAGGAGCTGGAGAATTTACAGATGTTTCCGGGAACCTCCTGGCAAACAAGGGAGAATTCCCATCTTCACAGAATACAAGTGCCAAGAGACCTTAGCCATCATCTAAAGTCAAGTGGTGGGAGCTGAAATAATAGATTGCAGGACCTAGAGTCACTCAGACCTATTTTCAAATCTCATCTGACACCTACTGACCTTGTGATCCTGAATAACCTCAGTCTCTGAAGTTTGGGAATCCTTCTAAAACTTTAAGCTATATCTAGCTCTGGGTCAGCCTTGGTCATGGGGTTCAAATGAGAAAATGTATGAAAAGAACACTTTGCTAATCTTAAAGCATCATAGAAATATCCATTATTAGCATCATTATCTTTTATGATCTTGCTCTTTCTCGCACGTACATTTTATTTCTCTACCTTCACGCAGGTTCTCTGCCTGCCAAGAATGTATTCCTTCTCTCTTTCACCACTTGAATCATTATTTTCCTTTAAACCTTAGCTCATGGGTAACCTCTGGCATGATCTCCCTAGGAACTAGTGCCCCCTCAAACTGTGCTGAATTTATTCTGCTTATAGTTATACATGTGATCCACATAAAACATAAGATCCTTGACATCCAGGACCATTTCATTTTTGTAGCACAATGCCTGGTTCACAGTAGGAATTTAATAAATGTTGGCTGAGTCACTGATTGATTCAAAATAAAAAGCTGTTTGGCCTTTATAGCTCCTCATAACCTAGTCCCTTTCTACCTCTCCAGTCTTCTTACCTCCACATAGCCCATTTATTCCTTCAGAGTGTGTTCGTCCTTCGTTGCCAAAGAAGACTTTGCCATCAGAGAAATAACGACATGACTTGCACTTGACTTTGTTTTGAGTGAGGGAGGGCTGTGAAGGTCACCAGTCTCACTTCTCCTCCAAAGCCATCTGAATCCAGTGACCAGATATTCATCAGGATGACTGGAGATGACCCAGGATGAGGCAAGTGGGGTTAAGTGACTTGCCCAAGGTCACACAGCTAGTGAGTGTCAAGTGTCTGAGGTGAGATTTGAACTCAGGTCCTCCTGACTCCTGTACTGATGCTCTATCCACTGCATCACTGAGCTGCTATTCCTTCAGAACATCTGACTCAGAGGCTTTTTAAAGGCTGTAGACCATCACTTACACCTCCTGGCTTCCCTGGCTTCTATCATGACTCAGCTCAAATCCCACTTTCTGTAAAAGACCTTTCCTGGTCTCTTACATTGCTAGCTCCTTCCCTCTGAGATTACCTCCCATTTACCCTGTATATATAGCATATGCACGTACAAAGTTGTTAACATGTTGTCTCCTCTCACTAGAATGTGAACTCGAGGTCAGGGATCATGTTTTTGCCTTTAGTACAATGCCTGCCTTATTACTGGATTCAAAAATCAGTCCTGCTGCTTATTTGAAGAAATGGTTAGAAAAACATGGTGGGGATAGAGGTCCCAGAAAACTGAAACATACAGAGGTACGTTGCTACACAGCAGAGAGGCACTAACTTCTAAGGTATTATGTTGTGGTTTGGTCCAGAGCAGAAGAGACTCATGGCATGAACCTCCCTTCCTCTTCTCCCCCTGCCCCATCTCCAACCATTCTAAGACTGAATAGGGTAAGATTCAAAACCTGCTTCTTATCTGTCTTTTTCTTGCCCTTCTTGCCAAGCAGATCTCTTATGAATTTGCAATCTCTTCTCTGGTTCTTCTCCCCATGCTCCAGGCAGTGAGGATGGTTAATGAAGTTTCATTAACTCATTTGGCCATTAAAAGTATTATGAAATCATTCAGAAAAAAGTTTTATAGGATGGGGGTACAGGGAAGGGATTAGAGATTTCCCTTAGTAATTTTTTAGAATGTTCTAGGTCTTACTCTAAGACATACTGGCCCAGTCATATTGCCTCCAGAGGTCAGGGCAAAAAGAGGGAGTAGTCTAAAGGTTTATAGGCTAATGAACCAAAGGGATATTGAAGACATTGGGAAAGTTCACACATCCACAACAAACACTTTCTAAGGAAACTATTGAACTGACAACAAAAATACATATTATGCTCCTTGCGGTCGTTCAGTCACTTTTCAGTTTCATGCCCCCATTTGGGGCTTTCTTGATAAAGATACTGAACTGGTTTGCCATTTCTTCTCCAGCTCATTCTATAAATGGGAAAACTGAGGTTAACAAAGTTATCCAGAGTCACACAGCTAGTAAGTGTCTTAAGGTTAGATTTGAACTCAGGAAGATGAATATTTCTGATTCCAAGTCCTACACTCTATCCACTATGCCATCTAGCTGAGTATTACATTTTCTACCTGGTTAATTAATTGATAGTCTGCTTCTCTGTTAGTGCAGAAATCAGGGAAGGCTAATGGTGGTTATAGCTTGTTAGCAACACCACCACATGTACATCTAGCAAATGCAGGAACATGCACACACACACACACACACGCACACAAACACACTTGTCACATAAGCAAAGTGCTTTGCAGACCCTGAAGTGCTAGATAAATGACAGGGCAGCTAGGTGGTGCAGTGGACAGTGCACCAGTGCAAGAGTCAGGAGGATCTGAGTTCAAATCTCACCTCAGACACTTGACACTCACTAGCTGGGGTGACCTTGGGCAAGTCACTTAACCCCAGTTGCCTCATCCTCGGTCATCTCCAATCATCCTGATGAATGTCTGGTCATTGGATTCAGATGGCTCTGGAGGAGAAGTGAGACTGGTGACCTTTACAGCCCTCCCTCACTCAAAACAAAGTCAAGTGCAAGTCATGTCATTATTTCTCTGATGGCATGGTCTTCTTTGGCAACAAAGGACGAACACAGTGCTAGATAAATGACAGCGATCATTAAATAGTGGTTTTGAACTTTTCAAGGTGGCAAAAAGGAAAAAAGAAGAGTAAGAAAGGACTTAATATGCAGGAAGGGAACGTAAGGATGAACAGGAAGTTTTGAATTAAAAACCCATTTTAATCATATTAGACTTGTAAACCCTCTTTAAATTAAAATTTAAACCATATTTTTATGTGTTTCAAAATATGCTTTTTCAAAAACCTTTCAAGAAAGCCCTGCTTGTTTTGAAATATTACTTCAATATTCAGATGAGGTAATATTTGTAAAACATCCTTACCACAGTGCCTGGCACATAATACATATTTATTCCCTTCCCCTTCAATCCTGAATCTATTCACTAGAAATGTTGAGCTCTCTATCAATAAAACACAGAACTTCAGTTAAGTTCAGGTAAAAGGGAGAAAACAAGATACCATTTTTGCTCAGGTCAAGGCAAAACCTAGCAAAGCTTTGTGTCCCCAAAGTTTCCTCAAAACATCATTCCAAAACATCTAATCTAAACACAGAACTCTAACACAGCTAACTAGATAGAGACCCTCCAAGATGTAATATTTTAATTTCCACTTCAAAAATTACAGAATATGCTATTTTTTCTATCTTTGATTATAACCTATTAACCCTGAAGTTGTCTCTTCAAAAAGCCAACAAGGCCACAGCATCCGAGGCCTGTGGTCTGAGAGTTTCTGAAAACAGGCAAGCTCTGGCTGCTTCTGGAAAAGGTAAATGCTAGCACAGAAACCTAAGCACTACGGAGCCCCTGCAGCTGAGGCCTCATTTGGACAGGATATAAAACGTCAAGCTTAGCCTTTATGTTTTTACTGCAGTGGTTACAGGGTGGAGTTGATGTGGAAATGAAAAAATAATACTGACTTTGGAGAATTCCCTGCCATCAATATTTTCTTTCGCTTTTTCTTTCCTGTCTTAAAATCAGACACCCACTCGCTAGGTTTGGTAAACAGCATAAACTGTTTTGGGGCTTCTGTAGCAACTAAGTGTTCTGGAAGGAGGTGGGCATCAGCCTCCCCAAGTCCCTGCACTCCCTCCTATTGAAGATGCAGATGCCAAATTGAAGCCAATGAGAGAATTCTGGTGGGTATTTTTGTTCTAATTGAGTCAGGATTTTAAAAAAAAAACAACTAAGCTAACTGGCTTTCAGCATCAATTATGGAAATGATAAAGGAAATGATAAAGATGTCCACTGTCTCTACAAAAGGAAAAAAATGCAGTGGTGTGATCTTCCTAATGAAGGACTGGGGCTAAGTATCCTGTAAGATTCCATGCAGCACTAAATCTATGAACCTCTGAATTAGGTGGTAGCAATGAGAGCAGAGGGGAAAGAATGGATATGAGATATTTTAAAAGTAGAAACAGGATGTAGTGACTAATAGACTATTTGGGGAGGAAGAGTCAAAGACTGAGTCCAGTTTCAACATTAGGTAACTGGGAGATGGTCAATGTGACTGAAGGAAATCAAGGAAGGCAGGTTTGGGAAGAAACCTCACACTCAGCATATCCAAGTGGAGATAGCCTACAGATAACTGGAGAAAGGAGCTGCAGTTTGGGTGAATGATAAAGACTGAAGAAATATTTAAGTTCATCTGCAAATTGATGACAGCTGGTGCTCTCTTAGCTACCTAAGATAGAGTATAATGAGAAAAAAGCAGGGGACCAAGGATTGAGCTTTGAGGAATATTCCCAGGTGGGGCAAAGATTGGGTATGATGTAGACAAGATACTTGTTCAGGAACAAGTTAGACTAGAGGGCCTCTGAGGTCTCTTCTAATTCTGAGATTCTCCAAATTTGTAAACAAATATATATTTAAAATATAAATTCTAATTGGTTTTTGAATGGGCTTCCTTGGAGCCTTTGTGTTATCACGGAGAACAAATATGAGATCATAGAACCAGAGCTGCAGAGTAATAAGGGACCTCAGAGACCCTCTAGGTCTCTACCCACTACATATATTTTCACTAGGAAAATTTTCCATGTAAAAAAAAATTAGGTTTCAGCCTATATTCAACTGTCAAATTGTCAATTAAGAACTTATTAAGGGACTACTATGTGCAAGGCACTGTTCATTAACAAAAATGAGAGCTCCTGCTCTCAACCAAGTTATATTCTGTTGGGGAAAAGGTTCATTCCTGCAAGAATATAAACTTCCCTCCTCAAGCTTTCCTTAAGCCAGGCAGGAAAAAGGGAGAAAACAAGATACCATTTTTGCTCAGGTCAAGGCAAAGCCTAGCAAAGCTTTGTGTCCCCAAAGTTTCCTCAAAACATCATTCCAAGACATCTAACCTTGACTTTTTGTCCCAAACCATGCCAGACGATAACTCAGGTATTACAAAGCTAATTGTTATGATATTAATGTTGTAAAGCTGCATGGTGAATATGCGACATTCCCAATGTGGCTGGCCTAGGTACAGGGGATAGAGCACTGGCCTGAGACCAGAAAACTGGGGTTCAATTCCTACCTCAAACACCTAATTACTTTATGACTTCTGACTAGTCACTAAACCTCTCTTGGCTTTAGTTACCCAATCTGTAAAATGGAGATAACAGCATCTACTTCACAAGACTGTTATGAGGCTCAAATGAGATAACAGTGCTTTGCAAACCTTAGCATCTGAGAAAGGCTTTCTTGGCCAAGAGGCCAAGTGCTTTATACACTTCAGTTATTCTTAATATTACATCAGGGAAGCATTTAGACTGAGAACAATACCAGTGACTTAGGTTTAAATCTTAGTTCATACTATTATTATTAGTGACTTTAGACAATCCCCTAAGTCTTTCCTACGTTTCAGATTCAATGTGTCAGAACTTCATTCCACACAGTAAGACCATCTGGGTAACTGACTTAGCCAACCCTCGCATCATTGGCCCTCTTCTCTCTAGTCACTTGATAGTTTGCCTGGAATCATTCCTCAATGGTTAGCGTACTCCTGCCTTGTCATACTCATATTCCGGTGATTCCAAACCCACAACTGTCATTGGATCCCATTCCCTGACCCACACTGCCCTTTACATCTCCTCTAAAAAAGTCCCACTCCAGATCTGCCCATCTCTTCCACTGTGCAGTGGCTCTCATTTGGTCTTCCCTGACATGCTCAATTTTCTGCCAAGTCCTGTCCCTTCTCCTTCACATCTATCTTACACATATCCCTTTCTCTTAATTGACAAACCTAATGGCCTTTTCTCAATCCTGATTTTCCTTGATCTCTGCAACATTTGACCCTGCTGATTACTTTCTTCTTTCTAGGTTTTCAGGATCTCTCCTGGTTCTCCTACTATCTATACTTTCTCCATCTCCTTTGTTGGATATTCATCCAGAGTAGATCATGCCCTCTAATCATGGGTGTTCTTCAGAGTTCTGGCCCAGGTCCTCTTCTCTTCCTCTATATTACTTCACTTGGTAATTCACACATCAGCTCCCATAGATTTAATCACTATCTCTACTCCTGTCTGTGTTCATTCTTCATTTTCAAAGACCATGCCATCAGAGAAATGATGACATGACTTGCACTTGACTTTGTTTTGAGTGAGGGAGGGCTGTGCAAGGTCACCAGCCTCACTTCTCCTGAGCCATCTGGATTCAGTGACCAGGTTATTCATCAAAATGACTGGAGATGACCCAGGATACAATGGGAGACCTTGACCCCATTAGGTTATTGTCTATTCGGTACTCATAAATGGTCAAAGGAAGCTTTCAAAAGAAGAAACCCAAGCTATCAACAATACAAAAAAAAAGTTACAAATCACTAATATTTAAATGCACATTAAAGTAACCGTTCTACCTCATACTCTTATATTGACAAAATTAACCAAAAAAGGAAAATTATAAATGATGGAAGGACTTTGTAAAAACAAATTAACGTACTGTTGATAGGGTTATGAACAACTCTGGCCATTTAGCAAAGCAATTTAGAACTATGCTGATATTTCTTCAATCTACCTATCCTGTCCTAACTTCTCTGCTGACCTCAACTTCAAATCTCAAACTGCCTTTCAGACAACTCAAACTGGATGTCCAGTAGACATCTTAAACTCAACATGCTCAGAACTGAACTCATTATTTTCCCCTTAACCCTCCTCACCTTATACCTTCCTTATTACTGTCAAGGGCAACACCATCCTTCCAACTCAGATGACTCACAACCTAGTCATTCTCAGTCTCTCCTTCTCTCATCACCCCCATAGCCAATCTGTTGCCAAGGTCTGTCAATCTCTTCTTTGCAGCATCTCTCCAATACATTCCCTCCCTTCTCTCCTCTGACACCACTAGTATAGGCCCTCATTACTTCATACCTGGACTACTGCAAGTCTGCTAATGGATCTACCTGCGTAAAGTCTCTTCCCACTTCAATCCATCCTCCATTCAGCCACTAATTTTCCTGAAGCATAGGTCCAATCATCTCTCTCTCTCTCTCATTCAGTAACACACTGGCTCCTTAATGTCTCACAAACAAGATACTCCATCTCTTGGATCTGAGCATTTTCTGTCTTTCTCCATGCCAGGAAAGCTCTTCTTCCTCAATTCTGCCTGACTTCAAATCCCAATTAAAATCCCATCTTCTACCCTTTCCCAACCCCAATTAATTCTAGTGCTTTCCCTGTTAATTAGTTCCTCTATATCCTGTATACAGCTTGCTTTGCATGTGTTTGTTTCATGTTGTTTGCATTAGACTGTGAGCTCCTTGAGGGTAGAGACTATCTTTTGCCCTTTTTTACCCCTTCATAAAGTACAGAGGCTAGTACGTAATATATTAATAAATGTTCACTGACTTTCTACTCACAGAGCCACCACTCCAATGCAAGCCATTATCACCTCATGCCTTAGACTACTGGAACAGCCTGCTGCCTAGTCTCCCTGCCTCAGTTCTCTTCCTATTCCAGTCCATCCTCAACTCAGCTGCTAAAGTGACATACCTAGAGCATAGATCTGACCATGTCATTCCCCTGCTCAATAAATTCCAATCCCTCCCTATTAGCTCCATGATCAAATATCATCTATTGACATAGAAAGTCTTTCAGAACCTGACCCTTCTTAGCTTTCCAGTTGCTTTTCCTGGAACATAAACTCCATTTCTCTCAACTCCCACCTATTCAGAAGCTATTACCCATCTCTGATTTCTGGCTTCCCTCAATTTTCCCCCTTCCAAGAGGCTCTTCTGAAATCCTCACACCCCTCCCCCTTTTTCTCTAAGGTTGCCTTTCATTTGCCTTAATTGTATTTTAACTTGTGTAATTGTTTGCTTGTTTTGTCCCCCATTAGTGAGCTACCTGAGGGCAGGGACCTATCTATTATATCCCCAATAGTACCGGGCACATATTTATTAAATAAATAAATGCTTTTAGACTGTATTGTTGACTAAGTCCATCTTTGTATTATCTGAGAAAAACTTGCTCAACTAATAATTTAAACAAAATGTAAAGAATGTTTAATCTATATAACACATTTTTTTTTGTTCAATATGAAGTATGTGACATGAAATTCAAAAATGGAAACACTAAAACCTGAACTTAAAAGTCAGGAAACATGGATTCAAATCCCACCTTATTAACTTTGAGATGACAGACAGATCACTTACCTTCTCAGAATTCTTTTCTTACCTGTAAAACGGGCAGACTGCTGCTTGCACTACCTATGTGCAAGGTTGTTTGGAAAAGAGTTCCACGCAAAACCTCAAAGCATTACATAAATGAACCTATGGTTTAAAAGCTAACACAACCACTGGCAGCAATGAGAAAGATTAACTCCCCAGGACTGGTGAGGTTCATTGTACTTTCTGTATTCAGATCACACCCAGAACAAGGCATTCAATTCTGGGCACTCCACAGAAAGGAAGATTAGGATGGTGAATGCCATAGGAGGATCATTTGAAAGGACTGAGGAATTTAGGCTATGGAATAAAATTTAAAGGGGACCTGATAAGTGCTATCATGTGGTTGACTTGTTCCATTTGGGCCATGACAGCAGAACTATGAGTAAAGGGTCTAAGTTGCAGGGGAGCAGATTTAGCCTAGATTTAAGGAAAAGTATCCCCTCAGAGCTCACTCAAGTAAAATATTCAGCCTTGGGAAGTAGTGAGTTCCCTCAATAGAGGTTTTCATGAAATAGCTGGAAGACCATTTGATAAGTTTATTCAACTAGTTTTGAATTCAGCAACCATCAGCAGAGCTGTTCATCTTGGCCACAAGTATATATTTCATGAAAACCTTTGTCAGATGCTTATCTGAAATTCAGATACATTACAGTTCCTTGACTTACAATCTTGTCACCTTGTTTAAAAAGGAAACATATAGAATCTCTGTTTAAAGAGGCCTGAGATCAACCCATTCGATTATACCTGAGTAAAAATATCTTCCAAAACATGCTTTCTATCTATACCCTATGATCCAGAGATCCTACTTGCCACACATGTAACATCTGAGTAATCTTAGCTTTCATTCTTTAATCATTTCTTATAATGAATGGACTGCTAGGTAGGGTGGGGAATGATATATTCAGCAGTGAACGTGATATAAAAAAACAAGTTACCAAAGAAAATAAGCTTTTTAAGGGAGTTGGGGGGAAAGCCAATGTTTAGCCTGAGGATTTAAGAGGTTAGGGAAGAAAATCAAGGAAGGTTATACGGTTGTCTTCAAGTAACCGAAGCACCATCATGTAGAATAACAATTGATTTGTTAAAGGGCATTAATGGGTACAATGAAGTGAAAGCAGATTTCAAATCAATGTAAAGAAAGGCTTCCTAATCACAATAGCTTTCCGAGAGTGGAATGTATCACTTCGGAAAGTAGCGAGTTCTCCTTCCATTGGAGGTTTTGGAAGTGAAGGCGGATTACCACTTGTCAGGGTTATTAGAAGAGATTTTTAGTTCATCAGGAATAGGTTGAATTACAGAACATCTGAGGTCACTTTCAACTTTCTAAGTCCATAATTCTACGAAATGGTTTTGCTGCATTCCTCTTTGCTTCCAGTAAGTATTCACTTTATTAGAGAGTAGAGTATGGGTGCAGGCGAGTCCCATAAACAAGTATATAACAATATTGTTATACTGTAATAAAACCAAAGATTTTATTTGCTTTACATACTAGCCACTTAGATTTAGAACATGTTGGCTCTCAGCTGAATGGTCAAGTTGGCTTGAGGCTGCCATTTTTGTCTGAGGGTCCAAAATTGGTCAATCTTCCATTTTACACTTGGAGTACAGATTAGCCCAATCTCTTTTGTGGAGGTATTCTCAGACTTCTGAGATAACCTGATGACCTCCAGAGGATACAGTTGAAGTTAAGTGCTTTTTACAGTCATAACACTGAACTTCCAACAAAATAACAAAAGTCACAAGTGGCACTGAGAAATCACCAAGCTTTCTCATCTTGTTAGCCTGCTCAGAAGCCTTCTTTATTTAAGTATTATATCGTGGGAACTAAATTTCATCTTTCCGACTGATGCAAAGCTGAGAGGAACAGTTTCAGCTTTAACTACAGGGCATAAGTAGGGTGAGTTATCAAGGCTGCAACTGTCATCCTCTCAGTCTAAACTTGTTTTAAACATAATGGAGAGTGAATAATTTCAACAAAGGCTTTTATCACCTGTATTGTGAGGGGCTTCTCCCACAGATGAGAACAAAGAAAATTCTCAGATTGTTCATCTGGTTTCACTGGATAGAATGCCAATTCCTGGAGGGTAATGAATCTTCTACTAAGGCACTGTAATCACCCCTTCCTTCCCTCCCACCCCCCCACATATACACAAAAGTCCCTGTAAGCATGATAACGGACCCCAGACCAGCTAGGGTGAATATAATATAATGTAAATGTAGAGTCTGAAGAATACAATACTGCAAAGGATACTGGAGGCAGGAATAGATGAAAATATTTGAGATACTAATGTACCTAGTGTACTTGGCCACTTAGCAACCAGTTACATTAGGGAAGCTGGTGATAAAGTTATGTTCATGGAGAAACTAGTAGGTGTTGATCGAGACTGGGGGCTCAGGGGAACAAAGCAAGATACTGAGTACTTGAGAGAGAGTAGAAGCTAATCAAACAACTTTTGTGGTCAGAATTCAAAGGACACCTAACAAGGTATGATCAGAGTGCTTCAAGGGGAACAATTTTGATCTGAATCTGTGGAGTGGCCTTGAGAACCTAGAAGAAAAGAATCTGGATTTCCTAGAAACAAAAAGAGTCTTAGACTAGAAAGCAGAAATAAGTTGGACCATTCTCCCACCCCAAAATTGTAATGATTCTAAGGGTGGCAAAATGAACAATATAAAACTATGTAACTACAATTTACCTCATATCTGTGTACGAAGTCCTACTGAAAATCCTCATTTGAATACTAACTCCGGTGTGAAAGCCACCTTGGCTTCTCAAAGACTACATGAGCAGAACAAGCTCTGACAGGTGCTACCCAAGGTGAAAAGGCTTTAAACACAGGTCAAGAATCCTACTTTTCTGTCTCAATTGAGAAAGAGTTCGTCAAATTTGGAAAGGCTCATTACCAGGTCAGTAGATAAGGTTTTGACCAGACAAACTCATGTTGGAAACATCTACACCAAAGAAATCATTAATCTTTTGGCATATTAAAGGATATAACTTCAGTACTCTCTTCAAACCAGTAAAAAGCATCAATATGTACTTTAAATTGGTTGACTACATTTTCAGTACAGGAGTAGACAAAGCTGGGGAAAAGGTCATAGGAAGACATTCTGAATCCTAGAGGGTCAGTTAAAAAGGGAAATTCCTTGGTTGAAGAGTGTGGGAAACAGGATAGCAATCAAAGTTAAATAGTGGAGGAAATCTGAATTGTTTGGATCGTAATATGCTAGCTAGAAAGTACATTGAAGCATCCAAGGACTTGTCAATATATGACAGATGAGTGGGACTCCCCACTTTTTAAACAATACCATAAGTACTTGGAGTTTCATTGCTCTTTCATATTCAATGATGATACTTTATTTTTTCTAATGGTAAAACCCTGTGTTTAGAGGAGAGAGAAGATTACAGAAGAAATCACTACTTTCTAGCTGCTCCTGTTCCCAAGTTCTGCCCAGTAATCTCGAATGACAATTTTTCCTGTCTACCTTTACATATCACCTTAGAAATAGGTCTTCCAAATCACTCTGCCCAAATGGCTTCTAAAAATGCTCAGAATTGCTTTAAGTTGTAATTCTTCTTTTAATTAAGGCTTTTTCTGGCCTAGGGCACAGGGTCAGCAAATGTGAGAGTTTGGGCAGGGACAGGCTAAAAGGAAAACATATTTAGGCTACTGCTACCTTGCAGTTTTTCTTTCTCTTTCATTATTTCTTTATCCTCTTCTACAGGGCTAAAATAATTAGTCATTAAGACACAAGATGAAGCAACTGTAAGAAACTACATAAAAACTACCTAGGTATTTATTCCAGAACAAAGGGAATAATCTAGAATCTGGTATTACAACTAGAAAGAGCAATCTTACTACTTTCAAGACAACAAAGCTGGCCCACTGATTGTTAAACTCTTTAAATTTTCGATTTTTTTCTGGTAACAAACCTGCATTATGCTACATTCACTGGACAAAAACCCTAAAGACAAGGCTCCCCTTGGAAATGAGGATTACAACCCTAGAAATAGATCTGGACAGCACCACCCTCCCACTGTTATCTAGCTGTGCAGTGAATCCCTAATACCATCATCATGCTTTGGTTGCTAAAGGGATTTTAAAATAATATATCCTGAAGGATATTCAGAGAAGACAGAGATCACTGCACTTAAAAACTCAGAAGAAGAAAGGTTTTTTGGATGGATGGCATGCTTCATTAAACAGACTAGGGCAAATAAGACTGAGGTCTCAGATACCCCCATGTTAAGAAACAATAAAAGGCTAGAATCTGTATGTGTAGCCAGAGCTGAGTGTCTGCCAATGCAAACTGGCATGAATCCCAATCTCAAGGATGACCAACTGTTCCTTTTAATATAATAATATTATGATGGTCAATGGATGACCTCCTTTGTCTTAAAAAGCTAGAACCTGGAGTTTGACTAAGGGATCACAAGATCACTATGGTGATAGGATAAGAAATGACAAAGGAACATGCATATTAAATCTTTCCTTGAATAAGCTGAGCAATATAAAGAGTAATCAAGTCCCTCCTAATTACCTTAGTTCAAAAAAAGCACAGGTCCAAATTCCTGTCATTTCAAACCACATATGTATCCATTTCTAACTGGTGAATGTGAGAAAACATTCTACTCAAATGCCCCATTCTACTATACAAAACATACACAGGTGGTGAATTTTATAAAATAGGCGGGTCTTCTATGACATCTGTTTTTTTCAGGGAAATAATATGGCAACACAAATACTTTCCCAACTTAGTTATTTTGGAAACCTACAAGAGCAAGGAGAGCCAAGTCTCAGGAGGAGCCAAGATATGTTCTTCTGGTACAAACATTTCCTCATTCTTAAAGCTACATACTCGCTGTCTCCCAGCTCCACTGTTATACATGGGATCATTTTTCACAAACAAAAATTGAACCAAGTTTCCAGATCTCCAAAGTTAATGATATTCATGTAGGTTTTAGGTGGGTTTTTTTGGTATGCAGAACACATCTGAAAATCACAATGTCTGTATCTGTCCAAAAATTCACAAAGTCCACTTTCTTCATTCACATGAATTCATCTGAATCATTGCCATCCTGTGAAAAGAATAGTGAAACCATTACAGTAGTCTTGAAAATGAAGACTTCTAAATTTTCTAGTTCACAATTCTTTTTTACCATCCACATACCACTCCCTCCTTCCCTGGTTGTTCACAGGCAATTAAATATCATCCCTCATTATCAACTCCAAATTATTCCAACTGGGCGAGTAGCCATTTTCTAGGATGGCAAAAGAGGTCAGATGACTATAAGTAAATACGTATGCTCCAACTTATCAAAGGCATTAAGATTAAGTTTAGCACTAGATAAGGTATACTGTGAGTTATTTTTTTTAATCAAACACACCAGAATTTATTCCAAATGAGAGTCATGTCTTTTTAAAGTAGTTACTATGATGAAGCCATACATCCTTATTCCACATATTATGACAGCTAGGTAGAAAAGGGGATTTGGAGTCAGGAAGAAATGACAAAGAAACATACATATTAAATCTTTCCTTGAAAAAGTTGAGCAATATAAAGAGCAATCAAGTCCTTCTTAATTACCTTAGTTCAAAAAAGCACAGGTTCCAATTCCTCTCACTTCAAACCATATATGGATCCATTTCTAACTGGTGAATGTGAGAAAACATTCTACCTTCCTCGGACAGTCACTAGTTGTGAAAACCTGGGCATGTAACTTCACCTAAGCTTCAGTTTCCTCATGTGTGAAATGAGTATAACAAGAGCACCTAGCTCACAGGACTGTTGTACAGAAGGAAATAACATGTAAAGTGCTTTGTTAACTTTAAAATACTGTATTATGTAGATGCTAGCTATTATTATTGTTACAGTAGTGTTTTTCAAAAATATTTCTAAAATTCCTCTTTGTAAATTCCCTTTAAGGCCTGTGTTACATGCCTTTGAATATCACTCTGGCTGCACATTTTTGAACTGTGAGGGGGGCTTTGATGTCTCTGAAATATTCAAATCATTAGTGACCAAGTTGGATGAATTAAGAAAATGATTCCACTTGAGGAATACCATTTTTTCACAGAACAATGATAATGATTTTCTTGTATGTGGCTCCCAAATGAGCTCCAAAAGAAATTCCCTAAGAAGTTTCAAAAACAGTATGAGAAAATGAAAACATCATTGGGATAATGCCTGACTCTTCCAAGCTGACACTTTTGGAGGTGATCATACACACTGTGGTTAGGTAACTTCTAGTCTGTCATAAACTCAGTCCCATATATTTTGTACATGGTTCTTGCTTACTATAGGCCCTTAAGGCCCTGCTCTTCAAGCTGTTTCAATATAGGACTATACAGGAAAGAGAAAGAGGTCTTATGCCAAAAACTCAGTCATTTGAGGACTCCTTACTAGTTTGCCATAAATACTGGACAGAGAGAGAAATCCGGTGTTCACCTGTGGACTTTAGTCTTTTGTTTCCTACAATCAGTACAATTAGTTAAACCACAGGAAAAATATACCATGTGTCAACTCTGGATATATAAATATAAAGGGCAGAATAATGCAAATGTCTGTTTGATATCTAGACACAATGAGAGACTATAACTTTTTTCTGGAGAAACCATGAAAAGAAAATTGATTTTCTATTATTCATTCAAATACCAAACTGAAATAAAAGTGTCACCAAGGCTGAAGACAATCTTAAATGCACGGCTATTGAATCTTTTATAGACCAACTTCAAACAAACTGAAAGACTAAAATTTTTTGATTCAAGAGATTTAACTGATGACAGCAAAAATTCCTTAGAGGCTAGAGTCTTACAATTGGGGCTCAGTGGTGCTTTTAATTACTATTGCTCCATGTCTAAATGTTTTATTTAGCTCGGTAAATGTTTTAATGCAGCATCATATTTGTTGCTGTTGTCTTTACCATGTGTTTATGAGATAAGGCATGGAGGAGCTGGGGGTGGGAAGGGCACAATAATTCCTTGTGCCCATATAATGAGACAGTAATTCATTTGGTTCAGTTCCTCCTTGAAAACCTGAACCAGATTCAAACCCTGTACAAAGGATCAAGCCTGGCCCTCCCTGCAAAGGAGAAAGCACAAGAGAAGCACGAGGGTGGGCAGGAGGGAGGACAAGGAAGGACAGGAAAAGAGGAAAGAGGATCATGAGACATAAAAATCCCTTGCTCTGAAAATTACATTTCTTAGCAAGGTGGTTTTAAACATCTGTCACTAATCAGATGGTATTTGTGCATACATATTAAAAGTTCCAGATTAACTCTGGCACAATGACCAAAAGTTTTTATTCACTAATGCTTGGCATGAAAACGTTTCAGGTCACAACGCAAGCTGAAAGCCAGATTCTGATGAAATTCAGCCGGAAATATTCTTTATAAAACAAATAACAGAGAGCTTTTATAAACAATGTTGACTTTGGACTTGGGATTTTCAGCAGGACAGTTTTGAGAACTCCAAGCACTGGGTCCCCAAAGTGATAAATATGTATTACTTGTTGACATGGATACTTTGTATAAAAGCAGCAACAGGGGCATGCATAATAACCCCTTAACTAGGAGTTTTAATGGAAGTCTCTGCTTTAGGTTTGAAACCAACTTTGCTGATCCAAATGAGTATTAATGCTTTGTAACTGCAGAAACGAGATAACTGGCCTTATTAATCTTTTATAAGCACAGTACGTTATTAACAGTCTTAAATACTTTTCAAATGGCTCTAATATTTTACCCAATGTTCAAAAACATATACAAATAAAATTACTAAAACATATGCAATCATCTTACAAATGCTTCCTCTAGAAGCATTAATTTCAATGTTTTGTAAGAACACTAAATTGTTAAGCAGCTCCACTTCCAGAAGTTTCAAAAGAAATTCTGGGAAAAACAGTTCTTATGGGATTCTTCAAGTCTGTGTCAAAAGTTACAGGTGATGTACTTTACAGAATGTTTCCCCTTCAGTATGTGAGATTAAATATTGCAAATATAATGATCTTCATCTCACAAAGAAACTGAAGTTCAGAGAAGTCAGTAACCTGCCCCAAGTTATAAGTGCTAATACATCACAGAACTGGGATTCAAAACCAGCTCTGCTATCTATAGGTTCAATGCCTTCTCTATCTAGCAGTTGTGTTCCTTCTCCAAAAGGCATAGTTAGTATATTAAGATACACAGCATGCTTTCTTTTTCGTTCTGGCTCAAATTTATGCATCAAAGAGTTAAAAAAAACTCTCTTGGGTAGCCAATGAATGTGAGCATTAATAATGCCACTGAATTTTTTTAGTTTATATGAAAATTTTGTTTCTGAAACTACTTCTAGGAAGAATATGCTACTACATGGGTACAGAAAAAAATTAAAAAGACAAATAATAAACATTCTTGTGTGACCAAGGCAGGAAAGGGCAGGGGAAGCATACACAGAAGAGGCCCTAAAAGATCACTTACAATGGAAAAAGTAAATAGATTTCTTGACCTCCATGATAATTTCATTTTTAAAAGTCCCACAAGAAGGAGCAAAGGTTAAAAGTGAGGCTTAAAGATAACAGAATCCAGTCCTGATGTAAAACAGATGCCGACTAGTCTGTAAGAAGAATATAAATTAGAGATATCACCAATAAGAAATAAATTCTTTCTAAATGAATTATTTTAAACCAATGTCACTTAAAGGTATGATATTAAAGCAAACAACCTGAAATATACCTGATTTGAAGACATATTCTCAGACTTCATTAGTGAAGAATAACTCCTAGAAAAGAAAAGATATTTCAAGTAGTATTAGGGTTTTTCTTGAGGAAGGAGATATGTTTATTCCAAAATTTGTATATATTTCTATATATATAGCAGTGTAGCAATAGCACCAGCCAAGAAACATGAGTTTAAAAAAAAATGGTGCTCTCACATATAGTATTATATTGTATTGTATAATATTGTCACATAGTACAAGTGTATAACCAGAGACAGCTTTTCTAAAGCATTGGAAAACATTGAAAGGATAAAAGAACTGTTTGCATTTCCATGGCAAGTGGAAAGAGAAAGAGAAGGCTAAAGATACTCTAAAGCAATTGGTAAGATAACCAACTAAAAAATGCTCAACATTGTAGGTGCAAAAAGAAGTATAAGACATGTTCCTTGGCCTGTAGTTGGGGAGATAGGACTCATACAGGTGAAAAAACAAAGAAATAATTACGTACTAAAATAAGTGCTACAGAAATCCAAAGAACAGCCATATCAGTGGTGTGGAATAGTCAGGGAAGAAATAGGACTTGAAACAAATTTAATGGAAAGGATTTTAGCCACACAGAGTTGTGAGGAAATATGGAAGGAATATAGTGGATCTAATGCTGTACTGAGAATAAGAAGATTCCCATTCCAGACACTTAATTCTAGTTCTATAACTCCTGGGCAAGTCATTTAATCTCTCTAGGCCTCAGTTTTCTCATCTGTAAAATGGCAGGAGGAGGTGAAAGGGGTTTTACTTGACTTCTAAGGTCCCTTTCAATTTTAGATCAAAGATCCTAAGACACTTTAGATGCACAGAACAAGCAAAAGTACAGAAACAAGAAAGCAGCATAAGATGGGGAATTATGAAGATCAAAGCTCATGGGACAGAAAAGTGGAAATAAGTCTGGATCATAAAATTTATAATTATAAAAGGCCTTAAAAGATAATCCTCACTTTACAGATAAAGAAATTGAGGCCCATAAAAGTTAAGTAACTTACAGATAAGCAACACAGTAACAACAGTATCAATCAGGTAGCAGAACTGAGATTCAAATCCATTTACTGACACCAAATCAAATGTTTTTTTCTCTAAACCCAGATGAAAGCAAGACAATAGGCTTTGAAAATAAAGGAAACTTTCCAATGGATATGAATAGACAGTTTTCTTTTTATCTTTTTTATTCTGAACTTAACACTAAAGACGGTGAACATACAAATATAATAAAACAGAAAAAAATTGTATATGAAGCTGCAAATTTGTACTATGAGCAACTTGCTTTTCATTTTAAGCATATAAGCTTAACATGCTATTTCCAAAGCTGCAATGTTTGTTACATAATAATCTATGTATTTTTTTAAATGTTTCAGTGTCCCTTTTTCTTTTTTTAAATTTAGCTAACTCCACTGATGCTTTACCTCTCTTCTGCCCAATTCTCTCCCCACCTCCTGAAAGAAATATGAAACTTGTGTATCAGAAAAGTATATTCAAGTAAAATTATACCTTCATATGGGCCATATCCAAAATGGGTATCTCATTCTGCATCTTGAATCCAACATGTCTGAATCAAGAGGTGGATAATAGCATGTTTTACCCTCTGGAATGACTAGTCTTTACACTGATCATTAAGTCTTTCAAAATTGTTTTTCTTTATCATGTTGCTTTTATATAAATGGTTCTACTGGCTCTGCTTATTTTTTCCAGGTTTCTCTGAAACTATCTCTTTCTTGATTTCTTAGCACATTATATTATTCCATTATGTTTATATGTCATAACTTGCTCAGCCATTTCCCAAATGATGGGCATTCCTCATCTTTAGTTTCCAGTTCTTTGATACTACACAAAGAGGTTATAATAAATATTTTCATACTTACGCGTCCTCTTCCTTTTTTTTTTAACTCTTTTGGCTAAAAGTCTAGCAGTAGTTTCATTGATTCAAAGGGTATATATAGGCACAGATAAGTGACGCTGGCAGTATTATTCTAAATTATTTTCAGAATGACTAAACACAGATCCACCAAACAGTATACCAACATGCCAAACAGGCAGTTTTCAAATGGAGAAATGCAAACTTTCAGCATCCCTACAGCAAAATGCTCCAAATCACTAAAGAGAAATACAAACTAAATTAAGATTCCATCTCACACCCATGAGATTGCCAAAAATGACACAAGAGAAAAGTGGTAGGTGTTAGAGGGTTTTTGAGGGGATCAGCACAATAACGCACTGTTGGCAGAGTTGTAAATTAAGCAAACCATTCTGAAAAGCAATTAACTATACCCCAAAAAGTCACTAAACTGTGCATGCACCTTGATTCAACATTACCACCACTCGGCTATCCTAAAGAGGTTAAAATTAAGACAGCAGGAAATGACTGATCTGTACAAAAACATTTAAAGCAGTACTTTTTGTGGTTGCAACAAAAGGGAAACAAAGTGTGGCATGCAACAGTGTGAACAAATTCTGTTATGTGAATGCAATATAACATTACTGCATTATAGGAAATGACAAAAAGTATGGATTCAGAGAAACCTAGGAAGATTTCTATAAACTGATACAGAGTGAAGAGAACCAGGATTGACTTATACAACTAAAATAATGTAAAGGAAAACAACTCTGAAAGACTTAAGAATTATGATCATGCATGACTAATCACAACTTCAGAAGACTGATGAAGCATGCTTCCCACCTCTTTGGCAGAGAGATGATGTATTAGAAATGCAGAACGATGCAGATATTTTCAAACATGACTAATGTGTGAATTTGTTTTGTTTGACTATACGTGTGTGAATTTGTTTTGTTTAATTATACATGTAATAAGGAGGGGTTTCTAAGGGATGGAAAGCAGCTAGGGCAGAAGTTAGTAGATACTAAGTATCTAAAGAAAAAAGAAAGAAAAGATCATCAGTGATAAATTATATATAATCCTCTATTCTGTTTATCTCTGTAAAGTGAAATGTTCATATTTGTTGATACTTGTGGTCATAATCAAAAGATATTTTTAAAAGAAAGGTAATTCTGGACATTCTGATTACACAGAATTGAAATGTATGCATCTATGATAAAAAGAGATATTCAAATAGGGGGAAAAAATCTTTGTATCAAAATCTTCAAATATGGATTTTGTATCTAAAACATATAAACCGCTAACATATGTAAGACCAAAAACCATTCCCCTATGGCTAAATGGTCAAAGGATAAAAATATGTATTTCTCAAAAAAACTACAAACTACTAACAATCATAGGAGAGAATTCTCCAAATCATTAATAAGAGAAATGCAAATTCAAACAACTCTGAGATCTCACCTCACACCCAGCAAACTGGCAACAATGACCAAAGTAAGTGAATAGTAATGCACTAGTGTGGACTTGTTGGTGGAGCTGTGAATCAATACAACCACTGGGAAGAGCAATTTGGAATTACGCAAATAAAATCACTAAAATGTCCATACCCTTTAAGTCCAGAGATTCATTTGTAAGCAATGCCCATAGACACCAAAGTATTTATAGCAGCACTTTTTGTGGTAACCAAGAAGTGGAAACAAAACAAATGGCCATTAACTGAAGAGTGGCTAAACAAACTGTAGGACATGAATGTAATGGATTATTACTGTTCTCAAAGAAACAAGAAATATAACAAATACAGAGAAGCATGGAAATAATTATATGAAATGATATTGAGTGAAGCAAGCAGAGACATTAGAAAGTGCCATACAAAATATTTACAACGTAAATAGGAAGAACAAAAATCACAAAACATCAAAACTGAATTAAAAACTAAAAAAAAACAAGCATGGCCCCAAATAAAGAGACCTGAGAAGACACTCCCACTCCTTTGCAGATAGAAGAGGTACACAGGGATAGAACACTGCGAATATTTTCATAGTTTTTCAGTCTATTGATCAGTTTTGACAACTGCCTTTTCTCTTCTTTTTATTTAAAACAAATATTCTTTGTTATAAGATGGCTTCCTGGATGGAAGGAGTGAAGGATACAAAAAGTTATAATTATAAATTACTTTAAAAAAAAAAGAAAGCTAAGAAACACTTGAGTGCTAGGTAGTAGAAATCCCAAATTCCTGGGAAGGGTAACAACATGAACAGTCCTTAGGAAGATCAGTCTAGCAGTGTTATAAGGACTGGAGAAGGTAGAGAATGAAGGCAGTGAAACTAGTTAATGTTAAAATCCAGAGTGAGGACCTGAACTAAAGCGCTGAAAGTGAAAATAAGAGATGCACCTAAGAACCACCAAAAAGAAAAAAAAAGAATTAAGAACCTAATCATACACTGGATTTAGAAGATAAAGGAGAAGTCAAAGACGATGTTAAAATTACTAGTTTAATGTTACAGAATAACAATGCTGACACTAAATGAGAAGTTGAGAAGTGGAGCTTAATTGAAGATGATGAACACGGTTTTATACAGGACAGGACAGCTAAAGTTCTAGAGACGACTGAAAATTGGACAAAAGAATACAGGTAAGAAGTTAAAGTTGGAGGTACAGATTTAAGCCATCAGAACAGAGATGAGAGTTAAACCTATTAAAGATGATCTTCCCCAGAGATTAGGAAATAAGACCAAAAAGGTGAAGACAGGAATATGTATCACCAATATTATTCAATACTCTTTGGGGTCTCATTTCTCAAATATATAAAGAACTTTGTCAAATTTACAAGAGTCATAAAATTGATAAATGGTCAAGAGATATGAACAGGCAGTTTTTCTATGAAGAAATCAAAACTAGATATAATTGTATGAAAAAATGCTCTAAATCATTATTTATTAGAGAAATGCAAATTAAAACAAATTTGAGATATCCTCTTACAGATATCAGTTGGCTAAAATGATAGGTGCCGGGAGTAGAAGGACGCACGTTTACGAGCTCCGAAACCAAAGCCCATAGAATTAATGTAAAAAGAGTCCCCCATAACTTCTGGGTGAATACAAGGTGTGCAGAAGCAGAGTGGAAGAGATTTCCGTTCCAGGGAACCCTTAAGACCCGTCCCCAGGGTCCGGCGCACCCCGGAAAGTGGACCCCGACCCCCAGCGCTGCCCTGGCCGAGGCCCCAGAGAAGCTGATCTGAGCAGGCTTCAGAGACGGAAGCTCCAGCAGCCGGGAAAGTCCCTCCGCCCACAGAAGCTACAGGTCAGTGAGAAAGAAGGCCGGGCTGAAGGAGAGGGGAAGCAGGGAGTCTTCCTGACTCGGGCCCCCTCGGGAGGAAGCAGCGGCGGCGGGGACGGGGGCAGGAAGCGGCGGAGGCAGAGGTGTGGGTGGCGGCTGAGGCGGCAGCGGCCCAAGACTCAGGAATCCCCCAACAGCAGGCAGGATCTTCATTACAGAAGATTCCCGCATAAAACCGGGCGGAGCTGAGCCTGGGAGACGGCCCTGCCCCCAACCTGCTCTCTTACTGAAGGCTTCTGCTTAAAGCCCCCAAGGGAGCAGGATTTGGGAGGCGGGCCCCCCACCCCGCCCCCACCCGTTCCATTCCTGAAAGTCTCTGCATAAAGCCCCCGAGGGATCACAGTCTCGGAGGCGGCCCTGGCCCCACCCCAGCACCTGAACTAAAGCTCACTGATTGACAGCCAGCAGGAGGAAAGCCCATTTAAATCTCAGAGGCCAAGCACTAGCTGGGCGGATCCAGGCGGGGGTGGAAAGGAATCTCAGAAGTCAAGTAACTGGCTGGGAAAATGCCTAGAAAAGGGAAGAAAAATAAGACTTTAGAGAGTTTTTTCCAACAAATGCAAATGATCCCGACCTTCGGATCTGATGATGAGGACGTATCCTTGCCATCAGGGAAAGACGTGGAGGGCGGGGCCTCAGTACCCCAGACACCCCAGGGGGGTGGTGGGTGGGCTCAGGCCCTGGAAGAGCTCAAAAAGGATTTTGAAAAGCAAGTTAGACAGGTGGAGGAAAAACTGGGAAGAGAAATGTCAGAGATGCAACAAAAGTATGAAAAACAGGTCAATACCTTGGTAAAGGAGACCCAAAAAAATGCTGAGGAAATTAACACCTTGAAAAATAGGCTCACCCAATTGGCAAAGGAGGTTCAAAAAGCCAATGAGGAGAAGAATGCTTTCAAAAGCAGAATGAGCCAAATGGAAAAAGAGGCTCAAAAGCTCACTGAATTTAATAGTTCTCTCAAAATTAGAATGGAACAGATGGAGTCTAATGACTTTCTGAGAAACCAAGAAATCACCAAACAAAACCAAAAGAACGAAAAAATGGAAGAGAATGTGAAATATCTCATGGGAAAAACAACTGACCTGGAAAATAGATCCAGGAGAGACAATTTAAAAATTATGGGACTACCTGAAAGTCATGATCAAAAAAAGAGCCTAGACATCATCTTCCATGAAATTATCAAGGAAAACTGCCCTGACATTCTAGAACATTCTAGAGGGCAAAATAAGTATTGAAAGAATCCATCGATCACCACCTGAAAGAGATCCAAAAAGAGAAACTCCTAGGAACATTGTGGCCAAATTCCGGAACTCCCAGCTCAAGGACAAAATCTTACAAGCAGCTAGAAAGAAACAATTCCAGTACTGTGGAAATACAATCAGGATAACCCAAGATCTAGCAGCTTCTACATTAAGGGATCGAAGGGCGTGGAATAGGATATTCCAGAAGGCAAAGGAACTAGGACTCAAACCAAGAATCACCTACCCAGCTAAACTGAGTATAATACTTCAAGGGAAAATATGGTCTTTCAATGAAACAGAGGACTTTCAATCATTCTTGATGAAAAAACCAGAGCTGAAAAGAAAATTTGACTTTCAAACACAAAAATGAGAAGAAGCATGAAAAAGTAAACAGCAAAGAGAAGTCTTAAGGGACTTACCATGAGTGAACTGTTTACATTCCTACATGGAAAGACAATATTTGTAACTCTTAAAACTTTTCAGTATCTGGGTAGTTGGTGGGACCACACATACACATGTACACGCATGCACACACATACACACATGCACACACATACAGAGATAGAGAGCACAGATTGAACTGAATAGGATGGGACCATACCTTAAAAGAAATTAAGGTAAATGGTGAGAGAGAAATGTAGGGGGAGGAAAGAGAGGGAAAGGGAAGGGGGTAACTATATGTCATTTAAGAGGCAGGTAGGAGTATTTCTTAGTGGAGGGAAAAAGAGGAGAGCTGAGAAAAAAAAAAAACAAAACAAGAAGTTTACCCTCATCACATTTGACTAAACGAAGGAGTGAAATGCACACTCATTTTGGTATGAAAACCTATCGTACAGTATAAGAAATTGGGGGAGAAAGAGATATTGCAAGGGGGGGATGATGGAAGGGAGGGCAAAGGGAGGAGGGAGCAATTTGAAGTCAACACTTGGGGAGGGACAGGATCAAAAGACAGAAGAGAAACAATGAGGGGCAGGTTAGGAGGGATGGTAATCCAGTTAGTCTTACACAACACAACTATCAGGGAGGTCATTGGCAAAACTACACAGATATGGCCGATAATGAATTGCCTGCTGTCCCAAAGGGAATGGGTGGGAAGGGAGAGATGAGGAGAATTTGGAACTCAAAGTTTTAGGAACAACTGTTTAGTATTGTTGTTGCAACTAGGAAAGAAGACATACAGTTAATGAGGAATAGAAAGTCATCTGGCCCTACAGGAGAAAAGAGAAGATGGAGACAAGAGAAGGGAGGGATGACAGAAGAGAGGGCAGATTGGAGATAGGGAAAATTAGATTGCTTGGGGTATTGGGGTGGGGGGAGGGGATAAAAGGGGAGAAAATTTGGAACCCAAAAATTTGTGAAAATGAATGTAAAAAAATTAAATAAATAAATTTAAAAAAAAAAAAATGATAGGTGCCCTTCAACTGGGGAATAGCTGAACAAGCTATGTCTATATGATTATGATGGAATACTACTTTGATATAAGAAATGATGCGCTGCTTGATGTAGAAAGACATGGAAAAACTTAATCCTATGGAGGAAAATGCTATCCACCTCCAGAAAGAAATGACAAATACATATATACATAGTATGGTCTTACACATATGTACATGTGTATATTCATATGTCTTTATAGAGATGTATGCATATATACATATATAAATATATATATATACATTTGCATTTAATTATAGCTTTCTCTAAGGTGGGAGTTGAGGAAAAGAATAAACTAAAAAATGCACAGCAGAGAACAAAAGAAAAACTAGAAGCAAGTACAGAAAAGCTGGATAGCTTTGAAAACAATGTGTAGTATTTAATACATGTTTTCTTGAAATGGAATTTATTATTTTATATTGAATGCTCTTATGTTCTGCTGTGTACATGTGAAGCTTTTTTCTTTTCTCATTTTGTGTTTAATTTTAAAATTAATAAAAAAAATTTTTAGAAAATTCATCAGGGTTCAAGGAAGTTAGGGAAGGGCTGAAAAGTACTTCAGAGATCATGTAAGACCAGAAGGGTTAAACTTGCAGCCCCTAGCCCAGAACCAGATTAAAATGTCATTGGCAAATTTTAACAAAATAAATATACAACAGAACACAGATAATGCTGATTTGAGGTTTTTATCTATTTCTATTTGTGTTCTGACACTACATTTCGAGTTCAAATCCTTTACTTTACAAAAGAGAAAACTAGAAATTCATCTCTGAGGTCAGTCCCACAGTTCCAACTCACCTAAGTTCATCCATTTCCTTCTTTTTCTTCATTTCCTCTTTCTCTTTCCTCTTCATTTCTTGAATCTGGGCTTTCTTCTCATTCCTCTCCTCTCGGTCTCGGCATTCCTTTTCTGCTGCTAGGTCTGGGAATCGCTCTATTTTGGTCTTTTCTAATCGGTTCAGAATTTCATTTACTTTCTTCTCCACTGTTACAATTTTCACCTTAGTGAAGAAAAGTGAAAATGGGATGAGGGTGGGAAGGAAAAGGAAGCTTTTTTTGTTGTTTGGAATAGGTTATTTTCCTGCTTAAAGGTGGCTGGAACAGAGGGGGAGGGAAGAAATGTTGAGAAACCTATCCAGGGAGCCATCAGCTATTTGTATATGTGGATCACTACCAGTTTTTTCCTTTTTTTTTTTTAAACTTAAAACATACTCATTCCCCAAAAACATAGCACTCACTCCTTAAAACATACAGGAGCTTATTTCCTTCAAAGGACAGGAAACACTTACATCCTTTTGCCGGTGAAATCCTATCTGTCCCACATCCATGTCTGCTGTTTTCTTCAGATTAGACCACGGTGTATATACCACATTAACATTATTCATCTTGCAGCCTGGCAAGAAAACCTTTTTATCAGCATGTAAGGCAACAGAACACTAGACAATGCTTTCCCCGCCTCAAACTTCCCAGCAACAGTCACAAGTCAACAAGGATAAAGTTAAACACAATTAAACTAAATATATCATCAAAATAACAAAATGTTAAGTCATTCAAGTATTTTTCTATTACTCACAAAATGACAGCTGATTCATTAAATAAAATTACCATTACAATAAATTATTGTATTATAGTAGAAAGAGTAAGTAGTAGGGGCAAGAAATAAGAAAACCTGGATTTTGGCACTGACTCTGTTCTGTGTGACCTTAGGCAAATTAACCTCTCTGGCCCTTAGGTTCCTCCTGTGTAAAACGATGAAGTTAGACAAGGTGTTCTCTAAGGTCTTTACCTATTCTGACATTATGATGTACCTCTGCAACCCCACAATTAGCCAGCTCTGAGTAATGAAAGCTCCATGATTTAAGAGTCCTCAGGAAGAGTTTCTCTACTACACTTTTTTTGTTTGTTTTTTAAAGCTACAACCGGGGGGAAAGAAGATGAAAAACAAATTCCCCCCTTCTTCCAGTGGGGAAGTTTCAGGGGCATCAGGGAGAATAGGATGACAGTACAGTTTCTAGGGCTGTGGGACAGTAGTCTTGGTATTTGGTAGTCTTGAGGTCTCTTGGGCAGTATGAGAGGTAGTAAGCCATGTTATATCTGTGCTTCTGCAGTAGGAAGTATGCTGTGAGAATGAGACTTGGGTTCATTAACTACCTAAACAAATATGAACATGTCATTTTTCTGGGCCTCAGTTTGGTCCTCTGTGAGAAGCAAATATGCTTCCAGCTATGAATTTCCTATGCTAACTCGTAAGCCACTACTTTGATTTTGCTAGGTCGATTCCACTAGGGTGGGAAAAGATAGGATATAGAGAAAAAAGGAATGAAAAAGGAGTTCAATCTGTTGGAAAGCTAAGTAGGCATTCCATACAATTGTACTGAGGGGGAGAATAGTCTTTCCTTCCCTTCTCTCTAGATCCTGGAACCAAAGAAAAGGCTATACAGGACTGTAAAAGACTAGAAGAAACTTAGAGCTCCCATAACTTTCACTAATCAGCCAGTGAATATGAAAACAGAGAAAGGGAAAGAAATGAGAATGAAAGCCAAAGGAATGAGAAACATTTTTAATTGGTAAATTTCATTGGAAATTTTAGAAAAATCCTGCTTTTTACCTACAAAAAGCTAATTGTCCTAAAACACAAATGGAATTTACAAATTTGCCAAATAGGAAGCAAGGGACTTTACGCAGCTATTAACAGTAAGGCAGTATACTGTAAAGAAAAGAACAATAAACAACAGATCTAGTCTCTAAACACTAGACTTGCAAATAGGAAATTCACTAAAGCACCCTGAGTCATGATTCTCTCATCTATAAAACAAGCTAAGATTACATGATCTTGAGCAAAAATTCCTCACATAAAATCTTATTTAAAAGTACACTTTATTTTCTTGAAATAGATTGGACTAGAACATGTAGGGAGGGCAACTAGGTGATGCAGATGATAAAGTGTCAGGAGTCAAGAAGATTCATCCTTCTGAGTTCAAATCTGGCCTCAACACTTACTAGGTGTGTAAGTCACTTAACCCTGTTTGCCTCAGTTCTTCATCTGTAAAACGAGCTGCAGAAGGAAATGACAAACCAGTATCTTTGCTAAGAAAATTCCAAATGGGGTCACAAAATGTCAGAGATGACAAGAACAACTGAACAACAACCACAAAGGAAATGTAGGCTGTATATTTCAGGCATCTTTAAGGTCTCTTTCAGTACAAGGCTTATCATCTTAAAGATCTCATTTCTTCCCAACCAAGTAAAAGTGTACCTCTTGATGGGGCCTAATAAACAGAACGGGGGAGAGGGGGTTGTGAAAAGAAAAATCCATCTTCAAAACCCAATGTTATCCTCTAATACTGGTTATATATCCTCCCACCTCCAATCCCTATTTCTATCCCAAACTACATTTCTTTCCCACACCAAATCTTACTTTCACCCTCTTCTCATCAACATGTAAGCCAATTCTAATAATATATGTTCTATCTGAGTCTCCCTCATACCTCAACTCTGCTCATATAGTTCAATCTGTCTTAAACTCCTCAACTCCTAATTTATATCTTAGTGTCCATCTTCCTTCAGAATACATTAACCTGGAACCCTTTTCTTCACTTCCTTAGTTTCTAGCTAGAACATGTCATGCCCTAACAAAGCAAAGCATGGCATCCTTCCCAACTCAAAAGGAAAAAAAGTCAGTGTACATACATATGAAGAGGGCAAGGGAAAGCAACTGATCTTCAGCAATGGAATCTGATGACTAAACAACAAACCTACAAATAAATGCTTCTCATATCGAGTTGACAATATTAACTTAGTGTACAAAAACGTTTTACAAATCACCTGCCTTAAGGGCAGACTTTAAAGAGACTAAGGTAATCTTTCATTTTAAGAAAGAGAAGGAATTAAGACACAGGGAAATGAAAAGCATATTGTTTTATAAGAAAAAACCACAGAAGTCTTTTAGGGAGCAAAACTGCCATTTATAAAGGGTAAACTAAAGAAGGAATGCTTCCCATTACTGTTGCACATTAAAAATAGTACATTTTAAAAAGAAATAGAAACATTCTTGGATGTATAAGACTACCACAAATTCTCCAAATGCCTCAGGCAAAGATTACCTTGAATACTATTAGCCTTCACAAGGTGCGCACAATCCATCAGCACTTCCTTTGGAATGTCTTCTATCCTTTCCCCCTGAAACACAAAAAAACCTAAATGGATAACTGATTTTAATGCTGATCAAAATATAAGCATGTGTAGAGTTCAGGGTACTTGAGTGGTTCTATTTTATTCAATAAGACAATTCTAATACAGCAGAGCAGAAAAAAAGCAAAGTTGACAAGAGCCAAAGGAAATTTATCTTTTCATTCTCTCCAATTTAAATTTACATTATTTTAAGTAAATTAATTGCAGAAATATGAGTAACGTGATGCTTCTCACTGGGGGGCAAAATAACCCATAGGATCATAGATTTGGAAGTAGAAAGAACTTTAGGTTGCCTACATCAATTTCCTCATTTTACAGAAAAGGAAACAGGCATTGTAAAGTGGCAGAGATTGGATTCCAAACCCAGGATTCTTTACGTTGCACCTAACTACATATATTGAAAGAAGTTGGTTCCAAATACCTTGTGCAGCCTAAGGTACACATGAGCTGAAGAAAGTTTGTCCACATGAAACCTACAAAAGAGGAAAATCATTTTTAAGAGGAGGCTTAGGACTATTATAAGTACAGTAAGAGGACAGAAAGAAGATTGGTTAGTATAGTGGAAGAAAAAACTGGACAGGGCACAACCATAACAGTAGATCTTAGGAAGCAGTCCAAGTTCTTCAAAACAGTTCCCAAAACATTATCCATATGTTCCATATAGTTCCTCTACCCCTCTTTTAAGTAATCTATTAGAAATATAAAATCTATTAATTTATCTAAAGTTTCATCAACCTGCTTACATCTCCAGGCTATATTATGTGCCCTCTTGGGGGTGATAAGCTTTATATATTAACTTTCCAGTAAAGAATTACTACTTTCTATGTCATATTTCAGCAAGTGTTCTCAGTTCTGGCAGCATCAGATTCTGATTAAAGATCTGTATCTACAACTATCCATTTGCTTCATGAATTTGATGACTCTGATCATATCCCATTCTCACTTTATCTTTCCAAAATGAAGAGTATCCTGTCTTTTGTGAGAAATGACCTAAAAACACCTTGTGTTCCAAGTAGCAGAAACACCGTAATTCTACAGGTGAGATTACACTGTTTATTCCAGTACCTTTCGTGCTGATTCCTGACAGCTGAGCAGCAGCACGAGCACAAGAATCTTGAGTAAACAGTTTATATCCAGATCCTCTTTAGTGGGTTCATTACTCATCTCAGAAACTCTCATTTTATCATCCTATGTTGCATTATGCTTCCTACTTGAGTTCATCTACTACTTTTCAACCCATTCACAGAGTCAACATGAGCTCTTTCTGTTTATAAACATTCTTCATGGCACTTCACAACCCAAGAGAACTAAGAATCATCTACATAAACCTAGAAACTCCCTTTTGTGGTCCTGGCACTGATCCCTAAAGATTACCACTATAAACCATTCTCCAACACACACACACACACAAAAGGGCTTTTCTTTTTCTGTTTATAATCCAACCCTTGTTTTTGTAGTATTACTTTTTAATCATGTATTGTTTATTTTTAGCATTCTTTTTTAAACTTTGAGTTCCAAATTCCCCATTCTAGACCTTTCCCCCCATTGAAAAGGTAAGTAATGATACCAATTACACATGTAAAATCATGCAAAGCATATTTCCATATTAGCCATATTGCTCCTTCCCCCCCAAAAGCAAGAAAAATAAAGAAAAGTGGAAAAAATTACACTTCAATTTAGTCAAGAATTCATGAGTTCTCTCTCTGGAGGTGGACAGCATTTTCATGAGTCAACCAAACTGTCGGGGATCATTATATTGACCAGAGTAGCTAGTTCTTTCCCAATTGATCATCAATACAATATTGTTGTTACTGCATACAATGATCTGGTTCTAGTCATTTCACTTTGCATCAGGACATATCAAAAGCATTCCATTCCCTTTGTCATTTCTTGTAGCACAATTAGTATTCCATCACAACTTGTTAAGCCATTCCCCAACTGATGGGCATTCCTTCAATTTCCAATTCTTTACCACCACAAAAAGAGTTGCCTGCTATAAATAAACATTTTTGTACAAATAGGTCCTTTTCCTTTGATCTCTTTGGGATATAAACCTAGAAGTGATATTGCTGGGTGAAAGGTTATGCAGTTTCATAGCCCTTTGAGTTTAGTTCCAAATTGTCATCCAGAATGGTTGGACCAGCTCCACCACTAGCACATTAGTGTACCATATTTGTTCCCTCTAGCATTTGTCACTTTCTTTTCTGTCACATTAGCCAATCTGATAGATGTAAGGTGGAAACTCGAAGCTGTTTTAATCTGCATTTCCCTAATCAATGGTGATTTAGAGCATTTTTTCATATGAGCATAAATAGCTTTATTTTCTTTTTCTGAAAATTGCTTGTTCATGTCCTTTGGCCATTTATCAATTGAGGAATGGCTCTAATTTTTACAAATTTGACTTGTTTCCCTATATATCTGAGAAATAAAGGCCTTATTAGAGAAATTTTCTGTAAAAAGTTTTATTACTTCATCGTCCGTGGTATTCTTAGTTTCCCTGATTATTTCTTTTAATTGCCTATTTTTGCTTTTGCTTTGTCTGAGATCCTAATTGCTACCCCTGCCTTTTTTACTTCGGTTGAAGAATAAGAGATTCTAGAATGCTATAGGCACTAATATTTTAACTCTTTGCATATATTTGTTTCAAGCATGTTTCTTGTAAACATACTGTTGGATTCTGGTTTCTAACCCATTTTGCTGTTCACTTCTGTTTTGAGTTCATCCCATTCATATTCATGGTTATGATTACTAACCGTATTTTCCTCAATCCTATTTTCTTCTATTTAGCCTTCTCTCTCTTTATCTTCAATCCTATTTTTCTCTATTTCTCCTTTTCTTTCTCTTTTTACCTTGTCCCTCAAGTTTGTTTTACTTCTTACTACTGCCTCCCTTAATCTGCCCTCCCTTTTATCACACCTACCTCTTTCTTTTAACCCCCTCCTGGCCTACTTCTCTACTGGATAAGATAGATTTCTATCCTCAACTGAGTGTGTATATATAGAGATATAGATACATTAGATATATTCTTCCCTCTCTGAACTAATTCTGATGTAAGGTTCAAGTATTGACCACTCTCCCACCTCCCTAATTTCCCCTCTTCCTTGTGTGCCTCTTTAATGTGAGATAATTTTAACTCTTTTATTTTATCCAATTTATTTTGTTATATATATTATATATCATATATGCATTTTATGTTTTATATATATATCTCATATATTAAATTTATATTTATCTAATTTTATAATTTTCTTTAATTCGTCCAGCAATTCTAATTGAACTTATGTCCAATTAGCATTTCTTTTCTTTGAGGTTTTGCTTGCAGCTGTTTTCCTATTGTAGTCTTCTGAGTTGGTGTCTTACTCTTTCCTGTCACCATGATCAGTCCTTTTTTGGTGTCTGCTCATTTTTCCAGGTTAGTTCTTAATAGAAATTTATGTTAAAGTCAGTTCTGTTCGCCTAGGGGTGGGAAGGTACTATCGCAAGCTCCAGGCTTTTTCACACTATGGTTTTCAAAGCTAGTTCTAGGGAGCCTGCATGTTTTCATTGTTTCCAAAGTGGTTTTATCTAGGGAGAATGATCACTGCTTTCCTGGTCTATGCTCTGGTTTTTACCTAGGAAGGGTCCTACTCCCCTGGAGCTACAAGCACTAATGTTTCTCTTTGCCCTGAAACTATAACTGCAGTTCCTGCTCTATTGTGACTGATCACAAGCACTCCTCTCCACCCTAGAACTGCAACCTAGAAATGTGTATGGGCAACAGAGCTGCTAAATGGTGTTTGTCCTATGGCTGGTATCAGTTCAGGAGCCCCTGAAATCCCTTTTTGACCAGATGTCTCACCCCCTACACCATCTCTGAGCTGACTCCCAAAGCTGCTGCTGCTGCTACCGTCACATCTAATGCACACTGCTGGTGTTAATCACTGCCTGCATTATGGCAGGCCAAATGTCACAGATTTCTCACACCAACCTAAGCAGTCTTGGGCTAGAAAAATGTCTCACCGTGAACGTTTGTTAGCTATGCCACTCCAGAATTCAATCTTATATATTATTTTAAAGTTGTTTGAAGAGGAATGTTGCAAGAATTTACCTGAGTTACTCCCTCTACTCTGCCACTTTGGCTCTGCCCCCTATAATTCAGCCCTTGATAACATACCTGTAACCACACTATACCCATGGTGAAGTGACACTTGGAGTGAGGAGACCCAGGTTTTAATTCCACCCCAAATACTAACTGTGTTTCTCTGGTCATGTCAATCAACTCCTTTGTTTCCTCATCCATTTAAATGAAGATGATAACAGCACCTACTTCAGAGGGTATTTTTGTGAATCTACGTAAAGCACTACATAAGATCATAGAGGTAAAGCTAGAAGGGACCTGAGAGATTATCTAATTTAACTCCCTCACTCTATTGATAAGGAAAAGGGCTCAAGGAGTTGATGACTTCCCCAAGGTCACAGAGGTTGTGTCAGAGATGGAAACTGAACCAAATTTCTTTAACTACAGAGCTAGTCTTCATTATTATTAGCACTCACTTATTATTTTATTAAGCCAATGCTTGATGTAAAGCCTTCTTCAAAGCCTTTGTGAAAGTCTAAAGATTTTTAATGTTCAGTACCCTTTTTTCTTCATTCCACTCCTCTGATTATTACTCATAACACACAAATTTAAAAATCTGTAAGTGATTATGACTCATTTTAGGTAACTTACATAGAATTCTAGTACCTAGGCCAGTTAACTCCCTTGGATAGACAAATTTATGGAAATAGCTGAGTACTATCAAATCTATTCTCCCTTATTTTGACTTTTTTCATTCAATTCCATCCTTATTTCAGGGTCATTCTTTGTACTGAGGGTCCTCACAGGGATGAATTCATTCTGTGATCAATTCAGAGATTCAGATTTCAGAAATCCTAAGGATGTGTCCAAAAAAATCCCAGGACTGACCTGGTCTTCCAAAGTCTCTCTAACTTATAATTTAGGCTAATCTTGGCTTCCTGAAGCCCTAAGGGCATGTTATAGAGTATACCCATAAATGAAAATTTGTCTTCAATGTATTTAATGAAAGGATTTTTTGCTTGCGCATTTTGGATGCAGCAGTCTATTGGGCATGTATTTTCAGTAAACAGTGTATAACAGGCATTTAGTCTATAACTAACTAACTTTTTCTGCATCGAAGGACTATGGCAAACCAACCTTCTTGTTGCACCTGTTTGTATGTCTTATATGTAGATGTTTAAACCCTCATGTCTCATAAGACAATGGCTTTTACCACGTAATTAAGTGTCTTTTGTCTCCCTCAAGAGATGGCTCTAGGTTAAGAGAACAGATACTAACTTGCAAGGACAACCAATGCAAATAGCACTGGTGAAAAAGACGTTGGTTTTTTTTTTTTAGTTTAATTAAAAAAGGAAATTTTAACCAGGACTTCTTGGACAACTAAAGGGATAGCTTCAGACCTGAAAATTTTTATTTGTGGACTTTTCAAGTAGCTAGATAAAAAGATCCTGGACTAAAAGAGGATTAATGGGCTGGAAAGAGGTATCCAAACTAAGAGAAACAAGTAAACACCAATTCCAAATCTACAAACAACAGGATTCTGTACATACAAATGCCATGTGTTTAAGTATCTTATACTCATACTATTCTCACTATTCATAGTGGAATAGTGATTACATTACTTAAGAAGAATGTGAGGAAAAAATAACATATTGGTCAATAAAGGCCCCAGAAAAAACAAAAAGACAAATATGCGTTGATGTTGTGATGAGTGCCAAGGTTGTAGTATCAGGAGAAAAGTCCCTGTTTTAGGCAGTGGCTACAAAAGCTGAAAGCTGGCACAGCAGCCAGCTCTTTATAATTTAATCTACTTCAATGGGAACACGGGACACTGGCCTTGTTCTTGATCTCTGAGGTCTAATCTTTGATCGTGACAGTCTCGAGTCCGGCAGACTCTTCTTCACAGACAAGGAATGACTCTCCATAAAGAACAATGGGAGTTACTCACCAAACATCTTCTGGCCAGCCATGTTTTATTAGATCCTCATCTGAAGGAGACACAAGAGAGGGATAAGAAACCTATTCCAGTACCCAGATATCACTCAGGATTGGCCAGGGTTAATAGCACAAAAGCAAACAAACAGAAACTGCTCAGATTTTTTTACTTCAAGCATTTTTAGGGGCAGTAGTAAGTAGTAAGTTCCTTAAACAAACAGTTCTCATTAGGTTGTTGTGAACTCTTAGGAGTCCCCAGAGTTCACCAAGGAGGCCAAGAGGTTAGCCAAACATATGAAACTCCTTTAGGGCATTTACTACAATGTTGTATTCATCTCTGTAGAACCCTCAGCACCTAAAATGGTGCCTTGAACATAGTAGGTTCTCCATAAATTTGTGTTGAATGTCTGAGTGCATAATAGTTTCTGGTCAAAGTTCCCAGAGAAAAGAGAGAAGTAGTGAATATCTTCAAGTGACTTTACTGTCTCAAAACCAGATGAGTTAATTTTTTTTAATTGAGTTAGTAAATTAATTTTTTAAAAGATTAGAAAAATGGTTAAAATTCTTTTTTATAAAAGAATTATAAAAACCATCACCACCACCTTCATAATATCTCCCCTTGGATCCTGATGGTAACAGCCCAAGACCCTGGACCCAACAGCCTTGGGAACAGAAATGCTTCTGCTATCATCTTGAAAAGCAATACCTGCAGGCTGACAACTGTTCCTAGAGGTCCTAATGCTACAATTACTGAAGATCTAGAAAAGAAAATTCTTGCCACCAAAGCCCTTGGCACTGTCAACAGTTCAACATTAGAAACTAACATTTTATCAGTGGGAATGACATCTACTTTGATTTTCAACCTAAAGACTGTGGGACTCTTCCATCAGATTGCAGCTAAAACTTTCATATGTATTTTCTCCCCCATTAGAAATGTGAGCACCCTGAGAGCATAGACTGTCTTACTCTTTAATTCACACCCCCAGCTCTTAGCACAGCATTTTGCATATAGAAGTACTCAGAAAATGCTTTAATCACTTATTCATTATTATATTTTAATTTAAGCTTAAAGATATCACCATGGAAAAAGGCATACAACTCCTGAGAGACATTCACTTAGTTTTTTTGGAAAAATTTTATAAATATCAAATGTCCTGTTATCAATTTTCAGTTCATACTCCTTCCAATATTCTCAATATCCAGTTTATCATGGAAATTTGCTGATAGAAAAAGAAAAGTTTAGCATTATCCTTACATGGGCAGTTATAATTCTTGCTCTATAACGCCACCTATAATAAATTATAAGGTTAAGAGTTAAGCATGAGAAATGTGCATATGGGTAGCTGTGTGTATATCTAAAAACCATCACATCTGAAAAAGAAATAATTGTTTTGCTTTTTGCAGCTGACATAATAGTTTACTTACAGAACCCTACAGAACTAGCTAAAAAAAGCCTGAAATTAATAACGTTACAAAATAGCAAAATATAAAATAAATCCATAAAAATAGTAATCAGCACTTCTGTATATTACTAACAAACTTCAGCAGGAAGGAATAGAAAAATTCCATTTAAAAAAACTTGTTATTCTTGTTGCTCAGACTCTTCATGACCCCATGGGACCACAGCAAACCAAGGCTGTCTATGAGGTTTTCTTGGCAAAGATACTGCAGTGGTTTGTCATTTCCTTCTCCAGTGGATAAAGGCAAACAGAGGTTAAGTGATTAGCCCTGGGTCACACAGACAGCAAGTGTCTACAGACAATTTGTTCAAGTCTTCCTGACTCCCAGCCCAACAGTGTGCACCTAGCTGCCTCTTTAAAAAACTACAGAATGTATAAAATACTTAGGATTCAACCACTAAGATATACCTAGGATCTACATGACTACAGCTACAACAGACTTAACAGAAATAGGTAGATCTTAGTCACTGGAAAAATATTAATGCTCACAAGAAGATTGAACCAATATAGTAAGAATGACACTAATATTTGGTGTCATATCAAACTATCAAAGTTTTATTTTACAGAGCTAAAAACAAAAAAAAAATGAAACAAATCTGGAGGAACATAAGGTCAAGAATTTTGAGGGGACTAGTAGCACCACATCTCAAAAGTGCACTACAACGCAATAATAAATAAAACTTTTGGAGACTGGTTAAAAACCAGAAAGAAGACTGGGTGGGTACACCATATACAGAAGCAAAGGAACTTAGTTACCTAGTGCTCAATAACCCTAAAAGCCCTAGCTATCAGGGTAAGAACTCACTATTCAACAAAATCTGCTAGGAAAATGGGAAATGGGTCTGGCAGAAATTAGGTTTAGATCAACATTTCACAATTACTTAGATTTAAAATGTCACATCTTAAACAAAGTAAAGGGGCAAAAAAGAAGTTACCTTTCAAATCTATAAAGGGGAAGAGTTCATGATCACAGTACATAAAACTGACAATTCTGTTTACTTAAAATTTAAAAAGTTTTGCAAAAACAAAATCAAATGCAGCTGAGATTAGAAGAGAAAAAAATTAACTGGAAAAAATCTTTTCAGTAAAATTCCAGATGAAGATCTAATTTCTAAGCTGTACAAAGAAATTATTCACATTTTTAAGAATAAGAGCCATTCTCCAACTGAAATGATCAATGATTATCAGCAGGCAGTTTTCTGAGGCAGAAATTCAAGCTCTCCATAACCATATGAAAAGCAAAAATTACCTAAGTCATATGCAAATTAAACCAATTTTTACCACCAAAGCACTTCACCATTAACTTTCTAACAATGACACTTTCTGAATTTAATTAGCCTTGTCCTCAGATTATAGGCGACAGTGCAACACCATCCTATAGTCAAAGCCTTTTTTCCAGCAAGACCTTCCAGAACTTACTGTCCTGAGGTTCCTCAAAGAAGATATATATTTGTGGACATGGGCAATGTGAAATTTGTTTTGTGTGACTATGCAAATGTTACAAGGGTTTTATTTTTTAATGAGGGAGGTGAGAAAAGGAAATAAATATTTAATTTTAAAATGTTTTAAAAAGTCAGCACGATCTAGAATACATACAATACATACATATGCTTCCTGTAGAATTTTAAACAAAATCATACCAGTAAACTAAGGGAAATTATTTAATCTGAATACCTAGATTCAAAAAGTACTAAAGTGTTAATCCATCTTTAAGAGAGAAATAGCTGTTTCTGTAGGTTTTAATGAATACTGGTATTCTCAGGCAGTAAGATGGCTCAAAGTCAGGAAGACTAGAGTTCAGATCCAACCTCGGAGACTTACTAGTTGCGTGACCCTCGGCAAATCGCTTAACTGTTGTTTGTCTCTGGAGAAAGATGCGGTCCAGAGTCACAAAAAGCTATGCATGACTGAACAACAGCAAAACTGGTTTCTTCCTCAATTCATTCCACATTGAGAAACTGCCTGAGAATTTAAAAATATGTTCTTTTTTTTCTAGCATGTAAATGAAGAGGAGAAATATTTTAAACTTGTTATACTAAATTGGCTAAAATGATCTATTTAATTTTCATTTTAAAATACTTAGATGTCAAGGATCTATATTTTATTTGGTGTGGGCTCTCCTTCCATCAGTGTAAACCATAATTCCACTATGCCTATTAAAAAGTCTATAACTTTCACAGTCAGCATTTCTTCACCAACCTTCTGGGACTGATCTCAGATAATTAGCTTTGCCTTAGTAAATAATGAGTATTAAGTATCTGCTATTTACTATCAGCTCTCAAGATCCTGAGTCATAATCATACCACAATGAGGCAACAGAGTTAGTCTTTCTTTGGTGGTGGTCAAAAAATAAAAACAAAACAAGAAATACACAAATAAAGCAAAACACATTTAACATAACTGAAAGAGATATAACTCAACTAGGAGCCAAAAGACCTGAATTAAAATTCTGGCCATGTCACTAACTAACTGGATGACCCTGAATTAACCCTCTGTTTACAGTTTATAAAATATTTTCAGACATATTACCTCATTTAATTTATTCCTTTACAATAGCCCTTTGGGGAAGATTTATCTCTTTTTTACAGATGAGGAAACTAAGACTCTCACGTAAAGGGAATACTGGGTGTAGAAATTCACTTATTTGAAGATAAAAGTTCTGTTTTTTGTCACTTTAAAATATGGTAGTTGATCATTTGATTTGCTGTCCTTTTTTTGGCCCTTTTGCTCTCCACTGTAGGGTAGGCAGAAAAGACAAAAATAAATTCAGGAATTTCAATGGTCTCTATAGACCCTGAGATGAAGTATACTACCAATCTCTTGACAGAGAAGTGAAGACCTTAAGATACTGAAGACACACATTTTCAGAGAGAGTTAATATGGACATTTGTTTTGTTTGAAACTTGGACTGTTAGAGGATTGTTCCCCTTATGATGGAGAAGAGACAGGAGAGGAAAAGAAGGTGGCAGAGGCCTCTTCCTTTTTTCTTTTTAACACAGGGGGATGGGGGGGAAGGTCAAAAAGAAGGAGAGTCAAATGGGACAGTTTGAAAGTTTTAAGTTGAACTTAAATACTTGAAAAAGAAAAGCATGTTATACATAACAGAGATCTGGAGTTTTGTGCACAATCATTTTCTGTTCCAGTATGTATATGGAAATGCTCATTTTGTTTGTTGTTTGTTAAGTTTAGAATAAAAGTGGAATTATAAAAAGAAAAGAATAAATAAGACTATGTCCTAGCTGAGAAGTTCCTTACAATTTTTGAGATCCTATGGTTTATTTTCTCATTTTCCTAACGTGATTGACTCTGCCTCCACCTGCTGGCCAATGAGAGGAATAAGTTAGCCACTATGAGAGAAAATAAATTGCCAAAGTTATAATTTATAGCTGCCTATCCAAAGATCAAGACGCTGAGCATGACAAAAGCTACTAGAGAAGATCATGCTTGTGTCAAAACTTTCTTTGTAGTATATAAAGTATTTTTCTGCTATGCCAGGAAACAAGAGCGTTGTAAGAAGTGGAAAGACCGCAAGAAGAGAAAAAAATTTCCATTAACTCAAGAAGTGAAGGGTCTAATTTAAAGGGCTTCAGGAAAGAAGTCAAGATTAGAAAAACATAATTTCTTACTGTTATCTCTGACTATAAAAATGAAGGAAAAGCCAAAATCTAAGAAACTGGGTTCCAACACAGTCCACCAAGCAGCAAGCAGAGATGTAAAAAATATAAAGTACCATTTTTGGCACTTGTAGGTGTCTCAAGCCTCGTTAGGCTCTAATGGAGACTTGGTGCTCTATATCACCTTCTACTGTTCATTATTTTACAGAGACAAACAGAAGAGCGAAAAAGGCTTCAAGCACAAGGCAACTCAGTATCCACACTGATTCAAAACCTGTGGGGAACACCTTTGGTGAGCACACATCTTCCTGTTTTATGCCTCACTTGATATTTATGATCAGAGGATCAATGAACCTCAATTGTTATGTTCCAAGGAATCTTGAATAATTACTACAAATGGATGGGAAACACTTTGTTGAAAAACAGTCTTTATGGTGATATTTTTCTCTACTGTTTTTTCTAGATCAATAAGCACAGTGGGATCTTACATTGTTATACATTAAAATGGTAAAAATGTGGCCCATTATGACACTCGAAAAAAAAAATCTGTTTATTCCCTAATATTCTCATTAAAGATGACCTTAATGTGTCTACATATGACTCACAGAGAAACTTTGTATGGGGAGAAGACTAAGTATAAAAGTAGGCAGTTGTTGATTTTTTTTCAGTTGCCTTTTTTTGTTAAGGTCAAAGATTTTTCTCCCTATATTTGGTATTTTCCCCTCTTTTAGGACCCCTCAGCTCTCTCCCAATTATATCTCCTCTACATACATTTAATTCAATCTGGCTGCTTTTCCCAACTTTGTTCCTCTTAGGTCCATTCTGACCTCCCCCATAAGCATATCTGGAATGAATGTTCAGGTAAGTGTGGTGGTCCCATATCCACATGATAGTAAAACATTTGTTAGAGTAATGTATGTAGACAGTGAAACTGGTTCTCGACATGTTCCTGACTATAGATGATGTGCTGATTAAATCAAGTCCTGGAACAAGGAAGCTGCATAGAAAAGGGTTATAGCCCCACAATCAATCAAGAGTTTGAAAGCCTGACTATTCACATAAAGAAAACCAAATGGATGAAGAATGTTTATTACCCACTTTATGACATTTGGAGGAGAAGCCTACAGACCTTGTCTATCAGTCTGTATATCTAGGAGATGGCCCTGAGAATAGACAGGAGAGTAAGCTGTATTGACTTTGGGAAGCTGCAAAGCTCCTTTACCCAAGTTTTCCATGAAAACAAAAGCTCATCATCTTTTTAATACTAACATTTTACTTTTGTTGTATATGACAGGGAGACATGGAATACAACAATCTCCTAAGAACTAAAAAGGAGTACCACACAGATGGCAATAGAGAATTAACGGTGGGTATGAGCAGGCTACAATATATAAATAATAAGGAACTTTCAAGGAGAGGATTAAAATGATAGGAAGAAAATATATAGTCCTAAGGTAAAGAACAACATAGATTTCAGTCTGCATCCTGAATCCCATCTCTTGATCATGACATGTTGTAAGCATGTTTCACAGTTTGTAGCAATGGCTGTTTATGACATGGATCAGAGCTCCTTGGTCTTTCAGGTTGTTTACCTCTATAATGTGAACCTTACATTTTGCAGGTCACTGACCCAGTCTGCCTTTCTGATCTTACATTTTGTGGCTGTTAAATACTGAACATTTAAAACCACAAGATCCTCGATGCTTTATCTGCCTCTTATGGCAAGTTCTGCAATCCACTTTACACTATGCTTTAAGAGACTCATTTTCATCCATGTAGGAAAACATAAGAATACAGGAAACCCAGGAAGAGAAAACAAAAACTAGAGAACCAGGGAGAGGCCCATAAATACAGCAGTTCAGCTCTGTACTCCCTAGGGCAGTAATTTTGCCCTATGAGTTCCCTTTCTAGTTGGAGGCAGAGAAAGGGCCTGGGGAACGATTAGGTGACTGAAGGTAGCACTAGATGAACACGTCCGCTCCATGGCTGTGGAGTGGAAGCATTCTAACTTACCTCTGACCATCAATGTTGTTCCTATACCTAACCACCTCCCCTCTCTCTCTCTCCTCACAGGATTCTGAAAATCAGGACTCCAAACTATTACCTTAAGCACATGGGAGTCAACCTATAGCCTAGCCTCTCTCCTCAATTTTGGTAAGGCACAAGTTAGACCCTAAATTATAATATCCAAGTAGCAACCTGGATTACAAAGAAGAAGGTTGGCTTTACTACATAATCAAAAGTGACACAAATTAAAAAGCAGGAAAAATGTTTCGTATTCAGTCTCAGAAACATTAGCAGGCATCAAATCAATCAAAAAACGTTTATTAAGAAGCTACTAATTACCAGGCACTGTGTTAGGAGCTAGGGATAGAAAAACAACATTAAATAGTCCTTGGTCTCATGAAATCTAGCTTGGAGAGACAATAGGTACTTATATAGATATAAACAAGTTAACTTCAGATGAAAGGCACTAGGACCTGGCAGGTAGTGGGGAAAGGGAAGGGGACAGGGGAATCATGAGAGGCTTAATGTAGAAGGTGGCATTTGAAAAGAATTAAGGATTCCTTTCTTCTTTTAACTCTCCACAATCTGACTTCCAACCTTATCAGTCAAAAACTCTCTGAATTTACTAACGCTCTCCTAACTGCCAAATCTAATGACCTTTCCCCTGTCTTGATCTTTCTTGGCCTCTCTGCAGCTTCTGACACTATTAACCACCCTTTCTTTAGGATTTCAGGACTATTCTCTCTTCACTCTCCTCCTACCTATTTGACTGTTCCTTCTCCATCTCCCTTGCTGGATCTTTATAAGGTTATCTCCAATAACCAAAGACATCCCACGGTTCTGTCATGGACCCCCCTCTTCTCTTCTCCCTCTATTTCACTTGGTAATCTCATCAGCTGTCAAGTACTAAACTATCACCTCTCTGTTGATGAGTCTCAAATTTACTTTGAGGACCTAATCTCTTTGAGACCTTTGGTCTCAAATCTCCAATTATCTAGTGTATATTTTGAATTTAGATATCCCTTAGGCATCTTAAACTCATGTCCAAAACTGAACTCGTCATCTTTCCCTCAAAACATTTCCCTTCTTCCTCATTTTTCTTTTATTATTAAAATCATCCTCCCCATCACCCAAGTGCACACCCGAGGTGTCATTCTGAATTCCTTACTCTCACCTTACTTTCTCACATTCAATCTGCTGTCAAGGCCCATCGACTCTAACTTCTAAGAATCTCTTGTATACTCTCCCCTTTCTCCTCAACCCTGCCACCACCCTGGTGCAGACCCTCATACCTCACACCTACAGTATTATAATAACCTGACGGTTTGTCTCCCTCCCATACGTTTCTCCCAGCCCCATTCCACCTTCCACTCTGTTGCCAAAGTGATCTTCCTAAAGCACAGATCTCACCACATCACTCCCTCTTACTCAACAAGTTCCAGTAGCTCCCTATTGCCTCTAGAATCAAATACAAAAACCTGGTCGGCATTCAAAGCCTTTCCAGTTTTCCTACAGTTTACTTCTCCGCTCCACACACACTCTCTCTCTCTTTCTTTCTCTCTCCAACCAGTGACATCAGGCTCCTTGTTCTTTCTCCAACAAGAGACACCATCTCCCAACTCCATCTACTTTCACTGGCTGCCCTACATGCATGGAATCTCTTCCTCCTCACATCCACCTCTTGGCTTCCTTCAAGTCCCAGCTAAAATTCCCTCTAGAAGACGAAGGCTTTCTTGATTCCCTTTCATTCTAATGCCTTTCATCTGCTGATTACCTCCAAATTCACCTTGCTCAGACCCAGTTGTTTGCATATTGTCCTGCCATTAAGACTGTGAGCTTCTTGACAGCAGGAATGGTCTTCAACCTTTTTTTGTATGCCCAACACCTAGTACAGTGCCTGGTACACAGGTGCCTAATAAATGTTTACTGACTGACAAGCTGACTGATTCTAAGTGGTGGAACTGAGGAGTATATTCCAGGCAAGGAATAAAGGGTTGTTCATGAGAACCTGTAAGATCAGTTTGGTTAGAGTTCTGAATGCATGAAGGGTAAATTTGCAAAGGATTCAAAAAGCCAGAGAGAAGAATTTATATTTGAAGTCATAGAGAGCCACAGGAGTTTGCTGAATAGAACAGAGAAATGGTCAGACGTGCACTTTAGGAAAATCAGTTTGGCTGTGGAAAATGGACAGGACTTGAGGCTATTTTACAATGATCTAGGTGAGAGGTAATGAACTAAGGTAGCAGTTGTGTAGGGAGAAAGAAAAAAACAATTGTGAGAGCTGTGTCTTCAAAGCCTATGACATAGGATTTTTATTTGATCTCAATTAAAACAGATTTATATAGATTTAAAATTCCATTACAATATTATAATGAAACTCTTTATAAGATTTCCAACACCAGCTAGCCTAATAATTTCAAAAACTATTCAGCACTAACAAAATTCAAACCAAAGTATTTTGACACCTAATTGAAATTTTTAATAATGGGATTTTGACTTGAAGGGCAGATTCACAAAAGATCAAAAACTCATTCCCAAAGAAAAACAGAAGAGAAAGAAAAATAGTATCACTTACCTGTTGGAAATTTCAAAATCAAATGCTTTGTAAAACTTACTTTCATATTTATCCTTTCCCATATAAATGGTGTAAACAGATGAATCAGCTAAGAAAATACAAAAAGAAAAAATAATCAGATAATACTGTACATTACCTTACAAAACTACGGCATGAAGAAAATACACTAAAGGCTTGGGCAACATACACAGATGGTCACTTTTCTACTTGCTCTAAGTATTATGCTAGTCTTGAGATCTGAGTAATTTTCTATCTTCTGAAGGGCAAATGGGCTTGTAAAATGTACAAACATTAGGAAATTCCACTCAACTTTTCTAGGATTAGTATTTATCATAGCTTTCAAATCAAGTAATGATTAGCATTCTTCAAAAAACAAATAAAAACAAAAATACCAATAGTGGAAAACCGCTCAAGCATTTAGAAACCTATTAAATTTGGCCAAAATTTATTCTGTAAACTTACATTTAAAAAATTTAGTAATTATCTAGCAAAAACAATCTTCATGCCAACAGAAAAGACATGGCACTTCTAGGTCACATCATCAATAATAAGATGGAGGACTAGACAAATTAAAACAACTCTGAGGTTCTACTTCACAACCCTGAAAATTCACAAAAATCATAAACGGCAATAGTCAACGGTTGAAGGAAGGGATTGGAAAATGATAATCATACTAATACATTATTGGTGAATATGTGAAATAGCACAACCCTTTTGAAAAGTAATTTGGAATTACACAAATAAAGTGACTCAAGTTCACACCATAGACTCCATTACTGGGAATCATATAAGAAGAAAGTCACCATCTACTCCAAAATATTTGTAGCAGCACGTTTTATGATGGCTAAGAATTGAAAACAAAGTGGATGCTCATTAATTAGGAAATGACTAAACAAACTGTGGTACATGAATGTAATGGAATATCACTGTGCTATAAAAAATGATGTGATGAATATAGCAAAGAAAGATCTACATGATCTACAGCAGACTAAAGCAGAGACAAGAAAACAATATACACAATGACTACAACAATGGAAATAGAAATAACTACACACCAAAAAAAACAAAAGTAAACATAATAAAATTATAAAGATCAAGCAGAATTAAAATGAAAAGATATGAGATTCCCCAATTCACACTTCCATAGAGGAGGGAGGCCCACAGGTGTTAAACATTGCTTATGTTTTCAGACTTTTTCAATGTATTGAAAAAGTTATGCTCTCTAAAAAATTCTACTTATTATATGAAACAGCTCTCTGGGAGGCAAGAGGGGAAGGATACTTGGATACATAGAATGATGTAAGAAACAGAAGACAGCAATAAAATTTATTTTTAAAAAGAAAAAATTTAAAAAAGACATGGCAGCCAAGGTCAACACTAGCATAGATACAAGCTCATCTTCAAAACATTTAGGGGAAAAATGATTGAATATTACAAGTAATTATGCTTCATAAAAAAGAAAGAAGTAGAAGGGAGGAAAATGAGCTTGCAGAATGCTCATCATCAGACCTAACTATGCTAAATCATCCAGATAACGTTTATGGATGAAAACTGAAAGGAAAAGAACAAACAGAAATGAAAGGAAATTAGTATTTCAATAGTAATCAGTTCCCATAATACGTAAAGTGAAGGTGCCACAACAGAACTCTATTCTCATTATCCAACACGCCACATGGGGCATAGAAAGTCATTTAAGAAAATGAAATTGGGAATTCAGTGGCTAGGTCAGAAGTCACGTACTGGAGGTGCCACATAGGATTATTGGATTTAGGTCTAGAAGGGCACTTAAAAAGCCAGAGTCCCCACTTCTTTATTCTACACATGAAGAAACTGAGGCCTAGAGAGTTGAAGGAACCTGATCAAAGTTGCACAGACAGTAAGTAACAAAGCTAGGACTTAAACCCAGTTGTTCTCTGAACTCAGTGTTTTTTTTTTCCCTACTGTATCATGTCACCTCCCTGTCCTCAGAGGTTAAATTTTTTAAAACAGAGACTCCTACATGATATTAGCACAAAAAGATAGGCATAAAAATATCAATTTACGACCCATGTCTACTTTCTCATCTCTATAAAATTCAGTTCAAGTCAGGGAGACAGACCTCTATCATAATCATTTCCTACCTATGGAACCAAGCTTCAATTATGAAATATTTTTCTAATTCTATTGTTTATTTAGGCAAAATTTCATATAAGAGAAAAGCAAATCCCATCTTTAAGGCTGAACACAGGGTAACTGAATTTAGAGAAAGAATCCCAAAGTTGGAAGGGACTTTAGTATCGATGGTTACTGGAAAAAAAAGAGTTCTCTTCAACACATCTGACAAGTTTTCATACAGTCTTAACTAGAAGACCTCCAGTGAGGAGAAACTCACTATCTCCCAAGGGTAGCCATTCCTCTTTTATAGTTCTATCAGAGAAGGTTTTTCCTAACATCAAAGCCTAAATTGGCCTCTCTTTAACTTCTATCAGCTGTTTCTAATTCTGCCCTGTGGGAAAAAGAGACATCTCTAATACCACTTCCTAAAGGCAGCTAGGTGATTTCAGGGAATACAGCCGTGGGCCTAGAGACAGGAAGACTTGAGTTCAAATGCCACCTCCGACATTTATTTACTAGCTATGTTACCCTGAGCAAGTCACTGAACCTTTCTCTGCCTCAGTTCCCTCAACTATAAAATGGGGTTCATAATACTACCTACCTTCCAGGGATGTTATAAAGATTAAATGAGATAATATTTGTAAAGTTCTTGGGACATGCCTAGTACATAAGAGGCATTATGTAGATGTTTAGTCCCTTTCCCCTTCAACATGACATGATAGTCCTTCAAATATCTGAAGATAGCTGAGACTTTTAGGACACTATGTATACAAAGCAGATGGAAGACAGTCTCAAATGGGAAGGCACTAGCACTAGGGCAAATGGGAAAAGCCTCCCATAGAAAGTGAAATTTGAGCTGAGTCTTGAAGGAAACCAAGGAAGCAATGAAACAGAGGTGAGAAAGGAGAGCATTTCAGGCACCACAAGGACATGGGGGCAGGAGATAAGAGCGTAGTATGGAAGAAATAGCAAGTAGGCCATTAGAGCTAAATCGTGGTGTCCACAGAGAACAGCAAAGTATAAGACAAAAAACTATAGAAGAAGGTCAGGTTATTAAGAGCTTTAAAGCCAAAAAGAGGCATTGATATTTGATTCTGAGGTAAGAAGGAGACATCAGAGCTCTTTGGGGGGATTAGGGAGTTGACATGGTTAGACCTACAATTTATTTTTTTTTCCAAAATTTATTAATTTGTTTTCAGTTTCCAACATTCACTTCCATAAGTTTTAAATTTTCTCTCCCTTCCTTCCCCCCTTCCCAATATTGCATGCAATCTTATATAGGCTTTAAACATACATTCCTATTAAATACATTTTCACATTAGTCATACTGCATAGAAGAATTATAACGAATGGGAGAAACCATGAGAAAAAAAAAACAAAACCTAACAAAATAGTCAGATCTACAGTTTAGAAAAGTCACTTTGGCAGCTGAATAAAAGGACTGAAGTGAGAAGAGAAATGAGGCAGAAAAAACAGTTACAAGGTTACTACAATAGTCTAGGCAAGAGTAAGTGAGGGCCACTATGTGAGCAGACAGAAGATTTAGCATTGGACTGGACATGAGTCAAAGGTGACGCAGAATTCACACACCCTCTGAAATCTGCTCTCCCCCAATTTAGGTTTTCTTCTCCTCTATCACCACTTCCTTGATGAATGACCATTATCCATCACTTTCAGGACAGCTATGTAAATAAAGTACTGGGCTTGGAGTCAGGAAGACATGAGTTCAAATTCAGACTCACATATACAGTAGTTGTGTGACACTGGGCAAATCACTTAAACTTGTTTGCCTCGGTTTCCTCATCTGTAAAAATGAGCTAGAGAGGAAACTGGCTAACCACTTCAGTATCTTTGCCAAGAAAACCCCAAAACAGGTCTTGAAGAGTTGGACATGGCTGCAAAATTACCCAAGAGCCATCAATTCTACCCTAACAAACAGTTCCGCTCTATGTATGAGAACAGAATTCAAAGAATAAAATAAAATAAAATGTCCCCTGGGAGGGTCCTCCAACTTTTGACCAGACCTGTGTCAGCAAGGTAATGTCACTGCTTTTTAGTAAGCTGTCCAGATTTGTCATAGCTTTCTTTCCAAGGAGCAAACATTTTAATTTCATGGCCACAGCACCTGTTGGCAGTGATCTTCAAGCCCAAGAATATAAAATCTCACAATGCTTCCATTTCTTCTCCTTCTATTTGCCAGGAAGTTGATGGGACCATTCACCAAGATATTAGAATTTTTTGATATTAAGCTTCAATTCAGTTTTTACAACCCTCTCTCACTCTCTTCGAAAGGTCCTATTCCTCTTCAATTTCTGCCATCAGAGTGGTATCTTGTACATATCTAAGATTGTTGATATTTTTCCTGGCAACCTTAATTCTGGCTTTTGACTCACTCAATTTGGCATTTTGCATACTTAATCTGCATGTAATTTAAACAGATAAGGTGATAATATACAGCCTTCTCATACTCTTGTCCATTATTAAACCAATCAGTTGTTCCATAGTCGGTTCTAACTGTTGCTTCTTGGCCTACATACAGGTTCCTCAGGAGACAAACAAGATGACTGGTACTCTCACCTCTTTGAGGACTTGCCACATTTTGCTGTGATCCACAGAAAAGTAATGGTAATTTAGTCTCTCATTCCTCTGCCTCTTCGAAACCACGCCTGCTCTTCTAGTAATTCTCAGTTCACATATTACCGAAGCCTAGCTTGCAGAATCTTAAGCATAATCCTGCTGGTGTGTGAAATGAGGGCAACTATTCAATAATTTGAATACCTTGGCATTGCCTGTCTTCAGGACTGGGACCTAAAATGAGTTTTTCCCATCTGATGGCCACTGTTGTGTTTTTCAAATTTGCTGGCATATTGAGTGCAGCACTATAACAGCGTTATATTTTAGGATTTTAAATACCTCAGCTAGAATTCCATCATCTCCAGTAGCCTTACCGTTAGCAGTGCTTCCTAAGGCCCACTCCACTCTCCAGGAAGTCTGGTTCTACAACAGTAACCACACCACAGTGACTGGTGATGTTAAGACCTTTCTTGTTTATTTCTTGCCACCTCTTCTTAATCTCTAACATTTTTGTTTTTTACCATGCCCATTTTTGCATGAAATTTTTCCTTGATATCTCCAATTTTCTTGAAGAGATCTTGTCTTTCCCATTCTATTGCTTTCTTCTATTTCTTTGTATTGCTCATTTAAGAAAGCCTTATCTCTCTTTGCTATTCTCTGAAATTCTGCATTCAGTTGCGTATAATTAGGAAAATAAGTTAAAAAAAAAAAAAGAAAAAGGTCCCTTAGTAGCCTAAACTTAAAAATCCTGAGACACTAAAATTATAAATTTCAGAATTAGAAAAAAGGGCACAAACACTAATTCAGGACCTTCATATTTTATATTCAATTCTAACAAGAGTCCTTGACTAGCTCCACAGCAAATAAACCACAAATGGGAAGTCAAGTTAACAAGCATCTATTGAGCACCTACAATGTGCTACGCACTTTGATAGGTATTGGAGACACAAAGAAATCCAAAAAAGTAGCCCCTGGTATCAAGGAGCTCAAAGTTCAATGGGGGAGACTTGTAAATAACTTGATACAAGGACTATATGCTGGATAAAGTGGAGATAATAATAAAGAGAAGGCACTAGCATTTAGGGAAATCAAGTTCTATCACAAAGAGGCACACTGATGTCAGCAAAAGGTGACAATGGGTACAAAAAGAGCTATAAAGAAAACACAATTTATTGCTGTGGCATCACTATATAAACAACTGATGCTCATCATGATCACATTAACTCATCCAAAAATGCTAAATTATGTACATCAGTAGAGTGGAAGACAAAATAGACTGGGAGTCAAAAAAATAGAAGATAAACTTCCTGTGTGATGCTGAAAAAAATTTTTTTTTTTTACTTCTCTGGGCCTCAATTTCCTCATCTCTAAAAGGTGAGGATTGGACTAGATTCCCCTTAATAAGTCCTTTAAAGCTCTTCAACCTGCAAGTGTATGATCCACCACCACTCTGAAATGGCTGTATCCTTGACAAAGTCACTTTACCTTCTCTGGGTCCCAGCCTCATGCATGAAATAAATATACAGACCAGATATCTAAATCCCTTCCGGTTCTAAGATGTATCACTCTTCCATTAACACCAGGCCCCACTTCAAAGCAAACACAGGGATAAAAGTAATTAGAGGATACTGATAAAACAAGACAACCTGAAAGCTCAAAAGCAACTACTCTACCTAAAAGCCCATTTCAAAAGAACATACCAATCCAGTAAGCAACATAAATCAATCCTACCACCAGTTAGCTGGCATAAGATGAAATCCAATAATCTTTAATAATAAAGGCTTTTTAATAATAAAGTCTCACCTCTAGTAAAGAATCATAGAGAAAGCATCATGAAGGATTTAAGGAATAGCATTCTCTTCTCTCTCCATCATCAAAAGGCAGAATGCCAACAGAGAGGACAATTTCCGGGATATGGAATTTGACCTTACACAATGACTGAATTTCAGTTTCACAGGATCACTGGTTCATATTTAGATCTGAAAGAGGACCTTAGAAGCCCATCTATTCACAAATTTAGATCTGGAAAGGCCCTTAGAAGGTCCTCTAATCATGTACTTAGAATTGGAAGGAAACTCAGAGGTAATCTAAGTCCAACACATTCTACTGATAAAAAAAAAAAAATGAGGCATAAAAAGGAAGGTGACTTGATCAAGGTAATAAAAGTGATAGGTTATAAGCAACAAGGAGTGTTTTACTCCTTGGGAGGCCCCCACCAAAACTCTACTCCTCCACTTGGGAGTGGGGCTGAACCATGTTAAAATGTGACTGAGAAATATTTAGCAAAATAAATAAACATACAATAAAACATAGATAATGGCAATATGGGGTTTTCTAAGTCAATATTCAGTCACAGGGGTCCTTTTTTAAATCATATTTTCATTTTAACCCTCTCAAGTACATTTTAAAAATCTATCATTTTTTCACATTCATTTTTTAAAAATTTTGAGTTCCAAATTCTCTTCCGCCAGCTTCTCCTCACAACCTATGGAGAAGACAAGCAACGTTATCAGTTATACATATGAAGTCATGCACAACATATTTCCATATTAGCCATGATGCAAATAAATGAATTAATGAAGCCAGAATAATACAGTGAAAAAGGTGTGCTTCACGGTAGGATCCTTTTGAATGGTTCGGTGGTTCCCCGTTTCTAAGCGTGTGCCACCAACGCTCTAAATCTTCCTTTCCATTTTTCTGTCAGATTTAGCCACAACGCTCCTGGGTACAGTGAGTTCAATGATCCCCCACAGTGACAGCATCCCACGTGGCGGGTCCTGTGCTATATAACGCCCCATGCTCAAGTCTGTCTTCTTGCTCTCCAACCGTTTCCCTTAGGTCCCTGTGTAAATACTTAGCAACTGTTTGCTGAATGGTTACTTGCAGCCTGCAGGCAGGAGCCTTCTCAGCCGCAGGATGAAGGCACACTTTCGCTAACCAGTCCTGTCAGAAGCTGGCACTGATCTCAGAGGGTTCCCAGAACGAAGAATTAATATGCCTTCACCCCGAGGTGAGCCAACTGTGCGGAAAGTGGGGCGCGGAGAAGCCCGCGGGTGCACAACCTTCAAAGCGAAGACGGGAGTACCGGGGCAACGAATGGGCTCGTTTCTACCAAAGGGGGAAACTGAGGCCCAGAGGAAGTCAGCGATGCCTCCGGGCTGCACCTAGGACCAGCTCAGGGCTCTCCGCCTCCACGTCGGGCGCGCTCGTCTACCTGACTGACAGCCCGGAAGGAGCGAGGCCTGCGCGGGGCTGGCCCCGGAGGGCCAGGAGCACTCGGAGCGGAGGAAGGGAGGCAGAGGAGACCCCGAGTCCCAGGGCGCCGCCGGCTCTCCCTTCCCGCCCTCACTCACCGTGGCTGGTGAAGTAGAACACCATGATGCCGGCGCGGGCGGCAGCTCCTCCTCAGGCCGCCCTCGGCTCCGAGGCACCGGCTCAGAGCTGCGGCCGAAAAGCAGAACCAAGTCCGTCCGTCAGTCAATCTGTATCTCCGCCGGAACTCTCTCCTGGTCCCGCCCCTCCGGCCAGGCACTTCCGGCTTGCGTCACCACGTAACGTCACAACGTCGGCCCCGCCATCTTAGTAACTGGCAGGTTAGCGGCGCTCTTGTAGGGTCTGGTCTCCCCATGGCTTGGGTACCGCGGCCTTTTTGGCGAACTGCAGAGGGAGAGAGAGCCTCTAGGAGGACTTAAGTGTGCGGGTATGTAAGGGAAGTTTAAACCGTGTGAAGACGCCTAAAACCCAATTTCTCTATTAAGGTGGTTCCAGTTCGTGAAAGCAGAAACAGTGCAGTCCAATTGACTTAAACTCAGCAAGCGTTTATTGGGAGCTGGAATACAGACAAATCAGTAATTCCTGCCCGAAAGGCTTTTCATTACTTAGAATGTAAACTCTTGGAGGGCAAGCGCTGTTTCCTTTTTGTATTTCCAGTGCTTCGCATACAACAGACTGGCACCAGATCTGTAATGTAATTGCACCAGGGCAGAGAACTTTCAAGGAGGGAAACGACTCTTCCTGATGACGGTGGGCACCATCTCTGCTGCTTCTAGAGAGTTTTGGGGAGCGTCTGCTGGGACCCCCTGACGTCCTTAACGTGATCACACAACCACTGTGTGCCATGAGTCAGGTCTTGAACCCTGGTCTCCTTGAGACCGGGAAGCTGGCTCTAGACCCCCTACCCCAGCTTATCAAGCTCGGTAGGGATTACAGTAAATATCATTGATTAAATGACAGTGATTCAAGGAGGGCGGGAAAAGCCGAGGAACTAAGGATACAACGTAAGTAACTGGGCGGGCCGGATGTATTGACACTTGTGGGGAAAACCTGCTGTGGAAGGTGAGCCTTAAAGGCTTGAATGGAGCTGAGGAAGCCGCTCATTCCAGGCATGACAGGGGGCGTGGACTTGGCAGGTGGACTGATCCGCCTTAAGAAATAGGAACTAGTTTAGTTCGGCGTATAGAGGTAGATAAAGATGAGTCATGTGAAATCAGGTAACACTCATATTGTTCTTAAACTGGACTCCAGAGAACCACAAAATTGTATCCTTAATTTTTTTAAAATAATTCTTATGTGTCTTTTTAAACGTCACCAGAATTTCTCAAAATACCAGTCCTCCTCCCAGAGAGCCAACAGATAATACTTTTTTAAAGAAAGAAGAAAAAAAAAGGAAAAACAAAAACAACAAATCAGTAAAGGTCTGAAAAGTACATAGGTTCTACACCTGTGCACCTCCCACTTCAGCAAAGGAAAGGGGGTCTCTTCACATCTCTTTGGGGAACCATATTTGTTCTTTGTAATTTCCAAACATTCACTTTTGATTGTTTTGTGGTTATTTACATTTTTGTTCTTTTCAAATGTCGTTTTCTTGACTCTCTTTACTTAACTGCATTATATCTTGTGAATCTTCCCATACTTCTCTGTATTCGACATATTTCTTACAGAACAATAATACCCTATTACATTTGTTAGCCATTCTTCAGTGAATGAGCATCTGCTTAACACACTTCTCGATTAATGCAAATCACTTGCAAATCAATATGTCACCTCAGTAATCTTTCTTTCAGAAGGATGAACAGCAAATACACTTGTATTTTGTATTTTCATCTACTTTTGGATTCCTTTGTAATTCTTTTAGGCATTTTAAAAAGTATTATTCTTAGGAAGGTTTCACCAGACTGCCAAAGGAGTAACAAAATATGGTTAAGAACCTCTGCTCTACAGAGTGGACTCTTTGAAAGTAACAATAATTTCTCTGTGAAGTCCCTGAATGTTGTGTCAGACAGGGTGGCAGCTGGCTCAGTATAAGTGTGGTGACCATATTTTCTAAAACTTGTTTTACCAGACTTGTGATTGCCTTCCATCCAAGAGATGAAAACAAGGAAACACCCTTCCAAACTATAAACCATAGACTTTTAGGTTTGTATAGAAAAATTATCCAGTCTGAATTTTTATAAATATCTAATCTTTATACTTTATAGATAAGGAAAAGAAGTTCTTAAAAGATGAAGTGGCCAAACCAGGATTTGAATGCAAATAGTTTTAAGCTTCAAATAACAATCTTTTTGCAGTCTGACTCTTCATGACCCCATCTGAGGTTTTTTGGGCAAGGATATTGGAATGGTTTGCCTTCTCTAGCTCATTTTACAGATGAGAAAACTGAGGCAAAGCAGGTTAAGTGATTTGCCTTGGGTCACTCAGCTAATTAAGTGTCTGAGGTCAGATTTCAACTCAGGAAGATGTCTTATTGATTCAAAGCCCAGTGCTCTCTTCATTTTGACACCTAGCTGCCAATTAATTCAATAGTACTAACTTAATAGTATAATATTTCTACTTTCTTTTATTGAAATCAAGACTGCTTGAAAATACATAGCATATTATTCCCCAACTTTAACAAAATTCATTATACAGTTCCAGACATTTCTCAAGGAGAAAGAGAGATAAGCATCGGCAGCCACACATACTAGTCGAAAGCCAGATCCTCAGTATGTCCCTGATTTGCAGTTTGTTTCCTTTGAGACTTTGAGGAATTTCCCTTTGGGTTAAATCAAGGCTTTCCTCTCTTGATTTAACTGAAATATCTCACTTTCATCTAATGATGTGAGTTTGTATATTCTAATATGCCTAACTTTTCTGATTTTTGTTTGGGATCGGTGGATAAATGGGTTTACTCACTACTCACTAATTGTAATGGTCTTTTCTATAATTAGCATTTGGTGGGAAGGGTCAAGTTCAGATATTCCTTTCTTTTTAAAGAAGAATGACCGTGAAAATGACTAGAACCTAAGGAAAAAAAAACATTTCTCTAAAGTAGCAGTGTTTAGGCCATTATTGGGGAAGGGATAAGGTGGTGGAGATAAATATAATTCTAGTCCAGTACTACTCTGAAGAGATCAGAGGGGCCAGTCTTTGACTATCCTCCCTTCTCACCAAGAATCAAAGTATACCTGGGAGAGGAATGGGCAGGATTCCCAAAATATCTATCTAGCAAAGCCTCCTCCCAAGCCCCCAACAACATAAAGAAAATGTGGACATAGACTTTCATGAGCAACGTACAGTCCTTAACTTCTTTGTCTCCACCAACTCCATCTTCACTAAGTCTTTGGTGGAAGAACTCCCCATGCTGACCCTCACTCAGCTCCTTCCATTATCTTTCGGTATCCTGAAACAGATAATCTCACATGAACTCTCAATAGAGAATTATTTTGTAAACTTGGAATAATAGCTGTACTACCTCCCTAATGGAATTATTGCCAAGTCAGTCAATAAATTAAGTGCCAGCTGTGAGCTGAGTGACTCAAAGAAAGATACTCCAGGAGTTCACAATCTAATAGTAGAGACAGCAGGCAAACAACTCTGTACAAATAGGCCATACACGGGAACTGATTATCATTGGAAATAATCAGCTGATAGTACTAGAACTAAGGAGTATTGGGAAAGGCTTCCTGTAAAAGGAAGGGAAAATTGGGAAATGGAAATGAGGAAAAGCCAGTGAGAATTCTTAAAGTCAGGCCATGGGGTGTCTTGGATGGAAGACAGGAGGCTGTGGTAGGTGTAAGGTTGGGGGGAGGGTGGGAGTCGGTGTGAAGGATCTTGAATGCTAGAGGATTTTATATTTGATCCTGGAGGTGACAGGGAGCAAGCAGAGTTTATCGAGTACGTTATGTGGGAGCAGTGGGTAATGAGTCTGGAAAGTTAAACAGGAGCCATCCTGTGAAGGACTTTAAATGACAGAGGAGCTTGTATTTGATCCTAGAGACTCTGAACAGGGGAGTAACATCGTCAGGCCCGTGCTTAAAAGATCCTAAAAGAATCACCGAGCTGCAGCATCAAACCCGAACCCAAAGCTCGTACAAAACCTAGAGGACTAGGACAGGCCATTGCACTTTGCCTGCCGTTCCCAGCAAGCGTAGGACTATTGTCACGTGGTTGTGAGCGTCCCGTAACCACCGAGCACCCTGGGACTTCGGGTCTTCTACGGACTTGACCCGCGGAGAAAACCCGGAGTGTGTTTCCTGAGTCGGGAAGAGGTCGTGGGCGGAGCCTAGAGCAAGGAGGAGACGCGATTGGAGAGCTCTTCGCTCGGCGAAGTCAGAACCCGCGAATGGGAACGGGGAGGGCGTGGCCGCAGCTCCGCGCGCTAATTTGAATACACGTTCAAAACGGTCGGGCGGCTTCGCTTGAGGTTAGAACCTGCTGCTTGGGTTGCCGCTCTCCGCCGCCGCCGAGAGGTAAGGAGCCCGCCAGCTACGCCGCGTGCGGAGGGGGAAGCGTGGAGGACTTGGGACTCTGGTGTGGAGGGGGCAGGCTAAGGGGAAAGAGGACAGAGCCGGGGCGGGGGGGGAGTCTGGTCCCGCCGAGCCCTGCGGCCGCCTTGCTGTGTGGCCTCGGGCAGTTCAGCTAACCTCTCTGGGGGTTCCTCTCGGTGGCTCCTCCCGCCGAGAGCCGTGCGTGGGTGGAGGCAGCTCGGGGCGCAGCGACGCCAGAGCTGTACGAAATCCCGTCTCGTCTACCTCGCTCAGCCTCGCGACTTCCTTGGCACCCGACCCTCAGTTGCCTCGCCCGTGAGATGGGGTCCGCAGCCCCCGCAGTCGGGTGGGCTTAGGACCGGGTGAGGCGGCGTCTGTGAAGTGCTTCGCGGATGGTAAAGTTTAGGCAAAGGTCAGACCCTCCGGGCCGGAGTGACACCTGCGCCAGCCCCGCCCCCCCCGGGGCCTCCGGCAGCCCCCGGGCCCTCCTCGGACCAAAGCTGTCGTCTTTGTAACTGCTAATATTATTCCGCTGCTTGAGGGTGGTGTCCCTGGTCTGAATTCCGCTCTTACGCCCGCGCCGAAGCTGCGGCCTCTTAGGATGCCCTGCCCTTTCTTCTTTGTAGCTCTCCTGCAGAAAGAAAGCGAAGGTAATCCAGTTGGGCGGACATTTATTTAGCACCTATTATGTGCTACACCGTGTTAGGCATTGAGGGAAGAGGGGGAGCCTCAAATCTGCAGGCTGCCTGTAATGTCCAGGTGTACTGTTGACTTCCGAGTGAAAGCTTCCAAAGGGTGTTCGATATAGGTCCGTTGGGTGGTGGAGAGCCTCCCAGATGTGCAGTCCGTCACTCGGGATCGTCCCCAGCTGTGTGACATGGATAAATTGCTCAGTGCCTTTAATCCTCAGTTTCCAGATACTTGCACTACCTCCTACGACACGGACTCCTGGGAGGAAAGCGCTTTGTAAACCTTAAGGCGTGATGGCCAGACGAGGAGTTATTACAGTTCCGTTCACTTCCTAGCAGACTAGAATTCCTTGGTTAGACACTGCCTCAGGTTTCTGGTGCAGCGTAAAGTAACAGTTTGGTAGACATGTTAGTATTGCTGTTTTCTGTACTGGTCTGATATCTATTTTTATGTATTTGGTAATCCTTAAAAATCTTGTGTGTCCCTAAAGATTCTCATAAGATGGCAAATGCTACTCCAAGGAAAAGGAATCAAAGTTCTTCTAAATATGGCAGGTGAGTTTCAGGAACCCCAGCCTTTCTAAAACTGAATCAGAGTGTACTAAAGGATATATGGTTGTGATTTCTTTAAATAACAAGGTCTCTGGTACATTTAAAACAAAGTATTTTATACTTTTCAAAACAAAGTCAGGTGCTAACTCTAGGGAAAAAATTGGACTGATTCCTAGGCTCCATAATAAATGAGCATTTGAAAAGGAATATTCTAAGCTGGATTGGATTTTGGGTGGGTTTTTCCTGGAAACTGAGTGAAAGGATATTGGCTAGAGTAGGGGTATCCAACTTGAATTCCCAGAATGCTAGGAACCAGATTAAAATATAATTGAGAAACAATAAATAAAAATACAGCTTAGATAATAATATTGTTTTGTGGTTTTCTAAGTCAGTATGGGGATTTGAGTTTTAAACCACTGGGCTTTCAGGATGAGAAAAATGAGTTAAAGGAATCTAGTTGATAATGACTACATAAGAAAATGAGTGATTGTTAAGAATTCCTTTTAACTGGGTCAATAAAGTATTGTTTCTCTGGTCTATTCTCCTGGACTTAAAAAATAGATTTGTTGTAAGGTATTTCTTTGTAATGGCATCTTGTTCAATAACATTTATAAAAATAGGCTTTCCGGAGAAAAAATATCTTAGAATCACCACTAATTAGCATAAAGGTATGGAATCCTGTTTTTTTGTGGGGTCCAGTAATAAGCATTGTTTTAGGATTATGTGATGATAGGAGATTTGAAAGGACTAATGCTTAATAATGAATTTATTTTCTTTTTATAGTCTGTTATTTGAAAATCCAGTGAAGAAAATAATATTAGACTTTACTGAAAGTATGCCTCCATCCCCAAGTGGAACCCCTGAAAAAGAAATGTCCCAAATTAATGTGAATAAAGAAAATATATGTTGCCTCTTCCAAGGACACCACATATCAAGTCAGTTCAATAAGTACCCACTAGAAACGGCCTGTGCTGTTCAAAAAGGAGGGGGAGTGACCCCACTGAAGTCACCACAGCAAGGTTCTCCCTTCAAATCTGCCATGTCCACTAGATCCTTTTATAACAGAAATAAATGGTATCTGAACCCGCTGGAGAGAAAGCTTGTCAAAGAGAGCAGGTCTGTCCATCAGAAAAATGATTGTGGATTTAACAAGCCACTTCCCACTTTGACAGAAAAAAGACATCAAAAGTTGTTCAAGAGGACAAACCCTAAAGTAAAAAAGAACTTAACACCTAAATGTGGAAATTATAAAGGTATTAAAACTGTGTCAAAGAATGCTATAAAGCCCCAGCAAAATAGAGTGATTTTTAAACCAACTTCTGGGCAGGAAGATCACAGTCATGAACCTGACAAGAGTTTGACCCCAACTCCTCGAGTACTGAGTCTAAAAGTTAAACCCCAAGTGACTCTCCAGAGTGGAGCGGCATTTTTTGTGACTGGGAAAAAATCCCAGTCTTTGGTCAAAAAAATGGTTTTGGATGGTCAAACAACATCTGGACTCAAGACAAATAAGTCTAAACCAGCAGTGATTATGAATTCTGGATTGCCTAGCACTAACGAAAGAGAGACTTTTGAGGTGAGTCAAGTTCCAGAAATCACTAGAAGAAAGGATGTATGGTGGCAAATTTAACCTAAAAATTGAAACAGAAAAATGATAAAAGTTGAGAAGGTTTCCTGAAATTATTTATTTAGGGGTATCTGTAAGATAGTGAAAAGAGTATTTGACTGGGACTCAGGAGATTGGGTTCCCATCTCTACAGCTTGCTGGTTGTGCAACCTTAAAGTAAACCTGTCTGGGCCTCAGTTTCCTCATCTACAAAATGTGTTGAACTACATTTTTCTAAGAGTGGTCCAGCTGCAATAATCAGTGATATATCACTCCAGTATTTGGGAGAAACAGAGAAAGGACACTTTTTTCCCTCCTCATAGCCTAAGGAAGCATAGAAAGGAGAATTAAGCTTTTAGTTGCCAGCATTTGCGGCCTGAGGGTTCCGCAAAATACAATTTGAAAACCTCTCATCTAGACTTAGTCATATAATCATTCCAGATCAGTATTATTCTAATATTATCATGGCAACACAGGATATGACCCTACATGATGAATATATGTTGCTTTGAAATTATGTAGATTGACCTTTAGTTTTAACTTAATTTAAAATAGTTTACATTTCCTCAGCGCACAAGAACTGAATAACAAGGAAAATACCAGGTGTTAAAAATTTATCTGGGATAATTTTGAAGGTTAAGACACATGAACTATATAGAGTTGAAATGGGTTCATTAATAATTCACTTCTGACTGGAGAGCAAATAGCAGACCCAAATTAATGTTCTTTTAAATTAAATATTTCTATTTTTTTATTCTTAATTTTAATACATCTAGAAGAAAAGCAAAAAAAAATCAGATTAAGGAGAATTTGCAAATTTTTAAAAATTTTAAATGTGCATTTTAATACATAATCTATTGTAAATATACACAATATATTGTGTGTGATCTTATTAATTAGAAACTAAACATCATTGATAATTTTTGTTTACTAACTTGCTATTTATTTTTAGAGTCCAAATGATAGAATTATTTCTTCTAAAGAATGGAAGCCTGTTGAGGATAAGTCTTTTTCTTTAAAGAGGTCTCACAGTGAGAATAGTAAGAAAGGTAAGTAAAGTTAAAATAAATTTTTCAAAAATTAATTGCAATAACCTCACTGTTACAGAGCTGTTTTTCGTGACCACACATGTATAACCTTTACACTGTCCTGGAGGGAGGTAAGTAAGGGAGGAAATGGGGAGAAAATTTTAAATTCAAAATTTTGTGGAGGCAAATGTTGAAAACTGAAAATCTATATGAAAAAAATTAATTGTAATAATATTCTAAAAAGCAGGCTGACTTGGAAATTATATAGTATTGGGAACCCTGGGAAGGTTTGCATGGATTGTAAAGTATATTTCTACCCTGCTTTGACCAGTTCAGATGAAAGTAAGATTCAAATGGCTTTTATCCTTTCTCTGCCTGCCTTTCTAGTGTATTCCTTTTTCTCCTCCCTTTCCTTCATCAAAACATACAGAACTACTCTCAGCCTGACCCTTTTTTTTGATCCCTCTGATATCCTTGACGGCATTAGGGTTCTGAGGGAACATTTGTATAATCTCTCCCTATTGCAGGGATAGGTAGGTGGTCGGTGGGTATGATGAGGGTTGGAAGGGGAGGCTGTGAGACCCCGACAAAGATCAGGGTACAGGTCACCTGGAGAAGAATTCACAAACTCAAGCATTGTTGAAATCAAGGTAAAGATTTATTTTTCAGTAGGCAAGAGTTCTTAGGGAACCTGCAACCTTAGAGGGGTACAGGGCAAGTTTATATAGGATATTCTATAGTGAAGCCTGTGCCAAATATGCTAACTAGGTGTTTTGGGGTGGGATTAGGGAGTGGTTAAGGAGTGGTCAATTCTTAAAGGAACATGCACTTTTGGTATCTACTACACAGGTATTTTACCTAGTTCATCAGGGAAATAGCACAAGGAGGGGCTACCTGGAGGTTTGGTTTTAGGCCTGAAATGTCACCAAGTTAACCAAAGGTTAGGGCTGGCTCAGAAATACCAAGCTGCTCTCGTTGATGTCTTGTTAGACTAGACAAAGGGAGTATAGGTATGTCTAAGTCTCGGATACATATGATTGGTCATGAGGAGTAGTAAATGTCATTATGACCCAGGGCACAGCCTGTTCTGCCAGTACACAGCTGGTTCAAACTAATAAATTCTATAGGTGCAGCTGGCTACTATAGCAGGAAAGGAGATAACAGTTGTTGCTGGGGCAGGCTGTGTCCTTAGGCTGGGGAGAAACTGCCTAGGATGGTGTTTTCAGGCTAGGGAGAAATGTGACTTTTAAAGAGAAATGTGATTTTGGAATTGGGACCCAAGCACCCCATCATGTAGAGCACCAGTCCTTCAAAGTCAGGAAGAGCTGAGTTCAGTTTTGACCTTAGAAACATAAACAGTGTGACCCTGGGCAAGTTACTTAACTCTTTTGCCTTAGTTCTTCATTTGTAAAATGGGGACACACTGGGGAAGGAAATGGCAAAGCACTCTAGTATCTTTGCCAAGAAAACCCCATGGACAACAGTTCATGGGGTCACAGAGTTGGATGCCACTGAACTCTAACAACAACTCATTATTGGAATGTAAATCCTTTGCCCTTAATGTTGTCCTTTCTGATTGCTCAATTACGTTTACCTTTTATATTTCTCTTGACCCTTGGGCTAGTATTTCAAAATTGCTATTTGGTTTTGGCCATTTCATCAGGAATATTTGAACATACTCTTAATTTACTAAAGCTTCACTTTTCTCCTGTACTATTATATTCAGTTTTGTTTGGTCAGTTATTCTTGGTTATAAATCTTATCTCTTTTGCCTTTTGGAATATCATATTCCACACTGTGCTCCTAAATGTAGCTGCAGATGTTGTGTAACCCTGACTCCAGACTATGGTTGGCTGCCTCCTATCTGAACTTTTTTTTCTGGCTGCTTGCGGTATTTTTTTCTTTGACCTGAAAGTTCTGAATTTTATTATGCTGTTCCTGGAAGTTTTCGTATATTTCTTAAGGATTTATTAACTTTTTGTTTAGTACATTCTCACTTTCAAAGAGGTAAAATTGTGAATATCTAGCACTAAGGTGTTCTCTTTCCAAGTCTTTTGACATTTAAAAAACTTGTTTCATTTTTTCTAGGAATTCTAGTTTAACTTGTATCCAAGCTGTGGTTTTTTGTTTTTTGAGATTTTGCTTATAGAGTTAGTCATTCTCTTCTGAGTTTGTGTCTTGAACAGCATTGTCATTATAATAGCACCTTTTTTTTTTAAACTCAATTCTCCAGTCTCATTTCCCAAGCTGGGATTTTGTGTTAAGGCCAGGCTCTGTTGCACATTTCTAGAAAGAACATTTAGTTTTCATTTGGTTCAAATTTTGTATTTTCTGGGCATTACTGCTGCTTTCTCCAGGTATTTAGTGCTGTGTTCTTCCAGGATCTCAGGATCAGCTAAAGACCTACAACCTTTCAGTCAGCCCAAAACAATCTGATGTAGAACGTAATTTGGTTGTTGCCCTTTTGGTCTTAACTTTGCATGTTCCAGGTGCTGGTTTGGGCCTGGGTGTCACAAATGTAGACTTGCTTCTGGTTAGAGCACCAATATATCACCGAAGGTTCCAGCCCTATGTTGGCAGAAAGGCTCTGCAGGTTTCATACCAATAGAATTTTAGGGTCCTCCCTGGTCTGAGTTTCCTTGTCCTGGTCATTCAGTTACGAGCTCCCACTACAGGTTCACAGCTGCTGCTCCTTTCAGTTTCTTTTCCATCCTTGGTAAACAACATCAGGCTACAACTCAGCAGTCACAGCTGGGCCACTCCTAAGTATAGATCCCCTCCTCGGTTCACACTGGGTCTGTGAGTCGGCTTTCAGTTGACAGCAGCAGAGCTTCCAGTTCACTCCTGTTCCTACTCCCTGCGTAGTCAGGCCTGTCCCAGCCTGTACCTTGACTACTTCCTGTCCCAGCTTGTAGTTAGAGGCATCAGGTCAGCCCCCATGCTAGAAAACTCTATGCAATACTTTCCCAGCTAGACTTTGTACACAGTGCCCCCAGATCTGTCTTCCTATACTGACCTGAATTAGAAACAATTCCAAATACATTCTTCTTTCCACTGTACTAGACCTTCACTGATTCAGTTTAATCTACCTGTAATAAAAGAGAAAATGATGAAAAGAAAACAACTGTAGATGAGGAGGGAGAAGATATTATTCATTAATATCCTGTAGACTGCGACAAGGTCATTTTCTAAGGTATAAAAAAATGCTAAATAAGTACTGAAAGGCAGAAATATGAAAGATTTTCATTACAAACCATAATGATGCAAATTGCAATTGATGAGGGAAACATGAACAAAAGAAACAAATCTATGGGGTAATTTTTATTGCCACTGTGATTTGTTCCTTTAATTTTTTAGCAAATCACAAAATTTTGGAGTTGAAAGGGATGTCTGCTGCTATTTCAAACCAACCAAAAAGACTTCTTAGTCTACCACAGCCAACAAGTGAGATCACCCAGCCTCTTCCTGAAGGCCTTCAACGAGAAGAAACCCAGTACCTTGCAAGACAAACCCTTTTTTTCCACTTTTGGATAACTCTTCCTGTTAGGAAGATTCTCCTCATACCAGGTCTTAAGTGTTCCTCTTATGACTTTTGATTCTGTCTTCTTGGAACAAAGAAGTCTAATCCCCCTTCTACCTGAAATTCCTTCAAATACTAGAAAATATGGCTTATTGTATGTTTCTTGAGTCTTCTCCAGCCTATGGGGAAATCACCAGGACAAGACCAGATAGTGAATTCTGTCAGAAATTTAAAGAACAAACAAATGATCCCTATACTACATAAACTTCAAAAATAGGGGGAAAATACTTATTTCCACATATCAGATATGGTCCTGATATCTAAGAAGAACTATAGACTAATATTACTAATGAATATTTATTAATGAAAAAATATTCTACATAATATTAGTAGGTAGCACTGTTGTTGTTCTCAGTCATGTTCAAGTCTTTGTGACCCCATTTGGGATTTTCTTGGCAAAGATGTTGGAGTGATTTGGCATTTTCTTCTACAATTCATTTTACAAATGAGGAACTGAGGCAAACAGAATTAAGTGACTTGCTCAGGGTCACACAGCTGGTATGTGTCTGGGGCCAGATTTGAATATATGAATAAAAGTCTTCCTAACTCTAGGCCCCACGTTCCATCCACTGAGCCACCTAGCTGCCTAAGTAACACTATATCCAGTAAATTATTCAGTATGACTAAATTTGGACTTATATCATTAATATAAGAATGGTTCAACATTAGGAAGAAAATTCTGAGGTCCAGAATAGCAAGGGAACTAATGAGAAGAAATGCTAGGGAAGGTGACCTAGCTCTACCAGATCTCAAATTGCATTATAAAGCAGCAATTATCAAAACCACTTGGTATTGGTTAAGAAACACAGGGGTAGACAAGTGAAATAGGGTAGGTACCCAAGACAGAGTAGGCAATGAATATAGCCATCTACTGTTCGATAAACCCAAGGACCCCAGCTTCTGGGATAAGAACTCACTGTTTGACAAAAAATTGCTGGGAAAACTGGATAAAAATGTGGCGGAAACAAGGCATAGACCAATGCCTGACACCGTATGTAGTGGGTGCATGATGTAGGTATTAAGACTGATACTATGGACAAATTAGTGGAGCAAGGAATAATATATTTATCAGATTTATGGAGAAGGGAAGAATTTTTGACTAAAGACATAGAAAACATTATGAAATGCAAGATGGATAATTTTGATTACATTAAGCTGAAAAGTTTTTGCACAACCAAACTCAATGCATCCAAGATTCGGAGGGATGCAGAAAACTGGGAAAGAATTTTTGCAACTAGTGTCTGTGATAAAGGCCTCATTTCTAAAATATATAGAGAACTGAGTCAAATGTACAAAAGTACAAGTCATTCCTCAATTGATAAATGGTCAAAGGATATGAAAAGGCAGTTTTCAGAGGAAGAAATTAAAGGTATCTATAATCATATGAAAAAATGTTTCTTGATTAGAGAGATGCAAATCAAAACAACTCTGAGGTTGAATATATCACACCTATCAGAGTGGCTAACATGACAAAAAAGGAAGATGATAAATGTTGGAGAGAATGTGGGAGAGTTGGAACACTAATTCATTGTTGGTGGGGCTGTGACCTGATCCAACCATTCTGAAGAGCAGTTTGGAACTATGCCCAAAGAGCTACAAAAATATGCACATCCTTTGACCCGGCAATACCACTTCTATATATCCCCATGAGATCATAAAAATGGGAAAGGGTCCCACATGTGCAAAAATATTTATAGCGGCACTTTTTGTGGTGGCCAAAAACTGGAAATCAAGGGGATGCCCATCAATTGGGGAATGATGGAATAAATTATGGTATATGAGTGTAATGGAATACTACTGCACTATAAGAAATGATGAACAGGAAGACTTCAGAGAGGCCTGGCAAGACCTTTATGATCTGACACTGAGTGAAAGGAGGAGAACTTTGTGCACAGCAATGACCATAGTGTGCAAGGACTTTTTCTGGTAGACTTAGAACTTCATTGCAATGCAAGAACTTAAAAAAATTTCCAATGGTCTCTTAAGGCAAAGTGCCTTCCATATCCAGAGAAAGAACTATGAAATTCAATTGCAAAATGCAGTAGATCATTTTCTTTTGTATTACATTTTGGTTTATTATATGATTTCTCCCATTCATTTTAATTTTTCTACACACTTTGATTATAGTGAAAATTTATTTAATAGGAATGTGTAGAACCTATGCAAAATTGTATGCCATCGTGGGGAGGGAGAGGAAGGGAAGGGAAAAAAATCTAAGTTATATGGTAGCCATTATAGAACACTGAAAATAAAGAAAATTAATTTTAAAAATTCTGATTGAGCATTTTCCCTGGTTGTTCCCTTGTGCCTGGAACTCTCCCTCCTCTTCTCCATCTCTTATTCCCTGGCTTCCTTCAAATATTTGCTAAAACCCTACCTTCTGAAAGAAGTGTTTCCCTGGCCTCCTTCATCTTAGTGCCTTCCTTCTCAGTTTGTCTCTAATAAATTCTGCATTTATCTTGTTTATACATGGCCGACTGTATGTTGTCTTCCCCATTAATTAGACTCTGAGCTCCTTGAGGGCAGGGGCTGCTTTTTGCCTTTCTTTTTGTCCCTACTATACATGGTAGATGTCATTGACTTCACTTTATATCACTTCATACAAGTCTTCTCAGGTTTTTCTGAAATCATCCCCTTCACCATTTCTTACATATTAATAGTATTCTACCACCATCGTAACTCATTCAACCATTCCCCAACTGATGAGTTTTACCCCTCTAGTTTCTAATTCTTTGCCATCATAAAAAGAGCTGTTACAAATGTTTTTGCATATACAAGTCTTTTTCCTCTGTCTTTGATCTCTTTGTGTTATAAACCTGCTGGTGGTATCACTAGATCAAAAGTATACACATTTTTTTTTATTACTTTTTGCTTTTCAGAATGGCCAGACCATTTCACAGCTTCAGCAACAATGCAGTAATATACCTGTTTTCCTCCAGCATCTGTAATTTCCAGTTTTGTCAATTTTCAGGGATATACAGCAGAACCTCAGACTTGTTTTAATTTGCATTTGTCTAGTTATTCATATGGCTATTGATAGCTTGGATTTCTTCTAAAACCTCCCTGTTCATATCCTTTGATCATTTGTCAATTGAGGAATGGTTCTTATAAATCCAAATCATTTCTCTGTCTTAGAAATTAGATCTTTATTAGAAAAACAAATGTTCAGCAAGGAGTTTTACCCTTCTAGTTTTAGCTGCATTAGTTTTGTTGGTGCAAAACTTTTGAATTTTATGCAATTAAAAGGGATAAACTTCTCTATTTCTTAACCAGTGCCAGATGGTTTTAATAATTAGTGCTTTGTAGTATGATCTGAGATCTGGTACTTTCTTCACTCCCTCCCCCTTTTTTTTTAAATCAGGAAGTCTGATTCCAAACCTGGGAAAACCGCTCCACACCACCTCTATTTTCTAGGATATTTCAAAAACAATGCTTATATCACAGTCCACAAAGGGCTGCAGCTAGGAACTTTTACTACATTTCTACTAACTGTTTTTATTTTGTCCTTTTTTATATATAATTTTTTTCTCTGAACTTAATACCAAAAATAAAATTTATTTCCATATACACAACAGGACCCAAAAGGAAGCTTTTAATGCTCAGTGGCTTTCTTTTTGTTTTTGTTGGTTCCTTTGGTTTTTCCATCACCATTGCTACCCTCAACTGCCTGTAATTAAGAACTGAAAGGAAAAAAAGACCCTTGTAACAAATAATCATAGTTAAACAACATGAATCCACACAGTGGTTGTGCCTTTGTATGGACCTTGAGCCCATCACCTCTCTTTCAGGTAACATACCGTTATAGGTCTTCTGAAGATATAGTTGATCATTGCATTCATCAGAGTTCTCAGATATTCCAGAGTTGTTTTTCTTTATAACATTCTGTATAAATTGTTATTCTTGTTCTATTGATTTCACTGTCAGTTCATACCACCCAGATTTCTCTTGAATCAACTCTTTCATCATTTCTTACAGCACAGTAATATTCTTTGAGGTTCACATACCACAGTTTGTTCAAATATTTCTTAATTGACAGGCACCACCTTAAATTCTAATTCCTCGATTTCCTTTTCTTTTAAAATTCATCATTTAATATCCCTGGGGCTGTTCCTTTCTTCCCTTCCTTCACCACTTGTGTTGAAGACTGATATATTTCTCCACCAAACTCTGTATTCAGCCCTCCATGTGTTTGAGGTTTCTCTCATGCCCTCTACCCCCTTTCTTCCTCCTTTCTATTCTATATTCATCCTTTCTCCCTTCTCTTTCCCCACTTAAAACACCCCTCCATTCCTTTTACCCTTTTCAGACCTTCAAAGCAGAACCAATTTTGAAGGTACACTTGTTTCTTTTACCCCTGTTAGCATGTTAACACTGTATTATCACACAGTACCTTCCAGTTGCATCATTACATTTTCTTGGCTAGGTTTCTCTGGATCCTTGTGTTCGCATTTTAGAGTTCCTACTCAGCTCTTGATCTTTTTTTATCAGAAATGACTGGAAGTCTTCTGTTCCATTAAACGTCCTTTTTTCCACCTGTAAGATTATACTCAGCTGTACAGAATGTTATTCTTGATTTTGAGCCCCTATATGTTTTGCCTTTTGGAACGCTGTGTTCTAAGATCTCCTCTTGATTTTTAGTAAAAGCTACCATGATTGTAGTTTCTTGGTACTTAAACAGTTTTGGTTTTTTTCTGGATACTTGGAGTTGTTTCTTTTCTTTTACTTGGGAGATTTGAATTTTGTCTGACATTCCTGGAACTTCTCCTTTTTTTCTCCCCCCAAGAGGTGATTGGGGGATTCTTTCTATCTTTATCTTCTGCTTCTAAGAGCTCTGGACAATTTTTATTTATGATTTCTCATAAGGCTTTATTTTTAAATTCATGGTTTTCAAGAGGTCCAGTCAACGATCCTTAAGTTCTTTTTTTCCACATCACTTGTGTTTAGTATCAGATACTACACATGTGGGTTTGGTTTTTTGTTTTTTTTTTTTAATTTTTCGGTTTCATTCTAGTATTTCTTGCTGTTGTGGAATCATTGGTTTCTTTTGATCTAGTCTAGTTTTCAGGAAGTCTCTTACTTGGGTAGAGTTTTCTAAACTATATATTTTCCTTCTAATTCTCTTAGAGCTTTTATTTTTTTCTTCTAGATGTAATCCTATTGGAAAACCCATTTTTTTCCTTTTAGTCTCTACTTGTAGTTGTTACAGAATTACTCATTTTGTGTTTCTTTAGATATATAATATTTTAAATACTGATGGATGTCTTTTGGTTTACTTATACCTGAAACTTTGTGCCAGGGACTGGCTCCACCCCTTGCTGTGCTTTTGGGTTTAGTGGCCTTGCCCAGCATCGCCTGGATTCCTGGACTGATTTATACCACTAGGAATTAGTAAAGAGGGCTGCTAGTAATCCCGGAGTGCAGGGGCTTCCCAAGCACTGCACTGGTCTTTGCTATTCCCCAGGATTCCAAGGCTTTCTTAGGGGAGCCCTACATTCTTGCTTACTCCAGACCCAGTGCCTTACAGGCTACAACGTTGCAGCTAGCTTGTTTGCTGAAGATGACGATCACTTGCTGGCAGTCCCTTTCCCATTTTTGCCTTTGGACTTCTGGCTGACTTTTTGTCCAGTTCTGGGGTGAAAGAAATCACTTACTGTAGTTTCTCATTGGATGTTCTGATTATTATTTGATCTGGTGTGAATTTTACGTTTTTTGCTGGACTGGGTATATGGTAGCTGGGTAATAATCTTCCTCTTTTCAGGTAGCTGTTTTGGCCAAAAGCCCCTCCATTTTCTCAAATATTAACCCCCTATTAAACATTTTTATGCCTTCCTTTCTCATCCCCAAATTATTCTTTTTGGCAGAGGAAATGAGCAAAATAAAAGTTGGACACTTTTGCCTGTTCCATCCACCCTGAGCTATGGTCCTAACTATTTTTTTCATTCTTAATGGAATTGTTATTTTTTTGTGACTTTGTCATTCCCAGTGTCATTCTAGTCCCTTCTGGGCTGACCTTCCCTGCAGAATCTGTGGAATCCTCTATATTCTTTCTTTGAAACTTTTGAAATATAAAATGGTGAATGTTAGCTTCCCTGTCCTTCCTCTCCTATGGAGTAGTCCCTAATCTAAAGTTTCCCTGTGAAAACCCTTCTATAAAATACATCAGTTATTTTTAAAGCACTGAATATTATTAGAGTGGAAGAATATTTCCTTAGCATGGTTTAAAGCAAATTTGAAGGCATGAGTTATTAAGAATCAGGGCAAAATATAGCCTTAGTAGCAGTATGACCTTGGGCAAGTCACTTAATCACTGTTTACCTTGGTTTCCTCATCTGTAAGATAAGAATAAAAATAGTGCCTACTTCAAATCACAGGACATAATAATTGTAAAATGCTTAGCACAGCGAGTGACACGTAGTAAGAGCTATATAAATGTTAGCTACTATTATTTGGCATAGAAAGGGTGGTAAAAGCAAGAAAATAAAGGAAAGGATAGGATACCCTTCATTTGCAGATGATAGTTTCTTTGTTGTTTTATCTTCTGGAGTTTGTTTATATAATATCTTGAGATTGTTTATATAATATATATATATGCATATATGCAAACCAATTGAAATGAATTATTTTATCAAAGTAGCAAGATACTCAATGGGCTAGTAAAATAATTTCCATATATTTCTAACAACTGAAGAAAAATGCTATTTAAAAGAAGGTATTAAAACCTCTCAAATATAAAGAGACATAGGAATTGTATCAATAACCATGTAAATCCATGATTTCCATATGAAAGTTTGCTCCTCTGATGCAGATTGCAGCACATCCATGCCTGCCCCTCCTCTGCATCTCTAGTCCATATTTTTCCATGTGTTTGCCACAGGAGATCCACCACTATTCTGTAGCTCCCCTCATTTCCTTATAACAACAGGATCGCCATTGAATCTATGAACTGTTAACTAATCCTTTGCTGTCATCATGTTGCCAGCTTTTCTTTTCCATAAAACATTTTGTGGATGGCATAATTTATTCTGGTTTTCTTTAATAGTTCTTTGTAAGATTTTGAAGGCAGCTTACCATATGCTTCCCCGTTGCCTGACAAGTGGTACTTATTTTCAGATTTTAGAAGACTTTAGTCTTCCATGACAAAATATTGGTATATTTTAAAAGTGGGCCTTTGTTTCAGAAGATGGTTGAGATAATCCATTAAATGAAGTTTGCTATTTCTTCCTTATTAGAACTCATTAAACACGTACATGTCATAGTCTAGACCATATGTTAATGAAACTAAAAATACAGAAATAGACATTCTTTACCTATCCTATCCCAACTCATTGTTCATTTGCATGTGGATGTCCTGTTTAGCTACAGGTGAACTTAAGTGATGGACTGTACATCATAGTCCTGACAACATACACTCTTCACCTGCCTGATTCTTCCTTTGTGGACGGTTACACCAAACTCTTAAATGGTTACAAATCTCATCCAAGAGATTCTGTCTTTTGAGCAACAGATTACCTAGTCCCTAGATGTCATGTTTCCTTTTGGAGAAAATTCAAAAAGCTGAAACACGTTTACAGCAACTTTTAAAAAGGTCTTCTTAGAGCAAAATTTTCTTTAAAATAGAGCCAAATCTATTCAGAAGGGATGTAAAATAGCTTCCTTTCAACATGTTACACTAGTCAATAAACATTTATTAAGCACCTGCTGTGTACCAGGCACTGTGCTGTAATTACAAAGAGACAAAAATCAGCCCAGCCCTCAAGAAACTTAACTATCAAATGCTTTTTTAATGTTAGTTTTCTTGTTTTGCCTCTTGACTTTTTTTTAACTCATTATTTTATAATGAAACAAGCAGTGTTACAACTGCATAGAAAACTAAGTGACTTAAATCTTCCAAAAAAAATTTTTTTTCTCTCTCACATATACCTGTTGGTATTTAATATTTAAACATTTTCCTTGGGTTTTATTACATTTTATATGTAAATGTTGCTTGAAATATTCCAGGAATTAATCTAAAATCTTATATCTGGTCATTTGTATTTCCTACACAGCTGATTAAAGTTTAGCAACCAATCTTTCTGGGGTTGAAGCTGAGCTTTGACCATTTAAATTATTTAATTTGACTCATATCATACAGTAATTACATTTGCAATATGAATTGTTGGTGCTTTTTTCATTCAGGATCTCCTGAGTCTGCTACCTATCCCATCTTTAGTGCAACTTCAAGCAATCAAAAAAGGTATGATTATTTTCATTATATTACTGTGATCTTTAAGTAACTTTTATTAGTTAAATTTTAGAATATCATAATACCAACCTTCAGTAATTTACTGGCAGTTTAGCCAATTTACGGATAATTTAGGCCCTTTCTGTCTCAGGGTGTCTATTTGGGGAATATCATATTTCTTAGTTAACTCATTTGAAAGGAGGGGAAGCAGGAACATGAGATTAAATTCATATCCTCTAATTTTGTTATCCTTTTATTAGAAATAAGAGGAAGTCCGTTAATCTTGTCAGCCTATTTGCATAAACTAAAGGTATTCAACTACAATGACTATTTTGTATTAATATTAATATAATTCTAATTAATTTTGGAAGATATTATTTGACATATTTGGCAGCAGATTATGCATTGCATAATTGTTCCTAATCATGTTTTGTAGTCCATATGGCTACTGCTTATCGACAAGTAAAAGATGACCAAGAGACATTTTGGTAATAAAAGGAAAGCCCATTTAGGATTAAAAGTTGTTTGTAAATGGTTATTCACTTGCTAATAATGAATACCTCTTCTTGACTGTTCTGGATTGTTTCACTTGGTATTTACTTTCTAATATAAGAATAAAAATTGGCTGATAACTTTGACTTTTCAGTTTGACTTTAGAACTGCTAGTTTCTGTCTAATACCTGGTTGATTTTATTACACAGATAATAAGTTCCTGGAACTGTTTTCCTTCCCATTAGGACAGTGGTGTGGCACCACAGTGCACAGAGCACTGGACCTGGAGTCAGGGGGTTCAAATCTGGCCTCACATACTTACTAGCCATGTGACATTGGGCAAGTCACTTAATCTTGATCTGTGATAGCTTTTCTCCTATGTATATGGGAAATAATAATACTAATACCTGTCTTCAGAGATTGTTGTAAGGACAAAATGAGATATAGCTTGTAAAAGTGCTACAAACCTTAAAGCTCTAATGATGATATTATTATCGTCATTATCTGTAGTAGTAGTATTACAGTGTACTTTCATCCTTTATCAGGAACTGTGGAAGATGGAAAGGAAATCAGAAGATCATGGCATTTTAGAACTAGAAGAGATGTTAAAAATCATCTGGTTCAATACCATTATCTTCTAGTTGGGATATTTATTTGCTCCAAGGCACACAACTAGTAACTTTGAACAGAGACTAGAATTCCAGTCTCCTGATTGCTAGACCAGTATACTTTGTGGTGGCCTGATTGCTAATCTGTTGCACTTTATGGTACACCATAAGTGGTCGTTGTCCTTCAAGGAGCTTAAAATCCAATGGAAAAATTAGATTTATTAGCATTTATGAAATTAATTGATTACAATCACATACCAAATTATATGATATTGGTTGTACACAGAGGTAGAGTTCAAAGAGAGAAGCAGTCAGTATCCATTGGAATGATAACAGAATATTTCATGGAGGAAGTGTAAAACTTTGAGATTGGCCTTAAAGAATGCATAGGCAAATGGATGCAAAAAACCTATTTCTAACAAGAGATATTAGTGAAAGCACAGAAATAGAAATGAGAAATATATCTATATGATCATATACTTTGAGCTGGGAGGAAAGTCAGAGGTCATCTAGTTCAACTCCCTCAGTTTACAGATGAGGAAACTAAGGCCCAGAGAGGTGAAGGGACTTATAGTTACACAAATAGTGGCAGGGATGGAATTTGGACCCAGGTCCTCTGACTGCAGACTCAGCACTCTTTCCACTATCCCACCCTGGGAAACAGTAAAGACTGCTCTACAGAGATCCTAGTGGTGTCAAAGGTGAATTTTAACAAAAGGGTAAGCTGAGGCATCGCCCCATGTAAAATTTAACAAAAGGGTAAAGTGAGGCAGTTCTCCATGCAAGATATTTATTAACAGGGGCATGATGCCTGTCAATAAAGGGATCAGTGGATTGACCTCTATTTATGCCAAAGGCCTTGGCCAAGAGACAGCTCCTCTTTAACAGGTTTGGGGAGTGCAGAACAAAGAACAGAGCATGTTAGGTGACATCATAGGGTTGAGGGCAACACGAGTTAGTTACAGAACTGAGGCTTAGGGAGCAACATGATTGGTTGGATGTTTGGTAAATGGGGCTGGCAACAGCACCCCTCCTTCTGCTTTGTGACAAAGAAGTGTTCATTGCTTGAGTTCCAGTGCAGTGTGGCACCCAGGTCTTTTGGACAACAAACCAGATAGTTTTGAAGGCTAACTTGATGGTATAAAGATGTTACACTCGGCTTTCTTGTGTTTATACATCCTCCAAGATCAGCTAAATTCTTTGAGGCAAATATTGGTTAATGATTTACAGGACAGCTGTATTTTTAAACTTAGCCAATTATAGGCCAGCTGAATTCTGAACCAAGTTCAGAGACTGAGAACCATTACAAGAAGTTACAGGACTAAAGCAATTAATTATAAATAAGATCAATAAGCAAATGATACAGGATTGATATTGATCATTTCAGGGGTGAGTGTTGAGGAGTATGAGAAATAAGGTTGGACAGGTAAAGCAGATTCTAATTAAGATTTTGCTATCCAAGAAGATGAATTTGGACTTGAAGCAGAAGGCCATCAGGAATGATTGTGTTTTTCAAAAAAAGTGACTTGTTGAAATTATTGTTAAGAAAAATTAATCTGTGTGCAGATTAATTTGACCCAGCAATGCCACTTCTAGATCTATATCTCAAATAGATCATAAAAACAGGGAAAGGACCTACATGTACAGAAATACTTATAGCAGCTCATTCTGTGCTGGCAAAGAATTGGAAATTGAAGGGATGTTCATCAATTGGGGAATGGCTGAACAAGTTGTGGCATATGAATGTAGTGGAATACTATTGTGCTGTAAGAAATGATGAGCAGACAGACTTCCGAGAAACCTGGAAAGACTTATATGAATTGATGGTAAGTGAGGGGAGCAGAACTAGGAAAACATTATATATAGTAACAGCCACATTTTGTGATGGCTAACTTTGGTAGACTTAGCTCTTCTCAGCAATGCAAGGGATCTAAGACAACTCCAAAAGACTCACGATGGAAAATGCTATCCACATCCAGAGAAAAAACTTCAGAGTTTGAATGCAGATGGAAGCAGACTATTTACTATCCTTTTCTTTTGTTGTTTTATTTCTTCTTTCTCATGGTTCCTTTAATTCTTCCTTACCTCATGACTAATGTGTTCAATGTCTAAGTAGAGCCTATATCAGATTGCACACCATCTTGGGGAGATGGGGAGAAGAAGGGAAAGAAAATGAGAAACTCTAAATTAAGAATAAGTAAATTGTTTAAAGAAAAAAAAATTAATCTGGTAAATTGTAAAATAGGGGAGATTAGAGGCAGGGAGACAAGCTGGTGGCTGTTCCACTATTTGAAGTATGGCATGATAAGGGCCTGTATTAGAGCAGAAATAATGGAAATGAAAAAGAAGAGAGGTATGTGGAATGGTTTGGATAGGAGGTGACGAAGAAAGTTTTCAAACCTCATTGCAAAGTTTCTTGCTTTGGAAACTAAAAGTGGCACTCCTGTCAGAGAGAGAGTGGCAAAGGGAGTCATTTTGGATATAGAAAGAACGGAGAGATGAAGAGACTCCTAAAGGACAGACAGTAAATTCTGCTCTCTCCAGCACGAGTCTTTACTTTCCAATGTCAGCTTGCCCATATGTGACCGTAGCTCCATTTATAGAACCAGTTACATGAAGGTCTTCTATTTTCAAACTTGACCTAGAGAGCCCAAGTGCCTTAATTTAGTTCTAGGTTTGTCCCTGCTAAGGACAATGCCCTATAACCACCAAGAAGTGGGAAACTAGTGAAAGTTTGGGGCTCAGCCAGCAAGTGTAGCTTTTGGAGTCATGTGCTTATTTAAGTTAGGAAGAGGAAGAAAGTATTAAGATTGACAAGCAGAGGACAGAATTGTACCCACAAGCTACTCACACTTAGAAGATAGTTGGGGATTGGAAAGTGGTAAAGAATCCAAGAAGTTGGCATTACCCTGTGGAATTTTATTTTTTGTAGGAGTGTGTTGACAATCTAGAAATTGAAGGTCATTGGTTTCCTGTGACCTAGGGGTATCTTCACAGTGCCTCAGAGCATGATAATTCAGAGGTTGGAAAATGATGCTTTTTGCATTGATAAAGCTAAAGAATGTAGATCAGTAGTTTTCAGCTACCAGTTACCAGTGTATACACATTACTAATTTTTCTTCATTTTGAATTTTTATTCTGACATTTTAATTTTCTTACAAAGTAACATAATGTTAACTAAAACTGAAGCTCATGTGGGTGTGTTTCTGTTTCAAGCTCTGTAGCTTTTCTGGAAGAACCATCATCTTTAGGATCTGGCACAACTATTCATGAGTCTTCAAATGTCTTGAAAGAGCTCCAAGCACAGAAGGTTAACAAAAACACCAGAGAATTAAACAAAAGGTTGAAAGACCAATTCATTATTGTGAGTAAATTCAAATACAAGTCCACAGTTTCTGTTCTCCTCAGTCCAGAGAGTAAATAGTCCACCCTGTTTTAGCATAATATACTTCACACTCTGTTTACTATATAGATTGTCCATTTTTGTTACAGTCTAATAGTTATATGAGTTTTGTGAATAAAGCAAATGTCTTGTGTGCCTGTTGGTGTTGTTTTACAAGAAATCATAGTTGTAATAGTGTGTTAGTGGAATGTTGATAACTGAATTCTGACAAGGGGTAAAGGATTGTATTTACTAGTCAGATTTAATAAGAACGTGAAAAATGCCATACCGTGATCACAGAATTCTGTCTCTGACAGTGCCACTAAAAACCAGTTTGTTGGACAACATGGCAGATGTGTGTCATGACTCTAATTTAAATCAGTCATCTTGAACACCCCTAACTTTACTCAATGGCTCCATCAACTATGGGTTTATCTATCTTTACTGATGAATTTTCATCTTGTATCTTTTTATTTCTTGTTTAATCTTTTGAAACAAAGACTCCTATGTAAAGCAAGACTTAATATAGCAACTCCCAAGACCTTTTATCCAGGTTGGCCCTCAGGTGACAGATTAATGTATGTGAAATATGTACATTAGTTAATCACATTGTTTAAGGACTTCCCAATTTGATGGGATCTGTCAGAGCTCATATTAACTAGAAGAGTCTCCCAAAGTCTGTGCTATAATGATCCATTGGAATAGGGCAAGTTAAGTTCAGAGAAGATCATTCATTTTGGAGGCTTGGCAGTTCATTAATAGAATCTGTGGATTATAGATTTAGAACTGGAAGGGACTTTAGAGATCTAGTGACTAGATCCCTTCCTTTTACGAATGAAATAGCCTTGAGAGGGGACATGACATGTTCAAAGTCACACTAGTGATAAAAGTTGGAACCAGGATTCAAATGTAGGTCCTCTGATTCCACAACTCTACTATTCTTCTACCATTCTATACTGCCTCACAACAGAACATAAGTGCCTTGACATATTTTGGCTTTATATCTCTACTGCCTAACATAGTTTCATGTGTGAATTAAGTACTTAATCACTGTTGAATGAAGACCCTCTACATAGAGTCTGTGGCAGCACAAATTTTATTAACTTCAATCTCATTCTTTCTTGGTTCCATAGTCCTAATCTTTTAAGCAAAATGCCCTGAATCCCTGTCCATGGTATCCCTTCATCTATTTTAGATACCCTCTTAGATGTTTTCCTAGCTTCATTATATGCTTTTGATTTCCTAAGTGGTGGTGAATCGTGGATAACTAAGGTACAGTTTGGAGAGGTACTCTCATGGGATCTTAGTTTCAAATTCTCTGTAGCTAAAGCTTCTCTATTTTTATTCTTTCTTTTAATGATAGGATGCAGGTCAGAAGCACTTTGGAGCCATTGTATGCAAGTCTTGTGGCATGATCTATACAGCAGGTAGCCCTGAGGATGAAGCACAACATGCCCTCTATCACCAGAGATTCCTGGAAGGAATTAAATATGTGGTAAGACAGAAAGTGGCTTAACTACCACCATTCCTTAATGGTGCCCATTGTGTTGCAAATATGATTTTTATATATATAAAAGCATTAAAAGGTGGGATTCATGGAATGAAAATTTAAAATGTTGAGAACCATCAGTTTTGTCAGTTCTTGGCTCTCTAGTGGTGCTTAGACTCCAAGGCTTCTTCATTCATTGACTTGGCTAGTTAAGTGTACCAGACTTGTAAGTACCAAGGTAATTGAAGTAGCGGTGTATTTTAGAAATATAATATCAATGTTATTCATGACTGATAGCAACAATATGGAGAATAACCAAAAATATAGTAAAATTACATCTACTTGGACCCTTTGGTGCTACCTGAACATTATACAGCACATGCCACTGGCCTCCTGAAGAATCTAATCCGTGAAGCTCTAATTTTCTCTTCCTAAATATTTGCTCCCTTTTTAATTATTCTTTTTTAAATTTTCTTTGATATCTTTTGTTTTTATATCACTTTCATATCCCAAATATGTTTCTCCCCTTCTCTTCCCTCAGAGTCAGACTTTCTAACAGTAACGAGGGGTGGGGAGGGGGAGAGATGTTAGCACATCTGCTGAGTCTTGCAGCATATGCAGGGTTTTCCTCCTCTGTGACAAAGGGAAAGAGTTAACATTTTCCCATCTTTTTTTGAGATCAAGCTTAGTCATAATTACACAGCGTTCACTTTATGCTTTTATTCATGGACTGTGCATTGTTTTCTTCTCTTACCTCTTAGAATTCTTGGTAATCATGCTTCTTACAGCGCAGTCATATTTCCTCACTTCCTTTTACTCTGTTTGTCTGACCATTCTCTGTTGACATCTCTTTTGTTTCTAGTCCTTTGCTAACACAAAAAGTGCCATTCTGGGGTTTTGGTGGACATCAGATTTCTTTTGTCTTTGAACTCTTTGCATTTCCCATGATTCCTAAAGGGTACTTGCATCTGGATTTACTTTGTTGCCTTTCATAAAGCTCTACTTCTAACACCCTAAAACCTAAAAATAATGGAGCAGACAGTGTGGATATGTAGTAAAAGGGATTCGCACAACAACAGAATAGGTAGGGGAAATTGGGAGGTTCACTCCTGGCATTGTCTCTTTATAAAAAAGTTGAGTTTTCTCCTAATTCAGAGCAGTCTGTCTTCTTCCCATTGTCACTTTCCGTCCTCTTTTCCCTTGCTCCTTCATTTATTTTCTGTCATACAGCTTTTACCATTTCTAACCCCTCCCCACTCTTGGTCATTTCTCCTGGACTTAATCCATGTCCCTCTTTCTCCTACTCTTCCTGGGCTACCTCCTTACAGACTCTGAACTCCTTCTTCCCCCACATATTAGGGATGGTTCAGCATGAAAGGTTAAGGATGAAAACTGCTTTAGCATCTCCAGACAAGAATGAACATTTTCTCTGGGAGTGTGAGGAGGTACTTTATGTGGCATTCTTTTTAAGTCAGCCAGACAGTGGTATAGAGAGGCTAACAAATCCATCTATAATGGTGTCTTTCTAAGGGTAAGACTTGGCATAAAATGGAAGGCCTATGTGGAGAGCTGCCTCTCCCTTACATAGAAGCTTAAAGAAGGAAAGCAAAACTCCAAGCTGTGAATATGGGATAGGAATTAGAGTCTTAGCTCTTGGAAATCAAAATAGTGTACAAGTTTTTCCCAGCCCCTATTTTCCTCTATGATGTTTCGTAATATATAATGATAATCCCTGAAATTTAAGCATTTTTCCATTCCACTTTCTTTTGGGATAGAAAAACCCAAAAGCTGCAAGGAGGGGTAGGTAGGGCATACCAGCTGAGAACTGAGGTCTGTTTATCCCTCGTCTTTTATTAGTGGGGCCTATAGAGCACCTCAGATTAAAGTAAAGTAACTCGCTAGGAGCTGACTATGCCAAAAGGTGGTGAACCAGTGGTGAACCTTGGGCTTGCTGGTTTTTATCAGAGTGAGTGCTTCAGCAAACATCTCTAATTTTGTAAGTGTCCTAGGTTAATCATATTTGCCTTCTTGATAATACCATGTACAAGTTCCAGAGTGGTTCATTTTAACAACTTATTAAGTGAAATGGAAAACATCATTAACCTTGCTTTTCATTAATTAGACATTTTCTCTTGGCAGGGCTGGAAGAAAGAACGTATTGTGGCAGAGTTTTGGGATGGCAAAATTATATTAGTACTTCCTGGCGACCCAAAATATGCCATTCGAAAGGTATAAAATTTGACCTTTTAAAACCCTTTATTCTTTTTTTTTAAGAAGACAATATAACCCAACTTTATTTTCTAAATGTAAAATGATAGCTTTGCTCAGTAACATGTAAGGAGGACAACATTACACTGAGGTCTGTAGAACATAACTGAGGGAACCAAAAAAGGAAGCCCATGGAGTTCAGCTGTGCATCTTCCTTTCAAAAATAACGCTTCTCATTTTGAAATAATGATTTGGGGAGAATGGATTTTCCAAGGGGGGGTAGAAAAGTATTTCATTCCTTCCCTTACGTACTTCATCACATTCAGAAGTGGAGACCAGGCAAGCCACATTGATTTATTTCTAAGCAGCACTTTTGTTCATATCTCACATTTTTATCCTACTTTAATAGTTAACAAGTATAATAGTAACTTGACTCTTCTTGGTCTAACAACTCTTAATAGGCAGAAGATGTCCGTGAACTTGTAGATAATGAACTGGGATTTAAGCAAGTTATCCCGAACTGTCCAAGCAAAATTAAAACCTTCCTCTATATATCTGATGAAAAGAAAGTAGTTGGATGTTTAATTGCCGAGCCAGTCAAGCAGGTATGTATATTTATCTTTAAAACTTACATTATGATTGGGGATTGGCAATCGGTTAGTTAAGTGACTTGCCCAGGGTCACACAGCTAGTAAGTATCTGAGACTGAATTTGAACTCGGGTCCTCCTAACTTCAGTGTGAGTGCTCTACTTTGCCACTTAGCTGCCCTTTGCGATATGATTTATGAAATTAAATTTTAAAATAGTTGTCTAAAGTCTGACTAAACTTTGGCATTATTACTGTGGAAGAGTACCTTAATTTGTACCACCAAAACTTTTCCTACATTGTTAGTAATTATGTTGTGTTGGTCTTCTGGCCTCAAGTCTCTCCTTCTATAATCCATAACTCACACATCTGCCAAAGTGATTTTCCTAAAGCACAAATTCGAACTCATCCATCTACTAGTTAATAAATTCTAGTGACTTCCATTTCCTTTTAGGTTCAAACATAAATGCCTCTGTTTGGAGTTTAAAGCTTTTGATAATCTGCTTTTACTTTTCCAGGCTTCTTGAATGCATGAAGGACAATAGTATACATTTCATCTCCTATCTCCATCTTTTTGCCTTGCCCATTCCTGGAATGTGCTCTGCACTCCTTAGTTCCTTTTTTAATCTCTTTCAAAGTGTAGGCCGCAGTCGTATCGCTGAGTCCAGGGTACACACAGCATTCCACCTCTGGAAAAAGAGAGGGAGCTGCCCTTTTTTTCAACTTTTATCCAAGGCTGAGCTTGGTCACTAAAATACACATCCTTGAGTTTGCTTTTTACGTTGTTCTTTATGTTTACAATATTGTTGTTACTGTGTATATTGTTTTTCTGTTTCTGCTTATTTCATCCCACTATTGGTTCATATAAGTCTTCCTTTGCTTCACTGTTCATTATTTACAGCACAACTATTTCCTTTCATTAAGGTACTGCCATTTATTTAGCCAGTCCCTAACCAGTGCTCATCTACTTGTGCCTGCTTTCCTGCCTACTACTGAAAATGCCTCTATGAATATTTTTGCCATATATAGGACCTTCCAGTCATTGATCTCCCTACAGTGCATACTGTTCCAAGGAGGACTAGCACCTCTGGTGTGAGGCTGCCAAGCCACTTTTAGGGCCTCTCTTCCATCTTGAGTGTCCTGGTACTAGGGTCTCACCTGGGACTCCAAATGTGTGTGTTTCTCAAAGTACATATGTAGACATTCACAATTTGAAGAAAAATTTCTATAATTTTTTCTTTAAAATATATACTATTACTTTGAAGAATAAAATGTATAATTTGAAGTATATGCATATATACATATATTTGAAGACATAAGTATACGCATATGTACTTGCACATTTACGTACATGCTTGTTTTACATATTTCATATATATATATATATATATATATATATATATATATATATATACTTATTTTCTATAGAGATACAAATACATGTATTTTTAATCCTTTTGCTTTCTGCCCTCTTGCTTCCTTCTCTGTCCTCATGTTATACACCTACCTGGTCACAAAGGATCAGAGCAGAAATAGGCTTCTTTTTGACAGTGAAAATTTTCGGGAACATTCCCAGCTTGGTTGTTTTCATATCTGGGTGGTGACTAGTATTTCTGATAAAGGAAGCAGTAGAATATGGCTGATTTACCCATATTCCTTTTTTATCCTATCAAACAGTTTTAGACAAAAGAATAATAGATAATTCCTTTTATTAAAACTGGGATTCTGACTTTACAGAAACAGTTATTTTAGGGGATTCTTTTAATTAGAAAAAGTAACTTAATTTTAGCATAGAACACTTAGCAATATGAACCATATCAACACTGCAGCATTAACCTTGGTGTAGATATTAGCTAATAAGGTTAAGTCATTTAACTTAGGGATTGGAAAAAAAAGCCTTAGTTTTTATATAGCCAGTGGAGGCAGCAGCTTTATGATAGCTGGACATTCTAGTTTTCACACACACACACACACACAAAAAAGAAATGAAGAAGCAGCTAGTTGGAGCATAGGACAGAACAATGCTAGGCTTGGAGTCAGGAAGTTTTTACGTTGTTCTTTATGTTTACAATATTGTTTTTCTGTTTCTGCTTATTTCATCCCGAGTTTAGATCTCGCCTCAGACATTTAGTTAGCTGTGTGACCTTGGGCAAGTCATTTAATCTCTCTCTCCCTAGGTTTCTTCAACTGTGAAATGGGGGTGGTGGTACCTACCTCCCAGGATTGTTGTGAAAATCAAATGAGATCATAATTGTAAAGCTTTTAGCAAACCTCAGAGTGCTTTGTAAATGCTAGTTATCATCATTGTCATAGTCATCATCATTCTAAGAATATTCTGCTTATTGCATCATTAACCATCGAAAAGCTTCTGTATGTCATAGGCCTTCCGTGTCCTAACTGAACCATGTAGTCCAAGCTCTCCAAGTCAACAGACGTTTTACAACCAGCGAGCCTGGCAGTGTTCCAGCACCCCAGAACCAGCACTCTGTGGGATCAGTCGGATCTGGGTCTTTAGCTTGATGAGAAGAAAGGGCATTGCTCGTCGATTGGTAGATACTCTCCGGTAAGAAGGGAGACGAGGTTGGAGGGGCGCTGGAGATGCGGTTAGATTCAGGGGAGTTTTCCCTATGCCTCTCACTCCTTGGCCAAGTGTAAATACTATCAAAGTCAGGTCTACCCCTGCCTCTGGGCTAAGCAAAGGACACCCAAGAAGAGGCTGCTGGAATGGTTTGTGTTTGTTTTTATGAGCTTTGTGCTCTTTGTGAAGTCTTTTTAAGCACAGCCTACCAACAGAATCACAGAGAGAGTCCCAGGAATCAGAAACATGTCCTGGTCCCCAGAATACTTATTTTTGCTTTACCACCTGACTGAATGTAGTCTACAAATGAAGGGATACCTGGCTTTAATCTCAATTGGCTTTCCACATATAACATAATACCAACTACATCCTCAGTAAGTATTAATTGACGCAGATGAATCCAACTGCCCTCTCCACCCTACGCCCCCAAAATTGGACGGCCAATAAAATACGGTCAGTTCTGTTAGGAAGTCATTACGTGTTTTCTGTGAGTTATTCAGGCCAATGTGGTCATTGTCCTAGCAGTTCCTTTGACAGAGTAAGAACTGAAATAATGCAAGAGGGATATGTAATTCAAATAAGTTAATTTTGCTCCAAGAATAAATTTTGACTTGAAAATGGTGAAATTAAAGTTTTCTGAAATATTTTTGGGTTTGAATTAGTCTTGCATTCATTGAGCTTCTGCTATAGTCCTGTTAATTCTATTTCTTCTCAGCCAACTTCAGAGCTAGGAAAATGTAAAAATCACAGCTGCTCATGAGGGGAATAATGGGTTTTCTCAGGAGAGTGTGGTGCCTCCTCACTAGTTATCTAGAAGTGGACAAAGCTTTGTGAGGATGCAGTAGAGGGGATTCCTGTAAAGATCAAGGTTGGGGTAGATGGTCTCTCATTGTGTCTTCCAATTGATTTTGTGAGCCTGATGAAATAATTTCCTTTAGTGTATGTTAAATAATGTAAATTGTTCCCATTAACATCTTTTTTTCTTTCTATTTTAGGAATTGCTTCATGTTTGGCTGCTTTCTGAGTACTGATGAAATAGCCTTTTCTGATCCAACACCAGATGGCAAATTATTTGCAACCAAATACTGCAATACTCCCAACTTCCTTGTCTATAATTTTATTAGTTAGACAAGTTTGGCTATACCCAGAAGTATTAAAGCCAAAACTTAGTAGTTTTATGTTTATTAAATTGGCAAATCAGAGAACATATTTGTCCTAAGATCCAAATTATTAAAATGTTTTTGTAACAGGAATACTTTGCTCTCTGATTAGGTTTTGTGGTTGGCCATGGTTGTAGAAAATGATTCATTCTCTCTCGCCTTCTTGATGCAGTTGACAAAGCATCTGGTTTTCCATATACTTAAGTCTCTAGCAAGGAGAGATTAATTTTCAGGATGTAAGATAACCACTTGATTAGAGCATATCAGTTTGTTATATTGAGAAAGAACTTTTATATTGAGTTAATTCATTAAATTATGTTTCAAATTTCTAATATCATCAAGGGGTTTCTTTAATAAGCTACTGAAAAACTTCTCTAAAATGAACCAAATGTGTGTTGAATTGGTTCATCAAGTTTAACTCTGGTTAGTAGTTGCAATATTGTAATTTCCATAGATAATTTTAGTCAAGTGAAAATTTGACAGCTTTTATTGTGCTACTTGCCCGTAATAAATTTGTCATACAACTTGAAATTCCATTCCATTTTTTTTTAATTTTTCAAATGCACCTTAATTGTTAGACATCTAATTAAAACTGGGGAAATGTACATTATAAGACTTCATATTTCAGTATCTTCAGGTGGAATTATGATGCTCTAAAGGAAATGAAAAAGGGTGTAAATAAGTGTGCTTATGTCTTTTGTAGGTGAATCTTGGTGTTTGCTACACCAATTTATTTAGAAACAGCTTGTTAAAACACATTTAATAAAAATAAAAATGTTATTGCTGTTGTAGTGGTCCATTAATATCATTTAAAGTTGTTCCTGGTGCTCTCTGTATGTTCTTCAGGATGCTACCATTTAAAAACTTAATTCCCAGTATCAGAAATATTTTTTAAAATTTCCAACTGGACTCACAGTTGTTAATTTAGTTAGATAAGTACAGCAAAATGCAAATTGTGTTCTCAAGCAGAAAACAATCACACATGTATCTCCTTGTTGGAAACACAAGAATAGAACAGAGTGGTTTGAGGGGTAGGAGGTTCCCACTCGTTAGAATTCTTGAAGCAAAAGTCCATTTGTTGGTTATGTCATAGAAGGGATTATTTGCGGGGCTGGACTAGATGGGGTACTTCCAACTTCGAAGTTTTCTGAAGACCATGTAAGGTTCTGGGACAGACTTGGGTGAGTTGAAAAAGGACCACAAACCTGTCCTAGAGCAAGAGTTTCCCTGTACAACATAGATAATGGTCATCCAGCAAATACTTAAAAGTCTAGTAAGAATAATTAGAAAATTGCAAATTAAAACAATTCTGGGGTTCTGCTGCACACCTCTCAGAATGACAAAGTAAAAAAGGAGAAAATAAGAAATGTAGGGCTTGTGGGAAAAGTGCCCTGATGCACTTGTGGATTAGTAAACTGGTCCAGCCTTTCTTGAAAGCAATTTGGAATTGAATTTGATGGGGCCATACTGCTATTATGTCTATAATATGCCCCTAGAGATGAAAGAGAGGGTTCCATATGTACAAAAATACAGCAGCAAAGAGCATGGTGATGGTTTCAGGGAAACCTGGGAAGACTTCAATAAATTGATGCAAAAGAAAGGGAGCAAAACCGGAACAATTTATATAGTGACAATATTGTGAAGGCAAACAACTTTGAAAGACTTATGAACCTCTAATCAACACAATGACCTGCCACAATTTCAGAGGCCTCATGATGAAATGTTACCCACATCCAAATAGAGAAATAATGAATGTGGTGTAAATTGAGGCAATTTTTTTTTTTGACACAACTACTATGGGGAATGTTTAGCTTGACTATACATCCTTGTAACACTTCCAGACATCAAACTGTATTATAAAGCATCAGTCATCAAAACTGTATTGGTATTGGTTAAACAACAGATCCATGGAAGTCAATAACCCAATGTTTATCTCATAAAGTGGAAAACAAATTACCTAGGGAAAAATTGATAAAAGTTACTGGAAAAACTGGAAAGTAATTGAGAAATTGTGCTTAGACTAATAATTTACACTATATTCCACAGTACATTTAAATTGGTACACAACCTTTAAATGATTATGGTTTTTAAAAAGTAGAAAAGAAACGTATCTAGAAAAATCATAAATATATTGAAGTGTTATTAACATCAGATTTATGGATAGGCAAGCAATTTATGAATAAATGAGCAAAGTTAGATTTAAAATGGATAATTTTGATTACATGAAATTAAAGAGATTTTGTGTGAATAAAACAAATATAGCCAAGATCAGAAGGAAATCAAAAAATTTGGGGTAAAAATTTATAGACAGTTTAATCAGATAAAAATCTCACATCTAAAATATATAAAGAATCTTGTCAAATCTACAAGAATACAAGTCATTCCCCAATTGATAAATGACCAAAGGATATAAACTGGCAATTTTTCTATGAAAAAAAAATTTTATAACCATATGAAAAGATGTTATAAATCACTGATTAGAGAAGTGCAAATTAAAACAACCCAGAGTTACCATTTTACACCTACCAGAATGACAAATGACAGAAGGGGAAAGTTACATTTTGGAGGGGATGTGGAAAAATTGGGACACATTCATTGTTGGTAGAATTGTGAAATGATCCAACCATTTTGGAGAGCAATCTGGAATTATGCCCAAAGAGTTATTAAACTACCTTTACCCTCCCAATACCACTACTTGGTCTATTTCCAAAGATAATTAGGGGAAAAGGAAAACCTATATGTTCTAAAATGTTTATAGCTGCTCTCTTTGTGGTGGCAAAGAATTAGAAATTGAGGAATGCCCACCAATTGGGGGATGACTGAACAAGTTATGGTATATAATAGTGATGGAATACTACTGTGCTATAAGAAACGAGTTCAGTGATTTTAGAAAAACATGGACTTGCATGGAATATTGAAAAGTGAAATGAGCATTGTTTTAAGAACAATATGGAACTATAAATAAAGGATATATGAAGAAAGATGCTATATACATCTAGAGAAAACTTAACAATTTACAGAATAATTTTATTTATAAATCTATTTGGGGCTAATAGCTATCTGGGGGAGTGGGGAAGGAGGGAAGAAAAAAATTTGCATGATAATGCTGTATATTTAAAAGAACTAGCAAGTTGTACGTACTAGATTTGCAGTTTCATGTGCAATCTTTTTCATTGTACTATGCTATGGAAAAAAACTGAAAATATGTTCAGTGTGAGATATCTGGTGGCACAGAGTTCTGGGTCTGTAGTCAGGAAGACCTCAGTTCATATCCAACCTCAGACACTAGCTGTATTACCCTGGGCAAGTCACTCAACCTTTCTGTGCTTCAGTTTCCTCAACTATAAAAATATGGATAATAACAGCATTGGTCTCTCAGGGTGGTGAGGATAAAATGAGATATTTATAAAGCACTTAACACAGTACCTGGAACATAATAGGCGCTATATACAAGTTTATTTCCCTTCCCCTCTTTTCTCTCAATGTATCACATCCATGGATCTCCCATCTCTGCCAAGGGGTGTGGGTAGGAGTGTTTTCTCATATCCCTTCTTTCAAGACATGCTTGTTCTTTATAATTCTGCCAATTCGCCTTTTTAATGGTTTTCTACATTTTTATTGTAATCATATATGTTTTCTTGGTCCTGCTTCCCCTCTGCATCAGTTCATACTCACCACACACATCACTTCTTACATTATAGTACTATTCCATTACATTCATGTAACATAATTTGTTTAGCCATTCCCCAATTGATGGGCATCTACTTTGTTTTTAAACGTTTCCTATCACAAAAAGTGCTGCCAAAAGTATTTTAATGTCCATGAGGAGTTTCTTATCAATGGTTTCCTTGGCATACAAGCAATCGGGTCTGGAAGTTTGCAGGTCCCCTGATTGTCCCCAAGATCCTGGAATAACACGACATTCAATACCTCAAGAAAGCATCTACAGGACTACCCTAGACCTTCCCTCCAGAGGTGTTACAGAGTCCAGCCCTAACATTAAGTCTAAGATCAAAAATCAGGCTAGAAGAATGGGCAAAAAAAAATAATTATACTGGCAAATGCAAAATAAAGGAATGACTCCAAAATATCTACAAGAATTACCTCAGAGAAAATAGCTTGTGCACAAACTCAACCAGAATTCCTAGAAGAGATGAAGCAATAGTTTAATAAAAAAAAATTTTAAGAAATGTTAAGTGGAATGAGAGTACTTGAGGAAAAAATTGGAAAAGAAGTAATAGCTGTAAAGAATTGGAAAGAGAATTAAAAACTTGGCACAAGAGGTACAAAACCTTGCCCAAACAAACTCCCTGAAAATTCAAATAGACCAAATAGAAGCCAGTGACTCCATGATGCAACAAGAAATATTAAAACAAAATCAAAAGGCTGAGAGGAAAAAAAGAAAATGTAAGGTATCAGCGAAAAGTGACGTGGAAAATATCAAGGAGAGAAAATTAAAGAATCACTGGACCAGAAGTCCTTTGAGTCAAAGAGCCACATTTGAGGACTTATGAGGCCTGAATACTGATCAAAAAAAGAACCTTGACATCCTATTTCAAGAAATCTTTAAGCTTCCCAGACCTCTTAGAAACAGAAAACAAAATCAAAATAGAAAAGATCTACTGTTCACCTCCTGGAAGAAACTCCAAAATTAAATCTTTCTGGAATGTTTATAACCGAAATCCAAAGTTGCCAAGTCAAGGGAAAAAATACTGCAAGCAGCCAGAAAGAAGAATTCAAATACCAAGGAACCAGGATAACACATGATCCAGCAATGATCAGTGGAAAGTAGCAGAGAACTTGGTATTCAATATTCCAGAAGGCAAAGGATATAGACTTAGGGGCAAGAAAAACATACTCAGCAAAACTGAGAATAATACTACAGAGGACAAGTATAGAGGAGATAAAGGACTCCTAAACATTCCTAATAACAAAAAAAGACCACATTTTTGTGACACATTATGTCAATATCTTACATTTTCTATTTTTCAACCTTGATTTTGTTCTAATATTTCTTCATGTCTCTGGTATATCCTAGTTTTAAAGGATTTCCTTTTCTTAGGTAGGGTGTACCACTTTCTCTTCTAAACTACTCATTCTTCCAATTCTTTCAAAGAGCTTTTTTTTTATCTCTTGCTTCATATCTTTTTGTTATTCATGTAGTACATGTAGAAATTTTTTTTTCTTAGATTCTCTATCTGAAGTTTTCATGGAGTTAGATTTGCAATAATTTTTTTATACTAGTTGGTATTTTCTTTGACTTAACCAGCTCTTCAGCTTTATTTAATTCCTGAACTGGGGCTTTGTGCCAGAGCCAAGCTCCTAACCCTTCTTCACTTTTTTTGACTTGGGTGATTGGTTCTGCTTGATCTTGTGCTAGGGCCCCTGATGGAGTTCTTATTCTGACTCCCACCTCCCAGAGCTAGGCCTCCTCCTTGGATCTTTGAAGTTCAGGGCACTGATTCCCCTGGTTCTCGGGGGTTCTTACTGGGTTCTACAGACATCACTGAGGGGAACAATCTCTATGGAGAAGGAGCCTGTTTTTTTTTGCCACACTCAGGCAGGTAAGCCCAAGAGCCCTTGGGAGCAGTAGTGCCCACCTCCCCCGTGACTTTCTGTTTCCAGCTTGTCCCCCACAACCATCATCAAGAGAGCTTTATGGACCTGTCTCAAGTGCTTGCTGTGGCCTAAATACTAAGGATACAAATAGAAAAGTGGGACAGCCCCTGTTTCCATGGAGTTCACATTCCAATGGGGAACACCTTTGGTTTTTTGGTTTCTCAGTACATATAAAAGTTATATTTACACTATACTATGGTCTATTAAGTGTGCAATGATATTGTCTAAAAAAACAATGTGCATATCTTAATTTAAAAACAGTTTTTTGCTAAAAAAAAAAGTTAGCATTTTAGCCTTCAGTAAGTTGTAATCTTTTTGCTGGTAGACAATCTTTCTTCGATGTTGATGGCTGCTGTCCGATCAGGGTGATGGTCGCTGAAGGGTAGGGAGGCTGTGATAATTTCTTAATACAAGACAACATTGAAGTTTGCCACATCAATTGACTTCCTTTCACGAAAGATTTCTCTGTAGCTTGTGATGGTGTTTGATAGTATTTTACCCATGATACAAATTCTTTCAAAATTGAAGTCAGTCCTCTCAAACTGCCACTGCTTTATGAACTAAGTTTATGTAATATTTTTCAACATTGTTGTGTCATGAGGAATAGAGAGGCCCAACGAGGGGGAGAGAGGCAGGAGAATGGTCAGTTGGAGCTGTCAGAACACACACAACATTTCTCGATTAAGTTTGCCATCTTATATGGACATGGTTCATGGCACCCCAAAAAATTCAATAAAATTACATTAAAGATCATCATAAATATAATAATGAAAAAGTTTGAAATACTACAAAATGTGACACAGAGATACAATGTGAACACAAGCTGTTAGAAAAAAAATGGCTGATAGATTTGCTCAATGCAGGGTTGCCACAAACAAAACAAAACAACTCCCCCAAAAGAAAACCCAACAGTGCAATATTTGCAAAGTACAATAAAACAAAACACAATAAAATAAGTTACGCCTGTGTTTCCTCTCCTCATTCCTTACAACCTCTTAAATTCTGGTTCCTGACTTTACAATTCAATAAACATTTTCCATTTTTGCTAAATCCCACGTCCTTCTTCTTTTTGACCTCTCTAAAGCATCTTGCACTGTTGACTTCCTCTTCATCCTGCACATACTTTTCTACCTAGGTTTTTCTGCTGCTGCTCTTGGTTGGTTCTCTCTGTCTGACTTCTTGGTCTCCTTTGTGGAATCACGATTTATATCCTGCTCCATAAATGTGGGTGTCCCCCAGTGCTTTCCTCTTCTATTCTCTCTATATACTCTTAGTAAGCTCATAGGCTCCCATTAATTCTATTATCATTTCTATACAGATGCCTCCCAAATCTATACTTCCAATCTTAATCTTTTTCTAGAGCTCCAATCCCACATCACCAACTGCCTGATGGACACCTTCAGTTGGATGTCTTATATGCATCTCAAACTCAACATGTCCAAAGTCAAATTCATTATCTTCTGTCTTAAATTTACCTCCTCCAATCTATTTCTGTTGGGATTACCATCATTTTTCTAGTCACCTGGATTCCCAATATCAGCGTCAATATTTCTCTAACCCCTTATATCTAATCAGTTGTCAAGTCTGTTAATTCTGCTTTCATAACGTATCTCTCATCTGTCCCTTTCTCCCCAATCACATGACCACTATCCTATTTCAACCCTTTATAACTTCTACCTTGCACCATTCCATCAATGTCTGATTGGAATCCCAGGCTCTCTTTGATTCAATCTAATTCTCCATAGAGCTTCAAAAATAATCTCTCTAAAGCACAAGTTTCATCATGTCACCTTGCACAAGAAGATTTAGTGGTTCCTTGTTGCTTCTAGGATGAAATAAATTGGCCCCAGCTTATTTCACACTATTCTACTTCACAAATTTATTCCAGTCAAACTGGTTTATTTGCTGTTCCTGAATCTGGTATTCCATCTCCCACCTCAGCATCTTTGTTACACAATTCCTGTGGCCTGCAGTGCATTCCTTGCTTAACTTCTAACTCTTAGAATCTCTTGTTTCCTTGAAGATTCAGCTCATGTGCTACTTCTTTTAGGGAAAATCAACACCCCTGGCTTCCTGTTGGACCATCTCTTCAGAGTAAGGCCACATGCAGGGTGATGCAAGTCTGCTACTCAGGTCTCTCTCCAGAATACTAGCTAGGTGGTACAGTGGATAGAGTGCCAACCCTAGGAAGACTCATCTTTCTGAATTTAAATCTGGTCTCAGACACTTACTAGTTGTGTAATTCTGAGCAAGTAACTTAACCCTGTTTGCCTCAGTTTCTTCATCTGTCAAATGAGATGGAGAAGGAAATGGCAAACCACTCCAGAATCTCTGCCAAGAAAACCCAAATGGGGTCATGAAGAGTTGGACATAACTGAAAACGACTGAACAACCAGAACAGGAAATGGAATATGGGGGGTTGCTGCCCACCTCTTTGGTGGGGCCCTGCTCCAGGGCCATTTCCAGGGCCAAGGCATTCTCTGCGTACAAGATGTATCCCTCTTGCCCCTGAGGCCTTCCATGGGGCAAACCAGACACCCCTGTTTCTGCCACCAGGTAAACTGCTTCTCACAATAGACCTCTCTCCAATCACTGCTTCTATTCCTGGACGAACTTCTCAGCGATAAAGCATATTCCCATTCCCTTATACAAGTCCAGTCTCAGTGATTCTGAACCTTTGGCAGCCAATATACAAACACCTTTCCCTGTCCCCAGCTTTCCTCTTCCTCTTGCCTATCCATATCAATACATCCATATCAACCCCACAGGATCCTACTCCAGATCTGCTCAGCCTTTCTACCATGCCCATTCCTGTTCCATAATAAACTTCTCTTTAGTCTTAAATCTGTTTCTTTTTCAGTTCTTCCATCTTCTGGTCTTCACTGAAACTTGGATCCCTCCTGTTGAGTTTCCCTTGCCATTAATGGCTACTTACTGTCTCATACACCCTGACTGATTGACTGCAGTGATTGCTCCCCACTGCCACTTCCAAACTCTGCTTCCCTCTACAGTCTTCACTAAGCAACCTTTCTTCCTTTGAGGTTCACAATATTCAAACTGATCACCCTATCGATATCCTAGTGGCCATTTTCTATTGACCTCTAGGGAATTCTCCCTTCTTTCTCAGTGAGTTCAATGCCTGGTTTACAGTCTTTCTTTTGGACCTCCTTTCCTTATAATAGAAGACTTCGAGATAAATTTTGATGTTCCTCAAATACCTTACTACTTCCTAGTTCCTCAATGTACTCAATTCCCATGACTTACTACTCTTTTATTTCATCTCAACAGAACAGAGATACTCATATCCTTGAACTTGCCATCATTCAGGTGTCCTACTTCCTTATTCATGAACTCAGAAATTTTACTGATAATTTTTTATCATTTCATATTTCCATATATCTTGTGGCCTCTAATTCTATTTTTCATTTTCATTATAACCTCCATGCTCTCAATCCATTCCAGGCTATCTCCCTGCAATGGCTAGAGCTACTTTCTTCTCTAGATTGACCCCTTGGGGAAACAACTCTACCTCATGCTCCCCATTAAAGCCTCAACCCCCTTTTCCTTTTGCCAATTATACCTTGTCTAACTACAACCCTGGATTACTCCCACCATCCCCCTTCTTTGTTCCTACTTACATATTGCTAAATGGAGCTGGAAATTCTCATGAAATGATTTTGATTGGGAACACTAAAACATTTAAGCTCTCAAATCTCAACTAGGCGCTCAATGAAGCAAAGCAGTCACATTATTCTTTTCTAATTGACATTCACTTCCTCCAAAACTTTGCCAAACCTCATCTCTTCAAGCTTCATACAAGACACTGTCTCATACTTCGGTGAAAAAAAAAAGTTAAGGCTATTTGCTGACAGTTACTTCTCCCATTTTCCTCCATTCTCATTAATCAGACATCTTCTTCTAGTACCTCTTCTTTCTCTTGAAGTGGCCCCTGTCCTTGCCAAAGCTAATGTCTGTCTCTACATGTGCATAGAGTGCCTGGCCTGGAGTCAGGAACACCTGAGTTCAAATCTGACCTCAGACACTAACTCTATGACCCTGAGCAAGCCACTCAACTTGTTTGCCTCAGTTTTCTCATCTGCAAAATGGAGATAATAATAGCACCTATCTGCCAAGGCTGCTATGACGATCAGATGAGATAATCATAAAGTATTTAGCACAGTGCCTGGCATATAAGTGCTATATTATGATGTGCCTTTTTTTCATCCCACCCCCCTCCTTTCTCCAGCAGATCGTCCTCAAGATTACCCCCACTCTAACTATGAATCTCTCCCTATTTACTGGCTCATTCTGTACTCTCCCATCCTTAAAGGTCCTCATTTGATCCTGTCATGTCCATTAGCTATCATCCTGTAAATATCGCTTTTTCAGCTAAACTTGAGAAAGGTGTCTTACGCTAGATGCTTCCAGTTTCTCTCTTCTAACCTTCATACTGTCTGATTTCCGGCTTCATCATTCAACTGAAACAGACTTCTCTAAAGTTAGCAGCGATCTCTTAGCAAATCTAATGGCCTTTTCTCAGTCCTGATACTTTTAGATCTCTTTGCAGCATGCAACATTGTTAATCACCTCCTTTTGGATATTCTCTTCTCCCTTGGTTTTAGTGACAGAGGGTTCCCTTTCTTCCTCTCTGACCACTCATCAATCTCCTTTGCTAAGTTCTGCATCCAGGTGAGGCCCGCTAACTCTGAATGTCCTCTCCTCCCCACTCCACCTCCCACCTCTTTCACTCTATACTATTTTGCTTGGTGATCTCATTAGCTCCTATGGATTCAATTCTCTTTTCTATGCATGAGGATGATTCAAATATATACATGTATATGTGCATGGTTTGTATGTTTATATAAACATACATATTTGCATGTGTATTCAAGATGGTCCAAATTCCATCTACTCCAATAGGTTCCTCTTTCTGTCAGTTGCTAATTTCTAGCCCAGGGGTGGGGAACCTGTTGGCTTCAAGGTCGCATGTGGTCTTCTAGGTCCTCAAGCATAGTCCTTTGGGTTCCTTGACTGAATTCAAACTTCACAGAACAAATCCCCTTAGTAAAAGGATTTGTTCTGCAAAAGTTGAAGTCAGTTAAAAGGCAACACTCAAGTACCTAGAAAGTCACGTGCGACCTTGAAGCTACAGGTTCCCCACCCCTGGCCTAGTCCCTTCCATCTACTCTGTATATATCTTACAGTACCTAGTTGGTTACACATTGTCTTCCCCCATTAGAACGTTTCCTGATGGTAGGGATTTTGGCTTTGTCTTTGTGGCCTTGATGTTTAGTATGTACTAAGCCTTAATAAATGCTTACTGACCAATCAATCCCTTTGGTTAATGCTCTTACCTTAAATAACTTATTATCTATCTCTTATTTACACTCCTAATAGAATATAAGCTCCAAAAGGGTAGCCCCTACTTTTCCTTTTGTTATCTCCAATGCCTAGCACAGTGCCCTTATGAGAGTCCATTGATAGGATTCACGGGGCATCACAGAATTAGACAAGCTATTGAGTGCTAACAGTAATAAGTCCATTTATTTGGTGTGCTTAACGAAAGGTCCCATGGCTTAACTAAAGACACCTAAGGTAGCACCAAGGGAGAGAAGGGCAGCAAGGTATGTTTACTACAGCAGCCTATCAATCCCCATCCTGGGGCCAGAACTAACACATCCAGAGAACTGGGAAAGGGAAGAGAAGGGATACAGTCAGAGTTTGCTAGGGACCCTTGGGGATGCTTCTTCTTAGGTCACAGCTTGAGGAGGGGGAGTCCAAAATAGCCTTAGGAAAGGTTACTACCAGGATTGATGCTTATAAGCTTTCACTGGGGTTTCTCAGTCCATGTTTCAGGGTAGTTTATGGGGTTCAGAGTTCAGAGAAGCTCTTAGATCAGTCATTCAGGTATTCTATAGGGAAAGGAGCCTTGGTCAGGCATATTTATATCGTAAGGAAATACAATGTAGGAAACTAGAAGTTTCTAATGTAAAAGATTCCAGATAGTGAAAATATAAATACAAAGGGCAGGACAAAAAGTAGGTACATCTGGTAGGAGGAAGGGATGTGGCTAGAGAAACAGTCATTGGAAGAGAAAGATTAATCCAAAAAAACGGATTTTTCAAGACTTTTTCAAGTCTTGCACATTGTTATTGTCCAGTAATTCAATCCACCTCTTTGTGACCCCCATGGACTTATCCATGGGGTTTTCTTAGCAAAGATACTGGAGTGATTTGCCCAGGGTCACATAGCTAGTATCTGAGGTTGGATTTGAACTCAGATCTTGTACATAGTAGAAGCCTAATAAATGCTCATAGGATTGGACTGACTTAGTACCTGGCTCATGGTCTTCCTTTTCACTTCATCTCCTACTATTATCCTTAGGGACTTCAATATTCACATTGACAATCCCTTTGACACAGAGTCCTCAACCCTCGATTGGTTTCACCTCACCCACTTTAGCTACATGCCAATATATTCCCACAACAGACCTCCCAATCCCTTGTAATTTATACTGCCTCTAAGATCAGGAACAGTGAAATTCCACTTTCCAATCACAATCCACCCATCTTGCACACTCACCCCCTTCTTCACCCATATCTTGACCTATGTTTCTATTCTCTTAGTCTAGCTTCCTTTTCTCCTACACGTACCCTTGATCACATGGTCTGCCACTTTAATGGTTCACTAGCTATTATCCTAGAACACTGTTTCATAACCTTCCATTTTCAACCTGCCAATTACCACCATTAGATGTTTCTCTTCCTGCTACAGGACTCCTAAGCATCAATGAAAAGAATTGCAAAATTCAGCTGATTTCACCCACTAAAGATTCATGGTGCATAACCTCAAATGCTTGACAATCCTACTCTATTTTTGCTGACATTTTATCTCATTAGCCATAATGACTGTTTTCATTCCTGTGTCTCCAGTGCCAAGTCTTTAGTAGACGACCTAGTTTCTTACCGCACACACAAGATTGGAGCTGACTAAATTTCCCTGCTTATCCTCTTACTTTTTTTAAACCTTAGCAACATCAACCCTCTCCCTGACAGTTACAGAAAAGATATGCCCACTACTCATTAAAGCCGATCCTACCAGCTACAACCTTGATCCTATAACACAGGCATGGCCTTACACCTTCAAACACAGGTCATGTAGCCCATTGACAAGGCACCCAACATGACACCTACATTCCCTTCTCTCTGAGTTGGCTGACTCATCCCACCCTGCCTTCATGCCAGCAGCCCTGGGGTTTTTTTTTGGTTTGTTTTCCTCAGAGAGGGGTCAGCCATGGGCTACTACCCTTTTATAGGATCCAAGGGGTAATCCTAATGGCGAACAATACAACTTAACACTATTACACCTGAACACCCGCCTGTGTGCTTCCCATTTATACAAAATCAGTTACCATAACACCACTCACTTTTAAACATAAAATGTTTACTTAACAAAAAGGCAAGACTAACTAGAAAGAAAAAGCAGGAATAATCACAACATTTAACTCAATAGAAGGCAAAAGCAGGAATAATCACCATCTTTGCTCAAGAGGAGGAAAGAGCAGAAATAATCATGACATTTGCTTAACAGAAAGCAAAGTAGGATTAAAATATAATAGGCCAGCCCACAAATCCCAGACTCACTCTTTCATCAATACACATAGTATCTCTGGGAGAATGTGTGCTCATATTTACAGACTTTAGGAAGGAAGAACATGAGTTTGGAAATCCATGTGTCCAGGGCAAATTACAACTCTGAACACGAGATCTTAAGGTCTTTGGACTCCTTAGAGAACAATGTACAATACCCATAACACCTGGGCAAAAGTACTTCACTATTATCAGGCTGCTAAAGCAGGGACAAACTCTTTTAGCATGTAGTCATATCAGGAGGATGCTAACAAAGTGTTATGCTTGTTCAGTGATAAAGTTTCCTTAAGCTGAAGAACTGTTGAAGTTGACAGATCTGCTTTGGGTTTCAGAGGAATTACTTCTTCTCAAGATAATAGGGCCATGCAACTTTTCCCAGTCAGTTCTTCAGATATCAAGGGAGTTTGCATTTACAAAAATCAGCTCTCAGGAAAGTCAAGCTATTTTTCACAATAAAGCCTGATTCTTTTTTTTTTTCTCCTTCTGAGACCAGAGTAGAAGACAATCCCTCTCCCAAGCTTCAGATGGCGCTAAAGGGCAGTAAACTCAGTGCTCCACACAGCAGCAGTAGTAGTTCTGGCTCTTCCAATGAGCTCTAGGTGAAATGCCTCCTTTCCAATCAGTCCCATTTCCAGCAATACTGGGGAAGTCTTCCTGTCCCATCCTGTCTTGTCCTGCTGAGCTGCTCCTTCAGGTCAGCAGGTTTCCTAGTGGCCTGCTTGCAGTGCTCAGCTTCCCCTTCTCATTTTCTGCTCATCTACCAGCTATAATCTTTTAATGCTTCAAAATTATTGTCTCCTTATAAGCATGAATACATCTCTGCCTATGATGTGAAAATCAGAAGCGCCACTTTTCTGTCAGGTATGACCCAGAAGTCCTTAACAGTTTTTTTCCATAGGTTCCCAATTATTTGACTCACAATTGATTATAACCTCCAAAACATGAAAGGTACTTGCAGATGAGCTTATGGACCACAATGCTTTGCAGCCACCTGACTTCAATCACTGCTCTGCCTTCAAACAGCTCTGTACATTTACCTGGGGGACAGTTCTCTTTCAGAATCTCTGAAGTCAGTTGCTGCAACATTTTATCTGAAAGATTACATTTCTTTATTTATTGTTTTCCTTGCATGTTATTTTTCTGTCCCTTTAAGCAACCAAACTTTCTATATGGAAGGGATAGTCTCACTCTCCAAGCTACTAGGACCATGCTACAGCACTCCCAGCCCTGGCTCTTTCCCACCTGCCCATGAACGCATCTAGAGCTCCTCATGCTAAAACTCTTCTCTCTCCTGTCCACTATCCTTTCACTCGTCAGTTGTCTATAATTGATTTAATTCCTCACTATTCACCTTCTCTATCCCTTTCATCAAATTTCGCTTCATGATGTTTGAAACCTTTGGGCTCTCATTGGTTCTTCCTTTGTTGCTATGCAAAATCATCATGATGGTTTCTGCTAATTCCACTTCCCCAATGTCTGTTGAATACATTCCCTCTTGTAAATTCTGCTGAGTCTTCAGTAGCTCCCTATTGCTATCCAAATAAAATTCAAACCCCCCTCCCTTTTGGTCAAGATTCCTGACAAACTAAGGTCACCTTTTAGCCTTTATTCTCATTTCACTCTTTAGTCAAACAAGACAACTCCTTCCAATGGCAAGCTGTTCTCACATCTACCTGCCCAGAGAGAGGGAGGAAATTTTAAGTCACCTATACACCCATTCCTTAACACCAAAAGCTCTCTTCCTTCATCAAAGCCTTTCCTGATCTCTTCAGAGGGTAGTGACCCTTCTCAAACCTTACATGGCACTGTTGGTCATGAGCAAAACTGACACTTAATTGAAACACATAGTTTAATTTAATATTACATAGTTTTGTTGATGTCTTAGCCCCCTACTAAATTCCAAGCGTCTTAAAGGCTGGGGGCAGGTGGGGGAGACTGCAGAATATTCATTTACAGTTTCTCTCTCTCTCTGCTAACATTTAGCATAATGCTCTGCACACAGTAAGTGCATGCTAAAACTTTGCTGCTTTAGACTCCTCTTCAATTCCAGGTACTCTTTTATCAATTTCCCTGACTCTAAAGCTCTTCTCACATTTACTGACACAATGGAGATAGCCCAGGAGATTTTATAAACAGGGGACTATCGTTTCATTCTCCTTAAGGAAACCTCATCTTTTCCATTTGTATGGCTAACAGATCTCTTCCCCAAATTCAGTTGTCTACTCTCTCCATTATGGTGCTGGGAATGTTTATTTAGTACTTTCCCTGATGATGGGGTAGAGACAGGAATTGGACTGGGTCACTGCTGAAACAGACAGTAGAGAAGTTACAACCAAAGTTGACACTTAAGCCTGTTAGGGTTGGTCATGCAGGGCACACATGGGGGAGTGAATTATTCATGTGGACTTCCCATGTTATTTCAGAAGATGACATGTAAAAAGTATTTCCTATCTTCACTTCTTAGAGTATATTTCTCCTTATTTTGAGGTGATGGGGTGGGATTTCTCTTGAAACCTTCCATCTCCTTTTTCTGGAGGTCACCTACAAACCAAATTTAAGTCAACTGACATTTTTATTGAACTTTTCTCAGTGTTTTCATTATTTCAACCCTATCTTTTTAATGAAATATTGAGGCTATAGCTTACAATCTATGAAAGAAGGAACCATATAACTTAAGGTGAGATAATTTAATAAATTATAACCAAAACATGAATCTATGACTTATAAATAGGAACTCTCAGGTAGAAATCCTGAGAGTTTAATGAGAGCTGTAGCAGTTCATTTAAACAAGAAATGCCAACTCTTAAAAACCAACCCTGGGAGAAGTAGTCAGGATACTTTTTTTTTTAAATGTAATTTAATTCTCTCAGATTTTATTACTTATATTTAAATCACCACATCAGGCGAACATAAAGACTGAATATTTTCAAATGGGAAAATCTTCCTTAACTGAGATATTTTATATAATAAAAATTCTATCAGCCCCTTGAAAATGGGAGTTTTAAAAGAAAGTAATAGTTTTATTATAGGTATTGAAAACTGCCATTTTACCCAAAGCAATTTTAAAAACTAAGCCTAATCGCACTTTACTGGCAGTGTTTTAAATCTGTAAAGCAACTTCCAATGAGCACTTGAGTAGACAGATAGCCATGTGGAGTACAATGAAAACCCACTGACTTCAACACTTCTAAAAGATAAGCATCATAAGTGGAAAATAAGCATCCTAGAGTTAGACGCTCTAATTCAATTTCTAAGAAAGCTTTTCAGTTCTTATTAGATTATTTCAGGAAATCTTAATAATGAAATGTTGGTATAATAATAGCCTTAAGTCTATTATACAAATGTACGATTGTTAATAGCATAATGATGCATCAGTCAGTCACCATGTTTCAAAAAGTGAATCCTACATAATCACTACATATTCATTTCCAAAGCTTGAACAATGTGTGTAGCTGAGGGACGATCTTTAGGATTCTCATTAGTGCAAACAGAAAACAGTTCAAGCACTTTTTGATATGATTCATCCAATTCTTCCATGTTAATGGCTGGTCTTGTTCCCAGGGCTTCGTAGTATGCTTCATCATCAAACAAGCTCTCATCAAATGTCTGGTCTGCTCAATAAAGTTAGAGGTACATAGAGTTAACATAAGTAATGATGGGTAATTAAAAAGAAAGTCAGTTTAAGGTCAAAGAATCACAGAATTGTAAGGGATCTTAGTACTCATATAGTTTAATCCCTTCAATTTACAGATGAGAAAACTAATTACCACAGGTGAAATTCAAAAGATCAGCAACAGTAGATACGGGATCAGAAATTACTTTGAAAATGTAAAGTACTATAAAACAGGCATTTACTATTACTTAATTAGGTCACTTGATTCTCAGTTCTTCCCATTAGACGATATGAAATGCTTGTCAAGAAGTCTGAGACAAACAAAACTCATTTTAATTTAAAGATTATCCTAACTGTGCTATGCCAGCTAGTACAAGGGACCATTTCTTCATATCAGGAAACGTTAACAGATATCAACATAAGCCTTCAGCAAAAATGTTTTGAGTTAGGAGTTTAAATCTATTTTGGCAAAAGCCCTAAGTTCTCGAATCATCAAGTAAGTCAGAGCATTTATCGCCTAGTCAGCATAATAAGTATATTGGAATAATGGGTCTCTACACTTCAAATATGATCCTTCTCTAGAAAAATCTTGATATACATCACTGAATTATTTATATTTCCTTTCATTCTTTTATATCGGTGTGGTCCCAGACCATACTTGCATTTGTTTCAGATATACTGAAAAGATGCTTTAATAAGCTACTAAATCATACAATCAAATGTTTTTAAATATGTTAGCTAAGTGTAAATACATACTGAATATCAGTAAGTTTGTTATAAAGTATACATATACTCTTTGTGGCATTTTACTGACTTCCTTTAACCTGAAGTAAGTAAACAAGATTAGAGTATAAGACAGCATCACACTTACACACCTTCATCAACATCCTCTGGAAGATTAATGTGTGGAATGGTTAGGGTCAGCATCTCCCAAAGAGTCAGCCCAAAGGCAAATATGTCAGCTTTATCAGTAATAATACCACCCTCCTCCAGAGCTTCCTTTGGTTTCCAGGGTTCTGTGCCAATGTAGTGTGCCTCAGGATCACTCACTGAAAGGAATAAGTAATGTTGAGTGATTGGATATTAGGTATGTTTATCATTCACAGTTTCAACGCAAAATATATCAATGCCACTTCACTTACACCAGATAGTCTGCATTTTTTTTTAAAAAGAAAACTCTAACAGATATTCCCAGAAGCACTTAGCAAACATGATAAGGATAAGTAATTTGGAAACGTTTTAGCAGATGGCTAAATATGACATTTTGTAAATACAAGCCTCAATCTTGTTTCTAAAATGTATCAACCTTCAGCTACCACTATCAATCTCTATATATCAAAAAACATGAATTTCTTTAAATTAGTAAAGTAATGATCCAAATCTAATAGCCTCTTAGTAGTCAAATCAAAATCCTCTTGATTTCTCATCCTGTTTGACATTTGTCTCTATTTTCCCACCAGTCCTTCAGAGGATCAATCCAACTCACTGGAGTCCTTCTCTTGTGGTTATTTAGTAACAGGAGGAATACCAATGTACTATCGTTTAACTTTTCCCTCTGTTGTCTCTAATTCTTGCTAAATGATCCACCTACCTTTTCTAGTCATATGTAGCCATCAATAATATTTCAATATCATCACTCTGTGCTGCATAGTATCCAACATCAACCAACCAACAGGCTTTGATTATTAAGCAGGCAAAATAGTGAAATGTGGAGGAAACACGCATCTGTGGTCCTCACCTGGGGAGTGATGGGGTAGGATGGCAATGAACTGCCTGGGGGGCCACAGGATAGGCAGGGCGCAAACTCTTTGAAGAACATTTCTGAAATATTAGCTTATTAAACTGTTCACAATGACTCTTTAGAAGTTACTGGTTAGAACTTCTATGCTGCTTTTATTAAACTAGTAATGGGTAGAAAATGGGTACCTTAATGACTATACTATTTTAGAAATAACCTGAACAAAGGGCTTCCATTTCCCTATCCCTAAAATGAGAAGCCTGGTCTAGACAGTCTCCTATGTCCCTTCCAACTCTAGATCTATACATATACCAGATACTCAATAAATACTGACAGATTAATTGACATTATATATAAAACTTTCTAGTCATCTCCTCCCCAAGCTCCCTGTCTGATGGTCATCCTCCTCCTCTCTCTCCAATTGCAACCTTGCACTGTCCCTTGATCCCCCAGCTCTGACAGGTGCTTTTGCCTTACCTTACTTGAGAACCAGACTTCCACCACTTCCGAGCTAATTCCACTCCATGCAGCCATATATATATCACCCTCTTTCTAACTCCCCTTTGTGTATTATCTTGCTTGCATATATATCCCCTAGCACTTAACACAGTGCCTGTACATAGTTAGTGCTTAATAAGTACTGCTGCTGAAATACTGTAGCTACTAACAGATGCAAACCTCTAATACTAACATTGCAAGTTAATGCCATAAAATGAATTACTCTACTTTGCTGCTAAATCAGAGATATTCACTAGAACTTTACTAGGGTGCTTCTATAACCTGTTTCCACTTACAAATCAAAATTAGAATTATTTTCAAATTAGATATAACATTCAAATTTCTAGCTTACAGGAAAACTGCAAGTGTTTAGGCAGCAAATAGTAAACAAATCTAAGCTAAGGTACTTTAAATACCCATAGGATGCTAAACACATACAAATTCACAGTCTTGTCTTCAAGGAGTGTATATCCTAACACAGCCTAGTTCAAACTCTGCAGAAGAGAATTACTTACCAGTCATATTTTCATCCAGTGGCAGTGAGACTCCTACATCACAGATTTTAATTGCCTCAAAGTCACCTTTAATTACAACATTTGAAGACTTTATATCTCCATGGAGTAGCTTCTTTTCCTGGTGCAGATACTAAAAGAAATAGTTTAACTTGCACCCATAAGCAGAATGACAAAAAAAAGAAAGAATTGATGAAAGAGTGCAACAGTAATAATGTAGATATGAACTACTGAGTTTCTAATATGGAAAAATGAGTTCTAATTCTTCCTAAAGGTGGAAACAGGATTATTTTAATAACTCTAACATAGTAACACTATACATAATAATTTTAACAACTGTAACAAAATGTTTACCAGAAGACTGAGAATAAGGGAAAAAACTGATAGATATGGTTGGTCAAGCATAATAATGATGATAAAAATAAGAGCAACAAAAACAATAATGTGCTTTGTAAACACAATAACCATTAAATCTGACTTCTCTTAATTCTCCTGTTCTAAAGACCCCTAATTAAGTGATTTGTCTGCTATTTATAATTAGATTAACTCTTTGGTATTGTTTAGTCATTTGAAGATCTACACTGACAGATAGCATGAATTTCTTTTTTTTAATTATTTTTTTATTTATTTATTTAAATTTTTTACATTCATTTTCACAAATTTTTGGGTTCCAAATTTTCTCCCCTTTTATCCCCTCCCCCCACCCCAATACCCCAAGCAATCTAATTTTCCCTATCTCCAATCTGCCCTCTCTTCTGTCATCTCTCCCTTCTCTTGTCTCCATCTTCTCTTTTCTCCTGTAGGGCCAGATGACTTTCTATTCCTCCTTAACTGTATGTCTTCTTTCCTAGTTGCAACAACAATACTAAACAGTTGTTCCTAAAACTTTGAGTTCCAAATTCTCCCCATCCCTCCCTCCCCACCCATTCCCTTTGGGACGGCAGGCAATTCAATATAAGCCATATCTGTGTAGTTTTGCAAATGACCTCCCTGATAGTCGTGTTGTGTAAGACTAACTGGATTACCATCCCTCCTAACCTGCCCCTCATTGTTTCTCCCCTGTCTCTTTATCCTGTCCCTCCCCAAGTGTTGACTTCAGATTGCTCCCTCCTCCCTTTGCCCTCCCTTCCATCATCCCCCCCCTTGCAATATCTCTTTCTCCCCCACTTTCTTATACTGTAAGATAGGTTTTCATACCAAAATGAGTGTGCATTTCACTCCTTCGTTTAGTCAAATGTGATGAGGGTAAACTTCTTGTTTTTGTTTTTTTTTTCTCAGCTCTCCTCTTTTTCCCTCCACTAAGAAAAACTACCTGCTTCTTAAATGACATATAGTTACCCCCTTCCCTTTCCCTCCCCCTACATTTCTCTCTCACCATTTACCCTAGTTTCTTTTAAGGTATGGTCCCATCCTATTCAGTTCAATCTGTGCTCTCTATCTCTGTATGTGTGTGCATGCGTGTACATGTGTATGTGTGGTCCCACCAACTACCCAGATACTGAAAAGTTTTAAGAGTTACAAATATTGTCTTTCCATGTAGGAATGTAAACAGTTCACTCATGGTAAGTCCCTTAAGACTTCTCTTTGCTGTTTACTTTTTCATGCTTCTTCTCATTCTTGTGTTTGAAAGTCAAATTTTCTTTTCAGCTCTGGTCTTTTCATCAAGAATGATTGAAAGTCCTCTGTTTCATTGAAAGACCATATTTTCCCTTGAAGTATTATACTCAGTTTAGCTGGGTAGGTGATTCTTGGTTTGAGTCCTAGTTCCTTTGACTTCTGGAATATCCTATTCCATGCCCTTCGATCCCTTAATGTAGAAGCTGCTAGATCTTGGGTTATCCTGATTGTATTTCCACAGTACTGGAATTGTTTCTTTCTAGGTGCTTGTAAGATTTTCTCCTTGAGCTGGGAGTTCTGGAATTTGGCCACAATGTTCCTAGGAGTTTCTCTTTTTGGATCTCTTTCAGGTGGTGATCGATGGATTCTTTCAATACTTATTTTGCCCTCTGGTTCTAGAATGTCAGGGCAGTTTTCCTTGATAATTTCATGGAAGATGATGTCTAGGCTCTTTTTTTGATCATGACTTTCAGGTAGTCCCATAATTTTTAAATTGTCTCTCCTGGATCTATTTTCCAGGTCAGTTGTTTTTCCCATGAGATATTTCACATTCTCTTCCATTTTTTCGTTCTTTTGGTTTTGTTTGGTGATTTCTTGGTTTCTCGTAAAGTCATTAGACTCCATCTGTTCCATTCTAATTTTGAGAGAGCTATTAAATTCAGTGAGCTTTTGAGCCTCTTTTTCCATTTGGCTCATTCTGCTTTTGAAAGCATTCTTCTCCTCATTGGCTTTTTGAACCTCCTTTGCCAATTGGGTGAGCCTATTTTTCAAGGTGTTAATTTCCTCAGCATTTTTTTGGGTCTCCTTTACCAAGGTATTGACCTGTTTTTCATACTTTTGTTGCATCTCTGACATTTCTCTTCCCACTTTTTCTTCCACCTGTCTAACTTGCTTTTCAAAATCCTTTTTGAGCTCTTCCAGGGCCTGAGCCCACCCACCACCCCCCTGGGGTGTCTGGGGTACTGAGGCCCCGCCCTCCACGTCTTTCCCTGATGGCAAGAATACGTCCTCATCTTCGTCAGATCCGAAGGTCGGGATCATTTGCATTTGTTGGAAAAAACTCTCTAAAGTGTTATTTTTCTTCCCTTTTCTAGGCATTTTCCCAGCCAGTTACTTGACTTCTGAGATTCCTTTCCACCCCCGCCTGGATCCGCCCAGCTAGTGCTTGGCCTCTGAGATTTAAATGGGCTTTCCTCCTGCCGGCTGTCAATCAGTGAGCTTTAGTTCAGGTGCTGGGGTGGGGCTAGGGCTGCCTCCGAGACTCTGATCCCTCGGGGGGTGCTTTATGCAGAGACTTTCAGGAATGGAGCGGGTGGGGGCGGGGTGGGGGGCCTGCCTCCCAATCTCAGCTCCCCTGGGGGTCCCGAGCAGAAGCCTTCAGTAACAGAGCGGGGTGGGGGCTGGGCCGTCTCCCAGGCTCAGCTCTGTCCGGTTTTATGCGGGAATCTTCCGTAATGAAGATCCTGCCTGCTGCTGGGGGATTCCTGAGTCCTGGGCCGCTGCCGCCCCAGCCGCCGCCCACACCTCTGCCTCCGCCGCTTCCTGCCCCCGTCCCTGCTGCCGCCGCTTCCTCCCAAGGGGGCCCGAGTCACGGAGATGCCCCGCTTCCCCTCTCCTTCAGCCCGGCCTCTCTCACTGACCTGCTTCTGTGGGCGGAGGGACTTTCCCGGCTGCTGGAGCTTCCGTCTCTGAAGCCTGCTCGGATCCACTTCTCTGAGGCCTCGGCCAGGGCAGCGCTGGGGGTCGGGTTTACTCTCCGGGGCGCGCCGGACCCTGGGGACAGGTCCTCAGGGCTCCCTGGAACGGAAATCTCCTCCACTCTGCCTCTGCACACCTTGCACTCACCCAGAATCTATGGGGGACTCTTTCTACACCCCATGAATTTCAATACCTAGCATTTAGCTAGTTGATAAGGAAAAAGTAACAGCTTTCCCTGTAATTACCACCTACACAGATCTTTCTGTGTGGAAAGCTGAGAATGCAAGCAAGGTCTGACATTGCTGAAAAAAATAATGCATGTTAACCTTATAAGTACTTAACTTAAGGCATTCTGGAAGATAGAAACTTAAGAGAGTATATTCCATCTGACAACAAAAACTTTCATTCTTATTGGAGATGCAAGGCATGAACATAGCAGCTTGTGATTAAGTATAAAAAGAAGGAAATACAAACAGTAAGTATTATAGAAATTTAGAGGTAGACTGGCATGACCAGGGACTGTTTCATGGAGGTGAAAGTTAAGCTGAGTTCTAAAATATAGGTAGGATTTACAAAAATTAAAAAGCAGTCCAGGTATAAACAAAGGTTTGGAGATATGAATGAGCATAACACATATAGTATAAAAAGACTGACCTGGTAGGAGCAATTTCATGCACATAGAAAGGACTTAATGTAATCACATAGTAAGGGAAAACCAAATAAAATTCACTTATTTATTAATAAAAAATGGAAAGCAGGGAAAAAAGGGTTTTATCATATCTAGTATAAGCATCGCAGACATAAAATGGCAGTACTTGTCAGATATTGCTCACATCCTGAAGACAAAGGAATAAGCATTTAGTAAGAACCTATTGTGTGCATGTTTTACAATATTATCCCATTTGACTTTCACAAAAACCATTTGAAGCAAGTACTACTGTTATCCCAGTTTTGCAGTTGGAGAAAATGAAGTGGACAGAGGCTAACTGATTTGCCCAGAGTCACATAGGTGGTAAATATCTCAGGTCACTTTTGAACTTGGGTCTCCCTGATTTGAGCCCTAGAATTACAAGCTCCTATACCACCTAGTTGGGTCAAAGGGGAATAGTGACAATTATATCATTTACTTCACAGTGTTATTGGAAAGACCAAATCAGATAATTTTTTAAAGCTATAAAGCGCTATACAAATGTACACTATTATAAGTACAGTAAGTTAATTAAATAATTAATATAAGTATGATTATTATACAATTCTCTTGTGATGGTTCCAACTAAAACAGCCATATGCCTTTAGATCTTTCTCAAATATGAAATGAAGTCTGGTTAAAAGATGAAGTATTAACAATGAGAAATTTCACATTTGAGTATATTTAAAATTAATCTCCTCCTCCCCCACAATTTGCCTGATTCTTTGTTTTAAGGAAACCAAATAATCATTTTTTTCCCCACAATGGTATTTTTGACAGGCTTTCCAATATTTCCATGATGACTTAAAAGCCCATTTGCTAGACCTTAGATAACATATAAGTCTAGATTTAGATCATAGTTAAAAAAAAGGAAAAAAAATCAAAAAGTCTCATCAACTTCAGCTATCTGATGTATTCAAAATACATTTAAGAAGAGAGCAGCTAATCATCTAAAAATAGCAGTTGTATAAACTTAGTTTAACTGTATTTAGACAATTATGTGAAGATAAAATTAAAGTCATAAATGGCATCTTTGCTCTCTACTCTCATATTTAGGAATTCTTACCAGCCTTAAAAATATATACCATATCAGTACGATAATCTACAATCCTTGGGATTGTACCTCACTGATAATACTTTTCCTTTGACTAGACTTCATTTTCATATTTGAAAGGCCTGTAGATATCTTAGAAGGAGTCACCACAAGAAGCAAGAACTTCAGGGTGTTCATGACATCCAATACATGTAAGATGTAAGTCATTTGTAATTGGTATAAGCATCACATAGAAAGCATTTAGTGCATACTTAGCACAATGACTATATAGGGGTACATAGCTACCCGAATTCCTTTCTTTTCCTTCATTCTCCAAAATATCATATAGACTTTCATTATGAATATAAAAAAAATGTAAGTACATAGGTCTTTCAATCTTTCACTGTAATGAATGACAGAGTTCACATTAGTCAACAGAAAATCTGTAAAAGTGGCGCCTGATTTGCATGCATCAATTCTTTATTTATAACTCACCATAACACACATTTTATATCAAAAGTTGGCATTCCAAGTTACTAAGCTTATTACAACTTCTATCTGAGACTCAAAATTTATATGAACTTAGTAATCTTTATAGAGTTACTATGACCTCTGAGAACCTTTTTTTTTTTTTACCTACTTACCTTTAAAGAAACAAATAAATGGCACAAGGTCACACGAATTAATAAAAGGCAAGGACTCAATCTAAATTAAATTTCTGTTAAGTATTTTAAATCCTCTTTGAATTCAGAAAAATATGCCATGCATTTGATGTAGATACTGTTAAGACTATTGCTGTCTATGTGCTTAAGTGTAAAGTGTATACTATCGATTCTATCAACTGTATGTATATATTTGCTTTATATGTGTTCTATATAAAAGTAGTTTTAAATATAATGGCACTGACATACCTTTAATCCCCTCGCCATGTGCAAAGCAACTTTCAAAATTGTAGCTGCTGGGAAAGGAGAGTGGCAGTTGGTATTTCTCTCTTCTATTAAGTCGTTGAGAGACTTTTCTCCTCCATACTCCATAGCAAGACACATGCTGCCATCTTGGGCTTGAGCATATGCACGATAACCTTAAAGAAAGTGATATTTTCTTACCAGAGTAGGAAAAGGTAATTATAAGTTCTGCTTTTACGGCAACATATGACTAAACCAATAATGGCAGCTATACAATAAAGCAAAGATATTTGTGCAAATAATTAGAAAACTGATTTAGCAATCTAAAGAAGCTTCCCACCACTACCCCCTTTTCTCCCCTGCCAATGACTATTAGTTATATTAATGTAGTAAATCAATACTCCATGGAAAAAGGTAACAGAAACTCTGCAGGAAGAATTTGGTGCAGTGGGGAGAGTATCAGGCCTGGACTCAGATCAATTACAGCCTTAGACACTAGCTAGTTTTGTGACCCTGGATAAGTCATTTAACCCCTATTTGCTTCAGATCTTCATCTGGGACACTCCGGAGAAGGAAAGTGTCTTTGCCAAGGACTTTTGTCACATAGAATCAGATACAAGTAAACAACAAAAATTTGGCAAATGCATCTGGGAAAACTGTTTTGTAATTTGAAGGGAAATGGATTTAGAAGGAATTTAAAAATTATTGCAAATGGCTATGAAGGTTTAGACAAGAAGCTGAAGAGGGGGCAAAAATCACATCTTCCTCTAAGAATGAATTTTAATTTCTGGACCATAACTTAAAATATTGACCTGACATATTTCCTAGCCAAAGGTGGAGTAAACCTAGCAAAGGCTGTTAAACTCAATCAGTAAAAGTTTATTAAGTGATTTCTTTGTGTTACTTTATGTCACTAAGTACTGGAATAAAATTTTAAAAAACCAGTCCCTAGCCCTCAAGAAGCTTATATTCGAATGTGAGAGATATGGTGTAAATAGGTATGTAAAAGAAAAATCCAGAGTGGATGGAAAATAATCAGAGGAGAAGGCACTAGCAGATGGAGTGGGTGGGGACAATGACCTGCCACATAAGGAGTGTTTAAACTCATCCTTGAAGAAAGTCAAGTCTTATTTTGAGAGAGGAAAATGAGGAGTGAAAGGATTCCAGGGAGGGGGAACAAGCATAGAGATAGGAAATGGACTCTAAGTGTGGGAAACAGCAAGACAGTAACAACTGAACAGAAGGGAATAATGCATAAGAAAGCTGGAAAGGTAGGTAGGGGTCAGGTTGTGAAGGATTTTAGATGCCAAATAAAGGAGTTTATATTTGACCCTATATGTGTCAGGAAACTTGTAGAGGATTGGAGGATATGAGGAAAAGGGGACATGGTCAGAGTTATGTTTTAGGAAAATCAAATTAACAGCTATGTGAGAAATGGATTAGAACGGCAGATGCTAAAGGCAGGAAGACCAATTAGGAAGCTACTTTAATAGTTCAGGGAAGACCTAAACTAGAGAGAGAGCTGTGTAAGTGGAAAGGAGGAGAGATATACTTTATATCTCTCTCTCTCTCTCTCCACAGATATATAGAGATCTCTCTCTCAATATATATATATATACACATACATAAAATACCATGGCGCAAAAATAAGATTTTATAATTGTTTGGATATATGGGATAAATGAGCAAGGAGCTCAGGGAAACACTACTTGGATGACTGAATGAACAGAGTTCTCAATAGGGGATGGTTCTGGATATATATACTCAGATAAGGAAATCCAGGAACCACCAAGGGGGAAGAATGATGGGGAATATTTAGGTGAAGGTCAGTAGAGGTGATTCTTTCATTGGAGTATACTACAATACCACCTGGATAGGAAGAAATAGTTGAAGAATTTGGAAAACATTAAAATCCAGGTAGAGAGGCAGGATATGCTTGTGATGGGGGACTTCAATTATCCAGATATATGCTGGAGCTTTCCACCAAAGCAGAAATAAAGTATTGGTTTGTTTTAGTGATCACTGCACCCTTTAAAAGTATGAAATTTTAAAAGATGGAGGAATAAAGATCATTCTACTTTGAATCTGATTCACACTAATTTTGTTGCCAGGGTAACATAATGGGAATGAGATGATAGGAACCTTGCTTTGAAGGAAGGCACAGAGAGGGCTCTACTGCCTTTCAGTTTGTCATACCCAAGAAATCTGAGTACAGTCTAATATGCATCCTATATTAAGGATTTTAGGAGATTCAGAAATATAGGTAGAATCCCAAGGACTAAATGCTATACAAAATATCAATCCAAGAAGGATGGGAAATGATGAAGAACAAAATCTCAACGAAAATGGAAAAATGGGGTTTATTTGAAAAGACTGGTGTGGATGCACAGAATTCACCAGAATAATTTAGATTTTAAAAAGAAATGTACAGGGAGGCAGAGACAAGATGGCAGAGTAGAAAGACACAAAAATGCAGGCGCTTCCCACACAGCCCATAAAATATCTGTAGAGAGGGACTCTCAACAAATTTTGGAGCAGCAGAAGTGGAGAACAACAGAGCGGAGGAGATTTCCAGCCCAGGGTGACCTGAAAGGCCCACAGGAAACATTGGTTGCACCATACACGGTGTGGAGCCCAGCCTTAGCCAAGCGGCAGCCCTCAGGAGCGGAATCTCCAGTCCCAGCAGCAGCGGGTTCTCAGATCCCTCAACTCACAGGCGCCAAAGGTCAGTGACAGGGTTTTTTCAGCTGGCCAGGAAGGGAAAAGGGCTTTCCCATAGCTCCAGCCTTAGGCAGCTGCCGCAGAGGCCACATTGGGCAGGCAGCAGCAGTTCTTAGGGCAGCCCCTACAGCAGCTTGCAACCATTGTTGGATTGTAAAAACCCCTGGGAGAACTGAGGAGCTAATTATTACCTCTGCCCTGTGAGGATGCCCTGAGGGAATTGGTCTTTGCCTCAAACTGAATGGTGGCCCTGGCCCCACAGCTTGACTGAATCTACCCCACCCCGACCCCCACCCTCCCCCCCGCCCCAGTGCTGGCTTGGCAGAACTGGAGGCCAGATGGCTGTGGAGAGGAAACTCTGCTAAGATTCTGGGCACAAAAATCCCTCTCTGTGCCCAGACTGAGATTTTACAGATTCCCAGAGTATACTCTACTCTTGACAAAGGACCCAAAAGTCAAGTAACTGGTTGGGAAAATGCCCAAAAAAGGGGAAAAAAATAAGACCATAGAAGGTTACTTTCTTGGTGAACAGATATCTCCTCCCATTCTTTTGGATGAGGAAGAACAATGCCTACCATCAGGGAAAGACACAAAAGTCAAGGCTTCCATATCTCAAACATCCAAAGTAAATATTCAATGGTTTCAGGCCATGGAAGAGTTCAAAAAGGATTTTGAAAATCAAGTTAGACAGGTGGAGGAAAAACTGGGAAGAGAAATGAGAGAGATGCAAGAAAAGCATGAAAAACGGATCAATACCCTGCTAAAGGAGACCCCAAAAGATGAAGAAAATAACACCTTGAAAAATAGGCTCACTCAATTGGCAAAAGAGGTTCAAAAAGCCAATGAGGAAAAGAATGCTTTAAAAAGCAGAATTAGCCAAATGGAAAAGGAGTTTCAAAAGCTCACTGAAGAAAATAGTTCTCTCAAAATTAGAATGGAACAGATGGAGGCTAATGACTTTACGAGAAACCAAGAAATCACCAAACAAAACCAAAAGAATGAAAAAATGGAAGAGAATGTGAAATATCTCATTGGAGAAACAACTGACCTAGAAAATAGATCCAGGAGAGACAATTTAAAAATTATGGGACTACCTGAAAGCCATGATCAGAAAAAGAGCCTAGACATCATCTTTCATGAAATTATCAAGGAAAACTGCCCTGATATTCTAGAACCAGGGGGCAAAATAAATACTGAAAGAATCCACCAATCACCTCCTGAAAGAGATCCAAAAAGAGAAACTCCTAGGAACATTGTGGCCAAATTCCAGAATTCCCAGGTCAAGGAGAAAATATTGCAAGCAGCTAGAAAGAAATAATTCAAGTATTGTGGAAATACAATCAGGATAACACAAGATCTAGCAGCTTCTACATTAAGGGATCGAAGGGCATGGAATAGGATATTCCAGAAGTCAAAAGAACTAGCACTAAAACCAAGAATCACCTACCCAGAAAAACTGAGTATAATACTGCAGGGGAAAAAATGGTCTTTCAATGAAATAGAGGACTTTCAAGCATTCTTGATGAAAAGACCAGAGCTGAAAAGAAAATTTGACCTTCAAACACAAGAATCAAGAGAAGCATGAAAAGGTAAACAGCAAAGAGAAATCACAAGGGATTTACTAAAGTTGAACAATTTACATTCCTACATGGGAAGACAATATTTGTAACTCTTGAAACTTTTTTCAGTATCTGGGAAGTTGGTGGGATTACACACACATACACACACACACACACACACACACGCACACGCACACACAGAGCACAGGGTGAATTAAATTGGATGGGATCATATCTTAAAAAAATGAAATTAAGGGGTGAAAGAGAAATATATTGGGAGGAGAAAGGGAGAAATGGAATGCGGCAAATTATCTCTCATAAAAGAGGCAAGTAAAAGCCTTTTCAGTGGAGGGAAAAAGAGGGGAGGTGAGAGAAAAAACATGAAGCTTACTGTCATCACATTCGACTAAGGGAAGGAATATAATGCACACTCATTTTGGAATGAAAACCTACCTTACAACACAGGAAGCTGGGGGAGAAAGGGATAAGCAGGGTGGGGGGGATGATGGAAGGGAGGACAGTGGAAGGAAGGAGCAATCTGAAGTCAACACTCTTGGGGAGGGACAGGATCAAAATAGAGAATAGAAGCAATGGGGGGCAGGATAGGATAGAGGGAAATATAGTTAGTCTTACACAACATGACTATTATGGAAGTCATTTGCAAAACTACATAGATACGGCCTATATTGTACCGCTTGCCTTCCCAAAGGGAATAGGTGGGCAGGGAGGGATGAAGAGAAGCTGGAACTCAAAGTTTTAGGAACAACTGTTTAGTATTGTTCTTGCAACTAGGAAATAAGAAATACAGGAAATGGGGTATAGAAAGTTATCTTGCCCTACAGGACAAAAGAGAAGATGGGGATAAGGGAAGGGAGGGAGGTTAGAAGAGAGGGCAGATTGGTGATAGGGGCAATTAGAATGCTCTGCTTTTTGGGGTGGGGGAGGGGAGAAATAGGGAGAAAATTTGGAACCCAAAATTTTGTTGAAATGAATGTTGAGACTAGCTGGGCGGACCTAGGCGGGGGTGGACAGGAATCTCAGAAGTCAAGTAACTGGCTGGGAAAATGCCTAGAAAAGGGAAGAAAAATAAGACTATAGAGAGTTTTTTCGAACAGATGCAAATGATCCCAACTTTCGGATCTGACGAGGAGGAGGACATATTCTTGCCATCAGGGAAAGACGTGGAGGGCAGGGCCTCAGTACCCCAGACATCCCAGGGGGATGTCGGGTGGGCTCAGGCCTTGGAAGAGCTCAAAAAGGATTTTGAAAAGCAAGTTAGACAGGTGGAGGAAAAACTGGGAAGAGAAATGAGAGAGATGCAAGAAAAGTATGAAAAACAGGTCAATACTTTGGTAAAGGAAACCCAAAAAAATGCTGAAGAAAATAACACCTTGAAGAATAGGCTCACTCAATTGGCAAAAGAGGTTCAAAAAGCCAATGAGGAAAAGAATGCTTTCAAAAGCAGAATGAGCCAAATGGAAAAAGAGGTTCAAAAGCTCACTGAATTTAATATAGTTCTCTCAAAATTAGAATGGAACAGATGGAGTCTAATGACTTTACGAGAAACCAAGAAATCACCAAACAAAACCAAAAGAATGAAAAAATGGAAGAGAATGTGAAATATCTCATGGGAAAAACAACTGACCTGGAAAATAGATCCAGGAGAGACAATTTAAAAATTATGGGACTACCTGAAAGTCATGATCAAAAAAAGAGCCTAGATATCATCTTCCATGAAATTATTGAGGAAAACTGCCCTGACATTCTACAACCAGACGGCAAAATAAGCATTGAAAGAATCCATCGATCACCACCTGAAAGAGATCCAAAAAGAGAAACTCCTAGGAACATTGTGGCCAAATTCCAGAACTGCCAGCTCAAGGAGAAAATCTTACAAGCACCTAGAAAGAAACAATTCCAGTATTGTGGAAATAAAATCAGGATAACTCAAGATCTAGCAGCTTCTACATTAAGGGATCGAAGGGCATGGAATAGGATATTCCAGAAGTCAAAGGAACTAGGACTCAAACCAAGAATCACCTACCCAGCTAAACTGAGTATAATACTTCAGGGGAAAATATGGTCTTTCAATGAAACAGAGGACTTTCAATCATTCTTGATGAAAAGACCAGAGCTGAAAAGAAAATCTGACTTTCAAACACAAGAATGAGAAGAAGCATGAAAAAGTAAACAGCAAAGAGAAGTTTTAAGGGACTTACCAGAAGTGAACTGTTTACATTCCTACATGGAAAGACAATATTTGTAACTCTTAAAACTTTTCAGTATCTGGGTAGTTGGTGGGACCACACACTCACACATGTACACGCATGCACGCACACACACAAACAGAGACAGAGAGCACAGAGTGAATTGAATAGGATGGGACCATATCTTAAAAGAAATTAAGGTAAATGGTGAGAGAGAAATGTAGTGGGAGGAAAGAGGGTGAAATGGAATGGGGTAATTATATGTCATTTAAGAGGCAAGTAGGAGACCTTTTAGTGGAGGGAAAAAGAGGAGAGCTGAGAAAAAAAAAAAACAAGAAGTTTACTCTCATCACATTTGACTAAAGGAAGGAATAAAATGCACACTCATTTTGGTATGAAAACCTATCTTACAGTATAGGAAAGTGGGGGAGAAGGAGATAAGCAAGGGGGGGATGATGGAAGGGAGGGCAAAGGGTAGAGGGAGCAATTTGAAGTCAACACTTGGGGAGGGACAGGATCAAAAGACAGAAGAGAAACAATGAGGGGCAGGGTAGGATGGAGGGTAATTCAGTTAGTCTTACACAACATGACTATCAGGGAAGTCATTTGCAAAATTACACAGATATGGCCTATATTGAATTGCCTGCCTTCCCAAAGGGAATGGGTGGGGAGGGAGGGATGGGGAGAATTTGGAACTCAAAGTTTTAGGAACAACTGTTTAGCATTGTTGTTGCTACTAGGAAAGAAGACATATAGTTAATGAGGAATAGAAAGTCATCTGGCCCTACAGGAGAAAAGAGAAAATGGAGACAAGAGAAGGGAGGGATGACAGAAGAGAAGGCAGATTGGAGACAGGGAAAATTAGACTGCCTGGGGTATTGGGGTGGGGGGAGGGAATAAAAGGGGAGAAAATTTGGAACCCAAAATTTTGTGAAAATGAATGTAAAAAGTTAAATAAATAAATAAAAAATAAATAAATGAAAAAATAAAAAAAAGAAATGAATGTTGAAAAGTTAAATAAATTAAAAAAAAAAAAAAGAAAGAAATGTATAAAGGTGGTGCCAAGATGGCAGAATAGCAGGTAGAAGTACAGTGAGTTTCCTCCCAACTCCTCCAAAAAGGTCTAGAACACACTCACAATCTTTACTGGGAAATCCAGAGGGGGAAAAAATTAATGAGCCATTTTACTAACCCAGGTAAACAAAGGGAGATAGAAGTACAGAAACTGGAGATAAGGTCTGATCAGCCGTGTATAAGACAGGGCATTCCAGTCAGGGAGAAACTATAAACTAGGTCAAGCAGTACCAGATCCAAATAGAGGGACCGAAACGTGAGAAAGAGTGCTAACCAGCAGTTCTGTTGCTCACTCTCCAGTTCCTGGTTACAGATCCAGAAAGAACTGGTGAAGTAACTTGTGACCAGGAGTAATATTCCAGGGTAAGGAGTGTTCTCTGGTCCTAAGCTGTGTACCAAGAATGCAGTATGTTCATAAGCAAATTGTAGCAGTGTGGCTCTGACCCAAGGAGTGGAGCAGAACCTCTGTGCTAGTTTCCAGCCCAGTCTGAAACATGCAACGAAACCAGGGCAAAAATGCAACCCAAAGGGAAGCTGACAGTGCTGTCGTTCTGAACCAGTAGTTTTTCAAGTTGGCAGGTAGTGACTAAGTCCACCAGTGAGTCCAGTGGATGGAATTGCAAATAGGGCAAACTCACAGGTATGTTGCTCAGAATCAAACCCAGAACAGGAATTTGTAGAGCTCAAAGCAGGGGGACAGAGATAAGGTCTACACAAGCTTAGACTGCTGCTGGACTCTACCCCCTCAACTAGCTGAAAAGCTTTGTTGGTTGAGAGTGGCGGAATTGTAGACTCCCCTTTGGTCACTTTTGTCTGTTTATTTCTCTGTAGGTTGCGCTAGATGCTTGGGAATAAGACTCTGAGTCACATTGCTGCTGCTGCTGGCTTTTGAACTTCCTCCTTTCTCAGTACCCCACGAAGGGTCTTCCTATCCATAAATGTCACATTTTTTTTTGCTCTGTGTCTATGATCAGGAACTAGGTAGCGGATGCTGTCTCCTGTTTTGCACCTGTCTCCTCTGTAGTGCCCTTGTATAGAGGTCTGGTGGAGTTCCAGTCTAGACCCACCTCTTGTACTGGTACACAGTCTCTCTCTGGGGGCTGGAGTGCTCCAAAATGCCATGTGCTCCTGATCTAAACCTATCTCCAGTGTCTGCATACCTGTCTGTCTCCTTACTATAAGTTAGGCTGGACAAATGATTTACTGTGACTTTTTCTAGATTTCTTCATTGGGTTTTGGTCTGGTATATTTTCTAAACCTGTCTGGAATGGTTTGGAGTGGTCCACAAGATTTTGAGCTCCAAATTTTCTCCCTATCTCTCCCCTCCCCCCACCCCAAGCCACTGGGCATTCCAATTACCCTTTCCCCCAAACTGCCTTCCCTTCTAATACATCTCTCCCTTCTCTCATCCTCTTTCCCTCTATTTTTTTGTAGGGCAAGGTAAGATTTCTATACCCCATTGCCTATATCTCTCATTTCACAGATGCATGTAAAAACTATTTTTAACATTCATTTTTAAAACTTTGAGTTCCAACTTCTCTCCCTTCCCACTCATCCTGACTGACAAGGCAAGCAATTTGATATAGGTTATACAAGTAGTCCTGCAAAACACTTCCATAAATATCTCCATCCTATCCTGCCCATTTATTCTATTCTCTCTTTTGGCCAAGTCCCTCCTCAAAAGTATTTATTTCTAATTACCCCTCTCCTCTCATTTGCCCTCCCTTCTATCATCCCTCCCACTCTTTGCTTACCCCCTTCCCCCCTACTTTCCTGTAGTGTAAGGCAGATGTTCATACCAAATTGAATGTGTATGTTATTCCCTCCTTAAACCAAATCAGATGAGAGTAAGATTCACTCTTCCCATCTATTGAAAAAGCATTTTCTTGTCTTTTAAGTGAGATAATTTACCCCATTCTATTTACTTCCTTCTCCTCCCAATATACTCCTCTCAAACCTTAATTTTATTTTTTTTAGAAATCATCCCTTTATATTCAAGTAGCCCTGCCCTGTACACACACACAAACACACACAATCCCTCCAACTACTCTAATACTGAGAAAAGTCTCAAGAGTTACAAATATTGTCGTTCCATATAGGAATATAAACAGTTCAACTTTATTAAGTCCCTTATGATTTCTCTTTCCTGTTTACCTTTCATGCTTCTCTTGATTCTTGAGTTTGAAGGTCAAATGTTCTATTCAGTTCTGGTCTTTTCATCAAGAATGTTCAAAAGTCCTCTACTTCGTTGAATGACCATTTTTTTCCCCCAACGTATTATACTCAGTTTTGCTGGGTAGGTGATTCTTGGTTTTAATCCTAGCTCCTTTAACTTCTGGAAAACCATATTCCATGCCCTTTGATCCCTTAATGTAGAAGCTGCTACATCTTTTGTTATCCTGATTATGTTTCCATAATACTCAAATTGTTGCTTTCTGGCTGCCTGCTATATTTTCTCCTTAATGTGGGAGCTCTGGAATTTGGCTACAATATTCCTAGGAGTTTTCTTTTTGGGATCTCTTTCAGGAGGCAATCAGTGGATTCTTCCAATATCTATTTTACCTTCTGGTTCTAGAATATCAGGGAAGTTTTCCTTGATAATTTCTTGAAAGATGATGTCTAGGCTTTCTTTTTTTTTTTTTTTTTTTTTTTTACCATGGCTTTCAGGTAGTCAATAATTTTTAAATTGTCTCTCTTGGATCTATTTTCCAGGTCACTTATTTTTCCAATGAGATATTTCATATTGTCTGCTATTTTTTCATTCTTTTGGTTTTATTTTATAATTTCTTGATTTTTCATAAAGTCATTAGCTTCCCCTGCTCCATTCTAAGCTGTAAGGAATTATTTTCTTCAGTGAGCTTTTGGTCAATTCTGCTTTTTAAGGCATTCTTCTCATTGTCTTTTTGGATCTCCTTTGCCATTTGGTTTTGTCTATTTTTCAAGGTGTTAATTTCTTCAGTATTTTTTAGGGTCCCCTTTAACAAGCAGTTGACTTGGTTTTCGTGATTTTTTTTCATCATTCTCATATTCTTCCCAATTTTTCCTCTACTTCTCTTACCTGATTTTCAAAATGCTTTTTGAGCTCTTCCATGGCCTGAGAACAATTCATATTTTTCTTGGAGGCTTTGGATGTAGGAGCTTTGACTTTGTTGTCTTCTATTTGTATATTTTAGTCTTCCTTGTCAACAAAGTAAGATTCTATAGTCTGATTCTTTTTCTAGCTTTTGCTCATTTCCCCAGTTATTTACTTGACTTTTGAGCTCTGTCAAAGTAGTTTTCTGCTTCCAGTGTACTGTCAGTGGTTGGATCCTCCCCATAATCTGTGAGTCTAGCCCTCCAGAAACAGCTGTTGCTACTGCCAGTGCCCCTGCTGCCACTGGCTCCTCCACTCCCTCTGCTGCGCTGGGGCCAGGGTCAGACCACTCTACTCTCTCACACAGGTCCTACAGGTTTTTTCCACTTACTTTCCAATTTGTCCTTGGCATTTTGGGGTTGTGAAGTCTGGAAACCACCACAGGTGCCAGAGAGTCAGTCCCCTCCCCTGAAGCCTGCTCAGGTTCTACCTGTGCTGGCCTACCTGAGACTATGCTCTGCTCCTAGCACAACACAATAGACACATCCCATTAACCTTCCAGGATGTCTTGGGCTGGAGATTTGCTTCACTCCATCATTCTGTGGGTTCTGCAGTTCCAGAATTTGTTTAGTCATTTTTTACAGGTATTTGGCTGGGCTTGGGGGGAGAGATCTAGCAAGTCTCTGTTTCTTCTTCTCCATCTTAGCTCTGCCCTCCCATCAAAGACTTTTTAAAATTACTATCAGCATGCTCATTCACTGTGACCAAAGTTTCTTCTCCTATTCACAGTCTAATATGGAGATATGCCTCTCTTCTGAACCCTATCATTAGAGGTTATAGAAGGACTTGGGAGAATTCTCTGTCTTCTTAAATTGCCTTGGGCTAGAAAAATTACTGTGTCTTTCTCTTGATTTTTCTGATTCGAATTCAGTTTGGCATATTTTTTAGGTGTGTGGGTGTGTGTGTGTGTGTGTGTGTGTGTGTATGCGTTTGGATAGCTAGGCAAAAATGCTAGGTCTCACTTGGCCATCCTGACTACCTCAAAGAAGTCAATTAGACAGAGGGCCTATGAGTGGTTCTGTTACATCGTGATGATCTTAAAAGAAGAATGGAAAGATTAAGACAAGGCATAGTAGTAGAAGAAAGGAAGGTTAGAGAAAAGTTTTATTATATAATCAAAGTAAGCAAGTATAAGTTTATACCAACAAGGAAGAAGGTATTGGAGAAGCAGGTGACAATTAACCTCACTCTCATCTGAATTAGTCAAAGAAGGGAAGAATACATGAATATATATACACATACACACACACACACACACACACACACACAGAGTTGGGAACAATAATAAGGGAAATAGGGAGAAAAGCAATAAGGGATGTATAGTTAAGCAAAAAGGGAAGGGTAGGTTAAGGTAAGGATTGGTCCTAAGCAAAACAAACTTTAAACATGCACAAAATATTTATAGCCAATCTTTCTATGGTGGCAAAGAATTAGAAATTGAGGAAATGTCCATCAATCAGGGAATGGCTGAAAATTATATGGTATATAAATCTGATGGAATATACTATTATGCTGTAAGAAATGATGAAGAAAGTTTCAGAGAAACTTAGGAAGACTTTTATGAACTGATGCAGACTGAAGTGAGCAGAGTCAAGAGAACAAATTTATATGATGACAATATTGTAAAGACAAACAATTTTGAAAGGCGTAAGTACTCTGATCAATGTCATCACCAACCAGAATTTCAGAGGACTACCAATGCCACGTGTTACCACTTCATGATAAAAATGTGAAGAACTCAAAATGCTGAATGTTTGGACATGGCCAATAAGGAAATTTGTTTTGCTTGAGATTTTTTCTCTCTCTCTCAATTTGGAGCAGAGAGACAGGATGGGAAGAGGGAGCAGATTTTTTTAGGATAAAAAAATAAAATTTAATTTTTAAGCAACAAATGAATATAAGAGCATGCAATGTTAAAGCTCAGAATAAATTGAAATTGTCAAGGGAAGTCAAGGACAACCAAAAAAAAGTTGGTTTTTCTCTTTTTTTTTAAAGCAACACTGAGAGAAAAAGAGAGGATCAAAGAAGGAATGAGAGCTTGCAAGGAGTGATAAATGAATGGATAATAGCTGCTTGATTCTTCTTTTGCTTCTGTTTTCTCTGCCAAGGACAATGACTTCCGCATGGAAAATGTCAGAACAAAAATGACTAATAGGGAGTTAATATCCAAGATAAGTAGGAGGAGAGTAAGAGAACACCTAGCCTGACATTATTGAGTTTAAGTCACTGACCCAGAGGAACTACATCCTCAAGACCTGAAAGAATTGGCACAAATAACAACTGACCCACTGTCAGTGATATCTGAAACATCACGGAAAATAGGAGAAGTACTACAAGAATAGAAAAGGGCAAATATGTTCTTGATTTCAAAAAAAGAAAGAGAAGCATTTCTAAACTATATAGGTCAGAGACCCCAACTTCAATTTCTAGGAAAATTTTAGAATGGACATATTAGTGATGACTGCTGAACATGTGGAAGGGAATGAGTGGTCATAAAGGTTCGTTAAAAACAGTAATATTAGTCTAAATTTATTTCCAGTTTTTAAGATTACTAAATAGATGGGGGGAATGCAATGGAATATAGTTTGCCTATATTTTAGTAAAGCTTTTGATCATGTAATTTAAGTTATTCTTATGAAGATGGAGAGCATATACATTAGATAATGCAAATAGATAAGATTCAGGACTAGCTGGCCAGCTGCTCTTAAAGAGCAATTTTTAATGGTTTAATATTAATGCAGGGTTCTAGTGGCCTACCCCAGGAATCTGTGTTTAGCTTTATCCTATTTAACCTTCTTACTACCTGCTTGGATAAAAGCACAAAAAGCACAAAATGCAAATAACATAAAGCTGGGAGGGACAACTAAAACTGTGGATGTATGACAACATCAGGACTCAAAAGGATCTTCATAGGCTAAAGGCCCAGGCTAAATCTAATAAGGTGAAAAAAATCAATAATGATAAATTTCAAGCCTTACACTTGTGTTAAAAACAAACAAACAACTCCCCAAGCACAAGATCAGGGAGGCTCGATTAGATACTATTCTGAAAAAGACTTGGGGGAGGGGGGAAGGTTGGTTAGTGAACTGCAAGTTCAATACAGATAATTAGTATGATATGTAAGCCCAAAAAGCTAATGCGATCTTGGGTTTCATTAGGAGATGCACAGACTTGTTCTATTTGGCCCCACTGGGAAGAACCAGGAACAGTGGTTAGAAGTTGCAAGGAAGCAAATTTAGGCTTGCTATCAGGAAAAACTTAGAAAGTAGAATTGTCTTTTGAGGTGGTATGGATCTATGTGACAGATGATGACTGAAGTTACTTCTAACTCTCACATTTTATAATTGTATGGTAAATGAATTTACTAACTACCTCCTCTCAACCCCTGGGAAAATTTATCAGTGAAGACAGATCAGAGTATAATATAATTACTTAGTAATTCTACTCAAGTCACCACATTAAAATGTCAGGAAGTTTACTACAAGGGATATCCCCAAAGGACTGTCTAAACCCAGAGTTCATAATCTAGGGTCCATGGACCCTTAAGGGAGGAAAAAAAGTACATCTTTATTTTTACTACCATCTAAATGAAATTTAACATTTCATTCTGTTAAAAATATAGGCAACAAAACATTATTCTGAAAGGGTCCATAAGCTTCCCCAGACTGCCAGGACATAAAAAAGGTTAAGAACCCCTGATCTAAATAGTTTGTGGCTAAGCAGAATAAGATTCTATTATATACTTCTTATAAATAAAAACTTCTTTAAGCTTACCTACAATGTTTGGATGCTGAAGGTTTTTCAAAATCTTAGCTTCATCCATTAGTCTCTTTTGATATATACTTTGAAAATGATCATTACATTTAGAATTAACCTTTTTCACTGCCCAAGGAGAGTGAGATGAACCTTTGGGAGACCTAAAAGAGCAAATATTACATAAAACATTTGTAGAAACTTGAGGGCAGGGTATGAGAAAGTACTAAAAATGAATGGTCAACATGTTCAATTTTAAAATTTCAATGTTTAAACAACACTTCTTGTGGATGAACATCAGTTGGGAAAGGGCTTAACAAGCTGTGACACGTGAGTATAACAGAATATTATCATGCTAAGAAAAAAGAATAGGATAAAATTTATAGGAAGAGATGCAAAGAGAAACAAACAAAAACAGGACAGTACATTATGGATACAATATAAATGGAAAGAACAAAACAATCAAAACTGAATGCTATGATGACCCATTCTTTGCAGAAGGGGAGTTATGAGTGTTTTATACTGTGCTATTTCAGATTTTTTTTAAAGCACTGGTTAGTTTTGTTGAACTGGTTTTTTGCTTTTTTATAAGGGATAGCCCTATGGAAAGGAGATAAGAGATATTAAGAAATGTCAATGACATAAAAACAGAAGTTATCAATTTAAAGAAAAATATTTATCACTATCAAGATTTCAAATTTCTTTTTCTGTTGTGAGATATATTTTCACAATCTAAACTGCATACCAAAAATTAAGTTGAGAATACCTGTATTCTCAGTTCCAAGAATAGAGTTGTGTGATGAGATTGAAAAAACAGAAGGGGAAAACACTGGTAATAGGGTTTCTTAATTTTCTACCTCCCAGGTTAGTAGGTAGGCAACCTTACTCACAACAGCTTAGTACCCTACTACCTATAGACCTAACAAATAATTGATAATGGCTCAGCAATTTATTTCTATAACAAACACCCTGCCCCACCCACCCAAAAAAGCCAGACTGCACCCAGAGTTCTATGCAAAATGTTTATTTGTATTCCTTACCTTTTCATAAGGTAAACATTTACCCCAGTGCCATAACCAAGCTTTTGCATAAATGGAGAGGCTGGAATAGCTACAGATGATGGAGTTAAGCATGACGCTAAATATAAAAAGAATAAAGACAAATTAATATTTGAAGACTTTTACAAATGTGTCATGTTGACCTATTACTCTGACATTAATATTTTGTGTAAATTTCAAACACTGAACACAGAAAATTATTAGCAAGAACACAATTCAGAGCCTTGCTCAAACTACTCCACTGGTGAATCACACAAAGAGTGAATGAAAACGTTTTCCTCAGTATTTTTATATGCTAGTAAGGCAACTGGACAAGTGTATAGCAAGTAATCCTATAAATTAATCCCTCTCCCCCCGGCCCCCATCCTATTCCAGTCACATTTGGAATTGCTCTGCTGTGTATAAAGCAACACTACACCATCTCTGGGAGTAGCAGCTTATATTGACAGGAAAGAAGTGTAGGGTATGTATTTAAAGTATCTTGAAAAGTAGAGGTTCATAACTAAGGACCTCCTTTAGAAGTCCTCCATCCCAAGACGTTGCAAGAAAGAAGGGATAAATGTGGCTCCATCCCCAACTATATACTGAAGTATAAAACTGAAATTGATTTTAATTCTACTTTTTAAGACTTAATTAAGCCAGGTTTAACACTCTCGGATCGGGTGTAAATTCAAACTCCTTATCTTTGTAACTTCACCTACCCATTCAAAGACAGATTTAAATATCTATGGATGCTACTTACCCAACTGGGCTGGTCTGTGCTCTAAAGGAACTTGGCTCCCAGGGCCAAGATTGGTAGTTGAGAGAATTCTTGCCTTAAAGAGGGAATTCTGTCTTCCCTAAAGACTGATTGCCTTTTCCTAGAAAAGAGCTGACACAATTTACCACCCACATGCTGGGAAAACTTGCCTAAAGGCCAAACTTTTTATGTACTTGCCTACACTCAGGACTCAAATACCAGGGTAAATTGAATTTTCACCTTTATAGTTCACCTTGGTAACCTCACCCCCCCCCCCCCACACACACACACACATAATTCAAGCTGATTCAGTCAAAGAAGTTGCAGACTACACCCAGGTCTGCAGAGTAATCTTATCACCTGAGAATTTCTCCTAACTCCAGGGGAGAAAGTAACATGGAGCAGCTGAAATGACTCTTCACCTTCCTCTTCACCAACACGTCTATCAAACAGGATTGTCAAGATGTAATGTTAGGCCAATTAGAAGATAACACATATTACTGGAGATTTTGCTTACTAATTGTTATAAAAGATGCTGTCAGCCCTCACTCAGGGCACTGCCAGTCCCTTGTCTACACAGTGGTGTACCACACTAGGCAATCAGTTCTTCTATCCTACCTCACAGGAATTAACTAATTCTACCCTTCCCCCCATCCCCCTATTCCCCATTCTTTCCAAAGATTTTGCTGCTTATATTGCTCGCCTCTGAACCTTGTTCACATCTACCAATGGGCCTCAGGTAGTGGTACCAACATGCCACTAATAAAGCCTCCTATAATGACTCTTGTAGTTGTTCCTTCCCATAAGAATCCTATGGAACTTCTTAAATGGGTAAAGGCTGAGCCTGGACCACTGGTATTCCCCTTTAGTTCATGAACTGTGACCCAAGGTCAGAGATTATGTGACATAGCTGCCACTCCTCCATGGACAGGATGGAATAGGCAGCCTTGCTGCCATCTTCCCTCTTCTCTGGGGAAAGCAAAGGCAAGAGCACTGAACGATATCCTTTAGTGGTGAGGAATTCCTCTTTTCTCCTTCCTTAAATGCTGACAGGGGCTGAGAGGAGCACACTCGGCATCTTCGCATGCAGGACTCCCCACCTTCACTGAAGACAGAAAGGACTAAGTTTTCAAAATCTGTGCTCCAGTGACAGGGAACTTCTTCCTTTCATTGACAAGGGCTGGGACTAGGAACCTTGGCACCTGCCCCTTCACTGGCAGGACACTAACCACACCAAAGAATCCAAGGACTGAGGGCCTACTCACAGGGCTAGGAGTAGAACTCCTGGGTCCAACAGTAGAAAGGAATTCCTTCCCTGTTGTAGTCAAGGCAAGGCTTGTATCCTCTAGCAATCCAACTTTTTCACAATTGTAAAAGTATCTGGTTACCTCTTCTTGTCTCTGGGTCTTGAACAGAGAATGTCTTCTCATTCTGATAATCCTTTCAGCTGCATGGCAAATATTCCCCCAGAAGTCCCCTTCTATACCTTGAATGATTTCCCCTTTCTTTATTCCTCAGTCTTGTGAAGTGTTTCTTACCTATCCTAAGTTGCTTAAGAATGCTGCTGATTGGTTGTGTACTTACTCTAAGCAGGTCTGGAAAGTTATAAAAACTAAGTCAATACCCTAGGAAATCAAAGCTTCTATCAGTAGCTTCCTTAGCTAATACTAATGCTAATATATTTCTATGCTTTCATTCTGGCCTCCTGTCTTTGACCCACAATCATTAGATGAGTGTGCCCCCTGATGGGTATGCCTCTCCCAAGAGGTCCCATTTCACCCAAGAGAATTCTCCAACAATATTTTGTTTAAGGAAGGAAATTGATAGGCTACAGTAATGCAACCAGGACCATGGAGGGTTTTGGCCTTGAGATCATGTAATGTTGAAGAAAGTAGTGATATTTAGCCTGGAGTAAGGAAGATTGTGGGGGTGGGAAGACATTAGTTTTCTTTAGAGATCTGAAGGGCTATCACAGGGAAATAAATAGACTTATTCTGACCTCCAGGGTGAAGCAAAACTAGGACTTTCAAAGAGCTAAATTTAGGCTGAGATGTGAAGAATTTTCTAATAATTAGGGCTACCCGAAAATGGCTTGAGCTTTCTCAGGACCTCATCAAGATACCCATGAACCTTTTAGCTAAGTCTCCTCTCTCCCAACATTCTTACAGAATCTAAGTTCCCTGAGGGTAAAGACTATTATGATTTTTGTCTTTGAATTCCCAGCACCTGGCACAGTGTAAGCACTTACTACTTGACTGGTTAAAATAGAAGCCACCTGCCCTTGCGAGTTTTCTTAGGACTTTCTGTTTCTCATAAGTTTATCACATTCTGCTTTGTACTACAGCTTAGTTATGTTCAGTACAGCCATTACCTTCCTAAACTGCAAGGTCTTTGAGTGGGGACTGTGTTTAATTTATGTTATTGCTCCCAGTATCTGCTAGACAGAATGTTAACATATGTTAATAAACTTCAATGGGGACTTTTTAATTCATTCATCAATTACTAGTGGAACTCCAGAGTAGCTGGGACTACCCGTTCCTTACTGTTGATTTTGTATTTATTTATACATATATACGTTGTCTCCTGGAGTGGGTAGAGAATGTCATTCTGGCTTCTGAATCCCCAACACTTAGCAAAGTGTCTGCCACGTAGACCCTGCTTGTTGATTAAACTTACAAGATTTCTTTTTGTCAGATAATTTGCTGGGTGTCTTGAATGCATTTGGTCCTTCCATTATTAAAAAACAACAGCAGTAGCAAACTCTAGGTTCTGTAATAGAAAAAAAAAAGATGGTTACCTTAATTCAAATGGAAAATGCATGTCAATACAGCATTATGTAATTGTAGTGCTGGAAGGGACTCAAAGATCATCTGATCTAGTCACATTGCTTCATAGCTAAGGGAACCAAGGCCCAGAGAGGTAAATAACTGGCCTAAGATCACACAGTTAGTTAGTGGCAGTTTTGGAAATCAAACCCAGGTATCTTGATCTGCAGCCTAGTACTTTTTCTGCTATATTGTGCTTAAAAGACAAAAGTGTAACAAGCACAGAAAGGTCCTGTAGCTCCTCTTTCACTAGCTACCCTAAAGGAGTAGTGCAGGGCCACCTGTACCCAAACTCAAGCCCAGTCATTGACCAGAACCCTGTGATGCTAGGGGGTGAAGGGGGACCGAGGAGGGACACCACTGCCTTCCATGAAAAACCTTTTCTCTCTCCATCTGCCTCTCAAGTTAAGCAATAGACCCCATCTCTCTCTGCAATGCCTTTTGGAGTCTATGAGTTTCTCTTTTCATCTGCAATCTATTATACTCCATACACTTCAATTCCTACCCAACATGGTTTCTCCTGTTTCTCTTCTCTAACCTTGTAACAATTAATCAGCCATCATTTGGGAGAAACAGTTCCCTGCTCACTCCTTGTTTGGCCATCCCCTTCTTTCTCAACCTGACCCCAAATTCAATCCTGCCCACTCCTTCCCATTCCACAATGAACAAAGTCCCTTTTTATCCTAGACTTCTTTCACATTCTTATTATCTATTAGCCCTGACAGGGAATGGTGAGGATGACACAGCATTCCCTGGCTACACTCTTTCCCCACTATTTTCTCTTCTATTCCCCACCCTCCACCCCCAATGGATTCCACTCAATCAAAATTATGGTAGTTGTAAGTATACTGATTCCCCAGATCATTTCCCCTCCTTTCTCAAGGAGTTCAGCACTTTTCTCGTGTATATGTAAAAAAAAAAATACACTTTGTTAATTCATTGCAACTTGGTCCTCTGAGGTATTTTCTTTTTGCTTGGTAAACCAATTCAACTCTACACTGTCCTCTTGCCATCTTTCTCTATTGCAGATTGTGCTCAGTCAAACCCTAGTCTTCTACTACTCTACCATTCTCCTCCTTCTTTGCTCCAACATTACCTCCCCCAACTCCCTGTATAGACCCTCATGACTTCATTCCTGGGCTACTGAATAGCCTTCTGATTGGTTTCTCTGCCTTAAGTTTCTCCTCTCTCAGCTGTCAAACTGATCTTCCTAAGGCTCAAGTCTATGTCCCTTTCATTCAAAAAACTGTAATGGCTCCCTAACAACTCCAGAATCAAATATAAACCTCCCCCAGCAATCCTTCATAAACTAATCCCTTCATATCTTTCTACTTTTCTTACACCTTAATCTCATCCATGTTCTCTGGGATCCAGTGACACTGGCCTTGTTATTATTCCCTCAACACAACTCTCCTTGAGTTTTCTTTGACTGTTCCCCATGCCTGAGACTCTCTTTCTCCTAGTCTTTGCTTCCTGACTTCCTTTGAGTCTCAGCCCAAATTCTTTCTTCTGCAAGAAATCTTCCCAGTGCTTAATCTTAGTGCCTTCCCTCTGAGATTACCTCCAATTTATCCAATATGTATCATTTGTACATAGTTATTTGCATGTTATCTTCCCCCACTAAATTCATGAGGTCCTTAAGAGCAGGAATGGTTTTTTGGCCTTTCTTTGTATCTTCCAGGACTTAGCACAGTGTCACAGGGGTGGGGAATTAGCAGCCTCAAGGCCATCTGTGACCTTTAATGTCCTTGGGTGCAGGCTTCTGACTGAATCCAAGTTTTATGGAACAAATCTTTTTATTAAGGAAATTTATTCTGTGAAGTTTGGATTCTGTGGAAGGGCCACAGAATCCCTTGAGGTTGCAGCCTCCCCACCCCTGGAGCACATAGTAAGTATTTAATAAATGCTTGCTGACTTGACTGTTCCTTAAATCTTTTTGGTATTTTCATCCAGCTCATGGCCACTAACCATGGGTTTCCTCCCAGGGTCTTTCGTTGGCCCCTTGTCCTTTTCCCTCTCTGCTATATTGCTTTTGTAATCTCATTTGCTCCCATGGATTCATATTCATCTATGCAGATGATTCTCATACCTATCTATCTGTCCAGTTCTAACTAATCTCCAGTGTCCCATCGCCAGCTACCTACTGGACACCTGGAAATTGATGTCTTGTAGACTCTTTAAGCTCAACACGTCCAAAACAGTAGACATTATCTTTTCTGCCCACAAATCTTCCTCTGAACCTCCCTATTTCTTGGGAAGGCAGCACCATCCTCCAGTCATCCAAACTTACAACTGGTGTCATCGTTCCCCCACATACTCACTCCACTTAGCCAATTTGCTGCCAAGTCTAACAACTTTTACATACATTCTCTTTTCTCTATTCACACAGCTGCCATGATAGTACAGGCCCCTATCACCTAAAGGTACCCTGGGACTTCTGCAACAACTTTCTGGTTGGTTTCCCTGCTTCAAGTCTTTCCTCACTACAATTCATCTACCAGAGCTGCTGAAATGGTCTTCCTAAAGTAGTCTGACCCATGTTGTGGTCACCATTTCCCACCTACACTCAATAAATACAGTATATACTTAATAAATGTTTATTGACTGACTACATCTAGAATCAAATATAAAATCTTTTGTCATTGAGAGCCCTTCATAATTTGGCCTCAAACACTTTTCAGTTTTATTATATTTTATTCCCTTTCATATACACTAGTACAGCTGAACTTGTCTTATTCCTGATCTTCACAAACTATTGTTTCATCCCCCATCACCGTGCCTTTGCATTGGCCATTCCCCATGCCTGAACCTGGTTTCCTTCAAGGTTCGGCTCAAGTGCTACCTTGATCACCCTCACCTTACTCCCAAATGTATATACACACATATGGACGTCTTCTGCCCTGGCTAAAATATAAGTTCTTCAAAGACAGAGACCTTTTTACTTTTAACTTTCATCTCCAATGCTCAGCATTTCCCGGCACACAGTAGACCCTTGGCAAAAGCTTGCTGATCAATTCAGCATCCCACTGACTCCTCAGATCAAAAGTACCTTCCCTAGACACCAAAATGTATTATCTCTCCCACCTCGTAGAGAGCAGGCAGTACCTAAGTGACTTTACCACCATGAAGGGGACCTCTACGAATCTCTTCCACTGAGCTCTTCCTGGAAATTCCATTTTGGGGCAGGGCCCAGACCAGCCATCATTCTAGGGACTTTGCCACCATGTCCCTGTTCTGCTCCCTTCTCTCCCCAATCCCAATTTGTTAGTTCCCTGCTTATGTATTATCTTCCCTCCTTAGGATGTTAGCAATTTGAGGGCAGGGACTGTCTTTTTTTTTTTTTTGCCTGTTATTTGTATCCTTGAGGCTTAGTACAGTGCCTGGCACATAACAAGTGCTTAATAAAAAGACCAGAATTTAAAAATACCTTACAGGACCAAGCTGCTGTTAGTCAATTACCAAACTACATTTTTTTAAAAATACACAAGGGGAAAGAAAAAGCAGAGACAGAATGAGATATTTTATTTCAGATTAAAATTATAATAAATTTTGTCACATCAGTTATCATGCCTGATCCTTCTGATGTTTTAATCAATTCTCATTGACTGACTTTGTATCTACAGAATTTAGCATAGTACCTGGCCCACAGTAAGCACTTAATAAATGTTCTTTTACTCATTCATTCCACAGCCAGATTCTAAAATAGTCTTATAAAGACACAAACTATATCATAGGGTATAGTGGAGGGAGAGCCTTAACTTCTTTAATGCTATAAAGGCCATCGATCTGCATCAGAGGATGGAGTTAACGTTTACACTGCTGAATTCACATTTCCCACCTTCCTAGAGTGCCAGAGACTCATCACTCTCCTACAAAAAAAAAATTTTATAACATTTTCTCTCTGTCTTTGTTTCTGTTTCTCTTTATTTCTAATACTTTCTATTTCTTCTCTGTCTCTAAAGTTGTCTCTCTCTCGGTCTCTGTCTCCTTCTACACTTCTGTGTCTCTATAAGTTACTGTATCTGTTTCTGTTTCTCTCTCTACACTTCTATTTCTCGGTGTACCTCTCTCTCCTCTAAAGCCATACAGGAAAGAAGGAAAGAAAAAGCAGGAGGAAAAAGAAAGGCTGTGAGACCACAGGAAAGAGACGGCAGGCGCCCAGAACCAATGTCACTCTGGAGGGGCTTTGGGGAGCCCTGACCCGGCCCTCAGAAGCCAGGACGCGCCTCTCTCTCCAGCCTCCCGGTCTCGGGACCCCTTTACGTTCTTAAAAAAAATTACCGAGGACCCCTGGAGCTTGTGGGCCGATCCCACGTAGGAAGGGTTATCCTTGTCTTAAAGGCGTGTATTCACTTCAAGTCACTCGTTGCCCATTCGGCCACGACCCACGCGCTTTACTCCGGCGGTGACCGCGGGCACGGGGGCCGGAGGGCTCGGGTACCAGCTCGGCCGCCCCAGCGGGGCGAGCCCGGGGCTTGCGGCTCCACGCAGCCGAGGGAAGGGGGCTGGGACTGCCCGGAAAGTGGGAGGGTCCGGCGGAGACAAGCGAGCCCCGGCCGACCCTGCTCCCGCGGATCGCACTCACCTGAGCAGGTACGGACCAGCTGGGGCGCCCGGACCCGCCTCCGCGCGCCGACCCGCGGAAGCCGTTGAGATTCGAACGCCCGGCGCCTTCAAACCGCGCTCCGGCCTACGAGGCGGACGCAGGGACAAGCTGCGTGGGATCGCGTTCCGCCCGCCTCCGCCTCCGCCCCGCCCCCGTTGAGTGTAGTTCATTACGGCTGGCGCTGTTGTGTCCACGTGCGGACACATGTACGCATCCGCTGCTCTCCCTGCCGGGCTGTCTGCAGCTCTAGCTCCGTCATCTCCCCTGGTCTAGCTGGCCGTCTCTGCGCCTCTTCTCCTTACCTTCCCGGCTGAGATCCACCTTCTGCCCAGCCTTCCCTAACCCTGCCATACAGATACATGTACGCAGCCGCTGCTCTCCCTGCCGGGCTGTCTGCAGCTCTAGCTCCGTCATCTCCCCTGGTCTAGCTGGCTGTCTCTGCGCCTCTTCTCCTTACCTTCCCGGCAGAGACCCACCTTCTGCCCAGCCTTCCCTAACCCTGCCATACAGATACATGTACGCATCCGCTGCCCTACCTGCCGGGCTGTCTGCAGCTCTAGCTCCGTCATCTCCCCTGGTCTAGCTGGCTGTCTCTGCGCCTCTTCTCCTTACCTTCCCGGCAGAGATCCACCTTCTGCCCAGCCTTCCCTAACCCTGCCATACAGATACATGTACACATCCGCTGCCCTACCTGCCGGGCTGTCTGCAGCTCTAGCCCCGTCATCTCCCCTGGTCTAACTGGCTGTCTCTGCGCCTCTTCTTACCTTCCCGGCTGAGATCCACCTTCTGCCCAGCCTTCCCTAACCCTGCCATACAGATACATGTACGCATCCGCTGCCCTACCTGCCGGGCTGTCTGCAGCTCTAGCTCCGTCATCTCCCCTGGTCTAGCTGGCTGTCTCTGCCCCTCTTCTCCTTACCTTCCCGGCAGAGATCCACCTTCTGCCCAGCCTTCCCTAACGCTGCTATTGTAGTACCTCCCTCCCGTTAAAGATTCCTATCTGGCCTGTGCGCAGCTTGCTTTGTCTGTATTCTCCATGGAGGGCAGAAACACTTTTTTTTTTTTTTTTGCATTCTAGGAGCTTAGCACGGCGCCTTTCACTTTGTAGCTACCTCATAAACGTTTATTGATTATGACTGATTGCTGGACTTGCTCATCCCTTTGAATCTGTCTACCTAAGGAGATCATCGCTCATCCGTTTATCTATATGTATCTATTTATCTATCTGCCTATGTACCTAAAGAGCATTCTGTCATCTATCATCTATTATCTCTTTATCTATCAATATCTTTATCTATTCTACATGTATCTATCTATTCATAAACTATCTGCCATTTACATATACAATCTATTATCTCTGGATATGTGTGTGTGTGTGATTATCATCTCTCCATCATCTCTCTTTGTCCCTATTTCCCTTACATCAACCTACCTCATCATCCATCTGGCCATTTTTCCCTTTTTTAAAACTTTATTTAGTATCACCCTTTACTTAAAATAATTTAGACTTTTTTTAACTTCCTTTTTCTCCAATTTATTTATTTATTTTTAGTTTTCAACATTCAATTTTAAATTCAACAATAACAATTCAACATAACAATTTTAAATTTTCTCCCCCTTCCCTCCCCAATGCAAGGTATGATTGAATTTTGTTTCCACAAAAATTAAATAAAATTATAATTCATACGGATGGTTAATGTCAGAGACAAAACTGCTTGTATAAGGCGGTGGGTGGGGGCATGCTAGCCCTGGAAATCAGCATATCTACTACAGAAAAACCTCGGTTTATGAATTTAATTCATTCCGAGATTCTGTTCATCATGTGATTTGTTTGTATTGCAAAGCAAATTTTCCCTTAGGAAATAATGTAAAGTCAGATGACTGGTATCACATCCCCAAAAATATTCATATAAAAATAGTTATTTACAGTTTTAAGGTTTTTGTCCCTAATGCACCCAAAATACAATAGCAATGATTAGTATACAATATAAACTGAAAATGAAATAAATTAACCTGCACTTTACTTTTGAGAAGAGTAGTGGCTGGTGTGAGGGAGAGAAGAGGAAGGAGGAGGAGGAGAAAGAGGAGGAAGAGGAAGGGTTATTGCTTGGTAGGAGGGTCTCCTTCTATGAGAACATCAGAGATTTCAACATGGAAAGTGTTTTCTCTTATGCTACTTTCACTAAAAGTAAGACTAACACTACTGCCTTCACTTATTTTTCATTGTTTAGATCCATGTTTTGACTCACTGATGGTTTTTTTTTTACATTCACTTCTGATTAGGAATCTATCTAACGACACTTGTCTCTAACATTTTTTTGATTAATTTATTTGTTTTCAGTTTTCAACAATCACTTCCATAAGTTTTAAATTTTCTCCCATTCTCTCCTCGCTCCCTCCCCATGACAGCATGCAATCTTATATGAGTTAAAAAAAAAACATCGCCCTAGTTGAGTGTCTTCCCTTCTCAAGCTGCTCAAGTCCAAACATGATGTTTGTACTTCGAATTTTTATTTGTCCTGCAGACAAATTTTGTGAAAAATTTTTCCTTGTTCAGCAAAACAGGTTACTTGAAAACTGAGATTCTACCATACTTTGCTTTGTTCTGAAAAGGCCTCTCCCTGCATACCAAAAACAACTGCCAGGCCAGCTCTCATCCACAAAGGATAAGAACAAAAGCCATAAACCCACTAATGAGGGTTGGAAAGGTACAGGAACCCAAAGACTGGAAGTCCTTGGGTGGGCCATTCTGAAAGAATTCATGGACTCAATCATTCTTGAGGTCAAAGTGGTAAAGATTTATTATACTTTTCAGCAGGCAAGAGTTCTCAGGGAACCTACAACCTTAGAGGGGTACAATTAAAGTTTATATAACATATTCTATAGTGAAGCATGTGCCAAAATTACTAACTAGGTGATTCAAGGTGGGATTTGGGAGTGGTTAAGGAGTGGTTAGTTCTTAAAAGAACATGCACTTTTACTATCTTCTGCACAGGTATTTTACCCAGAGTTCATCAGAAATAGCCCAAGGGGGGCTTACGTGGGTGTAGTTTTAGGCCTGAAATGTCACTAAATCAATTAATGGCCAGGGCTGACTTGAGAAATACTCAGGCTGCTCCCTTCAATGTCTTGTTAGAGCAGATAAACGTAAGGGAGTATACACATGTATAAGTCTAGGATACATATGATTGGTCAGTGAATAGTAAATAACTTTATGAACCAGTACATAGCCAGTTCAGCCAGTACACAGTTGGTTCAAACTAATAAATCCTATAGATGCTGCTGGCTGCTGTATCAGGAAGAGAGATCTATAGCAGGCTGTCCTTGGGCTGGGGGAAACTGCCTGGGATAGTGTTTTGAGGCTAGGGAGAAATGTGATTTTAGAATTGGGGTCCAAGCACCCCATCACCACCTTTTTTTATTGATATCCTGGAATCTTCGAACTTACACTTTTGTCAGTTCTCTTAGCAATTGAAAACTCTTTAATCATGCTAGCTGATGTAGACAAAAGGGGAGGGGACTGAGTATTCCTTTAAAGAATAAAGTAAATGAAGATATAATCAAGAGGTAGCATTTAGTAAACCCTGGAATGTTGACCAATGGGGTTCAAGGCAAAATTCAAATCTGGATGAATTATAAAGACTTACATAACTTGCATTATGTATTCTTGTGCCAGCTTGAAGGCCAAGTCACTTGTCTTTTAAATGTGAAGTAAAACTCTTTTTTTTTTTTTCTAAATTCCCTCATAGCCATGTAGAATTCTTGGTTATTTCTAACACCAAGATGGCATGCAATCTGATATGGGCTCTACACACACATTCCTATTAAATGCACTTTCATATTAGTCATGTTTCATAGAAGAGTTATACTGAACGGGAGAAACCATGAGAATGAAAAAAAGAAAAAATAGTCTGCTTCCCTCTGCACTGTGACTCCATAGTTCTTTCTCTGGATGCGGGTGGCATTTTCCATTATGAGTCCTTTGGCAATGTTTTAGGTCCTTGCATTGCTGAGTAGGGACTAAGCCTATCAAAATCAGTCACTGAACACTATGACTGTCACTCCAAGTTCTGTTTACTTCACTCAGCATCAGTTGATGTAAATCTTTCAAGGTTTTTCTGAAGTCTGCCTTTTCATCATTTCTTATAGCACAATAATATTCCATGACATTCATATACCACGACTTGTTTAGCCATTCCCTCAATTTCTAGTTCTTGGCCACCACTAAAAGAGCTGCTATAAATACTTTTGTACATGTAGGTCCTTTTCCCATTTTTATGATCTCTTTGGGATACAGCTCTAGAAGTAGTATTATTGGGTCAAAAAGGATGCACATTTTTATAGCCCTTTGGGCATGTTGCTCTCCATAATGGTTGGATCAGTTCATAGCTCCACCAGCTATGAATTAGTGTTCCAGTTTTCCATATCTCCAACATTTATCATTTTCCTGTTTTGTCATATTAGTCAATCTGATAGGTGTGATGAGGTACCTCAGAGTTGTTTTGATTTGTATCTCTCTTATCAATAGTGAATTAGAGCATTTTTTCATGTAAATATAGATAGCTTTAATTTCTTCCTCTGAAAACTGCCTGCCCATATCCTTTGACCATTTATCAGTTGGGGAATGATTTGTATTCTTGTAAATTTGACTTAGTTCTCTATATATTTTAGAAATGAGGCCTTTATCACAGACATTAATTGTAAAACTTTTTTCCCAGTTTCCTGCTTCCCTCCTAATTGGCTTTGTTTTTGTAAAAACTTTTCAATTTAATGTAATCAAAACTATCCATTTTGCATTTCATAATATTCTCTGTCTCTTGTTTGGTCATAAATTCCTCCATTCTCCATTGCGAGAAACGTGTACACTCTAAATAAAGAAAAATACTCAGTGTGAAGCCAGGAAAGTTCTCTTTTTATTTTAGCCAATTATTCTGCATTCCTAATGAATGGGTCTCTAATTGCAAATGCAATGCTTTTTATGCTGTTCCCAACTCGAATTTCCCACCTTGCTCTCCATTGGCTAGATGCAGCCTCCTGGACCTCCCACTTCATGTTCTCCTCCCTGATAGGTTCCCCTTCAAACAGTTTATTTAGCATGCATACAAGCTTCTGACCTTTTACCTGATCAGAAGCCTGGTTCAGCTAGGTCACAACTCTGATTAGAACTAGTCACCTCTGACTTACATTCTGCTATTGCTCAAAGCTGAGAGGAGTTTTAATCCTGTGGGAAAAATTCCTCCTTTTGTTTCCCATTCCATAAATCTGACAGATAAACTAGTCCTTGCTCCCCTAATTTGTTTGTGGTATCAGTAATTATACCTAAATGATGTACCTATTTGGATTTTATTTTGGTATACAGTGTCAGACGTTGGTCTATGCCCAGTTTCTGCCATACAATTTTCCAGTTTTCCTAGCAGTTTTTGTCAAATAGTGAGTTCTTATCCCAAGAGCTAGGGTCTTTGGATTTATTAAACAGTAGATTGCTATAATCATTGACTACTATTCCTTGTGTACCTAACATGTTCTACTGGTCTACCCCTCTATTTCTTAGTCAGTACCAAGTTTTGATGATTGCTGCTTTATAATACAGTTTAAGATTTGGTATGGCTAGGCCACCTTCCCTAAAATTTCTTTCATTAATTCCCTCGCTATTTTGGACTTTTGTTCTTCCAGATGAATTTTGATATTACTTTTTTCTAACTCACTCTAATTCAAATAAATAAATCAGATTTATCTACATATATGTTGCTCCTGCTTTCCAGGAGATGGTAAATTCCCTGAATATAACAATTATGATTTTCCATCTTCATATTGTAGCTCCATTCTTATTTTACTCAGACCCTATAGCCGCTTTACTTCTTATAGATACCCTTGAGTCACATCAAGCCAGATAACTGATAGTGAACACTTCTGTAATCTCTAGATTACAGGATCTAGGATCATAGGTTCACCAACTCATTTGTCTTCACCTTCCCTGGACCCTTCCACAATCTCAGAGAAACTGTTTGCACCCACTGAATGAACTTCCCAATCACCAAATGTTTCTGGAGTCTCTACAGTCCTAGAATGTTAGAGCTAGAAGCAACTTTAGGGATCATATCTACCTTCTAGACTACCTGTTCTCCTTCCAACTCAGCCCTCAGAGCTGTTGTCTAGGGGAGACAACTCCTGAGAAAGAACTAGTCACCTCCACCAACTGCCAACCAATTGACATCAGGGAAGGCAAGCTAACCCAACCAAAGCAACAAGGGACCCTTATGGAAAGACAGGAACTAGTGTGTGGCAACCATACCTCAACAACCATCTCCCTTCAGACCCTAAAAGAGACTGTCCAGGATCCTGAACCCAAGAGCCTTGTGAATAATATTGGCTTAGTACCATCAACTTTTGTCCTGGGACACAGTCCCTGTGACAAATACTTTTGCAATATACTCAACCCAGAAAAGAAAGTTCTTTCCACCAAAGTCCTTGGCATTGTCAAATGACTCAATATTATCAGTGAAAATGAGATTAAAGAGGCAACCTTACCATCTATCTACTTGCCTCTTGACCCACAGGACTATGGGACTTTTCTATCTTACATATAATTGTTATCTTCCATATTTGTAGTCTCTCCTATTAGAAATGAAAGCTCTTTGCAGAACCAGGAGAACATAATACACAATAACAGCAATGCTGTTCGAGGATCAACTTTGACAGACAACTTTTCTCAGCAATACAGTTGTCTAAGACAATTCCAAGGGACTCATGATGGAAAATGCCATCCACATCCAGGGAAAGAACTATGGTGAGTGAATGAAGATCAAAGCTTACTGTTTCCTTTTTTTGCTTAGTTTTGTTCTTTCTCATGGCTTTTCCCTTTTATTCCGATTTTTCTTTCATAACATACTAATGTGCAAATATATTTAATATAATTGTACATGCATAGCCTATATCAGATAGCACACCATCTTGGGGAGGGAGGGGGAAGAAGGGGGAAAAAGTTGGAACTCAAAATCTTATGAAAGTGAATGTTGAAAACTAAAAATAAATTTAAAAAAATAATAATAAATGTGAGCTCCTTGAGAGAAGGGGTAATCATACTTTTCTATGGTTGTGATGGAGGGCTTGCAAGGTGTCAAGGCAGGCTAGGCAGGATGCCAAACTTGGGCAGGAGTCAGGGCTGACTGGACAGGATGCCAAACCTGAGATGGAACTGGGCAGTCAGTTTCTCTTTATCTTTGACTGTTGCCTCATAAACATAAAGAGCAATATTTTTGAGTTCCCATACACCCTGGTGATGCCAACCTGGACCATGTTTGAGAAAATATTTCCCATATTTCAGGCAAAGATTGATTTACAAAATGTCTACTAACTCTAGCATCTTTTGAATTGAGTGGGTCCAACACAATGTACTGCTTAGCACTTTTACAGTCTGTCATAAAAATAAAGGGAAATTTTACTTTTTGGATAGTTTCTTGAAATTTCTCTTGTTAGCTCATGTTGAACACACATACACTTGATTACAGATTCTCTATTCAGCTGTAGAATGCAGGTCTATTACAGCAGAAGCAGGAGAGGAGTTGTATCAGTAAGCACCCTGACACACACAGGGAGGCCTGCTATCACAGGTCCTTTGATCTGCTTCTCTCAAAGGAAAGGAAACTTTTGAGGGGTTAACAATCACTTTAATCAAGTACATGTATCATTCGCTTAGTTCAGGGGAAAAAGCACCCTGAATCTCAGAGAAAATAAAGAGAAATCAAAGATCAACAGACATGACTTGCACTTGACTTTGTTTTGAGTGAGGGAGAGCTGTGCTGGTCACCAGCCTCACTTCTCCTCCAGAGCCATCTGACTCTGGTGACCAGATATTCATCAGGATGATTGAAGAGGACCCAGGATGAGGCAATTGGGGTTAAAGTGACTTGCCCAAGGTCACACAGCTAGTGTCAAATGTCTGAGGTGAGATTTGAACCCAGGTCCTCCTGACTCCTGCACTGGTACTCTATCCACTGCACCACCTAATTGGCCAGTCAACAGACATAACTTCCTCTGTATGACCATAATCAATACATACATCACAATTCAACAGACAGGTCCAACTCTCTGACCATAGTTACCAGAGAGGTAAGCACCAACATCTGGGTTTCCAAAGCCAGGGAGCTGCTTAGTGGCTTCCCAGACTCTCATCTGGCACATAAACCTTCTTCCAAAAACTAAGCCCCAAAGTAAGACCCCCACCTTCAGAGTATTTATACACTTTTCAGAGCCAGAGGGTATGACTCTCTGACCTAGTACCTCAGTAGAAAAAACAAAAGGTATTGGGACCCTCCTACAAAACAACTCCCCTAATCAAGCTTCCCTCTATGGGCAGGCTCATCAATGGGTGGTGAAGATCTTATTTAATCACATTCAAATAGAGGCATTATATTTCTTGATTATACTAAAACAAAAACAGCAAAATAGCCCATTTTGCTTGCCCTTACAGGAGTAAGACCTGATTTCTTTTAAACAGGAGAAACCTGGACATAGAGGACCTGCTGAAGGTATTTATCCTCTCCAGGAAAGGTTTATTCCTGACTCAAATGACCCAGATACTTTGTTAAGGATAAAATATCATCAACCTCTTAGTCTCTCTGACCTTTACACCTGGAGAAGAGATACTCCAAAATTTGATGAGGATCCTGTGGCCATTCATATTGTTAATGTATTTTTACTTAATTTGAAGGTCTTTCTCACCCATTAATAGACCCATGTGACCTGCTTAAATCACATGGAAGCCTAAGTCACAGGTGGTGGGAAGAGCTTGCTGAATGGGTGGAACAGGAAGCAGGGGAGCAAAGCTGGAAGTTGCTGAGAGTGGTTAGAGTGGAGGAGAGAGAGGACGCAGGCAGGCAGACACCAAGGGTTGTAAGGGTTTGCTTGTGGGAAGGCCCTTGCAGGGGTGAGGAGTGGGGAAGCCTGGGAATGGCATTGTCCTCTGCAGTGCTAATGTGTGTTGACTTCTTGGTTACTGTGATGGATTTGACTTTCTGGTGTTGGGATTCAGCTTTCTGGTTTCTGAATAAATGTTTTTCATCTGCCTTCTATATGGAAAGTCTATTATACTTTGTGATTCAGAATTCTGCTGGCATATTCATAGTGGCTGTTGGTGCTGTGAATATTGCCTCAGCAATACACCATTATAACCTAGTTTCAGTCCATATTTAGGGGTTATAACTCAACCTGGGGAGATGTTACTGATTTGAGGGAGAGCTGCTCTCCCAAGAGGAAAGAACTGCCCTTACAGGGACTGCAAATAGATAAGCCTCACCAGTGGGATTGCCTGCTGGCCCTCTGTGTCTTCCTAATTGGCCATTGTAAGACCTTCACTGGGACCCCAATGTCCTGGACAACCTCTGTAGTCTATAGCTGAATAGAGAATCTATTCACAGGCTGTCTTCCTTTCCTGGAATGTTCTCTAGCTTTTTCAGTGTGCTCACTGAGTACTATAGGCAGCAAATCAACCTATCAACAAACATTTATTAAGCTCCTCTTAGGACACGGCACCGGGCTAAACACTGGAAGACAAAGGTGAGACCGTCCATGCCCTCAAGGATCTTACCCTCTACTTTGAGGGATACAACATATCCACAAATAAATGTGGAATATACATAACACATTCACAGTTGTAGGGAGGAAAGGAGGGTACCAACAACTACCCAAAGAAGAAAAGGTATCTGGGAGGAAGTAATTCTTTAACTGAGTCTTGAAAGGAGTTAGGGGTTCCAAGAGGAAGATGTAGAGACGGAGAATATTCCAGGAATGGGAGACAGTCTATGAAGAGCATGGAAAAAGTGAAGAGGATACAACAGAAGGGCAGGTAGAGTTAGCCAGAGACCTGGGAAGGATAGGATTGATGTGGATGTGTATCAGGGAGCAGAGAGCGATAGCCTTCCAGCTTTTAATCATTTAATCAAGTACAGATCTGATCTCTGGGTCACAGAAACTGTGACACCGTGGAGATGATGGGGTCCAGTGCCAACACACTCTGACCATCTATGCCTGAGCTCATAAGAGGGTAGAAGTCTTTCTTCCTTGGCAGGACATACAGAAATCCCCTGAAACCTATCGTTTCAGATTTGCTTCCTGATCAACTCTGGATCAGTGGATTCTGAGAAGAGGGACTTTTGAGACTTTCTGGTGCCTGAGGAATGGTAAGATCTTGGGATCACAGATTTAAAATGTGAAGGTACCTCAAAAGGTCATTTCATCTAGCTCCCTTCATTTTAACAGGTAAACTGAAGCCCAGGTGAGATAAAAAAACTTGCCCAAAGTTAGAAAGATTATAGTCATTGGCTGTCAGGATTCAAATCCAAGTTCTCTCTCCAAATCCAGTACTCTTTCCACTGAATCAAAAACACAGTTTCTGAGAAAGGTATAGCACTGGGTCTAGAAGTTTGCTCTACACTGATAGACTGGATCTTTCTCTTTATTCCAGCTCCCAGGCTTGCTTGTTACTTGTAACATTACTTGTTCTGGACCTGTTTCTATAGTCCTCTCCTTTCTAAACTACATGGAAAGAAGCAGTAGGGTGGGATGAAAAGAATGCTGCATTTCAAGTCAAAGGGTCAGATCCTTGTTTTGTCATTTACAACCTATGTGAACTCAGGCAAATCAACTTTGTTTTTATCCTCTAACCTCATCTGTAAAATGAGACTGTTGAACCAGATAACCTCTGAGGTTCCTTCCACCTCTAAATTTAGGATTCTATGAAACGTGTATTTTTAACCCATTTTCTTTTTCCGGCTTCAAAGGGTAATAGTGAGAGCATGGAGTGTGGGAAGGGAAGGCAGCCAAGGAATGGAAAAGTTTAAGAACCTAATTCTTTTCAAATTAAGGACAGAAAGAGAAAATCAGGAAAAGAGGATGCCTGTGACATCCAAGAGTATAAAGCATGAAGGAATGCACTGGGAAGGTCCAATGACTGTTGATGTTTGTCTCCAAGAGTTACTGAGAGGATGAGAATTCGGGCCCTGTAGTTATGGATCTTGGAGCAGAGTAGGGCTTGTGAAGGCTTCAAGATAACTGCTTGGTAAGAAAAATTAGATTCCATTAGTTTCTTGTTATCCTTGATGTCTGCAGGTTTCCACTCATTGAATGATTTCTTTTCCCACTTTCTATTAAGAGGAGAAGTTTTCTGGTTTAGGGAATATGTGGTTTGGAAGAAACAACCACAACATCTTTTGGAAAATGTTTGTCTGTAATTGATGAGTTCCTTTTTCCATCAGGGCTGAAATGAGGAGAAGATGTGACATAGGATCCAAATACTGCTTGAAGGAAGCCTGAACTCTTCACTTGGGATGATTGTTTCTCGTCTTGGTTGTGTAAGATCTCAGCAGCATCTGGTCATAATTTCTGAGCTCTAGCATTGTTCTTGTTTAACGACTCTTTTTGCTTATTTTTTACTTTCTGAAATATTTTCTTGATAATTTTCATCTGACCATTAAACAAGAAAATAATTGTCAAGAAAGTGGGAAGTGAATGTATTAGTTCAAGAATAAGATTTTATTTTATTTTTTAAAAATTAACAAAACAAGACCTAATCTTGGAACTTGAGAAGGACACCGTGCTTTTTACATACATTATCTGCACATGATCATCACAACAATACTTCAGGGTGAAAGGTGGAAATATGATTTATCCTCATTTCACAGATGGGGCAAGGGAAACTGAAAGGCTAAGAGACTTAGTCAAAGACACACCGCTAAGCAGAGGGCAGAACATGGATAAACCTCTCTTCAGTGCCCTGTCCCCTGCCTCTTCAGAAGAATTCTGGCCATTGGTTGCTGGTTGAAATTCATCTTTTGTTAAGCAGATGTGGTTTAGTCATCTTTCAGTTGTGTTGGGTCACTTTTTGTGACCCCATTTGGTGTTTTCTTGGCAAAAATACTGGAGAGGTCCTTCTCTAGCTCATTTTGTAATAAGGAAACTGGGTTGAGTGACTTACCCAGGGTAACATAGCAAGTAAGTATCTGAGGCTAGAAAAAGAGTCTTCCTGACTCCAGGTCCCAAACTCTATCCACTGTGCCACTTAGCTGCCCACTAATTATCTAACTTCATTTACTGAGAACATATCGTGCAAAATTAATGTTTTAGGTCCTCAAGAAATGCTATTCTAATAGGGAGACATGAAATATATGCATGGACCATATATAGGACTGCAAAAACATAACATACAACTAATGAAAATAAAATAGAATAAAATAAACATATTGACAGAAAGAACTCAGTTATCACAAAGTTGATAAGCTGGTTCCCTCAGTCAAACAAAACACAAAAGAGAAAAAAAGGAAAACAAAAATGGCCTCTAAGCATCCAGAAGTTGTCATGAAGCCCGTGCGCTAAAAGTGATGAATCCTTTTGTGGATTCAAGAAAGCATTTAATCTTATTTAGGCATAATTTTAAATTTGATGATCTGGTTCACAGTCCATAGCAGGTTGCAAGTAACAAATCAGAGTGGATGGGTGACACTGCTAGAGAGAGAAATTGAGACACCCCCTCAGGGAGATGACAGTTGATATCAAGGGAGCCACCAGACTGAGCAAAGGCAGGGATTCCAAAAAGAGAGCAGCCTGGAGTCATTTAGTGCTAAAAAGCCCCTGAGGACATCCCTTTATGGCACCATCTTCAGTAAAGTTCATAATGATGCATTTTCATTAGTAGAAGGTTAATTTATGCTCTGATTCTTTTAAAAGAATATTGAGTTTATAATATCTTTTTAAAATTATTTTTTAAAGTATTATTTTGCCTTTTGTTTTTATTCCACAGTCTTATTTAACCACCACACCCCACATCAAACTTTCCTGTAGCAAAGCCAAACTGGTAAACCACAGGATGTATCTGTAGTAATCACTTCTCTTAGAGTAGGAAGGTGAATTTTCTTATCAGTTCTGCAGGACTGAGATTTTTAATTATAATTAAACTAGAGTGTGGGTTGATAGAAGTGTGTGATCTGGCGATAGCCTAGCTAGGTGCAGGCCAGGTGTATTGTGGTATTACATTAGCAATTCTGCACCCTATAGTTTTGTTTTCTTGCTCTCTTTCTCTCCAGCTTTTAGGATTCTGAGATTCTAGACTGAGAGCCAAAAGGGACAGCAGAAGCCATCTAGTTCAACTCCTTCATTTTACAGATGAGGAAACTGAGGCCCAGAGAGTATGTGACTTACCCAAGGTCACGTAGGTAATAAATGTCAGAGACAGGATTTGAATCAGGTCCTCTGACTCCAAAGCCAGTTATCTTACCATTGTACTGCTCTACTGAGTATGCTCTGGAATATTTTCAGAAATTACAAAAAGTAAAAAATAAAATAAAATAAAATTGCTTGTTCTCTAATTAGTGGGATTTTTCCCACTTTCCCCCAAGGGCTTCCCTCCTTGAGTAACTTTTGCTAGTCATCTTAAGCTGAGGGGATGAACTTAAGTCCACAGACAATAAATACCTATTAAACTCTTACTATATATCTGGCAATATTAATACCAAAAAAAAGATAGTTCTTGCCTTTGAAGATTTTATAATCTAATGGGACGGTAATACAGCATAATGGGAGAAAGTGAAAAGAGGAGGTGAAGGGGTGGAGAAGCCAAAGAAGTGGAAAATGAATACAGCTGGGTCGGAAATAAGGTGATGTTTGAGAAGTGTCAACCCCATATCCCTCCTTAAATGGGAGACTCTCTAAATCAGAGGGGCAGAGGACTAAGTAACAAAGCTGATTATTCTCACTAGAAGATGAGATCTTCCAGTGATAAGTTTAGTATTAGGATGAGCAAATAGTTCTTCAGCCTAGTTCTTGAGGCCTTCCGTTCTAACTATCTTCTCCTAAAACTCAACCCACCTCTCCTTCTTATGGGTCAATTATGATTTCTACCCTCACATGAATCCTAATCAAAGTGTGGGAGTACTGAATAAAGTGCAGTATTTGAAGTCAAAAAGACCTGAGTTCAATGCCACATGATCTTTGTGATCTCAAGCAAATCATTTATCCTTTAATTACCTCAGACAATTGGGGTTAAGTGACTTGCCCAGGGTCACACAACTAGTGGGGTTTTTTTGTGTGTTAAATTGTTTTCAGTTTTCAACAATCACTTCAATATGTCTTAAATTTTCCCCCCCTTCCTCTCCTCTCCCTCCCCAAGACAGCATGCACTGTTATATGTGTTCTACACATATATTCTTATTAAACACATTTTCACATTAGTCATACACCTAATAAGCATTTGAGGCTGGATTTGAACTCAGATCCTCTTGACTTCAGCACCAGGAGTCTATCTACTGGACTACCTAAATAAACTAAGACTGGGAGAAAGCTTAACTTAAAAAGGCCAACCTTCCCCATTTCATTCTGGGCCATTGCCAGTCATCCTGACATATGTCTTGCCACTGGACTCCAGTAACTCTGGAGGAGGGAGTGAGGCTGATGGCTTTGCCCAGCTCCGCCTCACTTAAATCCAATTCACTTGCAAGCCAGACATCACCCTCCTGATGTCATTGGTTCTCTTCCAGAATGAAGGATGAACACCTAAACAGCTGAGACATCTCCCTAGGAATTATTTACTAAACTGATGATTCTAAAACACCGGACCATGTCATCCCTTTGTTCAAGAAGCTCATTGCCTCCCTCTCACCTATAGGATAAAAAACAAAGCTCCTTTGGTTTTTAAAACTCTTCACAGTCAGGCTTCAATCTATCTTTCCATGCTGATGATGTATTACTTCCCCTCATGCACTCTCTGTTCTAGCCAAACCAGCCTACTCACTGTTTCTGGTATGTGATAATGTAATTTGGTTAAAAAAATTTTTTTATAAATTTGATTGGCGTCTCAGGTTTTTTTTTTTATGCCATCAAAATTTTCCCTACTATCCCTCCTTCCCAGGGAGTCACCCACATAACAAATAATAATTTTAAAGACCAAAAGAAAGAGAGAGAAACCCACCAAAACCGATTAATATATCAAAAAATGTCTGAAAACATGTCCAATGTATCCATTCATGGACCTCCCACCTTTGCAAAGGGGTGGAGTGGGAGTTTCTTCTCTTATCTCTTCTTTGGATTTTCCTCATTCCTGTTCTTTATAATTTTATTTATAAATTTATATATATGTATATGCTTATATGTAAATATATATATAAATTTATATTTTATTTATAATTTTGCAACATTCATTTTGATTTTGGTGTGTGTGGTTGTTCTTTCTTTTTACCTTTTTGTAATCATTTTGTATATTGTTTTCTTGGCTCTGTTTACTTCATTTTGCATCTGTTCATTTAGATCTTTCCATACTTCTCTGTATTTACCACACACATCATGTCTTATAGCACATTGATATTCCACGACATTCATGTACCACAGTTTGTTTAGTTGTTCCTCAATCAATGGACATCCATTTTGTTTTCAGCTCTTGGATATTATAAAAAGTGCTGTTATAAATGTTTTGGTGTGTATGGAGACTTTCTCCTTACAAATGGCCTCTTTGTGTTACATGTCTTCTAGTGGGGAAGTTTCTACAGCTAGATGATATAGTAGATGTATAGTGGATGGCCTGGAGACAGAAAGACTGGCGTTTAAATCTGGCTTCAGATGGTTACTAGCTGTGTGACCCTGGGCAAGTCACTTAACCTCTGTTTGTCTTTGGAGAAGGAAATGGCAAACCACTTCAGTATCTTTGCCAAGAAAACCCCATGGACAGTATTGATGTGCTATGGTCCATAGGGTCACAAAGAGTCAGACACAAATGAATGAGTGGCTTAGGTGCTAGGGACAGAAAGACCCAAAACTGGATAGTCCCTTCCTTCAAGGAGCTTACTTTGAAAGATACAACATGTACACAAATATTCTAGTGTTCTCATTAATGTGGGTATTCCTTCCAAAAAATGAAGATTGCAACCCAGTCATGCTCCCCTATCCTGAGTGTCTCCTGTTCATGTCTTCCTATGATCAATCTATCAATATTAAATAAGCCCCTATTACGTGTCAGGCACTGTACCGTACAGGATACAAAAAGAGGCAAAAGACCTTAAAATCTAATAGGGGAGACAATGATAAGTATCAAAAGTGTTCTGGATCTGGAGTCAGGGGAACTGGATGTTCATTCACATCCAACTACTGCTACTCTTCTATTCCTTGTGTAGCCTTGAGCATATCACAGAACCTCTCTGGGCCTCTGTCTCTTTATCAATAGAATGAAGGGGTTGGACTTAATGACTTGCAAGCTTTTTTCCATCTTCATATCTATGATCTTAAACTAACCACAGAAATCTACACAATGTCCTGGGAGCCTTCCTTGTACTCTCTTAACATCACAAGGATATCAACGGAGCACATGAATAAGCTGTCCATCATTTTTCCTTAGCTCTCATTGTTTGACCAGGCCATCTTCACTCTCAATCATAACTCTTTAATAACATTTGGCATAATGCTTCTCTATTGTTTCCTCTTGTTTATCCTATGTTGTAGTGTATTCCTGCTCACCATTCACCTCTCCATTGTATTACTTTGGGGTTGTTTTTAATTTCTGTTCTTCAGGGATTGGAGTGCTCTATGACTCCCCTCATATAATACTACTTGAAGACTATTGATATTAAAAAATAGGGGCCTTTGTCTCAAGAAGAACTTTAGTGTCACTGTGTAATTCTGGTTCCGTTTGATCGGCCACTTAAAGTCTGTCCAAGATATTATGTCCTGATGGACTAGCACCATGACAGTCAGTCTAAGCCACTGCATATCATAGTCTGGATAACTGGTATTATTCATCCTTTTGGGCTAGTGGAATCCTTTTGAATAGTTAAGCTAAATTCTTTTGAATTGTTATAAATATCATTTAGGAGGTCCTGCAATGTTCCAAGGTACAACTATTACAATAATTAATAGGCATAATAAAATTTTATGTTCTCTATACCTTCAGTATGTTGTGTAATGGTAAAAATGTGGTCTTCAGAATGGCAATTGATAAAGTCTATTTCTTTCTTTTTAGTACCATTATAAATTATCCTCTTTATGCATATGTAGATTGTTCTCATGAACAGGAATGCCAGCATATAAGTTGGTAATTACTGATGTCTTCTTTGTCACCTATTTTTGATAATTATAAAATTTGAGATTTATTTCCCCATACCTATGAAATATTTTTCTCCTTGAAAATGTACTCCTCAATGTCTTTAAAACCATGTTGGTTCCAGCATGAACCTACCCTGTATATAGATATAGGGACTGGATCTATGATTTAATTGGTATATGGCATTGCCAGATGAAGAAACTTCCTCTTCCAATGCAGGTCAGTACCTTCTCTTCAATTTATGGTCTAGGGAGAGCTAGATTAAGTGAGTTGCCCAGGATCACATAACCAGTATGTCTGGGAAATAAGACTTGAGCCCAGGTCTTCCTGGCTTTGAGACCATCTCAGGATCCACCATGAAATGAATGCTGCTTTTGTTCTGTGTGTTTTTGATCTAATCCATCTGCTTATCCCATCTTTGTTTTCTTGGCGATCATTTTCACTTCCTCTATAATAATATTTGCAGATTTTTTCCGCTTTTTGTCTGATTTTTGTCTTCCTTTCATTTTTATCCAAAAGTATCCCCAGAATGATTTTGCTTAGTTGAAAACGTTTTTTTTAAATTGTTTTTTCCCATCAATACTTCTCCTCCTCTTTGTCTTATGAACCCCTTTGACGGTTGAATAAAACCTATGGATCTCTTTGTAGAATAAGATTTTTAAAAGTATAAAATAAAATACCTCGAATTATAAAGGACACTATGTTATAATAAAGATGTCATTATCTTTCCTATCTTGGTTCACAGACTCCTTGAAATTTATCCCTAGAATCTTTGGGATCTGTGGACCTCAGGTTAAGAATCTCTGGTTTACAACAAGAATGTCAAGATTCATATGATTAGGTCTTTTAGGACTACGTCCATTCACTGATCACTGGACAAAAATCTCACATTTAGCGTCCTCACAGCTAAGTTAATATTTATAGATAGGATAAAAAATATTATTCTCCTCTTGTTGATGGATTATGATGCAGAATGAGACATTTTTTGACATGGCTAATATGAGAATTTGTCTTTCTTGACTATGCATACTTATTACAAGAGTTTTGTTTTTCTTTTTTTAAAAGGGAGGTAAGGGGTGAGAGAGACAAAACAGATGTTTGTAAATTGAAAAAATTAAATAAAAAATCCTATGGAATGCTTAGCACTGTCTCTTCCATCTTCTACCATTTTGTACTCAGGCACAGCACTGAGCTCTAGTTTACATTTTTTCTTTATATTGTCAATTGTTTGGGCAAAAGAATTTATTACCAAGGGTCCAGGTTACTGATAATAAACCTTAGCTTAGCTAGGCTGGCCCTTGGAAGTCAGACTCAGTAATCAGGCAGAACATAACAAAAACCTTTTCCAAATATCTGTGTGTGTGTGCATGTGTGTGTGCATGTATGTATGTATATATATATATGAAATCTGGAATACCTTGTACTTTGATGATATAATCTCTAAGAATCCATGGTGACCTCCACACCATAATGAAGCATGGTGAAGGACTTTGTGTAGCACTGCACAGATGAATGAATACCACGAATATACTAAGCTAAACAATGAGAGAGAGAGAGATGGAGACAGAGACGGAGACAGAGACAGAGAGACAGAGATGAGAGAGAGAGAGAGAGAGAGAGAGAGAGAGAGAGAGAGAAAGAGAGAGAGAGAGAGAGAGAGAAAAGAGAGAGAGAGAGAGAGAGAGAGAGAAAGAGAGAGAGACAAAGACAGAGAGACAAAGACAGAGAGACAGAGAGCGAGAACTAACAACTTTAGGGAAGGGCAGGTATTATAACGGAGAAGATGAAACAGGATATGTCTCATATAGAAGATAGCATCCAAACTAGGCTTTGAAAAGAATGGAGGAAAATCAAGTAAACATTTATTTAGTACCTATTATGTGCTAGGCACTCTACAGACATTATCTCTTTACTCACAACAATCCTGTAAGGTAGGTGCTATTATTATCATTTCTATTTTACAGGCAGAAGTTAAGTAGTGTCCCCCAAGGCACATAACTAGTAAGAATCTGAGGTCAGACTGAACTCAAATCCTCCTGACTCCACACTCAGTCCTCCGTCTAGGAGGCAATGAATGCCAATGAAGGAAAGTAGAGATTTCAGGAGGCAAAAAGGAAGCACATTCCATGTACTGGAGACCATCTGTGCCAAAGCACAGAGACAAAAGAAAGAATTTTCACATGCATGGAATAGCTAGCAGGTCACTCTGAATGAACAGAGAGTACAGGAAGGAAAATAATAAGAAAAAAAGAATGGAAAGATGAGTGGAAGCTGTATTGTGAAGGATTATAAATGTCTGACTAAGGATTTTGTATTTAATTTAGAAAGACCGTAGGGAGCTATTGAAGATTTTTGAGCAAGGGAACAACAGTGTTAAATTTGTGTTTTAGAAACATCAATTTGAAAGTTGTTCAGAGGCTAGACTGGAGAGAGGGAGAAACTGGAAGGAGGAGAACCTGGTCTTAAGTAATATATAATCTCAGGGGTAACAAGTACTAGGTTACTGAGGAAACAAATTAAGGAATCAGGAGAACTGAAGTTCCCTCAAGTGGATGGACAATTCTCTTCTAAAGACTCTTGGTTGCCTCCACCTGGCCACATGGGGCAGAAAAACTATATTCTGCTCCCCTTTGGGGAGCCCCTTTTGAAAACTCTCTGACTCAAGGTATTATAGGCCTTCCCCAATGGAGTGAGTATCTTAATGGACAATAAGTCAGATTTGACCATAAGGCCATAAGGAAAATAAATATCATCAAACCGGATCTCCATTTGGCATGAAAACACCTCCCTCTCTTTCCAGCAGCCTAGATCTGGGGAAAAAAAGAGGAGAATGCTGAAAAGAATTATGATTTCTTTTAAAACATTTAGTGTTCCAAGGAAGAGGAATAAGGATATTTGCAGCACTTGCTTTGGCAGTTCTTATATTTTGCTCCAGTAATTGCTCCTATTTCAAATAATTAGGGAAGAGGAGGGGGGAGGGGGACAGAGAATAATTTGATTCCTCTTTTAGAGACAGCAAGAAAAAACAGAATGCTAGTAACTCCCAAGAGGAGTAACTTGGAGTTAAGAATGGAAAAGGAGGCACCAATAAGGCCTCTGATTTTCTTCCAGCAAACACATTGCAAGGATCCTTTGACCATATAATCAGCATTACCAGAAATGAACTTTGGGTCTTTTCCTCACATGTGAAATATTTTCTGTGCTATGGTATGAGTAGGATCAAAGGATTTGGAAGTCCCTCTCCTTGGCTTCATAGATGAAGGAACTGAAGTATGGGAAAGTAAAGTGGGTAAATCCCAGGTCATGCAGGAAATAAACAGCACAACCGAGATTTGAACTAGGAGCCGTTGACCCCAAAGTTAGTGTTTTGTTTTCTCTACAATATGAGCAAACTCCTTCTGGGAGCTGACTAGTGGGTGTTGGAAGTCTACTGTGCCAGCTCTTCAGCAGATCCTCTGCTAGCATTAAATCACTAGGAGAGGGACTCTGCGATTTTTTAGAAATAGTTTAAGTAACTATATAGATAGAGTAAGCTGGATAGAACCCAGAGCAGCTAGATTGTTCAAATGTTCAGAGATGTATCATCAGGCAATGAAAAAATGAATTAACTTAATTGGAAAATTAATCCAAAGTGATTAATCCAAAAATTAATCCAAAATTAAACCCAAACTGGGATTATTATCATTACAAATATGAGTGTGCCTCACTTTGCACTGTAGCTTAAGTTTTTGAAAATTACGCATTTTAAAAAACGCTATCATTGGCTTGTATTGTCATTTCAGAGATTCTTTGCCTTTGTTTATGATGGATTCTCAACTGACAAGGTAACCCCAGACTTCTGAGCTTTTTAACTTTCTGTTCACTCTTCTTTTCCAAACCCTCTGTTCCACAGACAATGATCAAAACCAAATTTAAATGCATTGGGGGAGGTTCCCACTAATTAAAGCAATCATATGGAGAATTATTTTTCAAAGTGGGGAATTCTTTTATTAAGTAAATAATTTGTATTGCTTGTTTAGAATTTTATATATTTTTTCTTAAAATGAGCCTGGGACATTTGTCATCACTTTATAGGTATGTTTTCAAGGAGTTTATTTATGCAAGGCAAAAATAATTGAATCTGTAATTAGATGGACACTGGCAGCAGATGGCAGTAGTGCCTTAGTCATGGCCAGGTGTCCCCTAACTGTAAGATTTCATAGGAGTGCTTGAGGTTGGTATGTTTTGTACATGTGTATATAATCATATACACACATACACACATGCATACACACAATCAAGGCAATTAGGTGATGCAGTGGATAGAGTATTGGGCCTGTGGTCAGAAAGATTTATCTTCCTGAGTTCAAATCTGTCTCTAGATACTTGTTAGCTATGTGAGCCTACACAAATCACTTAACCCTATTTCCCTCATTTTCCTTATCTGTAAAAATGAGTCAGAGAAGGGAAATGGTCAACCACTCCAGTGTTTTTGCCAAGAAAACCCCAAATGGAGTTACGAAGAGTTGGACACAACTGAAAATAACTCAACAACAAATATACACACTCACATAGCCACTTATATTTCATTTTATTTTAAAGGCTGAAGTTAATGTTACTGAGCAGTAGGTTCAAAGAAGGTTATATGTGTTTATACACACACACACACACACACACACGTATATTTCTTTGATGGTGTGGTGGTGGCTGATGGAGCACCTCTGTTTTCTTGGTGTTAGTTACTAGGCCAAAATTAGCACAGGAAATAAAGAATTGATCCATGCTTTGTTGCATCTCAGCTTCAGAGGCTGCACTGAGTGCACCATCATCTGCAAACAGAAAATCATGCACCAACTCCCTCCACTTTGGTCTTGGCTTGTAGCCTTTTCAAATTGAAGAACTTATCATCAGTACGGCAGTTGACCTTGATGTTGTGTTCATCCTCATTGAAAGCATTTGTCAACATGGCTGAAATCATCTTGCTAAAAAGCATGGGAGCAAGCACGGAGCCCTGTTTCACTCCATTAGTAACAGGGGAGGCGCGAGAGCTTTGTCCATTATCCAGAACCCAGGCAAACATGCCATCATGAAATTGATGTACAATACTGATGAACTTCTCTGGGCAGCCAAATTTTGACATAATTTTCCATAAGCCCTCATGACTAACAGTGTCAAAGGCCTTGGTCAGATCTACAAACGTTGTGTTCAGACCTCTGTCTGGCATTCCTCCTGGAGTTGTCAGGCAGCAAACGGCCTTTCTGAAGCTACTCTGGCTCAGGTATATGACCATCTTCCAGGTGAAGGATCAGCCTATTAATAAATATTGATTAATGGATTTTGAGCAACAGAAATAGAAAATGAAAGCCATATAGCAACATAACGCCCTTAATAATATAGAGGAAGGAGAGGCCACAATTAGGTGGAGGTAACTTTCTAATCCTCTCTTCCCAATAAGGCAATCAGGCAATAAACATTTTTAAAGTGCCTACTATGTGCCAGCACTGTGTTAAGTATTGGGGATGCAAAAAGAGGCAAAAGACAGTTCCTACCCTCAAAGAGCTTGCAATCTGATGGGGGAAACAACATGCAAACAAATACATTAAGCAAGCTACATAAAGGATAAAGAGGAAATAATTAACAGAGTGAAGGTACCAGAAAAAGAAGTGAAGGGAAAGTCTTCCAGTAAAAGATGGGATTTTAATTGGGACTTAAAGGAAGCCAGGGCAGTCAATAGTCAGAGAGTAGGAGGAAGAGCATTCCAGTCATGGGGACATCCAGAAAAAATGCCTGGAAATGAGAGATGTGGAGTAACTAGGGGGTCAACGTCATTGGATCAAAGAACACAAAGCAGGGGATAAAGTGTAAGACAATTTTAAAGGCAGAAGGAGGCTAGATTATGAAGGACTTTAGGTGCCAATCAGAGGATTTAATGTGTTATTCTAGAGGCAATGGGGAGCCACTGGGATTTACTGACTGGAGGAAGACAGATGACCAGATCAGACTTGCACTTTGGGAAAATCATTTTAGTGGCTCAGTAGAGAACAGATTGGAGTGGGGAGAGACTTGAGACAAGCAGATCCACAGACAAGTGGAAATGATGAGAGCCTGCCCTAGCATGGTAGCAATGTCAGAAGAGAAAAGGGGTAATATTCAAGATATGGCTTAGGTGAAATTGATAAGCCTTGGCGACAGATTGGATGTGAGGTTAAGAGTGAGAGCAAGGAGTCCAGCATAGCTTCTAGGCTTCAAGGATCCTTTAGGGACTGGGAGAATGGATGGTGGTGTCTTCTACAGTAACAGCAAAGGTAGGAGGTAATTCCTATAGTCGTTGCTAGCTGTTGCTTGTAATTTACGTGTGTTGTGCCTCCCTAGGCTACCCACCTCTCACTCATAGGTTGAATGCCCCGAGGGATGACCACCCAATGTTCAGGATACTCTTTGGGTTCATATTCCTACAACTATAGCTTCTGAGTACTCACTGTTTTGAACCTTAGCTTTATTCAGTCTGAAGATAGCTCATAGAAAAGGTATTTGCTAAAATGACTTTGTAAGTACAATAGCAACAAAGCATCTCCCCCATAAAATTTAGATGTACTCTTCAACAAATATATTTTTCAAAGTATTAGTAGGAAGAGTGGCCTACCTAGGGTTCACAAGTAAAGAATCACACATGTTCAAGGAGGGGCAACTAGTACATCTGAAGCAGCAGCTTGGTCTTTCAGTCTCTTTGATCACTGCTTTCCTAGTCACTGCCACATGTTGCTCCACTGGACCCTTCTGGATACTGCACCACTGGATTCACCAGATGCTGTTCAGATGGATGCAGCTTCACTCTTTGGCTGTCGTCATTACTGCTGCTAGTTTCAAAACTAGCTGACGTCCGGACCTCATAACTTTAATCCTACTATGAACCTTTGGACAATATCAGAACCCACACCCTAGCTTCAATGGAAGTTTAGACTTTGGGGTCTGAAATCTACTAAGTGGGATCCCAGATCCAGGTTCCAGACTCACAACTCCTTTCTTCTACTCAACTCAACCCATCAGACAATACACAGAGTGAATAAACTCTTCCATTGTAGTCTCAGATCTCACTCAAGGGAAAATTCTCAGAAGTCTTTAGTATAGCAGGTGAGTATAGGGACACGATCAAGGTTCTGGCTCTTCTACATGTCAGCTTCTTCCCAAAGTCTTCCTATCATTTTAGGGACCTGAAGAGAGTTTGAACTGTTTGTTGTCTGTCTTGAAGGTGTAAGTCAGAAGACCAAGATCTCTTTTCTGTGAAGCTCTTGCCAACTCCATCCCTGTCGCAAGGGCAGAGCCTTGTGTAATCAGTCTCCACCATTGAGGAGAATCTTGTGCAAATGGTCTTTGAGCCAGAGATTGATTATACGTGCAAACAGGCAACACAAAGTTTTATGCCATCTGTAATAAGTGAATAGACTAGCGAACAGACTACTCAAAATGGTGGTTCAGTGTTTGAAAAGGGCAAAGTCTGGAAGGGGATTGGCCCCATACCTCTATATATTCTTAGTGAAAAATCTGAAGTCCCTGTAAATTGCATTGGGTACAACAAGATGTCTTTGCTCCACAAACTGACAAATACAACACTTGAAAGAACAAAGGATTTATAGTCAGGAGACCTGGGTTCAACTCCTGGTATTGCTACTTGCTACCTGTGTTATGAAGGATAGGTCATTTTACCTTCCTGGGTCTCAATTTCCTTATGTGAAAATGGTGGAGGGAGATGAGACAGTAAGTGAGATTCCTTCCAGCTCTTCAGTTTATAGTTCTGTTGCTACTAGCAACCAGCAACTTTTTACAAACAGCCTGCTTATGATATGAAATGAGTTACTGAAAGATCTACTTAGTTTCTTGAGAAACTGTAGCTTTACCAGAACATTTGAAACAAAACTGACAAAGGTTTTTCTGAACATAGGATTAAACTGATTTCATGTCAACCATCAAAAATATTCTTGGTCACGTAGAGAACAGGGAGTTAAAATATCACATTCCAACCAGAGAGTTCCACAACGTAAATTAGTCAGGTTACTAAGCAACATTAAGAAAGGATTTGTTCAAATAGTAACAGAACATTTGCAGATGTCCAAAAATGGAGTAATATGGCCAAGACTTTGGAAAACCATGAGGCAGTGCTTTGGCTAAGCTATATTAGCTATTACCAGATGCACTTATTTACCATATTGATTATTTATGTGTGGTCTCAAATGTCCCTTAGGGATTATTATTACCATAATTTAACCTAGCCAATTTTTAAGCTGTCACCAATTGTGGAAAACACTGTTCTATCAACTGCTTTCTGTTACATTTTCCTTTCTTCTGCTTACCATTTTTTTTCTTATCAGTTTTCTTACCAATAATTTAACCCCCTTAAAAAACAGTATTTTTGTGATCTTGGGCAGTAGTTACTTTAAATTTAGCCTATAGTCACAGGGAGTTAAAAGGCCAAAAACTGTGGTTCACTATAATGGCAAAAACATTTCAAAATAATTATCTCTACCACCATTTATGAAAGGTGTGAGATATCTGGGTAATAAGTCAGAAGTAGGGTAGCTTACCACATCACAGAATAAATGTATATGACTCTAAGAAGTGATACAGTCCATTCTCTGAATAAAATCGGGAGCAAGGAATAGATATATTCATAGAATTTCCAAGTTAGAAGGGACTTCATTAGCTATCCAGTCCAACTTGTACCTGAAAATGAATCCTTACCCAATAAGTGATCAAAATGATCTCTGTTTACTGACCTCAACAGAGGGAAAACCAGTTATCTTTTTACATAGTATTTGGGAACCATTTCTTAATCAATATGTCATGTTATTATATATCTCAGTGAAAGAATTTAATCATAACCAACAATTGAATGTGGGAACATAAGTAACATGAACATTTTAATTCATCCAACTAATTTCTGTATCATAGCGGTTATCACCTTTGCCTCATCCACAAAAGGTCCCGATTTCATAACTGGGTGAAAACAAAACATCTACTATTTATTTGTATTTTTATATACTTGTGTATATGTGAGTTGTTTCCCCCAGTCAGAATGCAAGGTCATTGAAGATAGGGGATTGTTTGGATTTTGTCCTTGTATCCCCAGTGCCTTAGTACAGTGTCTGCTACCAGGAGGTATTAAATAAATGTTTAGTGATTGATTTTCCAATTCCTAGATAATAGTTTGGGTCTCTCTCTCTCTCTCTCTCTCTCTCTCTCTCTCTGTCTCTCTCTCATGTCTGTGTGAGAGGTGAGGAATTTTTGCCCTTCAAGTATGTTTTCACAAACCATGCCAAGAGATACAGAAGTCTATGAAAAAGCATTAATGTGTGCCATTTATTCTTTATAATGGCACGTTGTGTCAAAATAAGACTCTAATTATTAAATGAAATAGGGTGACAACTATATGACCCAGAGAAAGTTATTAAAATAAGTATTATGTATTTCCAAGTTATCCTCCTTTTTCCCAAATACACTGGTATGAAGTGATCAAGCACATTTGCACAATTCTAAATCATTCAACCCACAATTATTTATGAGATCACTGACACTTCCAACCTGTGTGATCTTGGAGAAATCACTTTAACCTTCCCAACCTCAATTTCTTTATCTATAAATGATGAGTTCAGGCCTCTGGAGGTCCTTCCAACTCGAAAGCTATGACCTCCTGACTCCATGATCCTGGGTACCAGGTAATAATCATTCTAATAATGATGTAAATAATAATAACCAACATTTATATAGCACCTACTATGTGCTAGGCATTGGGTATACGAAGATCAAAGCAAAACAATCCTTGCCTCTAAGAATGAGTTTTAAGACTCATTCTTTTGGATGAACAATAGAAAGAACAACTTCAAGAAAATCATCAAATAGAGTGATTCTGTGGCCTCGAAGGCTAACACCCAAGCATATTAGCAACCACTGTAGTGAAATCAATGTTTATTTTCCTGATAATCCAGACCAAAATGTGATTCTCCTTTTCTGCCAGAATTCTCGTAGGCTTCCACCGGACTTAAGTTAAATCTGTCTAGGGAGACGAGAGACAGTGTGACAGAATGGAGAAAGCTGGTGTTGGAGTCAGAAGTCCTGTCTCTACCACATACTGGCTTGGTGACCCTGGCCAGATCACTGAGCCTCTCAGTGCTCACAGATGTTGACACGTCCACCAGCACTAATCAACTGCTTACTGTCCTCTGGTACTGTGCCTCATAAGCTTTGTTGATGCAGTACCCAACCTCAAAGACTTCACATTCTCATGGGAAAGACAACCTGAAGTGTATGTACAAGACATATACAGGGTAAAATTGCAGGTTATCTCACAAGGAGTCACTAGAAGGGAGCTGGACTAGGGTGAGTGGGGGGAGGGGAAGAGAGACTGGGAAAAGTTTCAAGCTGGGACTTGAAGAAAACTCCTAGGGAAAGGGGAGGGGTGGCAGAGGCAAGGAAAATCTTTACTGGGAGTCCTTAGACCAGTGAAATTATAGGCATGATAAAAAAATTTATATAAGGAGAGTAGGATTTTTCAACAAAATCTGTTGCTTTGGTGCTATATTTTGGCAAGAGAAAAATCTTAGGGGGAAGAAGGAAACACACATTTATTAAATACATACTATATGCCAGCCATTGTACTAAGTACTTTAAAAACATTACCTCATTTGAATATCACAAAAAACCCTGTGAAGTAAGTGCTTTTATTGTTTCCACTATACAGTTAAGGAAACTGAGTCAGGTAGAAATTAAGTGATTTACCCAGGGTCACACAACCAGTAAGTGTCTGAGGCCAGATTTTAACTCAGATCTTCCTGACTCCAGGCACGGAATCTCTACATATAAAACCACATACAAGTCTTCCTCTAATAGCTAATTATTTTAAAAAAGTATTTATTTAATATAACAAGTAGTCTTGTCATTCATCTATGAAATTTCATCACCATTTCTTCAAATGTGTTAGACAATTTCCTTCAGAAAAACCTGGAAAGACTTACATGAACAGATGCAAAGTGAAGTGAGCAGAATCCAGAAAGCATTGTATACAGTATTGTATCATGAAGAATTGTGAATGATTTAGCTATTCTCAGCAATATGTGATCCAAGACAACCCCAAACTGCAAGGTTTCATTTTGCTCCTTTGTTCCTGTTCATTTCAAATGACATTGTATATGGTCTTATTTTCATTATTGTTTTACTTGACCTGTAAAGTCATTGGTATAGGGAGCTCCAGGAAAAGGACATCTTCTACCACTGTAGATTGGTATCTGCTCTTCAATCAATCTTAGACAGTTGTCTGGTGTCATTGAGTGGTTAAGAGACTTGTCCAGGATTGCACAGAAAGTATGTGTCTAGAGTGAGACTTGAATCCAGGACTCCTTGACTCCAATACTATCTCTTTATTCATCGTGCAACAATGCTGCCTCTCTGTTCTTTGATGGAGTAGTTCTATAATAACTAAAAATAGCTAACATTTATACTGTACAGCATTTACTATCTGCCAGGCACTTTGCTAAGTGTTTTACAATTATTATCTCATTTGATATTCTATTGAAATAGTGTAAACAGAACTGCCTTTGATTTTATTTCATTTCTGATACTTTTTACGAAAATTTCAACTAGATGTGGTACAGGGTGGGGAACTGAGAGAACATATTAGCTTCTTCAGGTTTGGGGACAAGGGGAATAAATAGCCTTTACTGAATGGGCAGGTGTAATGTTGGGTTTGTAAGTTCTGGGAGTACTTAAGAGCTTCCAAAACCATGATTTCATCTTTGCGGCTCCCACCCCTCTACAATGTTACTTTTAAAAATTCTGAGAATTGGGACAGCCAAAAGTTTCATCACCCCCCGGATAGCCTTCAGATGAGCCTCTCCAGACTTAGCAAGGCTGGTCTTCTGCTAACACATGTTCAGAATAGCCTTTTCATCTCTAGATGGACCTTTTAGAACTTAAATTCCCCTGGCACAGTCTTAGAGGGATCAGGATCAAGTTCACGTCATTAGCACAAGGACTTTAGAGGAGGAATTCATATTAAAAAAAAAACTACTTCTATGCTATTTTAAGAGGAATGAAGCTGGTCTCTTCTAATCTGTCATCATTGAGATGGATAGTTTGCATTCTTGTAAATCCTTAACCCTGAAACAAAGCAGTTTTTGATGCATCTAGAATAACAAGTCTGAGGGTATGTTGCTTTTAACAGTTTCTATGAGAGATAGAATGTAAACTCCTCCAGGGTTTAACAGTACATCCACTACAGACCCTTACTCATGTAGCTATCAGGAACTAGCCATCAGAAACCGTTTCTCACTTGCCCATCAAGAGTAGCCACCATTAGAGACCCAACCGAATGTCATACCAATATATTGGAACAAGGTAGGGATGGGGAATTCATTCCATAAAAGGGCAAAGCTATGAAGTCATTTTTGTTGATATTCTCAATAACATAGTCACTCATGTATATATATATATATATATATATATATATATATATATATATATATATATATATATATATATATATGTAATTATATGTAATCTTTAAGATTTTCCAAATACTTTCTGTACAACTACCCTCTGAGGAAGGTAATAAAAATATGATTATTTTATAGATGAAGAAACCAAAGAGGCTAAATGATTTGCCCATGACCATATCCTATCAGAGATGGGATTTGAATCCAGACCTTATGACTTAGAGTCTTACACCATGTCCACTGTTCTAGGATGCCTCCTGTGTAGAACTTCCTGACTTGAAGTCTCTGCTCCAATCCCTGGTTTCTCAATTGTTTTAGCCCCTTGAATATTGGTGTTTCCAAGAAACCCTGATCCTGAATTGGTCTGGTTTTTGGTTTCCATTCTCCCCAGTCTTACTTCAGATGTTATCTCTTCTTCTCAGGGAAGGACTGAGGCTTGTCTCAGACCCATGTGGCTATCACAATGAGACATGTAATCTGATGCTTCTCTCAGCTGGTCACTCATTTTTAAAGATCTACTATATGTTGGACACTGTGCTAAGCCCTGCAATAAATGAAATAAACATGCTGTGGTCCACAATGGCTGAGATTCTTGCTCTGCTGCAATGGGCACAGAAGAGACATCAGAAGTCCAGGAACCTTTGGGGCAGACTTCTTATGAATTGCATACACCCAGAGCTATGATGGAGCTGACTTAATTGTTAAATTCTCAGTGTGAGCATTATACCTGAGAAATTGACTAAAACCACAAAACATGACTCAAATTATCTTTTTGTTACTTGTCTAGATTTAAGAAAGTAATGCTGAAATATTAGTCTTGCGTATTACACTTCAAGAGTGTTTTGTGTATACATTTCCCCTACCCCGCCCCCAGAGCTGGTTGTTAAAAACTTGCCTACACACCCTTCGATGCATTCCAAGGTGTTATTTGTTGTCTTGTGAAAAGTAAACCCTAGATTCTGACAGGACATTGTGGCCTAACAAAAATTTGGTGTCAAATGAGGACTTGGGTTCTAATTCTAGATTTGTTTTTCACTACTTCTGCGACCTTGAGCAAATCATCTCACTTAATTTCCTCATCTGTAAAATGGGGTGTGAGGGGTGAGGAGGGATTGAACTAGATAGCTTTTCAAGTCCCTTCCAATTCTAAGCCTGTTGTTTTAATAGCAGTGGCTGGGATCAGTTGCTCTGCCTCTTCCAGCAGTGGTGTGAGTGAGTCTTGTCATTTACAGGGTGGTAGAGAACTCCCTAGGGTTCAACGATCTCCATTCCCACCCCTCTCCCCCAAGATTTCCCACAACCCCAGCCAAGGTGACTCTAAGAGATCCATGTAGCCTGCTCTGGTGAGCACTGTGCTGGGTGGAGTAAGTGGTGCTGATTGAACTCCTCTCAGCCCACATCATGGTTACTGGCACCAGCTGCTGCCTTTCTGGTCCAAAAACCATTTGCCCTGCCACTCTGATTACAATAACACGATCCCCTCGCTACGAATGACCTGCCCCACTTTCTTTCCCAGGGTGAGAGTGTATGACTTGGCTTCCTTACAATACATCTATAGGGAAATGGCTTATATTGGCAAGGGCACAACTGTTCCTCCTTTATTTCTTGGCATGCTGTAAGTGTTTGCCCAGGTCTTGGTAACTGCCTATTGTTACTTCTGGTCTTACATGACTAAAAGTTAAAACCAAATTCTCAGTACTTCTGTGTCCAGCTCTCACTTCCTGCGGCTCTTTCTTTTTTGCCCTTGAATAATAATCATGTAATATAGAGCACTGTGGCCCTTGTCACCTGGAAGCCCAGGTGTGTTAGATTTTCATCAGTACTTCCCAATCAGGGTTCTCTGATACCTTTAATGAGATGGGGGGGGTTGTAATTTGACTATCAATTGTTTTATTTTTTTCAAACCTGCTCCAATGATGTCATTACCTCAATTACAGGGGATGGTCTTCTGCACCCCAGGTCCCATAGCCACTAGCAGTCAGATTAACTTTTACACTGAAATATTTATTTCAAAATGTATAATCACAAAGACACAAATTTACTGAGCCAACAAGTGGGAGGTATAATCGCTCTCTCATTTTCACTAATTTAATCTCTGAGGAAGGGAATTAGGTTCATAGTTTAGACAGGTTCCCACAGAGCACAGCCCCAGTTCCAAGTTCAAAATTCAGCTTGGGCTCAAGCCCCAGGCACCCTGGCTTCTCAGGGCATCTTTACTTGGCTGGCTGGAGGCACCATTCCACCTGCCCTCCTGGCTCCAAATCACCATGACTCCACAAGGATCACTTCCAGCATCTGAAACTGGAGAGGACAGAAAATACAGAACAGAAACAAATATCCCCAGGTCCATTTCTCAGAACCAGAGTAAAAGAGGGAGCAAGGGAAGAAAAGTCCTTCCCCTCTCACTGGGTCAGTTCATGGTATCCTCACTGTTGTTGTGGATGAACTGGGATCTTCACCTTCTGGATTCAGTAGATAAGAGTTATTATAAAAAGAAAAAGAGAGAGAGAGTGGCAGAAAAATGACTCAGTCTTACCAGTTTTAAAAATGAAGGCAGCCAATCAAAGGATGCTACCCCTACTCATATGGTAGGAGATGCAGAGGAATCTATGTAATGCAAACTGGGCATGCTCAAAAGCTTTCCAGGGCATCCCCATATTAGGAGACCTGGGCATGCCCAGAGAAACCTGGGCTACATATTTCCCTGTTTCAAAATTTACCATCACCCAAATAGTCAGGAGTACTTTTTTTAAGCACAGCCTTCATCCTAAATTCAGTCCAGTTCTCTTTAATATCTGAGGAGGAATGAGCTGTACCCTTTCACTTGCCTCCCCAGTGCCATGCAGTAAAGTCTCCAGACAGCCAATATTACATTATTGTATGCAATCCCACGTGTACAGATAAAAGTCACAGTCATCTCCACATACAATCCTAGAACAAGGATTGGGCACACTCAAAAGGCCCTTCAAGGATGCCTCTGTCTAATGTCTAAGAATAGGAATGCCCAGAGAAGTCTGCGTGACAATAGCGATAGCAATTACGGTAGCAGCCGTAACAATAGCTACTATGTCTATGGCACTTTATGGTTTGCTTAGTGATTTACATAATCTCTTACAACAACCCTGGGAAGTATTGTTCTCATTTTATAGATGAAGAAACAGAGGCTAAGAGGGGAAGTGACTTGTCCAAAGTCTTACAGCTAGTAAGTGTCAAAGGTTTCCTTCGAATTCCGGTCTTTCTCATCCTAGATCTTGCCCACTATCTGTAGTGCCCCCTCACTGCTTCTTGAAGCATGGGTTAGTGCTAATGACTGGTAATAATGCCTGACAGCCTCCTGCTGGGAGGGGCGGACCGTTACCTCCTATACCTTCCTTCCTTCCTTCAGCTTCCTTGGGGTAGAAGCATGGATTTAAAAGTCCTGTCTGCCATGTGTTACATCTGAAAATTAAGGTACTCTGAGGCACAAAGGTCCAACCGAGGGATGATTCGTTTATTCGACAGACTAGCAGTAACCAATAAATTGAGTCAAAGGCATTTCTCAGTGACCAACGACCTTGAGTGAGGACTGACAGGGTCTTTTATAACAATCAGAAAAATAACTGAGTAAAATCTATAGCAATTTAGCTACAGTGGTTTAAATGGATGAGATTTGACCTTCTAGATTAGTCAAGTTTCTCTGCAAAGTGGGTGATGGGTGTCTTATTACATGGGTGGAGATAATTACAGGACAAATACTTGACCTTTAGGCAAACTTCTTTCTAGGCTGTGGGTGGTGGGTAAAGTTTATAAGGAAAAGGAACCGGGGAAGGGATTATTAAATCTTAACTTGATTAAGTCATAGTGAAATAGAATTGAAATCAATTTTCACTTTTACATACCGGTTCATCTTTGGAAAGAATGTCCCGTGGACTGTCCTTTCCATGGTACAGAGGCTATAGATCAGGCATTCTCCTTGGGCTGTTTTTGACTGAAGTCTCTTACTTGGAGCCAGTAGAGTTTTGGGGACCTCCACCCTGTAGCCTAGGTTAGGAAATGGACATTGACCTGAACTCTAGTCAAAGCAGAAGTTATTCTCCCTGAGCCAAGGCAATACAAATACTGCTATGCAGGCTATGCTGACCAGTTCCCGATTTCTCTAGCCCATGTGAGGTTCTACCTGTCAATTTTGTACTCCAATAAATGAGGCTTTTCAGTCTATGTAGTACATTAGTTGGTCCAGTCTTATTTTAACCAGAAAGCCATTTGGATTAATATTTCCCCCAGGACAAATACTATTAGCTAGCACTTCTCTATTTTTACTATATGTCAGGCACTATGCTAAGCGCTTTACAAATATTATCTCATCCTCACAACAACCCTAAGAAGTAGGTGCTGTTATTATTTTCATTTTACATTTGAAGGAACTGAGGCAAACAGAGGTTAAGTGACTTACCCAAGGTCATGCAACTAGTAAGTGTCTGGGGCTGGATTCGTACTCAGTTCTCCAGGCCCAACTCTCTATGAACTGCCATCACCTAGCTACCTTGTAAACAACAAGCCTTTATTCCTCAGCAAAATTAGGAAGATGTTTTTTATAATTTCTAAGTCCTGGATTCAAAGAATCTCCAAGAATGCTTCCAGTTATAATATTCCAAGTTTGTGAATCAAGGGTATTAGATTTCCTTCACTGGAGGCTGGCTTGTTGGCTACCTTATAGTAGGAATTTTTTTTTTTTTTAATTTGGTTTGGGTTGGACTGGATAGATCCTGAGGTCGTTCCAACTCTAAAAAATCCTTGATTTTAACTAATAACTAATCCTTGAGGTTAGTGTGGTGTTTCCTGCCAGAGCAGCCGTTCTCCCAAAGGTTTCTCTTCAGCTGTAACCACTCACTCTGGGATGACCTTCCTCTGGAACTGCACACCCCTACTACTCTGCTCAATTATGAGAATATCATTCCCTGAGGCCTCAGAATTAGTCAGGGCTCTGTGCTTATTCAGTCTTCCCTGGCCTCTGGCCCCAGGTAACACCATACTCTGACCAGTATACTTCTCTCACTAAGGTCTCCAGTTGCTTTTTTCCTACGCTGTTGGGGAACCTGGCATTGGATGTACTACCCCTGGTGAGCCTGGTAGGGATGTCCCTTTATGATGCAGTGGAAAGTATGTGGTATTTGCAGTCAGAGGATCTGGACTGGAATTCTAGCTCTGTCACTCTGTGTGACCTTGGGCAAATCACTTAGACTCTCTGGGCTTCAGTTTCCTCAACTATAAAATGAATTGATTAGAATGCGTGGCATCTAAGGTTGCTTATACTTCTAGTCTATGAGTCTATGATGTTGGAAGACTAGTCTCTGGCTAATCTCTTTTAGGTGCTCAGTAAATACTTGTTTGGTTGAATTGAACTGAGCTAGAGCTTTTTGCCAGGGGATCCATGGATTATCTTTGGAGATTACCAAATTGCTAGTTTATGCTTGAACCATAGAATATTAGAAATAGAGGAAACTTTTAGAAATAGCCTAGCTCAATCACCTCATTTTACAGAGATGGAGACTGAGGCTCACAGATATGATTTGCCTAGGGTTACATAGTTAGTGAACAGTGGAGCTGGGAATCAAATCCAGGTCTTCCAACTTCAAGTCTTTTTAAAAAAATTTAATTAATTTATTCATTTTCAGTTTTCAACAATTACTTCCATAAATCTTAAATTTTCTCTCTCTCCCTCCCTCTCCTTTCACTCCCCAAGACAGCATATAATCTTATATGGGTTCTACACATGCATTCTTATTAGTCATGTTGCGTAGAAGAATTAAAATGAATGAGAGAAACCATGAGAAGAAACAAAATAAAACAAAACATAGTTCAAGAGAAAATAGTCTGTTTCATTCTGTGTTCCAATTCCATAGTTCTTTCCCTGGATGTGGATGGCATTTTGTTTGCCTCAAGAATCCTTTGGGAATGTTTTAAGTCCTTGCATTGCTGTGAAGGGTTTAGTCTATCAGAAACAGCCCTCCCAAATTCAAGTCTTGTGCTCTTTCTGCTATGTTATTGGCAAAATCTCACTGGCGTCTCTACTCCACTAAATGAAGGTGCTCCAGAGAAACTCACATCCCCAAGTCACTCGAAGTCACTGTCAAAATAAGACCAGCAGTAATGGCCAAAAGCCCCCTTCTGAGTGGTGGAAAGTTTGGATATCAACTTCCCAATATACTCTTAAATTTAACATTTTCTTCATCACTTTCTAGACGATCAACAAAACAATATATCAAGCCCTGATTTGTAATATTTTCCCATTTCCAAGGTATAAAATGCTTACACTGAAAATGTGACAGTTAGCTCACACCTGTGACTTCTGCTTTCCCTCTTCTTCCGAATGGGCTGAGAAGCAGAGAACTCCACACTCTCCTTTTCCTTGTAGGAGAAAGGATCTCTCCTTGGGTTTCCTGCTATTTTCTCATGGTTATATGGAGGATATTTTGGACCTAGGAAAAGTATGGATAAATGAATGAATGAATGAGTGAAGGAATGAATTTATTAAATGCATATATGTCAGATGCTCCAGGCACATAAAAACAAAATCTAGACAGTCTTTACCCTGAAGAAATTTATATTCTAATAAAGGGAAACATGACGTATAGGAAGTGGTGGCCAGGGAAGGCTATTTTGATTTGGGGAGTTCCAGGTATGGTGAATGGAATAACAGTACAGTTAACTGACATGCCTTTTCCAGAGATAATAGTAATGTTGATTTGATTATAGCTCCCCAAGCAAGAGCTAAGAGCTGGTCAGTTAGTCGATAAGAATTTAATAAATGCTGATAATTTTCCCAACTCTGTGCCAAATCCCAGGAATACAAAGAAAGGTCTAGAAAAAATTCTTACCCTTAATGAGATTATATTCTAATGAGGAGATCACATGTAAATAACTAGATATAAAGAAAATATGGAAGAAAACTTCAGAGGGGAAATAATCAGCAACTGTGGGGGTGGGAAGATCCTGTACAAAGTGACATTTGAATTTTCTTAAAGGGAGCCAGGGATCCTAGTAGAAAGAACCAACTCCAGAAGGCATTCCAGGCATGGGGTAAAAGGCATGGAGAGGGGAGATAGTAATAGGAAGTCGTTGGAGTTTACTGAGGAAGGGGCCAGGGTAATGACAGGGCTAGAAAGGAAAATCACTTTGGCAGCAGTGTGGAGGCCAGGTTGGAGGGAGGAGAGACTTGGAACAGAGAAATTGTTTAGAAGATTATTGAAATTGCCCCAGGAAGAGGCAAAGTGCTGGTTATGTGAATGGAAAGGAGGAGTTGTATGCACGAGATGTTGTAAAGATAAAAATCATAAGGTGAATGAATGCGAGGAGGTTGAGTACAGGGATGTGCTGGTAAATATGTAACAATCAGCTGTTCAAGAAAAAATATATGCAAGATACTTTTAAGTGTAGTCTGCATCATGAACACTTTCTTTTTTCTAAAAAAAAATTATATTTATTTTATGTTGTTACATTTTGTGTTCTGAGTTGTCTTTCTCCTTCCCTTCCAACCCCAGATTAGAGAAGGCCAACATTTGATACGAATGTGGAACCATACAATACATACTTCCACATATCAGCTCTTTTTCAGGAGGTGGATGGCATTTTCCTTCATAAATCCTTTATAATTGATTTGAATGTTCATATTACTCTGAATAGGTTAGTAATTCACAGTTATGCTTTGAACAATGTTGCGGTTACTGCACAAAATGTTCTCTATATTCTGGTCATTTCCCTCTGCATTATTTTATGCAGGTCTTTCCATGTTTTTCTAAAACCAACTAGCTCCTCATTTCTTATAGAACAACAGTATTCCATCATAAGCATATGCCACAGCTTATTCAACCATTTCCAAATGACGGATATCCCCTCAATTTTCAGTTTTTTGCCTCCACAAAGCAAACTGCTATAAATATTTTAGAATATTGGTTCTTTTTCTTTTTTTCCTGATCACCTTGGGAAATAGACCTAATAGTGTTCTTGCTAGGTCAAATGGTATATACACAATTTTATAACTCTTTGGGCATAGCTTCAAATTACTCTTCAAAATAGTTGGATTAGTTCACAGTTCCACTAACAGTATATTAATGTCCTAATTTTCCCACATTTCCTCCAACATTTATTATTTCCTTCTTTGATCATTTTAGCCAATCTGATAGGTTGGAGTTGGTATCTCAAAGTTGTTTTAATTGGTATTTTTCTAATCAATAATTATTTAGAACATTTTTTTTATATGACTATAGAAAACTTTGATTTCTTCTTCCAAAAACTGCCTGTTGAAATCCTTTGGCCATTTATCAATTGGGGAACAACTCATGATCTTATAAATTTGATTCCATTCTCCATATATTTGAGTTATAAAGCTTTTAATTAACAAAATGTCTATAAAAAGATTCCCCCAATTTTCTGCTTTCCTTCTAACATTGACTGTATTTGGTTTTATTTGAATAAAAATTTTTAAATTTAATGTAATCAAAATTATGCATTTTACATTCCAATGCTCTTTATCTCTTGTTTATTTACAAATTCTTCTCTCCATAAATCTGATAGGTAATGTTCCATAGTCTTCTAACTTAACTTATGATATTTCCCTCTATGTCTACATCATATATCCATTTTGACCTTATCTTGGTAAATAGTATAAGATATTGGTCTATACCTACTTTCCACCAGACTATTTTCCAGTTTTCCAAGCAATTTTTACTGTATAGTGAGTTCTTATCCCAAAGTTTAGATCTCTTTTTAAAAATTTATTTATTTTTAGTTTTCATCATTCATTTTTCACAAGATTTTGAGTTTCAAATTTTCTCCCCATCTCTCCTCTCCATCACCACAAGACAGTGTACATTCTGATTACCCCTTCCCCCAATCTGCCCTCCCTTCTACCACACCCCTCCCTTCCCTTATCCCCATCTTCTCTCTTTTCTTGTAGGGCAAGATAGATTTCTTTCCTCCATTACCTGTATTTCTTATTTCCCAGTTGAATGCAAAAATAATTCTCAACATTCATTGCTAAAACTTTGAGTTCCAACTTTTCTCCCTTCCTCCCTCCCCACCCATCCTCACTGAGAAGGCAGGCAATTCAATACAGGCTATACATACGTAGTTATGAAAAAGCCTTCCATAATAGACATGTTGCAAAAAACTATTTCCCTCCATCCTATCCTGCCCCCCATTTATTCTATTCTCTCTTTTGACCTTGTCCCTCTCAAGAGTGTTTATTTCTAATTGCTCCCTCCTCCCTTTTGCCCTACCTTCTATAATCCCCCCACACACCCCACTTATCCCTTTATCCCCTTTCCTGTAATGTAAGATAGATTTTCATACCAAATTGAGTGTGCATGTTATTCCCTCCTTAAGCCAAATGTGATGAGAGTAGAAAACTTAGATCATTATATTTATTAAACACAAGGTTGCTATAATAGTTTGCTACTGTGTATTGTATACCTACTCTATTCCACTGATCCACCATTCTATTTCTTAGTGCCAGATAGGTTTGATAATTGCTGCTTTATAATAACACAATTTAAGATCTGGTATTGCTAGACCTCCTTTCTTCATATTGTTTTTCATCAATTCCTTTGATATTCTTGACCTCTTGTCCCTCCAAATGAACTTTGTTATTGTTTTTCTAGCATAATAAAATAATTTTTTGGTAATTTAATTGGGATGGCACTAAATAAGAAGAATTTTAAGTAGTTAATTAAGTGGCTTAAGTAGAATTATCATTTCTTTTATATGACAATAAGCAATGAATATTTCTCCAAGTATTTAAATCTGAATTTATTTACATAAAAAGTGTTTTATAATTATGTCCATATAGTTCATCAGTTTGTCTTGGTAGATATGCTCCCACATATTTTATGCTATCTACAACTATTTTAAATGGGATATCTCTTAACATCTCTTCTTGCAGTATTTTATTGGTGATGTATAGAAATGCTAAAGATTAATGTGGATTTATCCTATAACCTACTTTGCTAAAAAGTATTGTTTCAGTTAATTTTTTTGAATCTCTAGGATTTTCCAATTATATCATCATATCATCTTCAAAAAAGAGATAGTTTTATATCCTCATTGACCGTTCTGTTTCCTTCAATGTCTTTTTCTTCTCTAACAATACTGAATAATATTGGTGATAATGGCTATCCTTATTTCACTCCTGAGTTTACTGGGAAGGCTTCAAGCTTATCCCCATTATAGATGATGCTTACTGATAGTTTTAGATAGATGCTTCTTATCATTTTAAGGAAAAATTCACTTATCCTATGCTTTCACATGCTTTTATTTTTAAATAATAGAAATGAATGTTTTATTTTGTCAAAAACTTTTCCCACATCTTTTGATATAGCCCTATGATTTTTGCTGATGTTGTTACTGACATAATTATATTAATAGTTTTCTTTATATAGAACCAGCCCTGCATTCCTGGCATAAATCCCATTTGGTTATAATGTATAATATTTATAACATATTGCTATAGTCTCCTCATTAGTATTTGACTTAGGATTTTTTGCATCAATATTCATTAGTAAAATTGGTCTATAATTTTCTTTCTCAATTTTTACTCTTCATGGTTGAGGCATCACCACCATTATCGTTGCTTTTTGTTTGTTTACGTGTTTCATAAAAGGAATTTGGTAGGACTTCTTTACCAATTATTCCAAATAATTTCTTTAATATTGGAATTAGTTGATCTTTAGATGTTTGGTAAATCCCTCTGGTCTTGATACTTTTTTCTTAAGAAACTTATTTATGGCCTATTTTTCTATTTTCTTCTATATTCTCTTTCTTTTTCTAAAATAGATGTGTTAAGATATTCTATTCTCTGTTCTGTTAATCTGGGTAGTTTATATTTTTGTAGGTATTCTTCCATTTCAATTTAACTATAAAATTTCATGGCATATAGTTGGGCAAAATAATAATTACTTTAATTTTCATCTTCATGCATGGTAAATTTCATTCTTGATACCAGCAGAGAGAACAAGGGTAAGGATCAATAAGAGGGTGTTAGATTTGGAAATGAAGACATCTTATGAACACTGGAGTGAGTAGTTTCAGTTGAATTCTAAGGTTAGAAACCAGATTGCAGATGGTTTAGAAGGGAGTGAGAGGAGAGGAAGAAGAAATACTTAATGGAGATAGTTTTCTGAAGGAGTTCAACTGAGGAGAAGACAGATAGAGGGCAATGGCTAGTAGGGATGGTAGGAGCAAATCATTAAGCATTTATTAAGGGGTTACTGTGTGTCTAGGACTGCTCCAAGTGCTGGAAGTCAAAACTTCCAGGAGCTCACATTCTAGTGGGGGAGAAGACATATAAATAATTACGTACATACAAGATATATATGTATCTATCTATACATATCTGTACGCATCTACGTATATATGTGTTTATATGCATATATAAATATATACAAACACACATATATGTTAAATGGAAGGTAATCTCAGAAGGAAAGCTTTAGCATTAAGGAGGACTATGGCTGTTTTAAGTGGGATCTCTCTTCTTGTAGGACTTTAGCTGAAACTTGAAGGAAACCAAGGGGACATGAAGAGACAATTGAGGGATTTTTAAGAATAAGGGACCCAAGGTATGTTAGGAGAGGGCAGGCAATAGAGAGGGGTGGAAGATTAGAGAGGGGCTGGGGATGATAGTGTGAGCAATCTATTAGCAAAGACGGAAGGGGATTGGATAAAAGGGTTAGAAATTGGGAAAGAGGTAGAAATGAGGCAGGATAGAAAATGACCTTGGTAAAGAAGTGTGATCCTAGGGATGGATTACTACTCCATTTCCATCTCTTCAGAAAAGCTGTGTATCTCACATCTCTAGAATTTCTGCTAAATGATTATATTACCAATTTTTACAAGTTATTTTGATGGATTTGTATATTTTATGCTGAGCTAGAAGTTTTCCCAATTTCTCCTGTGCTTTCTAATACCATTAAATCTCTTTTTGTATCTCTGCGTCCTTGTCTCTCTTTCTCTGTTTGGGCCTCAGCCTCAAAATCACCTTTTTATTGAGTAGGTTGCAGTTTGCCAAGCCCATAGGCATATAGATTTACAGCTGGAACAGAACTTAGAGACCCATCTAATCCAACTCCCTCATTTTACAGCCCAAGGTCACACAGAAAGTGAGTAGCAGCAGTGCTCAGATTTGGAACCAAGTCCTCTGATTCAAAATCCAGTCCTCTTTCCATGACTCCCTGCCCATTTATTTGCCATTGTATAACAGATCCCCAAGGTAAGAGAGCCATGGTCCTAAGCAGATTTGGGCTCTTCTGCTTTCAGGGTGATGTCTCTCTCATAAGGGAAGGCAGAGAGCTGAGAGAGGTGAGTTGGTACAGTGAAGAGAAGGTTGATCTGGGAGGGAGAAAGACCTGGATTCAAGTTCTGGGATACATCCTGGCTGTGTGACCTTGGGCAAGTCATTACTTCCCAGGAAGTTCTCTCCAGCCTAGCAGGTGGCAATCTGCGTTTGTGGAAGCATTCCTCACTGTGTATAGTTTGGTGTTGTTGGGTTTTTTTTTCCCATTTCCCTTTGAGTTACCTGCAATTTTGATTCTTTTGAGATCAGGGTCTAAAATTGGCAGTGATGCAGATTAATCAAGGCAACATTGGTGCTTAAAAATGAATTGGAGCAACAGGGGGCTGTTCAGGATAATTTAAAATACTGCACAACTTTTGAAATATCATTCAATCCAGAATCCTCCCTTATTTCATTTTATCTTTCACTGCCCATCTATTTCAACTGTCTGAGGCATCTGTACTGATGAGGTAACACAATGGACTGGGCCCTCCTAATGACGTGTTGACCATGTGCATTCTTCAGATACTTAGCTTTTCTATGCGGATTGCTAGGTCAATCTCTTTTTGTGACCAAGGAACACTGAAGAAATGCTGGAGTTTTGAGACTCAATTCAACCAGTGCAATGATTGCAATCAGAAACAGGACCATCTGCAGGACCTCACCTTTTATAGGGAACCCCTCTTTAGTCTGGACTTTGCATAAGACATCTTCGATAACACTAGTGGACACCTTTGGTAGAAATACGTCTTCCATTGATGCGTGTGTTGCATTTCTCATACATATCACATACATGCATGTATATACACATATTTTTTTTGTACATACAGTTTTTTGCTTGCTGTCTCTCCCATTTAGAAAATAAGCTCCTTGAGGGCAGGGACCATGTTCTTGCCTTTCTTTGTATCCTCTGTGCTTAGCACAGTGTCTTGCATATAATAAATGCTTAATAAATGTTTGCTGACTAATTGATTGTCTGTGTGATGCCTTGCTCCCTACTGAAATCAGGGAATTGCTGAATGAAGTTACTTCTATGATCATATCTACCTACACCAAATCCCATGTGCTTGTTTTGAGGCACCTTCTTGGGGAAGGCAAAAGATGCAGAGGGTGCTAACAATCATGAAGCAGTTAGACCATCTGCAGACATTATTTTAACTGTTAGATGTGAGATTTTTGTCCAATATCCAATGAGCTGATAGACTACAGGAGAAAGTGACCTACATCCATATCCATTTCATTCTCTAAATTAATTAAGAAGACATAAAGCAATTGGCAGCTAGGTGGCACGGTGGATAGAGTGCAAGGTTTGGAGCCAAGAAGACTAATCTTTGTGAGTTCAAATCTGGCCTCTGACTCTTATTTTCTGTGTGACCTTGGGCAAGTCACTTAACACTATTTGCCTCAGTTTCCAGTTACCTGGAAAAAGAAAGGGCAAGCCACTCCAGTATTTTTGCCAAAAACCTCAAGTAGACTCATGATGAGGCAGATACGACTGAAAAATGACTGAACAACAAAGGAAATTGTAGCTAAATGGAAAGATGGTTCCCAGGGGCATGAAGAGATAAATAAGGGAATTGGTAGGGATCATTTTGTCATGTGCCAAAGGGTAACAAGAATAATCCATCTATTGAATCCCTATTCATCTTGCCTTAGAGTGTTCATAATGAACTTCGACAAGGACATTGTTATGAAAGTAGTTGCAGCTTATGTGATGACATCTGTTCTAGGGATAAAGAAGTCAAACTATAGGCAATCTATCAGGTTGTCTACTGAGACCCAATTATCCTATACCTTGTTACTAAGTGATTTTGACGGTAAATTGGATGGAGGTCTCAAGGGAATGGTGACAAAGAGGTGCTGAAATATGCCTGGGGATTGGGAACTGAATGAGGTCAAAAACTTGTAGATTCCTCATGAATTTCACATCTGTATGTCATGAATATTTATTTCATGAAGAAGAGTGGGAAGGACTGGGCATAGAGCAACATAAAAAAAAAATCCAGAAATTTTATATCTTAGCAGGCAGGAAATAACTATGGGAGTGAATTCCCATTTCAGAACCATCTGTTTGCGTGCACCAATGAGTTAGACCTATAACAAAGGTCAAAACCGATGCCAAGTGAGAAAAAAAAGGATAAATAAGAGAAGATATTGTATATAGTGAGTGACGATGGTTCCAATCTGAGAGTGTGGTACAGTGATAAGAGGGAGGGATTTAGGGCCTAAATCCTGTCTGTGACGCTTGTTAGTTGACATTGGAAAAGTTACAACAGTAACTGGGGTTCAGTTTTCTCATGCAAAATGACAGGAGAGAACTAGATGACCTCTAAGATCCATTTCGGCTCCAAATTTATGATCCTATGAATGTTATGCGTAGTACTGTCTCACAAAATAGTGAAATGCAGAGGAGAAATTGAATCCACACAGGGTTTGGCATGAGACCCAACTAAGTCAGGACTTCTGAAATCATTTGTAGATAAAACTAGAAAAAGAACAGCAAAATATGCAAAGTGGAAATGGATATGCGGACTTTATTATTATTATTTTTAATGCTCATAGAAGAAGAACTAGGTGGGATAGGGAGAAAAATACAGTATGGAATGGGAAATAAATATAAATGTGGGTTGTTGGCTAATTTTTTATAACAATAAATAGATGTAAGTTGCCCTGTGCAACAAAAACACAATAAAAGCCTAGAAATTTGGGTGTTCTTATAGCAAGAGTGAAGATTTGAGACTCTAGTATTTAGAATTCAGGCTACAGCCTTTGTTAATTGCTGACTTGTAGAACATAGACTATGTTCTAATGAGATCTGAGCAAAAAGAATGGTAACTTGACCCAGGTAAAAGTAGATAAAGAACTCATTGTCATATGTCACATACTGCCTATTGGATATTTTGAACTAGATGTGCTGTAGACATCTTAAACTCAACACATCCAAAACTGAACTCATTATCCTTCCCCCAAAGCCTTCCCTTTTCCTAACTTGCTATTACTGTGGAGGGCCCCACTATCCTTCCAGCCACCCAAGCTCCCAGCATAAGTGTCATCCCTGACTTCTCATTTCTCTCACCTCCCCATATCTAGTTCGTCGCCATGTCCTATTGGTTCTACCTTTCTAAGGTCTTATATATTTCTCCTTCTTTCCTCTGACACTTTCAGTACCCCAGGGGCAGCTCCTTATCATCTCATGCCTAGACTGTTAAAACAGCTTCCTAGTTGGTCTCCCTGTCTCAAGTTTCTCCCCACTCCAGTCTATCCACTCAACAGTTCAAGTGGTCTTCCTAAAGCACAGGTCTGACCATATCAAGTCCCATTCAGTCCATTCCAGTGGCTCCCTGTCATGTACAGGATCAAATATAATATCTTCTGTTTGGTATTCAAAGTCCTTTCCCCCACCTTTCTGACACCATACTCTTCACTCCCACATGTGATCCAATAACTAGCCTTCCTGCTCTTCCTCCAATGAGACCTTCCATCTCCAAATTCTGGGCATTTTCACAGGTACATTCACAGGCACTTCACATTTCCAATGCTTAGAATGCTCTTCCTCTTCATTTCTATCTCCTGCCTTCTCTGACTTCCTTCAAGTCCGACTAAAATCTCCTCTAAAAAAAACCCTTCCCTCATAAATCTAGTCCCTTCTCTCTGTTGATTATGTACAATTTATCCTGTATACAAATTGTTTGTACATAGTTAGGTGCATGTTGTCTCCCCCACTAGATTGAGAGCATTTCAAGAGCAGAGACTGTCTTTTGTTTTGGGGTTTTAATCCTCAGCATATGCTTTCCAACTGACTTACTGTAATCTGACCTGATTAGACCCTTCATGGAGCATACAGTTAAGTCTTGATTCAGTTCACTTCAACAAGTCCTCTGCGTGAGGGACACTATGTTCAGTGCTGGGGATATGAGGGCAAAAATGAAATATTCCTTGTCCTTTAGGAATTCCCATTCTGTTGGGATCGGGGCAGATAACTCAAATAAACAAAGATAAATCAATATAAAATATGTATCAAATTAGTGCAAAATATTTTCAGAGGAGTACTAACACTTGGGCGTCAGAAAAGTCTTAGTGTCATGGGTGGCGCTGAAACAGAAACTGGAAGGGAGACAGGAACTGGAAGAAGGGGCGACACAGAGGGACAGCTTCCCAACCTGGTGACTCAGGGGTAGGTGGCAGAGAATTAGAGGGGAGGGGAGGGGGCAGAGTGGGACGCAGAAGGTGGGAAGCAGCAAGTAGAACACGGAGTGTGTCAGGGGGGTAGTGTGCAAAAAAACTCCCAACAAACTGGAAAGATAGGCTGAGGCTAGTTAACAGTAATAATGACAATTGTAGCTAGCATTTATATAGTGCCCATCATGTGCCCTGTGCCAAGCACTTTACAACTGCTGTCTCACTGGTTCTTCACAGCAACCCTGGTCTATCCTCATCTTACAGTGAAAGAAACTGAATCAAATAGAGGTTAAATGACTTCTCCAGGGTTATTCAGCTAGTAAATGTCTGAGGCTAGATAGTGGCTTTTAATGCTTTTACTACATAGTGAAAGGCTTTAACTACCCACAGAAGAGTTTGCATTTTAACTAAGGGATTATTTTTTTTCCAAGGCAACCCTGTGAAGTTGTCAGGGTAGATGACACATTTGGTTTATTTAGGAATTTTAGGAAGAACTGACAAGTCGGCACACGCTCAGGGAATGGCTGACAAGGTTTATGAGGTGCCTGAGAACATCCCATGTGAAGATAAGTTAAAGGCACTGGGGATGGTTTAACTTGGAGAAAGAAAGACTTGACATGATAGCTGTCTTGAATTTGGGGAAGAGCTGTCATGTGAAAAAGAGATTGGATGTGTTTTTTGGACCTATGATCAAAGAGTTGGGTGTAACAGATTAAAGTTCCAGAGCATTTCAAAAAGTTTCAGGCAGATTTTTTAGTCAATGGAAGGATAAACTTGCTAATAAGTAGAGCCTTTCAAAAGTGGAATGAGCTGTCACAGTAGGTAGTGAGTTCTCAAGAATCTGTGCCCTCTTGTCAGGAATGACCTAGAAGGGATCTGTATTCAGTGAGAGGTTAGACAAGGCCAGACCTCTTGACTTCTGAGGAGATTCTGGCTCTGAGATCTGATTGCATGAACACACAGCCTCTTCATTTCCATTTACCAGCCAAGAGGTGTCACTAGAGACCCAATCATGGTACTGAAAACAAAGGCAAAATGGGAAGCTCTTTTTATTTTCCCATTTAAAAACTTTCCTCTTTATCTTACAATTTCTCTTGAGTCCTTTGCCCAGTTGCCTAGTAAAGTCACAGAGAAGTGTGCATGAAAGTGTGTTTTAAAGCTATCAGTGAATATTAAAGAAGATACTTCCTTCAAATATTCTTCTAGAAAAGTGAGCATTTCCCCCCAGATTACAGTACCTTTTTGACACCTTTGGAAGTCCACCTGTGACATGTGCACAGCAGGACTCTCCACTGTTGCAGACCTGGATCCGAATTCCTCCTCAGAAGCTTAGCTAGCTGGGTGACCCTGGGCAAGGAAGTCATTTACCCTTTCTGAGTCTCTGTCTCTTCCTATGTAAAATGAAGATAATATCTATAGCCATTCCCTCATAGGGTCGTTGGAAGAATCAAATAAGATTATGGATGTGAAGGACTTTGTAAACCTTAAAGAGAGATGTAAAGATCAGTTACTAGAATTATTATTTGAAGAGAAATTCTGCAGAGCTTTTAATGATCCCAGCCTTCTTCTTAAAACAAAGGCCCAGGTTTTGTTTTGTTTTTTAACAATATTTTTACAATGATGATATATAGTTGTGAGTTATGGAATAAATGTCACAGTTTCCAAAGAACAGTGAAGAAACACACGGTGAATTTGAATATACTAAAATACATGCTACAATAGGAAGCATTACACAAGAGAAGGTGTAAATGTTGTCAGAGATAGATGGAGAACTGCAACTAGGACTGGGTCACAGGGTGCTAAAATTTAGATGGTACAGATACCACTTACACTAACAGGATCATAGATCCATACACAGAGAACTAGAAGAGACTTCATAAATAATATATTTCAACCTCCTCACTTTATAGATGAAGAAACTGAGGCCAGGAGAAGGTAAATGACTTGCTTAAGGTCATGTAAGTAGTGAGTGGTAAGGTGGGATTCAAACTCAAGTGTTCTGACTTCAAATGCAGTTCTATTTCTAATATACTCCTCAACATAACAGAAATGACTGGGTTTAGCACCTGGTTGGAAAAACTAACTAATTCAAGTAGGAAATTATCAGATGACATGACTTCCTTTACACCTGCACAATGGATTCCCCAAATAGCAGCTTCATGGTGTCTTACCTCCTTTACCGACAGTGACAGATCTCCCCATTGTCTATATTTGTTTTATAAAGTGAGGTAGAAAACTCAGTTCATCTGTTATTCCCAGGCATGGTCTGGACTTGACTCATGAAACTTGTCTTTTTGTTGCCATATGTCCTAGTTATAGCCCTAGATATGGGATTAGAAAAGAAATTGGGCCAATCCCATGGCAAGAGCAAAAGGTAACCAATGGGCAGCCCATGTGTTCCATGTCCAGGGATCTAGGAGAGGGCCATTAGGAGGTTGAGGAACCTGTCTGGTAAAGATTTATGAGAGGACATGGATAGGAGGCCCACAAGATAAAAAAAGGAAGGATAGGTTGGTACCTGAAAGACTTAGAGAATTCATATCATTGTTATCATAGATCTACCAAAGTATCCAAATATTTAAAGGACTGGTATGAACAGTATTTTGGGAGAGGCATTTCTTTGACTCTCAAGCATATGACATAGACCTACAGCCAGTCTTGGTCTTCTCCTACAGCAAAGGGTTCCTAACGTGTGTGTGTGTGTGTGTGTGTGTGTGTGTGTGTGTGTGTGTGTGAGGGACCCCACTGGAAACCAATGAACTATTTCTGAGAATAACATTTTAAATGCATAAAATAAAATCCATAGGATTACACTAGAAGCCAATTATATTGAAATGGAGTTAACAAAAAAAATTTTAAGTCCATAGACTCCCAACCCCATCCTATAGGGATTAATTTCTGGAATATTTACCCTTCCCAGAATTTAATCAGGTTATCTCTTTGCAATAGTTACGGTATATTTTATGTTCACCACCCTTAAAACACCACCCATCAGAGAAAAAAATACCTCCACCCCCAAATGCCTTCCAGATGTTCAGTGTCTTCAGCTGGAAGCAACTCTCACTTAAGTGAGACTTTCTGCTTGTTTACATGAGTATCCCATTGCTCTCCAGAACTGTTTGTAAAGTGTTTTAATTATTCCCGGCATTTTATCTTCTCCTTTCGCAACCAGGGAACCAAATCACAAACTCATAGAGTTTTAGTGCTTGAAGAGATCTTAGGTCACAGTGTCAATGATAACATTGAAGGTGACCCAAAGGACAATGGAAAGAGGCATGATGGGCATTAGTAAGTAGCAGCATCTTAACATTTCTTTATTCAACAAGCATTTATTAAGTGTTTACTATGGGTTGGATAATGAGGATGCAAAGACAAATCCAAGTAGATAAATTTGGATTTTATCTTAGAGGCAAGAGGGAACCATCAGGGATTCTTGAGTAAGGGAGTGACCTGGTAAGACTCAGGTTTTAGGAGTATCAGTTTGGTGGTTTTGTGGGGGATGGATTAGAGAGTGGAGAAACTGGAGCTATAAGACCATTCAGGTTATCCGAACGGTCCGAGCATAGAGACCCTAACTTAGGGATGAGTGTTGTGTTTGTCCTTTATTATTGAAGAAGACCATGACATCAGAGAAATAATGACCTGACTTGCACTTGACTTTGTTTTGAGTGAGGGAGGGCTGTGCAAGGTCACCAACCTCATTTTCTCCTCCTGAGCCATTTGAGTCCAGTAACCAGATATTCATCAGGGTGACTGGAGATGGCATAGGTTGAGTGAGTGAAATTGCAGAGGGAGAAACAATAAAACTTTGCAGCTGGTTTGGATATCAGAGTGAGCAAGGGGAACGTATTCAGGATGGCTTTGAGGTTCCAAACCTGGTTTCATCAAAGAAATAAGGAGGTCAGAAAGAAGAGCAGGTTTGGGGCAAATGATCATGAATTTGGTTGAGCTTGAGATGCCTATGAGACATTTAGGAAAATATCCACAGGACAGCTGACCATGTAAGGGTCTTGAGGGGAGAGATCCTTACGTTCTCAGCATCAGCACTATGCTAAGTATGGAGTGGATGCCTGACAAATTTTTTTTATTAATTGATGTAAGACTGGAGCTCAGGAGAGAAACTACAGGGCTAATGGCATTGATGTAGCAGGCTTTGGCAGAGATTATTATTCGTTCCATGTGGCCCCAGAGGACAGAGCAAAGAGCAAAAGGCAAAGGTGGTAAAAAAAACAAATTAAGTCTTGATGGCAATAAAGACTTTGTAACTAGTGATTGTGTCTATAAGTGGCATGATAACGGGGCCACCTTAAGGACACAGAAGTGAATTCCCGCTCACTGGAGGCCTTCTAGGCTCCAATGAATGACCATTTGCTGTTTATGTTGTAGGGAATTCTTTTTCAGGTATGGGTTAGACTAAATGGTTGCTGGGGTCCCTCCCAACTCTGAAAAAATATTCTTTAAATAATTAGAACCAAAAGTTAATGAAAATGAAGGTTTTTTTTTTCTCATCCAATTTCATAGACCCCCTGAAATCTATTCATGTAACCCTTGGTGGGGGGTGTCTATAAATTTCAGTTTGAGAGCCTCTAACCTAGTTACATCCCTTCATTTTACGTAGGATGAAACTAAGGATGCTTGAGTTCCAGTTACTTGCCCAAGATAATCCAGTTTGAGTTGTGGACTCAATTCTTTTGACCCTCCTTGCTTTGTGCTACGGAAGAAGGAGGGCAAAAATATCAGAGGGTAAGGTATGAGGGAGAGAAATTGATAGAACTCAAACAGAACAGCTAGAAGGTAACAAAATCTGAACTAAAGATTGGGCCCTAGAAAAGTCTGGAAAAGTTTGAGATGCTTGTTGTGATGTGTGTGAAACAAGCAACTCATAAGAAATGAATAAACAGAGGGGGCGGAGCCAAGATGGCGGAGTAGAAGGATGCAAGTTTACGAGCTCCGAAACCATAGCCCATAGAATTAATGTAAAAAGAGACCCCCATAACTTCTGGACCACTGAAAGGTGTACAGAAACAGAGTGGAAGAGATTTCCGTTCCAGAGAGCCCTGGAGAGCCGTCCCCAGGGTCCGTCGCGCCCCGGAAAGCGGACCCCATCCCAGCGCTGCCCTGGCCACAGCCCCAGAGAAGCTGACCCGAGCAGGCTTCAGGGACAGAAGCTCCGGCAGCCGGGAAAGTCCCTCCGCCCACAGAAGCTACAGGTCAGTGAGAGAGACGCCTGGGCTGGAGGAGGGGAGCGGAGTGCCTCTGTGACTCAGGCCCCCTCGGGAGGAAGCCGAGGAGGCAGTGGCATGGGCGGCAGTGGAGGCAGCAGTGGCGGCGGCGGGCCGGGACTCCCCCAGCAGCAGGCAGGATCTTCATTACTGAAGGTCTCTGCATAAACAACCTGAGGGAGCTGAGCCTGGGAGGCGGCCCTGCCCCCACCCCAGCACCAGAACTAAAGGTCACATTGATTAGCAGCTGGGCAGTGCGGAAAGCACATTTGAATCTCAGACCCCAAGCACTAGCTGGGCGGATCTAGGCGGGGGTGGACAGGAATCTCAGAAGTCAAGTAACTGGCTGGGAAAATGCCTAGAAAAGGGAAGAAAAATAAGACTATAGAGAGTTTTTTCGAACAGATGCAAATGATCCCAACTTTCGGATCTGACGAGGAAATATTCTTGCCATCAGGGAAAGACGTGGAGGGCGGGGCCTCGGTACCCCAGACATCCCAGGGGGATGTCGGGTGGGCTCAGGCCTTGGAAGATCTCAAAAAGGATTTTGAAAAGCAAGTTAGACAGGTGGAGGAAAAACTGGGAAGAGAAATGAGAGAGATGCAAGAAAAGTATGAAAAACAGGTCAATACCTTGGTAAAGGAGACCCCAAAAAATGCTGAGGAAAATAACACCTTGAAAAATAGGCTCACTCAATTGGCAAAAGAGGTTCAAAAAGCCAATGAGGAGAAGAATGCTTTCAAAAGCAGAATGAGCCAAATGGAAAAAGAGGTTCAAAAGCTCACTGAAGAGAATAGTTCTCTCAAAATTAGAATGGAACAGATGGAGTCTAATGACTTTACGAGAAACCAAGAAATCATAAAACAAAACCAAAAGAATGAAAAAATGGAAGAGAATGTGAACTATCTTATGGGAAAAACAACTGACCTGGAAAATAGATCCAAGAGAGACAATTTAAAAATTATGGGACTACCTGAAAGTCATGATCAAAAAAAGAGCCTAGACATCATCTTCCATGAAATTATCAAGGAAAACTGCCCTGACATTCTACAACCAGAGGGCAAAATAAGTATTGAAAGAATCCATCGATCACCACCTGAAAGAGATCCAAAAAGAGAAACTCCTAGGAACATTGTGGCCAAATTCCAGAACTCCCAGCTCAAGGAGAAAATCTTGCAAGTAGCTAGAAAGAAACAATTCCAGTACTGTGGAAATACAATCAGGATAACTCAAGATCTAGCAGCTTCTACATTAAGGGATCGAAGGGCGTGGAATAGGATATTCCAGAAGTCAAAGGAACTAGGACTCAAACCAAGAATCACCTACCCAGCTAAACTGAGTATAATACTTCAGGGGAAAATATGGTCTTTCAATGAAACAGAGGACTTTCAAGCATTCTTGATGAAAAGACCAGAGCTGAAAAGAAAATCTGACTTTCAAACACAAGAATGAGAAGAAGCATGAAAAAGTCAACAGCAAAGAGAAGTCTTAAGGGACTTACCAGAAATGAACTGTTTACATTCCCACATGGAAAGACAATATTTGTAACTCTTAAAACTTTTCAGTATCTGGGTAGTTGGTGGGACCACACACACAGACACGCATGCACGAACACACACATACACACATGCACACACATACAGAGACAGAGAGCACAGAGTGAATTGAATAGGATGGGACCATAGCTGAAAAGAAATTAAGGTAAATGGTGAGAGAGAAATGTAGTGGGAGGAAAGAGGGTGAAATGGAAGGGGGTAATTATATGTCATTTAAGAGGCAAGTAGGAGACTTTTTAGTGGAGGGAAAAAGAGGAGAGCTGAGAAAAAATAAATCAAGAAGTTTACCCTCATCACATTTGACTAAAGGAAGGAATAAAATGCACACTCATTTTGGTATGAAAACCTATCTTACAGGATAAGAAAGTGGGGGAGAAGGAGATAAGCAAGAGGGGGGATGATGGAAGGGAGGGCAAAGGGTGGAGGGAGCAATTTGAAGTCAACACTCGGGGAGGGACAGGATCAAAAGACAGAAGAGAAACAATGAGGGGCAGGTTAGGAGGGAGGGTAATTCAGTTATTCTTACACAACACGACTATCAGGCAAGTCATTTGTAAAACTACACAGATATGGCCTATATTGAATTGCCTGCCTTCCCAAAGGGAATGGGTGGGGAGGGAGGGATGGGGAGAATTTGGAACTCAAAGTTTTAGGAACAACTGTTTAGTATTGGTGTTGCTACTAGGAAAGAAGACATACAGCTAATGAGGAATAGAAAGTCATCTGGCCCTACAGGAGAAAAGAGAAGATGGAGACAAGAGAAGGGAGGGATGACAGAAGAGAGGGCAAATTGGAGATAGGGAAAATTAGATTGCTTGGGGTATTGGGGTGGGGGGAGGGGATAAAAGGGGAAAAAAAAATTTGGAACCCAAAATTTTGTGAAAATGAATGCAAAAATTAAATAAATAAACAAACAAATAAATAAATAGATAGATAGATAGATAAATAAATAAATAAACAAGCAAATAAATAAATAAATAAATAAATGGATAAAAAGAAATGAATAAACATATTTCTAAGCAGCAGCAACGGTTAGACCGAGATTAAATGGTATGAATTTTTATTGGATCCTAACAGTCTCATGACTTTCTCTAATAGTACTCTATAACCTATAGATCAAGAGTTCTTAAAGAAAGGAAGGAAACAAGCATTTATTAAGCGCCTGCTATGTGGCTGGCTCTGGGGTCCATGAACTTGTCTTTTTTAATATTTTGATAACTATATTTCAATATAATTGGTGTCCTTTATAGTATTGTATGTTTTATGTACTTAAGAACATCATTCTGAGGAGTTCATAGTCCTCTCTAGACTACCAAAAGGATTCATGACATTAAAAGCCTTTTGGTCCAGAGGGAACAGAGAGGGTATAAAAACGACTGGGCTTGGTGTCAAGAAACCTGGATTCAAATCCGTTGGGTAAGCCTGGGCAAGTCACTTAACCTCCATGTAGCTTCAATAGTATTCTGGGATTAATCTATTAAACCACAGATGGATTGCTGTCTTCATTGGTGAAAGTAGTCTCATATATTCATTCAGCAACCTGGGAATAGAAGTACAGAAGGTGGGTGGGGTGGTGATGATCGTAGTGAATGGGTAGAAAGAGGGACAGCAGAAGACAGAGGAAGTGGGAGACTCTTGGATAACAGCAAAATTTTCATTGAAATGACTACCTATGAGGTCCAGGTTGGGATAGAAAGGAAGAGGGAGGCTGATGGCATGAGAGAATGGACTGGAATTTAGGCTTGATAAAAGGAAAACTTTTCTAAAAATTAGTGCTATCCCTAAGAGGAATGGGATGCCTGAGGAAGGCAATGGGTTCTCCTTACCATAGATCTTCAAGCAGAGGCTGGCACACAGATTGGACTAGATGTCCTCTAAGGTCATTCCTCTGGGATGTACTACCCTATCACCTCCATTTCTGAGAATCCCTAGTATCCTTCAAAACCCAACTAGACACTGCTCTACCCCTAGCCCTTGCAGCTATTAGGGTCCTCCCCTCAAATCACTTTGGATTTATTTTTATACACACATATATATGCATGCACACACAAATATGTGTGTGTGTGTGTATATATATATATATATATATATATATATATACATACATACATACATACATATGATCTCTCCCAATAGAATGTAAGCAGCTTGAAGACAGAGGTTGATTCACTTTCTCTCTGTAGCCCTCACACTTAGCATAGTGGCTGGAATCTGGTAGGTACTTAACAAATGCTGAACAAGTGACTGATTCCAGCTCTGAGTTTCTATGATTCAGTGCTTTGAGGAGGGTGAGGAGCAGGCTCAGTAGGAAAGAAAAATGGAGATAAAGGAAGTTGTGGTCAAGGAGAAACATTTTAAAGCTTGAAATCTGAGAGTTGGAATAGTTTTGAGTGAGAACAAAGCCTAGAGAATAGCTGTACTTACAGGTGGCTGAAAAGGAATAGAGAAGAGGTATGAGTCATACCAGCTGGGGAGATCAAGGAATTGTGGGGCCATAGTATTGAATGAGAATGAGGGTAGAGGACAGAGAGGACAATTGGATGAGCAAGGAGGTGGCACTAATGAAAAAGGTGGGAAAGTGATAAGGAGATGGGTAGGCAAAGAGGACAAGAATTAGGAGAATATAAAAAAAATGAATGTCAAGACCTTCCTGAAAAGGGAAAAAATTGTTAGATAATAGGAATAGAAGTGCAGACTTGGAGTGAAAATGGTAAGCAAGAAATATACTGACCCTTCTTCCACTTTCGGTGAATTGGGATGAATGGGAATACTTGTGAATTTCATTACAGATAATTTCCAGGGAAGTGGTATCACCAAGGGAAAACCAGACTCCGCTATAGGGTGAGGAGGTAGGTAGAAGGAATGCTTATGGAAAAAGCCAAAGATTATAGGGAAATTTACTTGCTTATCATAAAGGATTTCATTTCAACCAACATTTATTCTATCAGCTATGTGTAAGGAAATGTGTGGGAAGGGTTATTAGAGAAATGCACAGCAGTAATTCAGTGGTTCTGGGGAGGGCTAGACTTGTGATGAACAGGGATGAGAGTGTTGGAGAACACTGGGGATGAGTCCCCAAGGTAGCAATGTGAACAACAAGGGTGAAGAAAACGAGAGTAGGAAAGTGATCAGAGGGACATAGTAGTGATAGGGGAGATTTTGTAGTTACATAATCTCAGAGTTGGCAGGAACCCTCAGAGCTCAGGTTCAATACTCTCTACAACATATTTGGCAAGTGAGCATTTAGCCTTTACCTGAAGATGACTTAAGGAAAGGAAACCACTACCTACAAGGGAGGCGTGGTCCATGAAGGTAAGATGATAGTTAACCATTCAACCAAAAGGAAACCTAGTTCACTTTTGGGTAACTTAAATTATTGAGAAGTTTTTTCTTTACATCAAATCTAAATCCACCCTTCTGCCACTTTTATCCCTTGTCTCTAGGTCTGACCTCTGCAACAAAGCATGATGAATTGAATTCTCTCCTCCATGAAATGGTCCTTGAAATGTTTGAAAACAGTGAACCCATCCGTTCTCCAGGTTAAACATCTCCTCTTCCTTCAGCCAATCCTCATGCGGCTCTCTACCACCCCAGCTTCCTGGAGGAGAGTGAAACTCCAAATTGCATGATGACCATCATCTTAGCTTGGATTTGATTGGGTATCTGAGAGGAGGAAGGGGAAAATATTTGGGCTGTGAAGCCTGAGGCACAGTCATTACCCCGGCTCCAAACTGCCCTAGTCAAATGTTGAGGAAAGTTGCGTGTTTGGGTGATGGACAAGAGGAGTGGGAGATTAGGGACAGAGTAAGCTCACAACAGAAATAGAAGTGACTTTTACATTCACTTTCTTGGAGAAATGTTTTTTGTTTGTTTAAAAAGACATTGACTTTTTTTTTAAATGTAGCTAAAGAAGCTGGAGGGTCGGCCTGAGTTATGAAACCTTGAGTTTTATCCAAAGCTTATGTGCCAGTGTACAAATCCCAGACTCCCGCCCCTCCCCCCTGAGAAAAGTAAACCCTTTTCTTTGCTGATTTCAAAGAGAGAATTCCCTTCTCTGCTGAATTTCTGAATTCCTCGTTCTCTACCCAGCACATATTTCCTTGACTGCATATACTGACAGACTCCTGATGAACTACTTCCGTTTTATTGCATTTTTTCTCTAGAGTTTTGTAGATATAATCCTGGCTTTTTGGTAATATAAAAGCGAATTTCTCTTTCATATTGTCTTCTAGATATTTCTGAAACTTAATTGACATTAATGGAGACATGCTCAGCAACCCATCAGGTGTCTGCCAGTCCTCTGCTCTGTAGCAGGCACAGAGTGAGAACTAGGGGGCAGCAGTGATTTCCAGTCACCTGAAGGACAGTGTTGGTGCTGTGGGTCTTATTTTCAGATATTCTTGAAATTCTTCACTGTTCAATGTTTGATTTCTTGTGGGTGTAGTCTGACTCCCCTCAGTCTCTGGACTATAGCCCCAGCATAATTTTTTCACATTTTACACAAAGGTATATCTTCCCTTTTTTATTTTTTGAAGCTTAAACACTTTTTGCTTCTTTCGCTCATAATAAGACCTGTGTTTTGACACATGAAGACACCAGTGAAGACAGGCATGTGGCTTGTGTTTACGCAGGGGGTCGAGCTGGCTCTGGCAAGCTGACTCTTATAATTTAGTCTCATGACTGCAATACTTCTCCACCCTAATTTATAGTGTAAGGCTAGCAATGCAGTGAGCTACATGGTAAGAAACACTGTATGCAGATGGGCATTTGTGTGTATGGATATATCTTTTGGATTCTGGAAACAAACATGAGTGTTATAGAAACAAATTAGAATTCACCCCATGGTGGGGTTACATACTGGGATTTCTACTAGCTCCTTCCTTCTTCTCCTCCAATTCCCCCCCCCCCCCCCCCCCGCTCCCATACTGCCTACTATAGAAGGGTTTATCTCCTTGCTGTGAAGAGGAGTGTTTTCACACTATGAAGTGTGTATAGAAAAACTTTATTCTAGGAATCCTACGTCACCTTAATTTTTTTTTTTTGCACTCTGTCTTGTTTTCCTGCTCCAAGATGTCTAGTTGGGATTGTGTGTAGAGCTATCTCTCATCTTACTCGGTGATACAATATGTCATCTTCCCTGTGCATCTGGTCTCTTTTCCTTCTGTAGGATTCCAAGTCTTAGTGGTTTTGAGATGCTAGGTCCCTTTCTGACCTGGACAATTAAGAGCTGGTAAGCAGAACTGAGCTGGAGCCCCAGGATAATAGGTACAGGGAAATAGGATATTGCTTTTAAAATGCTGTTAATGGTGTCCACTGCTATGTTGGTGGGAAGATTTCTCTACTCCCGTCTTCTGGGATAGAAAGGGGCAGTCAGATTAATGCATGGCACACAGTGCACTCAGCAGCACACTAGAGGCAAGGAAGAGTTCTGAGCTGGCTTAAAAGCAGCTTATCCCAATCCATCAGAGAACAAAGAGCACTGATTGCCAACGACGCAAAGATTTTCCAGAACATATGGATTCTGATGACTTGCAGGATTTGTACTGTGGCTCATGCCTGAGGCCATCATGAGATCTGCTACAAAGTGGCAGGAGAGGATCTTGTATAATTATATCAACAGACACACAGAAAAGTCCTTCGGTAAAATCCAGTGCTCCTCTTGGATAAAACCTGAATGGGTTCCTTCCACAGCTATTCCCAGTCCCTCTGACAAAGAAGAAAAGGTTTGAAAAATCCTTTCTCTCATTCCAGCTTAGAGAGAATGAAGTACTCTTAGATAAGATGGAAAAGATAATAAACCTGGCAGAAAACCAAGAACAAAAGGTTTATGAAGGTATTAGAGGAAATGTATGAAATAGATGACAAAAAGAAAGAAATTCTTTTGTATACAAAACCATACCTCCTGCAATGAGACTTTTCTCATGGAGGGGTGTTCTAGACTCTCTGAAGAAGTTCCATCCCTTCCTGTGTTCCATGCAGCCCTGGTAGGTGGAAAGACTTCTCCAGGAGGAAGAGATGTGTTGGCAGTGGTTGCAACTGATAATCTCTTTCTCTGAAAACTGTAATCAAGTCAGCACTACCAGAAGAATCTGGAAAGGGTGTTAATATACTGCTCTACTGCTCTCTTCATCATCTTTGTAATGCTAGGTCCCAGAGCAGAACTTCTCTGGTCCTTACACCTCTCTATCTGTTGTTAAGTCCCACTTAGAAGGTAAATTTCCCCATGTCAGGGACTGTCATGCTTTTTAATTTGTCTCCCCTGCTTCAGCACAGTGCTTGGCATGTAGTAAGTGAACTTAATAAATGCATTTAATTCATGGATGCATTCATTGAGATGACAAAGAAAAGGCAGAATAATTAAATTTTTATATTGGCGTCCCTCTTTTCTTTTTAGGGCAAAAGAATCATGGGGTGACTGGATAAGCGACATAGCCAGGAAGCTGGGAGGAACCAGCTAAACATCTGGTGGGGACCAAGTCTGCTCCAGATTCCATTTTCATTGTTACCAACCCCAGGAGATGGTATGCAAGAATAAAACTTCAACTGAATCTGAGGATGGTTGAGTTAAATCAAATCAGTAGTTTTCTGAAACTATAATAGCCTGTGTCTCTATATGTTCCAACCACTGTGCTCCCCATTCATAACACAGAGGGGACTAGAGGATGCTGAGGAAATAGCAATAGAGGCTGATGAATTTTAAGGGAAAGGAACTAGAACTAGGGTTTCTCAGAGTCATGGCATTAAGCAAATGGCATAAACTATATGTAAACAATAACCAAATAGCATCTATTATTGTAATCAATAGCCAGATTTTCCATGAGCTCCCTCTTGTAATGACTCAGTTTGATCACGAGTTCTCAAAAGCTATCACAACACAGGCTCTGACATATCCAACCACGCTGGAAAGATTTGGAGGCTATCGGTTCACAAATGGACTCCATGTCTACAAGCCAAGGACCAGCCTAGCCAGCAAATTCATCACCAGATTGGCCACAGAGTGATGAATATTTTGGCCCCAGAAACTCATAAAGACTCTCTACAAAGTTGTGGAGGGATGGCAGTCATGTCAGTGGATGGAGGATCCATACTGATGAGATAATGGATTTTTGAGACATTGAAGTACCAGCCAGGGATCTTTTAGAATAGCATTCATCCTTACCTCGAATGTCCCACTGTCCCTGAGCAAGACTGTAATAACCCAGTTAATTGGAGCTAGCATTCTCAAGGTAATATGTGCCTCCATAGTAGCCCGGTTGGTCCAGAGTGTTTTTGCTTTAGAGGCAGGACTCTACCTACAATATAGCACCTCATGTAAATCCTAAGGGTTCTGAGATATTTTAATAAGGCTCATTCTCCCATACTCCTTCCCCAGGAGGCACAGAGATGGAGTCAGAATTCTGGCTGGGAAACAGGGGACTTTCCAAGGTCCTATAGCTTCCCTTCCTCCCATCCCCATCCTCTAAAGTGGCAGAGAATCCTCATTCTGATCCCCAGTCCAAAGAGTCCATGAGGACTTTATTATTTCTTCTTAAACAGGGTTTCTAATTCAGCATTGTAAATAGGAGACACAATTACTTCCAATCACTGCTTAGCTTTCTTTCTGGTGTTCTTTTCTCATAAGATTCTAAGTATTACTTTGAGATGATGACACACTATGACTGATCTTGATTTGAACAGTGACCACCCAGAAATCCTCTAGAGCAGATAAGTCTATTGAACCAACCATGGTAGGTATACAAGGGCCCTGTCCAAAGTCTAGTCAGCTTTGTCTAGACCTTGGTTCACGCCTCATGGTTCCCAAAACTTCCTCTCTTTCTAGCAATATGTGCCCCCTTACCATTGTTTGTTTCTGAAGCCAATCAGTTTTTTAAGAACCCCTTGAGCTAAGCAAAGAGTTTCATTTGGGTTGGGTGAGGCAGGTTGGTTTCAATTTCCATGGCCTCTAAAATTATGAGTATAGCATGGGAATCAGTCATTTCCAGATTCTTCTGAATTCCTGATTTTCCCTAAGGTCGGTGCACTCTTTCCCCAAATTACTTCATATATGTGTATGTATATATGTATGTATGTATATACACATATATACTCATATATATACACATACACATATATGTATGTACATGCACAAACATATACAGTATTAATTTGTCTATATTCATGTTATTTTCCCTCAACAGAATGTCAGAGAATAGACAACTTCCTTTTTGTCTCTCTATTCCCATGGATTAGTACGAAGCCTGGCACATAGACAGGCCCTTGAAGAATGCTTGTTATAGTGAGTTGATTTGAACCACACAAGCAGGCTGAGTGCACCAGTTGAGTGATGTGCCTACTTCCCCGTGATGAGAAGAACGGAAGTGTTACTCAAGTCCCAAGGTGCACTCGAGTGAGGCTTCTTCACATTGGTGGCGATCGATGGCGCACCTTCATGAGGAGTGTGGCTTAGTGGCAGAGAAGGGAGAGAGGAGAGGTTTTCTCTCTTTGTGTTGGAGAACTTTCTTAATCTCTTCAAGCTCCGCAGGCTTTAAGGTTGTTTTGGGTGTATCTGGTTTCCAGCTTCAAGAGAGAAGATGGAAGATTCCATTTCAGATGGCGGAAGAAAAAGACTGAGAAGAACACCCTGGACACCTGCAGAGAGTCCCTACCCCCAGATTGCTGCACTGGTGTCTTCTGGGAACTTTCGCTGGGGTGAGATATAGCACATCTCTCTGTGGAGCTGAGTTACCTTGCTCCCAAAGGGAGAGCGCCTTCCCTCTCTACTGTCTGCTATTTACTTGCCTATGCATACTTTCTGTGATTTCCAATTTGCTATTGACTTGGATGAAAGACTTTCTTGACTAAGTGTTATGGCTGTTTATAGTCAAACTTTGGCTAGAAAGCTTAGGCTTATAATGAAACAGCCAACAGGAGTCAGTTTGTGCCTAAAATCACATGCCCTAGACCAGGGGTGGGGAGCCTACAGCCTTAAGGTCACATGTATTGGTTCTGTAGAATCAGTCAAAAGGCCTCATTTAAGGACCTAGAAGGCCACAAGTGGCCTTAAGACCGTAGGTTCCTCACCCCTGAACCTGGATTAACAATATTAATTGTATCTAATCTAGAGAGATACAATGGTAGCCAAGTGCCTTCTTTCTCTGAAGAGAGCAGAGTGGCCTCCAGCCTGGACCTCCTGCTGTAACCTCCTGGCAGGAATGAGTCTTCCTTGGAGAAGAGTAGGGGGAGAAGAGGTTAGAGATGTCTATTCTGCCTCCCTACGAGCCACACAACAACAGACTCATGATATATGTGAGGGCCAGTCCTCACCATGTAAGTATTTGATTAAGCTTGTAATTTGCCAGTATCTAGGGGCTGAGCCACAGGCTGGTTGTGTCTCCTCCTCCTTCCTATAGCTAACCCATTCACCACTTTTCTGGTCATATTTTCACCTCTTCCTCAGTGCCTGGTACTCTCGATTGCATAATGAATTCTAGTAGAATGCTCCTTCCCCATCATACAATGTTCTAAGACTAAGCAAATACACAGCAACTGATGTTGATACTCAGACTTCAGAGACACCTAGTGATAGGATCATGGAATTTAGAGCCAGAAAGGGCTTTTGGAGATCATTTCTTATTTTGTCGATAAAGGAGTTCAGACCCAGGGAGGCCTAAAATAGAGATGACTTTCCCAGATCATGTAATAAGAGAAATAAAGCCTGGATTAGTATTAATGATCTCAGATTTCATTCCTGGTGCCCTGTTGGTTTTGGAATCAGCATCTTCTAGCGTGTGGGAGTTATAGTGAACTTTAGGTCAGCCCAGCCCTGAACCACACGCCCAGAAGTGTTCTTCTGAGCTGTGGGTATTTTGGTGTTCTCTTGTCTTTCTCTCAGCCTAAACACCCTTTCCACCCCCCTCATTTTACAAATGAGTAAGCTGAGGCTCAGAGAAGGAAAATGCCTTTTCCAAGGTCATATGGCTCTTGCTAGGACCTGAATTCTGGCCACTTGCCTTTGAGCTCAGAGTAATAACCAAGCTGTTGCAGAACAGGGAGTCAAGATCATCAGTTTGCATGCAGTTTGGGAACTTTCTGTAGATTTAATTATCCATGCTAACCCCACTCCCCATGGCCACATATAACAGAGTTGCTTTTGACACATCCCCAGCATTTAACTGTTACCAACAAAATGAAAACAAGCATGATACGGGTTCTAAGAAGCTACTATTGGCACAGAATAAGGTCAGTAAATTGTTGATCCAGTTGGTCCAGAAGGGAAAAGATTTGTAGTCAATCCCAGAGGCACTGTTTTCAGCAGCTGTCTAACTAGAGAATTATGGCGGTTCGGTAGTGGACACTAGGCTTAGGGGTGCAGTGCAGGGCAAGGTGCCGGAGCTGAACAGGAATGCAAGTCTGGGTGGCCCTGGGTGCAAGGTCCCAGCCTCCCCAGTGATAGGCAATGGAGGACAGCAATTATATTGCCAGTGCCCTCGGGGCAGTTGCCATCCTGCCCATTCTCAGTGTCTGGTGCACGTCACCCCTGCGTCCTCTGCATGACCACAGTTGGTCTTTCCCCAGCTGGAGAAGCTACATTGAAGGATGCTGTCCTCTGTCCCTTTACAGGCGATATCATCGATCCAAATCTGCCCCGTGCCTATGGAAACATGTTGAAAAAGGTTTCTTAGAAGACATATTAGAAAACTCATTTCCAATGATAGAGTGAGAGAGAAACCAGGGAGTTCAAAGAATCATAATAAGATCATTGCATTAGAGATGGAAGAGAACTTAGAAGTCATTAAGTTCAACTTCCTCATTTTACAGATGAGGAAACTGAGCCATAGAGACTGAGGTGACTCACCTGGGATCACATAGCTAGGAAGCATCTGAGATGGGATTGGAGTCAAGGTCTTTCTGACTCCACATCTACTGCCAGCCCCCCTCTCCCAGTACCTCTCTAAAGAGCAATGTTTCCAAATGCTAAACAAATGCTCTACCATGTGAGACACCCCCTCCTTTGATCCTTGACCAAAAGGTGTGGCTATATGGAACCCCCTGCCAAAATGGCTCCCTAGCTCCACCTTACCCATCCCAACAGAGGTCAAAGATGGTGAAAGTGCTGAGACAGCTCATTCTCATCCAGAGAATCTAACCACTTTTTGTCATGATCCAAAGAAATAACATTTGCAAAATGCTTAACACAGCACATAGAAGGTGCTTAATAAATATTTATTCCATTCATGGACGTCTTTGACTTTTTGAGTAAGTAGGTAGAGTAATGGATAGAATGTTGGGCCTCGAGTTAGGAAGACTCAATGTCCCCATCTGTAAACTAGGGATGGTAATAGCACTTACCTTGCAATGTTATTGTGAGAATCAAATGAGATAGCATTTGTAAAGAGCTTAGGCATGTAATAGGTACTATATAAGTGCTAGCCTATCATTATTGTTGGTGAAGTCTATGAATCTTTTTCTTAAAATAATATTTTAAATTCATAAAATACATAGGATTATAAAGGAAACCAAATACATTGAAATACAGTTGTCAAAATATTTTCAAAAACCAAGTATATAGACCCAGACTAAGAACCCCTGCCCTAAATCAAGGACCAGCTCTTTCCTTCCCTTCTTTCCACACCTTTTCACACACCAAATGGAGAGAACATGTATACTTCTTAAGCCCAACACTGTGAGATCCTTACAATAATGTCTTGTCTTGAGTGGGGGGAGAGGAGGTTAGAGAGATGATGGAATGATAAACCAGCTTCATTGGCCAGTGGACCAGTTCAGTTAATTACCGTGACTTCATGGCAATGATCTCAGAATCTAGGAGAGAAACTTCCCCAAATTAGCTATTCTAGTAACCAGAAGTTGCCTTCAGGACTATGTGACATCCTTCCTAATAACATATAACACATCTTCTAAGAAATGTTCTCTGTACTCTTGGGTACTAAGTCAAAATCAAGGATGTTCTAGGAATGAGGCCATCAAAAGGGAAAAGACTAATGAGAAGGACCCTTTAATTTAGAGTTGAACTGGATTAAAATTAAATGACCAATTTAGAGTTGAACTGGATTAAAATTAAATGACCATAAAAAGACAAATGAAAGAGACTTTAGGGTCATCTAGTCTAACTCTTTCATTTTAAAGGTTTAAAAAAGTGAGGCACAGAGTAGTTAAGATGCTTGCCCAAGGTCACTTAGGTATGAAGTGACAGAGCCAGCATTTGAACACAAGCCCTATTTCTCCAAACTCAGCATTCTTTCCACCATCCCACACTGCCTCTGAATCAACTGGATTGACCTAAATTCCAAATGATTAACTATTTCCACGGCCATCCCAGGGTTTCAGGTCCAGACATATATTATCTTTCCTTTGAATTGACTGGGTCTTCTTGAATGTCAGATGGGGATGGGACAGGGGACAGCAAGTATGGGGTACATTAGATTGACCACATGCTAGATGGCATGGTGTGTGATTCCCCCATTGGCCAGAATGATATGTCAAAATTGTTTGGCCAAGTTTATGAGAAAATAAATGACCTCCCAAGAGAACTAGAACTTTTCAAGGCAGGAATTGTTTTTCATCTTTTTCCTTGTATCGCCAGCACCTATCACAGAGCCTAGCACATTGAAAGTATTTAATCCCAAAGAAGCAATGGGATAGCGTAGTGAGGCATTTGTCATCAGGAAGCCCTGGGTTTAAATCCCAATTCTGTTACTTACTATGTAATCATGGGCAGGTTATTTAATCCCTTTGGATCTCAGTTTCCTCAATTGTAAAATTTTGTCCAAAGTCCTCCTATAGGTTAGTGGCAGTGCTGGGCTGCAGGTAGTCTAATTGAATAGAATGCCAGGTTTGGATTTTAGAGGCCCTGACCTCAGACTCTTAACTATGGCACCTTCTCTGAGAGTTTTCTTTAACCTTCAGTTTCCATATTAGCAAAATGGGGGAAATAATAGTACTTACTTCCCAGGGTTTTTGTGAGGATCAAATGAGATGGTAAATATAATACATTTTGAAGACTGTACAGTGCTATATAATTGTCAATCATTATGAACATTATTTCTGAATTTCTAGTTCATTGCTCTGCCTTCATTGTAAATTGTTCTGGAATAGCTTCAATAAATGTATTTTAAAGGGGGCGAAGGAGGGGAGTTTATACAAATTATTTCATTATATTCTGATGTAACCTGGATTTTTGAGCATGCTCAGTTTGCCTAGCATGGAGCCCCCTGAGTCACCTACCATGAGGAAGGAGTGACTTCCTTTGATTGTCTGTCTTTGTTTTTTAAAAACTGGCAAGACTGAGTCTGTATATGCTTCTTCTACCATCCTTGGCTGGGCATGGTTGTACTCTTTTCAGGTGAGCAAGATGGTGAGATGGTAGAAGCCGGCAAAGCATGAGCTGGTTCAGTCTTGCCAGTTTTAAAGATGAAGGCAGACAATCAGAGAGGTCACCCCACCCATAAGATAGAGCATGCAGTGGGCTTTGTGTCAGGCAAACTGGGCATGCTCAGAGCCCAAATCACACTGAATATCTCTTAAAATAAACAGCGATTGCCTAGGGCTTGGAACTAGTTTTGTTACACTGAGATTTTTGTGGTTTGGGTATATATTGTGATAGGATTTGACCTGAATTTAAGTTAGGGCCAGGAGAATGAGCAGCTATTTCTTTTCATCCCCTTTGCTTTTGGCTTCTAGTAGATTCTTCTGCCTCCCTGGAGTCTTTTCTTGCCTAGATATTAGCTCTTTCTTACACAAGCTCTCTTTCAGGCAGATAAAGAATGCCCAGATTAAATATCTTTTGGAAAGCCCATTGGTTAACTAATTACCCAGGAAGGATCTGGACACTCAAGGGCAGTGTAGAATCAATCACGCCCAAAATAAATAAAGGACAGCCAAGGAGATTTGACCAAGAGAAAACTGAGCTAAAATGTTTATATTTTAGCTAAAGTCCAGACTCTGTTAATTCAGAGATCTGGCTAACGTTCAATCATGGAAGAACAAAGAGGAATTTGTGAGGGTGGACCTTATTAGCATCATTAAACTAGCGTCGCTAGTCACTCGTTAGCAACTAATAGCCTTTCAAATATGTGAATGAACTAGAGAGCACACCCTCCAGAGTATTCATAAAATTTCTGCTCACCAGAACTTTTGGGTTAATATTGGCATTAAACAGTCCATACTTCAGCTCTCACACTCGTTAACAGAGGCAGTAGTGGATCGAGTGCTGCGATCCAATTCCACAAGACCTGGATTGGAATCTAGTCTCTGACACTTACTAGTTGCATGGCCCTGGGCAAGCCACTAGAACTGCCCCAGGCGATTCCCTAGATCTTATCTGTTCCCACAAAGAGATCACATATATGCATTTGTATGTTTATTTGAAGTAATAATAATCCCAAACATTTATGTATCATTCTATGGCTACAGGTGGAACAGTGGATAGAGTGCCAAAGGGCTGGACATGAAGAAGACGAGTTCAAAGGTGATCTTGTACACTTAATAGCTGAGTGACCCTCATTTAACCCTATTTGCCCCAGTTTGCTCAGCAGTAAAATGAGCTGGAGAAGGAAATGGTAAACCACTCCACTATTTTTGCCAAGAAAACCCCAGATGGGGTCACAAAGAGTCGGACATAACTGGAACAACTGAACAAGATCTACAAAGCACTCTCATTTCCACTATTTCAAGAGTTTAAGTGACTTGCTAAAGGTCACACAATCAAGTGGCAGCGATCGTTCCTGAAGTTTTCCAACTCAGTGAAGTCATTTCTTGCTCTCTTCTCATTTCTCCCCTCTCTTTCCCTGCCTTCTTCTCCAACTAACCTCTCCTCCCTTCTTCCTTTCCCTTTTTCTCCTTTTCCCTTCTCTCCTTCCTTTTTCCCTCTAAATAAATGTATATACTGCTCTTGTTTTAAAAATTTCAGTGATATTTCTAGAAATAACTCTACCTTTGAAATGGAAATTCTTTTATAACAAAGAAAACAGTCAAAAACACTCAATATCATAACCATTTCTGACAATGTATACATTTTTGCCCTAATACTCCCCTGCTTTTATGCCAAGAAGAGTAAAAATATATTTCTTTATCATGTTTCATTATCTTTCCATGGGGAGCATTATTAGTTTTTCACTTCCTCGGAGGCAGAGTGATAATATAGTGGAAAGAATCTTAGCTCTGTGGTCTGAGGACCTGGGTTTGAATTCACCTCTGATATTTATTGCCTATGTGACTTCAGGCAAGTCACTCAATCTTCCTGGGCCTCAGTTTCCTCATCTGTAAAATGAAGAGGTTTCATTATGAAAAAGGCTATCTACCTCTAGAGAGAGAACTGATGAACTCAAGGCAGATTGAAGCATACTTTTTAAACTTTCTCTGTTTTTATTCCTTTTTTTGTGTGTCTGTTTTCTTTTGCATCATGGCTAATTTGGAAAAATGTTTTGCATGATGTCACAGGTATAATTGATATCAATTGCTTGCCTTCTCAAGGAGGAGAAGTGGGAGGGTGAGAATTTGGGACTCAGAATCCTAAAAAGTGATTATTCATTTTTACATGTAATTGGGAAATATTTAACAAAATAAATTTTATATACAGATACAGATATAAAAGCAAATGAAGGTGTTGAACTGGATTACCTTTTAGAAGTCTGATCTAGGTCAATGATTGTAGAAATTGAATCTAGTTTTCTTTTAGGGATCTTTTAATTTATATGATTGTAGTAATTTTGTATATTGCTCTTTTAGCTCTGCCTGTTTACATATCTATCTATCTATCTATCTATCTATCTATCTATCTATCTATCTATCTATCTATCTATCTATCCCTTCCCATGTTTCTCTGAATCCCTTATATTTATTCTTTCTTGTAGTGCTCTTTTTACCACAACATAATAATTCATATAATAATAACAATAAATAATAGCTAGTATTTTTATAGCATTTTAAGATTTGCAAAGTGCTTTACAAATATTATCTCCTCTGACCCTCACAACAGCTTTGGGAGGTAGGTGCTATTATTATCCCTGTTTTATAGTCAAGGAAACTAAGGCAGATAGAAGTTAAGTGACACAGGGTCATACCACTGGTAATAGTATGAGGCTAAATTTGAACTAGTGTCTTTCTTTTTTCTAATTTTAAAAATTTTTCTTTATTTTTTTTTAACTAAATGTCTTTCTGACTCCAGGTGCAATATTCTGTCCCCTACACTGCCTAGCTATCTCTCTGCTTCTGTCGCCGTCTCTTTCCCAATACACACACACACACACACACACACACACACACACACACACACACACACACACACACACACACACACACACACACACACACACACACTGTATTGGTTTCCTCATCTGTGAAATGAAGAGGGTGGACTAGTTACTAGAGGACTGGTAAAATTCCTTCCAGCTCTAACATTCAGTGATTCTTTCTTTAAAGTAAGGCCCATGCTAGGGACATTTTTGCTTTTGCTGGGATTTTTGATTCTGCTGGTATGGGAACTTCTGTTATGGAAACTCCCTCCACAAAAGCAGAGCAGTGACTGATCAAAAAAGTAGACCAGAGGCATTGAAAAATTAAGTGATTGCCCATGGTCATATGGCTAGTATATTCCAGAAGCAGGGCAAAATGCAAGTATTTTTTTCTCCAAGGCTGCCTCTGTATCCATGATTATACACACACCCACACACACACACACACACACTATTATGTCCATTATATTTGTAAAGCACTTAGCACAGTTCCTGGCATAGAGTAGACACAATAAATGTTGTTCTTCCTTCCTTCCTCCCTTCCTCCCTCCCTCCCTCCCTTCCTCCCTTCCTTCCTCCCTTCCTTCCTTCCTTCCTTCCTTCCTTCCTTCCTTCCTTCCTTCCTTCCTTCCTTCCTTCCTTCCTTCCTTCCTTCCTTCCCCACAGTTGCTTCAACTAGGGAAATAATTTAAATCACATGGCAGGAACTTTAACGTTCTAATGCAAATTGCCTTAAAATACTTGTGTTATATTTGAGATTTTCTCACAAATTCTAAAAAGCCCAGAGAGTTTTGTGAAGGTGATTATTATATTACAGAGCAGGGGGAAGAGGTGTGGTATAGTAGAAAAACACCCCTGGCTTTGGAACCAGAGGATCCAAGTTCAACTCTGACTTCTCACACTAACATGTCTAACTTCGGGCAGCTGCTCAATCAACCTCCCTTCTGTAAAGAGAGGGGAATAAAGCAGACCTCTCCTGAAGCTGTGATCCCTTTCTGATTGCACAGGCCTGTCTGCTTGTAAGCTGGCAAGTTTGCTTTAGGCTGATGGTACATGCCACATCTGAACAACTTACCTTACCTAAGTCACTTAACCTTCTGAACAAGTTCATGATTTTACTTCACAAATGGCTTTGTTGTTATTTGTTAGAAGGTAGGTCATGGTGGGGGGCCTCAGCAGTGTAGTGGGAACTATTTCTGTTTCTTCCTCTTGTAAACAATATGACATCTATTATTTCTAAGGAAATATGCTGAAAACAAGTCCAAAGCTTTAAAAGGAAGAGAGAGAATTTTTCTCTCCTCAGGGCTTCATTCCTCAAAACTCAAAAATCCTTCTGAACTCCCCAGGTAGCTGTCAGTTTCTAGATTTTACTGGAAAGAGGGTAGAGGACACATCATGGGAACCAGCTGGTTTTCTGCCAGATGTTTTCAATGAACTTCACAAGAGTTGCTTGAATAAATGCCCTCCACACCAAAAGGAGCTGGCAATGGGCAGAAGGGAGAGAAAAGAGTACAAAATACTGGAAGAATAGGAGGGTCAGTTTTGGAACATGTTCCACCTGGTCCAGTTTCAGTTTTCTTCTTTGGAAATCAGAAGTTCATAGATTTGGAGCTAGAAGAGATTTTAGAAGTTATCTTGTCTGATCTCTTCATTTTATAGCTGAAGAAACAGAGGACAAGGGAGAATGACAGAATCACAGAGTTCAAAGGGATCTCAGTGAACACTTAGTCCAACCCCTACCTGAACAAGGAACCTCACTGCCACATTCAAGACAAGGGGTCATCCATTTATTGCCTGAATACCTCTAGGGAGGGGGACATGTTTTGAGCACAGACACACATACTGTGTCTCCAAAAAAAAAATCGGTATTCTGTAGTTTATTTTAAGTGAATTTTAATTCTTACTGAAAATTATTAGTTTCTCTAGTATACTTGATAAATAAAAATGTCCAAAATATTGAATATTCAATAATAAATGTTCACCTTCAAAAAGAAATCCCTTGTGTACATGCCCTAATGAAAGAGGCTGTCCCCACCTCTGGGTCCTGAAGCAGCCCTTTTCACTTTGGAACAGCTCTAATGGTTAGGAAGTTTCTCCTGACACAGAGTTTAAACCTACTTGTTTATGGGTTCCTCTCTTCTTTCAGAACCTTCCCTTTACCATCTCTATATCTTACCTTGCCCAAATCTCGCTGTTCTGTACACCTCCTCCACTCCTCGGAAGCCCAGCATCCTGCACACCACGTCCCCATCCTTCTTGTCCCATCCATCGTCGCACACTGTCCCCCAGCGCCGGTCATGGTACACCTCCACACGTCCCTCATGGGGGCCAGAACCGTTGACCAGCCGGATCATCATACCCTTAGGGCTACCTGCTGGGAGAGAATTCACAAGTTATAGTATCATAGATTTGTAAACTGTGAAGGGACATGATAGGTCATCTGTGCAGTTCCTTCAAGGACACCAGGTCCAGGGAAGTTAAATGATTTATCAAAGGTCACACAGCGAGTGGCAAATCTGGATTATTATGAATAATAATAGCTATCATTTATATAGACTTTCAGGGTTTGCAAAACACATTATCTTATTTTATCCTCACAACAATCCTGGGAGGTAGGTACTATTATTATAAATCCTTTTTACAACTGAGAAAACAAAGACATAAAGAGAGGGAATCACTTGTCCAGGGTCACACTTTTAGTAAATGTCAGAGCCTAGATTGCACGTAGAGTCTTCCTGACTCCAGGTCCTGCGCTCCATCCGTTGTGTTCCCTAGTTGCTTCTAGGATTCAGTCCCAGAACCTACAACTCCAGAGTCCAAAACTCTAACTTCCCCAGAACCAATCTGGAATTAAAGAGAGAGAACACCCCAACTTACAAACGCCTTTCACACATAGTCCCAGAGGGCACAACGCACTTTGTCCGGGGACTTCTACAAATTCTAAGAAGTTATCTTAGAATGGCTATTGAAGCTTTTGCTTTCAAGGGGATTGATGGGCCAGTTTATGCATTTTCATTGTCCTTCACTCCCTTCAAATTCTATTCATGCCCTTTATTTTTGCATCATAATCATATCTGTTTCTATAACCCTCCTCACTCCCCGACACCTTTCCAACAGGACCCTCCCTTGTAACAAAGCAAAACCTGAGTGACCTCCCCTGCCAAAGTAAGCAATTTTCTGCTCTACAGCCTGGATCTGCTGTGGAGAGGAGGAAGTTTTTTTTTTTTTTCTCTCAGTCAGTATATCACAGGGACTGAAATGCTACCACTCCAAATTCACTTTCTTTCTTTTTGCTCCCAGGGATGAATATCTGGTCACTGGACCCAGATGGCTCTGGAGGGGAAGTGAGGCTGGTGACCTGCACAGCCCTCCCTCATTCAAAACAAAGTCAAGTGCAAGTCAGGTCATCATTTCTCCGATGGCATGGTCTTCTTTGAAAGAAGGATGAACACAGACAGACTCTTCTTCAGTTTCTGAGGTTCCATCCAGTTCTTTTTTTTCTTCTAAATGCCCTAAGACCCGAGTCAGGCCAAAACAATAGTTTATTATTTCAGCATTCAGCAACATCTCAGCCATTAAAAATAAAACTCTAACACCAAAGGATGGAAGGAAGCCTTCTCTACAGCATGATTAAGTAGGCTGCATCCAGAGTCCTCTAGGGCACCACAAGTAGGAAGGATGGTAGTTATTAATTCATCTAATAAATTAGAAAGCACAGAATTCAGGGGCCAACTGATCATTTCTGGGCTGGCATAAGGTCATCTATAGACTGGCCCTGATCCAAACACTCTCCATCTCAATGAGCAACTTCACATCTGCACCAACTCCACCTCTGAGAAGCCCAGCGGGTCAGCATTGGAGATGTCAAAGATATCATCCACAGCTGCTGTGTCCACACCCTGTGTCCCCCCTCTTCTGCAGCCTCAGTTTCTTCAGCACCCCACCAGGTGGGGAAGTTTGATGTGGACACCTGCACAAAGGCCTGTGCCCAGGTTGGAGGGACATGTCAGGATGTACCCCAGGTGAGGATTCCACTTAAACTTGTAGTTCTTGGTCTTATAAAGGGTTTCAATCTGGGTAAGCCCTGAGCAGAAACGTGTGAACACCTCCTTCATGTTACCTCCCTTCTGCATGGAGATGACCCTCAGGTGATCTTCCTCATTGATCCACACCAGAAAGGTCTTGTTGTCATTGTGCCAAATGCCCCTGCCATCGGGCCAGTCTCAGGCCATGCCAGAAGCTAAGAGGAGTGGAAAGACAGGATTATTGCAGAGGAAATGATCGTCAATCAGCTGTTCCTGCTCAGTCATGTTCTTCAAATCATAGTGCTAACCATCCAGGTCACCTTCCAGGCTGGCCAGAGCTTCCACAGACAACTTCTGTATCGCACGGCGCTCGCCCCAGCTACAATGTGGAGGCAGGCAGAATCCTTGGATGCTCTGGCCAATTCAAACACAGGAACTCAGCACATAGTTCGGATCCAGGTAATCACCACCCTTCAGATTGTCAGGGTTAAGCTCAGTCTTATGCTCATCAGAAGACTTGTAACCTCCATGTCAGTCCTCAATAATGGGATCAAACAGTTCCTTGAGTACTTTGTAGCACTCTTCCTCTCCAGCCACACAGCCTACAGTCATGATGAATGGGTGTCCTGGGCTGTCCACACAGGTATGGATGACATCATCCACAGTGAAGCTGCTTGATGTAGCCTTATCCCAGAATTTTTATAGAGCTCAGGTGTCAGCACCTTAGCCATTTGGTTGTTGTGCGAGGAGAGTTTGGGATATTCCTCCTCGGTGGGGTAGCGAGACTTCAGCATGTTGTGGCTATTGGAGAATGTCATGACAGCAGGAGGTGAGGGATCTCTAGGGGGTCTCAAAGGATGAGAAAGTTGGAGGATGCTGCTTCTCTTGCTGAGGCAGCTGCACAGGAAACCCAGGCTACCTAAGCCCGAGCTCAGTCACCAAGGCCAGTTCTAATAAGCTACTTGTTAGCTCTTATTAATAGATACTTCCACCACTACCCTCTATTATTAGTTAATACCTGAGTTTGAATCAGGCAATTAGACTGTTCTCCAAAGCATGACAGCTGTCCGAGAACATAGACCTGAAGGAATGGGATATGATATATATGTTTGGAGAAAGAGAGAGAGAGAGAGAGAGAGAGAGAGAGAGACAGAGACAGACAGACAGACAGACAAACAGACATCCATCCAAAATACAGGCTATGTCCTGGGTAGAACTGCATATTGAGATGCTCTGGTAATCATGGGGTGGCATGAGGTCACTGAATACCAAAGTGGGAGGAATTCAAGTAGATAGAAAAGTTCCAGCAATGGTAGGCTGTGGGTGAGTGGAAACCAATTTACTCAGTTTTGTCTTCAGTTGGCCCTGAAGGTGAAGTTGGTGGTTATTTATGGATTCAATTAACAAGTGAAATTGAAACAGTTCTCTTTGTCCCCATAATAGGTTGATTTCTCCAGAACAGAAGATCACGTTTAACTAACCAGTCACCTGCTGCTAATAATATTCGGCAAAGGAAACTGTTCCTCCCCAGTGACAAATGTAACTGGAGTTTCAAGTAATCAATGGCCCCTTCATTGTCTAAACAGACATTCATGGAATTAACAAACCATATGAGGAATTTTCACACTCTTAATAACAATAATTTTCAATTACATGGCACTTACAAAACATCTTCATAACAACCCTGTGAGCTCAGGAGGGCAAGTACTATGATCTCTATTTTATAGATCAGGGAACTGAGACTCAGAGAAGTGAAGATTTATCTGAAATCACAGAAGAAGTAAAAGGCAAGGGTCAGACAAGGGTCAACTCAAGTCCAAGAGCTCAAATTCAGCGCCTTTATCACTAAACCACACTAGCTCTCATAACTCTTGTGATAGTGTAACTGTTTTTCCTTCATTACCCATTCATGCAATGCTCTCTATTCAGCAATGCACCCTTCAAAGATAAGATTAGAAAGGAATAATGGAAAGCCAGATCAAGTAGCTAGGAGAGAAAGGAAGATGAAAGGAAGAATGCTTACTTACACAATGCCTTTTGACATGCTGTGTGGGGCCATCAGATCCTTACATGGTTGGGTTCTAGAACACTTTGCATATCGGTATATAGTATGCCAAGATGTATGCTTGATGACAATCTTGTCACAGTTCCACCCAGCTAGGTGGCTCAGTGGAGAAAGTGCCTGCTTGAAGTCAGGAAGTTATGAGTTCAAATCCTGCCTCTGATACTTATTAGCTGTGTGACCCTGGGCAAGTCACTTAACCTCTATTTGCCTCAGTTTCCTCTGAGGGAGGAATGGGGATAGTAATAGCACTTACATCTCAGTGCTGTTGTGAGGACCAAGTGACATAATAATTGTGAAGAGCTTAACACATAGTGTCATATGAATATTTATTATTATTACGAATAATAATATTAGTACACAAAAGCTTTTCATCTAACATCCATTTTACTTATTTTCGTGGCCTTTTAGAACACCTAACTGGGCTTTTCCAATTGAGAAGTAACAGGATGGAGCTTAGACAGACTTAGTGGTTAGACTGGGGGCAAAGAGCCAAATTTTGAAGAAGGCAGCTCAAGAACTCTCCATATGATGGTTGTGTCATTATACAATTTCATGAGTATGCAATTATGCCAAGATGTCACCAGGGGGCAGTGCTTTTTTTTTTTTTTTTTTTTTTTTTTGATTCAGGTCTTGTAGTTTGAGCAGCTGGACGTGGAAAACTGATATTAAATGCTGTAACTTACTTTCCCACTCAGATATGCTTTTTCATTAACATAGGCCTTGCTAAAATAGCTAAAAAGAAACACAAACTAGTATCATCGTAATAAATTAAAAGATCAAAATTCATCTGAAAGAATAAAAGGGCCAGAATATCAAGGAAATTAATAAAAAGAAATGCTGGGGAAGGTGACCTAGCCATAACAGGTCTCAAATTGTATTGTAGAGCAGCAGTCACCAAAACTATTTGGTGCTGGCTAACAAAAAGAAGGGTAGATCAGTGGAATATGTTAGGTACACAAGACACAGTAGTCAATGACTATAGCAGTCTACTATTTGATAAACCCAAGGACCCCAGCTTCTGGGATAAGAATTCACTGTTTGACAAAAACTGCTGGGAAAACTGGAAAATAGTGTGGCTGAAACTGGGCATAGACCAATGTCTGACACTAGACACCAAAATAAAGTCCAAATAGGTACAAGATTTGGGTATAAAGGCTGATACTATAAATAAATTAGGGGAGAAAAGAATAGTTTATTTGTCAGATTTCTGGAGAATGGAGAAATTTATGACCAAACTAGAGATATAGAACATTATGAGGTGCAAAAATGGATAATTTTGATTACATTAAATTGAAAGGTGTTTGCACAAACAAAACCAACATTAGGAGGGAAGCAGAAAACTGGAAAAGAATTTTTACAGCTAGGATCTATGATAAGGGCCTCATTTCTACAATATATAAAGAACTGAGTCAAATTTACAAGAATACAAATCATTTCCCAATTGATAAATGGTCAAAGGATGTGAACAGCCAGTTTTCAGAGGAAGAAATTAAAACTATCTATAGTTATATGAAAAAGTGCTCTAAGTCACTATTGATTAGAGAGATGCAAATCAAAACAACTCTGAGGTACCACATCACATCTCTCAGATTAGCTAACATGACAAAAAAGGAAAATGATAAATTTTGGAGATGTGGAAAAGTTGGAGCACTAATTCATTGTTGGTGGAACTGTGAGCTGATCCAACCACTCTAGAGAGCAATTTGGAACTATGCCCAAAGGGCTATAAAAATGTGCATACCCTTTGACCCAGCAATACTGCTTCTAGGACTGTTTCCTAAAAAGAGCATAAAAATGGGAAAAGGACCCACATGTACAAAAATATTTATAGCATTTCTTTTGTGGTAGCCAAGAACTGGAAATCAAGGAGATGCCCATCATTTAGGGAATGGCGGAACAAGTTGTGGTATATGAATGTAATGGAATACTATTGTGCTATAAGAAATGATGAACAGGCAGACTTCAGAAAATCCTGGAAAGACTTATATGAACTGATGCTGAGTGAAGTGAGTAGAACCAGGAGAACACTATACACAGTAACAGCCACAGTGTGTGAGGACTGTTTCTGATATATTTGGCCCTTCACAGCAATGCAAGGATCTAAAACATTTCCAAAGAACTCTTGGTGCAAAATGCCATCCACATCCAAAGAAAGAACTATAGAGTGAGATTGTACAATGAAGCAAACTATTTTCTATTTTGTTATGTTTTATTTTGTTTTGTTTTTTTTCTCATGATTTCTCCCATTTGTTTTAGTTCTTCTATGCAACATGACCAATGTGAAAATGTGTTTAATAAGAATCTTTCTGAAGAACCCATAGAAGCATTATGTTTTTGGGAAGGGAGTGGGGAGGGAGGGGAGAAAAACTTAAAACTTATGGAAGGGATGATTGAAAACTGAAAGCAAATTAATTAAAAGAATGTACAATTTGAACAAGATTTAAAGAAATCCAAATACATATGCACAATGTAGTGCCCTTCTCATTAATTTTTAACTATTGAAATCCATAGCTTCATTTAATTCTGCTTCTTTCTCCAGGTTCAAATAAGGTCTAACTCACCTAGAAACTTTCTTAAGATCAGGTGCAGTTAGGTGGCACAGTAGATAAAGCACCAAACCTGGAGTCAGGAGAAGCTGAGTTCAAATGTGACCTCAGACTTTACTAGATGGGTAACTTCACTTAACCTAGGCTGCCTCCAAAAAAAAGGATTATGTGCTTCAGTAAATATGATGATTTGCTCATACTCATATTTTCTTACAATCTTAAACATAGAGCCCAGAGAATTTATTTTGCCTTTTTCTAGGGTATTCCAGTTTCCCCATGACCCTGAGTGTCACCCCTGGGCCCTGTCCTCTTTTCTCCTACTGTGAAACCACAATGTAAAAATGTTTTCTTCTTTAGGTATTGTTAAGAAAAAAAATTGATTGGGATAAAGCTTTAAAGATTCCAATAGGACAAGCTTGAAATCTCCTGCCTGATGTTGTAGGGAGGGATCTGATTATAGAATCTTAATTTTGCAGAGAACTGTTCGGTTCATTGGTGTTCCGTACTTTATCCTTCACCCAGAAAAGTATCATCGTCCTACTTGTTACTGGCAGTTTGCTCTTTCTTTTTAAATTAAAAAAATTATTTTCAGTTCCAAATTCTCTCCCTCCCTTCACTCTCTCCCTAAATGTATTGAGAAGGCAAGAAATACAATATTCATTATATATTTGAAGCCATGCAGAACACATTTTCACATTGGCCATAAAGTTTGCTTTTTCAATATAGATTGATTTCTTTCAATTCACATACTTAGTGAAATGGATATGAATTTCATGGAGGTAAAATTAGATAACTGTAGGGACTGGAAACAGTTTGGAGGAAATAGGCTAGTTATGCGAATGAAACCTGTGCCTCATGGTAGGGAATTGAATATAAATTTTTTTAAATGCACAGAAGTGAAATCAGACTCCTTGGATGGATTGTATTGTCAATTCAGAAAACATTTTGAGGTCTTGTCCAAACGTTTGATTAACTAATTCCATCTGTCCATTTGTTTAGGGGTAGCAAGTAACAAATAACCTGGTTTAAGCAGTCAAGAATATCAAAGGTTTTTTTTAGAAATATAATGTACTCCAGGGTCTATGATAAAACAGAATATCCTTGGGGTATCAAGTTTCTTTCTTTTTCGATCCATCTTCCACAAAGGTCACAAGCACTCCTTTACTCGATAGACTCCATTGGCTCTTTACGGCCTCTAGAACACAACATAGACTTCATTGTTTGGTTTTTAAAGCACTTAACAACCTGGCCCCTTCTTGTCTTTCTAGCCTCATTACATATTACCCACCTTCTCATGCTCAGAGGTCCTGTCCTACCCAACTGGACTTATGTCTCTTCTTTATACTTTGTGACATTGCATTGACTGTCCTCCGTATCCAGAATGTACTCCCTACTCAATTCTGCTTTACAGAATTTCTCTCTTCTTTCAATTACCACATTTCCCAATCCCTCAATTGCTAGGACTCTCCCTCCCTAACCTTGTATTTAACTATATGATATTTATTTTGTAGTTACTCTACAATATGACATATATCTGTGTGTAAATACATGCATGTACATAGTTGTTTTCTCTCCAATAGAATGTAAACTTATTGAGAATATTAATTGCTTGATTTTTTTATTCATATCCTTAATAACCAGCATAGTATATGGCACATGGTAGGTGCTTAATAATTTCTTGCTGACTGATTAGACTGGGCACCAACATCAGATACAATCAGGAACCCATATGGGTTCACTTTTAGTCAGTCTAACTATTTTGGGAGCTGTCCTTGGTCCCTGGATTGGGTGGGGATGGGAATATCTTCACACTACCCTATTTTGTCATAGACAGTGGCTACCAATATCGTTCCCAAGTCATGGGTGGTTGCAAGACAGAGCAGAAAAAGCAAGCCTAGAACCAAGCTATCAGGATAGCACAGTGTAGTTAGTGGAAAGAATGCTGGACTGGAGTCAGAAAACCTGAATATTTGAATCTTAGCCCAGAGACTAAGTATTCATGTACTTTGGGCAAATCATTTAATTTCTCTGGGCCTCAGTTTTACATCTGTAAAATGAGTGGGTTGAACAGAATGACCTCTAAGGACCTTCCATTTCTAAATTTATGACCCTATGATTCCATTCAATAAGCATTTACTGAGTCCTCTATGTGCCAAGCATTGCTTGAGGGGCTGGGGATGCAAATATTTTGAAAAATGAAATAATACAGGCCCTGACATAAAATAGCTCATATTACTTTGGAAAACAAAACATACACTGATCTATGTACAAAAATATGTATAGAATTGATGCAAACTAATTTTTTTGGGGGTGGGTATGAACAATTAAGGTGATGTCTACTATAAGAAATGACACCTGATTGTGCTTTGAAGGAGGGTTGAGATTATATGAATTGGAGTTAAAGAGGAAGAGTGTTCTAAGCAAGGAGGACAGCCTGCACACAGAGGAGATCAAATGTTGTATGTGTAATGTTGTATCAGTAAAGAGTCTATGATGTGGCATGCACTAAGAGAGCTACAATGTACATGTACATGTTCATCATTCGTTGCCCAAGAAGACTATGCCATCAGAGAAATAATGACACAACTTGCACTTGACTTTGTTTTGAGTGAGGGAGGACTGTGCAGGTCACCAGCCTCACTTCTCCTCCAGAGCCTTATGAATCCAGTGACCGGATATTCATCAGGATGACTGGAGATGACCCAGGATGAGGCAATTGGGGTTAAGTTACTTGCCCAAGGTCACACAGCTAGTGAGTGTCAAGTATCTGAGGTGAGATTTGAACTCAGGTCCTCCTGACTCCTGCCCTGGTGCTCTATCCACTGCACCACCTAGCTGCCCTGCATGTATATGGTGTTGGTATCATAGAAAAAGGGATCATGTAGGTACTATGGATGCAGAGGGAGAAGTTAAAGTCAAACACCAGTGCACTAGGCAAAATGGAGGGGAAAGGATGGACACTGTGACAGAGTAGGTGACCTGAGATGGGCGTCCAAAGGGCCTTAGCAGGTAGCACAGGCAGAAGAAGAATCTGGTCCAAATGAAGAGGTAGAGTGAGTGGATTCTGCTGGGGGTGGGATATAGATGGTGCAGGCCACATGATGCTGTTGCTGCTACTGTTCAGTCGTTTTTAATCATGTCCAACTCTTCTTTGACCCCATTTGAGATTTTCTTGGCCATTTCCTTCTCAAGTTAATTTTACAGATGAGGAAACTGAGGTAAACAGGGTTAAATGACTTGCCCAGGTTCACACAGCTATTAAATGTCTGAGGTCAGATTTGAATGCACCAAAATGAGTCTTCTTGACTCCATGCCAGGCTGTCTTTCCACTGAGCTACCTTGCTGTCCCTCAGGCATAATCATAATAATTAGTATTTATATAAGGCTGACCATATGTTAGGCACTATCCTTAGTAATTTGTAAATTCATAAAACAGTACAACTGGGCTAGGATGACTAATCTTAGAATGGGAGCTATCCTCTTCTAAATTAAGAAAAACCTTCCACATAGTTCATAACACAGAATTATCACCTCTCTGATTTGGAAAGTGATCTGAGAGGTCATCTGATCCAACCTATATCGAAGCAAGAATTCTCTTAGAAATAAGACCAAAGTGGTCTTCCAGTCTGTGCTTGGAGATCTCCCATGGAAGGGAATCCACTGCTTTCTGAGGGAGTCCACTTCACTTTTGGACTGCTGTAATTGTTACGGAATTTTGCTGTATCTGGGGCCAAATTCTAACTCTCTGTACCTTCCACCTCTGGAGTAGGAAACCTGTGGCCTCCTAGGCCTTTAAGTGCAGCTTTTTGACTGAATATAAATTTTACAGAATAAATCCTTTAGGGTGGCCTGAAAGCTTCAGGTTCCCCACCCCTGTTCTATTTGTTATTTGAAGTTCTGTCCTCTGGGGCCAAGAAGAATGAGTCTAACTACTTTCCCCGCATCACAGCTGGATACCCTCCCATTTCTCAAGGTCCATTTCTAAAACAGGCGCCCAGAACAGAATGAACCAGCATCCTTATCCACCCCCTAACCACTACAATCTGAGGCTGTCTGCCTTGGTGACAATAAAGAAACTGAAAACATTAGGTTGACTGCCCAGCAATTGCCTTTTTGTTTCTGGGGTCACTTGATGGAATCTAACTAGAATTCTGAAAGAGGCTTAGACTCCCCCTTGAAGGAAAATGGTTCCAGTGGAGACAGACCTAACGCAGCAGACATTTTGTTGCTCTGCTTCCATCTTTCAGGACGTGGTTTCATGCTGTGAAGCTGCTTTATTTTTTTTCCCACTCCAAACCTCTTCTCTGCTGACATGTCCCTTGGGCAAGATGTGGGTTTGCAACACAATCCGGGCTGTGACGCAGATTGCCCCATCCTGGGGATTGAGGGCGTGCAGGCGGATGCCCAATATGCAAGATCCCCTGAGAAGGTCCAGGAAAGGGATATAGGGACAGGCAGTGCGGGAAGTTCTCTTCCCAGGCTTCAGTTTACATGACTCCCCTCCTCTGGCTGGGCTGGATGCCTGATTGACACCGTTATCCAGTGAGGGGCTTGGAAGCTCTCCAGATGGACTGGGAGGGTGGCTCCCTCTGTAGCCAGGGATGGAGCCTGTGACCAGTTAGTAGGTTTGACTTTCTGTTGCTGTAAGGTTTTGTCTCAATGGCTCTTACCCTGGAGGTGAAGTTTCCCCACCAGGCAATGAAGAGCTTTTGGAAATTGTCTCACTCAATGGAATGTTTCCGGTTCTAACCAATGAGACCCAGTGCCATAGTGACTGCCCAAGTCTGACTGGTGGCCTGGGGCTGGCCTGCTGTGGCAAAGCCCCTACTTCAGAGTGGTCCTCCTATGTAAGATCACTCACTAGTGATCCCTTCAAGCTAATCAAAGTAGATTCTCCAACTAGCTGGCCGCCATGAATTTAGAGAATCTTTTATAAAGGATTTAGAAGAAAACCAAGTGGTGTCAGGGATAGAAAACTGACCTCAGAGTCAAGAAGACCTGGGTTCAAATCCCCCTTCTGACCTACATACAAACAGTGATTTGAGGCAAATTACATCTCAGTGCCTCAGCCCACTCTCTAAGACCAGAAGAACAGTATTGATACAGATGTTTTGGTAGAGGGTGCTTCCATACCAATGAATTAACAAATCTTGGCCCCCAAACTCCAATATCATAGCTGTAGAAACTTGGGTAGGCAGAGGGAATAACAATATCCTCTTAATTTAAGCAGCTAGGTCCAGAAAAAGTACTGGGCCTGAAGTGAGGAGGACTTGAGTTCAAAAATAACCTCAGACACTCACTGCTGTGTGACCCTGTTTGCCTCAATTTCCTCATCTATAAAATGACCTGGAGAAGAAAATGGCAAACCTCTCCAGTATCTCTGCCAAAAAAAACCCAAATGGGGTCACAAAGAGTGAGACAACAGAAAAGCGATTGAACAGCAAGAGGGTAACGATGGTTTAGATATTCCCTGGTATATAGGCAAAGAGGCAAACTATGTGACCTTTAGATGTTTCCACCCCCTCATCAGTCTGCTCCTTTACATTCCCATGCTACCACCCTCCTTTACATTCTCATCAACCCCTACCAGGGTATTGGAATAGCCTCCTAACTGGTCTCAATGCTTCCAATCTCTCCTTTCTTCAGTCCATCTTTCACATAGCTGACAAATTAATCTTTGTAATCTACAGGGCTGCTTGAGTCACATGGAGTGATGGTGGGAGGAGCTTGCTGAATGAGTGGAGCAAGAAGGATACAGCAGGAAGACAGAGTGAGGTAGAGCTGAGAGAGAGCAGGCAGAGCAGCTAGCATGAGTGAGAGAGGGAGTGACTAAGGGAGCTTGTTTGTGGCGGGGGCCTGATGGAGGGAAGGCTTGGTGATGGCTATACTTCCTGCATTAATGTGTATAGATTTCTTTGTTACTATGATAGATTTGGCTTTCTGGTATCTGAATAAATGTCTTGGTTTCGACTTTGAGGAAGAGAGTTTATATTTTGCAAATTTGCCCTGGAAATGCTCATGAATATCCATAACAGTTCCTGTGGGTGTTGCATTGGCACTACAGCAACTCTCCAAGGCATTAAGTTGCAGGACAGGTGCCCATCTGCATTGGTAAAGGGACTTTTCATATCAGGAGCTAGTTCCTTATACCAAGGAAATGACAAGTTCAGTTCAAAAAGCAAAAGATCTTCTACTAATCAACTGCAAGTGTTTCCCCATGTTGGAAAGTCATTGTAACAGACAAAGCTTCCAGGGAGCCCATCCTGAGCCACCTTGTAAGAAATGGAATCAAAAGCCTGGAAGATGCCCAGAGTGAAATAAACTCCTGATCTTTGCTGAAAGCTGCCTTCCTTATTCCTCTTTCCCTTTCTTCTCTATGGGTATCTGATTTACATCTTCAGAAGCCTCATTTATAATAGGCTGAGGTTTGCAGTGGACACTGAGCACCCTAATCAATCCCCATTATACATATTTTATCTTGAATGAATGAATCAGGGAGGGAGGGGGGTTAAAATGCTTACTGAGCACTGGGCTAAGTACTGGGTATTCAAACACAAATGTCAAGATAATCCCTTCCTGAGGGAATTCATATTTTAATGAGGTTCTAACACACACACACACACACACACACACACACACACACACACACTCTCTCTCTCTCTCTCTCTTTCTCTCTCTCTCTCTCTTGCGCGCGCGCGAGCACACATGAGGTTTTACTTGCAAAGCAGAGGGAAAGGTTTCATGATCTTTAGGGTACAGCAGTAAAGCAGCAGCAATATTTTTTTTAATCATTTAGTAGGGATACTATTGGGTTATATAGAAATGATGAGTAAAATGCCCTCAGAAAAAACTGAAAAGACTTACATGAGTTAATGCAAAGTAAAGTGAGTAGAACCAGGAGAACATTACACGCAGTAATAGCAAGATTGTACAATGATGAATTGTGAATGACTTAGCTATTCTCAGCAATACAATGATCCAAGACAATTCTGAAGGACTTTTAATGAAAGATTCTCAAAGAAAGAATTAATAGAGCCTGAGTGCAGATCAAAGATATTTTTTCTTTATTTTTCTTGGGGTTTTTTTGTCTATGTTTTCTTTCACAGCATAACTTACATGGAAATGTGTTTTCTATGACTATATATGTATAACCTATGTCAAATTGCTTGCCTTCTCAATGGGGGTAGAGGGAGGTTGTGATGGAGAGAATTTGGAATTCAAAATTTAAAAAAAGAATATTAAAATTGTTTTTACCTGTAATTGAGAAAAAAAATATTAAATTTTTAAAAAGCATTTAGTATATACCAGGACCCATGAAGTAGGTGTTATCATTCCCATTTTGCAAATTAGGAGACTGAATCTCAGAGGGATTAAATGACTTGCCTGGGTTACAGATAATAAATATATTAGGTAAGATTTGAACCCAGTTCTTCTCAATTCCAAGTCCAATACTGTCTAAATACATTAGGCTGCCTTTTTATGTTAAAGATACTATACTAAAACAGGGGCTACCAATATCTTTGTGAAGAGAAACTATTTTTTATTTCCTTAGGGCTTTTGAAATCTTCAGAGATAAGATTGGGGTGGGGAATGAGTTAGCTATGCTTCCCACCCAGGAGTATGCAGAGCCAACTTGAACCAGTTCAAGAGTACAAACATTTTCACCTCAGAAATTGTCAGACTCTTGGTTGAGTTCATCCCATTCACATTTATAGTTATGATAACTGTATACTTCCTTCCATTCTATTTTTTACTTGATTTAGGGCTTAATTTATTATTTTGTTAATTTATAGATTTATCAAAGTGATGGAGAAAACATAAGTAATGTTGAATTGAATGAGTGGAAACGAATGACTCTATGAGACATCAAGATATGATAAAACAAAATCAAAAAAGAAAAAAATAGAAGAAAATGTGAAATTTCTCACTGGAAAAACAACTGACCTAGAAAAGAGATTCAGGAGAGATAATATGAAAATTACTGAACTACCCAAAAGCCATCACAAAAAAAAAGCCTGGACAACATCTTTCAAGAAATTATCAAAGAAAATTGCCCTGACATATTAGAACCAGAGGATAAAACAGAAATAGAAAGAATCCACTGGCCATCACCTGAAAGAGATCCCAAAATGAAAACTCCCAGGAACATTATAGTCAAATTCCAGATCTCATGGATCAAGGAGAAGATATTGTAAGCAGCAAAAAGAAACAATTCAAATATCATGGAGCTATAGTCAGGATTACACAGGATTTGGCAGCTTCCACATTAAAAAAAAACAGAGGGCTTTGAATATGATATACCAAAAAGCAAAGGAGTTAGGATTACAACAAACAATCAACTACCCAGCAAAACTGAATATAATTCCCCCCTAAATCTTTCAGGAGGGAAAATAGATATTTAATGAAATAGGGGATTTTCAAGCATTTCTAATTAAAAGACTAGAACTGAACAAAAAGTTTGACCTCCAAAAAGAAGATTCAAGGGAAACATAAAAAAAAGAAACAAGAAAAAGAAAACATAAGAAATTCAGTAAGGTAAAAACTGTTTATATTTCTATATGGCAAAATAATATTTGTAACTCTTTATGACTTTATTGCTTTAAGAGCAATTAGAAGCAGTGCATGTAGACAGAGAGTGGTAATAGATGATTTTGATGGGATGATACCTCAAAAGCAAAATAAAGAGGTGAGAAAGAAATTGCAATGGAAGAAGAAGAGGGGGAGGGATTGAATATGGTAAATTATTCCACATAAAAGAGGTATGAAAAAACTATTATAATAGAGGGGAAGATGAGGGGATGGCAGGCTATTTAAATCTTACTCTCATCAAAATTAGCTCAAAAAGGAAATAACATATTCAGTTGGATATAGAAATCTGTCTTACCCTATAAGGAAGTAAAAAGGGATGGGAATAATAAAAGAGGAAGGGAAGAACTAAAAGAAGGGAGGGTAGATTACAGAAGGTGGTGATTAGAAGTAAAAACACTTAATGAGAAGGGAAAGGGTAGGGGCTGAGGGGGGGGGATTAACAAGTAACAAAAATAGCATGGAGGGAGATACACAGTTAATTATCATTACTATAAAAGTGAATGGGATGAACTCACCCATAAAACAGAAGCGTATAGCAGAATGGATTAAAAATCAGAATCCTACAATATGTTGCTTACTCGAAACACATTTTAAGCAGAGAGATACACGCAAGGTAAAGGTAAAGGGCTGGAGCAGGATCTCCAGGTTCAGCTGAAACAAAGAAAGCAGGAGTAGCAATCATGATCTGAGGCAAAGCAAAAGCAAAAAGAGATCTAATTAAAAGAGATAATGAAGAAAACTGTATCTCACTGAAAGTTATCATAGACAATGAAGTCATATCAACAGTAAACATACATGCACCAATGATATAGCACCTAAACTTTTTTAAAAAGTTGAATAAATTACAGGAGGAAATAGATAATAAAATTATACTAAGGAAGAACCTTAACTTTCCCCCTCTCAGAACTAGATAAATCTAACCATAAAATAAATAAGAAGTTAAGGAGGTGAATAAAATTCTGGAAAAGTTAAGATATGATAGATCTCTATAGAAAGTAGAATGGGAATAGAAAGGAATATTCCTTTTTCTTAGTAGTATAAGGCACCTATACAAAAATTAATCATGTATTAGGACATAAAAACCTCACAACCAAATGCAGAAAAGCAGAAATAGTAAACACATCCTTTTCAGATAATAATGCAATAAAAATTACATTCAATAATGGACAATGGAAAGAGATTAAAAATTCATGGGAAATTAAATAATCTAATCCTAAAATACAAGTGGATCAAAGAATAAATCATAAAAACAATTGATAATTTTAATAAAGAAAATGTCAACGATGAGACAATATAGCATAATTCATAGGATGTAGCCAAAATGGTACTTAGGGGAAATTTTATATTTCTAATTGCCTACATTAATAAAATAGATAATTGAATTAGGCATGCAACTAAAAAATAGAAAAAGAACAAATTTTAAATCCCCAATTAAACACCAAAGTGGAAGTCCTGAAAATCAAAGAAGAGATTAATAAAATTGATAGTAGGAAAACCATTGAACTAATAAAACCAGAAGCTGGTTTTATGAGAAAAAAATTGATAAAATAAATAAACAATTGGTTAATTTGATTTTTAAAAATGAAAGAAAACCAAATTACCAATATCAAAAACAAAAGAGGTGAATTTACCACTAACAAAGAGGAAATTGTTGGGAGCTATTTTGCCCAGTTATATGCTAATAAATTTGACCATCTAAATGAAATGGATGAATATCTACAAAAATATAAATTACACAGATTAACAGAAGAAAAAAAACAACAATCTTAGAAGAAGAAATTGAATGTCATCAATGAACTTCCTAAGAAAAAAAATTCCTAGGACTAGATGGATTCACAAGTGAATTCTACCAAGCATTTAAAGAACAATTTAAAGAACAATTGATCCCAATACTACATAAACTATTTGGAAAAACAGGCAAAGAAGGAGTCCTACCAAATTCCTTTTATGACACAAATATACCCAAACCAGGAAGAGCCAAAACACAGGGAAAAAAAACCATACAGAACAATTTCCCTAATAAATATTGATGCAAAAATTTAAACAAAACACTAGCAATATATCACAATACAGCAATTTCATTACAGCAATATATCACAAGGATCATAAACTATGACTAGGTGGGATTTGGTACCAGGAGTGCAGGGCTTGTTCAATATTAGGAAGACTATTCGCATAATTGACCATATCAATAACAAAAGCAACAGAAATCATATGATTATCTCAATATATGCAGAAAAAACCTTTGACAAAATATAGCACCCATTCCTATTAAAAACACTAGAGAGCATAGGAATAAATGGAGCTTACCTGAAAATAACAAATAATACTTATCTAAAACCATCAGCAAGCATTATCTATAATGAGCAGAAGCTAGAAGTCTTCCCAATATAATCAGGGGTGAAGCAAGGACTCCCAAAATCACCCCTATTATTTAATATTGTACCAGTAATGTTAGCTATAATAATAGGAGAAGAAAAAGAAATTAAAAGAATTAGAACAGGCAATGAGGAAACAAAATGACCACTGTTTATAGATGATATAATGGTACAATTTAGGAAATCCTAGAGAATCAACTAAAAAACTATTTGAAATTATTAGCAACTTAGCAAAGTGGCAGGATACAAAATAAATCCACATAAATCACCAGCATTTCTATATGTTACCAGCAAAGACCAGCAACAAGAGATAGAAAGAGAAATTCCATTTAAAATCATTTTAGACATTATAAAATACTTGGGAGTATACCTGCCAAGACAAATCCAGGAACTGTATGAACACAATTATAAAGCACTTTTCACACAAAATCAGATCTAAACAACTGGAAAAATATTAATTGATCACAATATGATAACAATATAATAAAAATGACAATTCTACTTAAATTAGGAAGATTACCATAGACAACAGGACCACAGTTTCAGGTGGTACCTGATCAACTTTGCAGATAGTTTGAACCAGATCAGCATAGCTTGAATGACTTGGGGAAATCAAGACCACAGGGATTTCACATTCTGAAGGCAGTCTTGCAAATGACCCAAATGGAGTCATATTTCCCACCAGCTGCCATATCTATTGAAAACAGTTAGTTTGGGGTTATTTCTGTCAATGTTAAGAATTTGTTCAATGCTAGTGATATAGCAGAATGCAAATGCTATAAGATTTTGCAATTAGAATGACTTCACAAGAACTTGTACCCTGAGGATTTCCTCTCCTACAGTGCATGGGGAAAGAAATTGGGGGATGAGCCTAACCCGCATAGATTGGGAAGGGTCTTATCCCTTGATCAGAAGCGGCCTTAGATAAAACTAATTAGGTTTGTGTTTGATCAGAGCTATGAAGCTCCGTTTGCCTTCTCAGTAACATCAGAAGATCTCTGGGCCAGAGGAAAGTCTAATCTTTGAACTATATCTATAACTACCTCACGGCAATCCAAATAAAAAGAAAACACATTTTGTGATTTCTTGCTCCATGTCACAGCTGGATGCCACTCCCCACCTGGATTCCCTTATTTTAAACTTTAGTTGGATCTCTTTTGAATGTTCTGAGCTTTGGGGAGTACATTGCCCCATTCCCCCATTTTTTTCCCTCCCTGCTTCAACAGTGGTGTAGGGGTCATGACAATCCTTGAACCCCTATGGATCTAGGCTGCCATTATTCTGCATCTTTGACAGGGCAAAGAAACTGAGAATCCCTAAGAGGTTTGGGGAGGGGGGCAAGGTTTTCCTGCTGCTCAACAAACCCTATTTAGTGATCTTTTTTTTCAACAAAAGCACTATAAACATTTTCAAACATACCAAAGAAATGAGATTGTTCTGAGAACAGACACATATGTTAAATGAAGGATTAATTATCTACTTTCCATCATACCAATGGAAGAGTCATATGGTCTACATGCCTACCTAGTAAGTCACAGATGGCGCAGAACCCTGTATTCTCCCTGTGACTTAAGTTATGGAAAACTCTCTCTTTTGGAGCCTTGATGCAAGATAGCATTGGAATTACAATCATAAGTGGGGAAAAATAATTTGATTTATACCTAAAACTTAAGAGTTTTATCCCAAAGAAAGAGCAAACAACTTTGCATCTCCTATGAAAGTGGGAGGAATGAGGCAGCAGAGGGTGCTATTATAAAAGCACCATCACCAAGCCTTTGTGTGGATTACAAATGACTATAGTGACATTTCAAAGTAAGGGAAGCATAAACCAGATTTAGTTATCCCTTTTGCATGCAGTGATGATAGCACATGTGGAATGTGTAGTAATACTTACAGGGTCAACTGCCAAGATCCACATTGAGTGCAGCAAAGATAATGATTTAGCTTGGTTTGTTCATCATTTTTTACTGATTTATTATACAAAAACACTATAAACATCCCCAAACATGCCAATAAAAAGAAATTGTTCCAAGAACAGATACATATACACAAAGTGAAAGATGAACAATTTCCTCATCATACATACCAAATGTATTTCAAAGGCTTTCCAATCTTAGAAAGTACCTTAGAGATCATTCAGTCCAACCCTTTTTATTTGATAGCTGAGGGAACTGAGGTCCAGAGAGGATAAATAGCATCCCTAAGGTGAATTCAGAGTTGTGAGTTAAGGGTAGAGCCAAGAATAAAACTCATCTTTTCCAACTCCTTCCAAAACACTGACACACTGGACTTCTATTGTAGGTAATGTTCAGTTAATGAAATACTTAACTTCTATCCACAGCTTCTATTTTTAAAAAATAAATGGAACTACCTTAAATTTCTCTTTAAAAACTTTGCTATGTTCTGTTTAAAAAAAAAAAGCTATGTTGTAGTAAGTTTGGATTTGTGATTGGAGAAGGAGCTGGCCCCTTTAGCCTGAAGAAGTAGATGCCTCTGAACCAAGTTTGTGAATAAGAGCTGAGGAGGTGTGGCTATCAGTCAATGTGTAATTAAATTAATCAGGCAATATATAATACCTGGTTATCTCTGTTGGGAGGAGGAATCCTGAAATCAGCTAGCCAAGAAGCTACGGTAGCTTCTTCAGGCTGGGCAAAAGACTGGAGATGAGAGAATGAACTGTTTGGCTTCCATATCTCCCACCTCTGTCCATGGAGAAGAAAGCCAGAACCAGGGGAGTAAGAGGAAAAGGTAAAGATTCCTTCATTTGGTTTAGCTTATTAGCACAAATAGAGGACTTCTAGCTGTGAAAGAGGAAAGTTGAAGGCAGATGAAAAAAGTCAAATAGTGCTTTTGATATCAAACTGTCCTGAAGCTCCAAAGTATGTGTATCCATGATATGAGAAAGACTTAGGCTAAGATATTTAGGGGGCATTGAAAGTTATGTTATGTTCAACCTTGGGGGAAATTGGGATTAAACTAAACAGTGTTGATAAAAGTTAAAAGGAAGTGACAGTCTGTGAACAAGACACCTAGGGAAACACATTTAGGTAAAGATTTTTCTTGAAATATCATGGTGCATAATTAAAAATAATGATGGGTAACAATGGTTAGTACTTGTGCCCAGCTATTTAAAGAGCTCCCATTTTTTAATATTAAAAAGCATAACTGAGTATATTGATGTGTTAATCTTTCTCTCAAAAACCTGGATGTTTTGTGTTCACACAAAGAACTGTGAACAAAGTGGATTCCCATTGATCGAGTTATGGCTGAATGTAATGGAATATGAATTCAGAGAAACATGAAAAGATCTATATGAATAGATACAGTGAATTTTGAACAAAGTGGGTTCCCATTGATTATGGAATGGCAAATGAATGTAATGCAATATTACTAGATGGGAAAAAATGACAAATGAGAAGAATTCAGAGAAACATGAGAAGGTCTAAATGAACCAATTCAACAAAGTAAGAAGAAAGAATGAACAATATTCACAAAATCTACAGTAATGTAATTGAAAAGAAGACTAAAAGGAAACTAAACTGAACTATAACAACCAACCTTGGTCCCAGAGAAAAGTTATGGAAATAATCCTCTCTTCTTCTGGCAGAGAGACAAGGAACCATGATGTCTGATGTTTATATACTGTTAAACATGGTCACAGTAGCAGTTGATTTTGCTTAGTTGTTTTTCTTTGTTACATGAGTGAAGTTTAATTTTCTGCAGGGGGTTGAGGCTATCAAAAATTATAGTTATGTAAAAATAAAAAAGCATCAATAAAAACACATTTTAAAAACAAAAAACATAGCAATTCAGATTATGAAGTTGTAACCAAGGCAATATTTCACAGGATGGCTTATGTATTGTGACTAGGTCAAGTGTCTAATAATTTCTTTTTCAGATGATATCTGTGATTTCATTGGTATAGGGAACTCCCAGTAAGGAGACTTCATTTACCAATGCAGATCAGCAACTGCTTTACAATTTATAGTCTTTAAAGAGTTGTCTACGGCACTGAGAGGTTAAGTGATTTACCCAAATAAGTAAATGTCAGAGATGAACCTGAACACAAATCTTCCTGACTCCAAGACCACTATTCACTCCACTGTGTTATCTGTTGTGAAACTGTGCCAGCACAACATGAACTGCTTTTGCTCACATCTATTTGCTGCGCACATGAATCTCCATGAAGCCAGGTTGGTCCTTCCACCTTTTACTTTTCTCCAGGAAGAGTTAGCAAGAATATCTTAGCTTGACATAATTATTAAAGGATATCTGTGCTGCTGCTCGTGGTCAATTACTTCAGTTGAGTCAGATTCTTTGTGACCCCCTTTGGGGTTTTCTTGGCAGATTTACTGAAGTGGTTTGCCATTTCCTTCTCCCGCTCATTTCACAGATGAGGAAACTGAGGCAAACAGTAACGGTTAAGTGACCTGCCCAGGGTCACACAGGTAGTAAGTGTCTGAGACTAGTTTTGAACTCAGGTCTTCCTGGCTCCAGGTCCAGCACTCTATCCATTGTGTCACCTTGCTGCCATATGAGGAGGGGAAGGGATCAAACAAAACCATCCCCAGGAAACATTGCGAAATAAGCAGATTATTGTTGGTGCCCTTTCTGCAGAATTTTCAAGCTAGTTCTAGTCCTTTGGCTTTGCTGTAGAGGAAACTGAGGCTAAGAAACAGCCCCAGATCCTACAGCTGGTTAATAACAAAACTGGGACCAGAATTGCCTCCCCTGTCAGTATTCCTGCCCCCCTAAAAAAAAGTTAATGGTGATTAAAGTAGAAGTTATGATTAGACTGGTTTGGCATCTGGCTAACTTTGTCCAACTTTTGCTGTGCCAAAAAAGTGATGGTGCCCTGTGATGACAGCTGGCTGATCTTCTCCGAGTCTTGTAGAAGAAACCAGAGAACACAATGAAGGGAAACAAGCTGTCTTCTCCCATGGATTAGCACTTGTTGGTCTGGTTGTAATAGCCATATCTGGAATGATGGTTCAGCAATGCAGCCCAGAATAACCTCCCATCACTATGACTGTACAAAGCTTTGCCTACACCAGAGTCTAATCAAAGAGTCTAACACTAATGCATGGAAACACAACATGACAGGATACTCAAAGGAGTTGGCTACTGGGGGAAATCATGAGGAACAGGGGAATTCAGAGTTTCCCATCTCTCTCATCTGTGACTGAAGGATCAAGAGGCCTTGCCTTGGTATCTTGGCCTTGCCTTGGTATCTTCAAAAAACATAATAGCTTCCTTTAAAGTTAGTGCCACCTCCTATTCAAGGCTTATCCTGGTCCCCCATCAGGTCCCTGCCCATCCTCCATCAAATAACTTTGCTTTTCTTTGTATATATGTTGCATTTACTTATTTATGTATGTACTACTTTCCTAGAGTAGACAGTAAGCTCCTTGAGGACAGGAACTCTTTTGTTATTGTCATTATAACCCTATCCCCTAGCCAACTACTGGCACATAGTAGTAGGAACTTGAGAAATGCTTCTTGAGCTCTGGATTTGGTGTCGCACCCTATAGTCCCTGCTATTAGAGGTGGCTGAGTCTGACTGATAGCTTGAGTTTGGGATTTCTGAGCTGCTGTAGAACTGTAGCTGATTGGGTGTTGGTAAGGGCCATAAATGTGGCACCAAGATGGTGAGCTCCCGGGAGCACAGGGCCACCAGGCTGTCTAAGGAGGGATGAACTGGCCCAAGTTGGAAATGGAGTTGGCCAAAACTTCTATGCTGATCAGAGTAGGACCAGGCAGTACTTCTAGCCTGGGCAATGTAGGAAGAGCGAATTTCAAAAAAACAAAAAACAAAAAAACTTAACCAAAAAACATAAAAATAAATGCTTACTGAAAGCTGTGAACTGTTAAAAGGCTGCCCAACACTGCCCCCTCCTTGTTTTCTACCTCCCACATTTCCCCATACTAGAATTTCCCCCATCCCTCCTCTTCAACTCACAGCCAGTAACTAAGTTATGTTTTTCTTTCTTTGGGGGGGTGGAGCAGAAGAACTTTCCTCTATCTTTTCTCTAATAGTATTAGTTGACTAACTTCCTTGGCTTCTCTCAGAGTTCTGTTAGAACTTCCTCCATATATTGAGAAAGGAAAGAAGGCTGGGGACTGAGGGCTGGAGGGCAGAGGGACTGGCTCCTGCTGTCAGCAAGTTTCCAAGAACTAATACGAACTGGATGTTTCTATTTAAACAAGCTGGGCCAGGAATGCAGCCATTCAGCCTCCACAGCCCACTGTCTCTGAGACATTTGCAAAAGACCTTGTAAACCTCTAATAGGTTGGGATTCCCCTCCCCAGAACTAATGTTTTAATGGCCTCTTCAGTTTTTTATTAAATATACTCCAGGGAAACAGTGGGAAGAGGAGCAGGGTCCCAGCAAGGGGACCAGAGTTCTGTTTCCAGCTTTCACGGCTGCTCACCCCTTGCTTATTCCATGATCCCATGCAGGGTTCACCCTCTGAGCCTCAAGTTTCATAGCTGTTTGTAACTGAGGGAGAAGATGCTAAATTTTTCACGATTTCTTTCACATTGTTGATGGAGAAGGTTTTGATCCTTCTACCCTAAGGTAGTCCAGGGAGAGAACTCAGAGGCTTAGGTGACTCTAGCCAGGCAAGGTTGGTTAATGAACTGTCCCAGTGACATTAGTCTGAACCTGACCCAGCAGCTTCAAGTTCAACCAAAAGGACAGTAACCATGAAGATGATGATAATAAATGGCATCCGTAGAGTCCTTTTTAAGAGGAGGCAAGATATGTTGGACAGAAGGCTGGGTCTGGAGTTCGAATGCTACCTGATACTTAAAGCTGTGTGAAAATGGGCATGTTACTCTAATCTCTTTTAGCCTGGGAGAGACTTCTCTACTAAGTTATGGATTATTGATATCTTCTTTGGTGTCTGTTTTGGGAAAGTCTTCTCACATGAACAAAACCATAGACCCTAAGCTATAAAAAGATGGTGCCTTAAGGTTTACAAAGTACTTTTCCCACCACCATGCAAGATACATGGCAACATCAATATTAGATCTCATTTATATCACTACTTTAAAGTTTGTGCACTGCTTAACCTATATTAACTTGTCCCGAACCTTATAATAACCCTGTGAAGAGGGATGCTATTATCACTGCCCTCATTTTATAGAACGTCTAAGTGCTTGTCCAGGGTCACTGACCTAGTTAATATCTGATGTGGGACTTGAACCCAGGTCTAACACCTGATCCAGAATCCTATAGTGTATTATTAGAGCAGTTAATTGATTCAGTGGATGGAGCATGGGTCCTGGAGTCAGGAAGACCTGAATTCAAATCCTGCCTACTAGCTGCGTGACCCTGGGCAAGTCACTTGGCCCTGTTTACCTCAGTTTCCTCATCTATAAAACGAGCTAGAGAAGGAAATGGCAAACTACTTTAGTATCTTTGCCAAGAAAACCCCAAATGAGGTCACAGAGGGTCCAATGTGATTGAAAATGACTTAACAACAACGTCATATTATCTCTCTTAACAGATGAGGAAATTGAGAGAAGTGCCTTGTCTGTGATCACATAGAATTGGAGCAGAGATCTAGGACTCCGGACTCCCAAGTCCAAAGTCTCAAGAGAACATGTTCCAAGCCCTTACAGCAAGCACCACATGGAATAAAACGAGGGATTTCTGTTTCCAACTCCCCAGTGGTTGCTAGCTCTGACTTTTCTTTTCTTTTCCTATTATTTCCTAAGTGCCTACAATAGGTGCTACCCTAAATGAGGGGACAAATGATAATTCCTCAGTGGGAAAGGTATCCACCACCTTCACTTAATCCAACAGGCATTCACTGAGTACCTACTATGTGCCAGGGACTATGCCGGGCATTGAAGACAAAAAGATAAAAACGGAAGTCTCTGCCTTCATCAAACTTACATTATATTTCAGGAAACCATGTGCACACAGGTAAGTAAGAACAAAATATATAAAAGGTAATTGGGAGGATGGCAAGGCAAGCACCAACAATGTGAAAGGCCTTGTGTAGTTGGCGTCCCAGAACCGAACTTACACCTCCAGTTAGGCACGTTGTGCTGGTAAACGTTTAACGACTGTCTGCATGAGAAAAAAAGAAGTTTGCAGGACACACTCGTAGGGCTAATCTGTATTATTACAGATACACCCAGATCAAGTCCAGGCTTCCTCATTGGCCTAGTGTTGAACAGAGGACTAAGGCATCAGAATTTATCGTGCATGGGGCAACCTCAGTAAAGGAGTAGGACCTAATATCTTAGAGCCTGTTGGGCTGCTGGTTGTAGGAAGGCCCACTCAGTTCCTGTCTCATGTGTAGGAAACTATTTCTATTGAGAAGAAAAGGAAGAGGGGAAATAAGAGCCTAACTCCGAGCTTTTTGAGTTCTGTAGTGTTTGTTTTTGCTACCTCCCAAACCCCTCACCAAACCAAAACACAGAGAGGAGAAAGGAGGCTGGAGGGAACAGAAATAAACACAAGGGCTGGGAAAACAGGCTCTGATTTTCTGCAGCTGCACAGAGCAGAGAGCCTGTGGGATAATTTGGACCATCTGCCCATTAAGGAAGTTGAACTTTTATTCTCTTGTAAAGGAAGAACTCCCAATGCCCCAGTAAGCCTGCAGCGAAGAGGCCTCTCTTGCTGAATGGCTGAGACCTCCTGGGTAGCTGGGGAGGAACGGAGCCCTGTTCTCTTCCTTACATGAAGCTTCTCTTTTGCTTGACATCCATGGGAAATAGGAGTCATATGGAAAATAGGAGCCTGACAGAGGGCCAGGGGAAGAATTTCTGTGGTTGAGGTCCAGATCTGTGACCACCATCCTGCAGGCCTTCTTGACTTTTGCCTGATGACCCAATACAGAAAGCAACGGTCTATGCAAGGTGACTCAGGCCTTTCCAATTCCCAGAAATTCTCCTTCATGACCTTGATAGTCACAGGATTTGCTTAGATGATTCTGGCCATCAGAATCCAGACCTCAAATCAGACTTTCCGAACTTTGAATCCTGAGTAGATACTCTCCACTGAAGCAAGCGTGGACCCTCTACAACTTTTCCCTTATAAACCAGGGCGTGTTGTCTGGCTGGTTGGCTGGGAGACTAGGGATGTAGCCTTTAGCCATGAGAAGAGTGGATTAACTGGTCTCTGTGCTTGGCTTCATCCTCAATGCTAACCTATTGCCCTCAACAGCTACAGACAAACCACTGTTCTGAGGGGCAAGACTTACTCAACTATGAGATGTCAACAAAGGCCTGGAAGAGCGGAGTTTTGTTCTTAGACAGACATCTGATAATGATTACACCCCCTTACAAGTGTGAGCTTGACTGCCTGCCAATAAGAGTGACCTGGGTTAGGAATTACAAACCCCTACAGGACAAGCTGTATCACATTGGAGTGGGGGAGGGGGTGGGCGTGGGCAATCACTGTCAGATGTCTAAGACTCAATTTGGTTCAACTACCTCTTTCTTCTTGCTTAGATCGAAAATGAGTCCTGCTCTGATGGAATCTGACCCTGCAATTCTTTGCTGCTCTGAGCCCTCCCTTTCTCGCATATCATTTAACTAGAGCATCACCCCCCTGTAGGGGAAAAGGCAATAGCTAGACTTGCCCATTCATTGGGGTTAGAAAGGCCCCCAAAAGGCCCCTTAGAGCTGTGGTATTCTAAATTTCTCTGCTGGTTCCCCCTGGCATTCTGTTGCCTTTTCTTTTATTAAGGGAATTTGTTCTGTGAAATTTGGATTCAGTCAAAGGGCCACATGTGGCCTCAAGGTTGCAGGTTCCCCATCCCTGGATTTAGCCCTCTCATTTTACAGATAGGGAGGCTGAGGCACAACATCCTTAAAGTCACAGAGTAAGTTAGTAGCAGAACTAGATTAGGAAGCCAGGTGTCCCAACGCCCCGTGCAGTGATCCTTCTATAACACCACACTACCCAGAGGAGCCCTTAACTATCCAGTCTCTCTCTCTTTTCTGTTTTCCAATAAAGTACTCTTGTTTTGAATTATTTCTGTTTTGGTGATGCCTTTTGTTTTATGTTTAAAATGATAACTGATTCAGGAGATTACCATATTACTCTTCCAGAAAGGCTTCACATGAGCTCCTTGAGAGGAATTGCTTTGTTTTTGTCTTAGGGTCTCCAGGATCTAACAGAGTGCCAGTAAATGCTTGATAAATGTTCGTTGATAGATTATTAATTGCAGTAAGGTCCTGGAGGCAGACTGTATGTATGTAGTCAGAGGACCAACCTTAGCTATGGGATGGTCAGGCCCATCACCAGGAAGTTGCTTGCTGGACGATTTATTTATTTATTTTGGTCGCAGTGATCCATGAAATAGAGGGATTTTTAAGATTTTTTTTTTTAAGTTTTTTAATCAGACCATTGGTAGTGGTCAAGTGTTAAAATTGGGTTCAGAGCATACTAAGGATCAATCACATAGTTTTTCCCCCCAAAACCATCTACAAACATTAATTTAACCATCTCTGCAAAATCTCTGAGGTCTTTGACTAAGATACTCCAAAAGGAATAGAATGACATCTACATGGACATTCTTAATGCAGATGAAATCAGACTATAAGATTCTATGACAGAGACAACACAGAGATAAGTCTCTTCAAGTATCTGCTGAGTGCTGGCATCAATCCAGACATCAGAAAAGGAGACAGGCCCAGTGAGGGTCTTTATCGGTGTCATGAAGAGGGGAGTAGATGATTACTAAGATGCCTTCTCACTTTAAAATCCAGTGATTCTTCATCTTGCACAAAGTCCAGATTTAAGAGCGTTTGGTTGATGAAGAGGCGCTACAACTGCTTCTGATGGCAGATTATATGGTGATGAATAGATTGTAACCTGGGACACTACAGGGCCTCCTCAATGAAATTCAGGCTTATTCCAATGATATAGCCATCCACACTGGGAAAATGAAATGGATGATGAGAGGTACACATTACCTGGATCATAAGCAGTTGGACAGACAACCCAAAGATCCATCGACGCATATATATATATATAGATGGTCAGCTTTTTTTGGACTCAGAATTGAATAGGAGGAAACGATCAGGCTGGATCACACTTGGGAAATTCCACTTTGCTCTCTTAATCTTCTCAAGCATCTTCCTAATGCAAAATTACAACCTAACACTAGTAGCCTCCTACTGGTATCATTATGGTTGTGAATAATGGAAAGCTGTAATCTCAGAAGACTCCAAATTGCCAGCAATTCAAGGAGAATCAGAAAGATGCATGAAGACCATGAGCAGGCTGAAGCAACATGCTACCAAGGATGACACGCAAATAGCAAAAATCAAACAAAAACCCAAAAAATCCCAGCATCATCAATGACATAAACTGGAAAAAGTTGGTCATATATTGAGAGTAGGGAATAATAAACAGATAACCCAAGTATTGCTCTGGTGTTTATGATGTGGGCAGGTAGGTGGTGCCATAGAGCACAGAGTGCCAGGCCTGGAGTCAAGAAGACCTAAGTTCAAAGATGACCTCAAACACTAGTTGTGTGACCCTGGGTAAGTCACTTAACCCTGTTTGCCTCAGTTTCCTCATCTGTAAAATGAACTAGGGAAGCAATTGGCAAACCACTCCAGTATCTTTGCCAAGAAAATCCCAAGTGAGGTCACAAAGAATCAGACACAACTGAAATGAATAAGCAACAACAAAAATCCCCAAAGGAAGGATCACAAATTTAGACCCGAAGGGAACCTTGGATGATGTCTAGTCTAACACTTAGATTTTACAGAAGAAGAAACTGAAACTCAGAGCAGTTAAGGTGACTTGCTGACGGTGACATAGGTGGGATTTGAACCTGTGCCTTCCTAGCCCTAAGTCTGACACTCTATTACTACTTCATGTAGCCTCTCTAGCCACTGAATATCCAGTGGGTAAAAAGATAGATGCAGGCTCTATTTCAATTTAAGACAGTAAACATTAATTTTCTACTATGTGTAAGGTACTATACTAAGGAGAATTTACAAAAAGGCATAGCCCCAAATTGCACATGGAAGAGCAAGGGTTTGCAATCTCTAGTGGCGTGGTGAGCCCATGGACCATTGAGGTCATGGGTCCACTGAAATATACAACATAAACTGCCCTTGGCCTAAGTTTTCCTAACCCGTTCACTCAGGCTTCACCCATTCATCTCCTGCTGACAAAGGGCCACCTCACTTCTTAAAGAAGTCACACCTTAATTCCTTCAGAACATTTTCAAATTATCAATCAAAACCCAAACTTGGGTGAAAGAGACTTTTCTCATGCTCAGTCACTAAGGCTTTGTTGAGATGGGCCCTGAGGGAACTTTTGGGAAAATCTGTATGACTCAGACGGGTGTCAATATTAATTTGGTGAAGGCTTGAGGTGTGACCCTTGAAAACCTGTTCTAGAAAATGATACCTCTTCTCCCCTGTGTCACTGTTGGGACAAATCTATAGATCGAGCCCCAGTTTCCTTCTTATGTTCAAGACTTACACCTCAGACTGACTTTCAGACATTTTAAGATGGATGTATCATAGGCATCTCAAGGCAGACATCTCGAAAACAGAACTCATGATCTTTCTTCCCAAATCTACCTCTCTTCCACATTTTCCTATTTCTGTCACCAATATCCTTCCAGTTCTCCAGATTCATAACCTCAGCATCATCCTCACTCCACAGATACAATGAGCTGTCAAATACTGCCATCTTTGCCTACACAGCATCTGTCAAATCTGTCCCATCCTGTCCACTCCCGGAGCCCCCACCCTAGTGCAGGCCCTCATCATCTCTTGCCTGGAGTATTTTAAGAGTCTCCTAATAGGTCTTACTGCTTCTGCTCTCTCCCCACTCCAATTTACCCTCTAGACAGCTGTGCAAAGTGACTTATCTAAAGTGCAAGTGCCCACGTCATTGTCTTACACAATAAATCCAAGGGAGTCACTGTTTCTTCTAGAATTAAATATAAATTCCTCTGTTTGCCACTTAAATCCCTTTTCAACCTGGTCCCTTTCTATATTTCCTACCTTATTATATATTACCCCTCTTCATATACTCTATTATAGTTCATCAAACTTATCTTCTTGTCATTCTTCATATAATATAATCCATTTCCCATTATCTTCACTGTCCCTCAGGCCTACTTTCTTTCAGCTCAAGTGCCATCTTCAACACAAAGTCTCTTCTGATCACCCCAGCTGTTAGTGCCCTCCCCTTTCAAAATCACCTGGTATCTACCTATTTAGAGCATGGGGCTTGGAATGAGAAAGACACAACTTCATGAGTTCAAATCCAACCTCAGACACTTACTAGCTGTGTGACCTTGGACAAGTCACTTATCTCCGTTTCCCCATCTATAAAATGAGCAGGAGAAAGCAATGGTAAACTAGTCTAGTATCTTTTTCAAGAACACCCCAGATGGAGTCATAAAGAGTCAGACAGGACTGAAACTACATCTAATCCCTAAAGCATAAGTTCCTTGAGGACTGGGACAACTTTACTTTTGTCTCGGTATATCACTAGTGTCTAGTACTCAGTAGGCACTTAGCAAATTTTTTTGATTGATTTGCCAAAATCATAGTGGTTGGAATCAAGAAATTGACCTCAATGCCCTTTGTTCCTTTCTCATGAGTGTCCATCTAAAATTAACCAGAAGGGGTCGCTAGAGAATTGCATGCGGCTCTTACTTTCATTGGAAAGGCAAGCTTTGGCTTGGACATCATTCATTTTTAATATAACTTTTCATTAAGATCCTAGGATTATAGATTCAGAACTGAAACGAATCTCAGAGGCCAACCTCCTCATTTTGCCAGTGAAGAAACTGATACTGAAAGGGGTCAAACGATGGCTGAAGATCACCCAGGATGAGGTATGAGCACCAGGGCTGATGGGACCTTGCAGAATGGTGAGGTTCCTGGAGGATAGGATGGAGTAGTCCAAAGGAGTGTAATTGGCTTCCTTTGTAATTCTATTTTGTGCATTTTAAAACACTATTCTGAGAATAGGTCTACAGGGTACACCAGCCTATCAATGGGGAGGGGGGTATCTATGACACAAAAGAAATGAAGAAACTCTGTCCTTCACAAACTTTGTTTCATTTTTAGAACATGTTGTTAAATTGACAGGTCATGTAAAATATTGAATATAGTTTACTCAGATTTTAACCAAGCATTTAATAAAGTCATGATTTTCTTGGGGGAAAGATGAAAACATGTGGGCTAGGCTAGAGTTCAGTTAGGTGGATTTGGAGCTGTCTGAAGTTACCATTGTGGGTCAAGGTCTAGCTGGTGGGAAGTCTCCAGTGGAGTGCCCCAAGGGATACGTTCTGGCACTAGGTGTCTTAGTATTGTTGAGTGGTTAGATAGAAGCCTTTATCATGAGAATGACACTCATTTTTCAGAAATGAGTATTTAGTCTAGCACGATGCATCTCCAATGAAGTCATTCTGGGTTCTATGTGATCACCATTTACGTTTCTAGAACTTCACTAAGCAGCTCTTTAATAACACATTCTAAAATTTTGCTGGGAACCCAAGTCAAGCTCATGGTAACTGTTTTCATGTTGTTTCCTTCATAAAAATATGAGTTCCTTGAGGGCAGGAACTATCCTTTGCCTTTCTTTTTTTCCCCAGTGCTTAGCACGGTACTTGGCACAGTACAGGCTTCACAAATATTTACCGAGTGATGGACTCACTGGCCTATAGTTCGCAGATAATACACTTGTTCCTTCTTTGAAACAGAGACATTTATCCTTCTCTAATGCTCTGGTTTTTTGATCTCCTGCAGATCATTGATGGGGGTTTAACAAACACATCTGCCAGATTAATATTAGAGGATGCAGCTCTTTTGGGTCAGGTAACTTGAACCTGTCCAAGACAGGTAAGTAATCTCTTACTATCATGCTCTACTTACTTAAATATGAGTGCCAACTCCCTACTAGCCATTTTGGTTCAGTCTTTTGCAGTCCAAAGATCATTCATTCTCCTTGGCAGAGAAAATAGAAGCAAAATCAAAACTGACCATTTCTGTCTTTCCTCTGTTCTCCCTTGTCATAGGCCATCTAGTCCCTTCTTTGATTGTCTTCTTTTTCTCCCCAGAATAAAAACAAAACCATACATGTTGCTGCTGTTGTCCTCTGCTTTCCTCACCAGGTTCAGCTCATTCTGAGTTTTAGCATTCTGGACACAATTCAAATGAGATTTCACAAGTCACCGTTTTATGTCTTCTTACTGCCTTTATTTCCATCTTCAGCCACATCTTTAACTTTAAGCCGATTGGTGAGCGAATGTATCCATATGACTGTCTTTAGACAACTCTCTTTTTTCACAGTCATATATTTAGAAGTGGAGGGGACCTCAGAGGTCAATCTAGCCTCCTCATTTTGCAGAGGAAGAATCTGAAGTCGAAGGAATGTGGGTATATTTCTCAGAGTCATACAGAAGATAAGTGTCTGTTTTACTTTCACATTCAGGTCCTCCCAATTCCAAGTCTTGCACTCTCTCCACTATACCACACTATCTCCTGCATCAGAATTGTTTCCATTGTGTCTCTCAGATGTCATCCTTGAAATATTCCCATCCTCCCTGGGATGACTTCCCCTATAGAATTTTGGTCCACTGTTTCCTCTGAACACTTTGAAAACTGCTACAAACCAAGGGAAGAAATTGGAGATTCCTGGCAGGTAATTTCACTCTGTGGATATCCATAGGTCTTTGCCCCAAGCTTGCTAAGTGGCAATTTGACAGCCTGAGCTGTCCCTGGGGCAGCTAGGTGGCATAATGGATAGAGCACAGGTCCTGAAGTCAGGATAATCTGAGTTCAAATCCAGCCTCAGACATGTACTAGCTGTGTGACCCTGGGTAAGTCAGTTCATCCCAATTGTCTCAAAAACAAATAATAACAATTAAAAAAACTATGTACTGGGAGAATCTGGCATGAAATGTATGACTTAATATCACACAGAGACTGAAAAGTCTCTATTTAACTCAGGGTTTTTGAGTAGCATGGAAGAAAACATTCAGCCTTGCCCTCAAGAAACAGAATGATGAAAGCCTTTGTGCCAGAGCACTGAGCCGAGAGTCAGCACTGGTCTCTGCTAACTCTTACGTGTGACCTCTCAGTTTTTCCCTCTGTAAACCAAGATTGTACTAAATGATCACTAATGCCCTTTCTGATTTAATAGGTTGTGACTCTATCTCAGGTCAGGTCTCTATAGTTCCAAAACTCCATCTCTGTACATGGAGTGCATGTGGCTAGTTTCATCAATGTTCTGCAAAATTCTTATTCTGAGATTTAGGCAAAAGGTAGCTAGTTTTAAGTAAGTGGTGCAATTCAAGGCATGGGCTGCCTCCAGTTTAGTCCAGATCCAAGGATCTGGACTGCAAAGAGGATAGTAAGTTGCTTAAGGGAGGGAAGGAACAAGCAATCTCTCAAGAATGGCACGTCAGGCCTTGATGTAAGCAGCTTTGCCTGCCAGCAAATAGATTCCACAGCCAAGCAAATGTAGACTCACCCTTTCCCCCCATTTTGTAGCCCCACCCCATCCCCAAGGGGGCCATGTCCAAGTTATAGCCCTAGGTTTCCATCTCTGTTGAGATTTACCACACACTGTGCTCTGCGACCTGGGGCTTTCCAGAGAGCCAATGGCACATGCTTTGGCCTGGTTCCAACAAGTGAAACCTTTTCTCTGGATCCCTAGTAAAATGGGAAAAGTGAGGGTGGGCGGAAAGTTTTTCTAAAGAAGGATCTTAATTCTGGGATACAAAAATATCTCTCCCTAACACCTTCCATTCTCAGTCTTGCCCCACTGTGTCTGTCCATTCTCAACTGACAGACTCAGGTGGATGGGATTTTATACGTTCTCTGACATTCTCAATGAAATCATCAGATCATAGATTTGGATGATAATGACATCTAAGATCCTCTGCAGCTCTGAAACTAGGATCCTAAGAAACTTGAGGTCCAAAAGATTAAGTGACTTGTCCAGGGTCACACAGTTAATATTACCTGGCAAGGTGTAAACCTAGGTCTTTCTGACTTCAAGTCTAGCACTCAGTTCACTACAGTAATCTTAGACATCCTGTTTAATGTTTGATGGGCCTCCGTTTCCTCATATATAAAATAAAGAAAGGATTTGTGATTTTTTACATATTCCTCCCACAGCTGACAGTTGTGACCTTTTGATGCCTTAGACAATGGCCTTCATGAATTACAGGAACTGAACCATCTCATCACCAAGGAAACATTCTTCTGGTCATTCTTCTCTGAACTGAAGAAGTCTAATTCTTGGATAGTGAGTACACTATCCCGTTGCTGGGCCCATCCTGGAAGACTCGCCACTTTGGGAGGAGATGAAAGAATTTATCCTCCTTTGGTGCAACCCTTAAGTTCCCAGGCTCACCTCTAGGCCTCCAGTGAGAGGAGGATTTCAGTGGTTCCATCAATAAAATGGTATATAGCAGGACTTTTGTTGTCACCAGATAAGAAAGTATTTGGACAACTTGAAGGGGCTTTAAAGCCCTCTAATTAAGAACCTGTTGAAGTCTTGTTTGGATGTTTCACTCATTACATGGAAGGATTCCTGGACTCCCCAAGGCTATATCAATGGAACATGAGCTCCAGGAAGTCCTACCAAAATGGTCTCCTATACAGCCTGTTGACAGACTGAAGTATCTATTGTCTGAAGGCTAGTTTAGCTATGCTAAAAGAGGTCCTAGGGTCCTCCCCTACTCATTGATGACTCCCTCACTGGCACCACCATTTGAGGAAGGACCCCAGTCATTCTTCACCTCACTCTTGCCTTGACCCTCTCTGACCTCCATCTTTTTTTTGTCAACTGCAGCATTATCCACGAATAGATAGTCTTCCTCTCCCCACTTCCACATCCTGCGTGCTTGTGTGTGTTGTCTTCTCTCGTAAGAATATAAGCTCCTTGAAATCAGGGGCTCTCTTTCTTTTTGCTTGTATTTGTATCCCCAAGGCTTAACACAGTGCCTGGCACACAGCAAGAGCTTAAGAAAGGCACTCTCTCTCTTCTATGTCACCAGGAACTTGATTACTGGGTGATCATTTCTGCTTGTTTCTTTTGTATAACCACTCATCTCATGGACACAGTTTCCTCAAAGCTTGGAATAATGGTCATTTCCACCAGTAGATGACACAGTACTCACAGGAATATGCTAGAAAGACCTATGATTTCATTAAGGACCCCTCTGGCAGAGTTGGCACAAGGAATGGGGAAGGCAGACAGCTGATTAAGGTTCAATATTTATAGGAGTACAATGAACAACAATTTTAAATATCACTTTCTAAAAATTAATGCATCTAATTATAACAGAAGGGCAGAGTAGTGAGTGGTGTGTCTGTCCTTCGTTGCTGAAGAAGACCATGCCATCAGAGAAATGATGACATGACCTGCACTTGACTTTGTTTTGAGTGAGGGAGGGCTGTGCAGGTCACCAGCCTCACTTCTCCTGAGGCATCTCAATCCAGTGACCAGATATTCATCAGGATGACTAGAGATGACCCAGGATGACCTTGGGCCCTTTCAGTGTTGGATATAGACTGAAAAGGACCTGGGTTTGAATTCTGCCTCAGATAGATACTAACCAGGCCTCTCTGGTCAAGTCACTTAGCTTCTCTGAACTTATTTCCTCATCTATAAATTGAGAGATAATAAGAACCTCCAAATCCCACAGGGGTGTTATGAGGATAAAATGAGATACTGTAGAAAAAGTACTTGGTAAACTTGGAATCCTATAGAAATTTGCTGCTATTGATGTTCAGTTTTTTTTAGTTGTGTCTGACTCTTTGCAACCCTATTTAGCTTTTTTTTGGCAAAGATATTAGACTGGTTTGCCATTTTCTTCTCCAGCCCATTTTATAGATGAGGAAACTGAGGCACACTTGCTCAAGATCACATAGCTAGTAAGGATCCAGATTTGAATTCAGAAAGGTGAGTCTTCCTGACTCCATGTCCAGCACTCTCTCCACAGTACCACCTAGCTGCCCCCATGGAAATGTTAGATTATAACATAGTGCATGCAATATAATATAACCACTGTATTATTAAAATAATATCTAAGGAAGGAGAGAGGGAGGAAGAAAGAGAAGGAGGAAGGAAGGAAGCAAGGAAGAAAGAGAGGGAGAAAGAAAATGAGGGAGAGAAGGAGGAAGAGAGAGAGGAAAGAAGGAAGTAAGAGAGGGAAAAAAAGAAGGAAGGAAGGAAGAAAAGAAGAAAGGAATGAAGGAAGGAAGGAAGGAAGGAGGAAAGGAAAGATTATTAACACTACCTCTGACACTTACAAGCTGTTTAACCTTGAATAAGTCATTTAACCTCTAAGAGCCTTGGTTTCTTCATCTGTGAAATGGAGATAATAATGCCTGCAATACCTACACATCACAGGGTTATTATGAGAAAAGTACTTGGCAAGTGTTAAAAGTACTATATAAATGCAAACTGTTGTCATTATCATCATAGAAAATTCAGCTCTTCATGGAACATAGGGATATATATGCCATATTTGCATGTATACATGTATATGTACATATGTATATTTGTAGTCAGTCATATCACATATGTTGGAGTAAAAACCCAAAGCCACAGGGTGGGATGTGTATGCATGTGTACATGTGTGATTTTTCAAGCTTTGTGCAGGGCACATAAACAGTTTATCCTGGCTCTATCTTGTACAAATAATTCTATATCTTCTTTTTAAAAGTCTTTGTGCTTTCTTCCTCCATTGCTTCTCCCCTGACAGGATTTATTTGCTTCACAAAATCACCCTCTAAAATTACCTTGGCCATATCCCATTAAAAGATGTACCAATAGACAGGGTATGAGCAAACAGGGTCACAAAAAAGAAAACCAGAATGTAGTTTTCAACCAGCATGGGTGTGACTTGGATTCATCAGAGAGATCACAAATAATCCCCAGGCTCTGTTTGTTTATTCTCAGGAAAATGTTTTTGTCTCTAAGGTAAGGTTTTGTCTCTAAGGGTCACTCCCAGTGAAGTCCCAGGCAGCCGCAGAAAGGAAATTATATGTAGCTTCAGGAAAACTGTGAAGTACTTGGTTTGGCTTTGTGAATTACAATAATTATGATAAACTTTTGATTAGTTAGCTCTCTGTTATGTGTGATGTTGCCATAGCTTGCCTCCAGCCTGAAGACTTGGGCACATTTCCTGAGAGAAGGTACCCTCCAGATGCCTGGATCCTCAAACTAGGGTAAAGATTGCAGTAAAGGGAAAGATATATTTTTTGGTTATGACACTGCCCCTCAGTTACTATAGTAGTCCTGCTTATTCTGAAGACTATAGAGAAATGAAAAAGGAGAAAACCCATTTCTTTCAGTTTCTCTGGCCTATAATACCACCTGTCAATGGGATCCTCTCCTTTTCCTCTCCTAGTTCTTCAGTGGATGATTGGAAATACCATTTAAATACAAATATTCTTAACCTGGAGACTATGGACTTGTTTAAAAAACAACAATATATCTTGGTGATTGTTTTTAAATGCAATTGGGTTCCTTAGTAATCTTGTGTATTTTTATTTCATGTATCTAAAAACAGTAGTCTGGCCAGATATGGTGATACATGCCAATAGTCCCTGTGCCCGGGGAGACTGGAACTGGTAGATTGCTTGACTTCAGGAGTTTTGAGCTGCAGTAGAGCTAAGTCTGACATCCATGTGGTGAACCTCTGGGAACAGAAGGCTACCATACTGTCGATAGGGTTTTCTTGGCCAAGATACTGAAATGTTTGACCTTTCCTTCTCCAGCTTATTTTACAGATGAGGAAACTGAGGCAAACAGGGTTAAGTGACTTACCCAGAGCCATACAGCTAGTAAGTGTCTGAGGTTGTATTTGAACTCATGTCTTCCTGACTCCTGGCCACTGAGCCACATAACTGCCTCTGAAGTGCTTCTTCATCATCATCATTGCCATCGCCATCACCATCATGACCATCACCATCATCACTGTCATCATCATTACAGAGAATAAAACCTAATACTTTAATGACCTGGCTCAGATCAGTGTGTCCTCATTGGTGGGTCTGTATCTGAGCCTTTCCAGAAGAACTTAGAATGCTTTGCTAAATGGGGCCTGTACCTAAGTTCTCAGTGTAGAGGGGCGGCCACACTCTGAGTGCTGAGAGTCAGGTTAACAGCTTCTCTGATGTAGAGGAACAGAAACAGCTTGTGTCTTAGATATGGGGGCAGCAGAATGGAAACCAGCAAAAGTCCTTTGATCATTACAATAATAGTGAGGATGAAGATTGGCTTAGATGTTTTATATCAATATGACTCCATGGGCCTCAGTTTCCTCATCCCTAAAATGATGCAGCCAAATTAGATGGTTTCTGATGTCTCTTTGGAATTCAGAGTTACGAATCAAAAACTATTTTTTTCCATGACCTTTTAAAAACCTGTAGAAAGAGCACTGGATTTGTATCTCAGGATGCCAGGTTCAAGTCCTAGTTCTAATACTTACTATTTGTGTGTCTTTGAGCAAATCATTTTACATCTCTTAAGAGTCCTCAGTTTCCTCATCTGTAAAGAGAGGAGGTGGGACTCAATGCCCTTTGAGGTCTTTTCTAACTCTGATGATCTCAGACAACCCATAACTGCTTTAAAAATCCCAAGATACTGAAGCATAATCAGACAATTTGGGCTTCTTGTATATTTTTTCTCCCAAATGGTCTCCATAACCTCAGCTGATGATATAACAAGAAGCCCATCAGCCTCTCTAAGGTTCAAAGATCAGTGATATTAAGGTCTACATAGAGAGATGGTGGTAGAAGAGGGAGAGTAAATAGGTAGGGGGCCTATTAAAAATCTTAAGAAGAGGTCACTAAGACAGAATGATTTCCCCACAGCAAGTGTACAGAATTGTAGATAGTGCTTCTGTTGGGGCAGGGGAATGGGAAGGAGAGAGGAGGAATGGACCTATTATTTCAGTGATGTAGGAGGTTCTCCATTTGGAAACTATAAAGTACCTGCTTTGCAACTTATATATTCTGAGACCATTGCCTGGGGAATTTTGCTGTTGTTCAGTTATCTTCAGTCATGACCCCATTTGGTGTTTTCTTGGCAAAGATACTGGGGTGGTTTGCCATTTTCTTCTCCAGCTCATTTTACAGATGAGGAAACTGAGGTAAACAAGGTTAAATTACTTGCCCGGGGTCACATAGCTAATTAGTGTCTGAAGTCACATTTGAATTCAAAAAGATGAATCTTCCTGACTCTATGCCCAGCACTCTATCCACCAAGCCACTTAGGCATAGAGAAGTTAAATTATCTATCTGCCCAGGGTCATACAGACCACACACGTAAGTGGTAAGATGTGAACCTGGATGTTCCTAAATCTGAGGCCAGTTCTCTATCCACTCTACCTCTGTGAGTCCCACATTCCTCATCTACAAAATGAAGGTGTTATAGGTCATCTTTAAACTCTGTTCTAGTTCTAATAGTTCATAAATGTCTGTAAGGAGGATTATCAGGAAGTCAGGAGACCCAGGGACTAATCCTGGCTCTACCATTTAACTAGCTGTATGAATTTAGACAAGTCATTGCCCTTCTCTAAACCTCAGTTTTTCTCATCTATAAAATGGTAGAAAGGTGGTAGCTTGGATCAGATCAATTCTAAGGTCCTTCCAGCGCTGACATTCTGTGGTGCTATGTTCCTAAATCACTGAGAACATTCTGTCCCCTATCTGAGCACTTGTGGAATAAGGTTACCCTAATCCCTGGCAACAGGGGGGAGACAGTATTTCTAAGGACCTCTTCAGTCTTTACTTTTTCAGATACATAATTGTTGAAAGAGTTTCCACATAACCAAAATGTCAATTCATCCACAGATGATATAGTTAATACACTCCTAACCTGTGTCACCGGCCCGATCTCCTTTTTCTCCTTTCTCTCCTCTTGGACCCCTTTCACCTAAAAGAAAAAACAAATTGGCAGGCTGAATAAAACGCAATCCAAGAATGAAGTGTTACTGACAAAGAGCAGATTCCTCTGTCCAACAGGAAAACACCTCAGGCTGAAGTTAACAGGTAAGCAGAGAGTAGGAAGGGATTTAAGCATAGCTCTACTGAAATTAGGGTAGACTCAACAATCCTAGAAAAAACGGGACAATTTTTTGTTTTGTTTTCATGGTTTCTCCCATTCATTTTAATTCTTCTATGCAACATGACTAAAGTGAAAATATATTTAATAAGAATGTATGTGTAGAACCTATATAAGATTGTACACCATCTCGGAGAGGGAGGGGGAAGGGAAGGGGAAAAAAAATCTAAGATATATGGAAGTGATTCTAGAAAACTGAAAACAAATAAATTAATTAATTTTAAAAAACAAAACAAAAACAAACCACACACGTAAGAAGTACTAGGGTATTGTTACCTTTGACTCTCTCCTGCTGGAGTCATTAGGAAAAATAAACTATATCTTAAGCTATTCACTGGGATGGACAGGACTGGTAAGTGGGATAGACTAACACAGGGTGGGAAGAAAAGTAGTAAGGAGGTAGAAGAGAAGGAGTCAGAGTTTTCTCAATTTACATGGGGGAAAGTGGATAGAAAGATGACATTTGCCCTTGCTTTGACCTAAGAATTTGATAGATCAGCTGTTAAGTGCCACAGAGTCAGGAGCAATGTGAGTACCAACAGACAGGAATTACCAAGGAAGATCTCTGCCAGAGGAGCCCTCACATCTGGGACTGTGACTCTGGGGGTCTGCCATATGCATAATTAGGACTAATTGTTGTGATTCAAGGATATTTATTTTTCCTTGCCCTTGATATATGTATGTGTGTGTGCATGCATGTACATATATGTGTGTGTATATATATACATATATGTGAATATAATGCATACATTTGTACAGGTTTCCTTGTTGGGATCTCTGATCCAAAAAAAGAGAAAATCCACTGAAATGTGCGCAGGTCATTTATTTTGTGATAATCTCTTCCCCAAAGGTTAAAGAGGGACTTTAAAATATACCAATGTGGGCTAAAAGACAGGGTATACTATTATATGGGAAGAAAGTGGAGAAATATACAGGCATATTGATGAGCAAGTTTATCTATGAAATACGATTCCACTAGAACATAATTCTTAAGGGCAGGAACAGTTTCTCACTTATACTTTCTGCTTCCAGTACCTTGCATAACTTAATCAGTTTATGTTGAAATGGATTGGAAAGGAAGAGAAAAAAAAAGAATATTATTGAATTTTAAGAGTATAAACTACTGGAGGAAGGCCGAGGTGTGGTTTCTCCAGTCTGGGAACAAGCTGTTGGTATTACACTTTGTGTGTGTGTGTGTATGTGTGTGTGTGTGTGCGCGCATGCACGTGTGTGTTGAGGAGACGCTGTACTTTTTGGGCTCTTTCCAGTCTTTTTCTGACCACTCATGATCCTCTTGCAGGGGAGTGCTGTTGAGGGATAACTAGTGACTTCGGCATAAGCAGAGACCCTGGGGAACCACAGTCTTTATGAGAATTACTAGTACCTTTGAATCCACGCATTCCCATGAGTCCCGGGGCTCCCAGTGCCCCATCATCTCCTTTTGGGCCAGGCAGCCCAGGAGTACCTCTCTCACCTGTAAGACCTAGAGGAAGGAGAAGAGACATTTAAGCTGTGATGGGAGTATTGCCACCAAATATTTCCTCATTGCTCTAGATGAGTTCCTTTGGAGATTTTGCAAAATAAGAAATCTGCTCCCCCTGTTTGCCCTTATGAACACTGGGTAATGGTCCATTCCTCCTCCAAAAACACTTATGTCAGCCCTTTGTCAGGATCCTCACCAGGGACGTAGCATGAAGTACAATCACAGATCTCAGCGAAAGAGAACTCAGAGGCCATCTAGCCCCACTCATACCTGAACAGGAATCTTTTCTATGTCTCATCTGATCAGGAGTTATCCCATCTGTTCCTAAGGTTACCCCGTGAGGAGGCAGCCCATTTCATTTGTGGGCAGCACTGTTAGGAGGCTTTTTACCTTACATCAAAGCTACATTTGCTTCTCTACAACTTCTGGCGGATGCTCCTGGTTCTGTCTTCTGGCTAAAGCAGACCTGCTCTCTTCTCTGCGCCATGTGTCATTCCTTCAGACCCCTAAAGCCTCCCCAACTCTTCATTTCCCACCACCCGCCCTCTTCTAGACTCCTTCATCATCTCTCATACCTCTTGCTGGGTACCCTCTAATTCCTTCAGCTGCCTTTTGGGGTGTTTTCTTCTCCCATTAGATTAGAAGCTCCTTCAGGGCAGGGACTGTCTTTTTTATATTTATATCCCCAGAGCTTAGCACAATGCCTGGAACAGAGCAGGCATTTAATAAATATTTATTGAATGACTGACTAAAATGAGAGGTAATACTATCTCATAAGGTTATTATAAGGATTTAATAAAATAATATATGAAGCATTTTTTCAAACATTAAAGTGCTATATAAATGCTAGCTGCTATTACTATTAACCCCTCAAAAAAACCTGAACCTTTGGTTAAGGCATGCTGCTATCTGGTGAAGGGAGCTGCCCAAGCAGAAAGGCTTAAACTTCTGGGATAGACAGGCATGATAAACCTGGGATAGAGGTCAACATTCATTAAAAAGAGAGGTAATTCCCTAGTTTAAAAAGAGAGCTTTAGCATAACCATTCATCAGTTTTAATAAGGTTGCATTTTAAGCCAGCTTTTAAAGAAAAAGTCTAAGCTACAGTTGTGACCTTTCTCACTGATCCTTAACATAAATAACTAGGGAGCATAGAGGACAGAGGGTTGGCCTTGGAGTCAATAAATTGATGTTCAATCGTTTTTTCAGTTGTATCTGACTCTTTGTGACCGCAATTAGGGTTTTCTTGGCAAAGATACTAGGGTAGTTTGCCATTTCTTTCTGCAGTTCATTTTACAGATGAGGAAACTGAGATAAGCAGAGGTTGAGTGACTTACAAGTGTCTGAGGCTGGATTTGAACTCAGGTAGATGAGTCTTCCTGACTCCAGGGCTGGCTGAGTCACCTAGCTGCTCCCAGAGTCAAAAAGGCCCAAGTTCAAATCCTGCCTCAGATACTTAACATGCTATATGACCCTGGCAAATCACAACTTCTTTAGTTTCCCTCTCTGTAAAATGCAAATAGTAACAGCACCTACTTCACTGTTTGTTGTAAAGATAAAATAAGATAATATATGTAAAAGTGCTAAGATTAGTTATTATTAATAATTCATTAATTCCAGTCTGGTTTCAGATTTCTTCTTGATTTTGAATTTTTATCTTTCAGTCCTACCCTTCCCAGGATTGGTAAGCTGTCATATTTTTAAGTGATGCCTTTTGTTTTTGCATCCCATTCCTTTCTGAATGACAGTTAAGTGGTGAAATGGACAGAGCACCAGACCTGGACTTAGGAAGACCTGAGTCCAAACCCATCCTTGGACACTTACCAGCTGTATGACGCTGGCAAGTCATAACCTTTGTCTGCCTCAGCTTCCTTATGCTTAAAATGGGACTAATAGCATCTCTCTCCCAGGGTTGTGATGGGGGCAAAAAGGGATAATATTTGTAAAATACTTTGCAAACCTTAAAACTAGCTATTATGATGTGTCTTCTATAGGAAAAAGCATTTATTAAGCACTTACTATGGGCGATAAACTGTCATAAGCAGTGGGAATACATATACCCATATGTGTACATGAATGCAATCTCTTTAAATGAAGGTATTATTTTGTATTTGTATCTCCAGCGCCTGGTTCATAGTATATGATTAATAAATGTTAGTTGATTCATTGAAGGGGATCCCTTAAGTTGTAAAATGCCTGGCATCATCAGATTCTGAATAATTTCCAGGAAAAAGCATTCAATTAAATTCTACTTTTGGAAAATATCTTATTGTCCTCTTAAGGGGGCAGGCAATTCCTGGTTATTCTGGCAGAACCTGATATCTTAGGAAGCCCATTTATCATGCCAAACTGGACAAATTAAAAATTGAGTAATCACAGGGCTTCCCTGGGGAGCCATGTGACCTCCGGGGACTCAGGAAGCCTTTGGCTCTCCTGCAGCAGTAGCAGCAGCAGCATCTTCTTACTTACCTCTTGGTCCAGGCAAACCAGGAGCACCAGGTGTTCCTCCTCTTCCTTCATTTCCTGGATCACCTTTGGGTCCTGGGGGCCCTAAAATGGAGAAATGGTACCAGGGTTAGAGACTGCTTTCTAGAATCCAGTCTCCAATAGATAAATGAGAATTTGGTTCCCAAATGGATCTTGAAAAGAGAAAGCCCAAGGATATCAAGAGAATCAATGAAAAATATGTGAAAGAAGGTGGTCTAGCCCAGCACTTTTTAAAGTATATAACAGAATGTGGGGGTTGAGGAAAATTTGGCAACAGTAAAAGGTTTCTGAAAGTGCAATGACCAAAAACTAATTCAAAATCAAACTCGTAATGAATCCAAGGTGTTTCACGCTTGTCCGTGTTACATGGCAGACTCAGCTGCAGCCTTGGTTCCGAACACAGCATTGATGATTATAAAATCAAAGTATTGATCAATTCTGAAAAAAATTGAAGATGTGTTGCATCCTATGGTATCAAATATTCTGCCAAGATTTAATGCTTTATGTAAAAATAAATGTTTTTCTTAATTGCACATGTATAACCCATATCTGATTACTTATGCTTCTCAGGGAAGGGGGAAGGGAGGTAGGTAGGTAGGTATAGAATTTGGAACTCAAAACTTTTAAAAATTAGAAAAAAATTAAGGCAACTGTACGGGTAAGAAAAAAAAAGAATGAAAAGAAAAGATAGCGAGCCACTGTATTCTTCCTACTTCCAACCCCTTTAGGACAGCATCACTGGATACAATTGACAGGGAAAGAACACTTCTTTTTTGACCAAAAGGAACTCAAAAGAAGGCCTGAGGCTTTTAAAAACAGAAACAGACTGAATTATATTAATCGTGGGAAGGGTGTGAGCTGTATAGCAAGCAAACTGTCACTGAGAAAGAGCAGCTCTGCTCGCACTATATTTATATTTATCTGAGTGGGGGTGTTGTCCATTCCCAGAAAGAGGGAGTAAGCATAGCAGAAGTGATGCGAGACCTGGACAGCTTCCTGGCTCTTCCTAGGTTGGGTCATCACAATATAACTTCATTAACTTGTTTAAAATATTGTAAATTCCAAGTGTGTTAGACATATTCCTATTCCAAACTAATTACCAAAGCTGCATTTTGTCCTGTTTTAGTTTTTAATCCATAACTTTGGGTTCACCACATCTCCCCTCCCTTTCATTAGGTAGGTTGACCTAGTGATTTAGAGAGGGGGGCTTTGACAATGAAGGCATGGATTTAAACCCTGCCTCAGATACTCACTAGCTATGTGACCTGTGGGCCTCTTTTTTATCCCATGGAAAATGGTGTTAATAATAGCACCTACTTCACAGGGTTGTGACCACGATCAGAGGGGTTAAAGTATTTTTCAAACCTTAAAGCTCTATATGTATCACTTCTAAACAGAGAGGCAACATGGAAAACCTGGATTCAAATCTTTCCTTAGACACTTAATAATCGTGTAATGTGGTCAAGTCACTTAACCTCTGCCTGTCTCAGTTTCCTTAACTGTAAAATTAGGATAATAATAGCACCTCCCTCCCAAGGTTGTTGAGGATCCAATGAGATAATAGTTGTAAAGTGCTTAGCCCAGTACCAGGCACATAGAAGATGATGAGTAAATGCTTGTTTCTTTCCTCAATTGCTTTGTGTTTTGTATATACCAAGATATATGCATGTTATCTCTTCTGCTAAAACATGAGTTCTTTGAGGCTAGGACCTATTTCATTTTTGTTATCATATCCCCCACTTAGCATATGTTCAGTCGTTTTTCAGTCAGGTCTGACTCTTCTCCAGCTCATTTTACAGATGAGGAAATTGAGGTAAAAAGGGTTAAGTGACTTGTTCAGAATCATAGAGCTAGTAAGTGTCTGAGGCTAGACTTGCACTTATAAAGATCAGTTTTCCTGAGTGCAAGCCCTGTGCTCTATCCACTGCACCATTTAGCTGCCCTGTGTCTGGCATGTAATAGATGTTAAATAAATAACTGATTGATTGAAAACTTAAAAGATTTTTAAAAATAATTTGTGACAAGGAAGGGACATAGTCAAAATAAGGATGATATTAAAAACAGAAGACAGCAATAAAAAGGAAGAAAAGGAAGGAAAGGAAAGGAAAGGAAAGGAAAGGAAAGGAAAGGAAAGGAAAGGAAAGGAAAGGAAAGGAAAGGAAAGGAAAGGAAAGGAAAGGGCAAGAAATTCAGAGTAAATGAGTATCAAACATAAACAACAAATCAGTGGCATAAAAAAAACTACAGAAAAACCCTGGCGCTGGCCCCTTTCTTGCCTGGGATCATCCCCTTATCATGCCTTTGGTCTCATGGGACCTGGAGGAGAGAAGATGAACAACATTCATTGATGCAATCCATCCCCATGTCTAGAAAAATAGCTCTAAGTGCTTATTCTGCTAGTGTTGGAGGCTGGAAGGGAGAAAGAACATAGGGGTGGGGAAGATCAAAAATGGAAAAATCCTAGCTTTTTTTTTTTTCAACTAAACCAAAACTAGGGAGCTATTACCTTCTTCTGGCCTTACCTATTGAAGAAATAATGAATCTGCCACCAGAAAAAGAGAGACAGACAGAGAGAGACAGAGACAGACAGAAAGAGAGAGAGACAGAGAAAGAGAGAGAGAGGATAGAATATAAACACAGAATAAGGTCAGCATGCTGACAGGAGCTATGTGCAGATTTATTCTTTGTTACAAGGAGAAATCTTTTTCTTTTGAAGTGAAAGGGAGAAGAATTGGGAATCAATTAACAGTATCAAGTGTCTCCACGTGCATCGAAGATACAAACACAAAAGTGATTCGGTGGGAGATCACTGTGTGTGTGTGCGTGTGTTTGTATGTTTCTCTGTGTGTGTGTGTGTGTGCTTGTGTGCATGTGTGTGTGCTAGATTCATCCGATATCAATAGAAGCCCCAAGCACTTGAGGACTTGACAGGCTTCTCCCCTTCCTCTCCATGTGTATTCTGTTCCGCTGCTGAAGCAGTGCCATGTAAGAGGAAAAACCCGTGCTGCAGACTCAAAGTTCTGGTTTGAGTCTAGTCTCTGCTATTCACTACCTGGGCAAGTTATTCAACCTATCTGGCAAATGGGGATAACCCTACTTGCCCCTACTACTTTACAAATATGCCCAGAAACTGAAATAACATAAAGACTATGGAAGTACCAGGCAAAGGCAGTAGGAATGACTTGGGAGCCCAGGGCAGTTCTCATGGAACTGGACACGTACTCTGGCTGCACTTGCCTAAGCAAGCCTGCGACTGAACTTCTCAGGTCCCTGGATGCCTGCTTCTGTAAGTTACTACTCCTAGACCTATCCAGGGTTCCTTGGGTCATCCCAACAAGGTACCTGTCAGTTCAACAAGAAGCTAGAGCAGCTCTATGACAACTGACCCAATCCTACCACTGAGGGGTTCTCCTGATCACCCCAGCTGTATAAATAGAAAGTCTTCCTATTCTGAATGTTCCTAGGCACAGCTCACCGAACCCCCCCACTGCTCAGCAAAGTATGCTAGCATGAGGAGTTCTATGCAGCTATATAGGACCTGAGACACCATGTTGGGCATGACGAGATGCCTCATCTAGACCAAGTTCTGTAATCCCAACCAATATGACCACATTAAGTATGTTATTTAGAAGATCATGCAAAAAGAGAGTTAGAGTTGCAAGGAACCTTAGCAATCAAATAATCCATCCTCCAGATGAGAAAACTGGGGCCCAGAATGGTGAAAGGACTCACCCAAGGTCATCCAAACAGTGAATGACAGTCAGGATTTGAGCCCAAGTCCTCTGACCCTAGATCTAGAGCTCCTGAAGGACCCTGCTGCCAGGTATTCAATAACTTTTTTTTTGGATGAATGAGATCTCTTATCCCTTTGTCACCTGGGGTAGCCTCAGAACCAGACTTCCAGAACTGTCCCTCCTGATCAGGGCTCTATATTTAAGGAAATGAAAATGAACACTACAACAGTGCCTCCATCTGCGTCCAGAGCTTAAAGCCAACCCTGGAAGAATGAGCAGCTGATGGCTGGTTCACAAGGCCCTTTTTGGCTCTAATGTGCTATCATTCTCATTCTGCTTCAGATCCTGGCTCCCTAGTTTGGAGAAAGGCAGTGCAGAGGCTGCATCAGCTACAGCTGGAAGTGAACTCAGTCTATCTCTTTGAGGAAACCAAAGCCCAGGAGATATAATGTGCTACCCAAGGGGATGCAGACAGTAAGAGGCCTGAGAGATTTGAATCCAGATCCTTCGATTCTAGAGCACTGCTAAGAGCTGACAACTGGAAAGAGAGTCAAGGTTATGCTTCTGAGATGGGAGGCTCAAGTCAGAAAATGTGAGGAAGAGGTCATGCACCACGAGAAAGGCTCATGGAAGAACTCCATCTCTGCAGAACCCAGGAGAAACCAGCACACTAGCAGATCCAGTGGTTCAGAGGAGTGATTTTAACATAAGGGGATCAGGACATTGACCTGGGATAGGGACAGGAAAGAGAACTATGAATATGAGAGAAAGGGAATCTTCCCCTCCCCCCAGACCAAGGGTTCTTAACCTGGGGGTTGGGAACTTACTTTCTTTAATATTTTGGTAATTGTATTTCAACATAATTGCTTTCCTTGGCAATCCTGTGTCTTTATGTTACGCTTCTAAATTCATTCTGAGAAGGGGTCCCTTGGCTTAATCAGACTGCCCAAGTGGTCCATGACACAAAAACGGTGACGAGCCCCTTCACTAGGCTGTGGGTACCAGAGGATCATAGATTAAGAGAGAGAAGGACCCTTAGAGGTCATGTGGTTCAAAACTTTCATTTCGAAGATGATGAAACTTAAGTTTCTTAAGTGAAATGATTTGTACAAGGTCCCACTGATAGCAATGACCAGAACTGGGACTTCAGCCCAGATCCTCATGTTAGGGATCACTGGGGAGATGAGCTTAGGTCTCAGAAGGCTTCAAATGCTAAGCCAATGAGCCTGAAGTTTACCAGCTAGACCAGTGGTCTCAAAAATAAGGAGTAGGTCCTGGAGGGTGGGGGATGAGGGTCAAAGTACAGATTGACCTCAAGGGATTTGTGTTCAACCAAGCAGAGGGTGGGAAGAGATGCGCATCCCAGCTTCCCCACAATAACCAAGCTTGGGACTTGTCTCCATCAATACCTCATCTGTCCTTACCCCTCTAAATCCTTACCTTACCACCCTCATCATTCCAAGCCTAGACTGTCACAACAGTCTGTTGGTGGGTCTGCCTGCCTCAAGTGTATTTTTGTAGGTGCCTGATAAATGTTTATTGATTGATTTATTGATATTAAGTCCCTCTCCCTCATGACAGAGTGTCTAATATCTTTCATCTTCTAAAGCTGAGGTCAAGTGCCATCAGGAAAATTCCAACTCCACCCCAAAAGCACCCACTTTCTGCTCCCAAATCACCTTGAAGCTTGGTAGACACCCTCAGAAATTCAGACTTTGCTCTCTAGGGCAGTGGTGAGGAAGAGTCTTGCTTCCCCCTTTTCATTTGGGGTGGGACAGAGTGAGGCGCAGAGGATAAATAGGCATCGATGGGTTGCAGTCCTTTATAGCTCTTATTACATCGTATTTCCTCCCAAACTTAACCTTCTTCAGAACTCCTCGATTTCTGTCAAGGGCACTGGGCCCCCTGGGTTCACCATCTCCGCACCATCCTCCCTTCTTCATTCTCTCTCTCTCACCTCTATGTCCAATTAGCTGCCAAAATGCCTCTCCTATCTGTCTCCTCTCCACTCTTATACTCCCAGCCTGGTTCAGGCCCTCATCACCTTTCATCTAGACCATTGCGGTAGCCTTTTAGTTGGTCTTCTTGCCTCAAGTCTCTCCCCACTCCAATCCAAACTCCACTGGGCTTCCAAAATGAATTTCCTAAAATACATGTCACTTCATTGAGTAAACTCTGGAGGTCAAACTTGACTCAGGGACCAAATATTAGGTCACCTTTAATTTAACTCATCCTATCTTATTTCTATTCTTGTATACATTTTATGATATACATAATTCATTAATACAATGGTATATGCATATTATTTTAAAATAAGTAAATATATACACATTAGGGACACAAGTTCAAAAATGTTTTACCCTGCATGAATACAAAAGTTTGGAGACCACTGGCCTAGGCAATGGGGACTTATTGAAGGTTTCTGCCCATAATGAAAGTGTACAAGATGGGTTGGAGAAGGGAGGGGCTCGTGGCCAGGAAGGAGCAATTAGGTGTAGGTGATGCGGCAGGTGGAGCCCTGGGCTTGGAGTCTGGAAGATCTGAGTTCAAATTCAGTCTCAAACACTTACTAGCTGTGTGTCCTGGGACAAGTCACTTAACTCCTATTTTCTCTTAGAGTGATTAGCTAACAACAGGCCATTGAGCTCTATGGGCAATAAGTCAATTTCAACTTTTGCAATTCAGCGGTATTAGGCAGGCCAGGGCAAGTTCCTCTTTAAGTCTCCTCATCTGCAAAGTGATCCACCCCATAGCGTTGTTCTGAGGATTAAATTGAGACAAGTAAAATGCTATTTGGAAGAGACATGGGCTTCCACTAGCACAGGGAACTCCCACTGGGGAAGTTAGTTCAGCAGTGAAGATACAGGCTTGCTCAGTAATTTAGTCTTAGCACATTGCACAGGCACTGAGAGGTTAAGAGATTTGCCCATGGTGGCACAGCCCGTGCTTGGCAGAGGACTCCAACCCGAGTCAGAGACTGAGGTTGGCTCTCTATCAATGACTGCTACGTAAGGTGCGCGATGTTTGGGAGGGGCAGGCGCGTACCTTTCATGAGGGTGATGTTCCTCAGGGCCACTGAGTGCTCCCAGTCCTTGAGCCGCAGCTCCTCTGTCACGTTATTGAGGATGGCCAGCTCCTGCCTGAGCTGCAGCTCCATGCCGATGTGAACTCTCCGCATGCGCCTGGCATCCTCACTGGCGTTGCTCACCAGCACCTGCAGATCCCGGAGCTGAGTGTGGTGGATGCCCACATCATAGGAGAGGCTCTGGTTGATGCCGCCCAGGGCGCCGGTCATTTCGGCCAGCTCCTCACCCAGACTGCTCACCCTGGTGGCCAGCTCGGACAGAAGCCTGGCATGATGCTGGAGCAGCAGCTGGCTGCTGTTGTGCTCCACCTGTAGGTGGTAGAGCTGCATCTGGGCCGCCTCGTGCTGCTGGCTGCTACTGTCCCTCAGGAGGGAGATGGTCTGCTCTGTCTGGCCCGCCTGGCTCTCCAGGCTCCACACATTGCCCTCCAGCCTCTGCAGGGAGCTCGTCAGCAGGCGCAGGGAATCTGAGTGGTTCTGGAACAGGTCCTGAAGCTTCCAGATGTGCTCCATCATGTCCCCTCGGAGTGGGAGCTGCAGGAGCCTTAACTGCAAGTCCCGGAAACTCTCATTGAGCCGGTTCACATTCCAGGTAAGGGCTTTCAGGTCGTCTGGAGAACTCTGTGTCCGAGAGACTGCAAAGAGAAGGTGCAATGGCTGTTACACTACTTGTAAGCTCAGGAAAGGCGAAGGAATGGAAAAACAGACCCTGAATAAAGAAGAAACACTGCTTTTCACAGGTATAACTAGGGCTGAGACATTAAGGCTTTGTCTCAGGTTGTCAACATCAGAAGGGGGCATTTACTCCTTTGTGGAGATCCTGAGACCATGGAGCCTATATGACCTATATGGTATAGTCCCACTCCCAGAGTTCTACGGCCATGGTGCTCTTGCCTGCCTCTCCCCTCCCTGCCCAGTTTTCAGCGTTCTTTTCATTATACTTTTGGTCCCAAGTTCAGTATTTTCTCTATTATATCTGTGGTTCCCAATCTTTTCATATGACAGCTAGGTGGCCTCTGGACATGGAAACAAAAAGACCTATGCTAGGCAGCTAAGTGGTGCAGTGGATAGAGCACTGGAATCTGGAGGACCTGAGTTCAAATCGAGGTTAGATACTATGTGATACTGGGCAAGTCACTTAACCTTAATTGCCTCCAAAACAAAATAAAAAACAGAAAGACCAAAGTGAAAACCCTACCTCGGTAGCTTACTAATCCTGGGAAAAGCCATGTAACCTTTTTCACTCCCAGTTTGTTTAACCATAACCAACTATTGTAGCAAGTTGGTCAGGTCTCTCTAAGAAAAAGACTCCTCCTGTCCTCCTCTCCCGATAGGACTGCACCTATGATGAGACAATCCTATGCCACCACCACTCTCTGTCTCCACCTCAGGTCAAAAAAAACTTCCTAGTTACAGCTTTATTACTTTGTAAACCTCAGGCCTAAGGAAGCCAAGACCTCCCAACTACACAGCTTAAAAACATGGATTTACAGCTGGCAGGAACCTGAGAGGTCATCTGGTTTAAAACCCTTATTTTACAGAGGAGGAAACTGAGACTCTGAAGAATTACATTATTTGTCTGAAGTTACACAGGGAAGTGGTAGATTCAACCCAGGACACTTACCTCCCAAATTCAGCATTCTTTCCACCATGCTCTTAATTCCCATACTTTTTGTGAGGCATCCAGATGTTGTAGTGGATAGACTATGTGAGTTTAGTCACTAACAGCTGTGTGACCCTGGACAAATCATTTAATCTATCTCAGTCTCAGTTTCCAAATATATAAAATGGGTATAACAGTGGCACCAATTCCACAGGCTAATTTATGAAGATCCAATGAAATAATGTACATAAAGCACTTCGCAAACCCTAGTGTTATATTAATATTAGTTATTATTTTTAGGAGGGGAACACCTTTAAAAAATACAGACTCCTATAACAGTTATGTTATTAGCTGCTGTCAATTGGGGAAATAGTCAATGACCAAATACTCCCAAGAATTCAGAATGAAATCTCATTAAGGGATTTTTTGGTCTTGTCCTTGTATACCCGTTCCCTAGAACAGGGCTTTGTATATAGTGGGCACTTAACGAATGCATGTAGAATTGAACTGATTGTGCATTCATAGGATCCCCAGCTTCCCTCTAATGCATAACTCTGGTGCCATCTCCTACAAGAAGTCCTTCCTAATACCCCACCACACCACCTAAACCATCAGCCTTCTTTCCTTCTTGAAATTATCTTGTCTATGCCTTTTATCTTCTTGCCTATTCTTTTTATCACTTGTCTGTACATGTTGTACCCCTCCCCTTCCTTCTTTCCAGACAAGTATAGTGTCTTTCACATAGTAGGTGCTTAATTGATGTTGGCTGAATTGAATTCTCTTGGAAAGGATGCGGCATATAAGCAGAAGACACTTAAATAATGTTTATTGACTTCAGCACTCCCTCCCTTCCTTTAGGCATCCTTTCTACCTGTTTTGTCTCCTCTTCCCAGTTCTTCCCAGTTCCCTCCTCCTTCCCCTAAGCACATCTGAGTCTCCTCCCCTTCTTTCCACCTAACCTTTCTCTGTCTCCTCTCTAATCTTTGAGGTCCCTTCCAACTCTGAAGTTATCATCCTGCCTAGCTCCTTTGCTTTCACCTAGGGATAATGAGGAATGAAATCTTATTGAATTCTTTAATAACTGTTAGTGTGTGTTAGCTTCCCAGCATCTTTGTTGGGACTCACATTTTAACAGTTACATTCCATAGATGACACCTTCACACCAAAGCATCTTCAAGCATGAGGATAGATCATCAGGAAAATTATTTTTGGACAGTCATCTCCTTGGCCCTCAACAGTATAGCAGAGGTTCCAGCCTCCCCCATTTAGGGTTAGTTAATTTAGTCTCCTCAGATATTAATCTACTTATCTCTTTGTGACAGTCACAGGATGTTCTATCTCAATTCCTTCTACTCTCCCCCCCAAAAAATCCCCCCTTGAAAGAAACTGTTTCCAGATGTCTGATATCCTTAGCCAGGAACAACTTCTGAGTGTGACTTTCTTAATTTGTATTTAGGCAAACATCCCACTCTGTTCTATTGTACTGCAAAATTACTTGCAAAGCATTTTTAATATTTTCTGGCATTTTACCCTTCCATTTCACAACCAGAGAACTTTGAGTTTCAAGAGAACTTAGGTAACTGCAATAACAACAGTAAGAATGTCTTTGTATGGCTCAAAGGGCAATAGGAAAATGCATGGGGGGGAATCAGTAGGTTGAAGTATATGAGCAGTGATGATTCATGCATAAGAGGAACAGTAAAAGATACCACCCAAGAAAAATATGATCAGAGATGGAGGTAAGTCAGGCATATTGTTTATACCTATAAAATATGTTTGTACCTAGAATAGAGTCATTGGCACCTTGGGTAATGAAACATTTATGTGAAGGTATGGACCAGTTGTGCAGGAGAAGAAGGTATAGATGGGTTGTAACATGCTTCTGTGGAGGAAATGGTCAATCAATCAATCAACAAACCAGGGCATACAAGATACCTATAGAGTGACCAGAAGGGAATCTGAAAGGGGAAGCCATTAGTAGATGTGGAGTTGGGTCAACATCCTCTATAGAAGATGGGCTTTGAGCTAAGTCTTGGAAGAAGCCAAGGAAACTAAAAGGTGGAGGTGAGGGGGCAAAGTGTTCCAGGCACGGGGGACAGATTCCAAAGGGACTAAGACCAGAGATGGAATGTTGTGTTTGAAGACATGCAAGAAGGCCAAGGTCACTAGACCACAAGAGAGAAGTATAAGAAGACTGAAAAGGCAGGAAGGGGCCAGGTTATCAAGAACTTGAAATGACAAAAAGAAAACTTTATGGTCCATCCAGGAGGTATTAGGGAGACATTGGAGTACACTAAGGGTAGGGTAAAGGATGGGGAGAAGCAGGGCATAACATAGTCTGACCAATGCTTTAGAAAATACCCCACATGAGTGAGATCATGGCTCCACTAAAATACAATAAATCACATTTGTATAGACTTTAAGATTACAAAGCACTCATGATATCCTCTGCACCTGCCCCTCCTCTCTTTCAAAAGACAAGATATCAGTGTCCTTAATAAAATAAGATGCCTAAGACTGAACGTAATACTCTAGAAGTGGACTAACCAGGGCAGAGTATTTAGGGATTATTTTCCCAACTACATAAAGTAGACTTAAAACTTTAGTGAACAGAGAATTTGATAGCTTAAGAGTATAGGTCTGACCATATCGTTCCCCTCTTCAATAAACTCCAATGGCTCCCCATAGGATCAAATATTCACCAGTGAAATCTCTTCATGATCTGACCCCAACTTACCTTTTCAGCTGTATTAAATATCACTCCCTTCATACATTCTATGGTCTTACCAATTGGTCTGCTTACTGCTACTGATACTCCATCTCCATACTTCATACTCATAGCCCAATTCCATGCTTTTGCGTTGGCTCTTACCAATTGGTCTGCTTACTGCTACTGATACTCCATCTCCATACTTCATACTCATAGCCCAATTCCATGCTTTTGCGTTGGCTGCCCACCTTCCCCCGCACCTTACTACCCCATACCGTTTCACCTCTATTTCACAGACTCCCTCTCTTCCCTTAAGATGCAGCTCAGGCACCATCTTCTGATTGTACTTCATCTATATGAAATCTTTTCTGATTTGCCCCTGCCTCCCCAGCCCCTTTTTGCCTCTCTTTGTATCCTCAGGGCTAAGTATACTGCCTGACACATAGTAGACAATAAAAGTGTCTTGACTGTATGTTAGTGCCATCCAAGGATCTGCTGGAGCCAGCTTTACCTGCTTGTGACCAGTGTTTCAAATTTCAGTGTAAATATTTACACTTCAGAAATCTCCAGACTATAAATCAGGGCTTGATTTAATATTTTGTTGACTATTTATTCTTAAGGAAGTGATGGAGAAAATGTTAATAATGCAGATTAAAATGTGACTTTGACCAGCTGTTAAGTATTTATCAGCATACTTCTGGTACCATCCCTCCCAAAATACCTCATACTTAACATATATAAATATATATACACATATATTTGTATTTTTAAACTTTAGATTTAAGCTTTACATATATTTTTATATGTACTTATTGTGACCCATATTAGAAGGTGTCCTCATTGTGAGTAGGGATTGTTTCATTCTGTGAACTTGTGTCTTCAGTACCTAGGAAAATGCCTGGCACATAGTAGGGGCTTAATAAATATTTATTGATTGACAGCTTGTTCTTTTCTCTTTGCCCTCACATACCAACCTATACAAAAAGGGGAAAAAATGATACCTCCCTTCTATCTTCCTTCACAATTAAATTCTTTAAAAAATTATTTGTATAAGGTACAATACTTTACATTTATTTGTATTTATGTAGACTGAGTCAAATGTACTTTTTAATGTCAAGCTCTTTTTTAAAAAATACCACTGCCTTCCCATTAAATTTAAAACATATTTTGACTGATATATAAGACTTTCACCCAAACAAGGCTTATATCAGTCTTTGGTTCACTGAGGGATATTTGGATTAATTTTCTCCTTGTTATAATAAGATTTAGAGGTCAGATATCATCTGGTCCAACTTCCTCATTTTATAGAAGAAGAATTTGAGGTCTAGAGAGATTAAATAATTTGTCCAAAGTCACATAAATAGCAAAATGGAGGAACTAGAATTCCAGCTCCAGACCCTGCAGCCCCCTCTACATCCTGGATGGAGATAGTCACATCACCAGAGTCTATCTCACAGCTACATTACCTGTCTCTTAATGGTCTAAACACTGACTCCTAGTCTTGAGTCTTAAACCAGGTATTCATAAGTCCCTATAAGAATTCACTGGCAAGTAAACTGTTGCTGTTTGTCCTTTGTTCTGAAAGAGGACCATGATATCAGGGAGGTGATGCTATGACATGCAAATGAATTGAATTTAAGTGAGGTAAGGCTGTGCAAAGTTACCAAGTAATCAGGACCTTCTTGAAAGAGACCACTAAGAAAATAGGAGCCATTTCATGTCCTATCATAAATTTCCCAAATCTAGAAATATTCTCAAATATACGAAGGCCAACGACATGGAAAAAGAAAACTTTGCTTCAAAAATAAACTTTGAATTTTGAAAACAAATCATGTGTTTTGATAGCAAAGAGGTTGAATAAAGAGAGTCTCATATTCTTCCAGTTTCCAGATGTTCTTATTAAAATCTAACAGGCCTGTGATTGAATATTCAAATGTGACAACACTGCCTTTTCTTCACATTTTCTTTCTGTATTATGAGATTAACAAGCATCAACATTAATATTTCCACATAGAAAGAACAGCAAAAAGAAGACTAAATAAAACTGTGAATCTCTATCACCCACAGTTTAAAATACATGATAAATTTAATACGGCAAAACCAAGGTTGCTCTGTTTTTCTGTGGCCTCTTCTGAACTTTATTTTCTTCTGTATATTTTTAAATGTTACATTGTTATTCTTTCTTTTTCTATTATCCCTCCTCCATTATCCACCAAAATTCTTACCACCTCCCTTTCCCCCTAAAATCTCTCCCTTTTAACAAATAAATATAGTGAGACCAAACAGATACGCACGTGTTGACTGTGTCTGAAAATGTATGTCTGGACAGTTAGTTTTTAAGGTCTCCCAGTCCTTGGGCACCCCATGGCAGCATGGTGGCAAAATGCTTGTGAGCTGCATGACCTTAGGTAACCTTCACTTACCTCATCTGTAAAATGGAAATAATTACATTTGCATTACCTATCTCACAGGGTAGTTTCAAGAAAAGTACCTTATAAACTACATAAATTTTAGCTATCATTATTTTCAAGATAGGTTAGGTGCTGGGTTGTTTCTGCACTTAAGCTACGTCCTTAGCTATGTCCATAGTCCTTAGCCCAAACACACAGACTTGTGTAAATATATTTGCCTTCTCTTTCATCTTGGAATATTATGATTTGTGTGTGTTTGTCCCTCATTTCCAAAGAAGACCATGACATCAGAGAAATGATGACATGACTTGCACTTGACTTTGTTTTGAGTGAGGGAGGGTTGTACAGGTCACCAGCCTCACTTCTCCTCCAGAGTCACCTAAATCCAGTGACCAGATATTCATCAGGATGACTGGAGATGACCCAGGATGAGGCAATTGGGGTTAAGGGACTTGCCCAAAGTCACACGGCTAGTGAGTGAAGTGTCTGAGGTGAGATTTGAACTCAGGTCCTCCTGACTCCTGCACTGGTGCTCTGTCCACTGCACTACCTAGCTGCCCGAATACCATGATAAAACAATGTGTAAGGTAGGAACAAGTCTCTAGGAAATACTGAAAAGAGTAAATTTTAAGAGTTTCTTCAGATCCTAGATCTAGAGTTGGAAGGGACCTTAGAAGCCACAGGTTCCAACAAAAGAGAAAACAGAGGCTCAGGAAGGTAAAGGGATGTGACTTACCCAAGCTAACACAGATAATAACCATTACAAGTAGGATTTTATTTAATCATTTCTTTATTCTAGTTTATTTATTTCTCTTTTAAGTTATAATATTTGCTTTTTGTGCTATTCTAGGTTTGTTTATATGTTGATTTTCTAAATTTATAAAATTCATATTCAATTTACTAATCCTTTCTTTTGACATTTTGTTATTGGGTTGTAGGGATGTGATTTTTCCCCCTGAGGACTGTAATAGCTGTATCCTAGAAATATTGATATATTATATTATCATTATACTTTTCTTTCACATAATTATTGTTTCTATGATTTGTTCCTAGGATTTCATTAATTTGATTCTCTGTCTTTTGTTTGTGGTCCCTGAATCAATAACTTTTTATAGTGTTATATCCTACATGGAATATATTTACTATTTCTAACTTTTAATATTTATTTTTAATACCTCTGTGGCCTTATATAATTTTGAGTTGTGTGAAGGACATTTTTTACAGAAACTTCATATGGTGCTGAGAAATATGTATATTTTTTTGGAGTCCCCTTTAGAAGACACAGTAAGTGTTTTAGCTCTAGTTTCTCCAGCAATTGTTCAGTTCCATATTTTTCCTTTTATTTATCTTTCAGTTAGACTTTTTTAAAACCAAGAGATGTACACTGAAGTTTTCTGTCACTATTGTGTCACTATCTTTTATTCTTTTCTTTTCTTTTGCAGCTCAGTTAAGTTTTCCTTTATGACTTTGGATGCTAAGATATTTGGAGCATTTAAGTTTAATGCTACTATTGATTCATTGTTTATGGTTCCTTTCAGAATAATGCAATTTCCTTGTTTATCTCTTTGTTTTTTGAATGTTTCTTTTTGCTTTGTCAGGTAGCATGATTCCAACTCCTGTTGTTTTGAATTCACTTGATGCATCATAAATTGTTTTCCATCCCTTCAATTTTATTCTGTGTAGGTCTTTATTTATTAAACATGTTTCTTATAAGCAACAGATTGTAGGGTTTTGTTTTCTATCCAGCCTGTCACTTTAAAAAAAATAAACATTTTATTTATTTGTTTAAACCCAAAGGTAAGAATTGAACCCAAGTCCTCTGACTTCAGTACCAGTGTACTTGTACCATACTGCTTCCTTCAGATCATAATACTATACTTATAAATACTATAAGATGAAACCTATACTACTACCATATAATAAATAAACTCACAATATAATAAACCTATAATACTATACAATGAAACCTGAGTTTAAATCTGGTCTCAGATACTTACTACTTGTATTAACCTAAAAAAAAATCACTTGACCTCTCAGTTTTCTTATCTGTAAAATGGTGATAATAATAGCACCTACCTCTCAGGGTTGCTATGAGGATCAAAGGAGATAATATTTGTAAAGCCCTTTAAAACTCTTTAAGTGTTATATCAATGTTGTTATGATTATTATTGATTATCATCATTCTTATTATTTCAATAGTTCATGTGGCAGTCCACAATATTGTATAGAGAACAGGGCTCAAAGTCAAGAAGACCTATATTCAAGTTCCATCTCTGACATATACTTTCATCCCCAGCCTGCTCTCTAAGACAATGTATAAGGTGAAGAAAAGGCATTGCCACTCTTAATTGGTGAAAAAAGTTACTAGTAAGTTCCTTATTTCATGAAGTTACAGGTCTGGACCAAATTTCACATGATCATGTAGTTTCATCTCTCTACTGGTGAAGAACACAGATCAGTTGCAGCCCTTCAAATTGCACCACTCTTGCCCATATCCTTCAGCCAATTCTCTATGAGGGATCTATACAATGTGTTACATGCCTTTCTTCAGTTCGTTTACTGGTTTGTGGACATCAGAACAACATACTCCTCATCTTCCCTTATTTTTAACAGATAGCTGGTCCATCTCCTTTTCTGGTCATCTCTCTTTGATGAAGTCCTTTACAAGACTCAAAGCCAGCAAATGATCGAAACTGCCTGATTAGATCCACCCTGTGTATTAGGTACCCTTTAGGTCACCCTCAATTTTCTTTCCTCATAGTTTATGGTGTTTCATGATTCCAGCTAGGGAACACCATCCAGAGAATATTAATATTAAAGATGAGGCAGCTAAATGGTATAAAAAGCACTAGACTTGGAATAAGAAAAACAAGAGTTCAAATCCTGCCTTGGACTTTTGCTAGCTATATGAGCACAGCATTTAACATCTCTGTCTCCATTTCCTCATCTGTAAAATGGAGATAATAACAGCAGAGTTGTTCCTTATAGAGTTGCTGTAGGACAAATGGATATAAGTGAAGCAGCTATATAAATGCTATCTGTTATTATTTTGTTTCAATGAGAGGTTTGGAATCATTCACAGCATTGCATTATTTCCCAAGTTTAATCTAACTTTCTTTCTATTCATTTTGGCCCCCAGCTCATTACTGACACTTGTCCAAGATATGCACTGATATACTAACTTTCTTTTTTTTTTTTTGAAAAAAATTATTTAGGGAGGCAGAGCCAACATGGCAAAGTAAAGAGAGGGTCTCACCTGAGCTCTCCCCTAACCTCCTTCAAATACCTTTAAATAATGCCTATAAACAAATTCTGAAGCAGCATAATCCACAAAAAAAAAATGGAGATAAGCAATTTTCCAGTCTAAGACAGCTTAGAAAGTTGACAGAAAAGGTCTGTTGCACCAGAGTGTGAGTGGAGTGCAGGCCATCCCAGCACAGCACAGGCCCCAGCAAACCAGGAGCAGGCCTTGGGAGTGACTGAATCAGCTGGAGCAGCTACTTCCAGAGCTCTCAGCCTACAGATGGTAAGGGGGTCAAACAACTGGTCAGAAGGAGATTACAGAGGTCTTTTTGCTAGCATGGGGCAGGACTCTATTGCTTTGGCCATATTTGGATGTAGATCACAGTCCTGGGAAGTAGTCCCAGGGTCAGAAGGAGTACTAGCACACTACAGCTTGCAACCACAGTGGAGCAGGGACTCCTTACAGTTCCAGGGCAAAAAAAAGAATGCTTGTGGTTACTCACAGACCAGAGCACAAACCAGGAGGGTAGTAAACACAACTCTCCTTAGAACATACCACCTTACAGGCCCCTAGAAGTATCTCTGAAAACAGCTGCACAAGTCCCCTGAAACCTGGGAAAGAGCTCTCTACCCAGGAAGCAGAGCCCTATTTTAACAAAGAGTTAAAAATCAAGTAAAAGGCTAGGAAAAAGAGCAAACAACAGGAAAAGATTTTGACCATATAAGGTTACTATGGTGACAAAGAAGATCAAAGCATACACTCAGAAAAAGATAACAAAGTCAAACCTCCTACATCCAAAGTCTCCAGGAAACATAGGAATTGGTCTCAAGTCATGGAACAGCTTAAAAAGGTTTTGAAAATCAAGTAAGAAAGATAGAGGAAAAATTGGGAAGAAAAATAAGAATGATACAAGAAAATCATGAAAAATGAGACAACAGTTTGATAAAAGAGACACAAAAAATTCTGAGGAAATTAACATGTTAAAAAGCAGACTACTCCAAATGGTAAAAGAGGTACAAAAAGCCAATGAAGAGAATACCTTAAAATCAGAATTGGGGGGGGGGGGGGTGGAGCCAAGATGGCGGAATAGAAAGATGGACTTGCTCTAGCTTTCCCTGCATAACCCATAAAATACCTGTAAAAATTACTCTAAACAAATTCTAGAGCAGCAGAAGCCACAAAACAACAGAGTGAAAGAGATTTCCAGCCCAAGACAGCCTGTAAGGTCAACAGGAAAGTTCTATCACACCAGAATTGGAACTGACAGCCCAGCCTTGGCTGTGGGGCAAGGACAGGACTGAAGCAGGCTTCAGAATGCAGAATCATGGGTAGCAGATGAGGTTTCCAGATTTCTCAACTCACAAATGCCAAAGACAGCTTCAAATGTCAGTGAGAAAGCTCTTTCACCTAGGCGAGAGGGGAGCACGGTCTGACCCAAGCCCCAGCAGAAGCCCCAGGGCAGCAGAAGCTACTGCAGTTGCAGTATCCAAGTTTAGAGCCCTCAGCTTAAAGAGCCTGCAGGAAATAAGTGGTCAATCTAAATCTCAATCCTGAGTGTTGGTCCTGGGGTGAGGAGGAGCAGTGGCATTGTGGAACTAGTGGAGGCTCTGGAGAGGGAATCCTACTCACAGTTCCAGGGCAGAAAAGAATTCTTGTGGTTGCTCCTAGATCAGAGTACAGACCAGGAGAGGAGTAAATTCCTCTCCCTTGATTGTGCCACCTTGGAGGAACTGAGAACTTACAGATCCTTAGAGTATACCCTCCACTTGAAAAAGGACTCAAAGCCAAGTAACTGGCTGGGAAAATGTCCAAAAAAGGGAAAAGATAAGACTAAAGAAGGTCACTTTCCTGGTGAAAAGGTATTTTCTTCCATCCTTTTGAATGGGGAAGAACAAAGCATACCATCAGAGGAAGACATCAAAGTCAAGGCTTTTACACCCAAAACCTCCAAAAAAGATATACAGTGATCTCAGGACATGAAAGAGCTCAAAAAGGATTTTGAAAATCAAGTAAGAGAGGTGGAGGAAAAATTGAGAAGAGAAATGAGAGTGATGCAAGAAAATCATGAAAAGCTAGTCAACAGCTTGCTAAAGGAGACCTAAAAAAATGCTGAAGAAAATAACACCTTTAAAATTAGACTAACTCAAATGGCAAAAGAGACCCAAAAAGACAATGAGGAGAAGAATGCTTTAAAAAGCAGACTGAGCCAAATAGAGAAGGAGGTTCAAAAGCTCACTGAAGAAAATAGTTCTCTAAAAATTAGAATGGAGCAGATGGAAGCCAATGACTTTATGAGAAACCAAGAAATAATAGAACAAAACCAAAAGAATGAAAAAATAGAAGACAATGTGAAATATCTCACTGGAAAAACAACTGTCCTGGAAAATAGATCTAGGAGAGATAATTTTAAAATTATTGATCTACCTAAAAACCACAATCAAAAAAAGAGCCTAGACATCATCTTCCAAGAAATTATCAAGGAAAACTGCGCTGATATTCTAGACACAGAGGGTAAAATAGAAATGGAAAGAATTCACCAATCACTTCCTGAAACAGATCCCAAAAGGAAAACTCCTAAGAATATTGTAGTCAAATTTCAGAATTCCCAGGGCAAGGAGCAAATATTACAAGCAAGCAGAAAGAAAAAATTCAAGTATTGTAGAAATTCAATCAGAATAACATAGGATTTAGCAGCTTCTACACTAAGGGATCGAAGAGCTTGGAATATGATATTCTAGAGATTAAAGGACATAGGAGTAAAACCAAGAATCACCTATCCAGGAAAACTGAGTATAATACTTCAGGGGAAAAATGTAATTTCAATGAAAGAGAGGACTTCCAAACATTCTTGTTCAAAAGACCAGAACAAAACAGAAAATTTGTCTTTCAAATACAAGAATCAAGAGACACATGAAAAGGTAAACAGGAAAGAGAATCCTTAAGGAACTCATTAAAGTTGAACTGTTTACACTCCTACATGGAAAGATGTTATTTGTAACTCATGAGACCTTTTTCAGTATCAGGGTAGTTAGAGGGAATATATATATGTACGTATGTGTGGGTATGTATGCATGTGTATATCATATATATATATAGGTATGTGTATGTACATGTGTGTATGTATGTGTATATACCATGTATATACTATATATACGTGGTATATATGTATACATATACACACACACATAGACAGAGGGCACAGGGTGAGCTGAAAATGAAGGGAGAAGAACTAAAAAAAAATTTATTGTTGAATGGAATGTACTAGGAATAAAAGAAAGGGAGAGGTAGAATGTAGCAAATCATCTCACATACAAGAGGGAAGAAAGACCTTCTACAATGGAGGGGAAGAGGGAGGAGATGAAAGGAAATAATTGAGCCTTACTCTCATGGGCTTTGTCTTAAGGAGGGAATAGCACACACTCAATTGGATATGGAAATCTATTTTACCCTGCAGGAAGGCAAGGGGAAGGGGATAGGAGAGAGAATATAATAGAATGGACAGCAAATTGGGGAAAGAGATAATCAGAAGCAAACACTATTATGGAAGGACAGGTCAAGGGAGAGAATGAAATGAATGAAGGGCAGGATAGGACAGAGGGAAATGTGGTTAGTCTTTTACAACATAAATATTACGGAAGTGCTTTGCACTGTTACACATGTATGACCTATATTGAATTGCTTGTTTTCTCAATGAGGGTGAGTGGGGAGGGAGGGAGAGAATGTAGAACTCAAAGCTTCAAGAATGAATGCTAAAAATTGTTTTAGCATGCAACTTGAAATTAAGCTATACAGACAATGGAGTACAGAAGTCTATTTTATCTATAGAGGGGAGGGAGGATGGAAGAAGGGTGGGTAATAGAAGGGAGGACAGACAGGAGTAAGGGGTGGAAGGAGTGGATGCTATCCTGGGATGGGGAGTGGGGAGAGATGGGGAGAAAATTTTGAATGCAAATTCAGGTGGAAGTGAATGTTAAGAACTGAAAAATAAACAAATTGTATATTTTTAAAAAATCAGAATTAGCCAAGTTGAAAAAAGAGGCACAAAAATTCATTGAAGGAAAAACCTCCTTAAAAAGTAGAACTGGTTGAATGGAAAAGGAGGTACAAAATCTCACTGAAGAAAATAATGCCTTAAAACTTAAAAATGAGTGAATTGAAGCTAATGACTTTATGAGAAAGCAGGACACAATAAAATAAAACCAAAAGAATGAAAAAATAGAAAACAATGTGAAATATCTCATTGGAAAAACAAAGGACCTAAAAAATAAACCGAGGAGAAATAATCTAAAAAATATTGGAATATCTGAAAGCCATGATCAAAAAAATAGCCTAGACATCATCATTCAAGAAATTATCAAGGAAAACTGCCTTGATATTCTAGAACCTGAGGGTAAAATAAAAATTGAAAGAATCTAATTATCATCTCCTAAAAGAGATCCTAACTTCTATATTAAAGGATCAGAGGGCTTGGAATATGATACTCTGGAGGGCAAAAGAGGTTGGATTACAACTAAGAATTACCTACCCAGCAAAACTGAGTATAATCCTTTAGGGGGGAAAATTGACATTCAACAAAATATAGGGTTTTCAAGCATTCTTGATGAAAAGACCAGAACTGAATAGAAAAGTTGATTTTCAAATGCAAGATCAAGAGAAGCATAAAAAAGGCAAACAGGAAAGGAAAATCATAAGGGACCTAATAAGATTGAACTGTTTACATTCCTACATGGGAAGATGATATTTGTAGCTCATAAAAACTTTCTCATCATTAGGGCAGTTAGAAAGCGTATACATAGGCAAAGGACACAAGTATATGAAGGGATATATGAAAGTATCTGAAAAAAATAAAATTAAGGGGTGAGAGGAATATATTGGGGGAAAGGGAGAAATAGAATGAGGTAAATTATCTCACATAAAAGAGGCAAGAAAAAGCTTTTACAGTGGAAAGGAAGAGGGGGGATTTGAGAGGGAATGAGTGAACCTTGCTCTCATCAGAATTGACTCAAAAAGGGAAAAATATACACACTCAATTTCTATATAGAGATCTATCATCCTATAGGAAAGTAGGAGGGGAAGGGATAAGAGAAGGGAGGTAGTGATAGAAGGGAGAACAGATTGGGGAAAGGGTAGTCAGAAGCAAATCTTTTTGAAGAGGGACAGGGTGAAAGGAGAGAGAGAATAAAATAAAAGAGGGAGTAGAATAGGATGGAGGGAAATATAGTTAACAATAGTAACTGGGAAAAAATTTTGAAACAAGTTTCTCTCATAAAGGCCTCATTTCTCAAACATATAGAGAACTGAGTCAAATTTATAAAAATAAGAGCCATTTCCCAATTGATAAATGATCAAAAGATGTGAACAGTTTTCAGGTGAAATAATCAAAGCTATCTATAGCCATATGAAAAAAAAATGTTCTAACCCACTATTGATTGGGGAAATGCAAATTAAAACAATTCTGAGGTTGGCTATTAGATTAGCTAATAGGACATATCTATTAGATTAGCTAATAGGACAGAAAAATAAAATGACAAATGATGGAGGGGATATGGGAAAAATTAGACACTAATGCACATGTTGGTGGAGTTGTGAACTGATTCAACCATTGTGTAGAGTAATTTGGGAACTATAAAACCATGCATACCCTCTGACCCAACAGTGCTACTACTAAGTCTGTATCCCAAAAGAGATTAAAAAATAAAAGGAAAAGGACTGTTGTGTACAAAAATATTTATAACAGTTCTTTTCTGGTGGCAAAGGATTGGAAATTTAAGGGATACCCATCAATTAGGGAATGGCTAAACAAATTGTGGTATGTGATTATGATGGAATATTATTGTACAATAAGAAATGATGAGCAGGATATTCTCAGAAAAACCTGGAAAGACTTACATGAACTGATGCAAAGTGAAATGTTCTATGTACAAAATAACAGCAATATTGTGTGATGACCAACTATGAATGACTTAGCTATTCTCAGCAATACAGTGATCCAAGAAAACTCTGAAGGACTTGTGATGAAAAATTCCATCCATCCCCAGGCAAAGATGGTGTCTGAATATAGATTGAAGAATTCTTTTTTAACTTCATTTTTCTTGCATTTTGTTTGTTTTCTTTCATATATAACTATTATGGAAATGTTCTGCATGGCTACACATGTATAACCTATCTTAAATTGCTTACCTTATCAATGGGGTGGGGGTGAGGAGAGAGGAAGGGAGAGAATTTGGAACTCAAAGTTTTAAAAATAAATGTTTAAAATTTCTTTTACATGTAACTGGGGGAAAATGAAATGCTAAGAAAACATTTAATTATTTATTTTTATATTTTAAACATTTTTTTCTTTTTAAAATTTGAGTTCCAAATTTTCTTGCTCCCTATCACCCCTCATCCACCCATGGAGAAGGAAAGGAAAATGATATCCATGAATTATACATGTGTAATCATGGGAAATGTATTTTTATATTAGCAATGTCACAAAAAAAGAAAAAAAATAAAGTGAGAAAATTATACTTCAATTAGCACAAGGAGTTTATCAGTTCTCTCTCTGAAGATAGTATTTTTTCATCATGAATCATTTGGAATGTTTTCAGATCATTGTATTAATCAGAGTAGCCAAGACTTATAGTTGATCATCATTATAACATTGTTGCTACTATGCACAATGGTCTCCTGGTTCCTCTCAGTTTGCTTTGTGTTGGTTCATTTAGGGCTTGCCATTTTTTTTCCTGAAATTATCACTTTCATCATTTCTTATATCACAATGGTACTCTATCACAATCATAAGCTATAACTTGCTCAACCATTCCCCAACTGAGAAGTATCCTCCCCATTTCTAATTCTTTGCACCACAAAGAGAGCTGCTATAATTATGTTGGGGCATATAGGTCCTTTTCCATTTCCTTTGAACAGTTTGAGATATAGACCTAGTAATGTATTGCTGTGTCACAGTTTGATAGCCCTTTGGGCATAGTTCCAGATCATTGATTGGACCACAGCATCAATGAACTAACTCAATAGACCATCTTTCCAATTGCTCTATATGTAAAGCTATTCATTTTTCTTGGGCTAAGCTGGTCTTTTTCATGTGGTTGTGAATCTTACAGAGGAAGTTGTGGAGTGCTCCTTAACTTGATAATATAAGCAGCACAATATTAGCCATAAACAGGAACATCTGGAGGGCCTCACCATCCGCAGGGAATCTCTCTCCCATTTAGACCATACATGTAGAACATCGGCTGTGACACTCATGAACAAACTTGGTGAGTGTGTCTCTCTTTTCGAAGCCTCACTTGGCATTAATGCTAATGAACACAATCATCACTGTGGTTTCATCTGTCAAGGGATCTTGTATGATTTTAATGAACACATGGAAGACAGTTTAGTAAAGAAGAATCGTTAAGATTGCATATAATTATTATTATTTACCTTATTAAAGTCAAATAACTTTTTTTAAATAATCACCAAACATGGCAGATCTTTATATTCTTTGCACATCATTCAACTGAGTGAATGTGAGAGTGTGATCTGCTACAGAAAGTTGTCTACAAAAGCTTACCATGTTTGTTTACTGATTTTTTTTAAAAAAAAGGGTAACCCCCTTCACATTTTCATTAGGAATATCTTTTCATAGACAATCTTGAAAATTATAAGTAGACCTAGAAAATAGGCATGCAGTTCCGATGTGAAGTGGTCAATGTCTTTTCAGCCATTTTTTAAAAAAAAATAAGCCACTATTTGTGTTCCTTTCTATCCTTTCAGAATCTTCCCCTCTTTAAGACATCTTTAAAATTGATCCCTGAGTATCTTTACTATTTTTTGTTGGACATTTACATATTTTGGGGTGATTATGTGGTGATCTTTGCTTTGTTCTCTGAGACCCCTTCTACTGTTGATCTCTCTAACAGAAATTCATAGTGGATATTACTTTACCAGCATCTAGTAATTCCATTTACAGATTCATTTTAGGCTCTAAGCATCAGCTTTGGTAATCTCACTGACTTTTTAAAATATAATCCACATAAAGAGGTATTACCTCATCCATCTCAGGAGCCAAAGGTCCTAGTGAAAACCAAGGGCTGACTATGCAAGCAGTCATGTCTAGTCCATTTCAGCCCTACTCCCCTACAACCACTTTCTATCTCATGGCCTGTAGTTGTCTCGTGGAGTACTTCTGTCTCTGCTGTGCCATTTGGAGGTTACAGATTTCCACATAGGTCTTCATCAAGTAGTTAACCAAATGGAATTCCAACGCTAGTCAAGACGAGGGCCAGGGCCCTTCCACAAGGATGATACCCTAGTCTTAAGATCCCCAAGCATATCAGATACTGTGTGACCCTGGGTAAGTCACAACCTCTGTTGGCCTCAGTTTCCTCATCTATAAAGTGGGGATAATAATAGTACCTACCTCCCAGGGTGGTTGCGGGGATCAAATGAGTAAATAATTAGAAAGTGCTTAGCATAGAGCCTGGAACATAGTTGTTGTCATTTCTGACTCTTTGTGAATTCATTCTGGAGTTTTCTTAGCAAAGATGGAGTGGTTTGCCAATTCCTTCTCCAGCTCGTTTTATAGATGAGAAGACTAAGGCAAATAGGGTTGAGGGACTTGCCCTGAGTCACACAACTAGCAAATGTTTGAGGCTGAATTTGAATTCAGGTCTTTCTGACTTATAGGTCCAGTGTTGTATCCACTGCACCAACCTACCTATTCTCTGGTATATAGTAAGAACTATGTAAATGTTAGGTCTCTTACTATTATTAAATGAAATAACATATGTAAAGTATACAAACCTTAAAGCACTACTTAAGAGCTAGCTATTTTTACTATTATTATTTATTCTGCCCCCCCAGAATACTTATTCTTGGGTTCCAGGCATGGTCTGACCCAATTACTTCCTTACCTTGACCACCAGATAAATACTTCTTTTTACAAATTAACCCCCTCCTCCTAGCTTCTCTGGCTTCCTTCACATCTTAGCTAAAGCTCCATGACCTGCAAGAATCTTCTCCCAGAAGATTCCCAAGAGTCTTCTTTAATCTTATTGCCTTCTGAGACTATACTATGCATACATACACACATACATATACGTATATATGTATGTGCATGAATACATATATGTTTTCTCCTCTGTTAGACTGTGAGTTCCTTGAGAGCAGGGACTGTTTTTTTTGTTTTTCTTTGAATCCTCAGCACTTAGCTCAGTGCCTGACACTTAAAAGACTATACTGGTTAACTGACTGACTCCCTAAGTCCTTAGCCTGTCTCCCTTTCCCTTTTGACCCTGAAAGAAAGCAGGTTTTCTAAGAATTTCCCACTTCTAGCAACTCCATAAAAAAACAATAAGGAATAAAACACCTGAAGAAAGGTCAAAAATATAGTTTAAAGCCTTCTGAAATAAAATCTCCGAATCTTGAGTGTAATGCCTATAGCTCATATTAGAGCCCTACTCTGACTCTTCCTCAGTTTCCCTCCTATCCTACCTTCTTCCTGAGCAGTTCAGTTCTCTGGGTTCCTTCCCTCCTTAGTAGAAATTATTCTCTTTCTATAACATATCCCTAGAATTAAAAGTCCTCTGCCCTCTGCTCTTCCATATTTTCTCATACCTTTTCTGTAGGCACAATAGAGAAGGCTCATGGGCACACTAGGTATTAAGTCAGACACCTATCAGACAACTCAGACGACTGATTGTCCCTGTTAATCATCCTGCTTCTCCAAAGAGGTGTCCAGGCTCATTGTAGGAACAACATAGGTAAAACTGAGTGAGGGGTGAGAGGTCCACCTTGGAAGGACTCTATTTCTCTCCCAAACATCACCCTTGGACTTTGTATGTAACAGGCTATCATTTACCAATACTTTATACTGTTTCATCCAGAGCATTCCCTGGCCTACTCAGAACTATCCTTCCCCCAGATCTGAGATGCTGCTCCAACGTCTTTTCAATACTGCCTAGTTTTCTGGATTTATTTATCTAAGTGTTCCTGTCAGTGTATGCCTTGACCTCTGAACAGTATCACGGTTGCCCTTTCTGAACATAGTTCATACCACCATCCATCCTCCCTCAGTTTTCTCTCCCACCAGCTCTGTTAATTGTCCTTTTAATTCAGTTTGGGCTTCCCTTGGGAATGTTGCCTCCCTAATGCTGCCTATAGCCGCAACCACTAGCCTACATACACCATGCTGTTACTCATTCTACAAAAGTATTATGTAAACGTAAGCTAAAGTAGATAAGCAGCATTGCAAGGTGAAGTGAGTTTAATTCAGCCCAGGTTGAAAGCCATGGTTGAAAGCCAAGCTACTCACTTGCTTGTCAATGGTGTTTACTGCAAATGAGTGTCTTTTGGTGGCTTTGATGAAGAGTCTCATCTCTATTTTAAAACTGAGAAAACTGAAGATCAGAGAAGCTCTCGTTTGCCTAAGCTAACACAACTAGTAAATGACAGTCGACTCCCACCCAGATCTGACCCAAATCTAGGGCTTTTTCTCCTACCTAGAAGTGCCTCTAACCAGTTCCCAGGGAAAATCCAAGAAAATGAGGTTTGGTTAGGCAGAAAAATGGTGCTGGACCAGATTTCAGAAAAACCTGGAATGATTTAGATGAACTGATGCACAGTGAAGTACACAGAACCAGGAGAACATTGTACACAGCAATAGCAACATTCTGCAATGATTAACTGTGTCTGATTTAGCTCTTCTCAGCAACACAGTGATCTAAGACAATTCCAAAAGACTCATAATGAAAAATGCAATTCACAATCAGAGAAAGAACTGTGGAGTCTGGATAAAGATCGAAGCACGCTATTTTCTCTTTTTCCCTCTTTCTCGTGGTTTTCCCCTTTTGCTCTGATTCTTCTTTCACAATATGACTAATGTGGAAATATGTTCAATATGATTGTTCATGTATAGCCCATATCAGATTGCATGCCATCTTCCATGGGGGAGGGAGGTGGGGAATTAGAACTCAAAATCTTATAAAAGCAAATGTTAAAAACTAAAAATAAATAATTTTTTAAAAGAAAAAAGAAAATTATTGCTGGGCATTGAAAGGAAAAGGTATAAGCAGGGCTCAGCTCCAAAGGAGGTCTTCCCATAGTAGACAAAGATTCATTTATTGGGGAGGGAGAGGAAAATAATTATTTTTCAGAGGCTCCCCATCCATACCTACACTTTCAGTTCTACTGTACAAATATTTACAGTGTGGAGATCGAATTCTCTTATGTGCTGTTAGCCCCATCCTCATATAAACAGGAGGAGAGGAAGAGGGCTTAGTTCCAGCTAATCGGGGAAGGGTCTAACAGCAGGAGGCCCATTTTGAAAAAGAAAAAAACGCCAGAAGCAACCTTGCCTTCTCCATGTAGGCTGGCTTTTATATGCTAGAGATCCTAGACAGCACAGTCTCACCATAAGGGAAGCCTCAGCTGCATAATCACAATTACCTTCTCTGGCAAGGGGAACTGAATGAATAACAAATATTTTTGGTGAGGAGCCAAGATATCAGACCTGGGTTCTAGGTAGGGCTCTGCCCCTTTGCCTCCTTGATCCTCAGTTTCTGTATCTGTGAAATGAGGAGGTTGGATTATTTGAATTTCAAGTTTTACACAACCACTCATGAATATTTACTGCCACTGGAACATTCGCCAAGGTCTACTTCTACATGAACTACCCTAGATGCCTTCTCCACACAGACTACGAGAGATGTAAAATTCTGCCACCCAGATACAGAATCTTTTAGGGCTTTTCTATCACCACCCTTGAAATGCTAGAATTGCTCTGTAAGGAGGGTACGGGGACCCAAGGCACTCTCAATCTTGCCAGCTAAATACAGCAAGGGGGCAGGGAAGAGAAAGGAAGGGAGCTGCCTCCTTTTACCACCCCAATTCCCAGTCTCCCCATGCTCCCTAAATCAAAGTTCATTCAAGGTATGAAACAGCACTCCCAAGCCACAGTTGAACTCCCAAAATAACATCCTTCTCTTACTCCTAGCTTCCACTCAGTCAGGTGACTCTAATCACATTTTTTCCATCAGCAGAGATTCACACTACTACTCGTCACTCTCACTACCTCACTCTCACCCTAGTATCATACTCCTGGTTTCCAGAAGTAGTAAGCTTTCCTTCTTTCTTCTTTCCTTCCTGCCTTGAAATTTCCTTCCCCTCACACTCAAGAGTCCCTATTTCCTAGCAAGACCAGCAGTTCAAAGAACATCCTGCTCTCTTATAGCACCGACAATAATGACCAATTACGGGCAGCTGTTTGCCTTTCAAATTGGGGATCCCCAAAGTTTTACACCAAATTCTCTTCCAACTATAAATCCTAAAATGCTAAAGCTGAGAGGATGTTAGATGTTACAGCAGTCAAACTCTGCTATGGGGGATATATCCTTGATGGAAAGGAGAAAGGGACTTTTGTACTGAACAGGATGCCCTGGAAAAACCTCCAAGGAGAAGATCATCATTGATATAGCTGAATATTTTAGGTTTCTTGAAGGTCCTTCCTGTCTGTTGTCCAAGTACATTGGACCACAGAATCACAAAAATCTCAAAGGTGGACAGAACCTTTGATGGAATCCTAGCCATACCTGAAAATGAATTCCTTCTTGAATATACTCAATATGTCATTATCCAACCTTTACTATATGACTTCAAAAAGTTTTGGTAATCTCATTATCCCCTGAGGTGCCCCTTTAGGCAGCTTTAGGTATTAAGAAACTTTCAGTGGCGTACTACATGTGGAATCAGGAAGATGAATTCAAATCTGACCTCAGACAACTGTGTGACCCTGGGCAAAGTATTTAGCTGCTACCTGCCTCAGTTTCTTTAACTGTAAAATGGGGATAATAATAGCAGCTACCTCCCCGGATGGTTGGGAGGGTGGAAATAAAACAATATTCATAAAACACTCAGCACAAAGACTGGCATTAAGTAAGTACTTCATTCATGTTTGTTTCCTTGTGTTCCACCTCTTATGTCAAGATGAAATCTGCCTCTCTTTGAGAACCAAATACAATGTCTCATTTCTCTTCTTCATGACAGTATCCATATACTTAAAGACTGCATCAGATGCTCCTTACTATCACATCTTTTCTGTGGGCTAAACACACATCATTGCTTTAACCAACCGTCACATCATACGATGGTCTCCATCAATTTAATCACTTATAAATGTAAATGTGGGGTTCAACATATCAACACACAAACAGCTTCACAGAGGGTCTCTTCCTGGATCTTGTCTGTTTGCAAAATCTAACAGAAAATGGTGTCTGAAATCATTACTTAGGTGTGTGAAAATAATGAACAGTAAATTCAGGATACCCAGGGTTAGTAGGGAGCAAATTCTAGTTTTTTGTGGTACCCATGTAAAGTGAGGGAAGGCTGATTTCAGAGTATCCTATACTTATATTCTACATTTTCTTGGGAACTAGTTCAATTGACAGTTTCTCCCTATTTCGGAAGACAGTTAATAATGGGAGGTTTAAATTTTTTTTAAAAATGAACTATAGGGAGATTAACACTTACTTTCCAATAAAGAAGCAGACATTAAGAATTCTTATGCCAACACAGCTATGAATAACTTTTTTTAACACCCAAGTTAAATAAAGCAAAAATGAAGCTTTCTTCTTAAAGAAAAAAAAAACAGAAGTGAGATATAATAATCATCAGTAATAATAACTGAGGTTTAGTGATAAAAGATACCCAGTTTATGCCTTAGGATCTTTTAATACTGCTCTAGGGAAATAGTGCCTACCTGTATAGTTACTCTGGGGGAAATCGGTGCTATTTGACTAACTCATTATCTATCCATTCTGTTGTCCTTTTATTACCTTATGGTCAAATTGCCTGGCACCAAACTGATGAGACTCTGTCCCTCAGGAAGGATGGTACCAGAGGGTCTCCCCTCTGGGGCTCTTTTCATGCCCTGAAGGAAACTGGGACATAGAGAACCAGGTACTTTACTGGTCCTAAAGCCACTTTTTCTACATCAAAGGACAAAAATTATGGATACCAAATCATACTGACAGAATAGAAAGTCACCAGGGCTACTGCACAGGAGTGCCAGAAGGGAATGACTGGAAACAACAAAGATTTAAAGAACTTCCCTAGTGGGTTTCTCCTTCACTAGAAGTCTCCAAGCAGAAGCTGGATGATTGGTCCTCAAGTATTATGTCCAACTGTCCTGATGAATATCTGGCCATTGGGCCCAGATGAGATGGCTCAGGAGGAGTAAATGAGGCTGGTAACCTTGCACAGCCCTCCCTCACTCAAATCAAAGTCAAGTGCAAGTTATTGCATCATCATCTCCCTGATGTCATGGTCTTCTTTGAGAAAGAAGGACAAACACAACAACAACATGCTTTAGGGAGAATTTTTTTCCCTGGGATCAGTTCGGTTAGATGACTGTGGTCTCTGAGGTGTCTTCCCAGTCCAGCTCTGCCTGTCATTCTGTGGCTTAGGGACATTTGAGAAGGGGAAAGAATAAAATTCTGTATGAAAGGAGAAGGCCCTGCCTTTTCATACCCAACTGTGGTAGTGATACCCTAGCAGGGGTGGGGAACCTGCAGATACCCTAAGGCCTGAGGTCTGCTGAGTCAAACTTTGCTTATTGGAAATGGCAAGTAGGAAATGGAAATTTTCAAAGGAAAATGGAAATGGAAAGTGAAGCTTTTATATCAAAACCACTTTCCTACTCCTGGAATGGGGATATTCAGAGGCTTTTCAGGCTTTATGAAATATCTAAATATCTACCTATCTAATTAGATAGATATATATAGATATTTCATAGAGAGATTGATATAGATAGAGACATACACATACACATACACACATATATTACACACATACCTATATTATGTATATACATATATATGCATATGTACACATATATACATATGTGTACGTATACACACATATATTACACACATGCCTATATTATGTATATACATATATGCATATACACGCATATACATATGTGTATGTATACATACACACATATGTTACACACATACCTATATTATGTATATGCATATATACACACATATATACATATGTGTATGTATACACACACACAGTCTGTAATGTTATAAACCTTTGTATTGATTTGCTTAAATTACAGAATGAAAACTTCTGACACTTCCAATCCAGTCAAGCAATTTAACAATCTCTTGTTTTATCCAATCCTATGTTCAAATATAGTCTCAGACACTTGCTAGGTGACCCTTGACAAGTCACTTAACTTTGTTTACCTCAGCTTCCTTATCATAAAATGAGCTGGAAAAGGAAATGGTAAACCATTCCAGTATCTTTGCCAAGGAAATCCCAAAATGAGGTTTTGAAGAGTTAGATATGACTGAAACATGAACAACCACATGTGCACAAGGACATCCGGTCTGCATCATCAAAGAGATACCTACTGTACTGGGAATCAGTCATGAGGTCACTTCTAGCTACGTACCCTTGCATTTACGTTACTGACCACAAAATACTAGTGATGCTCATTTGTGATAAAGGAGGGAAAACCCCAAATCCAACATTTCTAGAAAAAATGGGGAGCTAGTGTTAAAGCGGAAATATAAAGGCAAATGTCCAGCTAAGCCCAAACTATCAGGGTTAGACAGTCAAAACAGTCAATAACATCTTATAAGCCAGGTGCTAAAAGGAAAGGGGGAATCAAGGAGGCATCTTACTCAGCTACATAGACGTTAATGTTGAGAGGGAACGAATAGAGTGATCTCTCCTTCTTTGTGCTCTTTTCTTTCTGCTTTATGTCCACTACCCTTAAATTGGCTGACCAGAGTTCACAAGGCACTTATATACCATATTTATATGGCAACCATGTTCTTTAGACCCTAAATTAGACAGTGGTAGTCTGACAAAGATTTATTTTGCAAAGCCTTGTCAGAAACATATTTTCTCTGTTGAAACTGGGACTTGAAAATCTTGGCATAAGGTTAATAGGTACCAGATTTTAAGGTTATCTAGTCCTAGATAGCCAGGTTCCCTTGGAGCATAATGTATGTGCTGGCCCTGAGGAATGTGGGGCAGATAGCACCAAGTACTTTCTGATCCTAAAGTTATTGTTTTTATCTCAAAGGACAAGAAATCTGGATACTAAACTACTCAGAGCAAAGCTAGAAGTTACCAAAGAAAACTCTCACAGGGGAGGAAGGCTTTGGGGAAGATGGAAAAGACACTATATAAAAATCTGGACCAGACTGTCTGAACCAGACAAGGAAAGATCAGAATCACCCGAACTCAACAACCCTGTGTTCAAATAAAGATAGATTACTTGAGGGGTGAGGAAACCTTGCTGATTGACAAAAACTGCTGAGAAAACAGAAAAGTGGTTTGGCAGAAATTAAGTTAAGATCAACATCTTACACCACGTACAATATGCTCAAAATGAATACACATCCTTAATATTAAAGATCACACTATAATGTTAGAAAAGAATCAGATCAAGTACATTTTATGCTACAATTAGAGAGTTCTTAACAAAAGAAGGGATAAAAATAATCACAAAAAGTAAACTAGATTATTTGATTACATAAAATTGAAAAACTTCTGTAATAACTAAACAAACACCATTAGGATAGGAAGGCAAGTTATCAGTTGAGGGGAAAAAAATCTTCACATCAAATATTTCTGATTAAGTATCCAACATCTAAGAAATGTAGTGAATAAATGAATGAGAAAGCATTTATTAAGTGTTTATTATGCTGAGCTTTAGGATACAAGTACAAAGTCAAGATAGTTCCTTATATCCTAACAGAGGAGTGAACATATATAGGAGAGTTATAGCTGAGATGATGAGAGTAGATCAGCTTTTGGAGAAAGAAAATATAGAGAAAGAATAAAAAGGGTTAAAGACTGAATCTTAAGGAAAACTCAATCAGGGAGAATAAAGAGCCAGTGGGAAACACAAAGGATGTTTCAGAGAGTGAAAAGGAGGACAAGGATTGTGTTTTAAGGAAGCGCTGGTGAACAGCTTCAAATGCTGCCAAGATCAAGAGGAATGAGATCATGATCTGGTCACTGGAATTAACAATAAGGCAATGGTTGCTTATCACTTTCTAAAGAGCAATTTTAAGAAAGTGATGAAGATGGAAACCAGGCTTTCAGAGAATTAAGAAAGGAATTAAAGTCTGTATAGAAAATTTATTTAGAAGTTATAAAATAAATGAGAAGTTTAGAGGTGTTAGAAAAGAGAGATAAAAAGAGGTAAAAGCTAGTTAGAAGAGGGTCAAGAATTTTTATTTTGTTTCATGTTAAAGAAAGGATAGAATTATACATTTTTTTTAAAGTATAACACAGGCTATGGAGAAGGTAAGGTTGAAAACTATAGCTAAAGGAGGGATAAATATAGAAAGATAGTCTTTCAGTAAGCAAGAATGTAAGTAAAGGTCTTGCCTAAGGTCACACAGCTAATGAGTTGCAGAATTAGTGTTCAAACCCATTTCTGTCACACTATTAAGAGGAGAGACACTTCACATAGCACTAGACTGGGAGTCAGAGAGACAGGATTCAAGTCCCAGCTCCTGTCCTTCCTGTCAGCTTGCACAAGTCACATTAACCACTCTACACACACAGTTTCCTTATCTATAAATTAGGGGTTTGGACCTTCCAGTACTAAATCTATGGTTCTTTTAAGTCCAGAGTCAAGACCAGCATAGTAAATGATGTTGAGATGAAGGAATTTGCTAGTTGGACAAAGCAATGATTTTGATATTGTTACATCTTGTGATAATGGTGGTTATGCATGTGTATCTCTATTGACAATAGGATGATTCAGAACATCTGATCTGATGAAACTGGTTATTCACTGTCAGCTTATTCTGGGATTTCATGCCATACACATGGGTTTCATTATTCTCTTTATTGTATTTTTAATTCTGTGGTTTTTAAAAAAAAATGGATGTTAATCCAAGGACATATGCCAAAATTGTACCTCATAAAGGGCATACTTCAGTGACTATTAGTGATATTGCAATAGCCATTGGTATAGGGAAGTCAAGTGTTTTAAGGATCATCCAGGACCACAATGAAACAAGATCAGTTGCACCAAAGTGCAAAGGAAGGTTTAGTCAAAAACAAACAAACGAAATGTTATGAACTAACAAACTATTGCTGCACAACAACTTAATTAATCTTCAGAAAATATGTAATGACATTTAGAAGGACTTGGGAGCTGGAGGAGTTTTGTAGTGTAGACTTCTTGAAGTTGGAAGAAAAGTAAGACCAGTTTAAAAAAATAAACAACCCAACTTAATAATTGTTCTTTGCTATGGGGGAAAAATTGTTTGTCATGAGTAAGGCAAATGCTAGAATACTAAAGATGGAAAAAGATCATTTTTACTGACAAGATTCCGTTTTTCATTCAAGGCTATACTGAAACCATTGTTCAGAAGAATAAGTGAACTTGTAGGAAGCATAATTATTCCAGAATTACAGAAATCTCCAAATGAAGATGGAACACTGCAATACAAAATTGAAACCATGCCTTTCTTTATGAAAAGGTTAAGAATCTTCTCTAGGAGATGGAGAGAAATGTTTTAATGGCCTGAGAACTTGCCTGATTTAAATCCCATTGAAAACATATGTGATATAATCAAAGGTAGACTTGAAAAAATGGAATATTCATCAAAGGTACATATGATATCCCATATGATATGTGATTTCATGATGAAAGGTTAAGGAATAGATGTGAAATATGTGTAAGGAATAGATGTGAAAATCCTCAGAATTCAAAGCCAAATTATGTAAAAACAAGTGATTACAGGAAAAAGAGGACATATTGCAAATCAAAAGAGTTGGGGTTTTTTTAAGGTGTAGAAAGATTATTGATACATTTAGTTATTTTACTTTGTCCCAGTTAATCTCCCTACCACTATACACTGGAAGGCTTCAATCTTCTCACAAAAGGAAAAGGTACATGTAAAACTTGTTTTTAAAGCAGAGAATGGAAATACATTATTAACAGCATGAACAATTTCATCAAGGAATTTATCTGATAGTGATAAGAAAGTTGGCATATGCTCAATTCAAACAATGCTCAAGACAGAGACATAATTAGTTATAAGTAACAGCTTTAGAGTCAGGCAGTAGAGCAGGGGAAAGTGTTAGATTTTGAGTCAGATTTTGAGTCATTTGCAAACAAATTCTAGCTGTCATTTACCATCTACATAACCTTTGACAAGGCATTTAACTTTCTAGGCTTCAGTTTCTTCATCTCTAAAGTGAGGGGGTTGGACAAGATGTCCTCCAAGTTGCCTTTCCTCTCTATTAATCAATCCATTAGCATTTATTAAATGCTCAATAAATTACAAGAACTATGCTAAGTGCAGTGGATGGCAAAGCGACAAGTGAAGCAGTTCTTACCCTCAAGGAGATTACATTCTAATGGGGAGACAACATGAAAATAACTAATTACATTCATGGTGCATATAGAATAGAAGAATGATAACCCTAATTAGATAAGGGGAAGGCATATTAGCACCTGGGAATGGGGAGGATGAGGTGGGTGAGTGGAAACCAGGAAAATCCTTCTCTACAAAGGGTGGAGGTTGAGTTGAGTCTTAAAGGAAATAAGAGATACTATGATCCAATTAAGTGCCTACTATGTACCAGGCACTGGGAATATGATGATATAGACAAAATGGTTGCTACCCTTTTTACGTTCTTCTTAACAAAAATGAGTTACCTTCTTTGAGAGAATATTTAATATCTATAGTAAGATGAGAGGCAGATTCTGGCAAGAATTATCTTCTGGACTTATAGATAGCTCTAAGACAAAGGGAAAGGGAAAAGAATAATCATTTCTTTAGAACCTACTATGTGCCAAGTGCTGTACTAAATTCTTCACAAATATTATTTCATTTGATTGTTACAGCTCTGGTAGGTAGATATTATTATTATTCCTTTTTTACAGTTGAGGAAACTGAGGCAAATAGGAGTTTTGCCCACAGTCACAAAGCTGAAACTAGATTTGAACTCAGGTCTTTTTGACTCCAGACTCTAGACCCAGCACTCGATGCCAAAAAATAGTGAAGATGGTTCAAAGACGAAACATCAAACTCAAAAAGATAGTTCAGTGAGTTTGCCTCATGGTTCAAAAAAAATCATCCATCCAAGCTCAGAAGGCATTGTTCACCTGCTTGTTTAACATGACATACACTGGCCACCCTTGGAAGAGAGAGTATGGGATAAGTGAAAAGAGGCAGCAGAATGGAGATTGGGAGGTTCCATCATACCATCACAGTAGAATTGGAATAGGATTGAAAAATTTGACTTGCATGATTCCCATGGGATCATCTAAATTATATCCTTATAGAAGGACTAATCTTTCCTTATGTTCCATAAGTTATTTGACAGTGAGTCATGGTACCCGATTAAAACTGAGGACCATCTGGAAGGCCATGGAGAGGTCCATATGTACCAGGATGTAGGCCATAACCCATTGCAAACAAGAAATTATGCAAGAAAAATGAAGTAATAATATCATCAAAGAAATGTATGGACTTGGGTACCCAAAAAAACCAACTTCACCAACATAAACAGGAGAGGCATTATTGGACAGCAGTTTGGAAAAGATCTAAGGGTTTTAGTGGACTCTAAGCTCAATATGAGTCAGTAATGTAGTTTAGGAACCAGAAGTAATGTGAACATCATCTTGGGCACATTAAGAGAAATATAGCTTCAGGACTGTAATGGTAAATGTTTAACAACCAGCTCTTTCAGGGGGGTAAAATGCACCCAGGACACTTTTAGGTTTAATCAGCATTATTAACATTTCCTTTACCATTTTCTTAAGTCTAGACAACCAACAAAAAAAGAAATAAGGCCCTGATTTTTGTAACATTTGCCAATTTCTGAGGTATAAAGGTGTACACTGAAAATTCAAGCATCCGCTCTTGTGAGCCAGTCCATCTGGCTCTAGCACATTCTGTACAGCTTCAGAAATAAGAAGCTAATAGTCTCACTGTATTCTGTCTTTATTAAACCTTACTTTGAGTATTATGTTCAGTTCTGGGAACTATAAGAAGGATATTCATATACTGGAGGGTTTTCAGAAAAGGACCACCAGGGTAGCGAAGTGCTTTCAGTTCATGTTATATTTTTGTTTTCCTTGGTCCGTCATTCTCAGAGAGGATGATGGCATCAGGAAGGATGCCATGACATGCAAGTGAACTGGATTTAAGTGAGGGAGGGATGTGCAAAGTCACCAGCCTCACTTTCTCCCCCAGAGTCATCTGGATCCAGTGGCCAGAAGTAAATCAGGACAGCTAGAGATGGCCCGACATACAATGGGAGACCTTGGTCTTTTTAAGCTCAGGTCTTTCCCAGGTCTCAGTTTGACTAAGGAAATACCTATTCAGTGATTAAGGATAGGTAAGAAATGAGACAAAGAATGACCTCTTTTACCTAGTCAAAAAAAAAAATCATTCTGGGAGAGAATGTTATTTAAGGATTCATTGAAAGGGGTAGGGATATTTAGCTTAGAGCAGACTATGAAACCTTTTTTATGTATAATAGGTATTAGATATGTTTTATTTGTTCTGTTTAGAAGGCAGAAAAAGGAGCAAAAAGTAGAGAGTGTAGAGATGCAAATTTAGGATCAATATCAGGGGGGAAAATTATTAACAATTAGAGCTGCTCAAAAGTGGAATGGAGTGCTTCAAGAAGTGTGGCAGTATTGTGGGAGAGTCCCCTGACAGGGTGACCATCAAGTAGAAATAATTACTCATTAGGTATGTTATACTGGGTGTTCCTTTGGGGTGAGGATTGGTCAATGAGGTCCCTTCCAACTCTTAAATTTTGTGTGATTTATGCAAAAGAAAATGAATTGGTTACATGGCAAAAGCAAGAGGTGGGCATTTGCATCCTGGCAATGTCAGAAAAAAATCAAGAAATATGTTGGGGGACCTTCTGTGGAGAAGGGTAAAGAGTCTGCATAATGGAATGGATCCAATGTCTATCTAATATTCAGTTTTTGCAGGAATAAATTTTAGGAGGTACCCTGGTCATAGGTGGATGATGGCAGGGGCCATTTTTACCCTCAAGACCCCTTTAAGACAATACCCTATCACAGTCCTAACTGCCAGCTACCATTGGGTAATGAAAGCAGCACCAAACTAAGAACCAGGAGATCAGGACTCTACTTCTGCCTCTAACATTGTCTCCCACCTTAGATCATAAGCTCATTGTGAGTAGGGATCACATCATTCTTTGTGCCTGTGCACCTATGTGGCACCAAAGTCAGGTGGCCCAGAGATGAGTTCAAATCTAGCCTCAGACAGTTACTAGCTGTGACCCTGGCCAAGTCATTTAACCTTTATCTCGGTTTCCTCAACTGTAAAATGGAAATAATAACAGCACCTACCTCCCAAGGTTTTTGTGAGGATTAAATGAGATAATATTTTTAAAGCATTTGGGGCAACTAGACGGTACAGTAGATAGAGCGTAGGGTCTGGAATCAGGAATACCTGAGTTCAAATCTGGCCGACCCTGAACAAGCCTCTTACCTATGTTTCCTTTAGTTTCCTTATCTGTAAAATGAACCAGAAAAGAAAATGGCAAACCATTCCAGTATCTTTGCCAAGAAAACCCCAAACAGAGTCACAAAGAAGGAGACACAACTAAACAATGACAGCTAAGTGTAGAACCTGGCACACAGTAGGTGTTTCATAGATGCTTGCTCCTTCCCCTTTTCTCTTTGTATCTTTAAATCTTAGCAAAGTGTCTGGGACTTAGTAGGTACTTAGTAAATTCTTGTTGATTGGATTGACAGTTTTGGCTTTGAACAAGTCATTTCACTTTTCTAAGTTAATTTTCTTGTCTATAGAAACACAGTAACTTAACTGAGCTCTGTGATTCTTCACAGCTCTCAATTTGAATCCCTGGCTTCCTTTAAAGCTTAGCACATGTGCCCACATCTTATGCAAAGGAAAGCTTTTTTTTCATCCCCCTGGTTGCTACAGATCTCTCCCTCTTCAAAGAGACCATGTAAGTATCCACTTACTTATGTTCATGTAATATTCCCTCAGTAAAATATAAACTCTTTGAGGGCAGGAGCACTTACATTTTTCTCTTCATATATTCCATTGTAATTGCTAGACTGCTCATTCCATAAGCACTTCTTAAGTGCCAAGAGGCCTTGGAGTTATGAATACAAAAAGGAAACAGTCCCGCCTCTGCTCTCAAGGAGATTGTACATAGTAGGCATTTAATAAATGCTTCTTGAATGAACGACTGGAATAAAATGAATACCATTTTTGTATGTGAAGGATTCACATATTCAATGTTGCCAGCCAGCTCCTATGTTGATACGAAGGGCCTGATATGGTCTAACATGTGGTCATGAGTCTGAAGCCAAGCATTTTTCCTTGTTATTATCCTTCTGGACAACTCGTTCCATAACACTTGTTTGCAATCAGCTCAACATTGCTCCCTCAGGATTTTTGCACAGTTCTCTATTGGATCAGAGAGGGTTCTCCCTCTTGGCTGATTGTCTAAGCTCCTCTGTCCTCATTCAGGGAGTCTGTCAGAAAATATTGAAGGAGATTTCAAAGGATGCAGAGGATGTGAGGAATCCAGGCCAGACTTGCCTTGGCCTCCAGGCATGTTTTGTGCTTTCTTTTCTCACTATGTTGGTCTTGGAGCCTCAGACTAGAGGCTCAGACCTCTAATTTCCATTCTTCAGAGAACTGACTCCTTCCTTACCTCTGCCCACAAGAATCCCCCACTTTCTGAAAGTGACACCTGGTACCATCTCCTACACCGAGCCCATCCTGATGGCCACAGTGGGTAGCATTCTCCCCTTCTTGAAATTACTTTGTATAAGAATCACAGATTCAGAGCAGGCAAGGGGGGTGAGGGTATCTGGTCCAACCTTTTCATTTTACAGAAAAGCAAACTGAGACAAGAGAAAGATGATAAAGGAATCCATTCTCTGATTCCAAATCCAGCTTTCTCTCCGCAGCACCGCACCATTGCTCATCATTTGTACATAATGTGTACCCACTTATTTGTGTATTTGCTGTGTCCTCTACGCCAGTAGAATATAAGCTCTTTGAGGGTGGGCACTATTTGACTTTTGCCTTTGCATTTCTAGCAGCTAGCATAGTATCTAAGATGTAATAGACGCTTATAGTAATAATAATAGCGAACATTTATATAGCACTTACTATGTGATAGACACTGTGCTCAGCACTCTACAATTATCTCATTTTATCTTCACAACAACCCTGAGAGGTTAAGTATTATTGTCATCCCCATTTTACAGATGAGGTTAAGTGACTTGTCCAGGTAATCCTAGCAAGTGTCTAAGTAGTAAGTGTCTAGTACACAACTAGTAAGTGTCTAAAACTGAATTAGAATTCAGATCTTCCTTACTCCAGACCCAGAGTTCTATCTATTTCACCACCTAGCTATCCCTAAAATATAATGGATACTTAATAAAAGTGTTGCTAAAACTGAATTGGATGTTGGAAAAAATCAGAGTCACTCACTTACTCAGTTCATAAAGTGCTTATTGAGTACATGTAAACACCAATATGGCAAGAGATTTCAGTCCCTCCCCAAACGGTGAGATTTACCCATTTTTAAAAGGTCATATGAGTAAATTCTCAGACAATGGTGAATGTGCACGGCTAATTGGGTCCCCATGGTACTTGCATCATGAAACTGGTTGAAATCTTTGAACTGTTACAGAAGAGTCATGTGGAGTCTCATCAATTATAAACATCAGTCATAAGATGGCTCTAAAAGGGAAAGATGCCTGACACGTTGTCACATCTTGTAACAATAGAAAATCATATGTCATAATTTCTCCAAAATTGATACAGATATTACAGAGAAAGAATGAAATTGAAGAAGGATTTGGAATTTCATGGTCTCCAATTTGGAATTTTATGGTTATCTCAGAGCTGAAAAGGACTTCAGAGTTCATATAGTCCCATCTCCCTCTCAATGTCATGACAATGATAATGGACTTTGAGTTAGCACTTCAAGGTTGCAAAGCACTTTATAAACATGATTTTGGTTACTCCTTTTAATAATCCTGTGACAGAGATACTAAATATTATCATTCCCATTTTCCAGATGAGAAAACTGAGGCTCAGAGCCATTAAAAGACTTGCGTGTGGTCACACAATAATAAGTGTCAGATGTAGGATTTAACTCTAAGTGTTCTGGTCTCCAAACAGAGCATTATATAACACGTGTCTCCTTTAGGAATCTGCTATCCTGTTTGACATTAGCTTCATATATCTATAAACATTAAAGATAAGCAGTAGAGAGAAGTAAGGGCAGTAGATGGAGAGACTGACTTAATGGGAGAATCATTTAAGTATTTAAATGCCATCATCATTAAGGGTGCTTTCAAAATGAATGTCAGGGTAGAGCTATGAAAGTGGAGTACAGGCAGCAACCCAGCCAAATTCTCCTGACATTTCCTTCCAGAGAACTTTAAAATAACACCTCAAATGAAATTCTGGAGCCAGGGAGCCAATAAGTGGTCAGGATGAGATGTTTTTCCAAGCCGAGACAACTTAGGAGGTCAACAAAAAGAAATGTGACAGTGGATGGCGGCTGTTTGGTGGTGCTCACCCACGGGAGGCCTTGGAAGCATTGGCGATGGAGTGCTCAGCTAGAGGCAAGAGCGGGATTGGAAAGTTACCTGATCAGACAGAGATTATAGAGGACCCTGAGCTGACCTTGGGGGTATGGGTGGAGTTGTTTGGCAACTCTATTGTCCATACACAGTCCTGGGTGGTAGTAACAGGGTGCATAGGAGCACTAGAGCTTTTGGCTGCATGGGAGTATAGGTAAAGACCTGAGCACAGACTAGTCCAGCAATGACCCCACCTCTCCCTGGATTGCACTACCTGGGAAGCACTGAAATCTCACACACCCCCAGAACTAGTTCTGGAAATAATAGCCCAAAAAAAGCCTGAGTCTTGGGACAGTGCTTCCCAATCACAAAGTGAACAGAACTCAGTTTTAACATAAAGTTCAAAGTCAAGAAATAGTCTGGTAAAATGAGTATATGTCACACACACACACACACACACACACACACACAGAACTTGACTATAAAAAACAGTGGCAGAGAAGACCAAGACAAACTCAGAAGAAGACAAAAAAATGAAAATATCTAGAAGTATGGTCTCAAAAATATTAATTGAACCCCAGCCCAATAATAATTCCCAGAAAAGTTAAAGAAATGGTTAAGAATAGTAGAGGAAAAATTGGTAAAAAGAAATGAGAGTGAAGAAAGGAAATTATGAAAAGAGAATTAACAGCTTAGTACAAGAGACACAAAAAAATACTAAAGAAAATGACAACTTAAAAAATAGATTTGACCAAAGAACTAGAAACTGAGGAAATATCCATCAATTGGGGAATGACTAGACAAATTGTGTTGTGATGGAATACTATTGTGCTATTAAGAAATGATAAGGATGAGGGTTTCAGAAGACCTATATGAACTGATGCAGAATGAATTGAGCAGAACTAGCAGATTATGATACATATTAACAGAAATATTGTAAGGATGATCAACTGTGAAAAATTTAGCTACTCTGATCAATACAATGATCCAAGACAATTCTGAAGGAATTATGATGAAAAATGCTATCCACCTCCAGAGAGAGAACTGATGAACTCTGAATGAAAATTGAAGTATAATTTTTCACTTTCTTTATTTTTCTTGTTTTTTTGTAACATAGCTAATAAGGAAATATGTTTTGCATGATTTCACATGTGTAATTGACATATTTCCTGCCTTCTCAATGGGTGGTAGAGAGCCTGCAGGAGAGAATTTGAAACTCAAAACATTTTTTAAAGAATGCTAAAAAAAACACATTTTTCAAAAAGAGAAAAAAGCTGAATGCCAGTGACATTAACAGAGACAAGAATCAACACCAATCGAATCTGTTTGAAAGTGCTGTATAGTGGCTCTGTTAAATAAAGTATTATGAGTAGTTTTAGGGCTGTCTCTAGGGAAAAAAATGGTAAAAAACCCATTAACTCTTCAATTCTCCTCTCTGCTTTGCCTCCATGAAACCTGCATGTTCTCTAGGCATTTATGCACTAATCTCTGAAACCTTGTTCTTTCAGTTGATAAAATTACCCCCTACACACACACCTTTTGCCAAAAATATTAGGTGACAATGATTTAAATTTTTCCCTCTCCCAGGGGTTAAGTTGTAACTGAATGAAGCAACCAGAGCTTCCATCCAGGGCACCAAACTGTAGAGGGCACAGCATTTGACACATACACGACTTAAGTGATATAGAAACTACTGTAATAATTAATTCTTTTTTCTTGATCAACTTAATTTTTCTTAGTGATTTTTTATATTTTTTTCATGTCATGAATCACAAAATTGATTTGAGGATACACTTCAGGCTTTTGATCTCAGGCACTTCAATGGCTACATGGTTCTACACAGAAGTATTTGCATTTTCATAAAGACTAAGGAAGTTATGCAAAATATATTTGCAATTTTATATGCAATCATCTTTTATTTATTCTTCTATGTTATGGAAATGTTTGTTTTATTTCATAAGTTAAAAATAAAATAAATAAATTTTTAAAACACTAAGGGTTCTGGTTTCAAAGTCAAAAGACTTGAGTTCAAAATACAGCTCTGTTTTGATAGTGTTACCAAAAGAAAAAGAAAAAAAAGAAAAGAGCATCAATCTGATATTCTAAAAAACATACAGGAAAAAGCAGAAGAAAGTTCAGCAGCAAATACAAATAGGCAAGGTACCATTAGTGATATTGTGTCAAATTTATAAAATTTTTTAAAAGACAAGCTATACATGATAGATTCCTGTTCTCATATATACTCCTATTCCTTTTTTCTATTCTTTGTATGTGGAAGCATTCGTGTTTATTGATGCTTTTCTAATTCATAATAAAGAAAAGAAAAGAACTGTTATTAACTACCCATGTGACCTTGAACAAGTCATTTCATTTCTCTAGGATTCAATTTCCTCATTTGCAAGAGGAAAGGAGGGACTAGGAGATGTCTAAGGTCACTTCACCTCTAAATCAATGAACTAGATGATCTCAAGGTCCCTTCTAATTTCAAATCTATGATCCTATGTCAAGGCTCAGTTTCCTCACCTGTAAGATGGGAGCAAGAATACTCATATAATCTACCACATGGGGTGATTAAGAGGAAAATGTTTTGTAAACTTCCAACTGCTATGTATAGAGAGGAATGATGATTTAGTGACCCTGAATTCAAATTCCATCTCTGACACAAACTGACTGTGTATTTCACTCCGGCCAAATGACTTAACCTCTCAATACTCTAGACAGCTCTGTAAAGCTAAGTTACCAACTAGGTGCTGACCAACATGGGTAAAGGGAGTTTCCTGATCCAAGATTCCCCTCTACCAGTCACAAACCCTATTTCAAGTTCTATATAAGGGTGAATTAGTATTTTCTCTAGAGCATGGGATCCAATCAGGGTCCTGCTCCAATCTTTCTCTGCATTGAGGAAAATCTCAAAATTAGCCACATGGTATCTTTAAACCTACCAGGAATCTCCTTAACTGACAACTCATTCCATTCCTCCTAGCCCACGCTTTTCCCATGGCTCTTCTTCTTTCATGAAGAGAAAAATGCTGATGTCAGCACTGCTAGAGAGAATAAATCAGGACCTTTCACAAAATCCCACTGATGCCCTCTTTTCTCCTTTTCCTGAGAAGAGATGAAGATGTAATCAGGAAAAGAGAGGGAGAAAATTGGTGAAAAGACACTAGGAAATGCCTTCTCCTCTCAAGTCAAATAAACAGCTGTGGGCAGAAACTACTTCTCTAGCACATGCTTTGGGTGTGTATGTTCCTTACAATAAATGGTGTTGACAATTATTGTGGTCAGTGGCCAGTTGGAAATGCTCTGTAAATCAATTTTAATTTAATAGCTGGCCATGTCAAATTTATCAGTAACTCATTCTTGGATCATCTTTGTCTTATCCTTTTCCCTCCCCACTTTCCCTGCTACATACAGTCAGTTGTCTCTTGTGGAATCACATCTCTCTGAGATATCTCTCACATTTATCCCCTTCTCTCCCTTGATATGACCACTATACTATTCAAGCCCCAATCATCTCTTGCCTAGATTACTGCAATAACCTCCTAACTGGCCTCCTTGCCCCTTGTTCTATCTTTTTCAATCCATTCTTCACTTGGATATTTCTCTGCCAAGCCTCCCTCACTTAAATCCCATCCACTTGTAAGTCACAGCATCACTTTCCTGATGCCATGGTCCTCTTCGAGAACAAAGTACAGGAAACAATGCCACTCTCTAACAGGTACAAGCCTTAGGTTGTTGCCATTGGTCATCATTTTCCCTTCAGTGCTTTCCTGAGGCTCCTCTGAGGCCTCAGCTAATTTACATGTCTAGTCTCTAGACATAGGGAAGTGGAGGCTATGGGATTCAGAAAAGGTAAACAAAAAAAAAAGAGAGTAAGTCATTTTCCCCAGTCTCAAAAAGACTCAGCAGAGGTGCTGAGCATTTGGAGGGCACATTGGGAAAATGTGAAGAGCATTCAATCACCCTAACTTATGTTGGGACTAAAGGCTGGGACCGTTGGTGGGACAGGAGAGTGGGAAGATCTCCAGTAGCTGTCTCAGGGGCCCTTTGTCATGCTGGCCAGAAGTAGCTGTTGCAGGAGGCCCAAAAGACTTAGGAAGGTGTTGACCAGCCCAGAAGCATATTGTCAGGGACTGTGACAATAGCCATAATACTTTCTTTGGAAAGCAGAAGTGGTTAGCAAAGATGAGGAAGTAAGGGTGGTGGGTGGACAAAGACAGTCAATGGTATGTAGAAGAGCAATAGTAGCACAACCCAGAATTCCTATTCTAAGCCAGATGCTACAGGCCCCAGAACGAAGGGTGATAAAGCGCAGAACCACCATGCCTCAGTTGCCTTCCATTCCGCCCCTGCAGATTCCTTCATTCCTTCTCCCATGGGAAGAGTGCTTTTCAGAAAATCCCTTTTGAGGAAGGGGCCAGACTTCTTCATTCTCCAGACTTTACTGCCACGGCCCCATGTAGGTACCTTCTCTATCTCCTACCCTTTTTAGTGTTCTTTTATATGTGGTCTTCTGTTAGAGAGTAAGTTTCTTGAGGGCAGGTTCGATCTTTCTTTTTGCTTATATTTGTATCCCTAGTCATTAGCATTGAACACAGTAAGTACTTAATAAATGCTTTTTAACATGAGCGCCATAATATGGAGGGGCAAACCTAGACCTTTGTTTTCACTGGTTACAATTGTGTGGGCTGTGCAGGTCAGAGGCCAGGAGCAGAGAGTGGTTTGATTCTCTTGTAAGCTCAAAATTCTTTCTCTACTTAGAGGAGGGTCAATCCCAGGATGGTACTATGTAGATCCCTGGTCTATTGGAACTTATCAGAAGAGTAGATTTTTAGATTTCCCAGCAACCCTTGATACTTCTCTCATTTTGGTTAGGGGTGATCTCAACCACAGCATGGTACTCTGGGTCTGGAATGACTGAGTAGCTTTAAGTTTCCCTGACTGTCTTTGGGCTCAGTCCTTTTAGTACTTTTTGTTGTGTAGAATAAACTTTTTCTGTGTTCCAAACCTTGCATAGCTGGTACTGGTAAAGGTAAACAAATACCCTGAAGGGAGAGCCAAAATGAGTCAAATTCATGTGTTTCTAGGGTGGAGGCAAAAGCCTGTATAATAAATATTGAGACACCTCCAACACATGAACTTAAGTCACATGAGTTCAGAGCTGTGGTTCTGAGCCATAGGCTATATTTCAATACCTCTACGGTCCTGAGATCTCACTGGGGTGAAATCCTTCTACTTTATGCCTCCTCATCTTTTGTAATTTCTACCTATAATAACCAGTATTTATATAGAGATTTGAGGTTGTAAAGCACTTTATATATATATATATATATATATATATATATATATATATAATTAACTCATTTGATTCTCACAATAATCCTGTGAGATCTAAGACAAGATTCAAACTCAGATCTTTCTGACGCCAAATCCATTCTCTATCCATTGAACCATCTGGCTCCCTAATTTAGTCAACTTGCTAGAGCTCTTTTTCTAGATTTTAAAATATTTCAAGGGCATGATGAAATATTTGGACAATTGGTGACCTTTCTTGTTCAGATTACCCCCTATATTTATACTCCAATCTCATCCCCCTCCTCTCTACAGAAGCTTGACTCATCAAATCATTACATCTCTCTCATCTTCTAACTCTTCCTATCTACTTCTCCCATCTTTACAGGTAACCTAAGGTCTCCTCCATTTGAGGAATTCAGACACCCAGGTTAGTTTCTCATCTAACCTGAAAACACATCCTAAAGACCGTTGAGCTTTTTCATTGACACTGAAGTTGAGACTTCCTCTATGTGATATCTTTCTCATTAGAATGTGAGGTATAGGAGAGTCGCAATTGTTTGTTTAACACACGGTAAGCACTTAATAAATGTTTTTTCATTCATTCATTCATTTGAATTCTCTTGAACTTGTGTCCTACATGTATCCTCTCTTTCAACACCAAACTCCTAGAAAGAGTCCTCTCCATTCACTGTCTCACTGCCTGCTCCTTAACCTCTTGCAATCTGGCATCTGACCCAACCATTGAACTAAACTACTCTCTCCAAAGTTACCATTGACCTCTTAAATTCTAAATCCAATGACCTTTTCTCAATCATCTTGATCTTTTTATCCCTATTAATGCCACTGACTATCTTCCTCCTCCTTTTGATAGTTTCTCTTTCCTTTGATTTCAGTAACGCTGCTCATTCTTGATTCTCTTCCAGTCTGTCTAATCACTCTTTTTCAGACTCTTTTATCAGATTGTCATCTACTTTCCACCCCTAAGCAGGGCTACTCACCAGGTAGCTCACCTGGCACTACTTGGTAGCCATCATGGTTCAGTCCTAAACCATATTCTTTTTTTTCCCTATATTCTTTAAATTCAATGCAATGTAATATTAGGCACCTACTATATACCAAGCACTAAGCAAAGTGCTGAGGATACAAGGACAAGACTTAAATGGTTTTTGTCTTTGATGACCTTGTATAGTGTCCCAAAATTCTCAGTGCAGTTTTAAGCTGTCAAAGCTTTCAAATACCCTATATTATACTGGGGAGGGGGAATAACACGTACACAGAAATAATTAAATACAAAAGCTGAACAAAATAAATCCAAATTTTCCAGGTAGTACTAGCAGCCAGGGCAATCAAGAAAGGTCTCATATAGCACTTGACCTATGCTTTGAAGGGAGCATGGGATTCCAAGACCTGGAGGTAAGAAAATGAGGGAGAGCCTGTCTAAAGTCACAGAGACAAGAGATAGTGTATTGCAGACAGGTTACAGCAAAGAGGTCACTTTGAATGGTATGTACTTTTTCTCTTGATGATCTCACCAGTTCCCACTGGAGAAATTATTATTTCTACATAGATGATTTCTTAAATCTCTATACCCCTAATGTTTCTCCTGAGCCTCAATGCTGCATCACTAACTACTTGCTAGACTCTGTCATCTAAAAGTCACATAAGCATCTCAAACTCAATTTCTCCAAAACAGAATTCATCATAAACACTAACCCAGGAGTTAGAAGAAACTGAAGTTCAAATTCCTGCTCCAATTCAACTAAATAAACATTTACTAAATGTTTACTATGTACAAAAGGCTACTTTGACATTTACTAGCTGTATGACCATAGGCAGTCACTTAAGTTTTCTAAGTTTCACTTTCCTTATCTCTAAAATGTACATTTAGTACCTACCTTACAGAGTTGAGAATCAAATAAGATAATATATGTAGAGTGCTGCGCAAATCCTTAAGCACTATGTAAATGTCAATGATACTTTTCTATTTCTGTTGAAGGCACAGGTAGCCATCAATGCTTATAACTACAAAATCATCCTGGATTTTTTTGTTCCCTTTGCCCCAATATCAGTTCAAGTTTAAATACATTCATTTACACCCTGCAAACATCTCTTGAATCCCCTTCTGTACGTCACTGACATAGCCTCCTCAAGTCTTCATTACATTTTGACTCTTGTAATAAACAAGGCCTTGCCAGCCCACCTGCCTTGGATCTCTCCAATCAACTCGACATACAGATGAAAAAATAATCTCATTAACACACACGTCGCTTCCTACTCTCTTAAACAAAGAGACACATGAACAATCTTCAGTTCCTCCCTATTGCATCTAGGATAGATTGGAAACTCTTTACACCAGCACTTCTTAAACTATGGGTCTTGCCCTCATGTGGAATTACAAAAAATTAGGCAACAGTAAAAAGTTTCTAAACAAACAAAGACCAGAAACTAATGTACAATCAAGCACGATGAATGTGAGGTGTCTGGCAGCACCGTCTGGTGCTGCATCATGCAACTTCAGGGCAACCTTGGTGCTGAACACAAAGCATGTGCACTTTGCATTGTGCATGCCCTCAGGCCAGGACACACTAAATCGCTGCTGTAATGCAAAAAGGGGCTCCTCGTGGAAAAAGAAGCCCTGCTTTACACTAACTCCCCGTCCACCCGCCAAATGAACTTTTGCCAATGCTTTCTAAAACTGATTTCTCACTTTCCCCTTTCACAAAGTCACACAATTCATCTTTGGCTTCCATATATTTGCACAAGCTGACTTCTAATACCTATACACACATATTATATATATGTGTGTGTGCGTGTGTGCACATATATATACATATACATATGCACACACATATATAGAGGGATATATACCTATACACACACACACACACACACACACACACACACACATACAAAATGTACCCCCTGTAATGTCATATTTAACATTTTCCCACCAAAACCTTGGGCTCTGCCTCTGGGTTCCCTGGCTCTGATTGGTGCGCTTTTACATTTATCTTACTGGGACCCAGGCTTTCATGCTACTTCTCTGTCATCTCCTCATTGTGCTGGCAGGTGAGTCCTCTCCCTTCCCAACATCCCTTTATATGTCATCTTTCAAGCTTCTTCACTAAAGCCGTAATCCTCATCCTCTTCAGTTATTCCCATCATTTTCCGCTCTAGATCAGCCTCCCCTCTCTTCTCTCACACACTTTGTCCCAGGCCGCAGAAAGGTTCTAGAACAAGCCCAGAATTATGTTGATATAACCCACTACCAATTCATTTCCACCTAACCTCAGGCTGGGCCTTTGCTGCAACGTGGCTGTTCTTTTAGCCATTGATTTGCTGATTCTCTAGCAAATTCCCCACAATGATTGCTCCAGACTCTCTCTGCTCTTCTCAAATCCCCATCCCACCCTTTTCCCCAGCTTCTTAGCAGATGACGTCACCTCTCCTTCGTTGGGAAAATCAAGGCCATCTGGCATGCGCCCCCTCTCCACCCCAAATACTGGACTCTACACCCATCCCATCCCATCTCCTCCTGCCTGTCTCAGAGGGAGGGGTGGCCCTCATCCCTGCCAAAGTAATCCCTCCACCTGCCTCTTAAGTCCATCCCTTCCTGTTTCCTCACAGACCTCCCTCCCTTAATTTATATTTACTCAACATCTTTTATTTTCATGCTTCTTTTCCTGCTGCTTCGAACATGCACAGGCCTTCCCTATCCTCAAAACAGAAACCACCTGCAAAAAGAAATCTCTCAGAATAACTAACAAACAAAAATCCTCGCCCCTCTTCCTCTGCCAGCGTGATCATGTCATATTCCTTCCTTTTCTTATTCGTTACTCTCTATCTGACTCCTATTTCTCTCCTCATAGTCTTTCCTCTCCCCCTTGCAATCTGACCTGAACTGTGATGACAAACACCACCAGAGGAGGCAGCATGGTGAGGCAGAAAGAACACTGGATAAGCGGTCAGAGAACCTGGGTTCTAATCCTGACTCTATGAGACTCTGGACAAATCACCTGTCCTTCTTGTGCCCTAGTTTCTTCATCTGTAAAACTCAATACCTTCTGAGGTTCCTTCCAATTTTAGACCTGCGATCTTAAAGTGATGTTTTTATTCCATGAAAAATGTTTATGAATGACTCAGAAATATCAGAAGACTTATGTGAATTGATGCAGAGCAAAATAAGCAGAACCAAGAAAACAAGTTACCCAAACTGCAATAATATAAAGGAAAATAATACTGAAAGAGATCAGAACTCTCATTCACATATAGACCAGTCTTGAGGCTGTGAGAGGATTGATTCTACCTCCTTCCTCTCAGTAGGGAGGTGGTGGACCATAGGTGTGGAATGAGGCATACATTATAAGAGATTTTCAATGTGTTTGTTCTGCTTAACTGCACTCCTTTGTTCCAATGGAAAATTCTACTGAATGGAAGGAGTCACTGGGAAAAAATAGTAATATGGTGCTCCATGATTTGTAGCCAAATAGCATCACTAGGAGAATATCTCAATATATCTAAAGCAAAATTCACATCCTTTCTCTAAGACCATCTCCCTCCCCATTATGGACTCCATTTTTCTGTCAAAGGCTCCATAATTTTCCTGGGCTTACAACCTGTCATTTTCAATGAAATATGCAAGGAAGGGAGGAGTCTATTACCAAGGTCTATTAATGTTTCAGTACCATCTCTGTCCCATCTTCTCCTCTCCACTAACAATTCAATTACCCAAATTTAGACCCTTATCACCTCATCTCTGAATTACTAAAAAGTATTCCAATTAGTCTTTTCCTCCAGCCTTAACACTTTCCACCACCAGATGAATATTTTTAAAACATAGTTTTCATTGTCACATCACCATTCGTGAACATTTAATTGCTCCCTCCTGCCTACATAAGAGATCAAGGGCTCTTGAGTACCTTAGCTCAAGCTGACCAATAGCAGGCAGAGGTTTCTACAACTACAACTTTTTTTGAGAAGACAATCCCCAAAAAGATGAGCCTAAGTACTGCCTTGGCTGGCCAGAAGACATAGATTTTAACAGGCTTGTTTGGACAGTGCAGAGCCAAGGTGAAAGTGAAATGACCATTCAACAATACCACTATATTCTCTCTGTTTTAAATGTTTTAAGTATCAACCTGCTGGAAGATTGTAATAGAGGTTTTGAGCTACTGTATAAGTCTCTGTCAAATCACATTTATGAGTCTTTTGTATCTTAACCATTTCTTTTGTGCGTGTGAAATAACCATCCTATACCTGGGGATATGTGGAGACAGCTAATTGCCAATTGTTAAATTTTCAGTGTGAACATTTACACCTTTAAATTTGGCAAACACTACAAATCAGGGCTTGATTTAGGGTTCTGATTTTCTAAACTTAAGAAAGTGATATAGAAAATATTAATAATGCACAATAAACTTAAAAGTGCATGTGTCTTGTGTACATTTTTTTTGAGAGCCTGTGTTAACCATTTACCTGCATAGCCCTGCCTATACTTGATCACTAATGTACATTGAATACCTTTCTATTTTCTTTGCAAAAGGCCATAGAGGTAAGCAACACCCAAGTTTTAAGTGATTTTTCTCAGGACTCTAAGGTAAGGGCATAAAGAGCTAGATTCAACAGAAAGGACCCTGGACCCCTCCTTCTCCACCTTTCTCCAGTACAGTCTACACATGTGAGTCTAGAAGTAGGAGACCCTTAGTGGGACATGGCAAGTGTCCCAACCTCCTTTTACTATGTAGAAAAAATAATTATAATAATAATACTTGCCTCAGAGGGCAACATGTCATTGGACTTAAAGTCAAGAAGGCTTGGGTTTAATGCTATCTCAGATACTTACTAACTGTGTGACCCTGGACAAGTCACTTAACCTCAGACTCTGTTTCCTCATCCATAAAACGGGGGCAATAATAGCAACTACCTCCTAAAGCTGCTGTGAGGTTCCAATGAAACCATATATTTGAGCACTTTGCAAACCTTAAAGCACTTTATAAATGTTGACTTTAATTATTATTGCTATATAAAATAAGGCAATTAGGTAGTTCAGTGGATAGAGCATTGGGCCTAGAGTCAGGAAGATCAGAGTTCAAATCTGGTCTCAGACGTTTACCAACTGTATGACCCTGGGTAAGTCACTTAACCTCTGTTTGCCTTAATCCACTGGAGAAGGAAATGACAAACCATTCCAGTATTTTTTCCAAGAAAATTCCATGTATGGTCCACAGGCTTACAAAGGCTTTAAATCCCAGTCTGCCAATATGCAAGAAGCCGGTTGGTTCAAAGGACTGGCCTGTTTATAGAGTCCTGGATGCTATTATAACCACACCATTCTTTAGAAAAACATTCCAGTTTCTTAGCCTGGAGTCTGGGAATTACACAAATGAATGACCGAACAATGACAAAAAAATAAGAGAATTAGACTAGATCTCCTCCAAGGTACCTTCCAGGTCTAACATCCTATGATTCGATTGCAGGCATGCAAGAGGGGCTGCATGCAGCTCTAAGGCCTCTCTCATGTCCTGGGAAAGAAGAAAGATCACTGTTGTGGTGGTTCAGTCACGTCTGGCTCTTCATGACTCCATTTGGGTTTTTTGGCTTTTTTGCAAAGATACAGGAGTGGTTTGACATTTTCTTCTCTAGTTCATTTTACAGATGAGGAAATCAAAGTAAACAGGATAAAATGACTTGCCCAGGGTCACACTAGTAAGTATCCGAGGCCAGATCTGAACTCAGGAAGATGAGTCCAGGTCCAGCACTCTATTCACTGCACCACCTGGCTGCCCTAGAAAGACATGAGAAAAAAAAAACAGTAGGATGAGCTTTGGTTTCTGAGAGAGATGTTATGAGAATGGCTTATGTTGGTTACGTTGGCAAGTGGAAGGAAAAGTGGTCACCACAGTCACCTGGCAAGGGTGCATAAGCCAAGCTAAGACACATCAAACTGTGGGTACAACAGCCATGAGGTGTCAAAGGTAGCGGATGCTGGCGCGCTAAGAGAGAAGGAGGGCAGTTGACATTAGGTGGATGTCAGGATCTAAAGCAAGGACTTGCCTCCGGGGCGCCATGATTTTGGTCAGGATTGTGTGATAGAATCCCTGGAAGTAGGAGGCTTAGCACTCACAAGGTGATCTACCGATGTTCCCTTGCTAACCGGATAAAGTAAATCATGATACTGTTCTCCATAAGTTCTCCACCATAATAACGATAACTATAGTAACTTTTACTATGATAATGTTTGCACAGCCTTGGTTACTTGTGGGGATCCTGGGACCTGGAGATAGAAAAGCCGGATACTAATGTTACTTGGGAGACTTCAGTGGGGAAGTGGGGGGGAGGGATGGGGCTGAGTGGTAGAGTTTATATTGAATTTTCAATATTGAACTACATCTGTGATAGCTAATGGGCTACAGCAATTATTGCTTTATTAATTGATTATTATTAATAAAACTGGCTATTATATGGTTACAATTCAATGCTGAGATAAGATCTCTACTGGCTAGAAAGAGGGCCAAGAAGAATTGCTTCATGCAAGTCACAGTTCCCTCCCACAGCCTCCCAATCACTCAGGCTCAAAAGATTCATTGAATTCAGAAGGAATATTAGAGATCACTTCATTCCAGTTTCTTAGCCTGGAGTCTGGGAAATTGTTTTTAAAAGAATATTTTCATAACTATATTTCAACATAATTGGGGTTTTCTTGTAATCCTACGTATTTTATTTTATGCATTTAAAACATTTTTTGGAGAAAGTCCATAGGTTTTTTCATCAGACTGCCAAAGGAAGGGTGGGGTAGGGATGGAGATCCATGAGTCAAAAAAAGAATTAAGAATACTTGAACTGATCCAATGCCTTCATTGTATAAATGACAAGGCTATGGCTCAGAGAGGTTACTTTTATTCTCCCAGGCCCCATACTTACTAAGGAGCTGAGCCAAGATTCAAACAAACCCAAGTCTACTATACAACATACCTTTCTACTGTAAGAAGGTACAGACTGTGCTAAATTTCTGGTACAATGATTTAAAAAAACAGAACAAAGCACTATTCAATTTATTTCTGACCACTTCACTCTAAAAGCTCGTCTAGCTACCGCTAGTCAGGGGCAGGAGGAGAGCAAGCCTGTGGTCAGAATGCCCAATTCTGCACTCCAGAGAAGGCCTTGGCTTAAAAGGAGAAAGACCTTGAAGGAGGAGACTCTTCAGGGCTGGACTACTCCGTCAACGCCCTAGGGTGAGGGTGGAGACCTGAGAAAAAGAAGTAAGATTCGCTTAAAACAAGCTATCCAAATGTATAGTGACCCCACCTAGGAGGGGCTCCAGTCTGGCCCAGATATATTGGCAGACTGGGATTTAAATAATCAATTAGTTCCTTGATCTGTTTATCCTGCGGGCTTTAGGCTTACCCTGGCACTCTTGTGTGAAGAACTCTACCCTCCCCTCGCCCAAATGTCAATCATCATCATCATAATATGATATTATCATTATTATAAACAATTTCCTGGGATTATGACTAGACTCTTTTTCTTGAAGATAATCTTAGCTGCTCCACTTTGGGGGGGAGGGGGTATGTGTGCACGTGTGTGTGTGTGTGTGTGTGTGTGTATGTGTGTGTGTGTATGTGTGTGTGTGTTGTGATCCATGACTCTCCAAACCAATCATCCCCAAAAGCTGGTGAGTGACAGCTCCAATCCCTCCCCAAGAAAGGAAAACAAACAGCCAACAGACAGCAACCCTGACTGAGGAACGCTTTCCAAGGCTGTCACTAAAGAAATAAAAATCAGTTTCAACCCCGTAAACATAGTCAAATTCCAAATAACAGAGAGAGGGAGGGAGTGGGGGTTCTTTCCCATTTAGGACCAAAGAAATTGGAAATGTGCCAGTGCATTCTTGGTTTATCATCTCAGATGTGTTGAGTTAGATGCTTTGTCCCTTTTGTTAGGTATGGCATGTGCTATAAACAGACACAAAAATCAAAACAAGCCAGGGTGTGAGATGCAAGAAGCCGGTTGGTTCAAAGGACTGGCCTGTTTATAGAGTCCTGGATGCTATTATAACCACACCATTCTTTAGAAAAGTCACCTCCACTGCCCCTGTGCACATCCTGACTTCCCTCCCCGGACCCTGGTGCTACAGACTCCTCACTTCCCTTGGCTCTGCTACACAATGCCCTGCATAGTCAACCTGGGTACCCCCTAAATGTTACTGATGGTTGGAATCTATGGCATTGGGAGAGTTGGATGGGACCTTAGAGATCACCTAATCAAAACCCTGAATTTTACAACTGAAGAAGCTAAGTTTCTGAGAGGACCATTTAATGAATGACCTTTCTGACACTGTGGACTGCCTCTTCCTGGTCTGTTCTCTCATCTGGGGGCTTTCATGAGAATATGCTGTCTTAAATCTCCTTTCTTGACATTCCTATTCCATCTCCTCTGCTGAGGACTATATGATCTGATTTCTAATGAGGAGTCCCCCCATGACTTCATCTTGGGCCCTCTTCTCTTCTCTTCTCTCTCTATCCTTTCTCTTGGTGATCTCATCAGCTCCTGTGAGTTCAATTATCACCTCCATGCAGATGTCTCCTAGTTCTTTCTATCTATCCATCTATAGATAGATGGATAGATAGACAGATAGATAGATAGATAGATAGATAGATATAGATATAGATATATGACATTTCAAACTGGATTTCTGAGAGGCATCTCAGACTCTATGTACCCAAAAGATAACTCACCATCTTCTCTCTCTCCCAAACCACTCCACTTCTTAATTTCCTTATTTCTGTTGAGACTCATTCCAGTCACACAGGTTGGAAACTCCGAGTCATCTCTGATTCCTTCTCATTCTCACGTGCTCCACATAGCCAGTTAATCTTTCTGACATCCTTGCATCTGTCCCTTTCTTGATCCTTAAATAGCCGCCATACTGTTTCAGTCCTTTCTTATATCTCATCTGGACTACAGCAATAAACTCTGACTTGGGTGTCCCTGCCTCCAGCCTATCTTCTCCACAAGACTGCCAGAGTGATATGCCAAACACACAAACCACATCATTCCCCAGTTCAAAAATCTCTGTTGAATCCCTATTACTCTTAAGATCAAATGGAAACTTTACATTTTGGCATTTAAAGCCCTCCATAATCTGGCTCTAGTCTACCTTTCCAGGTTTATCATACATTACTACCCTTTGTGCACTCTATTATCCATCCAAATCGGCCTACTGAGCTGTTCCTCAGATATGGCATTCCCTCTTCCATCTCTGTGCCTTTGCCCAGACTGAACTCTCTTTTACCTCTAAGAATCTCTAGTTCCTTCAAAGCTCAGCTAAAATGACACTTTATACAAGATACCTTTTAATCTCCCCTACCACCTTGTACTTACTTTGCATGTATTTTATATCTATCAGTGTTTTCCTCAATAAAGTGTAAGCTCCTTGCTCTCATTTTTCTCATTGTATCCACAGGGTCTAGTACAGTACCTGGAACATAGCATATGTTTAATGATCCTGACTGAACGATTGAATTAAGCCTGGAACTCAAGTCTCCTGCTCCAAAATCCAGGGTCCTTTATACTACCTCACCAATTCTCATGACATGGAAGATGAGGTGAAGATGGACCTCTGCCTAGAGAGTGGCTAAATGGTCTAATCATCCAAGGCATGCTTTCTAGGGCTTCATGGGGCTTTGAAGGCCATTATTCTAGAACTGCACAGAGGAATTTATTTGTACCAATAAAATGCAATTAGTATCTCATCCTTCCTCTCCCTATTTCCACCAATTCGATTAAACTGTTATTAAGAACTTGCTATTTACAAAAAAAAAAAAAAGTCCAGAAAATGACACAATCCCTACCCTCAAGATGTTTACAATACTAATGGAAGGAGATAAAATTCTATAATAAACATAGGTTCAAGATGTTTTCAAGTACAATATTTAGAAGACCAAAATATAAGCAATTCCGCTGAGTAATAAAGGAGAGAGCTAATTAAAGAGGACAGCATGCATAAGGAACTCATCCACAAATGTGTGTGTGTGTGTGTGTGTGTGTGTATAGATATAGATAAACAATGGAACACAGAAGGACTAGAAAACAAATGAGGGTCACAATCCTATAGTGACAATATAGCAATAGGAACCCTGAAACTCAAAATGATCTGAGGTTTGTGATAAATGCTAAGAACATTGATGGTTGGTTAGTTATGTTGGGGGTAAAAGGAAGGTTGCCCAGAAGGCTCAGGAGGAGAAAGTGAAGCTGGTGACCTTGCACAGCCCTCTCTCAAAACAAAGTCAACTGCAAGTCATGTCATCATCTTGATGTCATGGTCCTCTTCAAGAACAAAGGACAAACACAACTACAAGAGGAAGGTCCAAAAAAGGAATCAGACCACTGCCTGGAGTTAATTGGACTAGGATGGATAATCGAGAGAGCAGAACCCAATTTACTTGTGTTCGCTCTGCTTAGAATGCTCTTACTATTACAAAAACAAAAATAATCAGCAAGTACTCGAAACCAAAGCGAAATGAGGAGATGGCAAGATCACACTTAGCTACCTTCAATGGGCCCAGATCACCAGGTCTGGGACACTACTGAAAGAATAGGCAGATGTGATTTCTGAGTTGCTGTTGGTGATGGAGAGGCAGTGTGGTGAAGTGGATGGGGTACTGTGCTTGAAGTTAGGAAAGACCCCATCACACATGAGCTGTGTGTTCCTGGGCAAGTCATCTGTCCTTCCTGTGCTTTAGCTTCCTTGTTTCCAGAGGACTGGACACGATGGCCTCTAAGGTCCCTTCCAGTCTTGAATCTTTAATCCTATGATCTCTAGAGAATGGGGGCTTTAAACTAAAGTACAATTAATTTGACATTGATTCCTAGCAAAATTCTAGAATACATTATAGAAAAGAGAATTTGGAGGGGGGACTTAGAGCAGGGATCACTTAGAGCAGGAGTCAGCAGGGATTTATCAAGGCCCACCTCATTTCCTTTTTTTTTTTTAACAGTTATTAGCCTACTAAGTCTGAGCAATGTCAAAGACATAGTATGTCTAAATTTCAGTTAAGCATTTGAAAAAAATCTGTCATGCTCTCCTATTGGATAAGATACAGGAACAGGCAGAAGATGCCTTTGTGGTTAGGGGAATTCAGAAGTGAAGAGTGGATTAACATCACCTTGGAGGGTGATCTCTAGAAGAGAATACCAAGGATCTCTTCTCCTCCCTGCCCTGTGTTGTTGTACCCCATTTTTATCAATGATCTGGATGAAAGAATATGCTTTTCAGATTTGCTGATGACCCAGAGCTGGGAGGGATGCCTCATGCACAGGATGTCAGTCAAGATCCCCAAAGATTTCTACAAGTTAGAATGATGAGACAAATCTAATGAAATGCAATTGAATATGATGAAATGGAAAATGCCACACTTGGGTTCAGATAAACACACTGAACAAATACCAGGATTGAGGATGGGCATAAGACAACAGTTCAGGATAATAGCGACATTTCTATAGCACTTTAAGATTCATAAAATACTTTATACACATTAACTCATTTGATCCTCAGAACAACTCTGGGAGCTAGAGACTAAAATCCTCATTTTATAGATGGAGAAACTGAGGCAAACAGAGGTGGCAGGATTTGAACTTAGCTTTCCCTGATTCCAGGGTCTGTGCTCAATTCACTATACCACCTAGCAGCTTCTAGTTCATGTCAAAAAGATCCAGGAGTTTTAGTAGACTGTGAACTCCATACAAGTCAAAAGAGTATCACAGCTGCCAGGAAGCTATTGGAATTTTGTTGTTCTGTTATTTCAGGCGTGTGTGACTCTTTATGACCCCATTTGGGGTTTTCTTGGCAAAGATACTGACGTGACTGGCCATTTCCTTTTCTGGCTCATTTTAGAGAGAAAGAAACTAAGGCAAACAGGGTTAAATGACCTGCCCAGGGTCAAACGGTGAGTCTGTGTTTGAACTCAAGAAGATGAATTTTCTTATCTCCAGGCCTGTACTCTAGCCACTGCGCCACTTAGCTGCATCTATCATAGTTTCAGGTCACATTAAAAAAATTACAGGCACAGTATTCAGCATGAAGGAGATGATAGCCCCACCATGCATCGTGTCCTGGCCAACATCTAGAGTATCCCCTCTGGAAAGACACGGATATGCTGGGAGAACATCAGAGGGTACGATCAGAAGAGTGAAAGAATGTTTTATAAGAGGACTGGACAAGGAACTTGGAGGTGTTTAGCGTGAAGAGAAGACAGGGGAGACAAAAGAGCTTTCTTCAAATGTTGGAAGGATTATCACACAGAAGACATGCTCTGAGTGGCCCAGGAGGGCAGATGTAAAAGCAACGACTGGGAATTCCTGAGAGGAAGATTTCAGCTCAAGAGGAGGTCAAACTTCCCACTTAGAGCTGCTTTAAAAGGTATTTAGGTGGTGCAGTAGAGAGAGGTCTGGGCCTGGAATCAGGAAGACCTGAGTTCAAATCTGACCTCAGACACTTCCTAGCTATGCGACCCTGGACAAGTCACTTAATCCTGCTTGCCTCAGTTTCCTTATCTGTAAAATGAGTTGGAGAAGGAAATGGCAAGCCACTCTAGTATCTTCGCCAAGGAAACCCCAGATGAGGTCACAAAGAGTCGGACATGACTGAAAAACGACTGAACAACATCAAAGAGTGGAATGGGTTATCTAAGGGGGAAAAGTGGGGACAGATTCACTCAGTAAGTTGCCAAGCACTTATTAAGCCCTTACTGTGTGCCAGTGAAGGATTGCACAATTTGACTTTGGGGGAGGCTGAATTGTCCCTTGTCAGGAATTGTCTCCTTGCAGAGGAGAAGAGGACTCTTCATAAGGTCTTAATTGGACCAGATGACCTCTGAGGTGCTCTCCAACTCAGAGATCCTTTGATTCTATGAAACATAGTAGAAGGAACACTGGGTTCAGAATCTAAAAACCCTGGCTTGAATGTGAGCTCTGCCACTGGCTTTCTGAGGAACGTTGAACAAGTCATTTGAATTCTCTGTATCTCAGTTTCCTCTTCTGTAAAATGAGTCAAGCCACTGGAAAAGTCTTGAAAACATCTGACCAAGCATCTCCATGACACATTCCTGATAACATAAGGGCTGGATGATTATGTTGTTGGGCATATTCACCAGTGACTGAGTAACCCAAAGAGTGATGAATGGCTCTGGGGCCACCCTGAAGGAAGGTCTCTTGTGGTAAACCACAGGGCTCTGTCCTTGCTTCTGTCAGATTTGACCTTTTTTTTTTTTAAAATTGGTGACTTGAATGAAGACATCGAAAGGCATGCTTTAAACATTTCTGGATGACAAGAAAGGAGAAATAGCTGGAAGAGAGATAGTAGGGATTCAAAAGTATGTCAACATGCTGAAACATGGGGCAGAAAACCACCAAGATAAACTTTAACAAGGAACTTTCATTAAGGTCTAATAAATCACTTGTAGAAATAAAGCATTGGGGAGACCTGGCTTTGAAAGATGTTTAAATGTGCCAACAATGTAATGGAAGTCCTTTAAAGAATTGTACTAATAGAACGATATTTTGATCATGGAAAGTAACAATCCCATAGAGTCTTGTACTGGTCAGACCAAATCTGGAACACTGTGTCCAATTCAAAATATTCCATTTTAAGAGATACACTGGCAAACTAGAGACTATTGGGAAAAGGGTGGCCAGGGGGGCAGCGGGTCAGGAAGCTCATGACTTCAAGAGAGAAACCTTCAATAAACTAGGAATGTTTAGTCTGGTAAAGAAAAGACAAGGCTGGTCTTTGTATATTTCTTCAGATCATGGATTGAGAAATACAAGAGACCTCAGTCAACCTTCCTCCTTTTTTACAGATGAGGAAACTGAGGTCCAGGGAAACAAAGTGATTGACCCAAGGTCACATGCCTAGTAAGTGGTAGGAGTGGGGATTGAACCCAGGTCCTCTGATTCTGTAGCTACTGATCCTCCCATTGAACCAGGCTCCTTCCCTTTATGTATAAGGAATGTTCCGAAAGTCTTAGTACTTTAAGCTGTTAAGCTAAAAGCCACTAAGACTGGGGTTATCCTGTATTTAAAGGTTGGGAGAGACAACAGCTATTTTGCATTGATATAGGAAAAGACAGAACAAGGAACAATGAGTGAAACTTACAGCGGAGCAGATATTTTACTCAGTGTAGGAAATAATGAGTAGAGTCATCTGAAAATGGAATGGACTGCCTTGTAAAATTGAGAGCTCCTCCCACCTACCAGAGATGCTATCACTCACCTACGCTACGCTAATGGCTCCCTATTACCTTTAGGATCAAATATAAACTCTCCTGTTTGACTTTTAACGGCCCTCACTACCTGGCTTCGACTATCATCTAATCTTGTTATTTATTACTTTCCTTTCCTTTTTGATGTCCCTAACCTACCATACTTTTCCTGCCTCTGTGTTTTTGTCCTGACTGTACCTTATGCCTGGAATATACTCCCTTCTTACCTCCATCTTTTAGAATCCCTAACTTCCTTCAAAACTCAGTTCAAGGGCCATCTCCCATATGAAACCTCTCCCAGAGCCCCCTGCCACTAGTGTCCTCCCTCTCTAATTATGCTTTATTTATTTTGTGCGCATGCATGATATGTGGGTGTATATGTACACACATAGACGTACATGCATATGTTTGCTCCCCTGACAGAATATTAGCTCCTCAAGGACTGGTTCTCTTCCCATTTTTCTCTTTTTTTCTCTCATCACCTAACTCAGTACCTAGCACAAAGTAGGACCTTAATAATTATTTCTTGATTGATGGAAGGATGGGGTGGGGGGCTGGACAGTAAGACCATTAAAGTTCCTTTCTAGTGCCCTGGGGGTGGGACTGGCACCACAGGATTTTCTGTTTTGTTTTGTTTTGCTTTGTTTTATAGCTACAATATTGGAAAAATTGTCCTTGTTCCTGGCTCAGTGAGACACTCTGTCATGATAAATCCATGGTCTGTCCAAAGAAATGTTCCTGGGCTTCCCAGGTCTGTTTATTAGAAACATATGAAACATGAAAGCCTTCCCTGACTGCCCAAGAACAGTGCTCTGTCCTTATTCAATGAGTCACTGAGTAAGCGGGATTAGGCAGGGTCTATCCTGGCTCTGTGACCCTAAGCAAGTCATTCAGTCAGACACTATCTATCTAGCCTGGAAGTTACAAGAGGGCAAGGAGAAGGTCAGCTAAAACTTGGATCTCTCTTCTAACTCCTGACTTAATGTTGTGAACATACTAGGTACTATTCAAATCTACTTCTGCCATGGAAACAAATAATTTACCCGTTTCAACGTTGGTAAAAACTCTTGGTGTTCAGTTTTGTTTCTGCTTGTTGGGGGTTGGCAGGCACAGCTGAGCACAGGGCAGACAGGGGGTACAACGGACAGAGCCCTGGGCCTGGAGACAAGAAGGCTTATCTTCCTAAGTTTAAATGTGGCCTCAGTCGCTTACTAGCAGCATGACCTGGGCGAGTCACTTGCCCCTATTTGCCTCAGTTTCCTCATCTGTCAAATGAGCTGGAGAAGGAAATAGCAAACCACTCCAGTATCTTTGCCAAGAAAACCCCAGATGGGGCCATGAAGCATCACACACAACTGAAAACAACTGAACAATAATGCTGAGCATAATTAAAATATCCATTCTCCAACAGTGCTTTGCAGAATCATAGACTTTGGCCATCTAAAGAATCCAAAGGAAGCTATCTCCTCTAGGTTCCTGGTTCAGAGATATGAAGTGATTTTCCCAAGGGTACACAGCGTAACTAGGGCTAGAACCCAGATATCCTGATTCTCTGCCAGAGGTTTTTCCAATGATGCCACACTGGTTTTGTTGCAGAGAAAACTTAGAGGAGAATAGCCAAACAGACTCAAGGCCACCCTCCTTTCTGCTATCAGCCTTACCTGAAAGAAGACTGACCCCTCATGGTCATACCTTGTTCTTTTCTATTTGTGTCCTCTTTTTATCCTCAATGCTTTAGTGCCTAAGGAAGTGGGTTTTTTCCTATACATACATAACATTCATTCATTCGTTCATGTATGCATGCTTTATTTATTCATGTTATTTAGACCAATTTTATGTAAATTTGAACTCAACATCTTTTCTCCCAACCTACCCCAACCTTTTTCCAAACCGGTTCTTTCTCTGTACTTTCCTATTTCTCCCAGTTATCTAGGTTGGATACATATGTAGTGATCTGAAAGTCTTCACCTTTCTAATTCACCTAATCTAAGCTTGGTAAGTTGAAGACCACACTAAGACTTTTGGGACACCCCAAATTACTTGCTTCTTTGTATATCTGGTTGGTCTTGTCATCCCTGAAAACCCAACAGCCCACCCACAGCTTTACCAAACATGGCCATAACTCATAAGATCTCAGGGCAGAAAAAAGCAGTCACTCCACACTGCTCTCCTGGCTGTCTACATCAGCACACCTGGGAAACTTCCTTGTCTTGTGTTCTCCCCAAGGCCTGAAGGGGTTTACCTGACTGACACTCTTTTATAAAAAACAATCCTGCTTAAAGGCAATGAATGGTCTATGGAGAGGGTACTGGACTTGGAGAGCTAGCAATGTGTGTGATCCTGGGCATTTAACTTCTCTATACCTCTCTTTCCTCACATGAAAATTTGGGAGGGCGACCATAATGACCTCTTAGGGCTCTTCCAGCTCCAGATCTTTGCTCTTAGGTTGTAGGTAGCCCAATTATTCACAGGCAGCCCAACATCCCCTTCTTAAATATCCCCACTACTACTCTCAATGTATTTCACCTGACTCCAACATTTTTGTAGATCTTTTCCCCTTAATTACAGTGCCAATAGATACAGTCTTTTTGGAAAGCAATCTGGAAATATATATTAAAAATTCTAAGACTGATCATGCCCTTTGCTCCTGGGAGCAGGACTATATCCTAACAATGTTTTTTAAAAGGGAAAGGAGGAGGAATAGCCAAACATCTATATAAAAATATGCACAATCATATTCTTTCTAAGAGCAAAAAACCCTGGAAAATACCATTCAATGTTCAATGACCAGAGAAAGGCTGAACAAATGCGATCTTTAATGGGATAGAAACACTCTTGGGTCATAAAAAGAACATGTGAAAAACACAAAGAAATATAGGAAGACAAGGTGATATCGAATGAAGAGAGCAATCCGAACAGCATATACACTGATAATGACTATATTAATAAATGGCAACATAGTCAAAGAAGGACATGGATGGAAATAAGACAGTGGAAGAGAATGGAAAAGCAAATTCGATTTTGTTATTACTTTGTTAAAACTTACATCCTTTTCCCTCATTTTAACAAACTGTAAATAGTCTGGAATTCCATTTTATATGCAATTTTGTTTTGTTTAACTTATTCTCCTTGTCTAGGTTTCTTTTTTTAAAAAAAAAAAAACTTTATTCATATCTTGTGCTTTTATAGCAGTCAGTTCCCAATATACTACTCTTCCTCCTCCTGCTGCCCTGGTGCCGCTCCCCTCCTCTGCACACACACATGACAAAGAAAAACAATGAAGAAAACCCAATCAGCATAGAGTCATCATATGAACCATTCCGTACCCCTAGTCTCCCTCCTGCCTTCCTTTTATTAAGAGCATCACAGGATCATAGATCTAGCAACCTCAGACTAACCTCCTTATTTTACAGCTGAGGAAACTGAGGCACAGGGAGGCTAAGTGACTTGCCCAAGATCACAAAGGAAGTAAATGTCAGCCCCAGGACTTGGACTCAGGTCCTTTGACTCCTCCCTCTCTAAGGAGGTCTGTTTCATCATCTGTTCTCTGGAACCAACACTGATTACGGTATTTAAGAATCTGAGTTCAATCGCCTTGTAGTTTTATTTTCATTTATACCGTTGTACTGGCTGGCTTTTTTTGAGGGTTGGATGGGATAGTTATATCCCTGTAACTTCATTTATGCAGGAACTCATCAGTGAGAAAAGACATATCATGTACTTTCTATGTACCTTGTATCTTAGAATATTGCCTATAGGTCTGACAAGATAAATGACTTTCCTAGGGTCACATGACCTGTATGTGGTCATCAACTCTTCAACCTCCATTTAAGGAGACAGGGACAGGACATCTCCTCATTTCCTACCTGGAAGCACTTATTTTGGACTTTTTTGACCTCTACACCCACCCTCTCATTCAGTTCTCTTTTATGTGTTTCCTCCCATTAGATTATAAGTTCCTTGAAAGCAAGGACTGTCTTTCATTTTTATATATGTATCTGCAGTGCTTAGCACAGTGCCTACCACATACCTGATGCTAAATAAATGTTATAATTATAAAATAAATGATATATGGATGAGTTTTTATTTATGTCAGCACTTGAACCCAAGTCTTTCTGGCTTCAAGGCTGGCTCTACTATACCATACTTCTTTCTTAAAATTATTATAAAGATAGAGGAGATGCCCACCAATTGGGGAATGGATTAACAGAGTGTGGTACTTGAATGTACAATGAATGTGAATACAGAGAAGCATGGGAAGGCTTATAAGAACTGATGCAAAGTAAATTAAGCGGAACCAGGAAAACAATATACAGGACACAATGACTATGACAATATAGTGGAAAGGACATCAACAACTGAATATTAGGTCATTATCCTGTCTATACTTTGCCTGAAAAAGAGATGAGAAAATGCATTACCCTATCTTCTATGAAAAAGAGGACTATATATGTAGAAAATTGCCTATACAGTTAGACTCAGTCGATATGTTGGTTAGCTTCATTGAACTCTTCTTTTGACTCTTTTTAAACATTCTTTTTCACAAGAGATAGCTGGGGGGAGGGGAGGTAGAAGGCTCTATTTGGAAATGAAAGTGATGTAAAAAACAAAACATACCAATAAAATGTTTTTAAAATCTTGCTTTTAAAAAACTGAGGGATTATAGCACTATAACTTGATTTCTCTGCTGGCTTGAGCCACTTTCCAAACCTTATGAAAATTTGTTATGGTCATGGCAGCCAAGCCCACAAAAAGCAAGACCCCTCTTTCTGTCTGGGCAGCCCAAGAGTACATTCAAATCATCCCCTTGCTTGACTTGGCCCACCACAGATCTCTCCTTGGACACCATCCGTCACGCTGAGGGATGACTCACCAGTGTGCTGCCTTTGTTAGTGTTGGATTCTGACCAGGTTAATGGTTGGTGGCATAGACACCACCCCACGGCAGGCACTCAACATTGCATGTGTGAAATCTCAGCATTCCCATTCTCTGTGGCCAAGAGAAGATTCCCTACCTAGAGAGAAGTGAGCTGGCTTTTGTGAAGACCTGCCTGGTTATTGAGTCCTCAAAATCTTCTTAACCTCCAGATTCCTACCCCAAGGCTAACTTGAGGACCCCACCCTGAGTACACCCAGTCAGTTCCACCTGGCTAGAAGCCATGCTCTAACTAACCACACCCTTCTCTAGAAGGTTTCACCCCTTTAGACAAGGCTGGGGCCATGCCTGGGCCTCCCATAGTGTGATTTTGTAGGGTCATAGACTTTCAGCTGGACAGGACCTCAGGGGTCACCCTAGTTCAACTCCCTCATTTCATAGATGAGGAAACTGAGGCTGAAAGGGCATTACTGCCTTATTTCAGGTCACAAAGGTAGATGATTCATTCAGAGCTAGAATTTAGACCTGATTCATTCTAGGTTTTCTGACTCTTAATTCTTCCAGATATGGTTTGAGAATACTGGAGGGAATATCATTTGTGCCTTTGTGTTCTTAAAAAAATATTGATTGATTATATCAATAATATCAATATTATTGATAGCTAGATGACTGAACAAAAAGAGTACTGAATTTGGAGTCAAGAAGACCTAAGTTCAAATCCTTCCTCAGACTCTTACTAGTTGTGTGACCCTGGGCAAATCATTTAATTTCTGTTAGCCTCAGTGTCCTCCTTGGTAAAATGAGAATAAAAAAGGCCTTACCTCACAGGATTGTTGTGAGAGTCAAGTGAGAGAGCACAGGTATAGTACTTTGCAAACTTTAAAGCGATTCATTAGTTGTTTTGAACTCCTTAAAAGCAGAAATTTTTATCTCTTTTACTCCCCAAACCCAGGTCAGTGTCTGGTGCATTGTATGTGCTCATCCTTCACTGCAGAAGACCATGCCATCAGAGAAATGATGACATAACTTGCACTTGACTTGGTTTTGAGTGAGGGAGGGCTGTGCAGGTGACCAGCCTCACTTTTCCTCCACAGTCATCTGAATCCTGTAACCTGATATTCATCAGGATGACTGGAGATGACCCAGGATGAGGCAATTGGGGTTAAGTGACTTGCCCAAGGTCACACGGCTAGTGAGTATCAAGTGTCTGAGGTGATATTTGAACTCAGGTCTTCCTGACTCCTGCACTGGTGCTCTATCCACTGCACCACCTAGCTGCCCCTGGTACATTGTAGGTGCTTAGTACATGCTTACTGAATTTAATTGAATTGTTGCCTGCGATTTGAAAGAATGTGTAATTAATTAGCCAAGGTCATGGTTTAATCCCATTATACAGGAGAGAGCTTGCCCTGTGCCAGAGCCTCTAAACCCAACCCACCTTGCCATCACATACTATTAGTCACAAGGAGGAATGGTTTTTAAAGTGTGGATGGATTACTTTAAACTCATAATTTTGACTAGAAAAAACAATAAAGTGTAGACCCATTTTCACAACTTAGCGCCTTTTCACAAATGAAAGGTGGCATATCTTTACTTTAAGAAAATGTGGCAGATTGGAAAGAGCATTGAACTCAGACTCAAGAGGAACTAGGGTTCCAATCCTACCCCTGATATTAGCTATGTAACCATGGGTAAATCATTTAATCTCTCTGATCCTCAGTTTATTCAATTGTAAAATAGGGATGATAATAATAGCACTTACCCACAGGGTCATTATGGGGATCAAATGAGAAATATATTAAAGCACTTTGCAAATATGCTATGAAATATTAGGTATCATCAGTCATCAAAATTATAATTAAACCAGTCTGCAAATTACTTTTTTTAAATCACTAGGTTATAGCAATTATCAAGTCAATGAACATTTGTTAAGAGTCTAATATGTGCCAGGTACTCTGCGGGGCACAAAAATAAACTGACAGTGGAACAAACCTCTCTCCTCTCATCAACAAGAGGGTGGACTAGAGGTGACCATGGGTTGTCAGACAGGGTCAATGCCATGGTTTGTTTTGCTTTGTTCTATGTTTCTTTGTTCTGAGCAAAGGGAATATAACTCACTAGCAAGTGACAGCAGTGTTTAAAAAAAAAGAGGATCTTGTTTTTTTAAATCAGAAGGCTAAGAGTAAGAGGACCAAAGCTCTAGTTTTGATTCTTTATTGATTAGCTTAATTACTTAACAATTTGGTAGACGGGCTTAGTTTGAGAGTTTTTTAAATTTATAGTAGTCATTTTGTATATTGTTCTGATGCTCCTTTTTAAAAAATAAATATTATTGCTGCCTCCTGTTTTTATTTCACAGTTATTTCTGGAAATTCCCAACTTTCATGTCCCCTGTACCCACATTGAATCCTCCCTGTAATCAGAAAGAAGTATCCAATGAAGGAAAAACAGACAAGACCGTGACCATATTTGACAATGCATATGACATTGTGTCTTAGGTGACCACCATCTCTTTACCATGAGGAAAGAAGGATGTTTCATTATCTACTCTCTAGGATCATTCTTGGTTTCTTAGTTACTCAAAGTTGGGCTTCTTTTTAATTTTCTTTTCGTTTAAGTTGCTATCGTCTCTATGTGACTTTGTTTACTTCATTCTGGATCAATTCGTACAAATCTTCCTAGGTCTGGGAAAGCATTTGGCAAACTGTAAAGTATCCTGCAAATGTAAGGGATTACTCTAAAGCTAAGCTGCAGTTGCTGATTTTGTTTTGGGATTTGTTTGTTTGGCTTCTTTTGCAAATGGAAAAACTAAGGCATAGGGACGTCAAGTGGATTCATGAGGTCACAAAATGATGGAGGAAAGATAGAGCAGTACAAGTCCACTAAAATGTGAGCTCTTTAAGGATATCCTTTCATTCTTGTCTTTGTACCCCCAGCATACCAGAGTGACTCTAACATGGTAGCCATTCAATAAATATTTGCTGAACTGAATTGAAGTCATAAATGTCAGATCCCCTAGAAGTCAATCATGAAGATTCAGGTACCACTCTGTACCTTGGGAGCACAAAGACAAAAGTTAACCATCCCTGCCCTCAGGGACTTCCATTCTTCTGGGTACACTGATGGACTAGCATAGCTGTGTCTCTTTGCTCTTACCATTGCCCTGAGGACCTATGGTGACAAAGGTTTACTCTTACCAGCCAGGATGAATATGCCCACAAGAATCAGGAAGACCAGCAGATAGAGGCCAACGACAGCATACTTCAGCATGGACAGGGATCCAAGCTGGGCACAGCAATTCCCTGGTCTCCTTTTACTACCAGGACCTAGGAAACAAGGTTAGAAGAAAGGAAGGGTGGGGGGTGAGGAAGAGATATAAAAAGTCCATGAGCCTTGTTTCTTTTCTAAATATCAATTTTTAATTAAAAATTTAACACTTTCATGTCCACATATATGCCTCTCCCTCCCCTCCACCATGAGCCATCCCTCATAAAAGAAAAAAGAAAAGAAAAAAAATATTTCAGGGAAACTACCAACACATCAATGGAGTTTGAGGATATATGAATGTTCCATACCCATAATCCTCCAGTTCTGCAAAGAAGGAGGATGGTGTATTTTTTCATCTTTTCCATGAACCACATGTCACACACTCACACACTTACCTACCCCCAAACACCCTTCTGACATATGCACACTGAAACACTTCTGTGTGAGCAGTGACACAATTATCCTCAGCTCTCTCTCCCCCCCTCCCTCCTCTCTCTCTTCCTCCCTCTCTCTCTCTCTTTCTCTCCCTCTCTCTTCCCCTCTCTCCCTCCCTCTCTCTCTCTTCCTCTCCCTCTCTCTCTTCCTCCCTCTCTCTCTCCCTCTCTCTCTCTCCCTCTCCCTCCCTCCCTCCCTCCTCCCTCCCCCCTGTCTCTCTCTCTCTCTCTCTCTCTCTCTCTCTCTCTCTCTCTCTCTCTGTCCCTACATCCCTGTTTCCACCCCTTGCCATGCTTCCCTGACACACACATTTCTTATGCCAGTTCAAACAACAGCCAAAGACTTCAGTGAGTTTGGATCAGCCTTTACAAAGCTTCATTGTACTGTTCTATCTGGAGAGAGGGGAAGTTGAGATTAGACTGAGAGGAAAACAACATCATTCTATCCTTCACAAATTCCCATAGTGTCGCTAGCTTCCAAAAGGAAGAGCCACATCATCTTTAGAGCTGGCAGTTACTTTAGTGAGACCCTTTCACTTTACAGCTGAGGAACCTGGCTCAGATGCTTTCAGTGACTTGCTCAAAGTCATGGAGTCAGTTAGTTGAAGAGACAGGCTAAGAAGCCAAGTTTCCTACTATCCAATCCAGGGCTCTTTCCATGGCCTCACTGTTCCAAGGAAGCTTCCTCTCCAAAGACTAAACCCACTTAGCTAGGATGTTGTCAGCTTAGATGTTCTGCAAAGCCTTATCAATGTTAAAAAAAAATAGTGGTGTGGCCTCCCTTCACTGCAGAAGGAAGAGCCTACGGGGGTGTGATGTCGTATATATTTTCAGATATGGTCAGAGTGTTGGTTCGTTTTCTTAGACTGATTTTTCCCCCTTTTTGTTTTTAATCTTAGTTACAAGAGATGACTTACTGAGTAAGTGAGGGGGATGGAGATATTTAGACATGAATATGGCACAACAACAGAAGTTATCAATAAAAATAATTTAAAAAAAAAATATTGGCAAAAGCAACATTCGAGTCATTGAATCTAGTCTGCAACTTATTAGTTGTATGACCCTAAGCAAGTCACTTAACCTCTCTGGGTGGGGCTCTTTTTTCTCATCTATAAAATGAAAGGATTGAACTAGATCATCTCTGAAGTCTGTTATAGTTCTGAGCCAATGATCCAATGATTCCAGTCACTGGAAGGTTTGGGGTTGCCACACAAACTCCTCCTCAGAAGCTACTCAATGGCCCTTAAGTATTTTGCTCACAGTTAAGAAAAGCTGCCACTAGATGGACGAGAGTTATGGTTGTGGTTATGGCCTTACAGTCTCAACAGGTCAGGGTTCCTAGAGAATCGAGTAGTGAAGAGATACAGAACAGGTGTAATTATGTCTTTTTAAAAATAAATGTATTAAATAGCCAAGCGTTATCATTATGGAATGTCATCAATAAATTAGCATTTAAGTAAGTCTTTAATAAGCCTATTTAACCTATGTGGTTTGGAGCACTATACAATTCTCACTCTCCCTAAATCTCAATTATTTTCAGTTGTTGCTTGGTATCACATGGTTTCCCCCTGAGGCTTGAGGAGAACACATCTTTTTAATTCATCATGGGCTTTTCATGATGACCCACGTTGGATGGGCATTTTTCCAAGACTCGGGGCCTTCTATCAGGTTTTGAACCAAAAACCTTTGCAGACAGCTTTTCTTCACTGTTTGGCTTTTAAAGTCCTTTACACCCTTGCTCCATCCTACCTTTCCAGGCTTATTATACACTATTGTCCTTCATACACTCCGTGATCCTGCCAAACTGGCTCTCTGGCAGTTCCTCACACACAGCATTCCATTTCCTGTCTCCCTGCCTTGGCACTGATGGACCTTCTTGTCTGGAATGTTCTCTCTCCTCCCTTCTGCTTGTTAGAATCCCTCTTTTCCTTCTGAGTTCAGCCAGTGCCACCCCCTGTATGAGACCTTTCCTGATTCTCTTAACTACCAGTGCTGCACCCAAAAAGGACCTTGTATTTATTTTATGCAGCATTTCTATATATACAAGTGCATACCTGATGTCTTCCCCAGGAGAATGTAAACTCCTTGAGGGCAGAGTCTATTTGACTTTTTGCTTTTTATCTGAAGACCTAGCATAGTGCCTATGATGCAATAGGAACTTCATGAATGCTTACTGATTGGTTGCTCTTTCTGAGAGGCAGTGTGGTCTAGTGTAGCACTGTGCAGTAAGGTATAGAGGTGTGTAGTGGTGTGTGGTAGTGTGGAGTAGTACATAGTGCTGTAAAGTGGTATGCAGTGATACAAAGTGGTATACAATGCTGTAAAGTGGTATACAGTGGTGTGAAGTGGAATGCGGTGGTGAGACGTGGTATATAATAATGTGACGATATATAGTTCTGTGAAGCGGTATATGGTGGTGTGAAGTGGTATGTAGCAGTGTGAATTGTTATGCAGTAGTATAAAGTGGTGTGTAGTAGTATATGGTGGTATTAAGTGTTGCATAGAGCAGTGGAAAAATAGTTTAATGTGGAGTCATAACAAGTAGATTCAAATCCTGCTGTCGATACATAGCAGCTATGTAAGCCTCAGCAAGTCTCTCTCTGATCTTTAGTTCCACATCTCCAACTGCCTTTTAGACATCTCAAACTGGATGCTCTGTAGACATCTTAAACTCAACATAGCCAAGACTGAACTCTTAGTTTTCTCAAACTTACCTTTCTTCCTAGCTTTCCTATTACTGTTGAGGGTACCACCATCCTCTCAGTCACATAGGTTTGCAACCCATCTATCCTCCTTGACTCCTCATGCCATCCTAAGTCCCCAACCCCAATCAGTGGCCAAGTCTTGTCTTTGCTACCTTTTTACAACATCTCCCCCTTCTCTCCTCTGACCCTAACACCATGCTTCATCACCTCACACCTGGACTATTGCGATAGCCTGCTGGGTGGTCTTCCTGCCTCAGGTTCCTCCTCATTCCAGCCCATACTCCACTGAATCAAAGTAATCTTCGTAAAAGTCAGGTCTGATCATGTTTTCTCCCTACCCAATAAATTCCAGTGGCTCCCTGTCACCTTCAGGGTCAAATATAAAATTCTAGCATGAAGTAGTATATAATGGTGTGAGGTAGTGTGCAGTAGGAGGAAGTGGTATATAATGATGTGAAGTGGAGTTTAGTAGTATAAAGAGGCACTTTGTGCTGTGAAGTAATGTAAAGTGGTATATGATGGGTGTGAAGTGGTGTGAAGTTGTGTGTAGTACTCCTAACTCTCTAGTATTCTTATACCTTATTCTACTTATACCTTATTCTACCACCCAACACACACACACACACACACACACACACACACACACACACACACACATTCTTTGATCCAGTTACACTGGTCTCCTTGTTGTATCTTCCACAAGATCTCCCATGTGCCTACTCAGAATCCCCATGCCTAGAACACTCTCCCTCCTCATCTCTGCCTCCAGGCTTCCTTGGCTTTCTTCAAGTCTCAGCTCAAGTTCCCCCTTCTCCATAAAGGTGGTGTGAAGTGGAATGAGGTGGTCACATCTCCTAGTCCTCCTTAATTGCAGTGACTTCCCTCTGAGACAGCTCCCAGTTTATTCCACATGCACTCAGTATATGATCAGCTTGCATGTTGTCTTTCCAATTACATGGTGAGCTCCTGAGAGCGGGGATTGTGGGGCGGAGGGGTTTTCCTTGTCTTTGTTTGTATCCCTATACTTAGCACAGTGCCTGGCACATAGCAATCACTTAATAAACACTAGTTGACTGACTGAGTTACTTAAATTCATAAGTGGTTTTCCCATCTGTAAAATGGAAATTTAAAAATCTGTACCATCTATTACACAGGATGGTTGTGAGCGGAGTCCTTTGTTGATCTTTAAGCTTTGTATAAATTCCAATTTTTGTTCACAAGACACTTTTGTCTGCTTATCATAACACAAAAAAATTTCCATTATCCTTTCCATGTTCCCTACTTTCAACACCAGCTTTCTCTCTTGTTTTTCTAAGAGGCCAAGGGTTACCTTGGGTATAGCACATATTCAAATAATCCTGGCGTGAAAACTTTTCTGTAATACTTTTATCCAGTCAGAACAGGGAAATTTTTCCTGTCGCTCCACTTAACTAGCTTGCTCCCAGCTTCCCCTGTTCTATTCTGTTATATGCCAGCAAGATATGATAGGAAGAGCACTGAATCTATAGTTAACCTAGATGCCAACTTGGCTTTGCCATTAACTCAGTGTGTGACCTTGGGTAAATCATTTCACTCTTCTAGGCCTCTGAGATCCCTTCAAGGTCACAATGCTATCATTTAAGTCCTTATATATCCTAGGGATATAAAGATGAATGAGACATAACAAAAAAAAATAATAACCTCATAAGACTCAGTTTCTCCATTCTTCAAAAGTACATAATACATGTATTACCCACTTCACAAGGCTGTTGTGAAACTCAAATGAGTGGGTGCTTTATTGCTTTATAAATTTGAGCTATTGTTATCTATATTTAATTGGTCCCCTTACCAAGCAGCATATATAGGATTAATCCTCTCTGGTTATGTCCCTATATACATGAAAATAACTTAAATGGTCTGCCACAAGGTTTTTAAGAAAATCTTTCTCCACAGACAGCTTAAAAAAAAGGATAATATGAATTATCCTGGCAAGACACTTAGAAATACGTGCAAGGAAGTCAACTACACTAAGGGAGAGAAGTTAACACAGCTGCCAAAAAACATAGACTGATTTTTTTTTCAGATAGTAGCCATGCCTCCTTAGGTGAATGAAATGCAGATGAGACTTTCATACTCTTTACCACAGGTGGAGGACTACTGGTAGCACATTATTCTTATGACCAAGTGGCAAGGCAATGCAATCAAAGTGGGTTCTAGACTGGGTTTCAGAAGACCTATTTCTATCATTTATTGACAGTGTGGACTTGGACAAGTCTGAGCCTCAGCTCCGTCATCTGTAAAAGGAATCAATATGCTTGAACAAACTACTTCATCTCAAGCAGTAAACTGCAGTGATGTGTCAGAGCCCCAAAAAGGAGCAGTTGAGGACAGTCACTAAATTCCTCTGTTCAGGACCTCAGGAAGACCACAGCACAGCCCATCACATGAAATATGTAAGAGCAGGCATCTATTCCAGAGGGGACATACCCCATAGTCAGAAGTAAAGATGCCCAAGAACTCCTGAACCCTCCTCTATGCTCTTACATTGGTGTCTAAAAATGATGGTCATGCCAATCAACCCAACTTAATGCCAATAGTTTTTGAATCTTGACTCTTATTGACCTTGGATAAATCACCAAACTTGTTTGGTCTTCAGGTTTCTCATCTGTAAAATGAGGGCATTAAACTAGATGGCATCTAAGATTCCATTCAGTCCCAAACCTATAATTCTATGACCCAAAGATACACTTTGGCTTCCCTAGTCAGAGGATGGGATCTATTCAGGTGCATGTCCAGCAAGGGGGGCAGGGAGAGGGGAGGAAGTAGAACATAGACAGGAAGGGGCACAGGGAGAGTTGTACCATTTGTGTTTTCAGACTGTGATCCATTGTTTGCTCTTAGGTCCTGGTTTAGTTCAGGCACTAAGCCTACAGTTATCCTCTCTCACAGGCAGCCAGGTTAGGTGGCCAAGCTGCCTGGAAGCTCATCCTGCCTATGCTGTATACCTCCAACAACTTTAGCTGTAAAAGCTCACACATGGTCCAGAGAAGCTGGTTGTAAGAGTAGGCATGTGGTGGGGTAGGGATGGGGTAAGGAGGGAAAGGAAGTCTCTGCTTAAGAGGGTGCCTTAGTTCTATAGTAGAGAAAGAAAAAGGGAGAGATGTCAATCAATAAATCAAGAAGCCTTTGTTAAATTCCTCCTATACACCAGGCAGGCACACAGGTGCTGGGTACAAAGATAAAACTGAAATCCTTCCTTTAAAGAATTTATGGTCTAGCTGAGAGAGACAGCCATGGACATATATCTAGGTATATACAAACTAGTGACAAGGCAACTAAGGGTAGAAGAGGGCTCTAGCAGCTGGAGAGATCAGAAAAGGCCTCATATAGAAGGTGTTATTTGGGCTGAATCTTGAAGGAAACTAGGGATTCTAAAGGGCAGAGGGCATGAGTTCTAGGCATGGGGGGTGGCATGCTGCAACATTACAAAAATGAGAGATGACTCCAAGTACAGCCAATACCTCATCCATTTTTATTAGAGAGAGGGGGTACATAGATAACTTCTTTCCCATCAGTATATAAGCTAATCAAATAATCTGGGTTAAGTGTCAAGTCACCTTGGAAGACCCAGAGAGCCTGGTTCTGAGAGACTAAGTCTCTAAACAGATACATTTCCAATGAAAACATGGTGGGGAAAACTGGATCAATCAGCTCTGAGTGGCTTAGGGGTAGCATGAATATTGAGAGAACTCAAAAGATGGGGGAATCAAGTGTACATCTGAGAGGGAGAGGATTTCAGGAGAAACATGCCTGAAATGAGGCAGGAAGTAGGAGCTAGAGATGAACAGTGAATGAGGTCACAAGGACCAGGCCTTAACAGATTGTTCAAAGTTGTAAGGAAAATCCACCCCCAGCCCAGAAAGCCTCTTCTTGCTGCCCCTATGCTTCTCCCATTTCTGAACTCAGTACGCCCTAGTCAGACACCACGGTGGTGTTGAATGGATAGTGTCCGATTTATAATCAGGAAGATCCAAGTTCAAATCCTGCTATGTGGCCCTGGCAAATCATTTCATTTCTGTCTGCTTTGGTTTCCTAAACTGAAAAATAAGGATAATTATAGCAGCTACATTACAGGGTTTTATGAGGATTAAATGGTATGATATTTGTAAAGGACTTCTCTCATTTCTGAGGTGGAAATGCTCATATTGAAAATTTAATAATTGGTGCTTCAGATAGGTATGAGTCAACTGTAGCACATTCCTTGGACGGTCTGCTACACTTCCAAAGTCAGCAAATGCTACAAATCAGGGCTCGATTTACTGTTTTGTTGATTGTCGAGACTTAAGAAAGTGATGGAGAAAATGGGGATAATATAGATTAAATTTTAAAAGTGTATTCTGGAGTTTTGGAGAACTCATTGTTAAACATTTGCCAACGTGCTCCTGAAATGGGGGTTTGTTGGCTGTCAACTGATCACTGATTGATAACATTTTATCATTATCGCTTGAGTAACATAGACCAGGAAGTATCTGACAGGGGTCCAGGTGACAGAAGGATATATGATGATCAAGCTGAGGAGACAAAAAGTTCAGCTGGCCCAGGTGAATACACAGAGAAATGGAGCAGTGAGGAGGCAGGGTGGTGTGATGGAAAGAACACTGACTCTGGAGTCAGAGGACCTGGGTTCAAATCCTACCACTGACGCTTTTTGTGTCACCATGGTGAGTCACTTAGCAACTTTTGTCCTCAGTGAGTTCATCTGCAAAATGAAAAGATTGTACGAGATGACCTCTGACATTTCAATTCTAAAGCTAAGATCCTTTAAAAGAGAGAGGCAGTTAGGTGGCTCAGTGGATAGAGCACTTGGCCTGGAATCAGGAAGTCCTGAATTCAAATCTGGTCTCAGATACTTACTAGCTATGTAACCCTGGGCAAGTCACTTAACCTTGTTTGCCTCAATTTCCTCATCTGTAAAATAATCTGGGGAAGGAAATGGCAAACCATCCCAGTATCTTTGCCAAGAAAACCCCAAAGGAATAATTGAAAACAGCTGAACAACAATAAGGATAAAGGTTAAAGGGCGTTTGTTTAAAAATAACTAGAACAGAGATAGGACAGGGGAACCCATATTAATGCCTAATCCAAGAAAACGGAGGCGGGACAATCTCCAGGGAGCCTATGCTGACAATGAGATAGAGGTGATCTTCCTAGTTCTGGAGAACTTTCAGCGAGCAAAGGGAGGTAAGGGACAGAAAGATGACTATCATCTCATCTCATTGATGGTGGATCATAGCTTCACTCTCTGCTGTCACTGCTCAAGGGAAAGAAAGAAAAAGAAAATTTCTTTCACTCAGACACCATGTTCCTAGAACTAGGCATTCTTTCATTCCTTTTTCTCTAGAGCCTTCTAAGGGAGCAGTAGAAGAACCGGTCAGTTTATGTACTTGAAGCCCAAAAGGGGACGGACCTAAGTCCTCCAGAGACTAAAATAAAGACCAAAATCCAGAGCTTGATCTGAAATGTTACAACAGAACTAAGGTGGAGACTCCAAAACTGTAACCCCCAAGTAAAGGTCCAAAGCAAATGGAAAGTCCTGTAACATGAAGAAGAATGATAGTGAGGTAACAGCAAAAAGGGCAATAGACCTAGAAGAAATTATAGTTTAATGCTCTAAGTAAGTGCAAGGTTGTAATTGTGTCTTACCTAGACTGTGTATAGTTTGTCCCCCAAATTCCCTGACTTTGTAGTAAAGTTAAATCATGTACGGAGCTGCCTGTGTATGCTGGACTGAATGGACAGAGTGGGAGATCTGGGAGCAAGTAATAGAAAGAATTGATAGGGGATAACTCTACAGTAAGGTTCAAGAGGTCATAGGTTGCCATTTAAACATCTTTGTCTACTCGCAGGACTACCACAGAGCAGTGCTCAATAAATTCTGAAAGAATGAATGAGGGAGTGAATGAACCAAAGAACATGGTCTTTGAATAGAAAAATCTTTCCTTCTCTTTTATCTTTTATCTTTTAGTTGGTGGTAGTTGAGATGGAGCCAAGGTAGATGATATGCCTCATCGTGCCCCCTAATGTTCAACCACCACACATCCTTGTCTTCATTGAAAATTCTCCTCAAAGCCCACCTACTCCATGGTATCTTCCCAGAATAGGAGAATAGCAATTATTTTCTAAGATACAGTAATACAAAACATCCATCTATTCACCCCATGAGCATCTTGAAATCTACCTTCTGACATCACTCTACTTCTCCCCCACCTAGACCAGAACCCTCAGTTCTAGACTGGAGTTCTATGCCCTGGATCTACAGAAGACATACCCCCAATCCCTGGAAAATTTAATCCAATAATCTATGGAACTCCTGCGAGAAGCTCTCCTTTCTTGATTTGTGACTGTGTGTGTATGCACACTAGCCCCCAACATCTAGATGATTCCAGACTTCAGACCAGGTTTTACCTTCACATATCATTCAGCCATCCACCCAGGCCAATTAGCAATCTGCCTGCAGGCAAGTATATCCCTTAGCACCCCAACCCTCCACTTCCTTTTCCATCTCTTGCTCTGGGTCCCACAATCAAATCAATAGTGCTTCCCCTTCTAGAGAAGGCACATCAATTGCTTGTTTTATGCATCAACTCTGCACCATCTTTGGACTCTCCAGACCAAAATTCCCTTCCCTGGCCTTCACTCTCCTATATGAGCTATCTTCTTTGGTAGAATATAAGCTCTTTGAGGATAGGAACTGTCTCTCTTTTGTATTTTTATCTCCAAAACTTAGTTACACTGCCTAGCACAATAGTAAATGCCTAATAAACACTTTTTCATTTCTTCATTCTAGTTGTAGAATAGCTTAGGAGGCTGGCGTGCTGACCTGGGAAATCAGGACCTTGGACAAGGGGAGAAGATGAGCGTCCTACTGTGTCAACCCTTGAGGGGATGGTCAATAAGAGAGTGGGAGCTTTTTCCTCTGGATTCTTCTTTACTCTCTCTGAGATATATATCCCTAGTATAATTTGTGGCACAGAGTAGATGATTAATAAAACTTGTTGATGATTGACTGCTATCATTACCGAGATGCTTTGTCCCTAATAGAAGCAAACCACAGCAAGATCTCAAACTTCAGGAAACTGCATTCATAGCTCCCCCATGCTGGTGGGAAGAAAAGGACAGATACACCATGAATCAAAAGTCCATGTGTGAATGTATTTTTATTCAAAATACTTTAGAAACTGAGCTGAATCCTGCCCTCTGGTGGTGCTTACAAACACAGTTCCCCTCAAGCAGGGAAAAGGGGAGAAAACACTCATTAAAATACAAGATACTCCAAAAGCCTTAATGCAGTTTTAAGGTCCTAGACCAGCAGGCCCCAACAGGTGGATCTTGAAGCCTTAGTGTGGTAGATCTCTAAGCTGGTTTAGGCCACTACCACATTCTCCATTCTTGGCCTGCCAAATCCTATCATCCAAGGTTTACCAGTATTCCAAGAAATGAGGCAAATGCAGCTGGCAGTGATGTACCTATCCTTGCTCTAGCAATTAACTATCAACCAGCAGGTCATGGATCTATGCTTCCAGATATCTGGGAGGTCCCTCCATCATGGCAGATCCCAACCTATCTATAATTTAGTATAGAAGTCTTATAGTGGCACCTAGATCTCAAAAGGTTTAAAATACTTGCCCAAGCTACACAGCTAGTGTTAGAGGTATAATTTGAACCCAGGTCTTCCTGATACCAAGTTGAGCACCCTATATAAACTATGCCATGGTATCTCTCTTAATGTCAGTTCTGTCTCCATAAGAACATCTTCTCCCTCTCCCTGAGATGATCTCATTTGCTCAAAAAAATTTTTAAAAGCCTGGATAGTCTTACCATAGATTTTTACCAAGTCCTATCTCCAAGAGAGATCTGAGATCTTGTTGTCTCTGAGTCTGAGGACCAAGAGAAGTTTGTAGATCCTTTGAGCAAATGAAGGCAGAGGCAAAAAGAGAAGGGAGAAGTGGAAAGGAAAAGGAAAAGCAGCAAAGAAACACAGGGGAGGGGAGAGAAGAATAGAAATGCCTGGTGGCAAATGATTGAGATATATAGAGACAAGAGAGCATCACATTTGAAATCAGAGGAGCTGGGTTTGAATCCCACTTCAGTTGATTACTGAAGACATGGTGACATGGTGCATAGAGAGCTGGTCTGGGAGTCAGGAAGCCTTGGCTGAAAACTAGCCTTTGACATGCTTTTGCTGTGGGACTCTGGGCCTCTCTGAGACTCAGCTGACTCACCTGAAAATTGGAGATGATAATGAACAGCAGATATTTCACAGGGTTGTTATGAGAATCAAAGGAGATAATGAATGTAAACTTCTCTGCAAAGCTCCATCTAAATCTGAGCTCATTTTATTAAGGTGTGACCTCGGACAAGTAATTTCCCCTCCCTGTGCCTTAGTTTCCTGATAATTAAAATGAAGAGTTTGGACCAAAGATCTACAAGGTTCCTTTCAGCTCCAAACTGATCTCCTGTCTTTAGCAATTGTTGACCCACTCGTGGTCAGTCAAGTAAAAGTGAGGGGAGAGGGAAAGTGGAGGGTACACTCTGCTTGATTAGATGGCAGAAGTCAGGATTGCTAGAAGCACTTAGTTTTATAGGGACATTTTGGAAGGGGAGCCCAGTCGCCAAGCTCAACAGGCTGTCTCTTTGTAGGCAGCATGCTGTTTCAGGGACCATGTGAAACTCATTACTGCTCCGAAGTTCCCGTTGCAGTCTGTTCTGTGTGATGTCACAAGTCCAGTGGATGGGGATGGGGCTCAGGGGAAACGATGACTGTAATATTTTTCTGACACTAACACCTCTCTCTGGCCCTCAGAAAGCTTTGGAGGGGGGACTACAGAGAGGGAGCTGGGCTCAGTCACCACCCAAGCCTTCTCCTCCTCCTTTTTGCCTCTTCCTCCTCCTCCCCTTGGCGCCAGACTGGAAGGGTTCACAGCTGTACAGGCACGAAAACAATGAAGAGAAATGAAGAAAAGGGAGGGGGAAGAGAAAGGAGGAAAGGAGAGAAGCAGAAAGGAGACGAGGGAATAGGGAGCAGACCCAGATGGCTCCTTCTTTAGATTCTTTTTTTCCAAAGGAAAAGACATTTAGGTTCACAGGATGTTAGAGCTGGAAGAGGTCCTTGGAGGTCATTTAATCCAACCACCCCTCATTTTACAGATGAGGAAACTGAGATACAGAGATGGGGAAGTGGCTTGTTCAAGGTCAAAGTGTTACCTTAGGAATCATCTCATCTAACCAGTCCCTCGTTTCACAGATGAGAACACTTTAACACAAAAACTCTTTCACTTGTCTTGGATAGTACTTTGCTTGGCAACCCCTCACCTCCCCCCCATCTGCTTCATAAACTTTTCTTTGTTTGTTTTTGCCAAAAAGGATGATTTTCTCAGCAACATCTGCTATTTGGTACAGCCTCAGGGTGGCACAGAGGAAAGACCACTGACCTGCAGTCAGACCTGGTTCAAATCCCATCTCTGACATCTGCTACCTGTGTGACACTGAGCAAATTTTTAAAAAACCAAAAAATTCTGAGTTCCCCAGGGCTCCCACATGTTGAGCATCTAGGACAATCTTTTTTGTCTAGTTTTGCTACTACAAGTTTCATAATCTCAGAAATATCCCAAGGAAGCTCCTGTAATCATCTTTATCAACCCCTAACTCTCTTTTTCCCTCCTCTCCATCTGCCCTGACCACATTTCCTCAGGTATCTTCCAGGATCTGTAGTTTGCTGGATTTCAACTAGACTTCCTCTGCTACCTTGAGCCCTTAGGCCTTATCAGCCTTAATTTCCTCAACTGTAAAACAAAGACCTTTCTCAATGTGCTGTATATAAAATTCTCTGAACTATAAGCAGAAAAGGACTGATCTAGGAGTTGAAAGACCTTGGGCCAATCCCTTTACTTCTCTGGGCCTCAGTTTTCTCATTTATAAAATAATGGGTTGGACTAGATGACTTTTAATGTTCCCTCAAGGGCAACTAGGTGGCACAATGGATAGATTTCTAGGCCTGGAGTTGGGAAGACTCCTCTTCCTGAATTCAAATCCTGCCTCAGACACTTACTAGCTGTGCGACTCTGGGCAAGTAACAATCCTATTTGCCTCAGTTTTCTCATCTGTAAAATGGGCTGGAGTAGGAAATGGCAAACCACTTCACTATCTTTGCCAAAAAAAACCCTTGAAAGGGGTCATGACTAAACAACAATGTTCCCTTAAGCTCTATAATTCCATGTGCCCAGAAAAGACTGAGATGGATGACAATTAACTACTTCTAGGATAGATTTGGGACAGACATCACACAATGACAGAGTTTTAACATCAGAAGAGTCCTTAGCAGCCATCAGCAGCCAACTGGTACCTAAAAAAAAGCATCCCTTCTATAACAGTTTAAAAAATCAATGATCATTTTTATTAAGCATCTACTGTGTGTCAGGTACTCTTCAGAGTGCTGGAGATATAAAAATGGTGCTAGACGTTGGGGGGAATCAAGAAAGGCCTCACATGTGGAAGGTGGTTTTTATGTTTTCTTTGCCAAGGACAATGACCTTGAGAGAAGATTTGAAGGAAATGAGGAATTCTGAGAGGCTTGGGTGAGGTTGGAGTACGTTCTAGGCATGGAAGACAGCCAGTACAAAGAAAGTGGGGAGTTGGAGGCCCATGTGTGAGGAACATTAGGAAGACCAGTTTGCCTGGACTGTAGAAGGAGAGAAGGGGATGCCAAACATATGGTCGTCTTCAAGTCTGTTTCAAGCCTTCAAGTGAAGGGAAACCAACCACCTTCCAAAGCAATCCATGCTTCTTTTGCATAATTCTAATTGTTAGGAAGCTTTTCCTCTCATTAATTTGAGCTTTTCCTCTCAAAATTTGTTTCCAAAGTTGGCTGAAAGATTAGTGGTAGCATGATACAGGGAAAAGACACCTAGATTTAAAGCTAAAGAGCCTGGGTTCAAACCAAAGTTCGGTCCCTTGATATCTAGGTAAGCTTAAGCAAATCACTACACCTCTAAATATCAGTTTCTTCTTCCGTAAAATGAGGAGGTTAGACTAGATGACCTCAAAAAACCCCTGCCAATTCTAGGCATGGAGGACAGCCAGCGAGCCAACGAACTCTTCATTTGAAGATACCTGAGACAAGGACACCCATAAGGCTTACATGAGTTAGACAGGGACAGAAACCTAGCTTCTGTCTAGATGGACTCAGGTTCCACTCAGTCTTAAATCCCTGGACAGCTGGGGCATGGAAATGGTCCTGCTCCAAGAAGACCTTACCACAAAGACCATTTTACGTGCGTCATTTCAGTCAGGTCCAGCTCTGTAACCCCTTTTTACTGGCAAAGATCCTGGTATGATTTGCCATTTCCTTCTCTAGCTCATTGTTACAGATAAGAAAACTGAGGCAGACAGGGTCACAGCTAGTAAGTGTCTGAAGCCACATTTGAACTAAGGTTTCCTGACTACAGGACCAACTAGCTGTCACCATTTTCTTCCCCACAGTTTGAAAAAAAAATACTCCATTTTGCAAGGTCTCCCATCCTCACCGTAGCTAATGCCCTACAAAGCGAAGAATCCTGTAAGAAAAAAGAAGCTTCTTGAATTGGCTTGACTTTCTGATATTTTAAGTCTCTACTATCTATTGTGTAGTTCTAATTCTATTAGCACTGAGTGTCCCCTCCCTCTCTTCCCTGTCTCATTTGACCTCTTTTCTCTCTCTTCCATTCTACATGATCATTCTTCCTTGCATGCCCCCCTCTACACCTCACACCCCCTTTCCCTTCTCCCTCCCTAGCTATTTCCCTCTTCTGAGACAGGGATTCTGGAAAAGGGGAGGTGACAGTCTAGCTGGAACTTTGTGGATTTGCAAGGAGAAAGCAAATCAAGGATGGTTTAGGATCTGCCCTAAATCAGAGAGCATTCCCTTAGAAATTAAAGGAACGAGGAAAGTGGAGACTGTAGATTGGCAAACTTTTAAGTTACCACTCTAATCCAGCTCTCCTTCCTCCTCAAGGTTTCCATCTCAGCTGGACTCCCCTATTCCCTCCCAACCAGTAGCCAAGAACATAGAATTCAGGAAAAAGAACAAAGTTGGAAACAGAAAGCCTTTGGGAAAACACATTTTGGTACATTTGCTTCCATATTTATCATGTTTCCTTGTAATTGCACTAGGGCAGTGGCCATGAGTGCTTTTTTCATTTGGATTTCTGGGGCAGCATGGCATGGAGAAGGAACATTAGTACTCTAGTACAAGGATCTGGGTTCAAATTCCAGTTCCACCCCTGACTATAAGTATGACCTTGGGCAAGTGACTTAATTTTTCTATGCCTCAGTTTGGCCTGGAAACCAGTCTAGACTATTTCTAGGGTCCCTTCCAGATGCTTTGAATGATATTGTATTCATCAATCCACCTAATTAGGCAAATAAGAGATCACTGGTGACTTTGGAGATAATAGTTTCAAATATAGTTTTAAGTCAATAGTTTTGAATGATGAGATAGGAAGCCAAATTACATGTGACTGAGAAGTAAGAGAAAAGAAATTGAGGGAAGAATGGTAGGGTTTTTTCCTCCTAGGAATCTGGCTGTCAAAGAGAGGAGAGAGTATAATTATTCATGAGGATTGAACATGAAAGTACGCGCAAAAATGCTTTGCAATGTATAGAGTACCCCCTATGCATCAGGGGTCTAATTCCCAGATTGATTGCACAGTGCCGCAAGAACAAAGCTGAGGTCAGATCTTACAGTCACAACATTCTCAGGGTTGAAACTGAGCCCCTAAGCCATAAGGGCCCCCAGGGCTGCTCTTTCCAGCAGAAATTCTGATACCACCCTTGAAGTGATAGGAACAGAAGTACTCACCATCCTCACACAGGTTCAGTTTGGATAGGCTCCTGCCTTCGAAAGTCTCCTCAAAGATGGAGCCGTTCTCCCGGTCCCCAAAGTTGTGCAAATACATGCCTTTATTCTCCATTGGATCCTGCTGCAGACAGAGAAATGTGGTAGAGAAAAAAACAGGAGGTGGGGGAGAGAGAGAGAGAGAGAGAGAGAGAGAGAGAGAGAGAGAGAGGAGAGAGAGAGAGGAGAGAGAGAGAGAGAGAGATGAAAATACAAACTACAAAACAGAAACACACTCTACCCTTTTGTTCACTAACACCCTCTCCCAGATCAAAATAAATAGCTTTTCAGGAATTACAGTAACTCATATAACTCATTAAGCTTTACAAATACATTTCCATACACTATCTCAATTGATCATCATGGCAACCCTTCATTTACTACAAAGCAAATATTCTGGATAGAATAATGCAAATATTCCAGATAGAATAATCTTCATTTTACAGATGAGGAAATTAACATTGAGGTTTAAAAACTAGGGCAACGTCAGGTTGCATTGAGGGGCATAGCCTGAAAGACTGAAGAGGTAATAATACCTTTTTCCTGGCCAGATCCTGTCTAGAGTATCACATTCAGTTCTAGGAACCAGAGTTTGGGAAGGATATTGACAAGTTGAAGAAGATTCTAAGGAAGGCAATTAGGTTGGTGAACGGTCTTGAGTTCATGGCATATGAAGGTCAGTTCACTTCAAGATCCCTATTTTCCACTTCTCATATAAAAATACCTTTACATAATCCCTTCTCATATAAAAATCCTACTAGCTCCTTCACTCCAGTTTCTTGTAATGAACTTGTCCCTTCTCCTTTCCAAGGTCAGCTTTGCGCCCTTCATCCCATCCCCTCCTGGCTTCTCCAGAAGACTTGTCCCCTCGATCATCACCTCTGTGGCTACTAGTTCTTCCTTGCTAGCTTCAAATATATCTATCTTTCCCTTCCTTAAAAAATAATTCCCTTGATTCTATCATCCCCTCAAGCTCACACCTATATAGCTCTTCCCTTTTTTTCAGACAAACTCCTAGAAAAAGTTATTGACATACACCACCTCTACTTCAGCTCTTCAGTGTTTTGCATCCAGTCACTCAACGGAAACTGCTCTATCTAAATTTACCAATGTTTTCTTTATTGCCAAACCTGATGTGTTTTCATGGTCTTCATCATACTTGATCTCTCTGATCCATTTAATCAATAGCTGACCACTCTCTTCTCCTGAATACACTCACCTCTTTCATGACAATATCCTCTTTTAGTTCTCTTACTGGGATGATCATTCCTTCTCAAGCTCCTTTGCTGGCTCACCATCCATAACATATCTCCTAATTTTGAGCATTCCCCAAGGCTCTGTCTAGGACCCTCTTCTCTGTCTACACTTTGTCTTTCAGAGACCTCATTGGATCTTATGGATTTAATAGCATGGTGGGGAAGAAAAGAAGGAAAAAAAATAAACTTACATGATAACTTATTATATATTTAAAAGATATAATAAGTTGTACATAGTAGATTTGCAGTTTCATATGCAATCATTTTTATTACACTATATTATAGAAATGTTTTATTCCATAAATTAAAAATAAAATAGATTTTTAAAGAGATGATCCATAAATCTATATAACAAATCTTATTATCTCTTTCTCTTGAGCTTCTGCCTCATATCACCATACATCTATTTGACATTTCACTTGATGTCCAGAGACATCTCAACTCAGCATGTCTAAAACTGACTTCATTATCTCTGCCCACATCCAAAACCATCTCTCTTCCAAAATTTCCTGTTTCTGTAAAAGACACCAGTGTTCCCCAGCTCCTCAGGTTCATAACATTGTTATTAATCTCACTTCCTCATTTTCCCTCATTCCACATGTACAATCAGTTGCCAAATCTAGCTATTTCTATCTGTACATCTCTCACACGTGAATCCCTCTCTTGCATCACTTAAGTTCAGGCTTTCATCCCTCTTACCTAAATTATTGCTTCAGTTTCCTAACTAATCTCTCTGACTCAAGGATCTCACTATTTTCTTTCATCCAACACAGCTGTCAAAGTGATTTTCCTTAAGTGAAAATCTGGCCATGTTACTGCCCTACTCAATAAACTCCAGTGGCTCCCTATTGCCCCTGGATAAAATAGAAATTCCTATTTTTAACTTTTAAAGCCTTTTACAACCTGGTCCCAACCTATCTTTCTGGCAACTCTCCAACCCAGACAAACTGGTTTTTACCTGCTCTTCACACACAGCATCCCATTTCCCATCTCTGTGAGTTTCCACTGTCTGTCCCCCAAGCCTGGAATATATTCATTCCCCACGTCAATCTCATAGTATCCTTTCTTCCTTGTTGTGTTTGTCCTTCGTTCTCGAAAAGGACCATGACATCAAGATGATAACGTGACTTGCAGTTGACTTTGATCTGAGTGAGAGAGGGCTATGCAAGGTCACCAGCCTCACTTTCTTCTCCTGAGCCATCTGGGTCCAGTGGCCTGATATTCATCAGGATGACTGGAGATGGCACAGGATGCAATGGCAGACCCTGGCCCTTTCAGGCTAAGGTCTTATCACATCCTCACTTTGAGTGAGATACACCTATTCAATCAATAGGCTTCTTTAAATAGTTACTCAAGGGATGGCCCCTTTGAAGGCCAATCTGAAGGAAAAAAAATCAGACTGGGAGGGTTACCTCAGGGTTCCTGGGTAAAAGAGAAACAATTACTATTTAGTAATTACATTCACTCTGTACTAGGCGGTGAGGACTTGTTGTCCAGTCTATGAGTTCCAGAGTGAATTGGGTTTGAGGCTTGATCTTTGAGCAAGGAATGTAGCCAATAAACCCAGAGGAAAGAAGGCAGCTTTGGGGCCTGGAAATCAGCCCAAGCACCATCTTCTACATGAAGTTTTTCCTGATTTTCCAAATCTTCTAGTGCTTTACCTAGCTAACCACACTATATTGAACTATCTTGGATTTATTACCTTTGTATCTATTGTATCTATGTCTTTGTTGTTTCTCTGTTAAGATGTGAGCTTCATCTGAGAAGCAACTGTTTCATCCTTCATTCTATTTGTATATCCAGAGCCCAGCGTGGTACCTGGCATAACCTACGTCCTTAATAAATGCTTATTGATTGATCAGTTGAGGAATGCAGCATGCTTCATATGGAAAAGGGGGGGGCAGAAGGGGATACCAGCTATCTTCAAATACTTGAAAGATCGTCATGTGAGAGAAGGGTTAACCGTGCTCTTTTGGACCCCTGCGGTAATTCTTTCAAAGGTAAGGATTAGATTAGATAGAGGCTGAGGTCCCTTCTGTTGCTAAGATTCCACGATTCTCTCCTGATTTCCACAGTGTCTTCTGACTCCTTGTCCAGTGATAATTATTATTAATGATAATAATTATAGTGTAGTAGTAATAGTAGTAGTAGTAGTAGTAGTAGTAGTAACTAACATTTGTATAGTTCCTACTATGTGCTGGGCACTGTGCTAAGCATTTTACAATTATTATCTCATTTTATCATCAAAATAACCCTGGGAGGTAAGTGCAATTATTGTCTCTATTTTGCAGATGAGGAAAGAGAGGCAAATAGGAGTTGATTTGCCCAGGGTCACACAGCTAGTGTTTTAGGTAAAATTTGAACTCAAGTCTTCCTGACTCCAAGCACAGCACTCTATTCATTGTGCTACATAGCTGCCTCAGTATTCATTCCATTATCAACTCCCCATTTCTGAATGAGAGAATCATAGAACTTTGAAGGTGGAAGGGACCTCAATAGCATGATACCTACCTAAAAGGAATCCCCAGCATATCACCCCAACAAGTAGTCATCCAACTTCTGCTTGGAGTTTTCCAATCAGAAAAGCCTCCTTATCCCATCCACTGATTTCTCAGACCTGAGAGGAATCAAGTTCCTAGGCAACATGGGCTTTGATATCCTTGGAGTGGCTCCTTTTCCACTCTGCAGACCCAGGAGTGGTGCTAGAGTTTACATAGCTCAAAGCACATTCTGTCCCATGTTGGGGTCAGAAGGAACAAAAACTCCTCTACCCCAGAAAATAAGCTAGAGACTAGTTCTGGGCCCCATGGAACACAAGAGAAGGGAGAGAGCAAGCCCTGGAATATGAGCTAAAGATTGTGGGGCAGGGTTTCCTCTCTGCCCTTTCCTATATATGTCTTGGGAAGGAGGAAAGCTGTCCAGGAGACAGTGGGGAATAATACAGGAATTATAGATTCAAAGTTCTTAGAGCTTCACAGGACCTTAAGGTATTTCTAGTTCAGCCTTCCAGCATGCAGCTGACAAAAAGGAATCCTTTAATTCTATTCAGATAAATCAGCCAAAAGGGGACCAGAAACTTGTGACTCCTTCAAAGCCCACACCATTACTTCCAAACTGAAGTGCTTCCAGCACCAGGATTCCGAGGACTGAGTCTTGCCATCTTGCCTCCTCATTCCTGTACAGCTTTCTTTCCTTAGGTTCATTAGGCAACACAGTTTAGGGACTTGTGAGCTTTGTCTGTCTCATCAAATGGCTGATCTAGAAGGTAACTTAAAGAGCAGCACTCCATGTCCCAAAATTTACTGACAAGGAAACAAAAAGGGGCTTCAGATTCCTTGTCTGCAGAATGGGGTTAATCCAAAGGATGGATTCTTTCCTTGCAGACCCTCAATGTGTCATTCCCTTTTCCTTCAAGTAAAAAGTCATTTTTGAGATCCTCTTGTCCATTTTGGACCAGGAGGATGGAGAGAGATGCAGGACCAGCCTACCCCTTTCTGAACTGATTTTTTTTCCTTCTAAGACTGACAATAAATGCCCATGACTTGGACAGAATCTCCCTGATAGCTACCTGCAGTTCCTCCCTCTTAGTCATGTTTTAAGGACAGAAACTTGAAAGTGCTATAGAAAGGTGAACTCCCATCCTTAGAAAAGTAGGTTCTTGGGCCTAGAGGAAATTGGGGATGGGAAAAATTAAAGAAGACTCCCTGAAGGAAGTAGCATCATAGTTGTGCTTTAAAGAATGGGTAGGCATTAGGAAAGGAGCAAAGGCAAGGCTGAAGGCTGGAGTCACAGATAGTTATATGTTCTAACTGGGGCCATCCCAAACTCTGAGCATCTAGTTTGAGTAGAACTTAGAAGAGGTAGGCCAAGTCTTGGCACAAACTGACCTGTATGCCTGCGATGTTCTCACGTCTCACCTCTTTTCAAGGCTTAGGTTTAGGATCCTTTTCATAAGCCCTCTTCTCTTCCAATGGCTTTACCCCCATACCAAACTCTTTTGTTTTTCCTTATCTGTGCACCTGCTATTTCTCACTAATAGATGGTAAACTATTTGAGGGTAGGAACTATTCCATTTTTTAAATTTTTTGTCTTTGCATTCCTAGTACCCAAGGGACAGGGTGGCATAAAGGTTACAGAGATGGTCGTTGAGCCTGGAAAACCGACTTCTCTCTTGTAAGATTACAAATTTCAGAGAAGGTAGTGACCTGCATTGATAGCAGTACCTTCCTCAACAAGGATGTTTCCTATGTGAGTAAAATCACTGACATTCATCCAAATGTCATCCCTTATCTTCCAAGGCTCTTCAACAAATGTTTACTGGATTGAATTGAGTGGAAGATAAAATGATTTCTCTAAGGTCCTACCATGGCAAGGCATTCCATGCTTCTAGAGGGAGAACAGAACTAGATTTGGGTCTCCTTAGATCCAGCCTACACCTCTCTTCAAGCCACCATTTAAATGAAGCATCCTTCTCCCCACCTGTCACCCACACAATGATATCCCATGATCCATCTCTGTCAATGTTTCTATATTCTGACCACTTCCTTCAGCCCTGCCCCCCCCAAAATTCTTCCTCTTGACCTACAAAATCTGAGTCACCCCACCTCCATCCCCAAGTTGTCAGAAACAGAGTTCCTGCAGATCAGCACTTTCTCTCCAAATCCTCCACCCTTTCTCCAGGGAGGAGAGCTTGGTGGGTTCCTGTGCAATCACATAGCGGTTGAACTGGAAGGGGCCTCCTCTCTCCTTTCATTGGCACTCAGACACCCCTCCCCTCTGGCTACTCTCTGCACTGGAGGTGCAAAGAACAAGACAAGTTTCTTTTTAAACCCAGCCTTGGCAGCTCTCTTTGCCAAGAACAACAACCCCTGACACCCAGAGGGAAGGCCAAGCAGAGATCAGATATGTGGGCATCTCCAAAGATGAGGAGAGAAAGCTGCCTTCATGGATTCTCCTATGTTTACATGCTGAAAACATATAGATCCTCCCATTCCTCATCTGCCCTGCCCCCATTTCCCCTTTTCTTGCCTTCTCATCAGAGTTTAGACTGATGCTGGAATGTGTGCCTTGTTATCACACTACGACTCTAAAACCACCTCTTACTTTCCCCTCCCCTGTAGTCTTTTCCTTTTAACTCACTTCCTCCCCACCCCCCAGCTGTGGTGCAGGAAAGCATCCCAGCCCAAAGGAGTGTGTGTGTGTGTGTGTAAGTGTGTGTGTGTGTGTGTGTGTGGTGTGTGGTGTGTGTGTGTGTGTAAGTGTGTGTGTGTGTGTGTGTGTGGTGTGTGGTGTGTGTGTGTGTGTGTAAGTGTGTGTGTGTGTGCGTGTGTGTGTGGTGTGTGGTGTGTGTGTGTGTGTGTGTGCGTGTGTGTGGTGTGTGGTGTGTGTGTGTGTGTGTGCGTGTGTGGTGTGTGTGTGTGTGTGTGTGTGTGGTGTGTGTGTGTGTGTGTGTGTGTGGTGTGTGTGTGTGTGTGTGTGTGGTGTGGTGTGTGTGTGTGTGTGTGTGTGTGTGTGTGTGTGGTGTGTGGTGTGTGTGTGTGTGTGTGCGTGTGTGGTGTGTGTTGGAGAGAACCTTTGCAGAGCAGGGGCCAGATGTTAGTGAGATGGGTTTGGCAATGCTGGGCCAGTTCTGTTGGAAGTTTGTAACTTGGAAGGAAAGCATCAGAATGTTCTGTCTACTACAAGTTGTATTTGGGGTATTTTGAACCCTGAGATCATCGGTCCCTTCCAGAAGACCACGCCAAATATCTGTTCTGAAGGATGGCTCAGCAAGCAACGGTGTTATATTAATAGCAACAATAACGATGTTGATACCAATAATAATCACACACACACACACACACACACATATACCTTATAGTTCCATGGCACTTTCTCAGCAGACAGGTCATTGGCTACTGGTCAGTCCTGGGAACATAAGTTCACCACTTTGGATGTCCCTCTGCAGTGCTAGAGACAGCTAACGGGGAGGGAGTCAAGCAGTAGAGGCAGTATAGCACCTTGGACAAGTCTCTTAAGCTCTCTGGGTCTCAGTTTCCCTTTCTGTTAAATGAGGGAGTTGGGATGCATGATCTCTAAGTTCCTTCCCTGCTCTGAATCTATGCTTCTTAGTGAGATTGTCCAGGGATAGCCTCATCTGACCTCTCTGGAAAGTCAGGGAAATGCTAGGAGAAAAAAGTAGGCATTGCATACTTTGGAAGGAGAGGAGCACACACTGGAGATTTCAACACAGAATAATAGATTATAGAAAGAAAAAATGTCAGCTAAAACCCAGCAGTTTTTTAAATCAAAGGGTGAAGGACCTTTTGTAAATATGATGACAGCACTTCCCAGAACTCGCAAAATTCTGCCTGAGATATTTAAAAAGGTAAATTGGATGTCAGAACTCAAGTAAATTCAAACACAGTCTGGGCAGATGGTTTTCTCTCCTCCTTTTAAGACTTCAATCCACCTATGGATGAAACCACCTTTCACCTAAGCTTAGTCATATTGGCTCCATTTGACAAAAACAAGGACAGAAATTTGTTGCCCAAGCATAGAGAGAGCTTAGATTGAGTTCAAACCCTATCTCTGACACTTAACTGCCTGGGTTACCTTGGAAAAATCTCTTCCCCTTTCTGGGCCTCAGTTTCCACATCTGTAAAGGGAAAGAAATTAGGTCCCAGCTTTGAATCTATGACTCTATGATTAGACCCTAGATTCTCAGCCCTTTTCTCCTAGTACTAGTGATACTGATATCTATTCCCCATGGAGAATTGGAGGTGGCACAGGCTTTACTCCTCTCTTGGGATTTCTCTCAGGTTCAGGATTTTGCCCAGATGCATTTCTTACTTTTCCTTAGATCTTCTCACTTTAGACTAATCAGAGCCCCCTCCCCCACCAAAGCAAGCAAGAATGATGATTTCCCCTGGAGGGAGCATCACTAAGCAGATGGAATTACTTTGTCCACACCCTTAATATCACTTACTAGACCCTGGAATCATAACCCAAAACTTTGACTTGTTAAATGGTGTGTCCCCAAGTTCCATCCCATGCTAGGAAGCAGCATGGTATCAGGACAAAAGTCTTTGCAGGTTTTGCAAGTCAGAGGACCTGGCTTCAAATCCTCCCTCCTATCTGTGAAATCTTGGCAAGTCATTTTACTTTTGTGGGTCTCATCTGTAAAATGAGGGGGGATTGAACCAGATGACCTCTGAGGTCCTTTCTAGTTGCAGATCCAGAATACTATAGCCCTATACTCCATTCACCTGCTCCCATACACAGATATATAGTATGTGTATGCAGAGTGACAAGTTGTAACCTAAGTCATCTCATCCATGGGCAGGTTCTCAGGAGACCCAAGTTGACCTGTCATGCCTCTTAGTCTACCACCTAAGTTGCCATCATCCTCTCAAATCCAGGTGGTTCATTGTGTTCACCAGGCCTCAAGGATTAAACACTAGCTACTCTTGGCCTGAGTGGTCAATGCAGGGGGCAAGGAAAAAGGTAGATGCTCTGCCATCAAACCGTACATCCAAAGGGATACCCACCATCCAAAGGCCTTGGCTGCATGTCCCTCACTCCAGCTAAGGAGTGGACTCTGCCAGACTTCCCAAATCACTCCTCTCCCCTTCAGACCATAACATCCTAGCTGCTTTGAGCAAGCCTCCGACTTACCTGTGAGTGTCTGTCTTCTGCAGGCCAGAGCGATCCCCTTAGTTTCCAGAGTAAGCCATGGAAAGAACAGAACCAGCTATTGTCACAGCAATAAGGAAAGTGGAGGTCAGAGATTGCCTTACATAGGTTCTTCTTTCAAAGCCAGCCAGCTCTAGTGGGGGGTCATAGAAAGATCCCAAGCAGAGGCAGAGATCCAATGGACCCTTTTTCCAGACTTGCTGGTGTTGCCTTCTTTCCACAGCCCTGCAGAATAAGGGTTCCTTCTTGAGAACAGCCAAGTCAATAGGTGAGCCCCAGCATCCTCCAAAAACTGTGGGAGCTGTGGGGTGGGGGCGACCCTGGGCAAAGCCTGTGGCTGGGAAATCTGTCAGCTCTTCCTGGAGTCCTCAGCCACCATCAATCCAGGAGCAGAGCTCAGAAGATGCTTTGTGGAGACACCCAGCAACTCTACTGGGTCCTGAGATGGGAACTGTAGCTGGAAGGCTTTAGAAAGTTCTTGGAGGAGTAGCTATTACTTCGGAGGCCAGACTATGTGCCCCCTCTTGTGTCCAAGGAGAGACACAGCAGCCTTATACTAGGATGCACTTGGGGAGAATATAAAGTCATGAGCCAGGGGTGGTTGGAAGGCTGGATCTTGGATGTTTAACTGAGCTATAACAACTGTTGCACTTAGGGCAAGACAAAGTCAGCTGGGAGGGAGGTAACTAGACCCTGGGGAGAGGCTTATAATAGGCTCATAGACATAGAGAAAAATCTTTCCTAGAAAGGTCCTCAGAGTAAGTCATTTTATAGATGAAGAGTCTCTGGCCCAGGGAGGGAAAGTGACTTACCCAGAGTTCCATGAGGCAGTGGGAGAAGAGGGTTGTAGCCCAGGGGCTCTGGCTCCAGAACCACAGATCCCCCCTTTTACCACTATGGTCTACCTTGGGACCTAAGGCATTGGGAGGGATGAAGAGAGAGGACCCTGACCCACTGTCCTAGGGAAGAGACAGAGATACTGGGACACCCCGAGGCCCTAAACATTGGGCAAGAGAGCAAAGGAGGGCCAGAATGGGGAGGCGCTCCCCTGAAGAGTGCTTGCTTAATCAGCAAGTATTGATTGAGTGCCTATCATGTTCCAAACACTGTGCTACTTACCGTGGATACAAAAGAGAAGGAAAGAAGGAAAGAAGGAAGGGAAGGAGAAAGAAACCAAGAAGGAAGGAAAGAAGGAAGAGAAAGAAACCCTTCCTTTAAGGAGCTTACATTTTAGAAGGAAAACAGCATTAAACAAGTAAATACTATATTTATGTGTATATTTTTAAAAGCATGCATGTATGTACATGCACACACAAGGTAATTTCAGGGAGGGTGAGGCACCACTGGGTAGTGATTAGGAAAGATCTAATTAATGTAGTTGGTGACACTTGAGCTACCCTTTAAAAGGAGCTAGAGCTTCTAAGAGACAGAGGTAAGGAGGAAAAGCATTCTAGACAAGGAGAGTCTATTCAAAGGCAAGGAGGTGAGAAATGGAACGTCATGTAGGAAGAACAGCAAATAAGCCAGTCTGACTGGAATCTAAAGTTCATGAGGGCACCCTGGGACAAAGCACCAGTTGCCCTACTCTAGTTATGGTTCCAGCATATAGAACAGGGTCATGTTCTTCAAAGTAGTCACATTGGGAGACTATGAATTTACTCCAACAATGATCCGATGGATCAATATATATTCAGAGCTCTTTTTTGGAAACTACTTGCAGGGTCAATCTGCTGCCCAGGGGGAATTGTCATCTTGCTTTATATTTATATCTCAGTTGTTGGGTTGTTGGGGTATTTTTTTTGCTTGTTTATTTGTTTGGGGGGTTTTGTTCGTTTTATTTTATTTTTTACCAAACGCAGTATTCCCCAGATTCATCATCATCACTACTCACTAGACTTGGCTTCAAGTGATTCTGAGTTGTTTCCAAAAATCAGATCCTCCCTTAAAGGACACAAATTGGCCTTCACTGAGGCTACTCAAAGGACTAAGTTTCAGGTTCTGGAGACATTTCTCAGACAATTTGCAAAGCTATTTTGAGCAAGAACTCTTACTTTGTAAGAATTGCATAAGCTTCCAAGGTGACTATTTTGAAGGGACTATTTTGAAGTCATTGGATTTATTTTTAATTATTGTAATTGGATAAAAGAAGTCATCAAAGAGATGTAGAAATAGAAAAGGTGGGCAGATAACATGGAACTAGGAAGGAGTAATTAATGGACAGGCCCTCACATTCCACCGACAGTCATGTAATACTATCTACAGGAGGGTTCCTGGGATGTGAGAGTGGACCTCTTGTGAAAAATGTACATGAAGACATGAATAGGAGTTACACAGGATGGGCAGCCAAGGATAGGGGCAAAGGATCACAGATTTAGGACTGGAAGGGACCAGGGAGGCAATCTAGTTCAACTCTCTAATTTTACAACTGAGGAAACTGAGGCTCAGGTAGGGGAAGGGACTTGCCTAGAGTTGGAATCAGAACTCAGATGTTCATTTAAACTGCGTCACTAAAAGGAATACCCAAAGTGCTGATATCACAGACCCATAAAGATACAAAACATGTTTGTAAGTTCAATCTTAACACTTCATGGTAGAAACTCATTTATTAGGTCAGCTCAACATTCTCCATGGTTCAGTTTCTACTTCCTAGATAAGCCCAAGAGATCCCTGTGGCTTTAGGTAGTTTTGCCTAATAACCTTCTCTGAGAAGTTTCCATCAATTCCCATTTTACAGATGGAAAAACTAGGGCAAAATATGCCCTTTTGATCTAGTGCCAAATGGAGATCAGAACAGGGCTGTGATAGGAGGAGGAGGGAGGCAGGGAGTTGTCCTCTGCTACATTCTATCTAGGAAGATGGGCCAGAATGTTCTCTCCCTCAGAACAGAAGATACTGATTAGAAAGTCTTTTTCTGGGCCCCCAGAGATTTCTGTTGACCCTTTAGCGACTTGAAATTCCTCAGCCTGTGTGCCCATGCTGGTGGGGGAGGGGTAGGAGCTCCAAATGGTAGAACTGGAGAGAATCTTAGAAGTCAGCTACCTGAACCCCTTCAGTTCATAGGTGAGGGCCAGAGAAGGGAGGAACCCTTAGAGAATCATTAATCTAGAACTGCAAGGAACCTCAGAGGCTACTTAGTCCAAACCACTTATTTGACAGATGAGGAAACTGAGGTCCATGGAGGGAAAAGGATCTCATAGGATCATTGAGCTAGAAGGGACCACATGGTCTGACCCCCTCATTTGGCAGCTGAAGAAACTCACAGAAGTGGAGTGACTTGTCCATGGTCATAGAGCTAATGAGTGATATTTGTGGGATTTGAACCCTATTTTGAACTCCATTACTACACAAACACAGCATTCCTCCACCTGTTACCCAGTCTGTCTACCATGACCAGCTATTAGGAAATTACCTTTAATACTATGGAAAAATACCTGACTTTGGAGTCAGGAGACCCAGGTTCTAATTCTGCCTTGGCTGCTTATCACCCATGCAATCTTAAGGAAATTACTTTGTAATTTCTGTAGTTCTGGAATCCAGCCCACCAGCTGTTGTGTGATCATAGAAGGAACAAGACTTTTGGAACAGAAACTCTTCCACCTCAACTTGCCCCTACCCCCAAGCTAAGACCAGGTAGCCCATAAGAAAAGTGTGTGGATGAGACTATGTCACACAGCTGCTAGGATTCTGTCCCCTCTCTATAGGGATATAATAGGAGGAAAACTGGCCTTTGGCTGGAGGGAAGACCTGGGTTTTAATCCCAGCTTTACTACTTAATCCAAATGCATTGTGGAATGAGTGGGGGCACTCTTTATCTCTAAAATCAGGGTTTGACTTAAGTGATCCCTTATGAGGGGTCTTCCCATTCTCAATTTTATGGATCCAAACATCTGATCTTGGCTCTTTCATTCCTCTTCCTCCTAAAGCACTGTGAGGGAATGTTCTATCCCTTTGGGATGGGGGCAGTTAGGTGGTAAAGTGGTAGAGTACCAGGCCTGGAGTCAGGAAGGCTCATCTTCGTGAGTTCAAATCTGACCTCAAACAGTTAATGACTTACTTTCCTCATTTGTCAAATGAGCTGGAGAAGGAAACAGCAAACCACTCCAGTATCTCTGCCAAGAAAAGCTTAAATAGGGTCACCAAGAGACAGACATGACTGAAATAACTGAACAACATTTCTTTAGGATGCCACTCTCTTCCTTTCTGTTGCTTCTCTCTCCTGACTTCCCGGACTGCGCCTCAGATCAGTTGTTTTTCTCAGCAATGGTCTTCTAGGAAACATTAAAGTTCTGAAGAAGGTATCAATTGATTTCAATTCAACCAACATTTATTAAATACCTGGCATTGAGATACGAAAACAAAATGAACAATAATCCCTATCTTTAAAGAACTTGTATTCTACTGTGGGGAAACAATATATGTATAAAGTGACACTTGAGTTGAGCCTTGATGAAAGCTAGAGATTTGAAGAGGCAGAAGTGAGGCGGAGAGTGGTCCAAGTATGGAAAAAGATCAGAGCAAAGACACAGAGGCAGGAAATGGGATTTCTTGGACTGACAACAGCAAGTGAGCCAGAGGGGCTGGAATCCAGAGCGCAGGAGAATGATTTCTGCCATCTCCGAGATCCTGCAGAAGGCAAAAGCCACGCTGCTCTCTGAGTCATAGATGGCAGACTCTGCCCCTTTTTGCTCAGGGATTATTTGGCATGGGTGAGTCCTCCCTCCCCAGATGGATTGCAGGTTCCCTGAATCATGGTTTAGGGCGGCCTGAGTGGCCCTGAGGATAGAATAGATGCCCAATGATCCATGCCAGTGGATGGATTGATTGCTTTCTGTATCTAACAAGCCATGACAAATGCAGCATAAATCAGGATGTGAGTCTTTTCTCTTGGGCCCAGCTGCTGACAGCCAGTTCTGATTCCAAGAGTGGGAACAAGCTCTTCTGTCCCAAAGGTGTCCGTAGGATGCATTTGCCATGGAATGTGCCCAGTCAATCTGCTTCTCTTCCATGTGTTTGGCTTTCTCCAGGTTGTTTTTCTCCTCCATGAGGTAGGGGGATAATGAATTCCCTGGAAAAATTCAGATTTTCTGACCCTACCAGTGGGCATGAACTTCCTTCTAGGCCTTATATGCCCTAGCAGCAATGGGACAAGATTAGCTCTGCCTTTGGGGAGGAGAGAAGGGGGAAAGAAGACCTTGTAAGACACTCATTCTCTCATGGAGCATTTACCCCAATCCAGGGACAGATGTCATGGTGCTTTGTGGGGATCAGTATAGAATTCTAGGGATTTTTTTTTTTAACATTTTTTACCTTTTCTTCAGTGATTTATACTTAGTTCTCTCCTCCCCCCGCCCCTGGGAGGCAACATGGCAGAATTCAATTTGGAGTCAGGGAAATGTGAAGTCAGATTCCACCTCTGACATTTATTAGCTAGGTCACTAACCCTCTCAATTTTATTTCCCCATTAGAATATAAGCTCCTTGAAGGCAGGGACTGGCCTGGCATATTGTAGGCACTTAATAAATATTTATTGACTGGCTGATTAACTGGCTCATTTTCCTCATATGTAAAATGAGAAGAGTAGATTTGAAGACCTGTGAAGTCCCTTCCAGCTCAAAATCTGCCATCCAATGGTCCTATGGTGTGCAGAATGCTATAACATTAATATTGGTTCTGCCAACTAGTTGTCAAGAGTGAGCCTTCATTTAAGTGGAGTTGGGAAATCTTTTTTTCATTCTCAAGTCACACAGAAGTATGAAGGAGAATGGTTTAGATACTTTGTTTTTTGAGAAAGAAATATGAAATATTCCACTCAAGAACTTTAAAAATGAACAGAAAATACAAAGGTGGGTTTAAGAAATGTGGCACATTATTTACAATGTTTCTATTTTACAGGATATGGCAAGTTAAGGGAGGGTGGGAAGAAGGAAAGAAGAAAGAGAAGCATAAGAGAGTATAAGAGGAAAAAGGAAATAGAGCAGAGAGGAAAAGAATAAGGATGTGGAAGGAGAGAGAATGAGGAATGAAGGGGAGAGGAGAGAGATGGGCCAATCTAGAAGCAAAGAACAGGAAGTCCAATGCCTCCTTGTACCCCTTCCACTGTAACGGCTCAACATTCCTTTCTCCCGTGTCTAAGCATCTACCATTCTTGCCCAATAATTTGGTCCCCTAAAATTCAGTTCGATTTGGCAAATATTTATTAAATATTGCCTGCTATGTGTGGGATGCCATGTAGGTGATAGAGATACAAAGAAAAAAATGAAACACTCCCCGCCCTCAAGGAACTTAAATTCTACTAGAATTTTGCCATAGTCATCTTGATACATCTTTCCCAAGCCCGGCCAACATCTTCAACCGAATTCATCTCAAGTGCAGCTGAAATACTAGGCCTAGAGTCAGAAATACATTCAAATCCTGCCTCAGTTGTGTGGCCCTAGATGAGTCATTTAACTTCTGATCCTGTTTCCTCATCTGTAAAATGAGGGTGTTAGACTTGAAATCCCCTAAGATCCCTCTCAGCTCTAGTTCTATGATCTTCCAGCTCCTACTCTCCAGGCCCTGCACATGACGGTTATTAAATAAGTATTTTCTAAACTGAACTGAATTGCAGGAGACTGGCCTATTTCTAAATAATCTAGTTCTTCCTTTCCACCAGGCTAACATCTCGTAGCTGGAGCCAATGTAGAAACCCCACCCACCCTCCCACTTCCCATCATTCCACTGCTAGAATTGGAGTCAGGAGGACTTGGGTTTAAGTCCTACCTCAGACACTGATAACCACTGTGTAACCTATGGCAAGTCCCTTAACCTTTTGGGGCCTCAGTTTCTTCATCTTTAAAATGGAAATAATAATAGCTCCTACTACAAAGCATCATTGGGAGGACCAGTAAATGTAATATAAAGCACTTTGCAAACCTCAAAGCAACATATAAACTCTCATTAATGATTCTCATTCTTCTCACTTTTCTCAACTTGTCTGATGGGATTCAGATAGATATTATTTGAGAACCAGTCACTGTCCTGCTATTATCCTTCTATGTTTAGCAACGTATGGTCTTTCATTAAGATGAATAAAATGACTGAGTTTGGGGGTGGGGTTTGGAGGCTCACTGGAAACACCTTTTGGACAATTTGAGTAGCAGGAAGGAAACATACATTGTTTTGTTCAGTTATTTCTCAGTTATATTCAACTCTTTGTGACCCCATTTGGGGTTTTCTCAGCAAAGATACTGGAGTGATTTGCCATTTCCTTCTCCAATGTGTCCCCATTTTACAGATAAGGAACTAAGGCAAAATGAGGTGAAGTGACTTGCCCAGGATCACACAGCTAGTAAGTGTCTGAGGCTGGATTTGAATTCAGGTCCTCCAGCCTCCAAGTCTGGCACTCTATCCATTGACCACCTAGCTTCTCTAATATATATTATTCATAATTATCATCACCAATGTTAATGTGTCCCTTGTTAACCATCATTATTGCCACTGCAACCAGTTTCCCTTTCCCCCTTCGATTCTCAGAACCATCGCCCGGTGGAAGCTTGCCTTGCATCGGCTTCTCTTCCCCTGAGTGTCACATTCTAGAAGTCTGGGCGAAGCTCAGATCACTAGCAGGTTGGGCTTGCAGTGGTCCTCAGCAAAGGCTCCATCAAGAAGAGGGGACTATAATTAAACTTCCAGCTGGGTGACATGGAGCATAGAGTGCTGGACTTGTAGTCAGGGAGGCCTGAGTTCAAATCCTACCTCAGACCTTGCTAGCTATGTTATCCTGGGCAAGTCTCTTCATCTCTCTGTGCCTTAGTTTCTTTATCTGTAAAATGAGGGTAATTAAATTGGGCTAAAATTGACTCACTGGGTTGTTGTGAGAGTCAGATGAGATAGTTTGAGGAGTGGCCCAAGCCTTCATTCCTCTCTTGGCCCTCTTCCTTCTCTCCAGACTTCACCAATGTGGGTACTTTTCCCCCTTTATAGTTCCTTCTTAGGTGTTGTCTTACCCTATTAGAATGTAAAAATCATTCTTTTTGCTTATATTTGTATTTTCAGCACTTAGCACAGTGCCTGGTGCAGAGGAAGGGCTTAGTAAACGCATGTTGACTTGGGCACATTCTACTCCTTGACCACAGAATCATTCCATGGGCTTAGTTCCCCAGGACACCCAAAGCAGCTGCCTGAACAGCTTTACTAAGGAATCTTTACTGCTTGGGATGAGTAGCCCTGGTTGTGTTCCTGTATCCCAGTAGAGCTTCATTTGCTACTCCTAGGTCCATATGAATGGCAGCCCCATAGTGTCTGTTGACCCAAGATGCTTCCATAAGTCTAAAAGAACAAACAGAGAGATCAGAGAAAGAAACACAGATAGATAGACAGAGACAAAGAAAGAACTTTACTTTTCTAAACCCTTGCTTTCTAGCTCCTGGTATCTGAAATATACCCCTGCCCTTGAGGGGGAAGGGATAGGAGGCTGGAATTGTGATTTTATTTCTGGAGGGACCTCTTCTACACATGTCCTTTCTCTGAAACCTCTGGAGAGGTTTCTGGGGGCACAGGTTTGTGTCAGAGGAGGGATTGAACCCCGATCTTCCTGACTCCCATGGGCTCTCCACCCACTATATCATGCTGTTTCTCATGCCCCTGACATAGATCCTGAAGTCCCCGACATATTACAATCCCCCTCCACTACAAATTGTTAAGAGAGAAGTCTACCTAACAAAGCAAATGAGAGGGGAGGCTGCTAAAGTATCCAAATGTATTCATGCCAGAGATAGGGAAATGGCTGATCAGCAGGATCTTCTCACTCCCCTTTTATCCCACTCATTTTTTAAAATTACATTTTATTATCAAACAAAATTCCACCTTCTCTCCCTCCCACATCCGTACCACTCCTCCCTTCCCTTACATTAAGAAATCAAGAAAAACACAACTTATGTTACAATTGTATACAGTCAGGCAAAAAAAATTGCCCCGTCGGCTGCATCCAAAAAATCTGCTTAAATTCACACTGTGAGTCCATTATTTCTCTATCAAGAGATGGACAGTATGTCCTCTGGGACCTTGTGCTAGTCAGAATTCCTGAGTCTATCCAAGTTGCCTTTACAATATTGCTGTTATTGTATATAAATTGTTCTCCTGGTTCGGCTCACCTCTCTGCATCAGTTCATACAAGTTTTCCCAGGAAACTCAACTAATTTTGTAGGTGAAAAAACTGAGGCCCACAAAGATGAAATTAGTAAAGGCAAGAGCCAGAATTTGAATCCTGATCTTCGAACATGTCCTTTCTACTTTACCATAGTGCTTCCCTTTCTGTAAGCCTTTGTTCAGCGTTTTTCCCAGTAGCTGGTGGGATGAAGAGTAGATTGCTAGATGACTTCACAACTCTTGTCTCTGGCCTCTAAATTGAACTTAGGATCCACACACAAATATACTAACACCTCTCAGTGGCTTCCAAACACTGATCTAGGTGCTTCCTTCCTCCAGAAGCAAAGCTCAGGATGGTTCTTCCTTAGCTTCCACATTCCATACCACCAACTCTGCTCCTAATGTTTTACATCCTCTGCTAGGAGGTAGGGGTGGTTGTGGAAAATGAGACCAAATAAACACTATAGTCCTGAGTCATTTTTTCTTAGTATGATTTCTATTGAGTTGTGTATATTTGTGGTTATCTCCTCTCAAAGTAAATTCATCATTTAACCCAACAAGTAGTTTTATTCCCATACTCCACCCCTAAACTACTGAGCAATATTGACATGTGGGGACTTTTGTTGAGTCATTTACAGTCATGTATGACTCTTCATAACCCCATTGGAGTTTTCTTGGCAGAGATACTAGAGTGGTTTGCCATTATCTTCTCCAGCTCATTTTACAGATGAGGAAACTGAGGCAAATAGGGTTAAGTGAATTCCCTAGGATTACATAGCTAGTAAGTAACTGAGACCAGATTTGAAGTCAAGAAGATGAGTCTTCCTGACTCCAGGCCCAGCACTGTATCTACTGTGTCACCTAGCTCCCTGTATATGGACTATAAGTTCAAAATCACAGAATTCCAGAGTTGAAGGAAATCTCAGTGGGCATCTGGTTCAATCCCCACTCACCCCACTCCATCCCCAAATGCTTACTAAAATATATCTGATGAGTGAACATTCAGACCCAGGTTAAAGACCTCTAGTAAAGGAAAATCCCATAATCTCCCAAAGTAGCCAATTCCACTTTGGGATGGTTCTAATTATTGGGATGTTTTGGGGGGTTTTTCCCCTGACTCCAAACCTTAATTTGCCTCTTTGCAATTTCTACACTGACTTCTAGAATGAATCTGTTTTCCCCACACCAGGCACTTTAAATGCCTAAAGACGGCAACCATGTTCCCCCTTGACTTGGTCTTTTCCAGACTAACCATCTCCAGATCCTTCTGATCTTCCTAGAACATGGTTTTAAGGTCTCTCACTGTCTCGAATACCCTCCTCTCTATCCTCTCCAGCTTATCAATATACTTCCTAACCTATGGTGCCCAGAACTGAACTCAATACTCTTGATGTTGTCTGAACAAGGCAAAAGACAGCCGAATTATCATCTTACTCCTGGAAGAGCCCAAGTGGAAGCCTACGACAGAGGCCTACTGGAAACCAAACCTCCATTCCCTTCAAACCACTCGGATAATGACAACAATGGACAAAGAGCTGTAGAAAAGCTTAGTTCACACTATCAATCATTTCCATATCTCTGGTATGAGCACATTTTAACATTTTTTCCTTAGGAGGTGGGAGGTGACCTTATCTACCACAAATAAAACAAGCTTCAACCAGGACAAGAATTTTGATCTCTAAGGGTGTTTCAGGGTACATTAGAGATATATTTATGAGATCTTGGAGTCTCTCCATGGCTCTATGAGCAGAGTCTTAGAGTTGGATAGTAAGGGGCAGGAAGAGAACAGTTGAGTTGGTACAAAACTCAGCCTTGGGGAGGGAGGCCAGAGATCGGCTGGAAGCCAGACACTAGGCCAACTGCTCTTTGGCAACTGGTAAAATGAGGAAGTTGGATTACATGATATCTAAGGTTCTATCTAGCTCTAAATCCCATGATATGACTCCAGCCCAGCTGCTTTACTCTCCCTAAGTTCCAGGGAACAAAGATGATGGCTGTACAGAGGGATGATTATCTTGACCTTATTTTTGTTACTTATATGATCCATTCCCCAAGGCAGGCTCTTACCACTGTTGTCTATAGGCAACTCTAAGCTTTTTGAGCTGGAATTGTTTTGTTTTTAAGAGAGAAGAGTATTTTATTTTAAGATTTCTCCGAAGAACTCTCTGGGGTTTGGGCCTGTAAAATAACACATAGAATGTTCTAGGTGGAGCTCATCTAATTCAATATTTTCCAACTGCCAATTAGGTCCAACACCAGGGCATAGTGAAATTTTTACCAGTGTGCAAAATTTTTACTACCAAGAGTCCTTCCTCTTTAAAATCTATAGGCTGAAAAATGGACTCCTCTCTGTAAAATAAAAGACTGAGTTAGAGCAAAGGTTCTTAACTTCTTCTGTGTCACTGGCCACCTTGGGGGTCTGATGAAGCCTACGGCCCTCTTCTTAGTATCATGTTTTTCAATAAGGAAGAAAATGCTAAAATTGAAATAGGAATCAGTGAAAATGAAGATATAATTTCTTTTCCCCATCCAAATTTTAGGACCCTCTGAAATCTATGGACTAAATGGTCTCTAAGGCCCCTTCCAGCTCAGGACCTGTGATTCTCCCTGCGTCCTACACCTCCGGCCCACCCTCTGCTAATTACTTCTCCCCAGCTCTCTCAGCCCTAAGGACAGGGCAGTCAGTTCTAAAGAAACTAGATATTTCATTGGTTCTAAACTTACAGTTTGGGTTGGGAAATGCAACTTGTCTACTGTCTACTTTTCCCATAAGTTTTTGTCAAATAGTGAGTCCTTACCTTTCAAACCTGTAATTGACAAAGGCTCATACCCTGTAAACTTATCAAATAGAACAGGGAATCTCCCTTACCAAATTCCCATAATCAACACTCAGTTCTTTACATAGATATTATACTTTATGGTTACCAAGCACTTAATATACATTATCTCATGTATTAGTGATTCTGTAGAGAAGGACTCTAAAACTCAGAGTGATTTAAATGACTCACCCAAGATCACATGAGTTAGAGAATAAGAAATTTAACTTAAATCTCTTGATGCCAAGTCTTAACATTTTGAGTTTTCCCTTGGGAATTGTGGGGCCCAAGATAAATTATCCTGTGTGTAACACAAAGACATTTTTATAGAAGTGAATTATGGTCAGATTAAATGTCAAGGGCACTTCTTTTCCTATGCAATTGACAACTGCTTCATATTGTAATTTTTCCTTTGTGACAGTTATCCAGACTTCTTACCTAAGGTACCAGCAACATAGCAGCACTTTCCCCTCATAAATATTCTAATCAGCTTGACTTCTTCCCAGGACCACAGGTGAGATCACCCATGTCTATTATGCTCTCAGGAATACCATCTTCATTTTAAACTAATTATCTTATACTCCCAAATGTTTTGATTGGTATTTTTCACACTATCTTACTTTAATAGAAATTTGACTCTCTTTTTGCAGGTCTGTTCAAAGGAATCACTTTCTTCCACTCCATTTAACTGAAAAAAGGACAGGAAAAAAAGTAGGCATATTCATTGCTCCATATGGCATATTTGGATCACTTATTCCTTTACATCATTGCTCAGTGATTTTCCTTCTTTTGAGGTCCATGCAAATTTTTTACGTCTGCCTCTCCTTAACCTTGTTGTTGTCATCTATCACTCTTCAAGTCATTTTCCCTATATAGAATAACTTGTATTTGGCTTATAGCCTTCCTCTCTACTCTACTCCTTAAGATTTAATATTTATTTTGATAAATATCATCATGGTAGAGGAATGGATTTTAAGAGAGCTAGACTCCTTACATATCCCCAGGTGCTAGAAGAAACAAGGGGAAAAAATCAAAAAGAAGAAAAATCATTTTAAAAACATGCAATAAAACATCTCAACTAAAACAGAAAATGACTAAAAGGAAGAAAAAAGTTCAAACACAATAAAATAGCACTGAAATAGCTAAAGTATCAATAGCAACAAAGCAGATGGAAAACAAATGAAGATTTGTCATTAAATGTCTTAATAACATATTTAAAGAAATTAAACCAGAGTTAATATTGGTAAAAAAAAATCACAAGACCAAATAAAAGAAGATATTAAAGTTCCCCTCAATGCACAAGAAGAACTCAATAAAAGATGCTATAAAAAATAAAAGGGATTAGAAGTAATAAAGAAAATGATCAACATGGGAAAAAAACATAATAGAGAACCTCAAAAAAAATCCTTAAAAGCAACCAACAGACTTACAATAGTAAGTAAAATGAAATGTATTCAATTTAAGACAAGTAGAATTACCAACTTAAACAGAAAGGACTCACTATTGGACAAACACTTCTGGGAACACTAAATAGTAGTCTGACAGAAATTAAGTTTAGGCCATCTCTTACACTTTATACTATAGTTAAGTTCAAAATGCATGTATGACCTGTATATTGAAGATTATATAATAAACAAACTAAAAGAAAGAAATCATCTTTTAGATCAATAGATACATTGAGTTCATGAACAAATAAGGCATACAGAGGAGCACCAAAGATAAAAGAGTGTATTTTATTTACATAAAATTAACTTTTTTCCCCATAAACAAATCTAATATATCTAAGATTAGAAGCAAAACACTTAACCAGGAAATAAATTTTTGAAGCAAGTTTCTATGATACAAGTTCTATTTCTACAATGCACAAGAAGTTGATTTAATTTTATAAGTATGAGAGCCATTTCCTAAATGGTCTAAGGATATAAGCAGGCAGTATCAAGGGAAAAAAAAGATTTCTTTAGCCATATAAAAATGCTCCAAACCACTAAAAAAAATGCAAATCGAAACAACTCTGAGGCTCTAACTCATCGCCAATAGATTAGCAAAGCTGACCAAAAAAAAAAGAGAGAGAAATGTTGGATGGGCTGTGGGAAACCAAGCATATAGATGCACCCTTGGTAGATATATGGTGCAGTTGCTAATGTAGTGAATGGATCCAACTATTCTGGAAAGCATTTTGGAATTATGTCCTTAAAGCTTTGACCCAGTGGTACTGTTGGTAGCCCTATACCCCAAAGAGATCAAAGGAAAACAAAAAGAACTTCCAAAATATTGGTAGTAGCAATTTTGTTGTAGCAAAGAATAAGAAACCAAAGGGGCATCCATCGACTGGGAAATGACTGGACAAATTATGGCCTATGAAGGTAATGGAATTCTATTGTGCTATATGAATGAAGAAAAGACAATTTCAGAGAGACCTAGGAAGACTTAACATGAACTGATGCAAAGTAAGCAGAATGAGTAGAACAATTTATACCTTTATTTCAATATTGTAACAAAAAAAAAATTCAAAGACCTAAGAACTTTGATCAACTCAATAACCAAACACGATTCCAGAAGAAAATGACCCATCTCATGATAGAAAGATGATGGACTGATAAGAAACACATTTTTGGATGGGGCCAAAGTGGAAATTTGTTCTGCTTGATTTTATTTCTACTCCAACAGAGTATTTATATATACGGAGATTTTGTATTTCTTTCTTGTGGGTAGGCAAAAGTAGGAGGGAGAAAAAAATATTTGATAATCAAAAAAATTATTATCTAAGAAAAATCACAGAATTATCCAAGCACTGGGAAACATGTAGGTTCTGGTTAAAGAAAGGCTCAGGACCCAAAAATCTCAACATTACTAGCTCATCAGGAAATTTAGAAAAACAATAGTGATAATAATAGCTGACATTTATAGAGTGCTTAAAGGTTTTTTCTGTGCTTTACATACATTTTCTCATCTAATACTCACAAAGCCCTATGCTGGAGACATGACAGGCCCTCACTACTCCATATTTCAGATGAAGCAAATAAGACAGAGATCAGGTACTTGCCCAAGGTCACACAACTAATAAGTATCTGAGGTAGGATTTGAACCTATGTCTCTTGGCAAAGATATGAGAGTGGTTTTCCATTTCCTTCTCTAAGGGATTAAGGAAAACAGGGTACTAAGTGACTTGCCCAGGAACACACAGCTAGTAAGTGTTGGAGGCCAAATTTGAACTCAGGTCTTCCTGACTCCAGGCACAGTGCTCTATCCACTAAGCCATCTAGCTGCCTCCAGAATGAATTTTAGGTATCCTCTAACATCGCTTTGGCGTTTTCCCCTTTGTTCTTGCCGCAGAGCTGATAATCCCAAAGGCTCAGTCAAAAAGGAGGAGGCCTCACCACAGTAGCCTCACACTATCTCAAGACTCTAAAAAGTACTGAGTATTCCACTCAGCTCCTGGTAAGGTGCTTACACTATACCTAGGTATCTGCTCCCTAGATATTCCCCCCAGGAACCACCATGTTTTTATTTTTTTAAATAATTTCAATTGATATCTGTTTTTTCAATGTCTCCTAGATTCCCCCTTTAAATCCTTTCCTCTCCCCTTCCAAAGTGTCTTCCTGTGTCTATCCAGACTTTTACAAGTTTTCTCCTCATCTCCTTCCATTATTTCATAGTCAGGCCTGGAAGCCTAAAGGAGAGACAATCACAAAATCCTATGCCTGTCACTTTTCAAAAGTCCTGCCAAACAAAATGTTGCATGGATGTGTCATGTACATGCATCACATGTGCTAGGTTGTCGGTTAACTATTTTTCTTCATTACAAGGAGTGATTCTATTTCAAAGGGGGAGAGGGAGGGAAATGATGTTATTTCCAGAAATGATTATGATATACAGACAAAAGGTGCCAGAAAAATTTATTTTAACAGAAGTGATAGTGATAATGGTAGTGATAATGATGATGGCAGTGGTGATGATACTAAGAGATATAAAAAAAGGAGAGAGACCTTCCAGGAAGGAAGACCTGGGTCCAAGTCCCACCTCAAATATATATTGGACCCATATATATATATATATAATATATATATATATTAATATATATAATATATAGACCCTGGGCAAGTCATTTAATATCTCCAGACAACGCTCTAGGATTTCGAATTGCATACCCATGTTGGTAGAGGGTATTTCATAACTGAGAGTTCCTAGAACCAATGAAATCTGTGTCTGGACAATAATAAGGAAAAAGAAGAGGGAGGGAGGAAAAGAAACTTAGGAAAGAAGAGAAGAGGGAAAGGGGGAAAAGGAAGGGGAAGAGGAATAAAAAGGGAAGGAAGGAAGAGGAAGAGAAAAGGAAAATGGAGAAGGATGAGGAGGAGGACAAAGGGAAGTAGAAAAAGGAGAAAGGTGAGGGAGGAGAAAGAGTCCTATGAGAGCTGCCTTTTATGCTGGTACCCCAGGGCTGTTCTGCTCTGTACTTCATCTCCCTTTCATTCCTAAAGACCTGGAAAATGTAGGGGAATTTGCCAGGCTGAAGCAGAAAACTGCTCTGAAAAGTGCTACATTCATAAGTTAATAAGTTGATATAATGCAGGTTCAATTCTTCAAAATTTAGTGTTTAGAAGAATAAAATGTAGAATAACTAACTAAGCTAAAAGGGAATGTGTCTGGCCAGGGCTCAAATGTTAGGGAGAGACAGAATATCTCTTCAAAGGCTCCTCCTTCTCCCTTCTTCCTGCACCATTCAGAACATAAATGCTCTCCTTCCCATTTTTTACTTCAAGTTCAGGAGAAACAGTAAAATCTCTGGATTTGTTTTGGTTTCAGAAATGGAATGACTGTTTTCCCTGTTTGATAGGAAATGGGTTCACATTCCTATGATTTCCTTATTACAAAGAGATCAGCTGAATCTTACCAGTTTCTCATATTCCTTAACCTATTCATCTGAAAAACACCATAGTACCAGGTGTTTAAATGTTTGTTTAATGTTTAAATACATTAGCATTTACATACAAGTACATGCATAACTATGTGTCTATGTGTAAATTACAAACATCTTTACTCCCAAGATCCCTCACCTAAAACACTTAAATTTTCCTGCCTTCAGAATTTACAACTTCCTTAGTTTCTCTTATGTTATAGAACTCAACACTTCAGGAGATAGCAGATGTGAGGACTGGAAATGAGAAAAATATCCTAGTATATTTTTATTTAATAGTTTGGGATGGGAATGGGAGAAACCCTCATTTGTCTCTCCAGTATTTAAGTTACATAATATGCCTCAGTAGGAAAAACTGTCCTCACATAGCAGGAAGAATGATTAATAGACATGCTGAATCAGAAGTATGCTGGATTTTCCCCAAGAATTGTTTTTAGCAAATAGATGGAAAAGCCAGGCAGATGGAGCACCCAAGCATTCCTCAATCAAGGTTTCTCTACTTTGTACCCTATTATACACCTTTCCATCATTCCTCTGAACGCCTCATCTTCCTAACTAATGTTTGCCTCATATTACTTTGTTTTTATCTATCACAAGTAAATAAATATAAATATAACAGAGGCTCTCGGTTACTTTGGGATCCTTCCCTAGTTCATTTATCTTCTCTCAGCTGACACCTAGAAACAGTCTCTCAAAGGATAACCATAAGCTTCCCTGTAAAAGTGCTCCATCTCACAAGGCATCAAATATAGGATAGATTTTAAATACCATAAAGATCATGGAAAGGATCTGAGACTATAGAAAGCAAAAAGTGTCCATTTCTCTCTTCTGGTGGATATCCTTTGCCCTGCATCTCAGAGAGGAACCATATTGTCTCTGTGGCTAAAAGCCTTGCCCTGGGTGGAGAGCCAACTGTCATGAATGATCAGAAGTTCACCACTTGGTTCCATTTCCCAGTCACACACTGCTGGTTGGCACCCCTTTGGCAAATAACACTTGTTTCTTTTTCTGGGGGAATAAGATTAAATCTGTTTCTTTTGCAACAGATGCTCTCTAACATTGCTCCTTCTCAGGAAATGAAGCCAGTATTCTAGCAACTGAAACAAGAGGAACTGATACTATCACAGCCCTTAAAAACCAGGACAAAATGGTTTGGGGTTAGTTGTTTTTGTTGTAGTTCTTCAAAGTTAGTTTTCACAGATCCACGCAAAAGAAAAGGTCTCCTCAGATACTGCTTAATTGTCTTTCTAGATTAAGGGTAACTTTTCTCATGTGCTCTCCCATCTCCTGGCTAGGGTGCTTCTCCCATACTCAATAAACACTTGTGGTTCCCTATTACCTCTAACATCAATAGTCAGTTGATAAACATTTATAATAAAGTACCTACTATGTGGCAGGCATTGTGCTAAGCCTTAGGGATACAAATAACTGTAAAAGAAAGAAAAGGAAGGGGAAGAGGAAAGTCCTTGCTCTGAAAGAGTTCAGTTTATTGAGGGAGTCAACATGAAATCAACTATGTACAAACAAGCTAGATAGAGGGAAGGCATTAGAATTAAGGGGATTAGAAAATGTGTCTGGTAGAAACTGGAATTTTATTTGAGACTTGAAACAGGAAGGTAAAGAAGAGGAAGAAGAGCATTCTAGGCATAAGGAAAAGCCAACAAAAATGTCCAGAATCTGGAGTTGGAGTATCTTGTGTGAGGAACAGTAAGGAGCACGATGTCTTTGGATCACAGAGTACTTGGGGGAGGGAGGAGGAGGAAGGTGCACAGCGTAAGGTGTAAAATAACTGAATCAATAGATTTGAGTGTCATCAGCATTGAGATGATCATTGAATTCATGGAAGCTAATGAAGTGATAGAATGAAACAGGGATTAGGAAGAAGAGAAGAGGACTCAGGGCAGAGCCCTGGGGGATACCTATAGTTATCTGGTAGGAAATAGATAAAGATCCAACAAAGTCACAGAGAAGGAGTGCTCAGATAGGTAGGAGGAGAACTAAGAGGCAGGAAATCCTAAAGAGAAAAGAATATCAAGAAGTGGGGCTAGACAGTGAAAAAAACTGTAAAGAGGTCAATAAGGATGAGGACTGAGAAAAGGTCATCAGATTTGGCCATTAAAAAATCATTGCAGTTGACTTGGATTGGAGTGAGGGAGGGCTGTGCAAGGTCACCAACCTCACTTTCTCCTCCTGAGCCATCTGGGTCCAGTGGCCTGATATTCATCAGGATGGCTGGAGATGGCCCAGGATGCAATGGGAGACCCTGGCCCTTTCAGGCTAAGTTCCTTTAGCATTCTCACTTTGAGTGAGATACACCCATTCAACGAATACGCTGCATCATCTTGATGTCATGGTCCTCTTTGAGAACGAAGGACAAACACAACAATTTAAAAAAATCATTAGTAATTTTAGAGAGAGTAGTTTCAATTAACTGATGAGGTCAGGATCCACATTCAAAGTCCTTCTTAGCCTCCCCACCCCCACCCCACTTGCACTGTGATCTAGTAACACTGACTGCTTTGCTGTTACTCAAAAAAAGACACTTCATCTCCCAAAGCCACTTTTTCACTGGCTGTTCACCATGCCTTGAATGTTCTCCTCATCACTCTCTCCTGACTTCCCTGAATTCCTTCAAACCTCTTCTACAATCCCACCTTTAAGAAGCCTTTCCTGGTCCCCCTTTAATTCTAGTGCCTTCTCTATTGATTATTTCCAATTAATCTTGTATATAGCTTTATTGCACATGGTTGCTTTCATGCTGTCTTTCCCATTAGACTCTGTGCTCCTTGAGAACAGGGCCTGTCTCTTATCTCTCTTTGTATCCCCAGGGCTTAGCCCAGTGCCTGACATGTAGTAGGTGCTTAAAAAATGTTTACTGATTGACTGACTTGACATCTTCCATTCTTGATATTTACAGGTGTTTTGCCCCTCCTTGTCCCCATTTATCTTTCCATGCCTTCATTTATTAAGCAGGTGTTAAGCATCAACTAGGTAAACTGGGCTACCTCCCATACTGTAATGTCATTCCTTTCTGCACATCAATGCCTGTGCAGTTTGCCCCCCCTTCCCATGCCTGAAGTACACTTCCTCCTCATCTCCATCTCTGTATTCCTAGTTTTCTGTCAAGCTTCCGTGTAATTACCTTCTGCAAGAAGCCTTTCCTGATTCCCCCAGGGCTACCTCCAAAAAATTGTTTTATATTCATTGTTATTATTTTGCATCTACTTTATGTGTGTATACATATATATTGTATTTGTGTACATTGTTTTCACCCAATAGAAAAGAGACTATGTCATTTTTTAAAATTATATCCTAGGACCCATCATACAGTTCTTGGCACTGTGTTCAAAGCACATAGAAAATGCTTAACAACCACCTTCCAAATTATATATAGGCCACTGTGCTAGGCACTGAGTTACAGAGACAAGAAAAAAGTAACTGCCCTTGCCCTCAACGAGCTTACTGGTACTATTGTGCACATTACACAGATCAGTCCACATAAAAATGAGCACAATGCCAATATTGAGAAATTGGGGAGAGATCGATATAAACTGTGAAAACCAAAGAAAGCCTTCTGTAGGAGATATGCTTGAGCTGACCCTTGAAGGGAGCCAAGGATTCCAAAAGACAAAGACCAAGAAGTCGTACATTCCAGGCAGGAAGGCTTAACCTGTGCAAAAGCAATGAAATATAATGAGGTAGATGAAGAGCAGAAAGTAGTCCAATGTATATAGAAGACACATCACAAATGCTTGTTGAATTAATGAATCAAAGATAGAATAAAGAAACAAGGGGGGCAAAGGGTAAAGCAACATCTATAAATAGCAAGGCTAAATAATAAGGCATGGAAGTGGAATGTGGAATGTCCTATACAAGAAAAAACAAAGTAGGTCAGTTTGACTGGAATGTACAGTATATGTATTTCATATTTACTAATGTGAAATTAGTCTAAAATATAGGCTTCAGCAAACCCTGAAAGACTTTAAATGGAGGACAGAGTTTATAGTTTACTCTAGAGGCAATAAGGAGCCACTGAATCTTCTTCAACAAGGGAGTTTGATCTTGAACAGGTCAGACTTGTGCTTTAAGAATGTCAATTGATTGCAGCAAAGGATGGATTGGAGAGGGGATAACTAGAAGGCAGGGAGATCAATTAAGAGTCTATTATACTAGTCCTACTGAGGTAGAGTGGGAGAGTAGATAGAGTGCTGGCCTATCAGGAAGATCTGAATTTGAGTCCTGCCTTTATGATATGGTTATGTGAACATGGGCCATGGGCAAGTCCCTTAACCTCACGGTACCAGCCACCTGCCTAAGGTTGTAAGTGGAAGAGAAGGTACAGACTTGCCTAGATAGAAGGTGTTTCCTCACCTGAGAGTTCCCTTTATCAATGAAATTACAGGTCTGGGTCCTATCCGTGCCCTATAATGGGGCAGACAGACGGCACAATAGTGCTGGTCTCGGAGTCAAGAAAATCTGAGCTCAAAATCTCTCAGACACTTTCTAGCTGTGTGACCCTGGGCAAATCACCTAATATCTCAGTTTTCTGCTTGTAAAATAGAGATTCTAATAAAATAGCACCTACCTCATAGCATCAGAAGATAAAATAAGATAATATATCTCAAGTGCTTCGTAAATCTTAAAGTGCTATGTAAATGCTGGCTATTTTAATAGTCTGTGGGGAAGGTAATGGGGAACTGAACCAGGTAGTAGGTATGTGAGTGGAGAGAAGAGCAGAGAGGAAAAAAAGGAGAAAGAATCACAAGACTTACCAATTGGTTGGATCTAGAAGATGAGGGAAAATGAACAAGTATGACTCTGAGGGTAAAAGCTGAAGTGATTGGTGCCCTCCAGAGAAATAGGGAAGTTCAGAAAAGGAGTGGTTTTGGAGAAAAAGACAATGAGATCTGTTTTGATCACATGGAGTTTGAGATGCCTATTGGGCATCCAGTTAGAAACATTTAATAGGCAATTGGTGATACAGGTTCAGGGCTGAGGAGAGATGGGAGATCTTCATCAAGGGTTCTAAATCCGTAAAGCAAAAAGAGAGGGAGGGAAAGAGAGAAACCAAGAACTTCCTGAGACACATGTGGCAAGGATAAGGAGCGGGTTTAGAAGCAATTTCTTGTTACATAAAAATTTTATTTGTAAACTCTCTCTTCCTCTCTACTTCCCCCAATTCCTCCCCACTTATCCCAACCCCTCTGTTCCTTGAGGTGATTCATCAGACCTTGGAACTGACTGGGTCCTCTGACTCCTTGGGCCCAATCAAGGGTTCTGAAATTGCTAAGGCCCAGCCAGCTGTTCTGTACTCCTCTCACACTTCTGAGCCAGGGTTCAGAGAAAATGGATTGGCCTGATTCTCACCTAGACCTCAGCCTCTATTTGGTTAGGGGACTTTGTGGGTACCCTGTTTAGTCCTGGCCACTAGGAAGTATGCAATCCAAAGCTAGGGAGAAGTAAGGGATAGCTGAGGATGGACTCATCCTGGGGCAAGAGGGGGAGGAGTCAGGGTCGAGGAGGAAGTCATGTCCCTAATTATCCCATCATCTGCCTCTAGTTTCCCTTGATGGGTGGGTAGTAGGTTCTAGGATCTCCCTTCCTTCTCCCCTTGTTCAAGTCACTGAAAAGATTCAATAATGTTCATAGATAAAGTCATGTATGATGTGATAGGTAGGGGATGGTAAATGGATTATTGTTGTTGTGTACAACTCTCTGTGATTTGATTTGGTGTTTTGTTGACAAAGATACTGGAGTGGTTTAGCATTTACTTCTCCAGATCTTTTTACAGATGAGGAAACTGAAGCAAACAGAGTTAAGTGACTTGTTCAGGGTCACACAGCTAGTAAATGCCTGAGGCCAGATTTGACCTCAGGATGATGTCTGCCTGACTCCAGGCCTGGTGCTCTGTCCCTGTGCCACCTAGCTCCCTGGTAATTGGATTACAAGCTCATAAATGTAGAAGGGACCCCAAGAGCCATCTAGTTTGACCTCCTGTTTTTACAGATGAAAAGAAATAAGAACATTAAATGACTTGCCCAAGGTCATACAGATTGTATGTCAATGAGATAGAGTTTGAACCCAAGTTCTCAGACTGTAGAGCCAGCTACTCTTTCCACTGTGCTGAACTGCTTCCCTGGGAGAGAAAGGAGAAGAAAAGGAGGGCAGAGAAGGGAAGTATAATGACCAGATTTTCACTGAACACTAGAAAGGAGTCAGAGGAGAGATATAGAATGGGAAGGAAAGAGGGGCCAGAGGAGGGAAGAAGGGGAAAGAAGGGGAGGGAGGGAGGGAGAGAGAGACAGAGAGAAAGAAGAGAGAGAAAAGGGAGAGAGAGAGGGAGAGAGAAAGAGGAAAGAGAGGGGGAAAGAGGGAGAGAAAGGGAGAGAGGTAAGAACTGAGAGAAAGAGGGAGGAAGAGGAAGGGGAGAGGGAGAGATAGAAAAAGAGAGAGAGAACCCTCCACCTCTCAAAATCTTCTTTAATGGGCAAGTAGCAATGGCCCAAGAAAGGACTTAAAGGAGGGGAATAAGAGAGGCAAGGAATAACTTTAGCTAGAAATATTTGCACTTAGATACAACATACAGGATGGCTTCATATCACTTTTTTAAGCTGCAGCATCTTGGGGCCCATTACTGGCAAAGCCATAGTAGACTACAGGCTTCCATTTTAACTGAATGTTCTTGCTAACTTAGTGCTAAACTCTATTGGATCTACAAGCATGGATTGTAAGTGTTTTCAACAACCCATAAATTAGTGATCTCAGGGAAAGCTCCCATTACCCTGCTTGGTTATGGTGCTAGAAGAAGAAAGAGCTTTCCTCGAATAAGCTATCATATTCAGGATAGGAAATGACTGAGATCTACATAAATCTTTGGAACTAATTTTTTCTCATTCAAACAAATCTTGGTTTTGTTTTCCTCACTCTATTAATAAAACTTTCTTCTGTAATATTGCAAGCTACTTGTTTGCATATGGTGAGTCAGCCTCAGAATATTGAGTCTTACTGTGTGTGTGTGTGTGTGTGTGTTCTCCCAGGTTTCTGGAGTGAGGCTATTTTAATTAAATTTAGCATTTCCTAAACACTTACTGCATGAGAACCAACTGGGACATCACTGAGTCCAAGCCCTCACTTTCTGGATAAGGCAACCGAGGTCCAGAGGGGCCTAACAGGTTGACTTGCCCAGGATTACACAGCTACTAAGTGTCTGAGGCAGCATTCAAAGACAGACTTTTTTAACTCCATATATGTTGTTCTATCCACTCTACTGTCAAATCTTTCCTCTGACACATATTAGCTATGTGACCCTGGGAAAATCATTTAACTTGTTAATACCCTCAGGCAGTTCTCTAAAACTATTGGTTATAGAATAAGTGCTAATCTTCATTGATTTTCCTAACTATGAGTTCCTTATAACAATTAAATGACAGGTCTGATTTTTTTTTTTAACATAAAAGCACTCTTCTAGGTGACTGGGAAACATAGAAACAAAACAGACCCTATACTTAAGGAGCTTACATTCGGAAGAGAGTGAGAAAATTCCCCCAAATGTCTACGTGCTCCCTGTCATCAGTGTTTCTGATACAAAACATTCAAGGGAAAGGAGACATTCTGAATCCGTTCCTTCTCACTTTCTCCCTACTACCTAGGCAAACATCACCCAGTAGGAAGGCTTCTGCAGCTGGGACTCAAGGGAAGGACTTGAGGAAGGACAAGCAAACATCAAAAATTCAGCATATGTTCCTTGTAACCAAGAGTTCAGTCTCCTAACTTCTGGGACAATATATGTTCCTCACACTGTTTTAGTGAAACAATCTTTTCTTCCTCCCTTATGTCTGACTGAAGTAATGACAGTCACAAGGCATTGTGATCCATCAGCTCTTTAACATGTGGCTGTTTTTAGAGTTTTAAAGATTATAACCGACATATTTCCATATCGCTATTGTCAGCTCTCATTTCTCTCAATGAGGTACTGAGAAAGGGCAGAGGTGACTTCTCCCCTATTTAGAGTTGGGGTATAAAAGAGGAATGCTCTCCTGCCTCCTCTTCTAATTAGGTCTTCCTTCTTCCCATTCAAATTCCCATTCTCTCAAATAGTCCTCAATGAACCCTACCCTTCTTTCCCTCTGCTATTTGGAAATAACACTAGCGACCAAGCCAATAAACTTCTACAGAAGATTGTCAAACTCTAGGTTTGCATGAGACGCTTCCTTCAGCCCAACAGGAATCCTCTTACCCCACACTATCTTCAGAGGTTAAACAATACCAACTATCAAGGCTTACCCGTTAGCTGTCTTACCTTTCCTAAGGAAGAAGTATCATTGACTGCCCCTCCAGTAGGGACCTAGGTCAGCCACCCCCATTTAACACTCTTCTTACCTTTCTCTCCCTGACATAAGGCAAAAAATGCCTTTTCATCCAAGCTGTTGCCAGCAGAGGAAGATCATAGTCACATAGCAAGATCCATCTACAGCATCATGAACTTACATGTCCCTACAAGAATAAAACATTTCTAAACAACTTTTATACCAAAAATTTAACAAGGGTTTTAAAGCAGATGCTTAAAGTGGTTTCATCACAAGTGAAATCTAGTGAATATTCTGTCCAGATTTCAAGGATTAGTCCATCTTCCTTTTTGGCATAGATCAGAGGAGAATGAGTAGAAGAGGCCATAGTATCACAGTTTATAGAGAGAAGCAGCAGAAGAAGGCAGAACACATGTGTGCAATTCACAGGGAGCAGAAAGAGCTGAAAAAGAAGTTAAATTCGAGATAAGTAAGCACAGGCTTAACTGAACAAAACAGGAAAACTTGAGTACTCTTATGAAAAGAGTGAGCTGTCTGAAAGACCACTGAATAGTGTAGATTCTTTGCCTCAGAACTGAATGGTCCCAGATGCTCATGTTATGTCTATTTTCATAGTTTTATAGTCATTCTGTCCCTCTTCTGTCAAGGCTTTCTACTGTCACTTCTGTCTTATCAGCAGCAAGTGACAGATGTCTACCCCCGTATTCTGCTCACCAGGACACAGGTGCAGTTCTGCATTGAGTCCTGGGTTCAACATTTCGGGAAGAACATTGCCAACAAGAGCAAGTCCAGAAGACAGGATTGCGGATGTCAAGAAGACTGGAGATGACACCATGTAAGGAATGATTAAAAGAGCCAGGGAGGTTTAGCCTACAGAAGAAATGACCTAAGGGAACATGATAGTTGCATTCAAGGATTAGGAGGAAGGACTCAAATTATTTATTCGGTTTGACCCCAGAGGACAAAACAATGAGTAATGGATGGAAGCTGCAAAAAGGCAACATTAAATCTGATGTCAGAAAAGACTACCTAGTAATTAGAACCCTTCATCAAGAGAATGGGCTATCTCGGGAGGTAGTGAGTTCCCCCTCATTTTAGATATTCAAGCAGAGACTGGATTCCTACTTTCTTGGGATGTTATAGAGGGGATTCCTTTTTGGTATGGGTTGAACTAGATAGCAACTAAGTGGCTTCCAGCCCCATGATTCTGGTAGAATAGAATAAACAAGGATGGGCAATATTTGAAGAACTATTGGGGTTTCATGGTTGTGGTTGTTGTTGAAGCTATCACTGTTAAGTGACTTGCCCAGGGTCACACCGCGAGTAAGTATCTGAGGCCGAATTTGAACTCAGGTCCTCCTGACTCTAGTATCCACTATGCTACCTACTTGCTCCAAACTATTTATAAGAAAGGATTTAGAATTGTTCTGCTTTGTCCTCTAGGACAGAATTAGGAGCAACTGATGGAAGTTACAGAAAGAGACAGATTTAGGGTCTCTATTAAGAAAAACTTACTAACGACAACAGAGTTGTGCAGAAATGGAACCAGACTGTCTTACTAGGTAGTGATCACCCTGTCACTAAGAGAGCTTCAAGCGCAAATTGAAAAACTTGCCAAGGATATTGTAAAGGGGATTCCTGCTCTGGTTTGGGTTGGACTAGATGGCCTCAAAGATGTCTTCCTACTTTGAGCTCCTAGGATTCTTTCTATCTGTCCAAATTCCCATCTAACTTGCTATTTCTGATAAGGGGCAGCTAATAGAGTGGATAAAATGCTAGGCCTCAGATAGGAAAGACCTGAATTCCAATGTGACCATAGATAATGAGGCTGACTTCTGCCTAGCAACAATGAGAGCCCTGCCTAAATCTAAATCTGTCCAGTAAGGGAGAGGCTCTATCTGTGGACAAGAAAACTTTGTTATTTTCTGTGTACGTGACTAACCCCTATGGTTTGTGCCCATATCCTTGAATGTTGCAAATTAAGTTCCCTGTTTTGTGAGCACATCCCTGAACTCTTTTGTAAAGTACCCAACACACCTGCTTCCCATGTTTTGTGAGCACATCCCTGAATTCTTTTGTAAAGTAGTCAACACAAGTGCTTCCCCTTTCTTGACATCCTTCCCTGCGGTTAACTGCCTATTCAGGAGCACATTTCCCACCCCTACCTGAGTGTATGAAAGTAAGCTCCTGTCTTATCTCAAATAGCAAGTGCTCCTAAGTCAAAAAAGCCCTCTTGACTAGAAAAACCACTGCCCCCTGAATTCTTTCTGGACAACCTGACTCCAAACTTCATCTACCTCTTTGGTAGACACTTACCAGCTGTGTGACCCCAGGCAAGTCACTTAACTTCTGTTTGCCTTAATCCCCTGGAGAAGAAAATGGCAAACCACTCAGTATCTTTGTCAAGGAAACCCATGGACACAGTATGTTCCAAGGGTCACAGAAGAGCTGGATATGATGTGACTGAACAATAACACCACTGTGAACTAAAAAAATCAAATCATTAAATCTGATGGAGCCCATTAGAACGTAGGCTCCCTATGGGCAGACAGTGTTTCATTTTTGTCTTTTTGTTCCCAGAGTTTAGCAAAGGTTCTGCCTAAAAGAATACTTGATTATTGTGTTCTATCAGGCTAAGCTGCCTGAAGTTCATGCCTCCTGTAAGTGAGGCATTGCTATGTTTTTTTTTTTTTAATTGCCTCAATTTGTGATTTCATCATTGTAGGGACGTCCCATTGAGAAAATTCCTTCTACCAAAGTAGATCAGCATCTGTGTTGTAATTGGCAGAGTTGCTTGGGATATTGAGAAGTGATTGTCCACTGTGCAGGGTCAGAGGTGAGCCTTGAACTTCCTGCCTTGAGAACCAGGAGCCTCCTGAACTCTGAGGCTCTCTATCCGTTACCTCACACTGCCTCTCATATTTTACAATATCCTACTAAACAGTTAGAGTGAGTCAACACTAGCCATTTTATTTCTCAGCTATTTGGATAACCCATTCTTACCTCTCTGAAATTTCTTTCCAAATCCCACTAATGGACTGAGCCCTGGTAATACTATGGTCTGGAAATTTTAAAGCATGCTCCAGGGAATTTGGGATAGTTTCTAAAAAGCCCTACTATACAGGGACTACTGCTAGATCCCAGAGCAACACAGATACTTCCAAAGAAAAAAGAAGGGTCAGTGTTCCTGAGCTGTTACAAATCTAGGCCCTAAGTGAAAGGGAGAGATTACTCGAAACATACCTATGGGGTGATTGAGAGAGAAAAAAGCAGAGCCTAGATAACAATAAATAACAGTGAATCAACGAAATTGGTAAAGTCAGCAAGTAACTGCTGGTAAATTGCAACATCTAAGGTGAGTGCCATGGGCATAAAGGACACAAAGTCCAAGTTAAAGGGCACATCTCTGGCAACATTTAACAAACTAAATTTTTTTTAAAAAATAAATGTGCTTTGTTAAGGGATTGAGTGTATGCGGGAAAGTGCTGGTGATGTCAAAACAAAATATCAATATTTTGTTTAAACAGAGGGAAAGAGAACACAAAGAACTTGAAAACAAAGTCTACCTGCACCAGTGATTTCCAACTCTTCTGGAGTTGCATGCTACACTCCATCTTCACAGGCTGGTCTTTGGCACTTTCTTTTCCTCCTGCTAAAAGTGCTAGATGGCATGTTTATGCTGATCAAAGCTAGCTCAAATTCATCTTGTTTAGAGATCTCATTTTCCAATGCCAATTGAGATCACTGGAGATTTGTTGGGGTGTCCACATAATCAGACATGTTGGTTTCAGGTTTGTATGATGCCAAAACAAAATGGCTAATTCTATCAGTTCTGCATCCCAATTATCTGGTCCAATGCAGATTAAAAAAAAGAGAGAAAGAAATGACTAACTTTTGTTTGGGAAGATAGAATTTATCAGATATTTTGGTTTTGTGTTAACAGCCCAAGTTGCATGGACAGAAGAGTATGGTTATGTCCTCAAAACAAAAACATCACACACTTCATAGTCCCAACGAAGGGCCTTCATGCTGCTCCTTCGACAGAGCATTCCATATCCTTTCACTGTGCCATTGTCCTAGCTATTTTAGTTTCCTCCAAAATTCTGATCAAACACCAATCCCTACATGAAGTCTTTCACAATCCTCCCAATTGCAAGTATATCCCCCCAAAATTTTTTGTATGTACTTATATGTGTCCATACCACCTACCCTGATAGAGATCCTTAAAGTTAGGAAAAGGCACATTTTTTTTCTTTGCACCCATCACCTAGCACAAGGCCAGATATTTAATAATTGTTTGCTGACTGGTTAATCATGCAACTTGTAGTGTCTTCACAAGGTAACAGTTTCATATCCCACTTACAGGGTAACAAAAAAAACCCATATTGCTTGAACAAAAAAAACCCATATTGCTTGAGCAAAAAAATGATTGAAATATTTAGTTATTTAGCAATAAACAATAGTCATTTATTAAACACTACTGTGTAATGGACCCTGCGCACAAGTCCTGGAGTCACAAAAAGACAAACAAACAAGTGGGCTTGCTCTCAGGGAGCTTAGATCTTACTGGACATACCACTTTAGACTATAATGAACTGGTGCCATTTTGTTTTGGCATCATACAGACTTGCAACCAACATGCCTGATTAGGTGGACATCCCAACAAGTTTCCAATGACCTCAATTGGCATCAGAAAATGAGATCTCTAAGCAAAATGAATTTGAACTAGATTTAATACTCAGGATAAACATGCCATCTAGCACTTTTAGCAGGACTAAAAGGGAGTACCAAAAGCGAACACTTTCACGTGATTGACTAGGCATATCCACCAGTCTCCCTGACCAGTCGAAGAACCTCTGAAAAAATTTGTTGCCTCTTTTCTTTCATCTCCCACCTCTACCCATCAAGATTTCAAAAATTAACTGAGATTGAAGACAGATTAAATTGTTATAGAAAATCAGATAGGCCACTCTGAAAACGGACACAAAAAGAAATAGAGGTAGCTTTCATTGACAAACCAGTCCTGGATAGACCTGCCTCCAGAACCCTAATGAGGAATATTTTCACCTGGGATCAGAACAGTTAGGTAAGGGCTAGGGATAGGGGGAGCACAAAAGACAGTCTGACCTTGGGTACCATCATTTCAAGAAAGGTCAAAGTTCGACTCATGAGACTTTGTGGGAAAAGTAGGCCCCCAAAGAGGAGCACCATAGTGACAAGAATGTGAATGTCCATGACTTAAGGCACAGGAATTGAGATCACCATGAAGCTAAAATTCATATTCCTCAAGAGGAAACACCTTTCCATATACTCAGAAGCAAGCTTTCCTGCTGGATATTGGCACCCTGTAACAAAGTCTCATTCATTCTATGCTAGTAACTATTCTGCCTGCCTTTTCTGAGCCAAAACTGTTAGTCAGTTTGGTACCATGTATGAGGAAAGGAATAGGAAGCAAATTTGTTTCAACAGACCTCTATTTTAACTGATTGGAGTGGTTTGAACGAGAAATCAGACAATTTGGTCACTGGTACTTTTTTGCTCCCCTACTAACTCCATGCCATATTCCTGTACTGCATCGTCTCCCTCCAGAACCTCCAAGTTTAGTGCCTTGCCCTGGAACCCTGGACTTTGAATTGGCAAGCCTTCATCATATTTAACCTGATTCAGACTCACACCATTTCCTAGACATGCTTATGCTATGTGCCTATGCTGACCACCCTAGCAACCCTTACTACCTCTAGCTCTGGGAAACCAATCAAATCAACAGTACCATTCCTGAAAAGGACATGCCAATCAACTGCCCTATGACTCCATTCACTATTCCCTGGCCAAAACATCCTTCTTTAGCCACCATTCTTTCATAGGTATTATCTTCCCCTTTTAGAATGAAAACTTCTTGAGAGCAAGGACTATCTTGCTTTTTGTCCCCAGATCCAAAGTATAGTGTCTGACACACAGTAAATATTTAACAAGTGCTTTTTAAATCATTCGTACATTCATTCACAGGGATGCAGGCATCCAGTTTATTTACAGACTCAAAACAAAATAATGTTCATCAGAGAACAAAGACAGCCCAGATTATCCCAATGACCAAAAGAAATATTGACTGGCAGGCTCGAAAAAATTATTTTCTGAAATTTCAGTATACAAAAGTATACAAAAATCAATGTTTCTTTTGTTTCAGGCTCAATTTCTAAATCCTGCAGCCTAATCACAAAGAATAAGTGCTGAGTTTTTTGGAGAGCCAACTTTTCTAGGTGACATTCTCATGAGAAATTCTTGCATTCCCCTCCTCATCCTGGCATTCTCTGCGACTTCTCTCAGGCTCTTATACAATTTTTCCATTTCTCTGTATTCACTCTTGACATCTACAAAAGAACAGAACATGTAGGAGTTAGATACTTTTTTCAAAGTTTAATTTTGTCACAGATGACCACAAGGAACCTGTGTGTGAAGGAATACACTGGTTCATTGCTTGTGGGATCTTGAAAATTCTAGCTCTTATCCTTACTATCTGCACAATCATGACCAAGTCACTTAACTTGCAGAAGCCTCAGTTTCTTCATATGTAGAATGAGGGGCTTGGATCAGATGGTTCTAAGTTCCCTGAATCTAAACCCTAAATCTGTGATGCTATGAAATACTTAAAGGAAGCTATCATGTCCTCTCCCAAGGCTTGTCTCCTCTGGCCTAAACATTCTTGATTCCTCAGTTTCCTCATCTGTAAGGTAGAAGGATTTGAAACCAGCTATTCTGACTACAAATCCAAATGCTTTCCACTGTTTGAAGATGATGCCTATGTATGGTTCATTCCATTTTCAAGACTCTCAATGAGCCAAATTGTAACTCCTCATCTGTAATTCCTACTCTACAGATTCAGTTATATTCTGAATCCATAGCCTAGCTTTGGAAACATAGTAATTGCATACAGCTGCAATCTAACATAACAGAGTAACTTTAAATTTTGCATCCTCACATGTGATCCTCACATCCACAATGCTGTGATTTATCATGAACAAAAAATTAGGCAGAAGAACTGGAGCAAAGGATTTCATCTAAGAATGAGTGAGAGGTAAGATAAGCTAGTCACATGGAGAGAGCAAGAATAATTGGTGGACAACCTGTTGGCTTCACCAGAATCCTTGTGATGACCAGAGAGAACAAAGAAGGTCCTAATGCATGGGGCGAAATGCCTGTGTTGGACTTAATATGGAAGGATATATGGACAAGAGTCATTACAGATGGGGAAGCAGGGAGGAGCTATCATTTACACTGTGGACCCACTGAAGAGAGTCCTCAGGGATTACCTCCCATATAGATTGTGTTGCACTGAGCTAAGATGTACATAGTTAATTACATATTGTCTCCCCCTTTAAAATTTGAGCTCCTTGAGGTCAGGGACCATGTTTTTTGTCTTTCTTTGTATCCACAGCACTTAGCACAGTACTTGGTATATAGTAAGCACTTAATATATGCTTATTGAATTACTAACTTCTTGAGGCAATTGTAGTAATTCTATACTAATGAGAGTTGGGAACAACTGCTTTAAACTGACATAAAAAGATAATGTTCAAATAAAATAAGATCAAACACAAAGCAAGTAAACTTTGGGACTACACAAATCTAGCCACATCTTTGGAGCAGAGTGAGGGGAAAAGATCATGAGTTTTATACCTACATATGAACATCTTATCCCAGGGCATGGGAAAGTCACCCATGGTCCTCTGACCAACATAAGGGCTTCATGAAGGTTTCAGGAGCAATAAAAGTTCTATTACAGACAACAGTTCTAGGCCTACCTGGCCTGATTCCATAAAAACACAACATCAGGGAAGAACAACCTGTCAAAAGAAGCTGGGTCTATTCTTCCTTTCCTTACGGTTATATTGCTTTGAAGAGGAGCCAAGGACACACGTCCTCGAGTAAACAAAAGCTCTGAACAAGTTCTTGTAGGGGAAAGAGAAATAAAAGGCATGTAGGAACAGTAGCCATGAGAAATGGGAGCTTCAAGGAGCACAGACATTACATATCTGTACCAGAGAAGACCCCAGAGAGAATGAGGGGAAAGCTGACAACAGACCAATCTCAACAACGTATGAGCTAGAGACTTGACTGCTCAGTACTATGAATTGTGTGGAGTTGTAACTATTTCCTTGCTAAGGGGGCTTGGAGATGCGCCCCCTTTCTGTTCTTTCCATGCTTTTCAATAAACCTGCTCTGTGTTTGTTTACTTTTAGCCTACAGTGCTTTCAAGGGCCTGCAGAAGAGCCCAAAGAGGAACACATGAGTCCAAATCAGAAGTTCCCAGGGTCTGAGCCCTGGTGAGGGTAAAATGAGCCATGGAGTTTTCATCATAGTTATGATTACTCTTATATTATCACTAATAAATATAAGGTAACAGGTTAATAAGGGAAAGAGTCAGGATTTGAATCCAAGTCCTTTGATTCCAAATCAATATTTCCCAGGAGAAACCTATACTGAAAATTGTATAATCCTAAAGGCACTTTGGGATCGATCTATCAATAAGCAGTTGATAAGTGACAAGCACTGATCTACGTGCAGGAGCTTCAAAGACAAAAGCGATACAGTCCCTGTCCTCAAGGAGCTTATGCTCTTTCAGGTGAAACAATCTATACATCTATAAGTAAATAAAAAGTATAGACAAGGTTAACGTAAAGTAATTACAGGGGTCTCTACTAGCCAGGTGAAGGCTGACCGCTGAAAGGAGCTAGGAATTCTAAGAGGTGAAGGAAACAAACACTTATTAATTTATTTATTTATTACTATGGTCCAGGAACTGTCCTAAGAACTTTATAAATATTATCACATTTGATCCTTACAATAACCCTATAAGGTCAGTGCCCAAACAGATGTTAAGTGACTTGTCCAGGGTCACACAGCTAGTAAATGTCTGAAGTCAGATTTAAGCTCGGGTCTTCCTGACTTCAGGCCCAATACCATCAGCTGTAGCACCTAACTGCCCAGAGGTGAGAATCCTAGACATGGATTCTAGGATCCCAACCCACGTAAGGCATGGATACAGGAGGTGCAACGTTATATATGAAGAACAAGAGGGAGGTCAGTTAGGTTGGAATGTAGAGGGAATAATGTGAAATAAGCTCAGAAAATTAGGCTGCAACCAGGCTGTGAAGAGCTTTACTCGACAAACAGAGGGATCGATTTTCCACATATTTCAAAAGCAAAGAAGATTCCAAAAGGATAGAAAAGCTCTCCAATATTATTACACAAACCAAAAATGCATCAACTACTGACCTACACACCCAATTTCTCAAGCCTATAAAATCTTTCATTTCATTTTATACATTTTAATCACTTCCACTCACAAGCTGAAGTATTTAAATCAATGTAATCTTTGTTGCAATTGATGGCATCTATGTGGTTTTCTTCCCCACATTTTTGTAGCTCTTTAGGTATCAAAGACAAATTGAAGTATAAGTTGGCAAGGTCTTAGCACAGTTGCCAGAGACCTTGCTGGTATCATACTAACTGGAAGAACTTTTAAAAGGGCAGGAACAGTATCTTGCAGTATTCACTTTAGTTCGATCTTTCTAAATAACTTATTCTCTTGTAGTAAAGCCATAATACTGGGAGAGGTTTCAGGCATCCAACAACTTGAGCAACCAGGGTGGGGAGGTAAGGATAATATTTCACAAAACCCATGGAAGTATTAAGTAGCTGACTCACTCTCAAACTTCCAGTTATATCAAAAACATTTTGGGAGTCGAAACTGGACCATGTGAGAAATTCTCAGCCTAGGTAACTTTCCCAGGGCCAGTGGCGAAAGTATAAGACTGTAGGTTTCACTCCACTGGCTATATGTGATGGTAGGGAGAGATGGAACATGGTGGAGGGCTTCCTCTTCCCTTTCTGATAATCTTAATAATGACAATACTTGATAATACCTATCCACTAAGAAAGTCATGCTGGATCATCCATGACTCCTCCCTATACAAAAGAAAAGAAACATGACAAAGACAGGGTCAGGTTAGTGGACAAGTCAACTATGCTGGGATCATCTGTTCACCAATTTGGAACATACTATAATGCCTTATTTTCTGTTTTCCTTACAGTAAAAACATTTTGCCTGTACACAGATTGAGAAGGAAGGCAAGAATGCAATCTGCAATAGTAAGGGCAAAATTAGAGAATATTATAAGTTATTGTTGGAATTTATCCATTGGCCTACATTCGAAACATAAAACCCAGGAGTACCCAGAAGGCTGAGCCAGCTGGCACTTTCTATGCACGTATAGTAGGAAGTTCAAGCTTCAAGTGCCACCTGCTGGCTTTCACCAAGTAAGTGCCCCAAGAAGAGACCTGAAGTCACATCAGATACAACCGATAGAAAGGAAATATGTCCTGTGGGACTGCCGCTTTCTCCATACAAAGTGACTCCTTTATTATATCCCTAGCAAGAGGTCGTGATATATCTACTTAAAGACCTTTCATGAAGAGGCATCTACTACCTTTTGAAGCAACACATTCTATTTTTAAATAAAGCTCCAATTGTTCAGAAGCTTTTCCCTACATTAAATCCACCTTTCTGTAATTTACACCCATTGATCCTAATACCACCCTCTAGGGTCAAGCAGAATAATCTAATCTATCTCCCACAGAGCTGTCATGTCACCTCAATCCTTCCCCACCCTCAGTGTTCTTTTCTCCAAATTAAGCTTCTCCATATCCTTCAGTTAATCTTCAATTGCCATATTCTCTGGTTTTCTCATGATCCTGATTAAGCTTTTCAGGATACACTCCCGTTTTGTAAAGATGTGGCACCCAGAACTGAACACAATAGGGTACGAATGGTGTAGAGGAACCCCTATCTCTTTCAGTAGGTATCATGGCATATTAATATAATATGTCATTGTACCATGAGATAAACAATCTATTAATCAATGAACATGAATTTTATATGGAAAGCAATGAAACATAATGAATAGAAAACCAGACTTCCTTATGATTCTTCATTTAATGCAATGAGCATGCACATTGGTCTTTTTGGTCTGTTTTGGTCTGCATTATTTCATGTAAGGTTTCCATATTGCTTTTTAAAAGTAGCATGGAATAGTGAATAGAGAGGTACACTTCAAGTCAGGAAAACATGGGTTTAAATCCTTCTGCCGTCACTATTGATCTGACAAGTCGCAAAACATTTTCTGAATATCATCTAGAAAATGAGAATAATACCCATCTTAGAGTATCTACCTCATAAGGTTGATGTGAGGCTCAAATGAGATAAGATATGTTAAGTACATCACACACCTTCAAAGGCTATGCAACTACCAGTCATATGTGCCTGGTATATATCTTTATTCAGATCTGTGATTCTGTTGGTGTGCATAATTCCAGGTGAGGAAATGCCCTTTACCAGCACAGATGGGCAACTGCCCAATCCATCAGTCAAAAGAACATGTAAAGCACCTACTACATGCCAGACATTGAGAATGCAAAGAAAAAATGAAACAGTTCCTACCCTCAAGGAGTTTATATTTTATCTAGGGAAACAAAGTATACATATGTAAATATTCACAGAATAAATATAAAGATATTACACAGGTGGGAGAGTAGGTATATGGATCATTACTTACTGATATTCCTTTGGTTACATTTTGTCACCAATAAGGTCTAAGAATCCCCCCCTACACACACACACACACACACACACACACACACACACACACATATATGTATATGTTAGTCTCTTATACTCTCACACTTGTATTGCCTTCATCACAGATCTCCCCAATACACATTTGGTCAAATTCAACTGCTTTTCTCATTTATATTCTATTTTATCTCTTGTCACCTTAGTCCATGAGCATATTCTCAAATGTTTAGTTAGAGTCCAAGTACAGTATTATCTTGAATACTATCTTGCATGACAGAGCAGTAGGCTGAAAAATAGTTTTTGTAAATCTTTTCCATTTTTTCTTCTTGTGTGTGTAATCCTCCTTAAATTTTTACCCTTGAATGCCCTTGAGATGACTTTGCCTCCTTGAGTATCTTGTCAATCTTTCTTTAAACTAGTGTTACCCTTCATTGTTTCTCTTTGATTTCTGAAGCAATATTACTCATAATCACCCATCCTTCTTCACAGCATTTTCACAAACAATTTTACATTCTAACCTGTGTTGTCATTTGGCAGCAAGTCAGATATTTGCTGACTAAGGCATTTTCTGGGTTCTTTAGTGTCCTTGTGGTGATTGATTTACATTGGCTAAACTTCTAGATAAAACTGTTGCAGTTCATAATAATTCCAACTCTGTTGTCTCGCACAAGCATGTGCACTTATAAACACAAAGTGGTTAAATACAAAGGCTATTGTACTTTGTGACTCAGCCACAGTACATTTCAAAGGAAGGACCTGAACCTAAATCTTCCTAACATTAAGGAAGGCGCTTCTCTCTCCATTCTGCCATGTTGCGTTTCTTACTGAATTCATGTTGACTGACTGATTGCATCATGACAATGATAACATACTAATATACCATAATCTAGTCAAATTTTTGTCAATTTGTTAACAGGATTGTGCTAGTGAGATGATACTTCTTTTTTGCAGAAATAAATCATTTTCTCCTATTAATAATTTCCTTTGAATATAATTCTTGTGGTGAGTTCACTGGGCCAAAGTATGAACACTTTTTATAATTCTCATTTTTAAATTCAATATTGTTTTCAAAAAAAGGTGGGGACAAATCATAGCTCTGCCAACAGTATATTAGTGTGCCTCATTTACCACAGTAATACCAGCACCAAAATTTATCATATTTTATTATTACCTGTGTCTAAAAATTCTTTATAAGAATTATATATGCATGTATTGAGGGTATTCTTGATTAAAATGTAAGAAAGAAACATGCAGGCACTTTCAGATGTTTTTCTTCGGTGGAGTATGTCTTCACATTCACACAATTCATTGGAAAATATAAGGAATGTAAGAACCCACTGTATATTTGTTAAATACTAAATAGAGAAAAGATGACTTGGCAGAGTAAAAAGAAATTTTAAATCCAAAGTCAAATTAATTATCATTAAAGTCAAATAGAAACAGGAGCCACTAATCTATACATAAGGATCCTTGTGTATACTAACTTGAGTTCAAAATGTAATGTTATCTATGTTTTATTATATCTTTATTTGTTAAATATTTCCTGATTACATTTTAATCTGGTTCAGACCTTGTAGACCACCTCTGCTTGAAAAGATATCCTCAAATAAAGACTATATTAAGATGATTTTTGAAAATTCCATGAGAAATAGGACTATAGAAATAATTCTGCAAAGCTATCCATAGATAATCAGTATCAAGAACATTGTCCAATGGGACAATGTATACTGATCAAAGGTGCTCACCAGTATCTTCGAGGATGTCATGCATCAAATTCAAATGGAAGAGGGATTTCCTAGGGATGGAGAGCTTCTCCAGATGCTCCTGTTTACAGGTAGCATTATGCCATCGACAACCAGAATACCAATGAGATCCACATACATAAGAATAAAACTGATCAGGAATCTGTGTTGCCCAGATTATGACATGCAGTGGGATGGACAACCCATTGAAGTAGCCCACCAGTACATTTATATTGACTAGCCACTGCAGATGGAACATGAGCTGAGGCCAACATTTAATGGTAGGAGGAGATCGGGCTGAACTCAATTTGGGAAATTGTGCAATACTTTTAATGATCCAAAGCCACTTCCTGGTGTAAAAATCCATCTTTTTAACACTAGCATTGTCCCACGGCTATTATATTCTCCAAAGAATCGGAACAGCAGATGATCCAGACAGCAGTGGAAAGACACATAGTGGGTAAAAGTAGAGTATTGCACTTTAGTAACAATAACTTGCATGGGAAACATTTAATTTCTGTTAAACATGTATAACATGCATAATTCCAAATGGGGTAGACCTTGTATGTGGCAAAGATAAACTATGACAGATGAACCATCTAAAAGTTCTACTGATAGCCATAGAATTTTAAAAGAATGAAAGGAAATCCTCTAGCATGCCAGGCAGATCCTCTGTGGAAGATTAATGAAAAAAGAATCCTACTAGTTGAGATGGAATGGAGCTCCAAGTTTCCTGGACACTCTCACTCTCTCCTGCATACATAGACTCATTTCTCCCAAATGGCTCCTTTCACATTGTACCAACTCACAAACTATCTCATCATAATTATAGTTCTTTTGCTGCAGACATCAATTTCTCATACTCATTTCTAACCAATATTGCTGTCATGACATCTCTTACATAAGCCAGGGGAAGAACTGAAACCCATAGGCAACATTTTTCACACACATACACATCCATTCCTTTGGGGAAGTGGGTGGAATTGATTTTCCCTGACCATAGTGTCTCCACCCACTGGAGCCAGCTCGAAGCATGACTTTCTCATGAGGTCTCCACCAAGTACTCAACCCCTCTCCCATCATGCCTAGGAGAGGTAGTGGAGAAGACAAAAGCTTCTGGTAGGGAACTACCTGTCTGTTTAGACATAAAGAGATTCACTAGTGAAAGTTTAATCTAGGGCAGAGGTTCTTAGCCTGGGGCACAATAGCCCCTAAGAGGTACATGGTAAGGTCCATGAACTTGGATGGAAGAAAAAAATATTGCATCTTAGTATTTACTAAGCTTTTATTTCCTTAGTAATTTTATGTATTTTATACATTTAAAAACATTATTCTTAGAAGGATCCCATAGGCTTTATGAGACCGCCAAAGGAATTCATGATACAAAAAAGTTAAGAACCCCTGACCTAGGGGTTTTTAATCTAGTGCAGCCTGGTCATCTCTGAACTCCATCACAAATGCTATGTGTTAGTTTGTTGTTGTATATCCAATAAAAAAAATAATCGGATAGGAAAGAATCAGTCTGTAGATCTGCAACATTGTGCCATTTCCTTCAGCTGAGTGGGAAGGGGATGTGGTTTCCACCCACCACCATAAAATCAGACTGCCCTAAGTTGATTTTTTACATTAAGTTCCAACTCCTCCCTACATGTTATCCTCCCAACCCTGCTTTGTGTGTACCACTCCCATCCCCAACGAGCTTGAATTTGGACTCATTATTCCTAAACTAAGACCATATGCTCCCACCTATTTCCTTGCATTTGGTAGCACATGAATTTCTGTCCTTCACTATGCTACTGACTGCTCATTTGATTCCTTGTCAGAGTCACTGTCTTGGGACAATGTCATTCAACTCTCTCATTTGTTCATCTCCCCCTAATCCTCTGCACACATTGATTCTCTACTATAAGAAGAAGGGCATATGGTACAAAGTGCCCTGATGAAATGTGTATAGCTGGCATAACTTTATGAGAAGAATCCATCAGACTATGGTTTGGAGGTTATATTTTTAAGGATCTGTCCCTTAAAAACATCTAGTTCTCTGGATTTTGTCTCAACTCCTCCAAGCAATTCATTTGGTTTCCCAGGAAATCTCTCCTACTGGGAAGAAGAAGCATTGACCAGACAACAGCTTGATTGAATTAATCTACACTGAAAAATAATTGATAAGATGGGATTTTTGACTTAATAAACCTGTCTCCAATAAGTTTAGCTAGTATGAATCAGTCTCGCAAGTGTCTGTTTACTTCTGGGGAAACTGATCAAGTCAAGTTCCAGAGCCCGCAAAACTAAGAACCAGACTTTGGACCTGAAGTTACCCCATCCATCAAGACAGACATAAGGCTCTGCCTGAGAAATTCTCTCCTTGCCACCTCTTAAATGTAACATTAATTCAGTCAATTTCTGAGCCAACTTTGAACTTACTTCATTCTATTTCTCTGAAGAGTAGAAAATTTATATAAAATATAAGCTCCTTGAGGGCAGAAACTGTCTTACTTTAGTATTTGTATCCTCTGTGCCTAGCACAGTGTCTGGTGCATAGTGTGTGCTTCTTGATTGAATGATTGATTTGTATGGCATAACAGAAAGATCATAAGATGTGGTGTCATTTAGGTTTGAATCCTAGCTTTGTTATTACCTGTGTGATAGTGGGCAATTTATATATCTATAAAATGAAAGAATAATTCTTGTACTAACTACCTCATAGATGGCATGGACCCTCTCTCTCTCTCTCTCTCTCTCTCTCTCTCTCTCTCTCTCTCTCTCTCTCTCTCTTTCTCCCCCTTCTTTTTCTGAATCTTTTTCTGCCCCACCTCCCTTCTCTTCCCACCCCTACGTTTTCTTTTTCCACACAGAGACTGAGGTGGGCTCAGTACTGTACCATTCAGATCTCACCTTTGCCAAGGCTTGTCATCATTATCCACATACATAAGAATTATTCAGTGGGGATTGATGCTAGGACTCAGTTTATGACCAAGATTATTCTGGATACCAGGTTTAAACTGCTAGCTCCTCCTTGGGGCAAACCCAACCCATCCAGAAATCTGTACCCCAAAACTGCCAGACATCCACACCTAAACATACTTATGAAGAGCTTTAGAAGCCAGAGGAGTTTGTTTTGTAGTTTTTAGTCATGTCTAACTCTTTGTGATCCGAGTTGGGATTTTCCTGGCAAAGATACTGGAGTGGTTTGCCATTTCCTTCTCCAGCATTTCAGAGATGAGGAAACTGAGCGCAAATCAGGCTGAGTGACTTGCCCAGGGTCACACGACTAGTGTCTATGGCCCAATTTAACTTCAGGTCTTCCTCACTCCAGGCCTGGAGCTCTATCCACTGTACTATCTAGCTACTCCAGAAGATTTTGCATTTTATGCCAAATACAATGGTATTAGATTTGGAGCCAGGAAGACTTTGGTTTGAATCCCATCTCAGACATTAACTGTATGAGCCTGGATAAGTCACTTAATTTTTCTGCAGTGCCCTCAGTCCCTGTAACTGAAATACATTCCCTTCCACTTCCCTCTTTCCTTAAAGTGCAACTCAAACACCATCTTTTGCATGCAACCTTTCCAGATCTCCCCAATTGCTAGTGGCCTCCCTCGCACAGTACCTTATATTTAGCTACTTTGTGTTTGCATTTATAGATATACAAACTTCATAATTATGTTGCATATATTTTTATATGCAATTGTCTCCCCACATTAGAAGGTAGGTTAATTGTAAGTGTGGATCATTTCTTTATTTGTACTCATATCCCTGGTACATAATAGGAACTTAATATAAATCTTCATTAATTGATCTCTAAAATAAAATCTTCAAAATCTCTAAAATAATAGCACCTGTCTGACAGAGCTGTTATATAGATCAGATGAGATAATGAATATGTAGCAGTTTATAAACCTGAAAACATTGCCTCAATACCAGTCATTACTATCTCCTCTTCTACTTTTCACTTGAATCCTGCTTAGGAAGATGCTACAGGGCTAGGTATGCTGGGACAGGCAGGGGTATGCAAGAGCCAGTTTTCATTCCATTGTGAGCATTTAAACCTAAGAAACAAACAAGCAACTCTAAGTCAGGGCTTGGTTTATTGTTCTGTTGATGGAGAAAGTACAGATTAAACTTAAATGTATATTCTACATACATTTCCCCCCAGAGTGCCAGTTGTTAAACATTTACTAGCATACCCTAGGTGGGAGTGTCACCCACTTATAGAAAGTTCTACATCTTTACCTGATAGCTCCATGTAGAGGCTTTCTCCCCTGGGTGAAGCAAGGATCAGCATGGTGGACACACTTCCCTTTACTTTTTCAATGATTCCATTCTAAGGGACATGAAGCATTCTGTTAGAACATTCCTGTTCAAAGGGATGGGAAGCCTTGCAGATGAACCCTCCCTGCAATGGCTATAAAAAATCATGTCCATGATCCTCAAGTCCCAATGTAAAGGGAACTTCTCAGACAAAGAAAAGGAAAAGGAAAAGTGTAGACTGTTAAAGGAAGTCTATACTGAAATTAGGTAGGCTCTGGGTGCTGTTCAGGTGTGTTAAACCAAACAAATCAGCAAGAATTGTGTCCTAAAGCCAGGAGAACAAAAAGCTATCTATAGTCATATGAAAAAATGCTCTAAATCACTATTGATTTGAGAGATGCAAATCAAAACAACTCTGAAGTACCACATCACACCTATCAGATTGGTTAACATGACAAAACAGGAAGATGATAAATGTTGGAGAAGATGTGGGAGAGTTGGAACACTAAGTCATTATTGGTGGAGCTGTGAGCTGATCCAACCATTCTGGAGAGCAATTTGGAACTATGCCCAAAGGGCTACAAAAATGTGCACACCCTTTGACCCAGCAATATCGCTTCTGGGGCTGTATCTCAAATAGATCATAAAAATAGGAAAAGGTCCCACATGTACAAAAATATTTACAGCAGCTCTTTTTATGGTGGCCAAGAAATAGAAAGCGAGGGGATGCCCATCAATTGGGGAATGGCTGAACAAGTTGTGGTATATGAAAATGTAATAAAATACTGTTGTGCTAAAAGAAATGATGAACAGTTGGACTTCGGAAAAAACCTGGAAAGACTTATATGAACTGATGCTGAGTGAAATGAGCAGACACAGGAGAACATCATACCACAGTAAGTCACAGTGTGTGAGGATTATTTCTGATAGACTTAATAGCAATGCAAGGCCATAAAACATCCCCAAAGGACTCTAGAAGCAATATGCCATCCATATCCAGAAAAAAACTATGGAATTGGAATGCAAAATGAAGGAGACTATTTTCTCTTTTGTTATGTTTTGGTTTGGTTTGGTTTTTCTCATGGCTTCTCCCATTCGTTTTAATTCTATGCAATATGGCTAATGTGAAAATGTGTTTAATAAGAATGTATAATAATAATATAATATTGCATGCCATCTCAGGGAGGGAGAGGAAAGGGAGGGGGAGAAAATTTAAGACTCATGGAAGTAATTTTTGAAAACTGAAAAATTAATTTTTTAAAAAAAGAGAATAAAAATTCTTACAGGGTGGGAATAGTTTCATTTTTGTCTTTGTACCTCAAGCAATTAATACTGTGCCTAACACAGTTCTTGTTGCTATTTAGTCATTTCAGTTGTATCTGATTCTTTGTGACCCTATTTGGGGTTTTCTTGGCAGAGATACTGAAATTGTTTGCCATTTCCTTCTCCAGCTCATTTTACAGAAATAGAGGTAAACAGGGTTATGTGACTTGCCCAGGGTCACACAGCTAGTATCTGTGGCCAGATCTGAACTCAAGAAGAGAAGTCTTCCTGACTCCAGGACTGGCACTCTATCCACTGTGTGTAAGGTGAAATGGAGATGACTCTGGAGGAGAAGTGAGGCTGGTGACCTGCACAGCCCTCCCTCACTCAAAACAAAGTCAAGTGCAAGTTATGTCATCATTTCTCTGATGGCATGGTCTTCTTTGGCAACAAAGGACAAACACAAACAATCAAGGTGATATGGATCTGGTTTTGGGGTTTTTTATAAAGATACAAGTTCCCAGAATCATGGCTCATAAACAGTCCCACTGCACTTGCATATCATTATATAACCATAGATAATATGAACATCTGAGCTTAACCTGTAAACACAGCACTGCACCTGCTCTATGCTGACACATCATGATATAACCAAACTTAATGTAAACCTATGAGCTTACTGTTGGCATGATGCCTTTGTGGTCTGTTTCTCTATAAATCAAATGAGCACTGGTCAGTAAGCACAGAATGAGGAATGCTGGGGTTGTTGTAGGAGTGAATGGATGCCCCAACCAACCCATTTGTCTCAACCTGCTGCCATCGAGAATAAAGTAATATGACCCCTTTATCTGTGGTCTCCACTGTTGTCCTTCAGAAGTCTACCCAGATCCACAGTGAACCTGCAGGGAATTGAGGAGCTCCTGTCCAGGAGGCACCTAGCTGCTCACCTACCACAGAGTAGGCACTTAATAAATGCATGTTGGACAAGCTGGATTTTATATATGTATATATATATACGTATATATATATACGTATATATATGCAATTAGTGTATATATATATGCAATTAGTTCAGTGTGTGGTATAGAATAGGTGCTTAATAAATGCATGTTAAAAGAATGAGTGCTAGATTCTATAATACCTATATTGCGTATCTATTTGCCAAAGCTACAAACAATTTGCAGTCAGGTGCTTATCATCATTGTACAAAGAATAACTTCTATTCTATCTGGGGCCATGCTGCTGGGGTCATCAATTAAGGAGAGTAGGATACAACAAAGCAGGGAGTTACGTTCCTAAGATTATTGTCACAAGAGCACTAAAAACCAGGTTTTGGCAGTGAGAAAAGAGATCAGAAAACAAGCTGGCCACCATGGTTCACTGGGGACCATGGAAATTTGCTCTTGGAAACTGTTCAGACCAACATTCTATTCTTTCCCCTGAAACCCCAACACTATCCTGCCACCTCCCCAGAATCAGAAGTCAAGAGAAGGACGTGGAATACCTTCAGTTGCTGGAACAGATTCTTCATACTTTCTTGGGCCCTTTCAAATAAACCCTCAGCCACTTGTCTGTCCACACCTCTTCTGATGGCATCTTTCATTCGCTCACATGCTTTCTTGCCAGTTATGTGAGCTGCCTCTAGTGAAAACAATAACCATAATTACACCTCAGTTGAAAAAGTATGTATGAGTTTTCCCAGGTGTTAGAGAGAAAAAAAATTACTGTTTCTATGAGAACAAAAATAAATTATAAAATAGGGGGGAGGAGAGAAATTATAATTTTGTTATTTATATAATGACTGTCACCAAGGAAATCTTTGATAACAGCAAAGTTAGATTTATCAGGATCCCCAGCATCTAACAGTGTCTGGCACATAATACAAGTTTAATAAATATTTGATTAAGCTCACCCAATGTGTTCCTGTCATAGTGAGGAAGGACTGTGAAATACTCTTTTTCATAATTAAGAAAGACAAATCTAGCCCTTTCCTTTTTTTTTTCACCTTTGTAAGAGTCATTCTGGCAAAACTTAATGGACATAGATCACTAAAGACCTTGGGGGTTATATTTCTTTCCATTTCAAGAAGAGATTTGCACAAGATCAAAGCTGGAGAACAGAGCTTTCTGTTACAGCAGCCGTTTTTAAATCCCTCTGGGAGGGGAAGAGGAAAGTTGGAGAGGGAGAAGGATGGCAGTGGCAGCAGCACCTGAGCACCATAGAGCCACAAGTGTCAAACATAGGGTTTATAGGGCACATAGTGTCCTGCACTATACCCTAGTGCAGTCAGAACCAGATTAAAATGCAATCAGGAAATATTTACAAAATAAAAGAAAATACAACAGACTATAATGTTAATGCATGATTTTCTAAGTCAGTTTACTGCCCTCAGCAGTTTTTATGTATGATTTCAGTTTGACCTGACTAGCCACTTGACTGAGCAGGAAGTGATAATTTTGCCTACATAAGAAAACACTAGAACAATTGCAAATTTACTGCACTCTCTGTATTCCATTTCTTTTTTTATTTAGACATGAAATAGGCAGCATGGTTTATTACTATGTGCTTCTCTGGTATTTTATGTTTTGCTTACCAGTTTTGTTTTGTTTTGTTTTGTTTTTAAATAATGGCTTTCTAGAAAATAAGATTATTTCAAGTGTGTTCTGAGTTGGTGCAGTTGTGGGAAAAAGAGAGAGAGAGAGGGAGAAGGGAAGAGAGGGAAGGGAAGGGGAAGGGAAGGAGAGAGACAGAGAGAGAGAGAGAGAGAGAGAGAGAGAAAGAGAGAGAGATAGGTGGAAACCTGTGGATAACTGATTATATCAAATTGAACTGCCTAGGAAATCTTTACAGTCTGGTGACCAAAAGAATCACCTAGGGGCTCAGAGTTATGAATTTTGTTAATATCTACTTTCAAGCTTTCTAACATTGCAGAGTGGAGAAATTATAAGGAGCTAGGTCCCTCACCCTAGATTAAAATCCTCATACACTAAAATCATTACCTCTAAGCTAACAAACAGGTAACTCTATACTAGAGACTTTAGGGTTTTATCTACCTTCCCCACCCACTCTCAGATGAGAAAGGAAAGGGACAGTAAAGGTGAAAACATCAAGAGAATATGGGAGGGGTTAAGGGAAAAAAAGAAATTTACATAAATTTATTATATATTTAAAAAGAATAGCAAGTTGTACATATCAGATTTGTAGTTTCATGTGCAATCATCTTTTTATTATTCTACTGATGTTATGGAAATGCTTGTTTTATTTCATAAATTAAAAATGAAATAAATTTTTAAAAGAGACAGAGAGAAGATCATGCCTTGAGCAGCCTCTTGAGAATGGAAAGGGTTTGGGTATGAAAAGTGCTCATCCCACTTTCACTGCTACATTTGTGGGGCATTACTTCTCCAATTGTGGATAACCAGCTGTTCACATTTAAACTATTTTTATTTTAAATAATTAAAGCACAAAGCTATGGGAAAGGAATGCAAAATATCAGCAGGGCAAGGTATCATGGTATAAGGAGAGCTTTACTGGGAATATATGCACTCAAGGCAAATACCACAAATTACCATACCCAGGACAAGCCACATGAAGCACAGGCTCATTTGTGAGAAAGAACTGTAAGAAGAAAAAGAATGACTGGGAAAAGAATTCCAGGCTATCATCTGTTAGCTTCCTATTCAAGTTGCTCTTGAAAACTCGGTGCTAAATTCTGTCATTTCTATTCCTGGTGAAGGACTGAAGGTACTTTCAGATCCCTCTAAATTCAAGCATCCTGGGGAAAAGCTCCCATTGCCCTAGCCTAGTTACAGTTCTAGTGATAAATTTTCTTAAAACTAAAAAGGTAATTAGTGCCAAAAGCTCACCTGTTTACTTTTTCCTCTTATTATCTGGGGTTTTTTGTGTGTGTGAAATAAGCTACTGTGGTGATCTGGGAAGAAAATAGGACACTAGCCTTGCAGAAGTTAATGACAAAAGCACAAAGTGAACACAGGACCCCCACAAGCTTATACCTTCATAACACGGCTTCAGATCATTCTGAACAGAGTTGCAGAGAGATTCATAGATTTTCTTCTTCTTTCTGAGGATGTGTCCTTCCAAGCCTCCCAAGATAGCATTTATCTATGAGAATTTATGTTCAGAAAACATGAATAAATCGTTCATTCAGCCATGTGTGAGACTTCCCTAAAGGTCAAACATCAAAATCTGGAAGGGTTCTCAGAGGTCAACTAGTCTAACACCCTTATTTGAGAGATGAGAAAGTCAATGCCCAGAGTAGTCAAGGGACTTGGCCAGCATCACACAGACTATAAGGAACACATCATGGAGTCAAAGCCATCATGGATCCTCCAAAACACTAGCCTCATGAGAGGTCCATTCGCAATCGACCTTTTTAAACTTCTGCAACCTTGGGGGGCGAGGTGCGAAGGGAGAAAGAAGGAAAGAAGGGAAGAAAGAAGAAACTTTTGTTTAAATAGGTAAATAGGTGTAAGTGGCACCTTCTGTTTCTTTCCTTTTTCCATTTAATTATTTAGCCCAGGTTAGGATAAACTGGGTTGAGCCTAAAAGAAAGCAAAGCCAGATTTGAACAACGATTAAATTCTGATTCCTGGCAAGTTCTGCCTTGAGGGGAAAGAGTGACTGTAAAAGCTTTGCAAAGTTGGGCCAAAGGTAATCCACCAAATTCCAAATCAGAAGATATGGAAATGCCCAGGCTAAGAAGAAGAATATAAAGCCTGTTGATGTTCACTTGTGTTCAACTCTTTGTGACCCTGTGGACCTACTGCTCATGGGGTTTCTTGGCAAAGATACAGAAGTGGTTTGCTATTTCCTTCTCTGGTTGTATGCAAACAAGGTTAAGTGACTTGCCCAGGGTCACATAGCTAGTAAGTGTCTGAGTTCATATGTGAGCTCTGGTCTTTCTGACTCCAGGGCTAGTGTTCTATCCACTGTGTCACTTAGCTGCCACAAAACCTAGTACCCCCTTTAACTGTTAACTCTATGGTCCATCTAGAATCTTAGAACCAGAATCCCAGACTCAGAATCCCAGAACTAAAAGCAATTTTTAAATGTCATCTAATCAATCGCTCCAACAGTGCTGTCAAAGTCAAATAGAAACAGAGGTCCCTAATTCACACATAAAGATCAATCAGTCTCTCTGCTTTGTAGATTTTCAGGGTCCCTTTGTCTCCTGGTTCACCTCCTACCAATCTGACCACTCTTCTGTCTCCTTTGCTGGCTCTTCCTTCAGATCTTCCAACCTTCTGGCCTCAAGTCTCTCCCACTCCATTCAGCCACTAAAGTGGTTTCCTAAAGTATGGTCCAACTATAAAATCCCCCACTTGGTAATCTCCAGTGGACTTCTTATTACCTTTAGGATTAAATAATAAATGTTCCGTTTGGCATTCAAAACCCTTCATAACCTGTCTTCCTCCTACCTTTCTAGGTTTTTATGCCTACTCCCTGACATGTACTCTCTGATCCAGTGACATTGGCCTCCTGGCTGTTCCATGATTAAGACACTTCTATGTCTTGGCCCCAGGAATTTTCTCTGACTGTCCTCCAAACCTGGATCCCTCCTCCACTCTGACCACTGACCTCATGGCTTCCTTGAAATCCCAACTAAAATCCTTTTATTGGAAACTTTCCTCAACTTCTCAAGTCTAGTGCTTCCTCTCTCTTAATTATTTCCTATTTATTCCAAAAATAACTTGCTTTGTATGTATGTGCTCGCATGTTATCTTCTCTCATTCATCAGCATTGCACATCAATTTCATGATGGCATGTTTGCCTGGGTTCTGGATAATGGACAATGCTCTCGTGCCTTCCCAGTCACCGATGGAGTGAAACAAGGCCGGGTGCTTGCTCCCATGCTTTTCAGCATGATGTTTTCAGCCATGTTGTCAAATGCTTTCAATAAGGATCAAAACAGGTTGGTCAGTTGGCTCACTGATGGTAAATTCTCCAACTTCAAAAAAGTTACAAGCCAAGACCAAAGTGGAGGGAGTGTTGGTGCATGATTTTCTGTTTGCAGATGATTGTGCATTCAATGCAGCCTCTGAAGCTGAGATGCACCAAAGTATGAACCAATTCTCTGCTGTTTGTGCTAATTTTGGCCTAAAAATTAACACCAAGAAAACACAGGTGCTCCATCAGCCACCATCGTACCATCCATATGTAGAACTATTAATTACAGTAAATGGAGAATGTTTTGAATGCTGTAGATAAGCTCATTACTTAGCAGTATACTTTCCAGGGATGTACACAAGGATAATGAGGTTGATTCATGCACAGCTGGGTCAGTGTTTGGAAGGCTCCCAAGGTAAGTGTGGGAGAGAAGAGGTCTTAGACTGACTACCCAAATGAAGGTCTACAGAGTCACTGTGCTAACCTCGTTGTATGCTTGTGAAACCTTGATAGTGTACCAGTGTCATGCCTGGAAACTGAATCACTTCTATTTGAATTGTCTTGGGAAGATTCTGAAGATCACCTAGCAGGATAAGATATCAGACACTGAGGTCCTTTCTCAAACTAAACTGCCAAGCATTCAAACTCTACTGCTGGGAGCGCATCTCTAGTGGGCTGACCATGTAGTTTGAATGCAAAACATACTCTTGCCAAATGGACTATTTTATGGAGAACTCACACAGGGCAAGCATTCACAAGGCGGTAAGAAGAGGCAATACAAGGACACTCTCAAAGTCTCTCTTAAGAATTTTGGAATTGATTGTGTGACATGGGAGACACTGGCAGAGGACCACTCAGCATGGCATGCCCACTTCAGAGAAGGTGCTGTGCTCTATGAGCAAAGCAGAATTGAAACAGCACAAAGGAAATACAGGATTCACAGATTTGGAGAACCCATCCCAAATGTTCACACAGACTACTTGTGCCTGATCTGTGGTGGAGGGTTCCGAGCTCATGCTGTTCCGTTCAGTCACAGTCAGACACACTGAAGCTTGACTCTAGCATAGTGATGTCTGCCATTTTGGTCCTGGAAGAGGAATGAAAGGTAACAACCAGTTTTTGCCTGCTAGATGGTACACTCCTTGAGGGCAAGGATTGTCTTGTCTTTTGTCTCTTCTTGTATCACTTACTGGCACGTAGTAAGCCCTTCATAAACATTGACTGACCCCTGATCTACAACATTTCCAACAGATGGCCACCCAACCCACCATTTCCCTTTATTTTATTTTTGTGCTTGGTGTTCAGTCATTTTTCAGTTGTGTCTGATTCTCCATGACCCTGTTTAGGGTTTTCTTGTCAGAGATATCAGAGGAGTTTGCCACTTCCTTCTCCAGCTCATTTTACAGATGAGGAACTGAGGCAAACAGGGTGAATTGACTTGCTCAGGGTCGCATAGCTAGCAAATGTCTGAGGCTAAATTCAGCTTAAAAAGATGAATCTTCCTGACTCCAGGCCTGGCACTTCTATCCACTGGGCCACTTAGTTGCCCCATTTTTTTAATTTTTCAGGCACCCCTAATTGTAAGGAAATTCTTCCTTCCCTTGACCTAACATCTAATTTTTTGTGATCAATTTCTACTCTGGGGCCAAGAGAAAGAATTCTCATTCTTCTTACATACAATGATTCACATGGTAGGTGGAAAGAGTGCAGAATTTGGAATCACAGTGATGTGGTTTATGGGTTCTGACATGGTTTAGGGGGGCTGAGGTCCCCAAAATGTCAGAACACAAGGTGAAGTTGCCTTGAACAAATTCATACATACAAACTCTCTTAGACAAGTGGCAAAGTTTACTGTAACACTTAACAAAGCTGGCAAGGGTTCTTAGGGAACCTGCAAGCTAGTGAGGCTGGTGCTAGGGCTTATATGGAAAAGGGACTGGGAAAAGAATGTCAAGGATGCTAATTAGGGAATCTAAGGACTTCAGAGGAATATGCAAGGTGTCCAGGTGCCTTGAAAGGAGGCAACAATGATCTATGGATGGGAAAATTCAGGGAGTCAGCAAAGATAAGCTCTGTTGATACCAGACACTGAGGGAAAAGGGTTGCCAGAGCAAGATCCTTGGGGATCTGGCATCAGGGGAAGAGTCCTTGGGCCAGGCACCCCTGATAGCCTTTATCAAAGGAATTGCAAGGTCAGGCCTGCATGTACTTGCACCAAAAAAAGAGATTTTCTCACAAGAAACTAAGTTGTTTCCAGAGATATGGTCTTAGGGTTGGGGCCCAAGCACACGCATCCCCATCAACAGGACTCAGGTTTAAACCCTGTCTTTGCCATGTACAATCTCAATGACCTTGAGCAAATCTCTTCACTTTCCTGTGGTTCAGATTCCTTCCCATTGGTAAAAGGAGAGGATTGAATCAGAGGGCCTAAGAGGCCTATGTAGCTCTAAATCTATCATTCCATGAAAAATTTGAAGAAAGCTGCTATGTCTTGCTTCGACCTTCACTTTTCGAGGCTAGCAGCCTCAGTTCCCCAGTTTCCTCATCTGTAAGGTGAAGGAGTTGTTCTTGATGACCTCCAAGGTGACCACCAGCTCTAGATCTGTGATCTGATGTCTCCATGCTTTTTTTTTTCAGCTGATCCTCTACCATATGTTAGCTTACATCCAGGAAGGGACTTCAAGTGTCATCTAATCCAACCTCCTCATTTCACAGATGAGGAATTAACACCTTGGAGAGGGGGCAGGACTTAGAAGTTCCTTACAACTATTTAATGCCAATCCACACTACAACCCAGATCTTTTGCTGCCCAGTCTGGGGCTCTTTCCTCTAAACCACAGCAATATCTCTATGACCTTGGCAAAAAATATAAGAGCAGTGGTTGAAAATGTTATGTGTCAATGAGTATTTCTGTGGGTCAAGGAACCTTGTGAACCATTCTCCAAAGTGTAACCTGTCTCTGATTTCCAGAGGCAGCATTTACCCCCAGCTAATCTCATGTCAGGATAACATTCAGTTTTGGTTTATAGTTCAAATGCAGTCTTAGGGCCGGTTACTTCCCTTAACTTGTGAAGAGTTTTGTTGTTCAATTGTTCAATCATTTGTGACCCCATTTGGGGTTTCCTTGGCAAAGATTGTGGAGTGGTTTACCATTTCCTTTTTCAGTTCATTTTACAAGATGAAGAAACTAAGGCAAATAGCGTTAATTGACTTGCCTACAGTCACACAATTGATAAGTGTCTGAGGCCAGATTTGGAACTCAGGAAGATGAATCTTCCTGACTCTAGGCCTGGTTCTCTATCCACTGTATCAATTGGCATTTCATTAGTTAAGCGTTTCATTAATTTCTCTTCTCCCTTCCTTTGAGACTCTGGCCAACTCCAAGGGAGCAAGACATCAGGTTAGAAGGCCAAGTTATATAGCTTGAACAAAGAATTAATCATAAGCCAATAAGACTGAACTTTACTCTCACCTCCTGGATCAGAAAATTATGCTTGCAGCTGTCAGATTTCCATCCTCTTTTTATCACCACTTCTGTTATTTTCTGCTGTAGAGAGTACTTGAAAGTATCTATGTGAAGGATCAGCGTAGAACCGGTGTCCTTTCCAGTCCTACAGAGGGATGCCAAGTTAGATGTTAAGCAAGAAGAGCTAACAACATGTGGACCTGAGAACAGACTTGGTATAAGTATGATTTACCCGTTGGCAATAATCATCAAAACCAACAAGTAAGGCCTAGATAATACTACCTCCTCCTTCCAATGCTACTATTCCTTATACTAGAATGACTATTACAGTATAATTATATAATATATATAATTTCTCATACTATAATACATTATACATTTGTTGTTGTTCAGCCATTTCAGATGTGTCCAACTCTTCATGTCCCCATTTGGGTTGGGTTGTTTTTGGTTTTTTGCAAAGATACTGGAGTGGTTTACCATTTCCTTCTCCAGCTCATTTTACAGATGAGGAAACTGAGGCAGGGTTAAGCGACTTGCCTGGGGTCACACAGCTAGGAAGTATCAGAGGTTGGATTTGAATTCAGGTCTTCCTGACTCCCTGATCCTCATTGTCTTGGTACTGGGTTTAAAGGATTCCTGTGGTCTGGCATAAGGGAACATACTCATCAACGGTTTGCTGCCATTGCAGGATCTTTGAAGGTAATAATAGCTAGCGTTTATACAACCCTTCAAGATTTGCAAGTGCTTTCCAACTTATCTCATCTGATCTTCACAACAATCCTGTGACGGAGTATGAGAAACAATTCATTTGGACCCTACTCTATTCCAATCAGTATAAATCAGTTCATTCTGATTCCACAGGGGTAATGATTATAAATTCTGTATATTAGGCCCCAGAGCTGTGAGCTGCAGATTGAAAGTTCATTTGTTTAAACATAGGAAGCTAACTAGAGGCTCTCCACCCTTATTTTTCCTTGTTATGGTAACCAAGCCCAGTGTGGCAGAGGTGACTCAATCACATATAAAGTCCCCCAACTTATTTTTGCACCTCTGGACCATTCTCTCTTATCCAACACAAGCAAGTGACCATCTTATGCCCACTTAGTGGTGATGCCCCACATTTCACCCAATCTGAGACACACTTCTTCTTTCCCCTCCCCTACTCCAGTTGCTGACGTACCATTTCTAGCTGATGCATCATGTTTTCGCCTACAAAGCAAGATCTATCAATCAATGGGATTCTGTACTTTGGACAGCCTCTTTAAAATGTTCAAGCATCAAATCTGGTATCAAACCTTATAAAAATAAGGCCCTAGAAGAAAGGAACCTCTCAGATTGTGAGAAAACTCTGAGATTCACTTCATTAGAGAGGACCGTGGACCCTTTAATAAAGTACCATTGGCTCAGAGCTTTGCCTCAGTCTCCTTTATTGCAGGTTGGACAATTTTAATTCCTACATTAGGTACTATTGTTATTCCCATTTTACAGATGAGCAAACTGAGGCTGACAGAGACTAAGTGACTTCCCAGGGTCACATACCTAATAAATATAGAAGGCAAGATTTGAACTCAGGCCTTCCTGATTCCATGTCCAGTATTCTCTCCCTGCACCACAGAAAAGTAAACAGTCTCTAGGTGAGCCTAAATAGTCATTACTGCCCCACACAATCAGTTCTCCAGTCCAAGACACCCACTACCAGGTTTTAGTTTTATATATCCCAGGATTTCTGTTAGAGATAAGGAATCTACTCTTGTTGGGGAGGGGGGGACTTACATAGTGTTTCTAAACAGAGGGACTCCATGAAGTGGATTTGGCTTAACTCAGCCTAAGTCAAGTGTTTTCTCCATGGACGTGGGGTATCAAGCAGCAAACCAGGTGATAGAGACCATGGAGATCCTGGATTCAAAGCCACTTCAGACAATTGGTTGACAGCTGTGTCACCATATGTGTAACCATAGGCAAGTTGCCTAAGCTCTCTGGGCCTATTTCCTCATTTATAAAACAAGGGAGGGTTAATCCAATGATGTTTAATGTCCTTCCCAGCTCTAAATCTATGATCTGTGATCTCTAATCTGTAATCTAAAGTTATCTGGAGGCCTGGTGAAAGCTGGGATGGCTTCTGGCTGGAACTTAGGTCTATCAGTCCATAGTAGGTAATGAGATTCCTAATCTCTGTTGGATTTGTCAGACACAATTCTCCATGACAATTATCTGTGTTTTTGGTCTTGGTCTTACTCTACTAGGCATCATGAGGGAAGACACTTCAGTCTTGTCTAAATTTTGTATCATTTGCAGTGTTCTATTGGTATTGCATAAGTATTTGTTGATGCCACCTACCTTCAAGAGGTGGAAATAATGTATATCTGCAAGAAGATTTCTAATTATAAAAAATTCTTTGGTTGAGAATCTACTTAGCCCTGGTAAAGAAAAGTAGAGTTAAGACAAACAGTGATTGAAAATGGTTGAAGTAGATAAAAGATGTACCATGTTGTGCCTAGATATTTCTGTTTCTTGGAATCTTGCTCTATATTGTGTGTATATACATATTGTTTATGTGTTTGTTTATGTATATCATTTATATACAGTAAATAGAGATACAAGTTGATAGCAATATATTTTTAAAAGGTAATCTGATAATATAGTAACATGATTTAATAAATTTAATAAAATTTTCCTATATTTTATAAGAAAACACAATTAACTGAGTTACATGGCATTTCTGTCCTCTCTCAGCTGTCCGCGAACACCTAATAGCTTGTTCATGCATTTGCAAGTGCTCACCTGGAGGTACTTAATTTTTTGCTTATTGACTAAATGATTTGTGAAACAAATGGGGGTGGAAAAATTAATCAAATCACATTCTCAAAAGCCAGCCATGCAGAAGAGTGCTGAAGCCCCCAAAACTGACTGTTCACATAATCAATGTGAACATTTAAACCTGAGAATCTTATTACAAATCAGGGTTTTATTGTTTTGTCAATTATCTAGACTTAGGAACTTGATGGAAAAAAATGCTAATAATGTACATTAAACTTAAAAATGTGTCCTAGATTTTTGGAGAGTTGATCGTTAACATTTGCCAGTATACTCCTGCATCATGTTCACCTTTGTGTATAATAATGGTTTATATAAATAGAATAGCTTTCCTAAAGTTCTGCTGAAGAGTTCATTTCATTCTTCAAAAGAAGACAATGAGTTGTGGCACACACAGAACCAAAGGTCACTTTCCTCTAGTTTAGCTAAAAACATCGGTGTGTTTTCTTTAACTACGTTTCCTCCAACTGAAACACCCTCTATTAGGCTCACGTTCTTAAAAGAGAGCTATAAGGTTATGATAAGCACAACTTTCATATCCATGTGACACCTCAGGCTATACTCTAGTTCACTATAAGAAATTATTTAATAAACAAAATCACTAAGGAGGCGTGGTCAGTTCAGCAGCCTTGACCTGACATTGGCCAACCCTTAACTGTACCAAAGTCTCTGAGTTCCCAAAAACGTGTCCTAAGACTTGGCCCAAACTAAAAGTTCCTAGGGAGGTGTCTACTCTGATGTATCTAGTAACTTTGCTTTCTAAAAGGAAGCAAAGAAAAAAGATGGCACACTTACCTGAAAATGTTTCCAAAAACAGGGTCCACTCTGTCATAAATAGGCTGAGTGATAGCTTCATTTAGGTCTATTCTGGCAAGCGTTCTGGAGGCGTAGATACCATCTTTCAGACAAACAGCTTTCAAAGTCTGGTGGAAACCTTGATTTCCCTTGCTCCTCTAGATAAGAAAGTGGAAAATTAGATGGCAGGCAACAAGCATAGATGAGCACTCACCACGCACTGGCTAAGCCTAGTGAGTATGAGAGCCAGGATCCTGCTGCTTTTGGTCAAAAGCCATCATAAAGTTTTCAGAGTAGATTAAATGTTATCTTAGAATAAAAAGTCATCAATACAACAATGCAAATGGAAAGAATGGAAAAACAAAACTGAACACTGCATAATTACAGTGACCAAGCTTGGCCCCAAAGAAAAGTGGAGAAAATCACATCTCTTCCTTCTTCGCAGAGGGTGAAGACTACGGGTGTGAACTGTCATGTGTACTATCAGATTCAGTTGATATGTTGGTCAATTTTGCTAAATCCTTTCTATTTTGTTCTTTGTTACAAAATACAGCTCGTTAGGTAAAAGGGGGAAACTTACAATTGGACATAGAGACAGGAGATGGCATGTCATGTGTGAAGGACAGAAAAAAGGACCAGTTTGATTGGATTGCAGAATGTAGGTGGAATAACGTCCAGTGAGGCTAAAAACAGAGTTTGGAGTCAGGTTGTATAGGACTTTAAAACCTAAACAAAGGAGTTTGTGTTCTAAAGGCAACAGCAAGTCATTGGCATGAATGAGTAGGGGAGTCAAGTGGTTAGAAACTTTTGAAATAACCTAGCTAAGAAATGATAAGGGCTTGAACTACATACAGTGTGAGTGAAGAGAAAGGGTTAACTGCAAGAAATGTTGAGACAGCTATGTCGGATTGCTTGCTATTTCAGGGATGAGAAAGGGGAGGGAGGGAGGGAGGAACAGAATTTGGAATTCAAAACTTTAAATAAAAATGTTTAAAAATTGGAAAAAATAAATTAAAACTAACAATATTCTGGAGTTTCAGATATAAAAATAAAATAAAATCCTGCCAAGTGTAAATGAGTTAATATCAGAAGGAAGGAGCTAGTAATGCAGGAAAGGCCTCTTGCAAAAGGTATAATTTGAATTGAGTCTTGAAACAAGTCAGGGAAGCTAGGAGGCAGAGATAACGAGGAAGGGAACTCCAAACACAGGGGACAGACAGTGCAAAGCATAGTGGGGAGATTGAATGAGAGCAGAAAGGAAGCCAGCTGCCTTTTTTGAAATGTGAGGCTAAGAGTGTAAAGGATAAGAAAATTAGAAAGGTAGGAAAGATCCAGGCTATGAAGGGCTTTAAATGCCAAACTCAGGAATTTTACATTTGATCCTGGAGATAAAGAGGAGTCATTTGAGTTTACTGAAAGATGCACCTTAGGAAACTCAGTTTGACAGTTAAGTGGTGGCTGAATTGAAGTCAGGAGAAACCTGAAACAGGAAGCCCAGTTAGAAAGCTATTGCAATAATTGAGATAAAAGAGGATCAAGGCCTATATTAGGTTGGTGGCTGTGTGAATAGAGAAAGAGGGTAAAATCAAGAGAAGTTGCAAAGGTAGAAATTACTAAAAAAAAAAAATTTTTCAAACTTTATTGTTTTATTTATTTTTGATTTGGTGTTTTGTTTTACCCGGTTGCATGCAGAGACAATTTTGACATTCTTTTTTCAGGTTTTGAGTTTCAGGTTCTCTCCCTCCCTCCCCCCATTGGGAGGGCAAGTAATTTGACATGGATTGTGCATGTGTGGTCATGTAGAGCACATTTCCATGTAGATCCTGCTGTGAGGGAAAACACAGACAAGGAAAGTCCTGGGAAAGATGGGGAAAGTAAAGAAAAAGTATCATCTTTAAAAAAAAAAGAAAGAAATGTCATGAGAGTGACAAGATTTGGCTGCTGACATATGGGGTAAAGGAGAGTGAAGAGTCCAGAACAATGCCAAGACTGAGAAACTGAGAGACTGGCAAGACGGTAGTGTTTCCAACAGAATTAGAGAAGTTTGGAAGATGGGAGATGTTTTTTGGGGAAAGATCAGTTCAATTTTGAACATGTTGGATTAGGTGTCTTCAGGACATTAAACTTGAAATATCCAATAGGCAACTGGGGTGTGGGACTAAAGCTAAGGGAGATATTGGAGACAGACAGACAGATAGATACATAGATAGATATAGATAGAGGCATTTAACCCAAGGAGACCAAAGGCAGAAACAAAGGTCTCAGGTATAAGAAAATATTTATAGCAGCACTCTTCATTGTAGCAAAAAACTGGAAACCAAGTGAGTATCACTGACCAAACAAATCATGTTATGTGAATAGTACAGAATGGTACTGCATTGTAAGAAATGGCAAACATGATGAATCCAGAGATTCCTGGAGAAAGGAGAACCAAGAAATCAATATACAGAACTATAATAATAAAAGCTTTAAAGGTGGCTGAACTCTGCTCAATTGCAATAAATAATTTTGTTCTGAAAGCATGGCATGGTGGAAAAATTAGGGCACAGAAGTTAAGAAAAACCTACTGAGACCTAACAAATTGTGGAATGGGCTGCCTCCAAAAGCAATTTGCTCCCCATTGTGGAAGGTCTTCAAGCAGAAACTGGATGGCCACCTACTAGGGGCCATTGTAGAAGTGATTTCTGGTCAGTTCATGGCTCCTTCCAACTCTGACATTTTATTTAACTCCAATTTTCTTGAGTTTTTAAGCAGCAGAACTCTAGCTATTCTATCATGGGATCTGGAACTGAAAGAGACTTTAGAGATAATTTAGTCCAATTGCACAGTGCTAGAACCACCTCAAACTGTCACACATTTACACCTGAGAAATGAGCAACCACTACAAATCAAGGCTGGATTTATTACTGTGGCTTTTTAAAATTGTCTAGACTTAAGAAAGCAATGGAGAAAATGTTGACAATTCAGGTTGAACTTAAAAGCGAGTCCAATGTTTTGTTTTCATTTTGTTTTGGGGGTGTGGGGGGCAAGCTGGTTGTTAAATATTTACCAGCATGACAATCCCTTTATTTTACAGATGAGGAAAACTAAGACCCAGAAAGAATTAAAGCAACTTAGCTGAGGTCACATAGGCAGTAATATCATTGCCTGGACCTGTGCTCTCATTCAGTACTCTTCCCACTCTGCCATGCTGTCTCCATGTTCTATAAAATGCTTTCAGTTCACTCACCCCTTTTTTCCTTTACTTCTTTTGTGTTTCCCTTTTCACCTCCAGCACCTCCCTGATGGATGATATCGCTGGACCAGGTGCCAGTCTGTCTTACTCTCCTCCTACCTCATGCCCATCTGCATACTTAAACTGTTCATTGATAGAAAACACCTAGTAGGAAATTTCCTGAAAGGTATGTGTGATACAGGTCACTTCATGGAAGCTTATGGATGATAAATCTTTAGAAATACCATATTTATACTTTATTTCATGGACAATAATCCAACTTTAAAAACCAAATAACATCTTACAGTATTATTACTAGAACAGGAAATTCTATGCACCTTGCTTATATCCCCATCACCAGCAGTCTGGAGACAGAAGTACTTAGTGAAAATGGAATGAGCTTTGTTGGCCTGTGGACTTTTATGTTTGCTTTTCTTCATTTCTGACATCTTTGTTTTTGGTGTTTTTAGCACTTAGTCTTAAATATATGCTATTTGTTGCTGTTGTCATTTAATTGTTTTCAGTCATGTCTGATTCTTTGTGACCCTGTTTGGGATTTTCTTGGCAGGATGCTGGAGTGGTCTGTCATTTCCTTCTCTAGCTCATTTTACAGATAAGGAAACTAAGGCAAAGAGGGTTAAGTGACTTGCCCTGGGTCACACTGCTAGTAAATGTCTAGGGTCAGATTTGAACTCTAGAAGATGAATATTCCTGACTCCAGACCTGGCACTTTATCTATCATGCCATCTAGCTGCCCACACTGTAAGTAACTGAAAATAATAATTGTAAGTTATACTTGGTTTTTGTTCAGTCATTTCAGTCAGCCCAGGGTCACACAGCTAGTAAGTACCTGAGGTCAGTTTTGAACTCAGGTCTTCCTGACTCCAGACCTGGAACTCTATACACTGTGTTACCTAGCTGCCCAAGTAATACTTACCCTAATCTGTTAGGTTTGTGCCTTTTCTTTCTTTTCTCATTCTCTATCTATCCTTATCCTCAATGTCTTCAACCTTCTCATTTCTATCTGCATTTCCTCAGCTTCCACTTCCTCAGTCACAGCTAGTAAAGACTCAGAAAAGAAAGCCCTGCCTTCTATCATCCCCCACTTCTCTTATCTCCTTCCCCTCCTATTGTGTTTTAGGGTAAGATAGATTTCTATACCCAATTGTGTGTGAATGTCATTGCTTCCTTGAATCAACTGATGAGAGTAAGACTCACTCATCCTCCCTCTTCCCCTCTACTGTAAAAGGTTTTTCTTGCCTCTTTTATGTGAGATAATTTACCAAGGGGCGAATTCTTAAGTAAAGAAGGAATATAGGTGATTAGAAAAAAATAGAACACTTCAATTACATGAAATTGAAAAGCTTTTGCACAAAATTAATCCAACTAGAAGAAGCAAACAAAAAAAAGGTCAACTACAGGAAGTAGTTCTATCAAAAATCTCTGATAAGGGTCTGATAGCCAAGATAAATAAGCCACTAACAGGACAACATAAATCCAAAAACCATTCCTCAATACATAAATGATCAAAGACTATGTACAATTTTCAAGAGAATTGCAGGCAATTAATGACCAAATAAGCAAATGCTTCCAAATGACTAATAATAAGATAAAAGCAAATCAAAACAAATCTGAAGCTTTACCTCATTCTAGCAAATTGACCAAGATGCCAAAAGATGTAAATAGTCAATGCTGGAAGGTTTGTGGGAAGAATGAGAATGCTAATTTTCTCTTAGTAGAGTTATGAACTGGTCTAAACATTCTGGAACCAATTTGGAATGACGTAAATAAAATGAGTAAAACATCCATACCCTTTGATAAAGAAATACCACAGTGAGGCACAAACCTTAAGGAGGTCAGTGATGGAAGAAGAGGCCCCATATACAGCAAAATATTTATAACAGCACTTTTTATTGTAGCAAGGAACTAAAAACAAGTAGATACTCATCAACTGAAAAAAAAACTAAATAAGTTGTGGTCTATGAATATAGTGAAATATTACTGTGTTATGAAGAACAATGAATATGATGAAAACAGAAAAGTATGGAAAGTCTTCTATGATCGTTGTAAAGTAAATATAACTAGGACAATAATATATACAACCATGCTGTTCTTTTTAAATAGAAATGAAATCAAATGCTGTGATATTATAATCCAAGCTTGGCCCCAAAGAAGTCTAATGAGAAGGTACCTTCCCCAAGTCTTTGCAAAGGTGGGAGATTATAGACATGAAACACTGGAGAAAATGTCAGACTCTTCTCAAATGTCACTTTGGCCAACCTGTTGTTTTTCTCCTTATTATTATTTGTTACATGGGATGACTCTCCCAGAGAGAAAAGGAGGATATATTAGGAGAAAGTAGGTGATATAAAAACAGAAGATACCAATAAAATTTTATTTTTTAAAAAAGAAGAAGCGTTAAAAGGCATTTTTTCCTCAGTTAAGAATAAGTAGTTAAGGGGGTAGAGCCAAGATGGCAGAGTAGAAAGACACACATATGCTAGCTCTCCCCCCACAGCCCATAAAATACCTGTAAAGAAAGACTAAAAAATTCTAGAGCAGCACAAGCCACAGAACCACAGAGTGGAGGAGATTTCCAGCCCAGGGTGACCTGAAAGGCCAATGGAACATGTCTGTCACACCTGACTCAGAGAAGAGCCCAGCCCAGCTTTGGCTATGCAGGCATGGCTCCACTCTGGGAAGAGGATGCGAGCCTGCCTTGGGGGCAGAATCTCCAGTCACAGTAGCAGCGGTTCCCAGATCCCTCAACCCACAGGGGGCAAAGGTCAGTGACAGGGTTTTTTTCAGCTGACCAAGAAGGGAGAAGGGCTTTCCCATAGCTCTGGCCTCAGGCAGCAGGCTAAGAGGCCACATGGGGCAGGTGGCAGCAGTTCCCACAGCAGCCCCTATAGCAGCCTAAATCCATTGTTGGATCATAAAACCCCTGGGGGCACTGAGCAGCTGATTCTTACCTCAGCCCTGTGTAGAGGCCCTGCTGCAGCTGATCTTTATCTCACACTGAATGGTGGCCCTGTCCCTGCAGCTTTTCTAAATCTCAGCCCCCAGTGCTGACTGGGCTGAACTGGAGGCAAGGTGGTTGTGAAGAGGAAACTCTGCTAAGATTATGGGGACAAAAATCTCTCTCTGCTCCCAGACCAGTGTACATGCTTGATTGTGCCACCTTGGAGGAACTGAGATCTTACAGATCCCCAGAGTATACCCTACTCTTGACAAAGGACCCAAAAGTCAAGTAACTGGTTGGGAAAATACCCAAAAAAAAGAGAATAAAAAATAAGACTATAGAAGGTTACTTTCTTGGGGAACAGGTATTCTCTCATCCTTTCAGATGAGGAAGAACAATGCTTACCAGCAGGGAAAGACATAAAACTCAAGGCTTCTGTATCCCAAACATCCAAAGTAAATATTCAATGGTCTCAGGCCATGGAAGAGCTCAAAAAGGATTTTGAAAATCAATTTAGAGAGGTAGAGGAAAAATTGGGAAGAGAAATGAGAGAGATGCAAGAAAAGCATGAAATGCAAGTCAACAGCTTGCTAAAGGAGACACAGAAGAAAATAACACCTTTAAAAATAGGGTAACTTGGGGGGAGGAGCCATGATGGTGGAGTAGAAAGACTCACATATGCTACCTCCAAATCCATAGCCCATAAATTTCCTGTAAAAAGAACTCCCCACAAATTCTGGAACAGTGGAAGCCACGCAGCAATGCAGTGGAGGAGATTTCCATTCCAGAGAGCCCTGAAAAACTGACCCCAAAGGTCCATTGCACACTGGACAGCGGAGCCCAGCCCTGGCCACGCAGCCAACAGGAGCAGATCCGAGCAGGCTTCAGGGACGGAAACGGAACCTCCGGCTGCCTCGAAGGTCCCTCTACCCACAGGTGCAGAGGTCAGTGAGAGAGACTTCTGGGCTGGCGGAGAGGGGCGCAGGGTATCTCCATAACTCAGGCCCCCTTGGGAGGCATCGGCAGAGGAAGTGGCAGAGGCAGTGCAGCCAGGGGCTCCCGGAGCAGACAGGACCTCAGAGCCATTACTGAAGATCTCTGCATAAACCCACTGAGGAAACTGAGCCTGGTGGCCCTGCCCCCACCTGAGAACCTGAATTCAATCTTACCCTGAATAGCAGCCCTGCCCACAACTGAAAGCCCTGAGGCTGGGGAGCAGCATTTGAATCTCAGACCCCAAGCACTAGCTGGGCGGATCCAGGTGGAGGTGGAGAGAAATCTCAGAAGTCAAGTAATTGGCTGGGAAAATGCCCAGAAAAGGGAAGAAAAATAATACCATAGAAGGTTACTTTCTTGGTGAACAGATGTTTCCTCCTTTCCTTTCTGATGAGGAAGAACAATGCTTACCATCAGGGAAAGACATAGAAGCCAAGGCCTCTGTATCCCAAACATTCAAAATAGATATCCAATGGGCTCAGGTCATGGAAGAGCTCAGAAAGGATTTTGAAAATCAAGTTAGACAGGTGGAGGAAAAACTGGGAAGAGAAATGAGAGAGATGCAAGAAAAGCATGAAAAACAGGTCAATACCTTGCTAAAGGAGACCCAAAAAAATGCTGAAGAAAATAACACCTTTAAAAATAGGCTCATTCAATTGGCAAAAGAGGTTCAAAAAGCCAATGAGGAAAAGAATGCTTTCAAAAGCAGAATTAGCCAAATGGAAAAAGAGGTTCAAAAGATCACTGAAGATAATAGTTCTCTCAAAATTAGAATGAACAGATGGAGGCTAATGACTTTCTGAGAAACCAAGAAATCACCAAACAAAACCAAAAGAATGAAAAAATGGAAGATAATGTGAAATATCTCATGGGAAAAACAACTGACCTGGAAAATAGATCCAGGAGAGACAATTTAAAAATTATGGGACTACCTGAAAGCCATGATCAAAAAAAGAGCCTAGACATCATCTTCCATGAAATTATCAAGGAAAACTGCCCTGAGATTCTAGAACCAGAGGGCAAAATAAGTATTGAAGGAATCCATCGATCACCGCCTAAAAGAGATCCAAAAAGAGAAACTCCTAGGAACATTGTGGCCAAATTCCAGAATTCCCAGATCAAGGAGAAAATATTGCAAGCAGCTAGAAAGAAATAATTCCAGTATTGTGGAAATACAATCAGGATAACACAAGATCTAGCAGCTTCTACATTGAGGGATCAAAGGGCATGGAATAGGATATTCCAGAAGTCAAAGGAACTAGGACTCAAACCAAGAATCACCTACCCAGAAAAACTTAGTATAATACTTCAGGGGAAAATATGGTCTTTCAATGAAATACAGGACTTTCAAGCATTCTTGATGAAAAGACCAGAGCTGAAAAGAAAATTTGACCTTCAAACACAAGAATGGGAAGAAGCATGAAAAAGCAAACAGCAAAGAGAAGTCATAAGGGACTTACCAAAGGTGAACTGTTTACATTCCTACATGGAAAGACAATATTTGGAACTCTTAAAACTTTTCAGTATCTGGGTAGTTGGTGGGACCACACACACACATACACACACACACAAACACGCACACACACATGTACACGCGTGCATGCAGACACACATATACACACATGCACGCACACACAGAGACAGCACAGAGTGAACTGAATAGGATGGGATAATATTTAAAAGAAATTAAGGTAAATGGTGAGAGAGAAATGTGGTGGGAGGAGAGAGGGTGAAATGGAATGGGGTAAATTATCTCTCATTCAAGAGGCAGGCAGGAGACTTTTTAGTGGAGGGAAAAAGAGGATAGCTGAGGAAAAAAAACATGAAGTTTATACTCATCACATTCAACTAAAGGAAGGAATAAAATGCACTCATTTTGGTATGAAAACCTATCTCACAATACAGGAAAGTGGGGGGGAAGGAGATAAGCAGGGAGGGAGGGATGATGGAAGGGAGGGCAATGGGAGGAGGGAACAATTTGAAGTCAACACTCAGGGAGGGACAGGATCAAAAGACAGAATAGAAACAATGTGGGGCAGGATATGATGGAGGGAAATATAGTTAGTCTTACACAACACGACTATTATGGTAGTCATTTGCAAAACTACACAGATATGGCCTATATTTAATTGCCTGCCTTCCCAAAGGCAATGGGTGGGGAAGGAGGGATGGGAAGAAGTTGAAACTCAAAGTTTTAGGAACAACTGTGAAGTATTGTTGTTGCTACTAGGAAATAAGAAATACAGTTAATGGGGAGTAGAAAGTCATCTGGCCCTACAGGACAAAAAAGAAGATGGGGACAAGAGAAGGGAGGGATGATAGAAGAGAGGGCAGATTGGTGAAAGGGGAAATTAGAATGCTCGATGTATTGGGGTGGGAGGAAGGAACAAATGAGGAGAAAATTTGGAACCCAAAATTTTGTGAAAATGAATGTAAAAAGTTAAATAAATTTATATTTTCTATTATATTATATTATATTTATATTTTTAAAAAATAGGCTAACTCAATTGGCAAAAGAGGTTCAAAAAGCCAATGAGGAGAAGAATGCTTTCAAAAGCAGAATTAGCCAAATGGAAAAGGAGGTTCAAAAGATCACTGGAGAAAATAGTTCTTTAAAAATTAGAATGAAACAGATGGAGGTTAATGACTTTATGAAAAACCAAGAAATCACCAAACAAAACCAAAAGAATGAAAAAATGGAAGAGAATGTGAAATATCTCATTGGAAAAACAACTGACCTGGAAAATAGATCCAGGAGAGACAATTTAAAAATTATGGGACTATCTGAAAGCCATGATCAAAAAAAGAGCCTAGATATCATCTTTCATGAAATTATTAAGGAAAACTGCCCTGGGCAAAATAAATATTGAAAAAATCCACCAATCACCTCCTGAAAGAGATCCAAAAAGAGAAACTCCTAGGAACAATGTGGCCAAATTCCAGAGTTCCCAGGTCAAAGAGAAAATATGGAAAGAAACAATTCAAGTATTGTGGAAATACAGTCAGGATAACACAAGATCTAGCAGCTTCTACATTAAGAGATCAAAGGGCATGGAATAGGATATTCCAGAAGTCAAAGGAACTAGGACTAAAACCAAGAATCACCTACCCAGCAAATATGAGTATCCTACTTCAGGGGAAAAAATGATCTTTCAATGAAATAGAGGACTTTCAAGAATTCTTGATGAAAAGACCAGAGTTGAAAAGAAAATTTGACTTTCAAACACAAGAATCAAGAGAAGCATGAAAAGGTAAACAGCAAAGAGAAATCATAAGGGACTTATTAAAGTTGAACTGTTTACATTCCTACATGGAAAGACAATATTTGTAACTCTTGAAAACTTTTTTCAGTATATGGGTAGTTCATGGGATTACACACACACACACACACACACACACACACACAGCACAGGGTGAGTCAAATAGGATGGGATCATATCTTTAAAAAATGAAATTAAGGGGTGAGAGAAATATATTGGGAGGAGAAAGGGAGACATGGAATGGGGCAAATTATCTCTCATAAAAGAGGCAAGTAAAAGACTTTTCAGTGGAGGGAAAAAGGGGAGAGGTAAGAGAAAAAACATGAAGCTTACTCTCATCACATTCGACTAAAGGAAGGAATAAAATGCACACTCATTTTGGTATGAAAACCTATCTTACAATACAGGAAAGTGGGGGAGAAAGGGATAAGCAGGGTGGGGAAGATGATGGAAGGGAGGGCAATGGGAGGAGGGAGCAATTAGAAGTCAACACTCTTGGGGAGGGACAGGGTCAAAAGAGAGAGTAGAAGAAATGGGGGGCAGGATAGGATGGAGGGAAATATAATTAGTCTTACACAACGTGACTTGTGGAAGTCATTTGCAAAACTTCACAGATATGGCCTATATTGAATTGCTTGCCTTCCCAGTGGGGATGGGTGGGGAGGGAGGGAGGAAGAGAAGTTGGAACTCGGAGCTTTAGGAACAACTGTTGAGGATTGTTCTTGCATGCAACTAGGAAATGAGAAATACAGGTAATGGGGTACAGAAATTTATCTTACCCTACAGGACAAAAGAGAAGATGGGGATAAGGGAATGGAGGGATGTTAGAAGGGAGGACATATTGGTGATAGGGGTAATTAGAATGCTCAGCGTTTTGGGGTGGGGGAGGGGAGAGATGGGGAAAAAATTTGGAACTCAAAATTTTATGGAAATGAATATTGAAAACTTAAATTAATTATTTAATTAATTAATTTTAAAAAAAGAATAAGTAGTTAATTAAAGGTGACTGTAGAAATACAAGGTAAAAGCTGTCATTAGACAACTATGACCAAACAAAGTCCAGAACATGACTTAAAACCTTCTTCTTTAGGAAGCTAAGAGTCAGAATACACTGCAAAAGAAAACATGTGAAGTTGAGAGAAGTGGTACTTAACTCAACTTGTACCTAGGTGTTTATATTGGTTTTTGAAATTCAACAATTGTTCTATATTGTATCCTGACATATTTGTCATGCCACAGTTACTAATAAGTGAGTACGTAAATAATTTATACTATTCCTTAAATAAAGAGTTCTTTATTATAGCAGAATCATAAACCATGCTAGAGGCAGCAAGTTGTAATAAAACAAGCCCTAGCCTTTGAAACATCAGAGTTGTTGTTCACATTCCATATCTGATATTTACTAACCATAGAACATGTCTGAGGCTCTTTATCTCAACTGTGAAATAAGGAAAGCATTGTCTAATGGATTTATCATGAGAAAAATCACATTATAAATTACCTTAATGTGTGTTATGATTATTTTGCACCTATCTGGTATTTCATTTGTAGTTTCCTTTGCTGAATCGGCATCCATCTCCCACCCCATAACCACGAATATCCATAAGACCTACGCCCTCTTCTCTTGCCTCTCTGTAACACTCATTTGGTGATATCATCTGTTCCTGTGTGCCAAATTACCATCTCTACATAGATGATGCCCAAATCTATACATCTAGTCCTAATTTTTTTCTTGAACTTTAATCTCTTCATCACCAACTGCCCATTAAGCATTTCCACCTGGAGGTCCCACAGGTCACTCAAAATCAACATTTCCTAAATAGAACTCACCTATCTCAGACTTTACACTTAATAAATATTTATTCAACTGAATGGACTCCATGCTAATTAAAGTAATCTGTGGGTGTAGTTTAATTGCTTGGTCTATGGGCCTTAATCCAAGAAACAACCATTCATCAGTAATAACTCCAGAAACTGAGCACAGACTATTTAGGAGGAAGGAGAAAGACGGAAATAAATATTTATATAGCACCTACTATATGCCAGGCAATATGCTAAGTGCTTTACATATATATAATAATATAATATATTATAAATATATTTTAACTATATTTAATATAAATATATTTAAATATAATATAATATATAATTATTATATTATAATCATTGTATATTTATATATTATAAATATAATAAAATATTATATATTTATATATAATAAATGATACACACATATTATATATATATAAAAAATTTCATTTAGTAGGTACTGTTATTGTCTCCATTTTACAGCTGAGAAAACTGAGACTGACAGTGATGAAATAACTTGCCCAGGGTCAGCCAAGTAATAAGTATCTGAGGAACTTATGCCTTCCTGACTCCACACTCAGCGCTCTATCCACAAGGCAATTAGCTACCCCAAGAAGGAAATAGTTTGGAAAATCAGACCTGCTAAGTTCCAACTATCACAATCACTTTATACACTTAAGTTGGTAGATTCAACATTACTCAAAGGAGGTTCAAAACTGATAGGTGCAGGTAAAACCACCTTTTCCAAAGGAGCACCTAACTGACCTTCTTCCAAAGGAGCACCTAAAATACATGCAGATAAGATTTTCTCACTCCAAATCTTAATAACATCATAATTTTTCTCTGGAATATAGAGGAAAAGAAGTGTCACTCACGGTTAGACATCCACTGAGGATTCTTCGATAGGAATCCCTTGCATCTCTCACCCCTTCCTGCAGAGGCTGTTCTACTTGGGCAAAACACTGGTCCACATCCTCCTCCAGCAACTGTATTCTGTCTTCCACAAATCTCCGAAGGCTGCTCAAGTGAAGGAATTCATTCTAAAAAGCAGAAACCACAATAGATATTACCCCAAGGAAAGCAACAGCAGCCTTCATTCAGGGCATCCCCTCCTGGCTAATCAACAAAGCCATAACTAGGTCATGGTGCCTTAGAAAAATGAGGACAACCAATATCTAGGGGCATTCTCCCTTTCCATGGAAGTGCTCTGTCCTAGACAGCAAAGACTCCCATCACCCCACCACCCTCCTCCCTTATCTGGTTCTAGGCTATCAGGCTTTGAGGGTCTATCACCATGAGGGGCCCTTTCCCACATTCCCCTACCACCATATCCCCTACCTGTTGACACCTTCCCCTTCCCACATCCTCTTATTGTTTGAGGAGTTAAGGTTACCAGAGAGTCAGGGCTGTACCCAAGTAGGGAAAAATGTGGTCCTCGCCCCATCTCATCCCTCTCAACTGAATTCATACTAGTCATAAATTTTTTTAGCTATAGATCTGCTAATCATCAGTTACTCTCAAAAAGATCTTGGAATTTTAATGGACTACAAGTTCAGCTTGAGTTAACAATTGATATGATAGCAAAAAAAAAGGATAGTCTAGTCTAATAGGATCATGGAATACATTGACTCATACATGGTAAATGAGAATAGTGATTGTCCTATTGTACTCTCTGTCCTGGTTAGAGCATTTTGTTTAGTTCTTTGTGGCACAATTTAGGAAGAATATTGATCAACTGGAAGGATGACCAAGATCATATCATAAGAGATGAAGGGACTCAAAGTTTGCACCATTTAAGGGCCACATGAAAGAACTGGGGATATTCAACTTGTAGGGGAGAAGACTTAGGAAGAAACATGATAGCTGTGTTCAAGCCATTGAAAGGTTATCACCCAAAAGGGGGATTAATTTTGCTCTGCTTAGACCTAGAGGGCAGGATCAATAGTGAGGGGTGGCAGCTACAAAGCAGCAATTTGAAACTTGATGTCAAGAAATAGCTCCTAATAAACTCAAGAATGGAGTGGAAAAAGATAAGCTCCCCCTCACTGGAATTCTAAAAGCAAGGGCCACATGATGATTTGCTAGGTACTTTACAGAGTGCTATTGTTATATTCATTTTACAAATGACAAAACTGAGTCTCAGAGTGATTAAATGACTTTCCCAGGACCACACAGCTAGCAACTGTCCATGGCAGAATTAGAACTCAGGTCTTCCTGATACAGAATCCAGCTTCCCATGTAATAAAGTAGTTTAGTTAAGCAAGACAAATTAACATATTGACCTTGACTGACAATGGATGTCTCATTCTGTAGCTAGCATCCACCAACTCTCTGTTGAGAAGAGGTAATTTCATTTTACTATCAGTCTTCACCTTGAAGGTCTTTTCATTTCTTTTTTCAAATGAGATGGTTGGATGGTGTAATCACTAAGATCCCTCCCTATTCTAAAGTTTAATGATTCGAGAAAGACAGACCTGCAGAAGCTCCCCCACATGGCTCATAAAATACCTGTAAAAAATGACTCTAAACAAATTCTAGACCAGCAGAAGCCACAAAATGACAGAGTGAAAGGGATTTCCAGCCCAAGACAGCCTGGAAGGCTGACAGGAAAGGTCTTGCTCAACCCACAAATGCCAAAGACAGCTTCAAAGGTCAGTGAGAAAGCTCCATCACCCAGGAGAAGAGAATGTGGTCTGGACCAATGGGAGCAGCCACTGCAGTGGCACCATTCATTTTTTGAGCCCTCCATCTAAAGCCCCTGGGGAAATGAGGAGATGATCTGAATCTCAGCACTGAGCATGGTCCTGAGGTGAGGAGAAACACTGTCTGGCATGGTGGAGCTGGAGGCTCCCAGATTCTGGACAGAAAAGTTTTTGGTTGTTCCCAGACCAGTGTACAGGCCAGGAGAGGAGTAAACTCCTCTCCCTTAATTGTGCTACTTTGGAGGAACTGAGAACTTACAGGTCCCCAGAGTATATCCCCCTCTTGACAAAGAACTCAAAAGTCAAGTAATTGACTGGGAAAATGCTCAAAAAAGGGGGAAAAAAATAAGACTATAAAAGGTTACTTTCTTGGTGAACAGGTATTTTCTTCCATTCTTTCAGATGAGGAAGAACAATACATACCATCAGAGGAAGTCAAGGCTTCTAAAACCTCCAAAATAAATATGCAATGATCTCAGGCCATAGAAGAACTCAAAAAGGATTTTGAAAATCAAGTAAGAGAGGTGGAGGAAAAATTTGGAAGAGAAATGAGAGAGATGCAAGAAAATCATGAAAAACAAGTCAACAGCTTGCTAAAGGAGACCCAGAAAAATGCTAAAGAAAATAACACCTTTAAAAATAGGCTAACTCAAAGGGCAAAAGAGGTCCAAAAAGTCAATGAGGAGAAGAATGCTTTAAAAAGCAGAACTGGCCAGATGGAAAAGGAGGTTCAAAAGCTCACTGAAGAAAATACTTCTTTAAAAATTAGAATGGAACAGATGGAAGCTAATGACTTTATGAGAAACCAAGCAATTACAAAACAAAACCAAAAGAATGAAAAAAATAGAAGACAATATGAAATATCTCACTGGAAAAATAATTGACCTGGAAAATAGATCCAGGAGAGATAATTTAAAAATTATTGGACTACATGAAAGTCATGATCAAAAAAAGAGCCTAGGCATCATCTTTCATAAAATTATCAAGGAAAACTTCCTTGATATTCTAGAACCAAAGGGCAAAATAAATATTGAAAGAATCCACCAATCACCTCCTGAAAGAGATCTGAAAAGAGAAACTCCTAGGAATATTGTAGTCAAATTCCAGAGTTCTGAGATCAAGAAGAAAATATTGCAAGCAGCTAGAAAGAAACAATTCAAGTATTGTGGAAATACAATCAAGATAACACAAGATCTAGCAACTTCTACATTAAGGGATCAAAGGATTTGGAATATGATATTCCAGAAATCAGAGGAACTAGGATTAAAACCAAGAATCTACTCAGCAAAACTGAATATAATACTTCAGGGGATAAAATGGTCATTCAATGAAATAGAGGACTTTCAAGCATTCTTGATAATAAAACCAGAGCTGAATAGAAAATCTGACTTTCAAACATAAGAATCAAGAGAAGCATGAAAAGGTAAACAGGAAAGAGAAATCATAAGGGACTTACTAAAGTTGAACTGTTTACATTCCTCCATGGAAAGATAATATTTGTAACTCTTAAGACTTTTCTAAGTATTTGGGTAGCTGGAGGGATTATACACACATACACACACACACACACTCATATATATATATATACAGACAGAGAGCACAGGGTGAGTTGAATAAGAAGGGATGATATCTAAAAAAATAAAATAAAATTAAGGGATGAGAGAAGAAGATATTGAGAGAAGAAAGGGAGAAATAGAATGGGGCAAATTATCTCTCATAAAAGAGGCAAGAAAAAGCTTTTTCAATGGAGGAGAAAAGAGAGGAGGTGAGATGAAAAAAGTAAAACTTATTCTCTTCACATTTGGCTTAAAGAGGGAATAACACACTCACTCAATTTGGTATGCAAATCTATCTTACATTACAGGAAAGTAGAAGAGAAGGAGACAAGTGAGGTGGGAAGGTGATGATAGAAGGGAGGGCAAGTGGGAGGAGAGAGTAATTAGAAGTAAACACTTTTGGGCAGGGACAAGGTCAAAGGAGAGAATAGAATAAATGCAGGTCAGGATAGAATGGAGGGAAATATAATTAGTCTTACACAACATGACTATTATGGAAGTCTTTTGCAAAACTACACATATACAGCCTATATTGAATTGCTTGCCTTCTCAGGGGGAATTGGTGAGGAGGGAGGAAGGGAGAGAAGTTGGAACTCAAAGTTTAAGGAATGAATGTTGAGAATTGTTTTTGCATACACCTGAGAAATAAGAAATACAGGCTATGGGGTACAGAAATCTATCTTACCCTACAAGAAAAGAGAGAAGATGGGGATAAGGGAAGGGAGGGGTGTGATAGAAGGGAGGACATATTAAGGAAAGAGGTAATCAGAATGTGAGGTGTTATGGGGTGGGGGGAGGGGAGACATGGGGAGAAAATTTGGAACTCAAAATTTTGTGGAAATGAATGTTGAAAACTAAAAATAAATAAACATTTTTAAAAATTCCACCCTCCCCCTTTGGGGGGAGGGGGAGGATGGGGAGGACATTAAAAAAATAATGAAGTTTAATGATTCTACATACAAGACCCTGTACTAAGCATGAAGAAGTGACTAAGGGAATGAGTTCTCAGGACACAAAAGAAAACAGTGAATAACTGGGGGGAAACACTATTATTTAAAAATTATTTATTTCCTAAACTTTCAATTTATCGTTAAAATGTAAAGAAGTGCAATTTTAAATTGGCCCTGCCCATCTTCAGGGTTTTTATCCCCCCAGAACTAAAAATAACTGACAAGGTTCTCTCTCCAAACTTCCATCAAAGGATTGAGACCAAACATCCAAATCTAAGACCAAGGAATTTTTGGAAAATTTACTGTTCACTTCAATCGGATAGCTATCACAAAAGTGCCATGGAATATTCACCTCCCTAACTTTCCCACCTCCACTTTTATCCCTCTACTTCCAATAACCCAGTGTCTAGTTCCAAAGACAGAAATATGTCCTGGAACTTGGCTATACCTCAAAATTAGGAGAGAATGGCATGTAGTGCAGATCTTTCACCATTTGTTTTATAAGATAGTTTTCCTTGTATTTGTAAAAATAAACCAGCCTTGCAGGGGACCACAACTTCATGGTTTTCCATAAATGTTTCCAAAAGCAATCTATTGCTGGGTGGAAAACCTGATTTCATCCCAAAAGAAATTTTTTCCCAGAAAGAAGTTCAAATGTTATTCCAGAAGCTGAGAACCAAGGATGGATATGAAACATGTCCTTTCCCAAGGATTTTTTCCCCACAAATCATATCCAAAATAAAGATCACAAGAACTGAACATGAAAGACAAAAAAAAAGTGTACCAAAAGTCTTAGTGCAGATTTAATCTTAAAACTTCACTAAGACTTTTCAGAAACCCTGTACATTTAGTTATTTAGTAAGCTGTAAATCATTGATTTATTAGATGACCTCATAGGTTATCTAACTCAATAACTATCTAAAGTAGAATTTTCTCTACCATGTCCCCAGCAAATAGTCATCCTGTCTCTGCTTGAACACCTTAATGACAGAGACCTCAGTGCCTTTAGAAACTGATCATTCCACTTTTAGGTATCTCAGATTTTTAGGAAGTTCTCCCTTATATTGAGTTGGTATTTGTCTCTCTATGAGACAAAACTAATCCGTCTTATACATGATAAGCCTTCAAATACTTGTTATTTTCCCTAGGTCTTGTTTTAAGTTCATCCTGTGATTTGGATGGGGAATGGGAGTAGACAGGAAAACACAGATTTCCCCATAAATGTTCGCCATGTTCACCTGTCTCTCCTTGGCTTCATCTAAAAAGTGAACATTCTACTAAAATTGCAGAGCACATCTGCTTAGCTATTGTCACTTTTTAATCACCAGCTGTGTGACCTGGATAAGTCATTTCAATCTCATGTACTGGATTTCATTATCTGTCAAATAAGGTTCTTTTTCCCAGGCAACTCTCTAAAGACTATAAGTTACAGGAAAGGTGCCAGTCTGCATTGGTAGGATTTCCTCATCAGAAGTACCCCCCAATCAAATAAATCAAAGGTCATTTTTTTTTAAAAAAGGCAGCTGAATTAAATAATGATCCCTCTCCATTACTGACATGCAGATAATTAACACAGTGTGGGAGGCATCTCTCCTTCCTTCATCTCTTTTCCCATCCCACCTTCCTGACCACAGTCCTGGGGCCAGCCATCCCTATTTCTTTTTACACCATCTTCAAACCTTATTGCTTAGTTTTAACACAGTCAACTGAGATGTGCCTCTCTGAGGAGAAAAATGAAGGAAGCAGCATGGTGGGTTAGAGGCATCAAGTACTGAATCATATCGAACTCAAAGGGAGCCTAGGGATCATTTCATCCGATCATTTTATTTCACATTTCACTGCAATGTTACCTTTCATTGCAGCAAGTCTCTGATGCTCAGTGTTTTCCTCTCCATTTTCCTGCCACCTCAAGAGAGAACTTGAAATGTGGGAGCTAAATTACCCATAATTTCTAACATAAAGAGTGTTGCAAAAAATCATTTAAAAGACTTACTCTAAGTCACAAATTAGGAGGTAACAATGGGGCCAATTTTCTCCTGACTCTCAACCTAAGCCTCTTTTCACTCTCCTATCTCATCATCGAACCTATTCTGTATTCTTTATGAGGTTCATAATACCCTAGACCCCTTCTGAAATCTAAAAAAGGGTGGGTTTTGGGGGGTGTTCCCAAAATCACAATGACTAAGTCTATTGGTGCAAGAAAAGGAATGGGAAAAAAGGATAATTTAGAGGAGAGTAATTGAATAAGGTAAAAGAAAGTCTCCTGACTCTTCCCTGAAACTATCTTCCCACTTCCTTTATCTCTCACTATACAAAAAGGCATGCAGTATAAAATTGTGTTACAGTGGGACCTTTAAAAATCAGTCACTTGATTTGTTGGTAACAAGCCAGAAGAGGGTGAACAGAAAACATGAGACAAGAGAGCTTGCAGCATGAAGTGATTGGCCAGAGACCCCATGCCATGATGGTAGCACAGGGCAATGTCAGAGGAAACCTTCAGGGACCATCAGACTCCAGATTGCAGTTGGTCACTGGCAGGGAAGGAGATGCTGTGCTGGGTAGAGATCTCTACCTGCCATGAGGACAGACTTTTTCCTTTCCCCTGCTGTAACTTTGATCTGGAGCCATGTTTGATAGTCCCCCTCTGCAGGTACCTTCTGTGTAGAGATGTTCTCACAGACTTGGCCATTCAGGAAGTTTAATGGTATTTTTTTGTTTGTTTTTTATTCCATCCATTCAGTAATTGTACTTTAATCTATTGATTGAGCCTGTGGCATCTGAAGCTGGAAAGATGATAAAAATTTTAATGGGGGTAAGCCTTTTCAATAAAATTATGAATTTTTGAATCCTCATACTTCCCAGCCCCTAGCAAATAAGAAAAGATAGAATTAAGCCAGTTTCTAAGGCACAAGAAGCTGGAAACTTAGGGGAACCTCCAGCTTGCAGAAAGAGACTAAGACCGATGACTTCCAGCGCAGTTCTTTCCTACACTATACTACCTACCAAACTTCTTTCATATTCTTTAGGAAAGTCATAATGCCCTGGACCCCTCATTTTAGACAAAAAAAAAAATTAGCCCAAGAGACTATCATCCAAACCATCTCAATACTTGTATCCAATTTGTACAAGAAAAGGAAATAAAGAGTAACATAAGGGAAAGTCACTGACTGGTTAGGCATTAACAGAAACTATCTGAAGTATGCCTCCACAGTCACTAAACTGTATATCCCTTCTGATTCAGCAATGCCATTGCTAGGCTTGTACCCCAAGGAGATCAAAGAAAGAGCCTTATTAACGCATATATACAAAACTATTTCAAGTGGTTATGTTAGTTAGATCAAAGTACTGGAAACTAAGAGGGCCCCCATCAACTGGAGAAAAGCTAAACAAATTGTAGCATATGAATGCAATGGAATACTATTGAGCCATAAGAAATAACAAAAGGGATGTTGCAAAGAAGCTTGTGAAAATTTGTGTGAATTGAAGCAAAATGAAAGAGAAGAATTTAGTTGTAAAGAAAAAATTCTTTGAGACACTTAAGAATTTTTATCAATGCAATAACCAACCCTGGTCCCAGAAAACTGATGGACTCAAGATGCCAAACTGAGACATAAATTTTTGGACATGGCTAATGTAGGAATTTGCATAGCTTCAGTAGGTATATCTGTTACAATGATTTTGTAGAGTTTTTTTCCCAAGCTTTAAACAAAGGAAAAGAAAGAAAAAAGGGTCATTAAAGCATTTTTAATGCTTACAAGAGAAGAGAAACGTTAAAAATGACTTGTTGAATTTATTATTTGCTTAAAAGGAAAATCAATCTGTAAGTAATAGGGATCCACAGTTTCATGTAAAAATCTTCATTTTCTGTTCTACTTTATATGTAGAAATGCTGGTTTTATTTTATTGTTAAGTCCAAAATAAGAAAAATCAAAAAGAAATTTTAAAAATGTAGGCTCTTTCCTCCAACTGCCTTTCCCTTCTGATTGCTTCCTGTCACTTCTCTCCATCTCTCACTACTGGATGGATGTCTCAGAACTACAAGAAAAATCATCGTGTCACTTTTCCTTGGTCCATTTTGGGAATATTTTCCAAGCCTCTAATCATTTTTTTTAGCCCTCTTAGATTCCTTGAATTTATCTCCTTCTCTGAAAGAGAAAGAAGAAAGTATCAGAAAGTAGTTTTCAGTAGGCACTTAGCTGATGAGATATAGGAGCAAACCCCTGAGCAGCAGGGGATTGCATCTGGATCCTTCCATACCGTCAGACCATCCTGAGAGTTAAAAGTGTCTGTGAGTAACAGGATTCCGAAAGCCTCTGTAACATACTCAGTCACAGTCTTCCTCTTCTTCTCCAGAAACTTTTTCCTGATATAATCTCTTAATTTTGAGATTTCTGAAATTTATCGAAAACACAATTGGGAATGTCACCAGAAGCACTAGTATAGTTTACTAAATAGAAAGCTAGCATTTATATAGTACTTTATGATTTTTAAAGTACTTTAAAAATATTTCATTTTGTCTTCTCAATAACCTAGGAAGTTGGTGCTATTTATTATCCCCATTTTATTCTTGAGGAAACTGAGGCTTTCAATGGTTGTTTAAGTGGTTTGCTATGAGTTATATAACTAGTGTGTCCAAAGCTGAACTTGACTCAGGTCTTTTTGACTCCAGGTCAGTGCTCTAGCCACTGTACCACCCAGAGTAGCCCAGGTCCTCTGATTACAAATTCAACATTCTTTTCATGGAAATTGGAAGAACAGTTTGCCACAGGATGATGAGTCAGGATGGGACTAGGTTTTGTCCAGAGCCTACCAGGGCGGGTGACACCAACTACACTAAGGTTACAGAGTTTCCATGCCTAAAGTCTGTAAGAGGACATGAGATGTCAATACATACAAAATATTCATTTTGTGTATTTATCTGCATCGAATAAAGCAGAGGCATCAAAATACACATTTGGCTGTAGGATCAGATTAAAATGTAATTGTAAAATGCTTAACAAAATAAATAAAAATACAACAGAACACAGATAGTATTAATACGTAGTTTCTAATTAAATATGTGGCTCACAAAGATCTTTATGTACATTTTAGAGGCCCCCCCTATTTCTACTTCAGTTGGACAGCGTTGGGATAAAACATGGAGTTTAGAGAAAGAAAGTCACGTTCAAGATGGTGTGGATTAACATTTATCAGTCAGGTTAGTCCAAGGGCTTATGTAGGTAGAGTGTTTTGATTGCTGTAATTACTGTTTTTCTATTTTCTTGTAGCATTATAGAATCATAGGATATGGAATATTATGGAATTTAGAACTGGAAGGAACCTTAGGAACCATCTAATGTGATCCTTTTATTTTATAAATGACAAAAATGGGAATCCAGAGAATAGCACACCCAAGATTACACAAGAGCTGAGATTGGAATCCAGGTCATCTGACTCCAATTTCAAAATAACCTCTGCTTGTCAAAGATGGGTGAAGTAAAAATCCCTGGGCAGAAGGAGTCTAGTTGAGAGACCCAACTTCGTCCTAAACCTCTACATAATCAGAATTCATAAGATACTACATCCACTCTCATTTCAAAGGTGGCAGTACGGTATAATGGAAAGCACTTTAGAGTCTTGGGATCTGGATTCAAATTTCAATTTTGATACTATCTCTGCAAACCTTGGATAAATAACAACTTCCCTGGAACTCAGTTTCCTTATATATAATGGACAAGATGGCTCCTGAGGTCCCTTTCATGTTTAAATCTATTTTCCTAGGAAGAAACAGACAGGGCCATTGAGTCTCTTAATATACGTCCATAGACCAACCAAGCTGGTGAATATCAGTCTCCCCTGCCTATTTAAGCTAGATATTTCCTTACGTACAGGTAACTAAAAAAGTAACTCATTTACCTATTTATTAAATGTCAGCTTGTTCAGGGGACTATGCTAGGTACTGGGGAAGGCAGTGAAAATTACATAAAATTTAATTTAACCTATTTAAATTTAATCTAAATGAATTAAAGTTTAAATTAGATATGGCATCTACCTTCAAGCAGCTTATCATCTAGTACAGGATATACTTAGAAAGAAAAAAACACTAAGGGTCAGGCTTAACCTTGGTGGATTAAGCACCTGAGGAAAAAAGAAGTAAAAAAATTCATATTACCAGTCTCTTCCTCATTGAGTAACTCTTGCCGCCAATACTCCTGAGCACTGACTGTGTACACCAAATCTGAGGCTTCTAGAACCTTAGAGTCAGCAGGTAGTTTTCTCTAAAATGAAACAGATACACACTAAATACAATGACTCAATTCATAGAAAGCAAGAAGTCAATGGACACTATAATACCCTCTAGTAAATCCTAACAGGCTCACTTCTAGCTCCTTAAGAATTCCCCGAGAGAGAGTGATTTAAAAAGGAGTAGTTGGAGTTTTGTGTCAGGGTAGAGAATTTAGAAGGTGCTAACAACATTATCTTGAGAGCACATCTTTGTCTATCCAGCTGCACCCATGCCAGTAATGGCATCTTTATTTTCCTCAGTGACCATACTTTTAGAATATAAAAACCTTGAGGTATCCCCAGGCTGCCCTTCCTCTCCCAAGAAGAGAATTATATTTTGATAGAAAAATCATGTGCCAAACATTCTTCCTCATGCTATATGCCTAGGTAAACCCAGCTGAGTTGTAGCTAGCTGGTTCAGTGGACAAAGTGCCAGGTCTGGAGTCAGGAAGATTCATCTTCCTAAGTTCAGATTTAGTCTTAGATACCTACTAGCTGTGTAACCCTGGGCAAGTCACATAACCTTGTTTGCCTCAGTTTCCTCATCTGTAAAATGAACTGGAGAAGGAAATGGCAAACCACTCCAGTATCCTTGCCAAGAAAACCCTAAATAACTGAAAATGACTCAACAACAAGTTAAACTACAGGCCATGTAACAAGAACAAATCTACTATTTTGTATTGAATTCTTCTAGACATGATGCCTCTTCCCAATGGGCCACCATAGCTGTTGTAGATGACAGCTCACAGTACAAAGTTTTTGGAGAAGTTTTCAACAAGCACCCTATATTTATTCATAATGCCCCCCACCTCATCCCACTTTAGCTTTTAAAGAAATATTTCACTACTACAGAGGAACTGTAAGTTAATAGCTCACCAAGTCAAGCCTCTAGAGGCTGGAGAGGGGAAGGGGACAGGGGAAGCTAAAGCTGTATGTTCCATTGCTACTAACAAACAGGGTCATCCACAGTTTTTTCAATCATTTCCACATAGAAAAGATATTGCTGCTGCTAAGAGTAGCAACAGCCTTCTAAGAAAGAGATCATTTTGAGAGAAAAAAATTAGAGATATCCTCAAAATTTCAGGGAAAGGGGAGAAGATGTTGAAGGATTAATTTACAAAAGAGAAAATACACAGCGAACACACCTTCAGTTTTTCCTTGAGTGTCCTGTTCTTTTGCAGATTCACAGTTTCATTTCTTTCTAAAATTGCCTCACGCTGACTTTCAATCACCCGCTAGATGATTAAAAGAAATGCAAGTATGTTAATAATTATTATTATTACAAATAGCTATGATATATTATTTATTCTATATAATGATGTTATTATAGTTTGTATTATATATGAAGTAATATGCTAATGCTACATATTATATTACTTGCATAATACTGTTTATTATTACTAGCTAATGCTAATATTATGATAATCACATATTATATTATTTATATGATAGTATTTACTATTACTAGCTCAGCTAGGTGGTGCCATGACTAAACTGTTGGATCTGGAGTCAGGAAAACCCAAGTTCAAATCCAGCCTTAGATACTGACTAGCTGTGGACCCCAGGTAAGTCACTTAATCCTATTTGCCTCAGTTTCCTCATCTGTAAAATGAGCTAGAGAAGGAAATGGCAAATCTAATTTCTTTCCAGTATCTTTGCCAATAAAACCCCAAATGGGGTCACAAAGAGTTGAACATGACTTAAAATAACTGAATAATTTATTGTTACTAATGATTATATAATTATGCTATATAATTACAGCAATTATGTTTTTATAATATTATTATCATTATTAGGGGTAAGTGAATGGAGCTTTGAACCTGGAGTCAGAAGATCTAATTTCAAATCTAGCCTCAAACACTTACTAGCAGTGTGACCCTAAACAAGTCCCTAGTCAAAGCTCTCTCAGCCTCAGTTTTTTCACTTGTAAAATGGGGATATAATCATATCCACTATCTCACAGGGTCATTGAGAGGATCAAATGAGATAAAATATGTGAAGAACTTTGAAAACCTTAAAGAGCTAGATAAATAGTAGTTATTGTTATTTATATAGTATTAAGGTTATTGCAAAATATTTTACATATATTCATACATAATCTCATTTGAATTTCACAACCCTATGTGGAAGTTATAACATTTTATTATCCCCGTAAAGAAAATAAGACTGGTAAAAGCTGAATAATATGCTCCAGGTCATGCAGCAAGTAGGTGCTGGACAGAGGATTTGAGCCCAGGATTTCTGGCTTCCTTTTCCAGCTTACCATCCACTATACTATGCTGCCTCTCCAATAGTCTGTTAAACATTAATTGAATATTTCTGCAACCAGAGCTAACAAGTAATTGATAAAGATGGGCTATCAGACAAAATGAACTTTACATAGTTTATATTATATGATATATGACTGCATTATATATTACCTCATATACTATGTTTCTATATTATATAATATACTACTTATATATTAAAAATGGTTTATATTACAACAGATCATATAAACAGAATTAAGTTTTATTCTGAAGCCACAGAATCTTAAGAATTAAGGGAAGGATATCTGAGAGAATCTAGCTCAAACTCCAGTCCACTGCCAAAAGGCCCTCTACAGAACCCCAGAAAGACGGTCATCCTGTTGTTGTTCAGTAGTTTCAGTCCTATTCAACTTTTGTGACCCCATTTGGGGTTTACCTGGCAATGACACTGTCATTTTTTTCTCCAGCTCATCTTACAGATGAAGAAACTGAGGCAAACATGGTTAAGCGACTTGCCCAGGGTCACACAGTTAGCAAGTGCCTGAGGCATCTGCTAGAACATTTCCCATGAAAGGGAGTTCACTGCTTCACAAGGTAGCCGGTACCTTTGTTGAACACATCTAATTTTTAGATAAAGTTCTTTCTTATAAAGGGCTGATATTTGCTCCCAATAATTTCCATTCAGCCTTGCTTCCATAATCCAGAACAAAATGAAACATATCTAAACCCCTTTCCAAAGGACAGCCCTTCAGATATTTAAAGATACCTATCCTATCTCCCTTTAGTGTATGCTGCAAAAGTATAGTACAGAAAAGTCCTCTTACCTCACCCTTGCTGTGACTTTTCTTAAGTACCTATTATTATTTTAATTTTTTAAAAATTTTAACTTTAATAATCTATTAATATTTTGTACCAGGTATTATGAATACCAAGATGAAATTAACAGTCCCTCTTCTTAAAGAGTTTATAATCCATGAGAAAACATGTATAGGAATGGTAAATAAGTAACCTCAAAAATAAAGCTGTTTCTATTTGAAGGTATAAGGAGAGACACCATAAAGAGGCCAATGCTAGTTACAACACTGTGTAAGAACTCTCTTAGACTGTCTTCTGCCTTCCCTAACAACCTTGCCTTGAGCTCTCTGGCACTATGCCCATGAAATGGTACTGCCTCCTGGAAAGACAAAATCATACTATTTCTTCCTCTCTTTTTTTTCTCTTTTAGGAGCATTATTTCCTTCTACCCCAAGATACAGTATCACAGGATTTATAGCTATAAGGGACAGATAAGGAAACCAAGACCCAGAAAGGAAAAGGAACTCACTCAAAAGTCACTTACTTATCCATGTAGTAGAAGAGTTGGGCTTAGAACCTGTATATAATGTAGATTATCACTGCTCCTCATATGTGGCAATATGACATCTCCTAACTCCATGTCTTATAGCACAGGCTATGTTCCATACTTGGCATACTGTCCTTCTTCACCTCCACCTCTTGAAATTTCTCTTCACTGCTTGGTAGCTTCTAATCAAATCCCTTTCAGTTCTCCCATTTGCTAGTGCTTCTCCCTACCTTCCTCACCCTGCTAAACCACTTTGCTAATATTTTGTATTTGTTTATCCATGTAAATTATTTCTTCCCAATAAATTCTAAATTCTTTGAAAGCAAGGAATTTTTTTTAACTTTGTATCTATTCCCTGAACCTAGCACCGTACCTGGCACAAAGTAGGCATTTAATAAATGATTGCTGAATTGCATCAAATTATATAAAGGGTTTCATTTGAAAGGAAATAATTCATACTCACCTTTTCCCCTTTTCTTTCCCTAAAAAAATTAGAAAGAAAAAGAAAAATCTTTTTAGTAACACATTTATGGTTTTTAGTATATACTAAAATAATCATTTAGCAGAACCTCTGGATTTGGAATCAGAGAACCTAAGTTCAAATCCTGTCTCTGTCACTGACTACCTGTCTGATCTTGGGACATCATGTAAAATCTCTGGGCTTCAGTTTCCTCATCTGTTAAATGAAAAGGCTGGATTAGATGGCCTCAAAGCTCCCTTCCAGCTCTATATTTGTGATCTTAAACAAAGAAGGACAAACTCCTCTGGCAGTAGAGACCACTTCTCTGTTCCCCATCTGGCTCTGGATAAGTTATAAGTCATTAGATTGTAATCTCCTGGATAGCAGGGCTTGTCCTTCTTTTTACTAATTATATCACCGGCTCTTAACACAGTGCCTGGAACATAGCAGGTGCTTAATAAATGTGTATTGACTACCAAAAATTTATTTTTTAGAGCTAAAAAAAATAATATCAAAATTCATCTGGAAGAACAAAACTCCAGAATATCAAGAGAATTAATTTTTTTAAAAAATGCAAGAGAAGGTGATCTAGCTATACCAAATCTTAAATTGTATTATAAAGCAATCATCAAAACTAGTTGGCATAGCTAAGGAATAGAGGGGCAGATAGATCAGTGGAATAGGTTAGGTACTCAAGACAAAGTAGTCAATTATAGGATTATAGGAAACTACTGTTTGATAAACCCAAGGACCACAGCTTTTGAAATAAGAACTCACTATTTGGCAAAAACTGGAGCAAAAACTGGAAAATAGTGTGGCAGAAACCGGGCATAGACCAATGCCTGACACCATGTACCAAAATAAAGTCCAAATGGGCACACAATTTAGATATAAAGGCTGATACTATAAACAAATTAGGGGAGCAAGGAATAGTTTATCTGTTAGATTTATGGAGAATGGAGGAATTTATGACCAAACAAGAGATAGAGAACACTATGAAATGCAAAATGGATAATTTTGATTACATTAAATTGAAAACTTTTTACACAAAGTCAATGCAACCAAGATTAAGAGGGAAGCAGAAAACTGGGAAACAAGTTTTACAACTAGTGTGTGTGATGAAGGCCTCATTTCTACAATATATAGAGAACTGAGTCAAATTTACAAGAAATCATTCCCCAATTGATAAATGGTCAAAAGATATGAACAAGCTGTTTTCAGAGGAAGAAATTAAAGCTGTCTATAGTCATATGAAAAAATGCTCTAAATGACTATTGATTAGAGAAATGCAAATCAAAGCAACTCTGAGGTAACACATCACACCTATCAGATTGGGTAACATGACAAAACAGGAAGATGATAAATGTCGGAGAAGATATGGGAAAGTTGGAACACTAATTCATTGGTGGAGTTATGAGATGATCCAACCACTGTGGAGAGCAATTTGGAACTATGCCCAAAGGGTTATAAAAATGTACATACCCTTTGACCCAGCAATACCACTTCTAGGACTATATCAAAGTCCAAAGAGATCATTAAAATGGGGAAAAGACTCATGTATAAAAATATTTTTAGCAGCTCTCTTTGTGATGGCAAAGAACTGGAAATGAAGGGGATGCTCATCAGTTTGGGAATGGCTAACAAGTTGTAGTATATGAATGTAATGGAATCCTATTGTGTTATAAGAAATGATGAATAGGCGGACTTCAGAAAAACCTGGAAAGACTTATATGAACTGATGCTGAGTGAAGTGAGCAGAACCACGAGAACATTGTACACAGTAACAGCCAAAGTGTGCAATGACTAACTTTGTAAGAATTAGCCCTTCTCGGCAATGCAAGTACCTAAAACAATCCCAAAATCATGATGGAAAAATGCCATCCACATCCAGAGAAAGAACTAAAGAGTCTGAATGCAGAGCAATGCAGAGGGTTTTCTTTGTTTGTCTGTTTTTCTTTCTCATGTTTCCTCCCATGATTCTAATTTTTCTATACAACATGACTAATGTGAAAATATGTTTAATAGGAATACATATGTAGAATCTATATCAGATTGCATGCTATCTTGGGGGGGGGGAAGGAGAAAATTTAAAACTTATGGAAGTGAACGTTAAAAACTATAAATAAATAAACTTAAAAAATAAAATAAATGTGTATTGGATGGGATTGGATGTGCCCATTCAAGATCTCTTTCTCTTCAAAATACTGATCCAGGGTCTTGATAACTAATGAAAATACAAGAGCCTTTGAAAGCTGAAAAAAGATGTTGATATAGGAAAGGGTGATTATGAAAAACAATAGAGTTGGAGGTTAGGAGGGAACATTTTCAAGAAAAATATTATCTTGAATGTGGAGTAATTTGGATCCAGTAGGGCAGAAGGATAAAGGGAAAACTTAAGTGGGAAGCAACTATCTCTCAGAAATAACTTCCCCATTCAGGGCAATTACATGTCTGGTGTCCATGTTACCTAATTATATGTTCCTGAAGTTGTCATTGTTTAGTTGTTTTCAGTCATGTCTGAATCTTTGTGACCTTTTTGGGATTTTCTTAGCAAAGATACTAGAGTAGTTTGCCATTTCCTTCTCCAGCTCATTTTACAGATGAGGAACTGAGTTAAGTGGCTTGCCGAGGATCGCACAGCTAGTGTTTTAAGGCTGCATTTGAACTCAGGTCTTCCTGACTCCAGGCCCAGAGTTCTATCTACTGCTCCACCTAGCTGCCCTGAAGAGCTGTATGTACATATTGCTTGGAAAATAATATTTATATCATGAAATAGAAAGTATGAAGAATTCAAGAAAACTTAGGAAAGTTTGTATGAATTGATGAGAAATGAAATTTTTGAGCTGAAGTTTTGAAAGTAATTTACATGATGATTACCATAAAGGAAAAGAACTCTGAAATATTTCAGAATATGATGGGATATTGCTGCATTATAAGAAAGGATGAAACAATAAATATACAGAAGGATGGGAAGACATCATCCTCATAGCTAGCATTTACATAGCACTTTAAAATTGGCAAAATTCTTTACAAATTTTATGCCATTTGGGGTATTATATTTCTTGACTTCTCAATGGGTAGGGGCAGGGTAGAAAGAAAAAGAGAATTTGGAACAGAAAATTTAAAAATAGATAAATAAATGAATGTATGATACTGTGAAAAAATTAACTCATTTCACGCTCACAACAACCCTCATTTCACAGATGAAGGAACTAAGGCAGCCAGAGGTTAAGTGGCTTGCTTAGCGTATTTAATAACCCACATATTTAATGTCTGAGGCTACATTTGAACTCAGGTCTTCCTAACTCTAAGACCAGTGCTCTATCCTCTTTACCTCTTACCTGTCAAGTAAAGTAAATAGAGTCAAAAAAACAATTTGTACACAATGAGTATGACAATGTAAATGGCAAGAATAATTGAAACTGAATGCTGCTAAAATATAATGATTAAACTTGGCCTAAAAAAAGATAAAAGAAGGCACCTCCCTCCCTTATTTACAGAGATAGGGAACTATGGGTTTGGAACATTACATAGAACTCTATCTATAATATAACATGCAACATATGTTACACATAGACTTGAGTGATGCACCATTTAGTTTTGTTTAATATTCCTTTTGTCTTTTTTTATTATTTGTTACAAAAGATGGCTTTCTGGAAGGACCAGGGTAAAAGTTATATTGGGAAAGGTAGGAAATACTTTTTTAAAAGCTATCAATTCTTTTTAAAAGACTGGGAATTCAAGGGAGAACTATAACTGGCAACTAAGAGCCAAAACTGCCAAAGAGCAGTACCTGGGGGGTCAGCTGAGAATGCTTCCCAGCAGAGACCTTTTCCTTTATCCAGTGGAGAGCTGAGGGGAGAACTCCATGAGGAAAGAAAGGCCATTGAGACCCTGAGATACTGGAAACAGGAGCTACGTTGGCCACAAGTATGCCTCACCCCCACTGTACTCTGTTTGCGCCCACAGATACTGTGTATATTTGTGAAAAAGAGTGCCCTATGTTTATGGGGGAAAGTTTTGAACACTATGTAGGTTTTTTTGTTTTTGTTTTTGTTTTACTGTGCCAAATTGGTAAATGTTAGTTGCTATGAGTTACCTGGATTTACTACTGGCTGATTGCATATAATCTACGGTTATCCCTAGAATTTCAAGTGGTCGACTCACTGAGAACGCAACCTGCAAATCTTTAAGCACCAAACTGGGGAAGCAACCTACACAGAGTACTAAACTAAGGATGTTGGAGCTGAGAGGGGACTCAGAGATCATCTAGTCCAGTCTTCTACATTTTACAGATGAGGAAACTGAGATCCAGTGGACTTTCAATAACTTACCCAACGTGATAAAGTGAGTTAGGAATAAAGCAGCAACTAGAATCAAAACTTGCATTCTTTGCCTATTATATTTTACATGCTTTAGCAACTTGAATTTTCTCACAAGGATTTGGAGCTGAAAGAGACCTTGGAGATCACCTAGTGCAACTCCCTCCCCTTCATTTTATAGATGAGAAAAATAAAGCCCAGAGAAGCTAAGTCACTTACCCAAAGTCACACAGACAGAAAATAGCTGAGATAAGATTGAAATTCAAATCCTCTGATGCCAAATGAAGTGCTCTTTCCATTGCACCCCACTGACTCTTCAAAGAAGTGTGAGTGAGCAGCACAAAGGGAAACCCAAGACCATACCTTAAGTATTCTGGCAGATAGAGTTTATCACACTTTGTGACCACCAGGGCAATATCTTGGCAGACTCCCCGCTGGCAAGCTTTGATACTTTCACAAAGAAGCTCTTCATGGATTTCTCCCCCAGAAATTCTCTCAATGTCAGTGATCACCCAGATCACAGAACACTTATCAATGGTCTGGAAAGCACCAACAAACACATTCACTTGAACAACAAATGTAAAATACAAAGAGTTAGTTCTTGGGCAATATCCAGCAATCCAGAAAACTAGTTTGAGATCCAGACCTACAACCAGGAAAATGATGGAGCCAGTTCAGACCTGCTGGAATGCCAATTGTGAAATTTTCATTGTGAGTGTTCACACCTGGGAAATCAGCAAAAGTTGCAAATCAGGGCTGGGTTTATTATTTTGTTGACTATCTCGACTTAAGAAAGAGACAGAGAAACTGTTAACAATGAAGATGAAATTTTAAAACATGTCATGCTGAGCAGACAGATTTCAGAAAAACCTAGAAAGGCTTATATGAACTGATGCAAAGTGAAGTGAGCAGAACAGACGAACATTATATAGAGTATCAGCAATGCTGTGCAATGATCAACTATGAATGACAACCGTTTTGAGCAATGCAATGACCCAAGATGATTCCAAAGGATTCATGATGGAAAATGCTATCCACCTCCAAAGAAAGAACTGGAGTCTGAATGCAGATTGAAGCATACTATTTTTTTTTATTTTTTTTACATGATTTTTTTTTCTTTTTGCTTGTTTCTTCTTTCACAACATGACTAATATGGAAACATGTCTAAAATGACTGCACATACATAACCTATATCAAATTGCTAATTGCTAGGGAGGGGGTGGAGAGAGAGGGAGATCTATTGGAACTCAGCATTTTTTAAACGATTGTTAAAAATTGTCTTTATGTGTAATTTTAAGAAATAAAATACTATTTAAAAAAAGAAAAAATATTTCATCCATACTTTTGGGGGGTTTTGGTATTTTAGAGAGCCATTGTTAAATAATGATCAACACACCCCTGCTTTTTTACATGCTTTTTACATGTTTTCTGTATTTGTATGTATGTTCTTGTGAGTCTTTTGCATCACATGTGAGATGAAATAAAAACTGTCCTATTCTTCTTAAGTATTTATTGCCTTAAGCGTTTATAAGGGAGGTGATGACCCTGCTACCTACACTAGTGGAAATCTATACACAAGTTAGACATATGCCCCAACTGAAGATTTCCCTGAAAAAACTCTGGGTGGAAGCCTAAAGAGGCAAAGATAATAACATTGTTATAGGGTGACATCAGGGTTTGGGTCCCCTTTGTATCTGTGAGAGAGAGAGAGGTAGAAAGGGATTACAGAATCACAAAATTTGAGAGTTGGAAGGGACCTCAATGGCCAACTAGTCGAAACAATACATGAGAGAGGACTGAGGAATTATTTAGATGGGAAAGCAACAAGTAGTCCGAAATACATTATTGGACTGGTCTTCCCAAGTAAACTAAGCAGACTTTGACCTAAAGATGAGGAAACAGGACCCAGAGAGGAGTGACTTTCCTAAAATCACCCTGCCAGACAAACAATAACGAACTTAGAAACAATAGGACAAGGGGATCCCAGAGAGTTGCTTAAGGGACTTGCCCAAGGTCACATGGGTAGTTTTATGCTAAGGGGCAACTAGCAGAAATTATTCACAATTATGCCAGAACTCAGCAGGGGATGATGGAGAGATGATTGAGGCAAGGAGGGAGGGTCTCATGTGTCAGTCTCAGATCACACTGTTCAGAGGAAAAGCATTTTTTACATCCACATGTAGATGATATCTCCAAACCACAACTATGCTAGGGAGCAGTAGTCCAAAATGCAGTGTGGGCAGGACGAGGGAGTTAGTTCAGACTGTCCTTGGTGGGGATTTTTTTCTCCCATCTGGATCAGTTTATTTTTCTGTTATTAGTGGCCTCTGAAAAACTACCCAACTGAGTAAGGTAAATGCTTGGCTGTGCTGCCATGCCAAAATAACCACCACACTGGCATAAATCAAGTGTCCCTTCCCCCTGCCATCCCACCCCCACCCCTCTCTGCCCTCCCTGGAATTCTCTCTCTCCCACCTTCCAAGTATAGGCAACCCGTTTCCTTCAGGGCTCAGCTCAAACACCATCTGAGTCCTAACACCCCAAGCTGTTAGTGACTTTAGGGGAGCTATTTCAGTTATCTTCCTGCCCAATTTTCCTCATCTCTGAAATGAGCTGTTTAGGTGGTGCATCAGATAGAATGACCGGCCTGGAGTTAGAAAGACCAGAGTTCAAGTCCATCCTCAGATACTTACTAGCTGTGTGACTCTGGGCAAGTTACCTCAGTCTACCTCAACTATAAAATGGAGATAATAATAGCACTTTCTTCCCAGGGCTGTTGGGGAGATCAACGAGATAATATCTGTAAATCATTTAGCATAGTGCCTGGCACATAGTAAGAGCTTAACAAATGGTTGTTCCCTTCCCCACCTCTCCCTTCCCCATCCACCAGTAGAATGTAGACTCCTTGAGGTTAGGGACTTTTTCTTTGTATCCCCAAACAGCATCTAGCAGAACACCTAGACAGAACATGGTAAGTATTTAATCAATACTTCTGAGATTGAATTCAATTAAACTCATAACCACTCTTATTGAGGGCCTGCACTTGAATGTGTACAGATGCCATTTGGGTCTACCTCCCTGAGTTCTGTCTCTGCTCATAATGCAATAGAAATAGTATTGGCTCTGGAGTCAAGGGGTCTTTGGTTCAAACCTCTCCTCTACTACCTAATTACCTGGGTGATCTCAGGTAAGTCACATAACACGATTCTCAGGGCCTCAGTTTCCTAAGAAAAAGTCTGGCTTGAAGAGAGAGGTTAAAGCTCCTAATACCAAAGCAAGCCAGTCAGGGCTGAACACAAATAAAGGCCCCACAGCCCCATAAATTGCCTAAATCCTAAAATTCTTTTCCCAGGAAACAAGTGCTCTGGGACAATGCTTTTCATCTTCCTTCACATGACAATAGCACACATTTTTATAGTGCTTTTCTCACTGTAGAGGGCAGCAAGAATACTTAGCATTATCTCCATTCTACAGATGAAGAAAATGAGATCCAGAGAGGTGAAATAATGTGCTAGAAAGAGCCAAAGCCAGGACTCAAACCCACATCTTCTGATTCTAAGGCTAGTATTCTTCCAATCTGCCATTGTTAAAGTCACTGAGCTAAGAGACATTGATTAAGTATTAGGTGTCATGCTAAGCCAAGGGGACACAAAGAAAGATGAGAGATGGTCCTGCTCTCAGAAGGTTCACCTTCTAATGGGGGAGAAAGCACAAAAACAAACTATAGAAAGGATACATTGGAGAGAATCGACAGAGGGAAGGCACTAGAATTAAGAGGTACTGGGGAACGCATCCTCTAGAAGGGGAGACCTTAGCTGGGCCTTAAAGGAAACCAGGAAAGCCAGGAGGTGGAGACGAGGAGGAGGAGTACTCCAGGCATGGGGGACACCCAGAGAGAACGCACAGTCAGGAGACAGAACGTCATGTTCGAGGAACAGAAAACTGGCCAGTATCACTACTGCTCCAGAATCACAGAATGGGAGATTCAGAAGGGACATTCTACACCAAATGGTTCATCCTCCTTATTTGAGAGATAAGAAAACTGAGGGGCAGAGAAGCTAACTGGCCTTGGACAAGTCACTTACGGTCTCCAACCCTTGTTTTGTCTTTTGTCCAAATGGGCATGATTATACTGAACCATCTCCTTCCCAGGGCTGTTGTTGACTAAAAAAAGTACTCTATGCATGTTATCTGGTAAACCATAAAGTCTTATGGAGATGTTTAAATTGAGAGGCATTATAGAGACTCAGTCTCAAAGTCAGGAAGACCTAGGTTAAAGACTCCAATTTGCAAAGTAGGTGCCCATCTGCATTGGTAGAGGGAGCTCACTCACTTCTTTACACCAATGAAATCACAGGTCCAGTCCCTATCCACAAATCTTACACACAGATATGTATATATGTGTATGTATGTATGTATATATATATATATATATATATGTATATACTTTTATGAACACACAGAGAGTGATACATATGTGTATACACACAGGTATATATTTGAATGCTTATATATGTGGGTGTATCTGTATCTGATATGTGCATGTGTTGTATATGAATACCTATTAATATGCATAAACATATAACACATATCAGATATATTCATCTATATATGTCACAGATGAAGGTGATAGATATGAATATATATCGTGTATCAGTTGTATATACTCCTATATATCATACATAAAGGTGATGTATTAGGTACATATAATATATAAACACCCATATAGATCACATGTAAATGTGAGATTATATATCAGATATTCAGGAGTGTTGTTATTTAGTCCTGTCCAACTCTTTGTGACCCCATTTGGAGTTTTCTTGTCAAAGATAATAGAGTGGTTTGCCATTTCCTTCTCCAATAGAAGGCAGCTAGGTGGCACGGTAATTGTGCCAGACCGGGAGTCAGAAAGAGCTGAGTTCAGATCTGGCCTCAGACACTTACTAGTTGTATAACCCTGGGCAAATCACTTAATCCTGTTTGTCTCAGTTTCCTTATCTATAAACTAAGCTGGAGAAGGAAATGGCAAACCACTTAGTATCTTTGCTAAGAAAATCCCAAATGGGGTCATGACAGAAAAACAACTGAACAATATCAGATATACACACCCATATATATATATATATCACTTACAAAGATGAGACATGTACGTCACATATATATCAGATATACATACTCTTAAATGTCACATATAAATGTGATATAAACATATCAGGTATATATCACACCCAAATATATGTGTATATAGGTATAAACACATACGTATGAGATTTAGGGATAAGAACTGTACCTATGGTTTCATTGGCAAAGGGAGCTCTGTCTACTAATGTCAGCCTGTACTTCTCTGCTACTGATGCTGGCTGTCACAGTGCTGCCTAGATACCTGTGAGTCTAAGTGACTTCCCCATGACCACATAGCTGATATGTGCCATAGGCAAGACTTGAACCTGAGTCTTCCTGACTGCAAGGGCAGCTCTCTATCCACCTCAGCATAAAGAGCTGACTTGGAACTCAAGAAAACCTGGCTCAAGTTACCCTCTAACACCAGTGAGACCCCCTGGGCAGGGCACATAATTTCTCAGTGCTCCAGGCAATTCTTTGAGATTAAATTGCTAATCTGGACTGGTAGAGGGTTTCCTATTCCTATAAAATATAAGAAGAGAAATACATAAATATTAGGTTACTGTAGGAAAGGCAGCATGCTATAGTAGAATGAGCACTGAACTTAGAATCACAACCGGGTTCAAGTCCCAACTCCAATATTTATTAAATGACCTCATGAGTTTAGGTCAGTCAGGATCTCTCTGGGCATCAATTTCTTCATCTATAAAATGGGTATGCTCATAATACACGGCCTACTTTATAGGGTTGTCTTGAGGTTAGCACGGTATTTGTTATCCACACTGTTGCTTTTCAGTCATTCAGTTGTGTCTGACTCTTTGAGACCTCTTGTGGTTTGTTTTATTTTTTTTGTGGGGGGAGGCAATCAGGTTTGGGTGGCTAGTCCAGAGTCACTCATCTAGTAAGTGTCTGAGTTCCTCCTCAGTCCAAAGCTAGTATTCCATCCACTGCATCACCTATCTTCCCCCATATGGGATTTTCTTGGCAACAAAACTAGAGCAGTTTGCCATTTCCTTCTCAGTGATTAAGGCAAACAGGGTTAAGTGACTTGCCTAGGACCACACAGCTAGTAAGTATCCGAGGTCAAATTTGAATTCAAGTCTTCCCAACTCCAGGTCCAACATTCTATCCACTGAGCCATCAAGATGCCTCTTGCTTGGCACATAGTAGGTGCTTAATAAATTCTTGTTGGCAGAGGACAAAGTAAGATAAAAGGGCTTTGTAACAGTTATTACAGTGGTATTACCTGAGCTCACATAGTTAATTACTGGTATATGAAGGATTAAGTTAGTCCAAGCCAAGGGTACGTTGGAGCCAGCACTAAGAAGTGATGGTTAAATTTTCAATGCGAGCATTTGCACCTTGGAAATCAGCTATATATGGTCAGAGGGCTTGACTTGTTTTGTGGATTGTCTAGACTAAAGAAAGATTAGATTTTTTTTTTTGCCAGACAATCCATTGTTGTAACATCCACCTTCTTCCTTAGGGTTTAGCTCCCTCCTTGACTACTCTGATGCTAATTCCTAAACTCTTCTTGTCCCATTGGCTGTTGGCCACTCCATCTCTGGCTCTTGGAATGTGTGCTTACTGCTCCCAACTCTGTATCAACACTGTGCTTAGTACTCAGAGGCCAGAATGAGAAGAATATATTTTCATGAGCGATTAAAATTCCATAATTAAAAAGCAAAGCACCCTTTAATAAGGTTTGAGGGAAGAGATGATTGAAGAGGTTGAAAGAGTTGAAAAATAAGGAGAAATTACCCTTTTCCACATTTCGTCTCTTTTGCTATTAAAATCACCTGTTCCAGGTAAGTCTACGAGCACCACACCTTCTGGAAGAAGCCCTGACCTGGGAAGAGTCACTTCTATGTATTTAATCAAGGGCCAGATTTGGGTCTTCTCTGGCCCCCCATCTGTATTCCTCATCTGAGGCCGGATGTAAGGGTCCAATTTTACAGAGAGCTCATTTGCCTGAAAAACAGAGAAAGAAGAATAACAGCCATATATTCCCATATCCCCATGGCCCATCTTTTCCTGGCATCGATGGTTGCCCAGATGTGTCAAAAGAATATTATATATGAATCATATTAGGTAGGCATGAGAAATCTCACACCAGTCTAGCTACATGACCATGACCATGTCATTTAATTTTTTATCATTCATTTTATTTTATTTTTCAATTAAAAAGTATTTATTTTCTCTCCCTCTCACTCCATGTCTGATTCAAGAGAAAAACAAAATTATTGTAACAACATATGTACAGGTAAACAAAATGAATTTCTACCCTGTCCATGCCTCATTCTGCATCCTGAGTCTATCTCCTCTCTGTCAGGAGGCAGTTAGTCATCGAGTGGATCGGTTATTAAAGCTGTTTCTCTTTACAATGTTGTTATTACATAAATTGTCCTCCTGGTTCTGCTCACCTCACTCTGTATCAGTTCTTATAAATCTTTCCAGGTTTCTCTGATCCGTTCATAATTTCTTAGAGCACAGTAATATTCTATTGTATTCTATACCCTAATTTATTCAGCCAAGAGATGAGCATCTCCTTAGATGCTACTTCTTTGCCACTGTAAAAAAGCATTCAAATCACTTAACCTGACCTGGAGAGTCAATCCTCTCCCTGAGCCTTAATAACAAAGTAAGAAATGGGGTCAGTCTAAATGACCTCTGCCACAATTCTAATTAGAGAATCCTCCAGAGTTCTAGAGTCAGGTGAAATACACGCTATGTCACTGTTTCTGGATAAAAGTGGTATCACTGGGAGCATTCACATAGTGAGAAAGAGGTGAAATTATTTCCAGTAGACAATTAGGCTTGCCACAATTGGGGTCCTAGAGCAGTATGGGTTGTTTCCAGAAAGCAGAATCTGGACTAAGTAATTCTCTGGGATACAGGAATGGAAGGGCTACATTTAGTGATGTGCTGTTAAATATTTAACACTCAGCTACTCAGAGGGGGAAAGAAGTACACATGACATACTTTTAAGTTTAAATCACATTATTAACATCTTCTCCATTAATTTCTTAAGTCGTGACAATCAACAAAACAATAAATCAAACCCCGATTTGTACTTAAGTGACTTCTGAGATGTAAATGCTCACACTAAAAATTTAACCGTGGGCTCTGAGAACCTCTAAGAGCTGGCTTAGCACATCCCTGGCTATACTGTTTGGATCCCTGAGAAGTCTCAGATGGGAGTGTCTTTGTGTTGCTTCTCTGGTATTCTATCCAGCAGGAAGGAGACTGGGGAATCCATTTGTAATTATGTTTCTCCCTCCCTACACGTCTAGTAATTAAGGGAGGGAATTTAGGAAGTTATTTGTAGGGGGATGACTTAGTCTGTGATTACAAAGCAACTGTGATCCAGGCTAGGCTATGTCCCTAAAAAAGTAACTATCTGAGACTCTACCCAACTACCTCAGAGTAGGTTTGAATGTCTGCGTTATTGTTCATCTTCAGTTATGTCTGACTCTTTGTGACCCTATCTGGGGTTTTCTTGGCACAGATACTGGAGTGGTTTGCTGTTTCCTTTTCCAGTTCATTTGATAGTTGAGGGAACAGGCAAACAGGGTTAAGTAACTTACCCAGGGTCATATGGCTAGTAAGTGTCTGAGGCCAGATCTGAACTCAGGAAGTTGAATCTTCCTGACACCACCCATGGCACTCTATCCACTGTGCCACCTAGCTGCCTTCTGCTATAACAGAATTCTAAAGTCCCTTCTAGTTTTAAAATTCAGTGATCCCATGATAATGGGATCCTAAAGCTCAGGCTGGAAGACACCTCAGGGGCTATCTAGTCCAATCTACTCATTCTGAAGGTGAAAACCAGGAAAGTTAAGTGATTCACCCAAGGTCACAAAAGTAGGAAGTATTGCCAGAGGGATTTGAACCCAGTCTTCTTTAGCACTGTTTAACTGATTAGATTTCATAATAAGACTCTTCTTTTTCCTTGTGGCTGATGTGAAAATTCCAATGACCAGTATGACATAGATGACCGGAATTTGGGTATACTTCTTAGTCAATCAATAGCATTTAATAAGCACCTACTATGTGCCAGGCACTGAGAGCTAAGCTCTGGAGATGCAAAGAAATGCCCTTTTGAACCAAAAGCATTTGCTACAGCATCCCCCGATGCTCTGCATCTAGCCTCAAGCCCTTCTTTTTACTGTTTTATACGTTTGGTACAGAGAGGCACAGCGGATAAAGGCTAAAGCTGGCATCAGGAAGGCTACCATCTAATCTCATGTCTCTTACCACTATCTGTGTGATCAGCTAAATTGCTTAATCTTTCTAATCCTGAGTTTCCTCATCTATAAAAAAAAAAAAGGGTATTTGGATGAGAGGGTCTCTAAGATCCCAACTCTAAATATAACGATCCTATAATCTTATGATGTCTCAGAGCCTCAGTTTCTTTACCTGTAAAATGGGGATAACAACAAAAACTGCTTCACAGGATTGTCGTGAGGATCAAATGTGAAAATATTTTCAAAGAGCTTCACATATCTTAAATGATAGGTATTATTACTACCTATAATTATAGCACCCAACTCAGGGTTGTCCTGAGGTTTACATACAATCAATCGATATACATGAAGTGCTGTGAACACATTTGCAAAATGCTTCACAAATCTTAAAACATTATGTAAATGATAGCTATTATTGCTACTTATAATAATAGCACCCATCTCAGGGTTGTCCTGAGGTTCACATACATTCAGTATACATGAAGTGCTTTGCAAACTTTAAAGTGCTATAAAAATATAAATTATTATTGAATTGAGTTATTATTAAAGATTCATAGTCAGAATTTTCTTTAAGCTTTATGGTTTATAGAGCTTTTTCCTCCTAACAATTTAGTGAAGTAGTATAAGAACTATTATGTCCATTTTCCAGATGAGGAGTTTCAGAGAAGTTGAATGACATTCCTAAGGTCACAAAGCTAATGTCAAAATTAGACTTTTAACTTAAATCTTCAGGATTTATAACTGGTATGAAAAAGCTCTGACTAAATGACCTTAGTTCAATTTTTTTAAAAAGTTAGCCACTTAGAGGCGAAAACCATACCGCATCATGGAATGTCACACATGTGATGTATAAGAAGATAAAAGAATTCAGAAGTTACCTCTTCTCCCTTGAGAGTGATGATCCTGGAGGCAGGGATCTTTGCTCGGGGCTTTGCCCTCAATAGTTCCTCACAGTTCTTCCGTTCTGCTCCATTTCCATAAAGTACCTGCAATTTCCAAGTGGCTTCCTCCACTGCATTATCTCTGTCCCAAGAGTCTTCTTCCCCATCCTCCTCCTCTGGCCTTTGCAAGAGTTTGGTGAGGTTCCTCAGCTCCTCCTTCCACTCCTGTCAGCGCAGACCAGGAGCACAAGTCTCAGTACACAGTCTCAGATCAGGACAATTTGCTCTCTCACCTCCCTGCCTTGTCCCTACAATCTCGATTCTTCTTGGAAAACTTTGATGGTCTCGTGGTCTAAGGAAGTATAGGGTGTGCTATGTTTGATGTGAATGTCACTGATAAAAAAATCACAGAACTTTAGAGCTAGAAAGGATCTCAGAAGCCATCTAGTCTAATCCAAACCTAAATAAGAAACCCCTCTACAATATATGTACTCACCAAGTTATCATACAGATTCTTCTTGAAAACCTCCAGTGAAGGAGGACTGATCACCTCCTGAGGACATTTGGTTCTCAGTACTGAAGAGCTCTAACTGTTAGAACTCTATATGAATTTCAAAAAGATCTGATTGCAGTAGGAAGAAGTACAACCGAGTTCCACACATAAAACCTCCAAACAGATCTTTAAAATGCATCAGAGACCTGATTGAGGAATCCAAGGGAGAAAAAAAGTCATTTTTCTAGCCCAGGTCAGCATAGGGAGATACATCTGTGGACGTTGGGAACTGGAACTACTGCAGAACATTCTATCATAGGGAAAGAATTAGCACAAGAAGAGGTTCCAAATCCAGCAAAAAGTAACCCAGCCTTGTACAAGGTGCAGAACTAGATGCCACCAGCAATTTTCTTGTTCACTATCCAATTCTAGGTAACAGACAGAAGGATGACTGAGAAGGGGAATTGCACCTAGGGTTGTGCTCTAGAATGAGGAATGATTGAGGGGTACTTAGGCTGTGTAAGCAGGGAGGAAATTGAGAAACAAGCAGCAACTGTATAGTTCTGACCCCCCGAACAAAGCAGGGTCTCAGTTCCTTTCTCCAGACCAGGCTAAAATCAGCACTAAATCAGCACTAAAATGTAGTAATAAGGACAGAAATCCCAGATCAAAGGGATCAAAGTTGTGTCACACTGAGTCAGCAGTTCTCCAATGGGCTGGCAGTGGTTGAATCCAGTCTATCGGACTAGTCTACTGGAACTCCAACCAGGGTAAATCTATAGGTATCTTTCTCACATTCAAACCCAGCACAGGAATTTGAAAGACTCAGCCCAGAGGTCCAGTGATCAGACTTTGTCCTGAATCCAGCTATATTGGGATCACTAGCCTGAGCTGTCCCTAAGAGTCACAGAATAATACAACACTCAATTCCTAAAGAAAAGAACAAGACCAGCCTAGATCTTCCCTTCAGAAGTGTGCAGAGTCTGGTACTAATATGAAGTCCAAAGTCAGAATGTAATCTGGGAAAATGAGCAAACAAAAGGAATTCCACCATAAAAAACTATTTTAGTGACAGGGATGCCCAAGACATATGAGGGGAATTGTTTGTTTTTCTATCCTGCTTTTGGACTTTGACTTATAAAGGAGCAGAGAGTATTTCAGAAGGCAAAGAATACAGACTTACAAGCAAGAATTATTTACTCAGCAAAACTGAGTATATATAACCCTACAGGGGAAAAAGGACTAACAACTTTTAAAGACTTAGGAACTCTGATCAACTGAATGACCAGTCAGGGGACTCATGGTGAAACATGCTCCCCACCTCCTAATAGAGATGTGATAGACTCAGAGTACAACCCATCACTTGTGTTTTGAACATGGCTAATGCAAGAATTTGTTTTGCTTGACTTTGATGATTATAACAAGATTTTTGCTTTTTATTTATTTCCCACTTTGAGGGTGGAGGAAGGAGAGAAGGTGGGTTTTTATTGATTGAAAATAATAAAAATTAATTTAAAAAAATTTTTAAAGATCTGGCAGTTTTTATTGGACTATAAGAATAATACAACCTTTTTCTTTAATCAGACCTGTGACTTCACCAGTATAGGGAGCTTCAAATGCATATACTCCTTCTACCCATGCAGATTACTCTGTGACTTAGCATTTTAGACACTTTCTTTGTGAGAATGTAAAAGCTGTCTACCATTGTTCCTTATGATCTCTAATTTCCTCAGGGATAGTGAAGTGACTTTCCTAGAGCTGGTATCCAAGGTGGAACTTGAATTCAGGTCTTCCTTACTCCAGGGCCAGGTCTCTATCCAGTAAGTTACTCTGCCTTTCACAACAGCGTGATATGGCAGCCAAAAAAGCTAACACAAGAACTAAAAATAAAACAAAATTGAATTTTTTTAAAAAAAGTTAATATGACCTCAAGGTAACATTAAGAGAAATAGCTATTATAAGAATAAGGAAGTGACAGTTTCTCCATATTCTGCCCTAGTCCAACCACATTGAGAGTACTGTGTTCTGTTTGGGGAGCCACATTTTAGAAAGCACACAGATAATCTGGAGAATTTTCAGGGGAGAACAACCAGAATGGGGAGTGCCTTGAGTCCAGTGAAGATCAGTTGAAGAAATGGGATATTTAGCCTGAAGGGACTACTATAACTGACTTAAAGCATTTGAAGTGCTATAGACAATGGATTAAACTTATTCTATTTGACCCTAGGGAGTACAATGGTGGGAAGCTGCAGAGGCACATTTGGGCTTGAAATCAGGAAAAACTTAACAATGAAAGCGTCCCCAAATAGCATGGACTGCCTCAGGAAAACACTTAGTATTAATCTTAAAGCAAAGAGTTCCCTGCTTAATGCCATCATCCATCAGGCAATGTTTGGGTGTGTTGTGGTATGGGTCCTTTTTCAGATATGGATTAGACTTTTTAGCTAAGATTCCTTCTAACTCTGAGATCCTGTGTGGTTCAATGTGTGATCTTCACAATCTATTCCACAAAGCCTCAGTTTCCTTACCTATAATATTGAGAAATTCAGATTCCATGACCTCTAAAGGTCTTCAAGCTCTAAAGGTAGGATTCTTTGATTTTCTTGTACCATTATCATAATAATAGCTCTCACTGAAAAAGGCACAAACTCTATAATAATTTAAAAGCCAGTTACCATTTGTCCTTATGGTCTCCTAATCTCCCCAGGGATGTTTGAGTGTCAGTATGAATAGTAGATGCTCAGAGCACTTACTTGGTCAGAAAGAAGATGAATTTTAGCTTCATATTGTTCACAGCTGCTGGAGCTCACTTGGACTATACAGGATGTATACACACTCTCCCCTGACACAGGCAGAAACATTGCCTGATGGATGATGGCATTAAGCAGGGAACTCTTGCCTGCTCCAGTTGCTCCAAAGAGTCCAATGTAGATGGGCTGTAAGGATGGCTTTTCAATCAAAGCAAGAAGTCGATTTCTATACAAATAAAACAGATATGGATTTTTTTAATGTTATTGATGTCTTTTTTTTTTTTACATCATGAAATATATCACCTTTGGAAGGGAAAGAAAAAGAGCAGGAGAAAGAAAGGAAGGAAGAGAAAGAGAGAGAGAAAAAGGAAAAGGCAAGGTTTTTCCCCCTTGCACATCAGTATATTCAATATACACAATAGATACCATATTTCCCCACCTCTGCAAAGAAAGGGAGGTACAAATTCTCGTGTATTTCCTCTGCAGCAAAACTTGGTTATTATAATTACCTAGTATTCAGATAGTTTCTTTTCTTTTTCTATTTTTTTTGTTCCATTTATATTATTGTAGTTATTATGAAGCTACTGAAGACCAGGAAAAGAAAGTTTTCACCACCAAAGTCCTTGACACTGTCAAATGACCCGTTATCAGAGACAGATATGGTTTTATTGGTAGAAATGCCATTCAAGAAGAATCATTTGCCATTTGTTTTGACCCTCCACCATAAGGATCAAGGGGTCTTTCTAGTCGACTTCCAGCTAAAATCTCCTATATGTGTTGTCTCCTCCATTAGAATGTGAGCAGGGATTATCTTGTTTTTCTATATGTATCTCCAGGGCTTTGCACATAGTAAGAGCATAATAAATATTTTTCACTCCTTCATTGTGGATGTGTACTCACAGTACTACTTACTGAACTAATAATTCATTCTATGTATCTGAATTCTTCACAATAATTTCTTGCTCTACATTATTATTCTATTGCATTCATGAACCATGGTTTGTTTAGTCATTCTCCAAATGAAGAACATTTACTTTGATTCCAATTCTTTACTGCTACAAAAAAAAATGCTGTTATGAATATTTTGTTATTCACAGAACTTTTCTTTTTATTTTTTTACCTACTTGTGATATATTCTTAGTGGTAGTATCTCTGTATCAAAGGGTATGAACATTTTGGTCAATTTCTCTGTGTGATTAAAATTCATATTTTTTCATCTGAAAGGGCTTCCCCTTCAAGAAAAACTGAACCGAATCAGTGTACCTCTAAAGGGTGGAACTTCTAGAGCAAGGCTTCTTAACAATTCAAGGGGCCCATGAACTAGGATAGGAAAAAACTTGCATCTTTATTTCAATATAATTGGTTTCTTTTAAAATCCTAGGTATTTTATTTTATGAACTTAAAAACATCATTCTGAGAAAGCATCCCTAAGCTTCACCAGACGGCCAAAGGGGTACATGACACAAATGTAGTTAAGAATCTCTGATCTAGATCTAACAGTTGGAAGTTGCAAGGAGGAAGATTTTGACTCAATATGAAGAAGAAATTTTCAACAATAAGAAGTGTCAAGAGATAGACTAGGCAGTTAGGTGGCTCACTGGACAGTGCTAGACTTGGAGTCGGGAAGGTCTGAGTTCATAAACAATCTCAGACACTTCTAGCTGTGTAACTCTAAGCATCTCCCTTTCCTCTATCAGACTCAACTGTAATAACAATGCAGGATTGATTTAAGATAAAATAAGATAATATTTATAAAGCATTTTGTAAACCTCAAAGTACTACATAAATGAGAGCTATTATTATTGGGAGGGAGGGAGTTCTCCATTACTAGAACTTTTCATGTAAACTTCCAGTTAGCGGTGCTGTAGAAATAACTCCAGGATTGGGTTGAACTTGATCCCTAAGGGCCCTTTCCAATTATGTTTGTATGCTTCTGTGATTTATTGCTTTATCTTATCTACACAGAGATAAAATGATAGTAATAATAACAAAGTTTCTAGAATAGAAGTGGCAGCAGACAACCCCACCTCAAAACCAACATCTGAGAAGAAACTCCTTACTGATTCCTCCCTCCTTCATCAGTTTCTGTTTTAAAGTTCCTTCCTCTCTCCCTTTCTCCCTCTTACATCCCCCTAGTCCCAGCCCTATGTAAGATACAAACAATTAATTTTAAACACATGGACTCACATGAGATACTTGACCCCACCAGGGATGCCATCATCCAGGAAAGCAGATTGGATAAGTTTCTGGTAAGTGTTACTCAGAACCCTCCTGGTTCTTAACTCCAGCTTTTCATCTGGAATAAGTAGATAATATGCTTACCACTTGGCATACATGGGTGAGGACCAAACCCCAGCTCCCTAGGACTGAAGGTTGAAAGGGAAGGTAGAGGTAGGGAATTAGTTTTTTTGAATATTATTGTAACTCTAGATTAAACAGTCCCTCTCACAAAGACCAAATATTTTTACTTTATAATTAAAGAGGGAAAAGCATTTTAAGAAGACTGACAGCTTGTCATTCTTTGAGGAGTCTGTGAAAAGACTGTAAGAGTGAACTGTCGTCTTGTGAGAGTCTGAAGCTAAGGAAACTGTCATCTTTGAGAGAATATGAAGGAATATCCTAAGGAAAAGATATGCTGTGAAAAATCTTAAGAAGAATTCTTGAAAGATTTTGACTGTTATCCCGAGAGGTGCATTGTTGTAGACAATTGTTCCTTTGCTAACCGTATTCTTTTTCACAGTTGATACGTTATTGAATTATTTAAAAGTCTTTGTGGGGTTTTTGTTACATTGCTAATAAATTATATAGTCAGTAGTATCCATGTTTATCTAATCCTATAAAACTGAGACTGGATACTGAAAGAGAAGAAAGAGGTAATGGGAGCTCAGAGCTAATTAGCTAATTAATTAAAGATATTGCAATTTTAGTAGTTTATGACAAAATATCAGAACACAACTGTTACTTACCTTTGCGTACATTTTAAGAGAAATAATAAGATAACTAAGTAGCAGTCTGAGGGATGGAAGTTGATGTATTTGTTTCTAATAGCACCTTGCCACAGGTACTTCCTAATCCAGGTGAGGTGTGACACATGTTAGCAAAAGTTCACCTACATGTATCTTCTATCTATGGGAGGCTCATCTATAAACCTGTCATATTATTAAAATAAATGAATAAATAAGTGATTTGAATAAATATATATAAATAAAAATAAAATAAATGGGAATCAACCAAACTCAGCAAGATCATCTGGTACAAGGAAGTCCAACAGGAATTTTCTCAGAGTTTGCATGCTAGAAAAAATACAATGTGGTACTGTGCAAAGGGTACCAAATTTAGATCCAGAGGACCTGGGTTCAAGCGTTGGCTGTGTTACTACCTGCATTACCCTGGGCAGTTTTTTCATCTGTAAAATAAGGGAAATCAGACTAGCTAACCTTAGACCTTACCTTTGTTCAGTTTCCTTAAACTAGTGATACCTACTATAAAAAAGGTTTCCATCTAAAATGATAAAAGGACAATGAATTTTAAATGTTTGAGCACCCAAAAAGGTAAATCCTTAGCAATCCTGAGTGATTCATTTGCTAAGAGTTCTGGATGGTTGAAGCTTTACTGTAATCAGAAGAAAGAAAAACAACTTTTTACTAGATCTCTATTTACCAAAAATGGTTGAGAACACTTAGTGAAGTTTCCTAACATTGGCATCTTTCACTTACAATCAATATCCATTATCAATTAGCTATTGATTAATTAATTTGTATTTCTTAGGCAAATCCTATAAGAGTTGGTTAAATGCTCCTACATAGGCTATTCAGATGGTTAGAATCAGATAAACACATAGACTAGGTTTTAACAGCTTAGATCAAGTGGCTAAGCCTTTCATATGTGTAACTGGTTAAGTATCTGGGCACTTAACAGTTGATCTGGTTAAATACACTTTTTAAAATAAATAATATAATTCTATTAAAAAATTTTAAAATTGAAATAATAACAATAGCTAGTATTTCTGTAGTGCTTTACGATTTGTAAAGCACTTTACAAATATTATCTCATTTTATCTTCACAAACAGTCCTGGGAGTTAGGTGCTATTTTTTTTTTCCCATTTTATATATAAGAGAAACTCAGGTAAATAGAAGTTAAATGACTTGCCCAAGGTCAATCAATCAATAAATATTTATTAAGCATCTACTGGTTACAGACACTGTGCTGAGACCTGGAATACAGAAAAGAAGCAAAAGATTTCCTACCCTCAAGGAGTTTACAATTTAGGGGAAGACAAATATATGCAAAATATGCAAATATACATATACAAAGCAAGCTATGTTCAGGATTAATAGGACATAATTAATTGAGGGAAGGCACTGTTATTAAAAAGAATTGGGGAAGACTTCCTGTAGAAGATAGAATTTTAGTTGGGACTTAAAGGAAACCAGAAACATACAGCTAGGACGTGTCTGAGGTGGAATTTAAACTCAGATCCTCCTGATTTCAGGTTCAGCTCACCAACCACAGTGTCACAGAGCTACTCATAAATTAGTAACAGTTTCATTAAAAAACATAAGATAAATTTAGAGGAAATTGTAAAGAAAAATAAGCCCCTAACTGCAAGTTGAAGACCTTATCTTCCTCGACTTTAGCTGTTATTAATCGCTGTTTACTCTTGGGTTAACTTCCCAGGCTAAAATAGAGTTCACTCTCCTTTCCTTGGGGTGGCACTGTTTGACTCAAGGCTTTACTCCTTTTTGCAGCTGATTTGGGAGTATTAATCTTCTCTGAAACTTAATGTTGAGAGAAGAGTTTTTAAAGGTCATGCAGTGGTTTTCTCATACTCACACTCCTTAAGAGCACTTTGTTCTGCTGGGGGAAACACTCGGCACTTCTGATCTAATCTTCTCCTCTTCCTTGGTGATCCTTTGAACAGAGCTTTATCAAACAGAGACAGACAAGAGTTAGGTGAGGTATTCCAGAACATTTGATTTCTGAGAGTCTTTTGACATCAGCCTTTACACATTCAGGACCTCATGTTCTGAGAAGACCCTGGTCATACTTTTCTGTATTCTCCATGTTGGGACACCATTGGTGCATTCAAGTTAGGAACCCTCTATCCTGGCTCCTCTAGAGAGACTCCCCTGCCAGTTTCTCCAGAGATTCCATCACAAATTGGATTCTAATGTCCACTCTACCACTTGATACCTGTGGGATCTTAAAGAAATTACATCTCCTCTCTGGGCTTTTCTCATATATTATAAAACAAGGGGTTGTACTAGATGACCTTTAAGGTCTCTTTCAACTCTACGTTTATAATTCTGTGATATGTTTCAAATAGCTTGGAGTTTCACTCTTACCCTAGATTTCTAAGGAACCCAGTTCCCAGTAAAGATCCAGGGGGTAGGAGAGCAGTAGAGGCTACACTACAGACTACAGACCTTTGAGGAAGCTAAGTCTAAGGAGGTTTTTCAAATTTATGGAGGAATCTGACTGAGCCCACTAAGCAACTATAGGTGACCTCAGATTTCTCCACAAATCTGTAGGCTTAAGTAAGGTCCTTCATCCATTCAACAAGCTTTAGTTAAGAAACTTCTATGTGCCAACCATTACTATAGGCCAGCATACAAAGAAAAAAATTGCTCCTGTCCTGGAGGAGCTTACATTCCACAGCAGAGATTCTCAAATTTATTTGACCAACTGCCCTCTTTTCAAAAGAAATTACTCAGTGCCCACCTGGAAATCTACTTTATTTAACCCTTTAATGCTTTTTTAAAATTTGCATCATTTCAAAAAAAATATATTTTTTAAATGACATGCCATAAATTTAATAATATATTATAAATTTGTGGGATTTTCCTGCATTGAAATTTTGATGATGCAATATTTTATCATGCAACTGTATAGTATGATATTACAAACAAGGTATTACATGCACATATTCCTGCCAATATGTGCAGGACTTCCCAACAATGCATGTGACACCTTTGCCTGCCAACACTTGCTTGCTAAGACCTGTTGGAGGACTTGACTACTGATTGGTTATAACTTGCATTTTGTGTGTTCATTTAGAAAATAATGTAATCTCTATGACTTTAACTCTGTTACACAACAGATGAAACATGTATGTGGCAGGGTCAAGATGGGGGTGCAGAGTGAAGATGGTAGAGCAAGAGCACGTACTCACCTAAACTCTACAATAAAATCCTTCAAATACCTCTAAAAAGAGAATCTGAACAAATGTTAGAGTGACAGAATGCACTGAAAGAGAGTGTGGCAGATTTCCAGCCCAGGACAGCCTGGAAGATCTAACAGGAAGGATCTGTTACATGGGGCTGGGGAGCACAGAGCACACAGGCTACACCAGTGCAGACCCCTTAGCAGAGTCAAGCAGGAACTTCCAGGGCACATTGAAGCAGAAGCAACAGTGTGAATTCTCAAACATATCAGCCCAGGGCAAGAGTCTGGTGGAACTGGGTATAAGAGAAGCGTAGCAGCAGTTGCTCCTGAGACTCTCAGCCCACAGATTAAATGTTTGTGAGTTACCTACTTGAACTTCCTAGAGCCAAGATGGCAGAGTGATCTGTAACTGCTTGTACCCTCCCCTTGCTGACCTTGAAAAACCCAGAGAATATTTCCCCAGGAAAAATCCTGGAATAGTGGAATCAGTCAAAGGCATAAACAGTCCCTTATTAGAGGAGCCAGGAAAATCATTAAGGAGAGACCATCTTGCTATGATTGAACAGGACCAGTACAGAACTGGAGCTGTCCCAGGCAGCCCCACCTCAGCAAACCAGGAGATCCTGTGCTCTGGGGGATAAAGCCCAAAAGTGCCAAACACCAGGACCCCAGGCATGCCTTAGCACAGCCAGGGGAATCGGGAATACACTAGCACAGATGGGGGTTCACCAACTGCTGAGCCTTCTCTGTGCTCTAACTCAGGAGAGGAGACTTCCTATGGCCAGACCACCCACACACATACACCTCATGCAGCAAGCTCCAGGGTAACTCCAGGAAAACTCAGAAAGACTTCATTTGGGCTCTGCCTTGCCAGCTCAGAACCAAGTAAGCTGCAACATTCTAGCTTCTAGCTGAAAGTACTAGAGGTCACAACACACAAAGCCTCAAGTTCTCAGCACAAGAACCCTAGGACAGAGTCTCCTGTGCCCCAGAAGCAGAGATCCACTTTAAAATCCAGGAAAAAGTGAGAAGCAAGCCAGAAAAGAAAAGACCATAAAATCTTACTATGGGGAAAAAGATCAAAACATGAATACAAAAGAGGTCAATATTGAGACCATATGCCCATCTGAAACCTCAGAAGGAAATATGAACTGGTCTCAAACTCAAAAAGCATTCTTGGAAGAGCTCAAGAAGGATTTTAAAAGTCAAATTAGAGAGGTAGAAGAAAAATTGGCCAATGATTTTAAAAATATAAAAAAAGAATTCACAGAAGAATTTAAAAGGAAAACTTGGTAAGTGGAGAAAATAACTCCTTAAAAGGAACAATTAGACAAATGGAAAAGGAGATACAAAAGTTAACTGAAGAAAACAATCTATTAAAAATTAGAATTGGGCAAATAAAAGCTAATGACTCTATGAAGCATCAAGAATCAGTCAAACAGAATCTAAAGAATGAAAAAAATAAAAGAAAATGTAAAATATCTCATTGGTAAAACAACTGATCTGGAAAATTGATCCAGAAGAAAAATCTAAGAATTATTGGTCTACCAGAAAGCCATGATGAAAAAGAGCCTGGAAAATATTGTCCAAGAAATCATCAAGGAAAACTGCCCAGAGGTCCTAGATCCAGAGGGCAAAATGTTATCAAAAGAATCCACTGATCATCCCCTGAAAGAAACCCGAAACTGAAAATACCAAGGAATATTGTTGCCAAATTCCAGAGCTATAAAGTTAAGGAGAAAATATTGCAAGAAGCCAGAAAGAAATAATTCAAATATCGAGGAACTACAGTCAGGATCACACAGGACCTTGCAGTTTCTACATTAAAAGATTGGAGGGATTTGAATATGATATTCCATAAGGCAAAGGAGCTTGGACTACAACCAAGGATCAATTACTCAGCAAAATTGAGCACAATATTTCAGGCAAGGAAATGGACATTCAGTGAAATAAGGGATTTCCAGACTTTCCTGATGAAAAGGTCAGAGCTCAATAGAAAATTTGATCTTCAAATACAGTCTCAAGAGAGGTATAAAAAGGTAAACAGGGCGGAAAAAAACCTTATTATTCAATACAGGCAAACTGCTTACATCCCTGTAAGGGAAGATGATACTTGTTAATCTTGAGAATTGCATATTTATTATGATATTTAAAAGGAACATACATAGAGGAAGTGGGTATAAATTAACTGATGTGATGATTAAAAAAAATGCATTCTAAGGGTGAGAAGGAATTGTAACAGGACATGTGAAAAGGACAAGGCAAAAAAAAGTAAATTACATCACAGGTAGAGGCACAAAAATATATAGAGGAAAGAGGGGAGAGAGATGAGCACTGATTGAGATTTATTCTCATCTAATTTGTTTAAAGGAGGGAACAACAAACTCAGTTAAGCACAGAATTCTGAATTGTCCTATAGACAGTAGAAGGGGAAAGGGGAAAGAAAAGGGAAGGGAGATTAAAAGGGAGGGGAAAAGTAGTAAGGGAAAAGGGGAACAAAAGGGAGTGGGGCCAATAGAGGGAAGACTGAGGGAGGCAGTGATCAAAAATTAAAACTCTATTGTAGAGGGGAAGGGAGAAGGGAGAACTAAAAACTTAAGTGGAGGAAATTAGGATGGAGAGAAAGATGCAGATAGTAATCATAACTGTGAATGTGAATGGAATGAACTCTCCCATAAAATGGAGTTGGATGGCAGAATGGATTAAAAATCATAATCCAACAATATGTTGCTTACAAGAAACATACTTGAAACAAGGGGATACACACAGGGTAAAGACAAAAGGTTGGAGCAAAATATGTTATGCTTCAGCTGATGTAAAAAAAGCAGGGGTAGCAATCCTAATCTCAGACAAAGCAAAAGCAGAAATAGATCTAATCAAAAAAGATAAGGAAGGAAACTATATCCTGCTTAAAGGCACCCCACACAATGAAGCAATATCATCACTATATGCATCAAGTAGTATAGCATACAGACTCTTAGAGGAGAAGTTAAGGGAGTTACAGGAAGAAATAGAGAGCAAAACTATACCACGGGGGGACCTGAACCTCCTCCTCTCTGAACCTGATAAATCTAACCTCAAATAAACAAGAAAGAAGTTAAGGAGATGAATAGAACTCTGGATAAGGCAGATATGATAGCTCTCCGGAGAAAACTGAATGGGGATAGAAAGAAATATACCTTTTTCTCAGTGGTACATGGCACATATACAAAAACTGACCATGTACAAGGGCATAAAAACCTCACAATCTGGTGCAGAAAGGCAGAGATAGTCAATGCACCCTTTTCAGATCATAATGAAATAAAAATTATATGTAACAAAAGGCCATGAAGAGATAGACCAAAAATTAATTGGAAACTAAGTAATCTAATCCTAAACAATGAGTGAGTTAAACAACAAATTATAGAAACAATCAATAATTTCATTCAAGAGAATGGCAATAATGATACAATGTACCAAATCTTATGGGATGCTGCAAAAGCAGTTAGGGGAAGTTTTGACTGGGGAAGTGTCATTGAACACCTACATGAATAAAATAGAGAAAGAGGAGATCAATGTATTGGGCATGCAGCTGAAAAAGCTAGAAAAAGAACAAATTGTAAATACCAAATTAGAAATGTTGAAAACCAAAGAAGAGATTAATAAAACTGAAATTAAGCAAACTATTGAACTAATAAATAAAACTAAGAGTTGGTTTTATGAAAAAAAATAAAATTGGAGGAGGAGTCAAGATGGCGGAGTAGAAAGACTCAAGTATGCTAGCTCTGAACCCACAGCCCATAAATTTTCTGTAAAAAGAACTCCCCACAAATTCTGGAGCACTACAAACTGCGCAGAAACACAGTGGAAGAGATTTCCGTTCCAGAGAGCCCTGGAAAGCTGTCCCCAGGGGTCCATCACGCACTGGACAGTGAGCCCACCCCTGCGCTGCCCTGGCTGCATGGCCCCAGAGGAGCAGATCTGAGCAGGCTTCAGGGATGGAACCTCCGGCGGCCACGAAGGTCCCTCCGCCCGCAGGCGCTACAGGTCAGTGAGAGAGACTTCTGGGCTGGCCGAGAGGGGAGGAGGGTGTCTCCATGACTCAGGCCCCCTCGGGAGGCGGTGGCGGAGGGAGCAGCAGAGGCAGCAGCAGCCTGGGACTCCTGCAGTAGGCAAGAGCTCCATTGTTGAAGGTCTCTGCATAAACCCCCTGAGGGAACTGAGCCTAGGAGGCGGCCCTGCCCCGACCCAAGCACCAGAACTTAAGCTCACATTGAATAGCAGCCGTGCCCGCCACTGAAAGCCCCAAGGATGGGGAGCAGCATTTGAATCTCAGACCCCAAGCACTAGCTGGGCGGATCTAGGTGGGGGTGGAGAGGAATCTCAGAAGTCAAGTAACTGGCTGGGAAAATGCCCAGAAAAGGGAAGAAAAATAAGACCATAGAAAGCTACTTTCTTGGGGGACAGATGTTCCCGCCTTTCATTTCTGATGAGGAAGAACAATGTTTACCATCGGGGAAAGACGTGGAGGTCAGGGCCTCTGCATCCCAGACATCCGAGGTGGATGCCCGGTGGGCTCAGGCCATGAAAGAGCTCAAAAAGGATTTTGAAAATCAAGTTAGACAGGTGGAGGAAAAACTGGGAAGAGAAATGAGAGAGATGCAAGGAAAGCATGAAAAATGGGTCAATACCTTGCTAAAGGAGACCCAAAAAAATTCTGAAGAAAATAACACCTTGAAAAATAGGCTCACTCAATTGGCAAAAGAGGTTCAAAAAGCCAATGAGGAAAAGAATGCTTTCAAAAGCAGAATTAGCCAAATGGAAAAAGAGGTTCAAAAGTTCACTGAAGATAATAGTTCTCTCAAAATTAGAATGGAACAGATGGAGTCTAATGACTTTCTGAGAAACAAAGAAATCATAAAACAAAACCAAAAGAATGAAAAAATGGAAGAGAATGTGAAATGTCTCATGGGAAAAACAACTGACCTGGAAAATAGATCCAGGAGAGACAATTTAAAAATTATGGGACTACCTGAAAGCCATGATCAAAAAAAAGAGCCTAGACATCATCTTCCATGAAATTATCAAGGAAAACTGCCCTGATATTCTAGAACCAGAGGGCTAAATAAATATTGAAGGAATGCACCAATCACTGCCTGAAAGAGACCCAAAAAGAGAAACTCCTAGGAACATTGTGGCCAAATTCCAGAATTCCCAGGTCAAGGAGAAAATATTGTAAGTAGCTAGAAAGAAACAGTTCCAGTATTGTGGAAATACAATCAGGATAACACAAGATCTAGCAGCTTCTACATTAAGGGATCGAAGGGCATGGAATAGGATATTCCAGAAGTCAAAGGGACTAGGACTCAAACCAAGAATCACCTACCCAGCAAAACTGAGTATAATACTTCAGGGGAAAATATGGTCTTTCAATGAAACAGAGGACTTTTAAGCATTCTTGATGAAAAGACCAGAGCTGAAAAGAAAATTTGACTTTCAAACACAAGAATGAGAAGAAGCATGAAAAAGCAAACAGCAAAGAGAAGTCATAAGGGACTTACCAAAGGTGGACTGTTTACATTCCTACATGGAAAGACAATAATTGTAACTTTTAAAACTTTTCAGTATCTGGGTAGTTGGTAGGAACACACACACATACACATACACACATGCACACGCACACAAGCACACACGTACACATGTGTGCGCACACACATGCACACATGCATGCACATACAGAGACAGAGAGCACAGAATGATTTGAATAGGATGGGACCATATCTTAAAAGAAATTAAGGTAAATGGTAAGAGAGAAATGTAGTGGGAGGAGAGAGGGTGAAATGGAATGGGGTAAATTATATCTCATTCAAGAAGCAAGCAGGAGACTTTTTAGTGGAGGGAAAAAGAGGAGAGCCGAGAAAAAAACAAGAAGTTTACCCTCATCACATTTAACTAAAGGAAGGAATAAAATGCACACTCATTTTGGTATGAAAACCTATCTTACAATACAGGAAAGTGGGGGAGAAGGAGATAAGCAGGGTGGGAGGGATGATGGAAGGGAGGGCAATGGGAGGAGGGAGCAATTTGAAGTCAACACTCTTGGGAAGGGACAGGATCAAAAGACAGAATAGAAACAATGGGGGGCAGGATAGGATGGAGGGAAATACAGTTAGTCTTACACAACACGACTATCAGGGAAGTCATTTGCAAAACTACACAGATATGACCTATATTGAATTGCCTGCCTTCCCAAAGGGAATGGATGGGGAGGGAGGGATGGGGAAAATTTGGAACTCAAAGTTTTAGGAACAACTGTTTAGTATTGTTCTTGCTACTAGGAAATAAGAAATACAGTTAATGGGGAACAGAAAGTCATCTGGCCCTACAGGACAAAAGAGAAGATGGGGACAAGAGAAGGGAGAGATGACAGAAGAGAGGACAGATTGGAGATAGGGAAAATTAGATTGCTCGGTGTATTGGGGTGGGGGGAGGGGATAAATGGGGAGAAAATTTGGAACCCAAAATTTTGTGAAAATGAATGTAAAAAGTTAAATAAATAAATTTATATTTAAAAAAAATAATAATATTAAAAAATAAATAAATAAAATTGACAAGACTTTGGTCAATTTAATTTTAAAAAAGAAAGAAGAAAACTAAACTACCAATATCAAAAATGAAAAGGGTAAACTTACCTCCAATGAAGAGGAAATTAAAACAATAATTAGACATTACTTTGCCCAACTGTATGCCCATAAATATGACAATCCAAGTGATATGGATGAATATTTTAAAAAATATAAATTGCCCAGACTAACAGAAGTGGAAGTTAAATACTTAAATAACCCCATCTCAGAGAAAGAAATTGAACAAGCCATCAATGAACTCCCTAGGAAAAAATCTTCTGGGCCAGATGGATTTACAAGTGAATTCTATCAAACATTTAAAGAACAGTTAATTCCAATATTATATAGAGTATTTGGGGAACTTGCCAAAGAAGAACTCCTACCAAATTCTTTTTATGATACAAAAATGGTTCTGATACCTAAACCAGGAAGAGTCAAAACAGAGAAAGAAAGGTACAGACCAATTTCTCTAACGAATATAGATGCAAAAATTGTAAATAAGATATTAGCAAAAAGAATACAGCAACTTACCATGAGAATAACATATTATGATCAGGTAGGATTTATACCAGAAATGCAGGTCTGGTTCAATATTAGGAAAACTATCAGCATTATTGATCATATTAACAACAAAACTAACAGAAACCATATGATTACCTCAATAGATGCAGAAAAAATTGACAAAATACGACACCCATTCCTAGTGAAAACACTGGAGAACATAGGAATAAAATGGAGCCCTCCTTAAGATAATAAGGAGTACCTACCTAAAACCATCAGCAAGCATTATATGCAATGGAGATAAGCTAGAGGCATTTCCAATAAGGTCAGGAGTGAAACAAGGATGTCCATTATCACCATTGTTATTCAATATGATGCTAGAAATGTTAGCTTTATCAACAAAAGAAAAGGAAATTGAAGGAATTAAAATAAGCAAAGAAGAAACTAAGTTATCACTTTTTGCAGATGATATGATGATATACTTAGAGATTCCTAGAGAATCAAATAAAAAAACTACTTGAAATAATAAATAACTTTGGCAAAGTTGAAGACTACAAAATAAACTCATATAAATCATCTGCATTTTTATGTATTACTAACAAAGCCCAACAGCAATAGATAGAAAGAGAAATCCCACGTAAAGCTAAGGTAGACACTATAAAATATCTGGGAGTCTCCCTGCCAAAACAAACCCAGGGACTATATGAATACAATTACAAAACACTTTTCACACAAATAAAGTCAGATCTAAGTAATTGGAAAATTATCAGTTGCTCATTGGTAGACTGAGTTAATATAATAAAAATGACAATCCTACCTAAATTAATTTACTTATTCAGTGCCATACCAATCAAACTACCAGAAAATTATTTTCTAGAGGTAGAAAAAATAATATCTAAATTCATCTGGAAGAACAAAATGTCCAAAACATCAAGAGAATTAATGAAAAGAAATGCTAGGAAAGGTGTCCTAGCTCTAACAGATTTCAAACTGTAGTATAAAGTAGCAATCATCAAAACCATTTGGTACAGGCTAAGAAATAGAGGGGTAGACTAGTGGAATAGGTTAGGTACTCAAGACACAGTAGTCAATGGATATAGCAGTTACTGTTTGATAAACCCAAGAACCCCAGCTTCTGGGATAAGAACTCACTGTTTGACAAAAACTGCTGGGAAAACTGGATAACAGTGTGGCGAAATTGGGCATACACCAATGCCTAACACCATACACAAGAATAAAGTCCAAATGGATACATGATCTAGGTATAAAGGCTGATACTATAAACAAATTAAGGGAGCAAGGAATATGTATTTGTCAGATTTATGGAGAATGGAGAAATTTTTGACCAAACAAGAGATAAAGAACATTAAGAAGTGGATAATGGATAATGTTGAGTACATTAAATTGAAAAGTTTTTGCACAAACAAATCCAATGAAACCAAGATTAGAAGGGAAGCAGAAAACTGAGAAAGAATATTTGCAGTTAGTGTCTGTGATAAAGGCCTCATTTCTAAAATATATAGAGAACTGAATCAAATTTACAAGAATACAAATCAATCCCCAACTGATAAATGGTCAAAGGATATAAACAGGCAGTTTTCAGAGGAAGAAATTAAAGTTATCTATAGTCATATAAAAAATGCTCTAACTCACTATTGATTAGAGAAATGCAAATCAAAACAACTCTGAGACACCACATCACACCTATTAGACTGGCTAACATGACAAACAGGAAGATGATAAATGTTGGAGAAGATGTGGGAGATTTGGAACTAATGCACTGTTGGTGGAGCTGTGAGCTGATCCAACCATTCTGGAGAGCAATTTGGAACTACACCTAAAGGACTACAAAAATGTGCATACCCTTTGACCCAGCAATATTGCTTCTAGGGCTATCTCCCAAAGAGGTCACAAAAATGGGAAAGAGTCCCACATGTACAAAAACATTTATAGCAGCTCTCTTTGTCTGGCCAAGAACTGGAAATCAAGGGGACGCCCATCAATTGAGGAATGGCTGAATAAGTTGTATATGAATGTAATGGAATACTATTATGCTATAAGAAATGATGGACAGGAAGACTTTAGAGAGGCCTGGAAGGACTTATAGGAACTGATGCTGAGTGAAATGAGCAGAACCATGAGAACACTGTACATAGTAACAACCACAGCGTGTGAAGAATTTTTCTGGTAGACTTAGCCCTTCACAGCAATGCAAGGACCTGGAATATTCCCAAAGGACTCTTGAGGCAAAATGCCAACCATATCCAAAGAAAGAACTAAGGAAATGGAACACAGAATGAAGCAGAATATTTTCTCTTGTGTTATGTTTTGTTTTGTTTTGTTGTTTCTCGTAGTTTCCCCTATTTATTTTAATTCCTCTATGCAACATGAATAATGTGAAAATATGCTTAATAAGAATGCATGTATAGGAACCATATAAGATTACATGCCCTCTTGGAGAGGGAAGGTAGAGGGAGGGGAAGAAAATTTAAGACCTATGGAAATGATTATAGAAAACTGAAAACAAATAAATTAATTTTTTTAAAAAAGAAACGTATGGATGGTTTTCCAAAATTTTCTCTTCTCTTCTTTCCTTATGCTTCCACTGACCCCTTATTTTTATTCAATACCCCTAACTGCACCCAAGGCTACTGCCACCTCCCTGGATCATTCCAGAACCCCTCAGGGGGTAGTATCACCCACTTTGAGAACCTATATAGGGATGGGGGTGATGTGTACACAGAAAAAAATCAACGTAAAATAAATACAAAGTAAATGTAAAGTAATTGTAGGGAACCATAGAGGTCCACAACGGTTTCAGGAGCACATGATGGCCTGATAAGCCCTCTCGATTGTGCAAATGGAGCAAAGGTTGTTGGTTCGGCCCTCCAGAACTCTACACAATAGCCTCAAGATATAAATTTGATAAGTCATTCCAAGGCAATCATGAGGACTGGTATCTGTATCTTAAGGAGGAGTGGTAAAAGTAAATGTTATCACTAGCTTGCCACAAGTATGGAACTTATGAGTGAACAGTATATAAGGCTTGTACTTGCTAACAATAAATGGAGCTTGCTACATCTCTGTCTCCTCATCACTGCGTGCCTGAGATTCGAGACATCCTGCTGGTCGGGGATCTCTTCACTGAGCCAGCCGTTACCGCAACAGTAATGTTCTGTGCACTAACAATCAGGGTCACGAAAAGAGACCTCATGTAAGAAGTAGCTTCTTGGCTCAGGCTGAAAAGAAACTAGAGATTCTAAGAGGTATAGATAAGGAAAGAATACATCCCAAGCATGAGGGCACAGCTTGTTCCAGAGATGGAATGCAAAGTCCAAGAACATCAAATAGACCAGGTTGGTCGGCTGAGGAGTGATGTGTAATCATCCTGGAAAGATAAGTTAGAGCCAGATTAGGAAATGTTTTAAAAGCTAAATTGAGGAATTTGTATTTTATCTCCTAGGAGCAATAGAGAGCCACTAGAGTTTCTTGAGCAGGGGAATACATAATTAGAACTGTGCTTTAAGACTGTCAATTTAGCTAGGGTAGAATACCTAAAAATTGGTTAAGGAGTAAAGGTTCTCCAAAGTAATTCAGCATAGTTTAAGTGTCAGGGGGTTTCCATGACTACTCTGAGTAGAACTAGCGAAGTGGTGCCAAGCCCAGAGTCCAAAAGAGCATCCTCCCAAATTGTTTTAAGATGTGCTACTAGAGTATCTTGGCCACCTTAGCACCATGAAGTGTCAAGGCTGAAAATTCTATCATCCCTAATCTCAATTCTATTGCATGGGACAGTAGCAAATCTAAAGAGTTTGGGTACTTATCTCTCAACTAATACAAAATTCAAGGAAGTAGCAAGTGAGTATGTAGTAAAGTGACTAGCATACTGGACTTGGAATCAGGAAGACCTGAGTTCACCTCCTCTCTCAGATACTTAATAGTTGTTTGAGTTTAGGCAATTTAGTTAACTTCCCTGGGCCTCAGTTTACCCATTTATAAAGATGGGAATAATAATATTACTTAGTTCACCGGGTTATTATGAAGGTCAAATGAAATAATGTATTAAAGCATTATATAAATGTGGGGCTATTATTGACTCAACTCTAAAATAAGGATTCACCTAGAAAAATCAAAAAGGTAGGATATAATGGTGAAAGTTATCCATCTTTACTTTAAGACATTTTGGCTAATAACACAAATAAAGAGTTATTATTCCACAGCTATGAGACTGGTGACCTTGCACAGCCCTCCCTCACTCAAATCAAAGTCAACTGCAAGTCATGTCATCATTTCCCTGATGTCATGGTCTTCTTCAAAAATGAAGGATAAACACAAGTAGTCCAAGCTGCCTGAATGGAGACCCAGCCAGCAGGGTAACTCAGCCCATCCTCTCCCTCTCCCTCTCCCTGTTCTTCTCCTTTTCTCCAAATGAAGGTAAATTTTGATGACCAGAAGCTGCCCAGTTAACTTGGGGTTTACTGGCTAGATTACTTCCTTCCTTCCTTCCTTTCTTCCTTCCTGTCTTTCTCTCTTCCTTCCTGTCTCTTTCCTTCTGTCCTTTCTTCTTCCTTTCTTTCTTTCTGTCTCTCTTCTCAGAGACCAACTTTTAAATACACAAATCTGAAAAAAGGAGTAGAAAACACAGAATCCTAGAACATAAGAGCTAGAAGAAACCTAAGGAACCATTCACTGATTGTAGATGAAACCAAGCCTAGACAAGGCCATCACAACCACTTCAATATGATGGCATAGTGGTCCCTACTCAGTACTTCAGATATATTACCATCCCCCAAATTGATCCAGCCCTAAGAAGGGAGAGAAGGGAAACCAATAACACGACACCTAAATGCGGTTCCTGACTGACAAAGTCTTCGGCCTCTGCCATTTTGCACAGCTGGTACTCTTGCCTCTGTCTGTAGATTCGACCTTGCCTGGGCAGGTATACACAGGGTCTAAAAACAAACAAAGAAAAAACAATATGAGCCATCAGAAGAAATAAAGGACTATTAAATGTCTGCTTCTGCTTTGTCTCCCATTTGGATCAGAAGCTCCTTGAGGGAATGCAGTTTTATTCATCTTTGTATAATTAACACTGCCTCCTTACTGTCCCTCACAAAATATACTTCATGTCCCAACTCTTAAGTATAGTTATTGGTTGTCCTCTGCTTCTGGAATGCTCTTGTTCCTCATCTCCAATTCCTAAATTACCTGACTTCCTTCAAGTCCAGCTAAAATGTGCAAGAAGGCTCTTCTGATCCCTTTAAAATTAGTCCCTTCCCTCTGTTGGTGACCTCCAATTTATCTGTTCTACCGCTTGCTTACACCATTGTTTGGTTGTTGTCTCTTCCAGTAGACTGAGTTCCTTGAAGGCAGGATTTCTCTTGCCTTTCTTTTCATTCCCAGTGCTTAACACAGGACCTAATAAGTAGTAAATATTTCATTTATAGTTGTCAACTTGTTGACTTGTATATCTAATAATACCTAACACAGTGCAGAACACATAAGCTCCCCAAAAGTACTTCATCTTTCCATTTATTTAAATTCTATCTCCTTTGATAGAATATAAATTCCTTGAGGACAGGGACTAGTTTATCTTTGGTTTTGCATCTTCAGAAACTAGCAAAGTGCCTTGCCAGATTGACAGATTGATTACGGATGAGACTTGAATATGACAAAAAGCGAAGCTGCCAGTCTGTCTGGCTAGTAACTTTCAGCTGTCAAAATCTTCACAGAACAAGAGTGAGAGACAACAGATGAATGACCAGAAGGCTACTTTGGAACCTTAGTATAAGCATTAAAGGAACAGAGGGAACTCTTAATCATACTTAGGTGGATAGATCTTTTAATACTAATATGAATGATAACTGGCATTTATACATTTGAGCTTTACAAAGGGTTTTACACACATTATTTCATTTGACATTACAACCACCCTATGAGGTACGTACTACATGTTAATAGTTGTTTGAGTTTAGACAATTCAATTAACTTCCCTGGGTCTCAGTTTACCCATTCATAAAAATGGAAATAATAATAGTACTTAAAAGTTCACAGTGTTGGTATGGTCAAATGAAATAATGTTTTAAAGCACTATACAAATGTGAGTCATTCTCTTCTGCGTTTGTGTCTCCATGTCCCTGCTACCATAATAACTCATGACATCGTTCTCTTTTTCTTTGCCTTTTCTTCCAACTATTTCCTTACTTTGGACTTGATGTTAGGTCTGGGTTCTGCCATATTTCTGGAGAGGAGGTCTGGACTGGTTCTGTTGCTGCTTTCTTGGGACATTCAATGTTGGGCTATGCCAGGGACTTGAAAGCTTTCAGTGATCTCAAAAGGGTTTGATGTAGGCCCTACATCCCAAATCCAAATTCACAGAACAAATCCCCTTAATAAAAGGATTTGTTCTGTAAAACAGACTCAATCAAAAGGCCACCGCCAAGGACTTAGAAGGTCACATATGGCCTTGAGGTCACAGGTTCCCTACCCCTGACTAGGGGAAAACTTGATTATCACCATCTTGGTCAGAGCTGTGCAAGTTCCTGACCTGGACTTGGGTCTATGCTAGAGTACAATTCTGCTAAACTCTACACCTAACAGCCAGCAAAAAAGTTCTGTTGTTTTGAGATAGAAGAACTGTAGGTTTCCTTTGGCCTGGGTTTCCTGTCTTGGTTGTTTCTCTATAAGTTGGGCTAAATGCTAGATGTGAGAGCCTGATCTCCCTTCTGGGTCTGAGCTGCAGCACTGTTAATGCTGGCTTCTGAATTTCCTCCTTTCTTAGTATAACCCCCAAGGCCTCTCTAATACCACTGCTGTGCTGAGCTATGCTGTGCTGTGTGCAGGTGTTCTTCTCACTCTGCTTTGGATCTGTTGTCCAGAATTGAGTAGTGAGCAACAAAGCTGCCAGTTGACATTTGAATCCTCTGAATATCCTCAGTATGGGTCTAGGACCTCCTTTTGTGCTGGAGTACAACCTCTCCCTGGGCACTATATTGTTTCATGTATTGTATGCTCCTGTCCTAACTCTGTTCCCAGTGTCTGCAGACTTCTCTGTCTGTCTCCCTATGCTCACCTGGGCCAGACAAAGGACTCACTGACTTTTTCTGGATTCCTCCGTGAGGATTCGATCTAGTGCATTTTATGGATCTCTTTGGAGCTGTGGACAGGAGCTCACTTGTATTTCTTCCCTCTACTCCACTGCCTTCCAAAAATCTAAGGAATTATTTAAGAAACTGGGGGTGTTTAACCTACAGAAGATAAGACTGGGAGATGGGATCACTGTCTTCAAGAATTTGGAGGGTTGTCATGGAGGACAGATAAGATTTGTTTTAGTTGGCCCCAGAGGGTAGAATACAGGTGTTTGCTCTTCATTGTTTTTGGTCTCTCTGACTCTTTGTGGCCCACTTGGGGTTTTCTTGGCAGAAACACTGGACTTGTTTGCCATTTTCTTCTCCAGCTCATTTTAAAAATGAAGAAACTGAGGCAAATGGAGTTAAATTACTTGCCCGGGGTGACCCAGTTAGTAAGTGTCTGAGGCTAGATTTGAACTCAGGGAGATGAGTCTTTCTGACTCCAGGTCTGGCTCTCTATCCACTGCACCACTTACCTGCTCTAGAACACAGGTAAAAATTTAATTTAAAAAAGCAATGCAAAAAATTTATTTCTTGATATTAGGAAAAGCTCACTAACAATCTGAGTCATCCAAAAGTAAAATGGACTGAGGGGTGTGGTAAAGAGAGCAATAGACTTGGTGGCAAAAAGTCATGAGTTCAAATCTCACCTCAGACACTAGCTTTGGAACTATGGGTAAATCATTTACTCTGACTCAGTTTACTCATATGTAAAATGAAAGCAATGAAATCAATAGCCTCTAAGCTACTTTACAAATCTCAGTCCATGATCCAGAAATTTAGCTTTGAGAGATGGTAGATTCTTCCTCCTTGAAGATCTTTTAGCAAAGATGAGATGACTACTTTTCAGTTATGAGACAGTGGGGATTCCTTTCATGTATGGGTTGAATTAGATAGTGGCTGAGGTCCCTTCCAACACTCAAATTCTGTCATTCTGTGATTATACTTTGTGTCATATTTCGTTATTAGACCATAAGGTCTTTGAGAGTAAAGGTCATGTCTTATATAAACCTTATGCATTCCCTAATGCTTAGAAAAGTGTTCTCTGTATACTAATCATTTAATAAATGTTGGAGAAATTTAAAGAGACAATGGACATGGTGGCCCTGCTACTGGAGAGGCTGAAAGTGGTGAGTTTGGTTCTGAGCTGCCGTAAAACTACAGACAATCTGGTTTCTGAATTAGATAGCTAACTGATGCAGGTCAAAAATAGGGCAGGTCAAAACTCCCATACCAATCAGCAATGTGGGAGGGAAGGAAGGAAGGAAAGAAAGAAGGAGGGGAAGGAGAGAGGGAGGGAGAAAGAAAGGAAAGAAGGAAGGAGAGAAAAAGAGGAAGAAAAAAGGAAAGAAGGAAGGAAGGAAAGAAGGGAAGGAGGGAAGGAGAAAGGAAGGAAAGAGGAAGGAGAGAAAGGAAGGAAGGAAGGAAGGAAGGAAGGAAGGAAGGAAGGAAGGAAGGAAGGAAGGAAGGAAGGAAGGAAGGAAAGAAGGGAAGGAGGGAAGGAGAAAGGAAGGAAAGAAGGAAGGAGAGAAAGGAAGGAAGGAAGGAAGGAAGGAAGGAAGGAAGGAAGGAAGGAAGGAAGGAAGGAAGGAAGGAAAGAAGGAATTTTTTAGAAGAACACAGAAATTCCTTTGAGCTCCAGATACGGCACGATCCAGGCCATAGTCTAGACCCTGAGCAGCACCAAGGTGTGTAGAATTAAAGGGGACTTTTCCATTTAGGGCACTCCTTTCCTCCTTGAATTTCAATAAGTTATAAAAAGTAGCAATAGGAGGGATGGGGACATCTAGTGCTCCCTTCTCTTTAACAATCAAAGGAGAACCACAGAGAATAAGCCCATATACCAAAGTGATTTCTTACTCAGGTGCAGCCTGTCTGTTCCCAGTAGAGTATCTCAGAAGCAGGAAGCCATTGACTCTTCTGAAACGTGCAGACCTTCACCTAACCTAGCCACCCTTTACTAGCAACAGACCATGAGGCCTCGTTTGAACAATGGAGCAATTATTTTTTTTAAATCATAGTTCAGTTTCACACTTCTTGCCCATGACTCCTCTAGGAGTTGCACCCTGTGGTTTTTAATCGGATAGACAAAACTATTTTCTTAATTTAATACTTCCAACTCTCAAATTCCTGTGATTCTTAATTTTATCACCCACAAAAAAAGGATTTCCATTACCTACTCAGAGTTCTTGTGGCCATCTAATGAGATGCCAATGTTTTTGTAAAGCTAGATGAAATATGTGATTAAATATCCATATCTTCACCAAACCACCAAGTCCTGTGGCTCAAGTCAGCCTAGATTATAAAGCTGAAAAGCTGAGAAGAGTAAAGTGACAAGGAGGGATGTGAAATAATAATAGCAACAACATTTAGACAGTACTTGGATGTTTACATAGCACTTTTGAAATACTATTTCATTTTATCTTCACAATGACCCTGGGAGCTATTATCATCCCTATTTTTTAAAGATGAGAAAATTGAGACAGAAGTTAAGTCACTTGTCCAGGGTTACACAGTGAGTAAGTGTCTGGAACTACATTTGAACTCAGATCTTCTTGACTCCAGGTCCAGTGCTTTAACTACCATGCTACCTCGCTGCCTCTAGCATACCATTAATATCCAGATACAAGCTGACATAACAATCAGTACCCAAAAATGGAATCACAAGGACAGAAAGACATGAGTAGAAGAATGGCTGACTCTCCCAGTCAGAGCCTCCCTTTAGGTCTGATCCCTGTACTACACAAGCAATGAGTTAGGAACCTGAAGCCATCAGAAGTCCCTCATAAAACAGGTAAGCATCAGGATGCAGAAGCCTCATCTATGCCAAGGCTCTTCCAAGTTCATGCCTTGTGCTCTGAAGAGGAGCCAGCACCTAGACCCAGAGTTCCTGATTTCTTCATTTAACTACTTGCTCCACTGATGTTGTGAATGGAACATTACACAAGAGACTTGTGTCATATTTTCTTCATTCTTTTGCCTGCTCCTTGGAAAGAAAGTTATAGATAGGCAAAATGACTGAACTGTGTCTTTCCTGAAACTCCTGGATTCTGAGCATGTCCACATACTGTTTGGGGATGGCCTGGGTTTAAGAGAAGCTTTGGGTTCAGAACCTTATGGTAGCTGTTCTATTATATACTGCTTTCATTGTATCTATGTAAAGAGTAAATTTGACACAGATCTAAGGGTGACTTCACCCTTGCTGGCAGATCAACTCCATTATGTTCATGGTTATATGAACAGAGTTTAATGAAATAGAGCAAATTCAGGAAAGGAATAGGTTTTTCACTAAGTGAGGGTTTAGAGCTATTCTGATTGTGTAAATTCATACTAACCTCACCACTAACTGTGTGAACTTGTACAGGAAGTCATTTAATCTCTGGATCTCAGTTCTCTTATCTATAAAATGAAAAAATTGGAATAGATCACCTTGAAAGTCTTCTAGTTCTAAAGTGCTATGATGTGGGGGAATCATGAACTCATAGGTGAGGGTTATGCTCAAAGGAAGAAAACTTGTTTTGAAATCGTACCATGGAATCATGACACTGAAGAGCAGATAGGAACTTTGGATATAATATAATACAATTTTATTACTTCTTGCCCAAGGTCACATAGACAGTGGCAGAGCTGGTTAACACCAATCATTTTTTTCCTCCATTCCTTCGTCCCTTCCTTCTTTCCTTCCTTCCTAACAGAGATAATAGGGCTCAGCAAGTTCTCAGTCTCCTCCTGGTGACACATGAGCTTTACAAATGTCACGCAGAACCAAAGATTCTTGCTTGGTGCATGCCCTTTAGCAAGCGAGCAGGGTACAAGTATCATCAAAAGTGGCCAGAATGTATGCTCAGCCCCATCACACCATTACATTTTCTTCTTCCTTCTCCTTCTCTTCTTCCCTTCCTTTTCAATACAAAGGTCATACAACCATTTAGTATTACTGCAAATTAAAATTCAGCAAATAGAAAAGTACCTTGCAAAATACATGCCCCTTTTTCTGATCCATGAATCTACCTGGGCATCAACCAGACCTTCTTATCATCCACACATCCCAAGAAAATGAAAGTTCACCCCAGAGAATAGAGAAGTGTGCTTGTTTCCACATTATTAGGAGAAAACTATTAAGTGAGATCCAGCTCTGAGCCAATCTGAGCACGACCTGCCCTGGAGACACAGTGTATGGAAAGTCATCATGGGGTTTACCCTTGCCCTAAGCAATGGCGGTGGAAATGTGGTAAAAAGTAAAAACTTCAGATGCCAGGCCAACTGAAAATTGTCATAAATTATTGTTAAAAAAAAAAGTGATTGCTGTCTCCAGATGTTTAGACATGCATGACTCTGCCCCTGTTGCTTATTTTCTTTAATGTAAAACTATGGTTAACCCAGCATCCGGTATCACCAGTTACTATTACCCTTTCTGTCTGTTGTCTTATTTATCTTGGTGAGTACTGAACCTGAAAATGGCATTTTTTAAAATGAAACCTTCTGGGTTAAATAGTGTTGGGATTGGGAGTGGTGCACAATCCTCACTGACATACAATAATAACTCAGAGTGGGGAGGGTTGGTCTTTATTTTTCCCCCAATGCTTCCCTTCTCCTCCTCCTCTTCTCCACCCTGTTCATTGATTTGGTTTTGACCTCTATCCATTTGATCTTAAAGATTTACTCTTGCATCATAGGATCATAGATTTAGAGACATTCAAGATCACTTAATCCAACACTTTACGAAGGCCAAGTGTGGTAAATTGAAAATACAAAAGTAATTGTTGGCCTCTTAATAGGATACCTGAATCTCTAGTGCTTTAGTGTTAGGACTTGATAAAAACATTTTAATCTCCTCATTTTACCAACAAGGAAACTGAGACCCAGAGAGATAATAATTTACCCAAAATTATACAGCTAGTTAGGGACAGGGCTATCAATTCATTCATTTAGTAAGAATTTATTAAATGGCTCCTCTATGCCAGGCACTGTACAAGATCTTGGAAATAAAAAGACAAAAATAAAATATTCTCTATTCTCCAAGAGCTTACATTCCACTGAGAAGAAACAATATGAATATAGATAAGAAAATATAAACTATATTCAAAGTTAATACAAAATAATGTTAGAGAGAGAACTCTAATAAGTAGTGGGGATCAGTAAAACCCTTTAAGCTGGACCTTGAAGGAAGCTATGTATTCCAATGAGCAGTGAAAAGAGAGAGTTTTAAGCAGGGGGTATAGTCTGACACCTGTAGTCTTCATTTTATAGATTTAGAAATATGGAGGCCAGAGACATAAAATAACTTGTTTGAAATTTACGTAGCAAGTTCATTGAGAAGCCAAGAGCCAAGACTAGCACCCCAGTCTCCTGACTGCCACCCCATCATTCTGTTGTACCACATTGCCCTCTAATCCACAAAACCTGCTTCTTCCCTTGATAAGGCAACCCTATGCAGAGCACAGTAAAGTGGAGAGAAGAAAAACACTAACCAGATTTCACTGAAGAGAAAATTCACTTTTCACTCTTTAGCACCAAAAAGCACCATAAGAGGTTCCATCTGCTTTGCCTTGGAATGCAGATACTGGGGACCGTGCAGTTCACATTAATTTTGTGGCCACAGTTGCAAAGCCACATTTAGAGAAAGAGAAGTGAAACCAACACACTGTCAGAAGGCTATTTATACCAAACTCCACCCCAATATTTTTACGTCCCCTGGGTTTTTCTTTTTTTCTTTTTAAATTAGAATTTTTGAATTTAGGCTGATGAAAGAAATCAATTTGATAACCTGGGTATGACCCTAACTTCTCCCTGCAAGTAGGTGGTTTTAGGATGACTCCCAGGGAAGCCAAGATTGGTGAATTGTTTGAGCTCAGGAATTCTGAGCTACAGTAGACCTAAATAGCCAATTGGGTGACCAAACTAAGTCCAGCTCCAATATGGTAAACCCCTCACCCTCACCTCAAAAGAACAGGGGGCCAGTTGGTTGCCAAAAAAAGAGCAGAACTAGTTTAGGTCAGAAGCAGAGCAGGTCAAAGCTTCCATGCCAATCAGCAGTTTAGGGGCAGCTGTACTTCCAGACAAGACAGAGACCCGGTGTCACCCAAAATAAAATAAAAATGATACTGATCTTCTTGCCCAAATCCTTCATTTTATATATGAAAAAAACAAGGCCCAGGGAGGAGAAATTATTTGCCAAACATCACACACATAGTAAACAGCAGACCCAGGATTTTAACCCAGGTACTATGATTCAAATTCAGTGTTTATTCCACAACATCACTGTAGTATCAAAGGTTTTCACAAAGATGTCCATCATTAACCATTCTTCTTCAGAAATGGGTGATTGAATTCAGTCATGAAGGATCAGATATATGGCTCTGATGCTAAATCTGCACTTCATGTCATCAGTGCTTACCTCCTATCTTTGTTATTCTCTGTGTCCTGGTTCTCAAATGGTACATGTACAACACAACACATTAAGGAAAACATAAACAGGCCACATATGCTCCTGACTGATTGCCTTCCTCACAGCCTTCCCAAGCACACATTTTCCTATTTTCTTATATACCTTATTATAACTTACACAGAGTTGAGCCAGTCTCACCAGGACACACCAGAAATGAAAGCAGTGCAAAGATGGTTTTAATTCCTATTCCCAGTCTATCACATATGGATGAAGACCTCACTACTTACCACCTAAATAACTCTGACCAAGACATTTAAGAGTGTAAGTTGGCAGAATGCTGAACTTGCAGTGTGGCAGATGAGTTCAAATCTAGCCCTAGACACTTACTAGGCACGTGAACCTGGACAGGTGGGTATAGAAATCTATATTACCCAACAGGGAAGTAGGAGGAGAAAAGGATAAGAGAAAGATGAAGGGTGAAAAGGAGGGTAGATTGATGGAGGCAATGGTCAGAAACAAAACAAACTTTTGAGGAGAGACAGGGTAAAAAGAAAGAGAAAAAATCTATTATGCCTTAGCTGAAATTAAAAAGACAGGGGTAGCAATCATGATCTCAGACAAAGCAAAAACAAAAATAGACCTAATTAAAAGAGATAATTGGGAAACTACATTTTGCTAATAGGTACTAGGACAATGAAATAAAATCAACATAAAGATATAGATAGATAGATAGATAGATAGATAGATAGATAGATAGATAGATAGATAGATAGATAGATAGACACACACACACATATATTTTATTTGGCATACACACACACATATATGTCAAATGACCTAACATCTAAATTATTAAAGGAAACGTTGAATGACTTTTAGGAGGAGATTGTAAAACTATACTAGTAGGGGATTTCAATTTCCCCCCCTCAGAACTAGATAACTCTAACCACAAAATAAATAACAAAGAAGTTAAGGAGATGAATAAAATGTTAGAAAAGTTAGATATGACAGACTTCTAGAGAAAAGTAAATGAGGCAGCTCAGCACAGACACAGAGGCAGCAGAGCGCAACCCAGCATGGGTTGTGCCACAACAAGGACAGGACTGGAAATGGCTTCAAGGGGTCACATAACCAGCAGCAGCTGTGGGTCCCAGATTTCTCAATTCAAAAATGCCAAAGACAGCTCCAGGGGCAGTGAGAGGGCTCTTTCACTTGGGTGAGAAGGGAGCACAGTGGCGTAGCCCTGGCCCCAGGCAGTAGCAGCTTCCATTATTGAAGCCCTGGCCTGGAGCCCCTGGGGGGATTGAGCAGTTGATCTGGATCTCAGCCCTGAGGGACTGCCCAGGAGCGGGGAGGAGTGCTGGTGTGGTGGAGCTGGTGAGGGCTCTGGAGAAAAGGAATCCTGCTCACAGATCAGAGTACAGGTCAGGAGAGAAATAAATTCCTCTCCCTTGATTGGGCCATCTTAGAGGAACTGAGAACTTACAGGTCCCCAGAGTATACCCTCCCCTTGACAAAGAACTCAAAAGTCAAGCAACTGGCTGGGAAAATGCCCCCAAAAGGGAAAAAGAGTAAGACAATAGATGGTTACTTTCTTGGTGAGCAGGTATTTTCTTCCATCCTTTCAGAGGAGCAATTTAGGTCTTCAGAGGAAGACCTAAAAGTCAAGGGTTCTGCATGCAAAACCTCCAAAACAAATATGCAATGGTCTCAGGCCATGGAAGAGCTCAAAAAGAATTTTGAAAATCAAGTAAGAGAGATGGAAAAAAAATTGGGAAGAGAAATGAAAGAGATGCAAGAAAATCATGAAAAGCAAGTCAACAGGGGGAGACCCAAAAAAAATGCTGAAGAAATTAACACCTTTAAAAACAGACTAACTCAATCGGGAAAAGAGGCCCAAAAAGCCAATAAAGAGAAGAATGCTTTAAAGAGCAGAACAAGCCAAATGGAAAAGGAGGTTCAAAAGCTCGCTGAAGAAAAATAGTTCTAAACTAAAAATAAATAAATTGGGAGGGAAAAAGAAAAGTGAATGGAACAGAAAGGAGTATACCTTTTTCCCAGTTGTACATGGCACCTTCATAAAAATTAACTACATTTAGGACATAACAACCTCACAAACCAATGCAGAAAAGCAGAAATACCAAATGCATACTTTTTGCCCCACAATGCAATAAAAATTACATTCAGTAAAAGATTGTGGAAGTGTTTATTAAATATTAATTGGAAACTAAATAATCTAATCCTAAAGAAAGAGTCAAAATACAAATCATAGAAACAATAATTTCATTAAAAAGAATGACAACAATGAGACTATAGAAAGTGTGTAGGATGCAGCCAATGCAGTATTCAGAAGAAAAGAGCAGGCCAGTTAGGTAATTAGAAAAATTATTTAAATTAAATATAATACCACAATTTTGGAGGAAATCTCCAAAATCAAAGGGGAGAGTAATAAAATTGAAAGTTAAAAAAATTGAACTAATAAATAAAACTAGGGGTTGGTTTTATGGGGTAAAATAAAATGGATAAACCTTTGGTTAATTTGATTTTAAAAAAAAAAAAAGAAGTCCAAATTACAAGTATCAAAAATGGTAAGAGTGAATACACCACCAAAGAAGATGAAATTAAAGCAAATAATTATTTGCAGCTATTTTCCTAAGTATATGCCAATAAAACTGAAAGTCTAAGTGAAATGGATGAATATTTACAAAAACATAAATTACCCAGATTAACAGAAGAGGAAATATAATATTTAAATAACCCTGTCTTAGAAAAAGAAATTGAATAAGTCATAAATAAGTTCCCCCCCAAAAAAAAAATCTCTAGGATCAGATGTATTTGCACATTAAGGTCACAAAACATTTAAGAAATAATTAATTCCAATGCCACATAAAATAATTGAAAAAGTAAGCAAAGAAGGGGTCCTAACAAGTTTCTCTTATGACACAAATATAGTCTTGATATCTAAATCAGGGAAAGAAAACGGTAGGACAATTTAGCCTAATGAATATTGATGCAAAAAGGAAGGAAAGTATTAGCAATATATCACAAGTATCATACACTATGACAAGGTCGGATTTATACCAGAAATGTAGGGCTAGTTCAGTATTAGGAAAACTATAAGCATAACTGACCATGTCAATAACAAAATCAACAAAAATAATACAATGAAAACAACAGATGGAGCAAAGTCTTTTGACAAAATATAACTACCATTCCTATTAAAGGCACTAAAAAAAAATCGTAATAAAAGATTTTTCTTGTTAACTATTTTATTTCTTTTACTTAATTTTTTTAATTTTTCTTTTAAATTTTCATATTTTATTTTTCCAATTACATAAAAACCATTTTAACCCTTTTTTATAATTTTGAGTTTCATATTCTCTCCCATCCTCTCTCTCTTCCCCACCTTATTAGTAGACAAGCAATTTGATAAAGGTTATACATGTGTAGTCATGCAAAACATATTTCCATATCAGCCATGTTATAAAGAAAACACAAGCCAAAAAAAGAAAAAGAAAGTGTGCTTCAATCTGCATTCAGATTAAATCAGTTATTTATCTGGAGATGGATAGCATTTTCATCATATGTCTTTCAGAATTGTGTTGGATAATTGTATCAATTAGAGGAGCTAAGACTTTCACAATTGATCATCATTATAATATTGCAGTAACTGTGTATAACGGTCTCCTAGTTCTGCTCACTTCACTTTGCATCAGTTCATGTAAGTCTCTTCCAGGTTTTCCTGAAAGCATCCTGCTCATCATTTCTTATATTACAATCACATGCCATAACTTTTTCAGTCATTCCCCAATAGAGGGGTATCCATTCAATTTCTAATTCTTTGTCACCACAAAAAGAGCTGCTATAAATATTTTTGAACATACAGTTCCTTCCCACCCACCTTTTTTAAAAAATCTCTTTGGGATACAGACTTAGTAGTAGTATTGCAGGGTCAAAGGGCACTCACAGTTTTATAGCTCTTTGGACAGAGTTACAAATTGTTCTCTAGAATGGTTGAAGCAGTTAACAACTTCACTAACAATGCATTAGTGTTCAAATTTTCCCACATCACCTCTAACATTTTTCATTTTCAGAAGGAGCTTTTCTTTAAAAGATAAGCAGTTTCTACCTAAAGCCTAAGCCTTACCTGTAATAAGGATAAACTAGAAGAATTCTCAATAAGAACTGGGTTAAAGATGTCCAATATCACCACTATTATTCAATATTGCATTAGAGATGCTAGCTATAGCAATAAGATAAGAAAAGAAATTGAAGAAATAGGAATAGGCAATGAGGAAATAAAACTATTGCTTTTTGCAGATAATTTGAAGTTACACTTAACAGGACCCTAAAGACTCAACTAAAAAACTAATTGAAACAATTAACAACTTTCCCAAAGTTGCAGGATATAAAACAAACCCACATAAATCATCAGCATTTCTATATATTACCAATAAAACTCAGCAGGAAAAGACAGAGGGAAAATTCCATTTAAAAATAACTGCAGACAATATAAAATACCTGTCAAGAAAAAATCCAGGAGCTATATGAACATGATTATAAAACACTTTGCACATGAATAAAGACAGATCTAAACAACTGGAGAAATATTAATCACTGCTGAGTAGATCAAACCAAGATGATAAAAATGACAATTCTGCTAAAATTAATTTATTTATTAGTACCATACCAATCAATTACCAAAGAATTATTTTATAGAATTTTAAAAATGGCAAAATTCATCTGGAAGACAAAAAGTTAAGACTATTAAGGGAATCAATGGAAAAAAATGTGAAAGAAAGTAGCATAGCAGTAACAGATTTCAAACTAAATTCCAAAGCAGTAATCATTAAAACAATCTAAAATAAGAGTGGTGTATCAGTGGAATAGATTAGGTACACAACAACTGTAAAGGACTAGTAATCTAGTGTTTAATAAACCCAATGATCCAAGCTATTGGGACAAAAACTCACCATTTGACAAAAATTGCTGAGAAAACTAGAAAGGAGTTTAGCAGAAACAAGGCATAGACCAATATCTCACACCATATACCAAGATAGGGTCAAAATGGTAAGATCATAAGCAAATCAAGGGAGCATGAAAAATTTTACCTGTCAGATCTATGGATAAAGGAGAAAAGATCATGGTAAATAAAATGGATAATTTTTACTACTTGTAATTTAAAACCATTTGCTCAAACAAAACCTATGTAGTCAAAATTAGAAGGAAAGCAGGAAACTTTTTCCTGGGAAAAATATTTATAGCAGCTTTCTGTGGTGGCCAAAAATGAGAAATCAAGGGGATGACCATCAATTGGGGAATGGCTGAACAAGTTGTGCTACATGAATGTAATGGAATATTATTATGCTATGAGAAACGATGAACAGGAAAACTTCAGTGAAGCCTAGAAAGACTTATATGAACTGATGTTGAGTGAAAGGAGCAGAACCAGGAAAACTTTGTACACAGCAACAACCACAGTGTGTGAGGAATTTTTCTGGTAGACATCAAAATACATGGACTTAAAAAATTTCCAATGGACTCGAGGCAAAATGGCTTCCACATCCAGAGAAAGAACTATGGAATTGGATCACTTTTAAACGGATCATTTTCTTTTGTATTTTGTTTTTTGTTTTATGGTTTCTCCCATTCATTTTAATTCTTCTATGCAACATGCATTTAATAGGAATTTATGTGTAGAATCTACGTAAGATTGTACACCAACTCAAGGAGGGAGTAAGGAGGGAGAGGGGAATGACAGGGAGGGAGTGGAAAAAAATCTAAGATATATGGAAGTGATTGTCAAACACTGAAAACAAAATAATTCAATTAAAAATACTATAACGATGATCAATTGCAAAAGACTTAGCTATTCTAATCAATACAATGATCTAAGATAACTCTGAAGGATCTATGATGAAAAATGCTATCCATTTCCAGAGAATGAACTGATGAACTCTGAATGCAGATCAAAAAATACTTTTTTCACTTGTCTTATGTTTTTTTTGTAACCTAAAATGAAAATATTTGGAATTATTTCACTTCAACCATTTGAATTATTATTGATATAATATTGCTTGCCTTCTCAATAGGTGAGAGAGGGACTGGGGAGAGGGAATTTGGAACTTAAAATGACTATTAAAAATGAAGGTCTTTTTTTTAACAACAACTTTGAACATGGAAACTCTACATGAGTTAAAATGGCAGTGATTTGTTTACTTTTCCAGGAAGAGCCTGTGATTCACCCTTCCATTTTTACAGGCAACTTGCTTTTGTGTTCTAGTTTTAATTATATAAGGAATGTTAATTTTTATACAACATAATTCATCCAGGATCTCATGCTTAATGCTAATAGCTCAGTGAAATTCTTTGCACCCTCTGACCTTTTTTGCAACTATGCTGCCAACATTGGAAAAAAATAGGACTCATAGAACTCTGAGGACCATTTTGTATTTTTCTTTCATAACTTTTCACGGCTAAGGTGTAACCATCTTACTAGTCACAAGCTTCCATATATATTTTTAGGTTGTTTGTTAAACAGCAGACAGAATTTTTTAATTTTTATTTATTTTCAATTAAGTAGTATTTATTTTCCATCCCCACCTCCCACAGTCTTGGGGGTAGGGGGCAGGAATCCCCATCAAAAAATACACAGTCAAGTAAATTCCTACGTGAAATATCCACGTGAAAATACGTATCTCATCCTGCGTCACAAGTTCCTTATGTCTTTGTCAGGAGGTGAATAGCATGTTTTACCATTTGTCTTCTGAAACCATGACTGGTCATTGCACTGATTATTTGCCTGGAACCCAATCATGAGTTCGTATCCTTTCATTTTAAACTCCACTTCTCTAATCATGCTGTGATGAGAGTTTACTTAATAATAATCTTTCTCTTAAATCTATCCTCCCTCTTATTGTACCCCTCTATTTCCCACTTATTCTATTTCTCTGTTGATTGAAATGTGTTTCTGTACTCACAAGTGTATGTGTATTCTTCTCTCCTTTGATCAGGTTAGATGAGTGAGATTCAACTGTTTCCTGCTTCTCCCACCCTTCCCTCCTTTGTACGGATTTTTACTTGTACACCCCAATTATGTAAGATAATTTTCCCCATGTTCCCTCTGCCTTTTGCTCCCCTAGTGTATTCCTCTTCCTACCCTGACTATTCGGCTACAGCCTAAGGTCTTCAACCATTCTTTTCCCTGGACCTAGGTTCAGGTTCTCATCTCAATCTGCACAGGATCTGTGATCTAGCACTAGGTAATGAGTGGCAGAGCTTCTGGACAAAGGCAGAACCTTCTGTACCAGATACATACTCCTCTGACCCTTGTGTACAACTGCCAATCAGGACTTTGTTCAATCCCATCTGGAAGACTGTGTGGCTATTCCTAAATAAATCCTATTCCAATGTCCACAGATTTTTGTCTGTCTCCCTAGGCTGCAAGGGGCAGCTATGAAAAAATTGTGCATTGTTCATTTTTTCTTGTTTTCTCCATCAGGACTTATTCTGGTGCATTTTCTAAATCTTTATAGGATTGTAGGGGAGAGCTTTACTGTATTACGTGCTACTCCACCATCTTGGCTGGTCTCCAGCAGACACAATGTAGCTAGGACCTTAATCAAAGCCTGTCCAACAGAATAAAATCATTGTGACCTTATTTTCTTAGCTTTTTTTTCTTCCACTTTAAGACAAAAATAGTTGGAGACAGGAAAGAGGTACAGTCATGCCAACAGACTGAAGTCTGGCTCTCATCACCACAGGAGCTTTGGAGGAAAAGGTGGACACTGAAGAAAAGCACTATAGTGAGATCCCCAAGATGGTACTTGTGTGGCAGTACATGCCAGTGAAGGACTACAAAGGGAGGCATGGAAACAGTGGTCACCATGAAAAAGTAAACTCTCTCAGGAGAGCATATTCCTCCAGATGATGTTGGAGCCCCGGGACAAAACCCCCTTTCATTCTGTGAACTCATTATTCTGCAATCAACTCTGAATGAAACCCAAGCCTTCTCAGTACCACCTGCCCCTGGGGTCCCTCACTCCCTTTAATTGACAAAAGTGGAGAGGTTGGATATCAGGGAGATCCTCCCACGCTCTGAGGCCACTCAGAGCATTCATTTCATCACTTTCCACCAGGCTACTCTCCTGGTGATTTCATGATCTTCAGAAACTCATCACTCTGTAAGATGAAATGAATTCTGAAACTCATACCTCCTCAGATAATTTCCCAGCAAGCAGAGTACCCTCTTTCCACCCCTACCCTGCCCCACAACCACACACCTGCTCCTCTTTTTCAACTTCTCTGTATGTGTTGTCTTCACCCATTAGATTGTGAACTCCTTGAAAGCAGGGACTGTCTTGTTTTACTTTGGACTGGATTTGGATTCAAATTCTTTGGATTTTCTTTTGGATTGCCTAACACAGTGGTTAGCACATAGTAGGCACTTAATATCTTTATTGACTGATTCTGTGCGAGTTATGGTTCTGGTCTTATAGTTTTAGTATTTAGGATTAGAAAAAAAATGAAAAATGGTATAGTTCCTGCCCACAAGAAACTTAAGTCTAATAATAAGGAAGACACGATACTAAGTTGATCAAAAGGTTAAAATAGCTGGAAGGCTGGAGTGAGAAAGTATGCTTGAGCAAGCTCAGTCCAATGATAAAACCTGGTAGCACAGGGGAAACTTTGACAACTACTCTCCAGCTCCCTTCCTGGTCTAGCCTAGGATTTCGAGAAAGGGGTTTGTCTCACACAGTTTTAATCTAAACTATGGAGTTTACTGATAACTTACAATCACGTGCACAAGGAAATATGAACCTGTCTCACCACTACCCAGGTCCCTGGGATCCTAAGAAATAAAACAGCCTACATAATTGTCTTTGGAAAACAGATCTTCTGAGAACTGCAGGCTGATTCTGAGTAGCCCAAGATAGTTATGGACAACACCAGTTTATATCCAAGATGACAAAGGGAATTAGATCCCTTTACAAATTCATCAAGCCCAGATACTTGAGTCCAACTATCATGAGGCTACTAAGGATAAACACGACTGGTAAACTCCCAACAAATGGTCTCAATTTTTTCAGTAAAATATTATGCCAAGTTCTCAGGTGAGGGGAAGGAGTGGAAGAGAGAGCTATGGGAGGTTTGAGGAGAGAGGAAAAAAATTTGGAAAATCATCTGTGGTGGGGATAATGTATTGATTAGAAAACAAATGTGCTATGTATGGAGCAGGCATTCTGAAGGGCACAGTGAAAAGGACGGATAGCTTCACAGTGGGACATGACAGGGGTTGCATTGAGGATGATGGGCATAAGGGACTAGGTAATGGGGGACAGAATGAAATTTGAACATTAACAACTGTAAGTTCAGAATCACTAGAGTGTATGTTTGTAAGTTTGATAATAATTGAGGAATGAGCTCAGGTAGATTATCAACAAGCCCAAGGATTAGGTTTCAAGTTGGTGTCCTCTCAGGTCATGGTAAGATGGAATTGTTTCCCTCCTTCCAAAGCAGGTTCCACAAACTTGGCTGCCCAATACCTACCTACCCTTCAAGACCCAACTCAAAAGGTCCTTCCCTCACATGGGCGTCTCAGAACCCAATTGGAAGTGGTCTCTCAGTCCTATGAACGAACATAGCATGTGGCTTCTCTTACTGCCCTTTAACATTGTCTTGTAGTAAAAGAATTTGGAATGAAATCCCCACCACCACCACTAAGCAAGCTTTCCAAAAGCAAGGGCTTGAATTACAGATCTCCTTGTAAGCTCATGCCAGAATGTATATGAATGGCTAGATGTTCCACAAGGGCAGGGACTTCATCCTATTCACCACTGCATTCCCCACCACCCCTTGCACAGCACCTTGTACATAGCAAGCTCAGCAAGATATTTCCTAAACGAGTATGATAAAAAGCATAAGAAAATCCCTCATCTATAAGGCTTCTGGAGCAGTGGGGTAATAGATGGAAGATCACTAAAATATAAACAATTATCTTTTCATTAAGACACTAAAAACAATGTAATAATGTAAAGGACTGAATACAAGAGCAGGAAAATCACATAATTCATAATCATGCTACTGGGAACCTGTGATTAAACAAAATAGTAATGTTTAGAGTCCTGTAGGCTTCTTACAATTTCATCAGATTGTCTACTGATGTACATCTACTACTATGGAAGTGGGACTGAGGAGTAAAAAAAAAAAAAGGTGCATCAAACAATTCTGGTGCATGAAGTCCTGAAGGGAAACAGGCAAACAGGCAGATTAGAGCGAGGGGGGAGGTGAGGGACTTTGGGTTAGCTGGGGGACTCTGAAGGTTGAAGGGTACCAAGGCACATCTACTTCCATTTTGTATCCAGCTCCGCCCCTTCCCAAATTTTCTCCTTCCCTCTTTCCCAGACAATCAAGGCTTTTGCCAAACCTCTCTTAAGAGTCTTCATCTTCACTCAAGGAAATTTAAAGGTATCATTGGTGTAAGATGGAAGAGCTCCTTCATGAAATTTAGTTCAAAAGCATGCAATTACAACTTTGAAGGAAAAATGTGAGAAATTAGTCCTATCTGGGTACATGTTGTTTAAAAGCACAGATTAAAGCAATGCTTAGCCCACCTCAGTTTCTTAGATTGAATTCACCTTATTCATCCTCACTACCACTCCCTCCTCCAAATAAAGGCCTAGGGAACAGGTATGGTATCTTCACCAGCAGGTGGTTCAGCGGCTGATACTGTCTAGTTTAAGAATTAATATTCTGAATGAGTTACTCTTAGATTCAAGTTCCATCATTTGGTATTTCTACAACTTGGAGCAGGTCTGACGACATGTCTCTTGCTCATCCATGATGTGTGAATATTCCCCAAAATGCCATTAGCCTCCTCATTCTGATTCCTCTTAAGAATATTTAACTCATTTCTACAGTAATACAAAAGCACCCTCTGCTGTTGAACAAGACAATGGTCTCAGGAAATTAGCTGTTATTACTGTTATTACCAAGAGCTTTACAAATAATAGTAATACAGAGCTGGAAAAAAAAAATTTAGTAGTACTGGAGAGGGAAAGTGCTACTTAGACAACAGTCATTCTGAAAGGTCTGGAGGGTTTACCACACTGTGTAAGTTCAAAAGGGGTCAACAGGGAGCAATGGCAATAAAAAGAGTTAATGTTTTCTTTGGCTATACTGAAGTACCTAGAATACCTATACTCTTCCCTGGTCAAACCACAACTAGCGTACTGTACTGTATACAATTATGGGTATAATACATTTTAACTACAAAGATGGAAAAATCAGAGATGAAAAATTTTGGTATAGAAGGCCTCTAAAGGGTTTCTTCTCAATCAGATTCTGTGATCATATTTTCCCAGTGGTGAAAGGGGAATAATACCTACCCGGCCTAAACTACAGGGTTGCTGTAAGGATAAAAATGAAATAATTTCAAAAAATAAGTTAGCAGCACGCCACAGTTTATTGTTAATAGAACATAAGAACTGCCACATTAGGTCAGCCCCATTTCCCAGCCAGGGTACATACTCTTCTCAGTGTTGAGGGAGGGCCTCCAAAGCACTTATTTTCTTTAATAACACAATAGACCTATCTTCCATGCATTTACCTAAGCTATTCGAGGACCACTCACAGACAGTAACAAATTCCTTAAGCTTACTCTGCATTGTGCTAAAGGTCACTTACTTTTAATCACTCCATTCCAGTTTTAAAAGGAGTCTACTCTTCTGACAATTCTGGAGTACAAATACACATTCACCCTTCACAATTTTAAAGACTTCAACTGCCATATTTTTAATCTTGCTCTCCAAACTGGAGAACACTAATTTTTAACCACATCTATAATATTCTTCTCTAGTTTTGTCATGTGTTTCTCAAGCTCTGGCAACAAGAAACAGAGATGATAACTGTCCATAAAGGGTCAAATCAGTTTTGCACAGGTGCTGAATGATGTTTTGTTTTCTATACTGTCCAGGCTCGTACTCATCGTATGATTAAACTTTTCAGTTCCAGTAGTACCCTGAGCTAACTATATCAGGGAACATGCTTCAAAAACTTGCAGATCTTTCCTGGGTCATGAATGGAATGGATAGTTAGCTTAGAAAGCAATTCTAGATAGTCTGGACCACTGTCACCTAAATCTTCTGCTTTATACTTGTCTCCATGGAGGATTTCTGCCTGCTTCCATCAAATGCTCCTAGAATTTGCCTTCTGCTAGTTCAACATTTCAGTGCTACCAGGAGTTTAGCGTTATCACCTGCACACCTGAAGAGCTCTGTGAGCCAGAGTGTTAACAAAACTTCAGCAAAACTACAGGTCCCATTTGCTACCCAGCAACTTGAGAGAGAATGGACCCCCTGCATGCACCGTGCCGCTGACAGCTGTTCTGGAGGGCTCCTTTCTAAAGGAAAAGCAAAGCCCTAATTCAGTGGAGTTGACCATGCTCTAACAGACACAGAGGCACCATCCTCTACCTGGCAGACTATACTAATGGATGTAAATTTCCCCACCCACTGCTGCCTGCAGCCACTAAATAACTAGGTCAGCTTCTTGACTAAGGCATCAAAAGACTGGTTCCCTCCCCTTCCCAGGTTCCCTTCAATCTGTTAGGGAGGTTAGAAAGGAAGAGGAGATAATACATCAAACCTAAATCTCTTTCCAGGGTCAAGTATTTAGGAAGAAGGTGGTCTCCATTTACAACTTGAAACTTCTCCAGAGACCTTTCTCCTTATTGAGCTGGGCCTGACAGTCATCACTGAGCTACTTAACTGTCTCCAGTGCTAATAATCTCTAACTTCCAGATAAGAAAAAAAAAAGCAGCCACCCAGAAAATGAGAGGAAAGAATGGCAATCTTGACTCCCACACACCTTGTGAGGTGTTTAGAATTTGGCATGTTGGGCTAAACTTCTCAGCACCCAGGTAGCAGAGATTAACTTGGTTTCTCTCATCCTTTTGTTAAACATGGGTAACAATCCCTATTCTGATTCATTTGACCTAATAATTCCTAAGGCTTAATAGCCTGTCCCCCACAACTCACAACACAAACACCAATGCCTGAGTAAAAGTTGAATGGGATGCAAAGCTGAAGAACAAAGCATATTAGGTACCTTGCCTACTACTGCTCCCTTAGGCTGTTCCATTATTTACTTTTTCCTCTGAAGTCCCTCCTGACTTGTTAGCCTTCTACCTATTGGAAGTGTCCAATGTACAGTTAAATGAAATAGGCCTTGGATGGCACTACCCTCGCCTCACAGGTGCAGCTGCTTACTCAGCAGATAGATGGTTTGAATCAGAAGGGTCTTCCAATGTCAACTGAGTCCTCACCACCTTCATTATGACAGGTTTAAAAATGAGTCTTCAGGTGTCTAGGGGATCCTGGTTTGACTTCTAGATCAGAGAGCTGTGTTGGGTTTATTGCCCTATATTCTAAGGTACTACAAAGAAAAACATGCCTTCATGACCATATGTAGGGTCAGGAGGCTAGGCTTTCTCTCCTCTCATTCTTATGAACACAGTCTCCTCCCAATTTTGCCACAGAGGGCAACAGAGCCCTTCAAAGAGAAAAAGCTTTATTAAATAACCTCAAAAATGCAACATTTGCACTCATGTTCAGTCATGGCTGATAGGTAGAGCTGACTACGAGTCTGGCTGTCACCTGATTGGCTTGGCTGGTATCTACCTCTTCATGGAAGCCACTGCTTCTTACTGATGTCAACCTTTTGTCTGTTTTGACTTTGGTAACCCTACTAAAGGGAAAGAACTCTTTTCCTCTTGGAGAATCAGAGTTTCTAAGCCCATGTGGTGATAATGCCTATAAAGTGTGCAAGCCCCATTGGTATAGCTATCTGTTGCATTAAAAGGGGATGGGGGGAAGAGAGAAAGGAGAGGAGAAGGGAGTAGCCTGGAGGCCAAAACCTGCAGCTCCCAGAGGATGGTATTGCATTTACTGAACAGTGGCTCTAATAAGACTCAGATGCCTATCCTTGATGATTGAGCAGGCAAACAAGGATGACAGTCTCAAAGGAAGTCTTCAAGAAGGCAGGCAACATCACAAAGCAGTCTGTGTGCCTGCAGGCTTGTTGGAAGGCAGCCATCACAGACCATGAGAGTGGAAATGTCACACAGGGATCTTCAAGGAGCTGGTGGCAATCGCTATAGGAGGAAGAAAGAAAGCAGAGAGTCAAGACTTAGTCAAATGAAATAAAGGAGCTTTTGTTCTAGATCAGGAAAGAAAAGTAAGGGTAAGGTGGAAGATACTCTCATTCTTGGAGGCAGTATAAAAATCTAGTCAAGTCAGAGTCCTACAACAAGACCCTTCCTAAAATCCACATACTACTCAAGGCAAAGTTTCTCCCATTTCCTTCAATGATTGAAACTAACTACTCAATACAGAAGAAAGTTGACACATGCAAGATCTCAGTTACACATGGCTGCAAAGTTCACAAGTATTCACAAGTCACCAGGAATTAAAATTAAAATGAAATTAAAATTAAAATTAAAATTCTTAGAAAACAAGCCCACAACGGTCTGATACAAAGATCAAGGGAACCAACAGAACCTACATCCTTTTCTTCATTCACAGGTCTTACTAATCCTTAGCATCTCCTCTCTACAACATTTTGTGAAGTTCAGAATATGTGACAGAAAGAGCTCTGCTGCAAAGCCAGCTAGGGGATTAGGTTCATTTCAGTTTTTCAGGGCAAGAATGAAGCTGGGTCATCAGTCAAATAACCCACCAAAGCATCAGAAAAGTTCCCTGAAAACAAGGAACTCAAGCTGGCATGGCATGTAATTATAGCACAGTTCTGCTAACATGAGCTTCCTCTGAGTTATTTCTCAGATAGGCTCTATTTAGTCTCTGGTTCGATAAAAAACAGCCCAACTCACAGAATGAACATAGTTTCCCAAGAATCATCTGCCCTTAGGACAGCTCTTTCTTGGTGATTCACTGGTCCCTCAAACTTTTGTTTTAAGCTAACTATGTGCTTACTATGTGCCAAGCATTGTGCTAACAAGTGCTTTACAATTATCTCATTTGATCCTGACAATAACCCTAGGAAGATAGGTGTGCTATTATTATCCTCATTTTACCAAAGAAGAAACTGAAGCAAAGAAAGAGGTTAACTAGGTTAATTACAGTGGTTTACTAGGGTCACAGAGCTAGTTAAGTGCCTGAGGCCAGATCTGAATTTAGCTCTTGACTCCAGGCTCACTCAATGTATCAAAAGCAACTTATCTTTTCCCCTAAAATCATTCCTCTCCTTCTGACTTCAATTTTGACACTGGCACCCATTCACCTATGTTCAACTCTTCTCCTTTTCTGGCTCAACATCCATATGGCACAACCCAAGGCTCTATCCTGGGCCCTCTTCTCTTGTCTCTTCCTCCTGATCCTACTGTCAGTTCCCATGGTTTCAATTTTCATCATTATGCAGGACTCCCAGATCTATATATCCAGATCTAGTTTCTACAGAGTTCTAGTCACATATCATGAACTGTTATTGTTTACTGCATATTTCTAAATGGATAGCCCAAATATATCTCAAACTCTACATGCCCACAACAATCCCTCCCTATATCAGGACATTAACATTTCCCAGAATGGCCTCTCATTGATGGTCTTAGGGTGAAAAGTGCTGCTTTTCTACAATAACTGATGCCAGGTAGGAATCATTATGCCAACTTCTCCCCCAAAAGAGGAATTTCAGAAGTGATGCCTATGAAAAGCTTCTAAAGTTATCTGACAATCACCAACTACTTGCAGCACACACTAAGCTTATTTAATAATCAAACCAGGCACACAGTACACAATAATGGACAGTGCCCATATTAGCCATGCTCCCAGCAAGTGTGTTCAAGACTAAAGTAAAATCTAGTCTTTCCTGGTGCCACCAATTGATAGCCTTCCCGAACTCCATCCTGTGATCTGGAAAATTTCACATCAAAAGTTCACAGTAGTGATCAGATCAAACAAAGAAGGACATGATAGTAACATCCTCAGAAGAAGCAAGAAACAAGAAGCAATGGAACTGTAGTAAATACAGAAGAAACTAAAGAATGAAGCTCACAGAGAGTTGGGAAACAGAATTCCACTGTGAAGAACAACAAGAAGGCCAATTAGGGTTTGTGAAGGGGTGTAACAGGCAGTAAGTCAGGAAAAGGTAGTTAAAAGGTTGTTCACTTGAGGCATTTGTATTTTTTCCTAAGTGTTCCAATAATGGAGCATTATTGACTAAATCTGTTGTAAACTCCTGACCCACAATGCTACTGAAAAAACGAAGAGTATTATCAGCAAAGTCTTTTCTATAGATGCTGAGTGATGGATTAGATAGATGGCTAGGGTATCCCACAAGTATTATTAGGTACGTCTGTGCCCTCCACCTACAAGGGACCTCCTTTATCACCAACAAGACTCACCTGTGGGGTAGAAGGCAGAGCCTGAGAGGTGGACTCCTCTAGGGAGGCAGCTCCTGTACCCATTGGGCTCAGTGTGGTGACACGGCTGGGTTGGCCTCGTAGAGTTACTGTAATGGTGGTTGGGGCCTTCAAGCCTATGGAAAAAAAGGATCCAAGTTATTATTAAATCTACTATATTGAACAGGCTCTTCCCAGCACTTCCCATCACTTTTTCCTGATCAGTTTCCTTCTACCCACCTATCCAACTCAATTGTGCCCACTACTCAAAGTTCAGAAAGCAACAGTAAACAGCCTGTGTTCTCATGACCTCTTTAGAAGATGAACCAAAAGAAGGGACCTTAGCATCTACCCCAAACTCCCATTCAATGCAAAAATCTCCCCTCCATTACCCTTGATATGGGTTTACTCAATTTCTGTTTGAATACTGCTATCAATGGAAAACATAACTCCTTCACATAGCAGCTCGGATCCCTTCCTAATTCTCTTGGGCTTCAGTTTAATGTCATCCCTATGACATGAGCAGGCAGGCTACATAGCTGGGATTTCCCAATCTCATTCCCACAAGTCCTCTGGAGACTCACCTGCTGCTTGATTAGAAATCTGAGCCAGACCAGGAAGGCTACTGGCCAATTTGGCAAGGCCTCCGTTGGTCAGCAGTTGGTGGATGGCTGTAGGCTTCCCACCAGGAGTGGCACCCAAGGAGGAGAGGGTGGTGGCCACAGGAATGGTCCTAACAATGGTGCCAGTGCCGGTAGTGATGGCACCCAGGCTCTGCATAGGAGTAGGCAACTTCACACTGGTGGTCTGTAGGACATATAAACCCAGGTATTAAAAGGCAATGTCATTTCATAACATTCTTTGACTTTACAAGCACCACAGAGCGTTGCAGGGATGGATAAAGGCAAGCCCTAATAAACTGATAGTTTCACAGTCCCAGGATTGTGGGAGCAAACAAAATAATAATTGTAAAGTGCTTGGCACATAGTAAGCACTACATAAATGTTTATTACTGTTATTACTATTATTGACCCCAATCCCAACTTGACTGTGACAATCACTTCCCTAATCAGTCCATCCCAGTATGCCGGCGGCCTCTGGACTGCTGACCACTTACCTGTGTGGCTGGCCCTGGGGAAGCACTAGCTGAGAGGGTAGGAGTTTTGCTGCTGATATCCTGCAGGCTGAAGCTGAGACCCTGAAGGAGGCTGCTGGCAGATGTAGACCCTGGGAGGAAAGGACCACCTCTGATACAACAGGCTTAGCCACTCTTACTTTAGCCCACAGAAGGCTTCCCATCTCTAAACATCAACTAACATGCCAATCATTGTTTGCTGGTTTGAACCCTTACTTAGGATTAGTATTTAACTATCTTCCTACTTTTCTCTGAAGACTCATATGGTGACATGACTTGCACTTGACTGTGTTTTGAGTGAGGGAGGGCTGTGCAGGTCACCAACCTCACTTGTCTTCCAGAGTCATCTGAATCCAGTGACCAGATATTCATCAGGATGACTGGAGATGACCCAGCATGAGGCAACTGGGGTTAAGCAACTTGCCCAAGGTTACATAGCTAATGAGTATCAAGTGTCTGAGGTGAGATTTGAACTCAGGTCCTCCTGACTCCTGCACTGGTGCTCTATCGACTGCACCACCTAGCTGCCCCAGACTTGTATGGTACATGGCAAAAAAAAAGTTGGGGTTCTGTATTATTATACTCACTCTAAACTCTCCCAACTAATCTATTGTATGAGACAGAACTTTTAAGTTCATAAAGGCTCTCCCTAGCCTGATTCATACCCTTGCCAACAGACTTTCTGATACCAACCTCAGCTTGAAAGAGGGAAAAAGATCTAACAGCCACAGCGATATCTCAAGGTCACAACTACTGGTAGGGAACCTGCAGCCTCGAGGCTACATGTGGCCCTCTACACCCTCAAGTGCAGCCCTTTGAATCCAAACTTCACAGAATAAGTTCTCTTAATAAAAGGATGTGTTCTATAAAACTTGGACTCAGTCAAAAGGTCACATGTGGCCTTGAGGCCACAGATTGGCTAAAATGACAGAAGGGGAAAGCAACAAATGTTGGAGGATGTGGAAAAACTGGGACACTAATTCACTCTTGGTGGAATTGTGACCTAATCCAACCATTCTGTAGAGCAATCCGAAATTGTGCCCAATGTGTTATACAATTGTGTATATACCCTTTGACCCAGGAATACCTCTTCTTAGATCTGTTTCCCAAGGTGATTAGGGAAAAGAAAAAGAACTTATATGTTCTAAAATATTATAGCAGCTCTCTTTGTGGTGGCAAACAACTGGAAATTGAAGCGATGCCCATCAACTGGGGAATGACTAAACAAGTTATGGTATATAATTGTAATGGAATACTACTATGCTTTAAGAAATGATGATCTGGTTGATTTTAGAAAAACACAGAAAGAGCTGCATGAAATAACAAAGAGTGAAATAAGCAGAACCAAGAGAATATTGTACAAAGTAACAGCAATACTGTTTTAAGAACAATTTTGAATGATTAAATCATTTTTGAGTACTATGCTCAAATCAACTATGAAGATGTTATCTGTATCCAGAGAAAGAACTGATATTGAGATGTATAGCATGGTTTTATATATGTGTGTGTGTACATACATGTATAAGTATACACACACACACACACACACACACACACATTTGTGTCTAATGGCAGCCTTCTCTACAACATGGTAGGGAGAGAGAGAAAATAAAGCACACAGCAGAGAACAAAAGGAAAGCCAGAAGCACAGAAAAGCAGGGTAGCTTTGAAAAGTAGGGTAGTATTTATCACATGGTTTTGTTTTTTTTTAAAGTAAACAATATGACATGAAAATTCACAGTTTTATATTGAATCCTCTCTTTATGCTACGCTGTGTACACAGAAATGTTCAGGGTTTTGTTTTTTTTTTAAGTTTTCTTGTATGTAGGTTTAAAATGAATAAAATTTTTTAAAAACTGGAATGGAACCTGCAGCCCCCAAAATTCCACAAACAGCACAATTATAGACTGGGATCACCCGGAGTAAAAAATAAGGCTGAGTAAACTCCCTTATTATGAATGAAGCTTTGGCAAATTCCTAATGACAGTATCATACAAACCTATAAGTTAGGCCAAAAAAGATCCTTCCCACACGAAACCACCACCATCCCCTCCACCTAACAGCAAACAAAAAGCACAGGAAAACAAGGTGGGACACAAAGTACCTGGGAGTGTGCTGCCAGGGGAGGCTGCTACACAGTGACCACCACTGGCTACCAAGCGGCTCTGGAGAGTGTGGAAGGCACTAGGAGCAGTACTGTTGGGAATAAGGGAGGAAGAAGCTGGGCTCACTGACACGGCTTCAGAAGCTGCACTTGATCTGAAGAGACAGGAAAAGAGTTGAAGAGCTGCTCCCAATTTCAGCAGGGCAGACTTATGGGGATAATGAAGAATAAAGGGATCAAGTGAGGCACAAGCAAGACAAGCAGAGATAGAACTCTGGCCTCCTGACTCTCAACTTTTCATAATTGCTTATACCCTATATATTCCACAATATCCTAACCCAAATTCTACCAATAGAGTATGAAGCCAAGTGAAGAAATCAGTAAGGTATAAGGGAGACTTCTATATCTCCCTCTGGGGGCCAGGCCATTAGAACAAGGATATGAGTAACGATAATCAAGTTAAGGATCTTCAAACAAATAGTGCCTCCACTTTTTATGGATTCAAATGTAAAATGGCCTACCCTACAGGGAAATATTTCATGAAAGCAATCTAAAACAAACAAGTGACGAATGCCACAGTTTATGTGATCTATCAGGAAGAGATCAAAAGAAATGACATTAAAAGAAAACATAAGTTAGACAGACTCACTTGGCTGTGGTGAGCAACCCCGTTAGCTCCTTGGCACCTACGGCAGTTTGCCCCCGAGTCACAGTAACAGGTTTCCCTCCTGAAACTGCACAACAACAGCTTCTCAGCACACTGACTTGATCATGCCTACTTCTGCCTATACATCTCGGAATCACAGAGCCCTGGGAAAATGTAAGAAACCTGGACTGATCTCGCTATTCCCGCCCTAAATTGAGATATGGTTTACTGATAAAGAGCTCTAGATTAGGAGTCAGAAGACCTAGTTTCAAGTCCCAATTCCACCCTTTACTAAGTATACGACCACGGGTAAATTCAATTCAAAGAGCAATGATTAAGTACCTACCCTATGCCAGACACTAATAGGCACTGGGGATAAAAAAATCAAAAATGAAAAATCCCTGCCCTCAAAGAACTTAGATTCTTAAAGGAAGCAACAAGTACATACAAAATAGGTACAAAGTAAATCAAAGCAGTTTGGGGTGGGGGGGGTGTGGAAAGAGGACACTAACAACTGGGGGATGAGGAAACAGTTTCATACAGGCGATGACTTATTTAAGAAGCAGAAAGTGAATGTTCTGGGCATGGGAGAGAGCCTGAGCAAAGGCAAAGAAAAGGGAAATGGCATTTCACATATTGGGAATGGCAAACAAGAAAATTTAACTGGTACACAGAGCAGGTGAGGGGGAAGTAAAGTCTAGAAAGACAGGTTGGACCCAGATTTTCAAGGGTTTTAAATACCAAATAAAGTTACTATTTTATCTTAGTGGCAAAAGGCAGTCATTGAAGTTTCTTGAGCAGGGGAGCAACATAGTGAAATTTGTGCTTCACAAATATTAATTATAGTTTCCTTAATAGTAAAATGAGGGAGTGAAACTAAATCTTCTCTAAAAAGTCCAGTTTTCTCTAAAAGTTCATTCTGACTCCAAACTCAAATCAATGGACATCCCCTAGTTTCTTCAGTACATACCAACATCTGCTTCTACTATAAGATTCTTGTAAGATGGAATAAAGACTAGACCCCAAAGCAGGAACCACGATTGTGCTCCCTGTGAGTGTTCAATTAGTGCAATAACAGCTTCCCTAGACACTTGCCCTCTGTGGTTCCTCCTTGAGATGGGAGAGTTGGTCCACTAGCTCCATCCCCATGAGAGACAATGGTCACTTTGATTTTGGCTCGCTTGGAAGCTTTGCTGCCTGGAGGGGGACTAGGAGGATGCTGACGCTTCAGCTGGCCCCGAAGGTCTTCTTTATCAGCTTCCTCGGCTTGATCTGATGAGATGGGAACTGAAAGGCAAGGAAGATCAGTTTGAGATCTCCTCCAACCCAGAAAGGCCCAACAGGCATTGCCTCAAAGAGGTGCACGAACATGTACAACACACATACACATTACTCAAATGTCCAAAAGACCTTGCACTCAAGATGCTTACTAAAGTCAATTCTGCCTTCAGCTACTTGATCTCAGATTTTATCTCACAGTAGCACCCTGATCCTAGAACCCCATGCTATACCTCTGTCCTGTCCTGAATGATGTGACTACATCCCTACTCATCCCTACTCAATCCCTGAAGGTCCAAAAAGAAAACAAAGAAGTAATTTCTCCCTACTACCGCTGGATCCAGCAACTGCAGAATATTAGAATGACAGGGAGACTCTTCAATAAGTACAGATAGCATTTCTCAGTCTCTGAAACAGTTCCATCCTTCTCTGATTCCATTTGTCCCTCAAATCACAAATCTGGAGTTCCCTTGGGGATATTAAACATTGGAGAAAGTGTAACAAAGCAGAGATGTGAGCAGGATCAGCAGAAGGCTGGCAACATATATGAGGACCACACAGCATATGGCCATTAGCCCTGTCCAACAAGAGAAGGCTATCCTCCTCAAAAAGTTAAAATTTCCACATAAACATTGAGTTTTGTCCAGTCCTCTAAAATTGTGAGGTTTCTTTTGTCAAATGTAGGAGACCTAAAGGAATCCCATTGTTGAAAAAACAGCTCTCTTCTGTCCTCAGGCTGGAGAAGTTTCAATGTATTCCAAAGCTAGTATTCCAAAGGGACCAGAGCTAACAGCACACCATGCAACCTTCTTCAGAGATTGCTTCTCTCTAGCGTACAAACCAGCCCCTCTTCACTGATCGGTGAATAGATCCAAATCAAACAACTACAAGGATAGCCAAGCCTGACTTGTTCTCCTCTCACCAAAGTTCCCTTCACATAGGTCTCTACAGACTGACTCAGCCCTCTATGTTCACCACCAACTTCTCAGGAGACTGTCCCACCCCATCCCTTCCCAATTCAAGCACACTATCAGCTGCTCCTATAAGGGGTGCTTGGAATCACAACCATTTCCTTCTGATCACCACAACACAATGAGATCTAAAAGAATCATTCAAGATCTGGATGCAAATGGGAAAGAGTGGAAGGGAGACAGGGAAAGTTCTGGGTTGTTTTTTTTTTTTAATCTCTGAAAGCTTGCAAATGGTTTGCTTCCTTTAGTGGCCATGATAGGAACAGCAAAGCAGAAACAAAATGAAGAGTACAGAAACCAAAGCTTTTCTATGTATGCAAAGGCTTGCAGACAAAAAAGGGTCATGCAGATAAAGTAAGAAAATGAGAACACAAAGGGAAAAAGGAAGTCAAACTGAGAATAAAAAGCAACAGAAGGAGAACGAACAAGAAAAAATAAAAGATATTGGCAAAGGCAAGAGGGTTCCACAGAGACAAATCTGAGGTACTGAAATACTGAGAGAGAAACAGGATGATGGAGAAAGGGGCACAAACATAGGACTAAGAGGGGACCCACAACAAAAGACAAGTGAGAGGAAAGGCTAGAACAAAACTTCAATCAATTTCAACTTTAATATTAAGCACAAAACAAGGAATCATGCTAGACTGTATGTGAAAGGCAAGTTGAACAGCAGATGCAGAAAAAGCAAAAGATAGGCAAGCAAGAGAAAGATACTCACCAAAGAGACAGGAGGAGGTGCCGGGAGGAAGAGTTTTCCTCACCAGCATGTTTTGTTTCAGAAAAGCAGCAAACTGCGCTGGAATGAATCAGAAAGAATTACAGAATCATAGCCGGCCAAGGAAGACAGGAAGGGGAAGGAGCCAGGAAGGGCCTGAAGTTGTCTCCTCTTTACCTGTGCTGACTGAAACCATCCCTAATGGAGTTCTAAGGTTACTGATCTCACTCATGTGACCAACCAGACCCCATCTTGATTTCCTGATTGACCGAAATCTCTAAACATTCCCTGAACTGCTGCACCCTATCCAATGGTCTAAATGGGAGTAAAAGCTAACATCTCAATCTTTCCTTTCAGAAAAACAAAATGTGGCACCCACTTAATGGTACTTAGCTACAACTTCAAAGCCACCAAGTAGATACTGAGCACAAAAACACCATCATACAAACTTGGGGAATTCATTTTCTCCCATACATTTGAGCACATACATGGCTTTCTCTTTTGTTCCTTGTTAGCATTATAGTTCTAGACTACCCTGAAGGAATCTAGGGCTTGAGTTCTGACTCTTAAGCACCAGATAAAGAAATACAGAGTACATAAGCAGATAAGATAATTCTGTTTGACAGGCAGTCTGAGTTCAGTATAGTAGGTTACAGCAGGAGTAACTCCTGCTATTTCCAGGCACTCAACCTCCCAGGGAAATCTTTACATATTAGACATTTCTGGATAAACAATCAATTCCCATAATACCAGACCCTATCTGAGCTAAAATCAAAGCCAAAATTATCAACATAAAATTATTAGCTTCCCCTAAGTAATTTCTTCTCTGACACTTTCCTCCTTTCCTCTTCACTGATTCTTTGCAGTGTTCACATTATCAAAGCTTCTCATTTCAAAATTCCCCAAATCAAATGTGAAGTAAGGACAGTCACAAATCCCTCCCACCAGAAATCCCTACTGGGTTTAGCATGGAAATCATGACTCTCAAGTCACAGAGTAAAGGAAGAACCCAGTGAATCTGAATATCTCCAGGCCTCACCTTTTGGGAAAGCACTTTCTACAAGAAATGACTCAGGGAAACTGTCAGTAGGAAGGAAAAGGAATGGCTTTCCCTGCTGACAATAAAGAGATGAGGTTCATCACACAAAACCCCTGCCATTAACAAGACAAAACAAGGAAGACTATCCTTCCACGCTTTTCACACACACCCCTTCAGGCAGTCCCTTTTTGACTTCTTTTCATTTCAAGAACTACCCTTCATATTTAACCGGTTTTAAAATGTTAAAAAGAAAAAGTAAGAGCACACTGTTATTTTCCCCAAATCATGTCCCATTCAGGTTAGGGAAACCAATCATTTAAGGAACCCAAGTTCTAAGGAACAACTGCAAAAAAAGATGGGAAGGAAACCCACTTGGCATTAGGCCTGGGATCTGTACCTTGAGCCTGTTTATGGGTCAAAACCGCTTCTGTCCGCTGTACATGTCTCTTCAATAGCTGGGCAGTACCAATTTGACTAGACTTAGGGGCAGAGGTCACTGTAGCCATTTTGGTCTTGGGACTAGAAGTAGGGCTGCTAGACACACTTGATAGATCCTGGATGGGGTCAGAGAGATAAAGAAAAACATGTTCTCCGAACTGCGATAATTCAATTCAACAAGTAATAGTATTAGGTACTATGCAGGGCTTCTTAAATTATTCCCACTCTCAACCTCTTCAGCACTTCTTAAACTGTGTGTCTTGACCCACATATGGGTATAAAGACAGGTATAAAGACAGATGCAATAAATTTCATGAGACTCCCTGAACTCACAAGCAGGAATTTTCTTTTGAATATTTAAAACTTGAAGTATTAAGATTCAAGAGCTAAGAGTTAAGCTAGAAAAGAACCTATAGGTATGAGGAAACTAAGGTCTCAGTGTTTAGGTAACTTGCCCAAGATAATATAGGTCCTAGGTAGTAAAGCCATGACTTGAACCAGGTCCCCAAATTCCAAATCCAAATCCAGTGTTCTTTCCACTTTCCACCTTGCTGAAAACCAAACTTATCAACAAGCTCTACCAACATGCTCCCTTCCCAATGTCCCCAGATACAAGCATATTATCCTTAACCTGCATTACCTCGGAACCAGAAGGTGAGGCAGGAAGCTTAGCAGCAGGAGAGGTAGGCCGGCTTCCCCGTTCAGGAAGTTCAAAAGCCAAGTCCCGGCGGGCTGAATCACGAGGCTTCTTCTTCTTCTCAGCATCCTGATCTCGGGGCTCAGAGCTGCTGTGACCCTCAGCACGAGTGAGCACACCAGTCAGAAAGTCTGCAATCTCATCCTGGTTCAAATAGAAAATGACTATCTATTGGTGCCAATCAGTGTCACCCCTGGGGTACAATCTCATGAACATTTTCAAACCAGTATCAACTCCCTCCTGCTTTTGACATTGAAATGAGCTGGTCTTTCCCCTACCATACAAAGCCTGACACAGTCTTCTCAGTCAATCTACAAATAAATACTAAAACCAAGTGGTAAGACCCCTGAGGGGCACCTGAAACTGACAGTACTCTACCACTTTCATCCACCTCAATTTTTTTCTTCCTCTTCAAGCTATTTTTGCCTTCTCCTCTTTCTTCTTCCTCTGACTATGCCTTGTATTTCTCAGTAGCCCCAACAGAAAAAAAACTTAGCACTGTGAGATAAAGAAGTTTTTGACCCCCCGCTACTGAACCAACCCCCAGAATATGATATGACAAGTGTAGCAGAAAGAAAAGAGCAAAACAACTGTATTTACCTGGACACATCTGTCCACCATACTCTGAGTCAGGCCTTCAGACTTCTTCTTTGCTTTGCTTATCCTAAGAGAAAGGAAGAAGGAAATTATATGAAGACATCATTCATTTAAAAAAAAAATTCTGCTGAAAGATACAGAGTTAGGGGTTGATTTATTTTCTGAGCACAGTAAGAAGCATAAGTTAAAAAAAAAATTGGACAAATTTCTCTAAAAGACTCACAAAATTCTAGAGCTGAAAGAGACCTCAGAGACCATCAAGGTCAACACCCAACAGAGGAGGAGACTCAGACTCAGAGCAGTGAAATGATGACACATGTAGGGAAAAAAATATGGAGCTCCAACCCAAGACTTCTAATTCCTAACTAAGTGCTCTGTCCACTCACAGCTCCATACTGCTTCCTAATATATTCATCACAGAACTGAGAGGTAGAAGGAATCTTTAGCAATGTGTCTCCTCAACCCCCTCACTGTTCAGTCTTTTTTTCAGTCATGACTCATTTTAAATTTTCCTGGAAAAGATTCTAGAATGGTTAGCCATTTCCTTTTCCAGATCATTTTACAGATGAGGAAACTAGAGCAAACAGGGTTAAGTGACTTGCCTAGGGTCACACAGCTATCAAGTATCTGAAGCCAGATTTGAACTCAGGAATACCATGATTCCTGACTCCAAGTCTGTCACGCTATCCACTGGGCCACCTAGCCTCCCACCTCCTCCTTATGTATGAGGAAACTGAGACCCAGAAAGCCCACACTTGCCGGGTATTTTCTTCCATCTCACTTTAAATTATTCTTGCATGACTCTTTACAGTCCCATAGGAAGCAGCCCAAATGTGCCCACCTGAGATTGTCATCAGCTCCCCCAACTACTACCATGCTGTTATCAGCACGGATTTTCTCCCGAAAGTCCTCCATGGCCTCTGTATGACACTGTAGGGAGTTCTGGCCAATGACAAAGAGGACTGGAGTCTTCATATCCAGAAGAGGGTCATCCACATCCTGACAAGAGAAAAATCTTTAGGAGACATTAATCAAACACACATTCAGTAAATGCCTCTGGGAAATCCACACAGGAAAGGGGATGGGACTAGGAAATTTCTTAGGTGTAGGATAATTCCCTTAGTTGAATGAAGCATAGGAGGGAGCCTATATCTGACTTTCCATTCCCATTCTAATAACCAGTCCATAATCTCAATCCTATCCTTACCCCTCTGGGCCCATCCACTGTAAGCAGAGGAAATCCAAGGCAGACAACTGCAGTGACATATTCCATCACCGATACCTAAAAATAATTCAATTGTTAATGTAAGAATACATATCCTTGCAGCTTTGGCCAACCAAGAATCTTTTAAAGTAAGCCAATCTACCAATTAGTCCTAATCTCCAAAACACCATTCTGACCTCTATGTCTTTCAGTCATGACATCATTGAGCATGATCTTTCACAAAGTAGGTATTTAATAAATGCTTGTTGAATTAAGTAAGGAATACATGGGAGTGTCATTTTGTAAATAGTCATGTAACTGGAAAACCTGGCCTTGAGGTGAACTCGGAAGACTACTGAGGCTATAATTCCACAGCCTTCAAATTCCCCAGAATAGATTCTAAGCCTGCTCACTTCTTCCCCAGTTAGTAAATGAGATTAGGAGAACTCCAAAAGAAAGTTCTCTACCTCAAGGAAAAAAAACTCTTTCAAATTTAAATCCAATATATGGTTCCTCATTACTCTCCCTTCCTCTGGAACACTCTTTTAATAATTCCTTTTCTCTTCTACACTATTTCTGAGATCAGAGGATACAGAAAGGATGGATCACATCCTTTATTCAGCCTAAATACTGGGTTCAAATTCAAAAACAATACATTTCAGTAATTATGTTTATTTTACATTCCTGTGGGTAAAACATTTTAGTATATCCAATATTCAAATTTATACTGGATGGTAAATATACCCCTAATTTGGCCAATAGGCAATACCAAAGACAAACATTTGGAGTTAAGCTTCCACCTTAGGATTGTCAATCATCCCAAATTTTTAGAGAATGATACTCAAAAAAGATGAGAAATTACTTACATGACAAGCCACCAAAGCTCCTGTATTCCAGCCAATCAAGATGATAGGTTTGTGGGGGAAATGATTGTGAATCTTTGAGAAAGAAAAGAGGGAAAAGAGAATAAGACAAGCCCCTAGACAGTTAGAGAGTCAGCCCAAGTCCTGCTATTGTGCTACAGCAGAAAGACGAGAATGTTCTTACCTCTAATACTTTGCCTCGAACAGCCCCAATCATGTGCTCAAGACATTGAAGAACTCCTACTCCACTCCCATTGTTTAGGAGATGGGTGGCAATTGGGATGACCTACAGAAGATGAGGGTGCCACAGTAATAAAGACTATATACAAAGGTAAGTTTTGATGTTCCTTCTTCAATTCTTCCCAAAGCCCAGACATATCCTAACCTAAATCTCAACAATCTTTCATTAGCACTATTTTTATTTCCACATGAAACTAAAGCTGCACTTCCCTCCCCTTTTCTGCTTTATTCTTCAAAGATCTTATGTGCATGGTCACCATTTCCAGCACATACCTTGCCCAAGCAGGAAAGCTGTGACTGCCAAAAGCGGTGTCTTCGAGAGGTAGGGAACATGGAGCTCGAGGGACCAGAGGAAGCAATGAGAATCAGTGGAGATCCAGGGAGCTTGCTCTAAGAGGAAAGAATCCCACTCATTCACAGATAAATAAAAGTTGTTTGCCCTTTCAAGTCTCAAAGTCTCCATTTTTCCCCCTTTTTAAGAAAAGGACAATGTATTTGATGGTATTCTAAGCAGATTAAATAGACGCAATTCCTCAAGTTTATAATATAAACTTCTTAATTTTCTCACCATAGAACTGAGCTCTGTAAAGGATAAAATAAGTCCTCAGGGCAGCTGCTGTGTCAGTTTTCTTTATTTTATTTGTTACAAGAGAGAGTTGAGCAAAAAGTGATGGCCATGAGAGGGAAGGTTAACAAAAAATGACTGCAGTGTAACAAAAACGAAAAGGCATCAATAAAACTTTAAAAATAAGTAACTGGTGGTCCAGCTTACTGGTTTGTTGTGGGAAAGCACTCCCACAGCAGGATCCCAGGGTCTTTTGAGCAGGAGAGACAAGGCCTCAGCTCCTGCTGCACCAGTCTTTGTGGTAGATGACATCAACATCCGGTCAATCAAGGTTGGTATCTAGAAGAAAAAAACAAAAAGAAATGTTAATATTATGTAAGTGGGAGGCCTCTCACCAGATGAGAGGCGGCTAAAGACATGCTGACTGAAACAAATCTTAGCTTCTCAGATATTTTAATCTAATATTATCTGCACCTTGTCCTCCCTTAAGAACAAAATATGTGGACTACCAACTATGGCATGTGACTGATATAAAATGTTACTCCTATGTTAAAACAGCCTACTCTCAAAATATATTATGGTTTCAATTGTAGCCTATTTTAGTGTAAACTCAAAAGGTGATCTTCTGTCTTTATAAATGTAGGCTGCAGCTATGCCAATATCTGCAGTAAAATGACTGGAATGAAGAAGCGGACTGTATTAATTTCCATGTCACCCATGAAGGTCAATGATTCAACATGGCAGACAGGACAAAAGATAAACAGCTTTTAGAGAAACAAGATTTTGAAAATACTAAAGAAAATGGAAAAGAGAAAACAGAATGATCTGACACAAGGTCAAGAAAAAGGAAGAAAGGCTCAAGGAAAATGATCAGAAGCTATGCACCCAGAAAAGACTAACTCACAGAAATCAGAGGAGTAATACCACGTAAGATGTCAAAGAACTAACTGGAGTGCAATGTGGTCAAAGTTTAACAGCCAGACATTCTTAAAAACAAGACAGAAAGGACCTCACTTCCTCAGTGACCAGGAGAGTTAAAAGAATTACTTTAACTGGGCTGGCAGCAGAAGCTGCATGAAACTGGCAATAACTGACTATAGAAGCTCAAATGATTTATTCAAGCTGACTTAAACAAGTTTAAATGAAAAGCAGCCTCATGTAGGCATGATGAACACTGAATTTTTAAAGTCCAAAGACCTAGGTTCTAGTGCCTGGTACAGCCATTTTCTAGCCATGTAACTACAAACAAGTCAGAACCTCTCAAAAACTCTTATTAAACTCTAATAAGAGTTCTTCACCTACAAAATAAGAGGCAGCAAGGTGGAATGAAAAAGGCAACAGACACAGAATCAGGAAAATCTGCGTTCAAATCCTGCCTCAGATACCTGTTAAATGTATGACTCCAAGCAAAGTTATTTAATTTCTATATGCCTCAGTTTCTTTGTCTATAAAGGGAGGAAGAACCCCAGACTTTATGGCCTCTAAGGTCTACTCCAGGTCTAAATCTATGATCCTATGAAAATATTATCTACACACTAATATTTGCTTCATAAGTCTGTAAGGAAAATCTTTTATAACATAACCCTTAAAGCAAGAGATAAATATATTATCTCTATTTAAGTAAATCAACTGAATATATCTACTTATATAGTTTTTAACCATGAGATTTTTTGACACTGTACTAATTTTGCTCCCTAATTGACTAAGCATGTATTATACTGAAAAAAACAAATAAAAAGTACCAGGAAGAGGAAAGACCAAAAAAACATGATCCCACTAATACTTAGTATTTTAATATGCATACTACCTAACAAAAATAAAGAGGGTAGCTAGGTGGCACAGTAGATAGAGTACCAGGCCTAGATTTAGGAGGATCTAAGTTCAAATCCAACCTCAGACACTTACTAGCTGTATGACCCTGGGCAAGTAACTTAACTTTATTTTCCTCCTCCGCAAAATGAGCTGGAGAAAGAAATGGAAAACCACTCCAGTATCTTTGCCACGAAAATCCCAAATGGGGTCACAAAAAGTCAGATACACGTGAATAACAACATCCATCAAAAATAAAGACTCAACCTAAATTCAAAGTATATACCCTGTGAGTGATAAAGATCTGCCTTTTGTTAACTGGCAGGCAGAAAAGACAGAAAAGAAATTTAGGTTTTCTCAGACCTAAAAATGAATTCTCTCTGTTACTTAGATTTCAGCAAAGCATATGACTTCTTCCTTTAAGTTAACAAAACCTTTTAGTTTAGTCTCCCTAAAATTCAAATATGGAAAGCATAAAGTCTGTTCTAGTTATCTCTGATAACCTAGGAAGATGATTATGGTCTCCTTCATCTTTCTTGATATGTTCCACACTAAGAAGCCTTATTTTTCTGATCTAGCCCAAGTTTAACCCATTTTGAAAATCTATGACTTCTTCAGGAGCAAACAGTATGTAGCTGTCCTTGCAGGGCATAATTTATAATAATACAACCCACTGATATAGAGCTTTAAAGCTTCTTTAATTGCAGTATCGCATGTGACCTCTCACTTCTTGCCTAGATTATTGCAACAGGTTCCTAACTGGTCTCCCTGCCTTAGCTTCTTTATGTTTCAGTACAGCCTTTACACTGGTGCCAAAGGTATTTTCCTTAGGTACAGATCAGACCATGTTGCTCCCCAACTCAATCAGTAGCTTCCAGTAAACTCAAATATGAATTTCCTTTTTTAGTTTCCCAGTATGGTACCATCTTCCTAATCTTGTAAGGAATCCCCATTCCCACATGCTTTGATACTGCCAAACTGACTTTCACTTTGCTCCTCACACATTCTTTTCCATCTTGGGCTTCCCACTGGCAGTTTCTTAGCCCTGGAAAGCACTCCCTCCCTCTTCATTCCATCTCACAGAATTCCTGCCTTGCTTCAGGAACCACCTTCAAGCCTTTCCTGACCACCTCAACTGCCAGTGCCCTCCCTCAAACTATATATTTAATTATTGCCTTTATTTTGTATGTTTTCTCTTTACATTTAGTAAGTGAATAAACTTATATATATCCTTGTTGTCTCCTGTTAGAATGTAAGGTCTTTGTGACTAGGGAGTGCTCCAGTCGTATTTATATCCCTATCACTGTGCTGGGTATACAGTAGGACTTTAATAACCACCTGTTGATTGAGTTTCAGTTTCCTCATTTGTAAAATAAGAAGGTTGCTCTCAATCTATGATCCTATGACACTCACAACAGCCCTGTGATATAGATGGTGACACACAATGAAACTGAGGGTCAGAAAGGTTAAATGACCTGATCACAGTCACAAAGAAAGTAAATGTCAAGATGGCATCTGAACCCAGGTATTCCTAACTCTTAAGTTCAGAACTCTTTCCACTTCTCCATGCTGCCTCTCAATCATATTTCCTTACAGTCTGTTAGTTCACATAGTCAAAAGACAAAGTGTTTCTCTTACTTTTGAAAATATTCATCATGCGTGTAAGGCTTCTGATTTTTGGAAGTAGAAGACATAGAAGCTTTTAAGTAAGCTTTATAAAGACAATAAACTTTAAATGAAAAACTATTATTGAGGTTATTAAAGTTGAGTGGTTTCATAGACCATTTACTCTGCATATTTTTGTTTTGTATATGCTTTTATATCAACAATATCCCCCAAGAGAACTGAAATTTCCTCAGAGGAGAAACTGTTTCATTCTTTAGATGTGTATCCCCAGCAACAAGCACAATTTTTGTCACACAGTAGAAGCTTAATAAATACTTCTTGGCTGACTGACAGGATCATACACATCAAGGGGGAAAGAACCATCTAGTTAAACACTTCTATTGTACCAAAGAATAACTGAGACTTAGAGAGGTTAAATGATTTGCCCACAGTCACACAGGTAGTGACAAATGCACAATTTGAACTCTCAGGTTTTGATTTCAAAGCAAGTTATACTTAACTTTTAAAAAATCACTTATTCAGCACCATCAACTATCTATAATAGAGCAAAAAAATTAAAAAATAAAAAACAATTTAAAAAGAGGGGAAAGACCTCTAGGAAGTCAAAACAGAGGTTAACAATCCATAAATTCAAGTTCATTACTAATTATTCAGAGTAGAGCTCCTCAGATAATTCTAATATTCTTTATTATCTGATCTCCCAGACTAGAATGAACAACTTAACAGGACTGAGCAGCTTTGCCCGAAATAAACATGGCAACACTAAACAATAAGATGTTAACTGGCAGCCTGGCAACTGGCAGTGAAAGAAATAGAAAAAAACACAAAAGGAACATAAAAACTCAAAAAAGGCTGGCTACAGTCTGCCACCAATTCCTGAAAGAATAAAAGTTTCCAAGCCTCCTAACATCACGGTACACAACAGAGTCTGAGATTCATCAATGACAGCTACATCATCCCCCAAAAGTTAAATGGTCAGTCTATGTCTTTCATGATCCTTCCAGGCTTTTTTCCTATTCTTTCCCTACAAAAACCCGATATTATAGCAAAAGTGGCATATTCATTATTCCCAAGAGTCCTTCAATTTCCCCAGTACACTAACTTTACTCACATCATTCTCCCTATCTAGAATGCAGTCTTGGTTGCAAACAATCCACCACTTCTACCTCTCAAAATGCTCCCTATCGTTTAAGGCCCGACTCAAATGCTACCACCTTCTTATGAGATCTACCCTGACCACCACATGAAGAAGTCTTCAACCTCTTCCTCCAATTCTTTTAGCACCACATAATTATACTACTCATCAGAAACTTCGTGGTATTGAGGTTATCTGTACACGTCTCCTCTATAAGACTATAAACTCCCTGTGGGCAAAGACTGTATCTTATTTCTGAATCCCCAAAGCCTAGCACAGTTTCCACACGTAGTTAAGTACCTAGATATAACATATGCATCAAGAAGGCACTAGACAGAACTGATGGTTTACTTTTCAAAAAATGCAAATAGCATGAAATGAAGATTCAGTTTCATATGGAATCCTATTTTTGTGTTCTATGGTGTATATGGAAATACCTTTTTTGGTGTTTAAAGTTTAGAATCTTTTAAAAAGAAAGCACTGGGGGAAAAAATTTTAAAAATAAACTATATTTAAAAGGCAGGGGAGTAATTTTGATATAGGAGAACTACCCTTTAGAAAATGTCTATTTTTTTCAAAAGGAGAACACCAGTTATAAACTCACTTATAAAGACTAGCTTATTTCCTGATAATGTAGGATATTACTGTATCTTTTTTTATAATGCTTATATTGCAGTCTAAGGTCAGAAAGCCCTATTTAACAATATCTACCTGCCTGGTATTTCTCCCTGGTAAATATTTCATCTCCTCTAAGGTAACCTAATTTTCATCACAAATACCTTACCTCAGGATTGACAAGTTTCAGTTTTTAAAAGCTCAAAAACATGTAACAGTTTTCAACACCTACACCTCATCCTAGATGCAGAAATGATAGAAATATTTAAATGAAAAGGAAACAGGAAATAAAGAGGTGCACATATAAAAGAAAGACGTTTTCCCCCCAAACTTCTTTCCTACTCTGGATAGAAATCCTTCCTTTTTTCATCTACTTGATGCTTTCTCTATGACCATTCAAATAGCAGTGGACAAAGACCACCTCTAATTCTTCAATGACCAGTGATGTCTCCTTCTAGCAGCAAAGCAAACCAAATTAGTATCCTTACCTTCCCTTTCAATGTCTGCAATGCATCAAGGTATGCTGCTAACATAGGTAGGCTCAGGGTTTCCACCAATGTTGTATGCAACCACTGGACAAGTTTAATGTCCCAACTCACACTTGCCAGTGCCTGCCGAACTCTCCTTGCACACTTATCCACAGCAATTCGCCGCAGCACAGGCTCATTGCAAGCCTAAAAGACAACAGTGTGGTTTACAGATATGAAAAGGTGCAGAGAACCATCACATTTTATTAACCAACCCTAGGGGAATGGCTCTATATAGCATGGATAGGGATGTAACAACTGGTTCATATCACTCTACAAAAGATAAGAAATGTTCAAAAAGTTTTGAAAACCAAGAAGTGATAATGAGGAGCAAACTTTTTAAAATTCTATCTTATTGACTAAAAAATTAGTCAATAATAACTGAAAGGTATTAAAAGTATTCAGGGCTCAGTCTATCCAACTTACCCCTTCATTGGCTAGCCGGGCCAGCCGGTCAGACTGCAAGGCTTTGAGAATCTTGTTGAATAGCTTGTTCTGGGCAATTGTCCAACCAGTCCTGGAGAAGAAATTGCAAGGAATTAAAATCAGATTTCTATGTTCTGTCTACATCTTTTAAGAATGACCTGATATCATAGGAACCTCTGTTTCCACTATACGACTGAATAATTAGAAATAGCATATAATCCAACATGCACTTATTAAGCCCCTTCCATGTATAAAGTACTATGCTGGACACTGGATATATGAATACAAAACACCTTCAAGAAACTTACAATCTATTGAAGGAATATAAGACATAAAAGAGAAGTATATTCATGATAATCTGAAGAAGAAAGGAGAATAAACTAACAAGGGGATGAAGAAAAGATAGCAGAAACTGATCCTTGAAGGAAGCTAGAGTTTTCAAATAGTGGAGTTGAACAGGGAGATCATTCTAGGCATGGAAAGGAACCGGAGATGGAATGTTGTGCAAGGGGAACAGTAAGTAAGCCTGTTTCACTGAAATACAGAGTACAGCTGAGATACTAATATGAAGTAAGTCTGGAAAGATAGGTGGGAATCACACTGTGGTGAACTTTAAATGTTAAACAGAGAAGTTTGCATTTCATTCTATATGAAACAGGGTGCCAGAGGAGTAACATGATCAGTCTTGTGTAACATGGCAGCTGTATGGAGGACATATTTGAAGGAAAAGACCAGGGAGAGGAAGAACAGTTGGGAGGTTGCTAAAATAGCATATGTACAAGGTGATGAAGGCCTGAACAAAAACAGTGATCAAGTGAGTAGAAAAAAGGGCAGAAATTCAGATGTTGTAAAGAATAGTAAGTATGACTTGGCAACTGATTGGAAGGGGTGGGGCAAGGTGGAAAAGATAAAAGAATACAGGATGATCCTGACTCTGAACTGAAAAGTCAGAAGGATGGTGGTGTTCTTGAGTAAAACAGGAAGGTTAGGAGGAAAGGTATGTTTAGATGCCTTAGAGAGAAAGATAACAAGGTGTGGTTTGGATCAGTTCAGTTTGTAGCCCCTATGTGATATCCAAGTGGAGGCATCTAGCAGGTAATTGTGAAACTGAATCTCAGAAGATATGTGAGGCAAGTAACTTTAGAAGTTATCTGCCTAGAAATGAAAACTGAATCTACAGCAACAGAAGAGGCCATCAAGAGAGAACATGAGGAGACAAGATTGCCCAAGACAAAAGCTTCAGGACACACATATATACTTGGGGTGGAGGAGGATAGGACATGCATGATAACTCAATGAAGAAACAGAGGAGGGTTCATACAAGTAGAACTAAAGAAGAGGAATGTCATAAAAACCCAGTGAGGAGACAGCATCCAGGAGAAGGAGTGCAGAGTGTTCAAGAAAGATGGAAGGATAAGGATATAAAAATAGGCCATCAGATTTAGCAATTAAGAGATTGGAGAAAGAAGTTTCAGTGAAGTGATGAGGCCAGAAGTTAGGTTTCAAAGGGTTGAAAGGTAGGAGGAAAGGAGAAAGAAGCAATGAATGTAGACAGTTTTTTCCATAAAGGCAAAAGAGATATAAAATGATAACTTAATGGTTTTTTTTTTTTAATTGAAGGGAGAGATCTGAGTATATTCATAAGCAGCAAGGAAAAAGTCAATAGTTTAGGAAAGATTAAAGTTATCAAAAAACAAGAGGATTATTTAAGAAGATGGGCTAAGAAACAAGAAGACAATGGATTGAAGGCACAAGTGGAAGACAAGAAATCCAAGTTGATTCCACCCACAAGAAATCCCATCCCTGAGCAATTTGGAACTATGCCCAAAGGGCTACAAAAATATGCATACCTTTTGACCCAGCAATATCGCTTCTGGGACTGTATCCTAAAGAGATCATAGAAATGGGAACCGGTCCCACATGTACAGAAATATTTATAGCAGCTCTCTTTGTGGTGGCCAAAAATGGGAAATCAAGAGGATACATATCACTTGGGGAATGGCTGAACAAGTTGTGATATACGAATGTAATGGAGTATTATTGTGCTACAAGAAACAATGAAAAGGAAGACTTCAGAGAAGCCTGAAAAGACTTATATGAACTGATGCTGAGTGAAAGGAGCAGAACCAGGAGAACTTAGTACGCAGCAACAACCACAGTGTGAGAGAATTTTTCAGTAGACTTAGTACCTCACTGAAATGCATAGACTTAAAAAATTTCCAATGGACTCTTAAGGCAAAATGCCTTCCACATCTAGAGGAAAAAACTATGGAATTGGATCACAGATAGAAACAGACTGTTTTATTTTGTATTATGTTTTGTTTGGTTTTATGGTTTCTCTCATTCATTTAATTCTTCCATGCAACATATATTTAACATGAAAGTACGTGTAGAACCTATATAACATTGTATGCCATCTCAGGGAGGGGAAAAAAATCTAAGATATATAGAAATGATTGTCAAACACTGAAAACAAATAAAATAATTTAATTTAAAAACAAAGAAATCCCATCCCCTTCTTAGCACAAGTATATGAATAAGAATTATGGCAATTATGACTCAAATATATAAACTATTTTTTTAAGGTTTGCAAATCATTTTCCTCATGAACAGGCCAGTGAGGTACATAATGAAGTGATTATAATCCCATTTTATGGAAAGAGAAACAAGACAGAGGATTAAGTGATTCACCGAAAGTTAAACAGCTATTGTCAAGAGTTGAACATCTGGGGGGGGCGGAGTCAAGATGGCGGAGTAGAAAGATGCACATATGCGAGCTCCAAACCCACAGCCCATTGATTTAATGTAAGAAGAGCTCCCCATAAGTTCTGGATCACTGCAGGGGGTGCAGAAACATAGTGGAAGAGATTTCCGTCCCCAGGGTCCGTCGTGCCCCAGAAAGCAGACCCCACCCCAGCGCTGCCCTGGCCGCGGCCCCGGAAAAGTTGATCCGAGCAGGGTTCAGGGACGGAAGCTCCGGCGGCCAGGAAGGTCCCTCCGCCCACAGAAGCTACAGGTCAGTGAGAGAGATGGCTGGGCTGGCCGAGAGGGGAGTGGAGTATCTCCGTGACTTGGGCCCCCTCCGGAGGAAGCGGCGGAGGCAGAGGCAGGAGCAGGAAGCGACGGAGGCAGCGGCGGCCACCGAATCCACCAGCAGCAGGCAGGATCTTCATTACTGAAGGCCTCTGCATAAACCTCCTGAGGGAGCTGAGCCTGGGAGGTGGCCCTGCCCCCACCCACCCCATTACTGAAGGTCTCTGCATAAAGGCCCTGAGAGAACTGAGCCTGGGAGGCGGCCCTGCCTCCACCCCAGCAGCAGAACTAAAGCTCACATTGAATAGCAGCCACACCTGCTGCGGAAAGCACATTTGAATCTCAGACCCCAAGCACTAGCTGGGCGGATCTAGGCAGGGGTGGAGAGGAATCTCAGAAGTCAAATAACTGGCTGGGAAAATGCCTAGAACATGGAAGCAAAATAGGACTACAGTTTTTTTGAACAGATGCGAATGATCCCGACTTTCGGATCTGACGACGAGGACATATTTTTGCCATCAGGGAAAGACGTGGAGGGCAGGGCCTCGGTAGCCCAGACATCCCAGGGGGATGTCAGGTGGGCTCAGGCCTTGGAAGAGCTTAAAAAGGATTTTGAAAAGCAAGTTAGACAGGTGGAGGAAAAAACTGGGAAGAGAAATGAGAGAGATGCAAGAAAAGTATGAAAAACGGGTCAATACCTTGGTTAAGGAGACACAAAAAAATGCTGAGGAAAATAACACCTTGAAAAATAGGCTCACTCAATTGGCAAAAGAGGTTCAAAAAGCCAATGAGGAGAAGAATGCTTTCAAAAGCAGAATGAGCCAAATGGAAAAAGAGGTTCAAAAGCTCACTGAAGATAATAGTTCTCTCAAAATTAGAATGGAACAGATGGAGTCTAATGACTTTACAAGAAACCAAAAAATCACCAAACAAAACCAAAAGAATGAAAAAATGGAAGAGAATGTGAAATATCTCATGAGAAAAACAACTGACCTGGAAAATAGATCCAGGAGAGACAATTTAAAAATTATGGGACTACCTGAAAGTCATGATCAAAAAGAGCCTAGACATCATCTTCCATGAAATTATCAAGGAAAACTGCCCTGACATTCTAGAACCAGAGGGCAAAATAAGTATTGAAAGAATCCATCGATCACCACCTGAAAGAGATCCAAAAAGAGAAACTCCTAGGAACATTGTGGCCAAATTCCAGAACTCCCAGGTCAAGGAGAAAATCTTGAAAGCAGCCAGAAAGAATTCCTGTATTGTGGAAATAAAATCAGGATAACTCAAGATCTAGCAGCTTCTACATTAAGGGATCGAAGGGTGTGGAATAGGATATTCCAGAAGTCAAAGGAACTAGGACTCAAACCAAGAATCACCTACCCAGCTAAACTGAGTATAATATTTCAGGGGAAAATACGGTCTTTCAATGAAACAGAGGACTTTCAAACATTCTTGATGAAAAGACCAGAGCTGAAAAGAAAATTTGACTTTCAAACACAAGAATGAGAAGAAGCATGAAAAAGTAAACAGCAAAGAGAAGTCTTAAGGGACTTACCATAAGTGAACTGTTTACATTCCAACATGGAAAGACAATATTTGTAACTCTTAAAATTTTTCAGTATCTGGGTAGTTGGTGGGACCACACACACACATGTACACGCATGCATGCACACACACATACACACATGCACACACATACAGAGACAGAGAGCACAGAGTGAATTGAATAGGATGGGACCATATCTTAAAAGAAATTAAGGTAAATGGTGAGAGAGAAATATAGTGGGAGGAAAGAGGGTGAAATGGAAGGGGGTAATTATATGTTATTTAAAAGGCAAGTAGGAGACTTTTTAGTGGAGGGAAAAAGAGGAGAGCTGAGAAAAAAAAAAAAACAAGAAGTTTACCCTCATCACATTTGACTAAAGGAAGGAATAAAATGCACACTCATTTTGGTATGAAAACCTATCTTACAGTATAGGAAAGTGAGGGAGAAGGAGATAAGCAAGGGGGGAATGATGGAAGGGAGGGCAAAGGGAGGAGGGAGCAATTTGAAGTCAACACTTGGGGAGGGACAGGATCAAAAGACAGAAGAGAAACAATGAGGGGCAGGATAGGATGGAGGGTAATTCAGTCAGTCTTACACAACACGACTATCAGGGAAGTCATTTGCGAAACTACACAGATATGGCCTATACTGAATTGCCTGCCTTCCCAAAGGGAATGGGTGGGGAGGGAGGGATGGGGAGAATTTGGAACTCAAAGTTTTAGGAACAATTGTTTAGTATTGTTGTTGCTACTAGGAAAGAAGACATACAGTTAATGAGGAATAGAAAGTCATCTGGCCCTACAGGAGAAAAGAGAAAATGGAGACAAGAGAAGGGAGGGATGACAGAAGAGAGGGCAGATTGGAGATAGGGAAAATTAGATTGCTTGGTGTATTGGGGTGGGGGGAGGGGATAAAAGGGGAGAAAATTTGGAACCCAAAATTTGGTGAAAATGAATGTAAAAAGTTAAATAAATAAATAAATATTTTAAACACACAAAAAAAGAGTTGAACATCTGTTTGTCTACGATCCTATATCAATATTCTTTCCAATACACAAGTCATGTCTCTCATCACACACCACAACGCTAAGTCAAGAGAAAAATCATAAACTCCACTTCAGTTTATGCTTATAAAATCAAAGCTGGTCATTTAAGTTAGTTTTTCTCTTTATTATGCCATCAGTGAAAGTGTACCTGTAGTTCCCAATCTCCACAGAAATTAGTGCTGTTTCCAAATAACTGTGTGTTTATATTTACTTCACATATGATTCATATTTACTGAGTGTGCCTCCTGCCTATATCTATATTTGTGTACACTATTTCACCCAATAAAATTTAAGCTTCTGGAGTGCAGGGAACGAAGGAAAGAAACAAGCATCTATTAAGCTCCTACTGCATGCACATTATCTTATTTAACCCTCACCACAATCCTATCCTGTAGGTGCTGTTATTCTAGATCCTTACAAAAACACTGTGAAGTAGGTGTAATTATTATTCCCCATTTTACAGACCAAGAAACTGAGGCAAGATTCAAACTCAGGTCTTTTGACTCAAGTCCAACATTTTTTCTAATACATCAACTAGAAACCTCAAGATACATAGGAACTAATTTAAAAAATAAGAATGAAAGCCATTATCCAAAAGATAAATGGTCAAAGGATATAAACAAAGCAGTTCTCAAAGAAGAAAAACAAGTTATCAACAACCATACAAAAAAAATGACCCAAATTATACATAAGGGAAATTCAAATAAAAACAACTCAAGTTCCATCTAAGATAAACAAAAGAGAAAAGTGAAGGGGATGTAGGAGAACAAGAACACCAATACATTACTGGTGGACCTGTGAACTGGTTCAATCACTCTGGAAAGCCACATGCTTTCTTTCTTTATTTTGTATTCAAGTAGACTTTATTATTTTTTTATCACTGTTTGTGATTTTTTAACCTTTTGATGATTACTCATTTAACGTTTTTACCAAAGTAGACAAGTAATGAAACTGATTTTCAATAAGGATTTGCTAAACCCTGGAAACATATAAAGGAGCTGATATTAGTTCACTGTTTGGTAATTAATTCTGTAACCTGGGACACTAAGAAGTAAAGTGATATGCCCAGAGTCACATGGCCAATAAGCTAATATGCATCAAAGACTTGAACACAGGTCTTCTGTGTAAGCTTACAGATATGCAATTTAATGAGATAACTCTCACCACTTCACATTTCTGAGTCTGGTACAGACTTTCTTTCAAAGACAGAGACTAGAATCTGACATTTCTTTAAGATGCTACAAAATATTGTTTTCAATTTATCTTACTATTTATTATATGACAGGATGTTGTCTTCATCTGCTTTTCTTACTATATTTATTCTGAAACCCAAATTGGTAAGGGATGGAAATGATGCAGACATTGGAGAAGAAAAAAAACCCAACTACTACCTAGAAATTACTATCATACTCTGATGACAGCTGAGATCATATTAAAAGCCACAATGCTGACATGCCAAAAACCAAGATTTTAAGGTTGCTGCTGGATGCATGCCAAACTGGTTCCAAGAACTAAGATAATTCTTCAATGTTTTGTGTCAGCTCTATGGGAGGTCTAAAAAAATTAAACTGGAACAAGAAAAATATGATCTAACCCAAGGATCAAGATAAACAGTGCCTGAGAGATATAATTAAAGAAATTTTAAAAGGGGAGACAGAATTTTAACTACAAGTCTGTAGGGCAGGATAAGCCCCACTGGGCTTTGCTGATGGTGACTGTGGTGAACTGAACTGGCTCCCCTCCCAAATGTTCCCTACCAGTTCAATTTTAAACAGGGAAATGATGTCTCCTCTTGATTTCTCAGACCAGACACCAAGACTAGAAACCCATCTTCCCCCAAGCTTTGAGTAAGCCCTGATGAGACATGGGGGGAAGGTGGGGCAGGGGAATATTCACTGTTTATGCTGACCTCTACCCTATGCCAATTCCCACACTCTAAGTCCTGGAGAAGCCTTAAATTAGCGAGTATGGCAATGCATCCTTTGGTATCACATCACACAAAGTCTATTTTGTGTGAAAATACCTAAAAGACTCAAAACCCTAAGAGACACAGATATTGTCATGGTCATAATATTCCTTAGGAAATTTTAAAACACCAATGCTTGAACATTAACAAAACTATAAGTCCCCTGGAATCTATTAAATCCCCTTGTTTAAAAAAGGTGGGTATCTCAAGGATTCAATCACCCAATATGAGATGTTTCTATTATTCAGCCTTATAAATATCCAGGTACACCCTTAGCTAGAACATATGCTTCTGACACACACTCACTTCTTAAGGAATTGCAAAATTAAAATGAGGTATGTAAAATCTTAGGAAATACCTAGCATATATTCTGACTTTGTTACTATGACTTATACTCAAGTAAGTAATAGATTTACTAGTTGAACTTTTATAAAGTATCAAGTGATTACTTATTAATTTATCTTGCCTTTCTGGTGTTTCTATAGCTTCTATGCTCTTCTTTAACTACAGGATGAATTATAATTAAAGGCAATTAGGTAGCTCAGTGGATACAGCACTGGGCCTAGAGTAAGGAAAACTCAAGTTCAAATCCAGCCTCAGATACTTACTAGCTATGTAACTCTGGAATAGTTTAAAAACTATCTACCACAGTTTCCACAATTGTAAAATATGGATAAAAACAGCACCTACCTCCCAGGATTGCTGTGAAGATTAAATGAAATAACTGAAAAGTTCTTAGGGTAGGTGTCTAGTACACAGCAGGCACATAATAAACTGACTGTTCCCTACACCCCTACATGTTGTTTAATTCTGTAATACGTATACTTTAGTCCAGTTCTAACAATGAAATGCCACTGAGGGAATTCTATTAATAACCCTGACCAATATACATTACCCCTTAATAAGCTCCAAATACACAGAATTGGATTATCTCACCAAGCAGAAACACTGAAATTTTAACTGCAGAACAGCAAAGTGAGGATGGATATAGAAGGAACAAATTAACAGCCTGATGAACTGCATTAACCTTGTACTGAAGGACTGACACAGGCTATGACAACACAGCTTGCTCACAAACCTTTCTGAGTAATAACTGAATGATGAGTACAATAAAGCACTGTTGTTGGAGACATGAATTGGTCAAGCCATTCTGGTAAGCAATTTGGAACCAGTGACCAAGAAGTCACTAAACTCTGCATACCCTTTGATCCAGTGACACAACTGCTTGGCCTATTCCCCAAAGAGATCAAAGAAAGAGGAAAAGGATCCATATGGACAAGAACATTTATAGCAGTCATTTTTGTAGAGGCAAAGAACTGAAACGAAGAGGATACTATCAACTGGGGAATGGTTGAACAAATTATGATATGTGAATGTAACGGAATACTACTGTGATAGAAGAAGTGATGAAGGCAAAGGTTTCAGAGAAATCTGGGAAGATTTATATGAACTTACACAGACGGCAGCACAATCAAGAGAACAATTTATATAATAACACCACTGTAAAGACAAACAACTTTAAAATATCTAATGATGCAATACTCAATCAAGTCTACAGAGGACCTATAATGAAGTATATTCCCCACTTCCTGACTAAAAAGGTAAAGACTCAAGGTGCAAAAAGAGACATCCATTTTTGGATATGGCCAGTAGGTGGATTTGTTTTGCTTGACTACTTATTTATTGCAAGTGTTCTTTAGAAGGAAAATATTTCTAAGTATTTGAGTTTTTTCCTTCTCCAATATCTGTATTCCTTTTTTCCTCTATCTTTATTTAGGGAGAAAGGAGTGGTGGGAGGAAGCAATAGTGATGCCCCAAAAAAAAAACCAATGGTCCACTAAAGCATTTTTTTTTAACAGAGGAAAAGTGAAGTTCAAAAGGAAGTATTTCCTACTCAGGGAAGAAGGAATAGCAAGCTAACATGTGGGGAAAAAACCTAAAATGAAAGAGATGAATTTACATTCAAGAATTTTCATAGAAGTTTTATAGTAGTGTTCAAAAAGTTAACTTCACAAGAATTAGATGGGGGAGAGATAGTTAGCCAACAGTTTACTGACAAAGATCTCTGTTTTTAGGAGACTACAAGCTCAATATAAGTCCAAAATCTGATGTGGCAATTCCATGTAATTTAACGTAACATTAGGCTGCACTTAGAGGCACAATGACCAGGATCAAGAAAGCATTAGTAGTATTCTGAACTACTCGGACCATATTTGGAATTCTTTTTATTTTGGGGCATTACATTTTAGGAAAAACATTTGATAAACTGGTAAGCACTCAAAGCATTAGAAAGTGCCTTGAGTATAAGGCATATGAGAATCAGATGAAAGAACTGAGAATATTCAATATGGAAAAGACAAGACTGGAAAGGGGGAAAAGGGGAGAAGATAATCAATAAATATTCATTCAACAAATATTTATTAATAAGCTAGGCACTGAGAACACAAAGACAAAAATAAACCAGTGCCTAAAGAAGTTTTCATTCTAGTGAGGAAAAAAACATGTATATGTATATACATTTTTATATGTATGTGTGCATATATGTAAGTTGTGTATATAAAAAGAAACTTTTGAATTCTTATACACACACACCAATATACTTATACATACATATATACATATACACAAAATTAATTACTAAATTAATTAAATACTAAATTTCAAGGGAAAGGTACTAGCTAGTGGGGGATGAAGAAGGGCTTCATTTAAGAAGCCACTTGAGTTGGACTTTGTAAGAAGTTATGCATTATAAAAGAGGGAAATGAAGGGTAGGGCACTGTAAGCATGATGAACAAACAGCCTAAAGACACAGAGGCAGGAGACAGAATGTCACATGTGGAGAACAGCAAGTAGGCTAGTTGGTTGGAAAATAGAATTTGTGAAGAGAAGTGACACATAAAGAGTCTGAAAAGGAAGGCTGAAGTCAGATTGGGAAGTCCTCTAAATGCCAAAGAAGAGTTTGTATTTGATCCTGGAGGACTTGGAAGAATGAGTATTCTCCCTCATTAGAGGTTTCTGAGAAAAGCTAGATTAAAAACTAGTCAGATTATGTTGTACGGGATATCCTGTTCATTTATGGTTGGATTATAATCTAGTCACCAGATGATCCATAAGGTACCTTCCAGTTTTGAGATTCTGAAAAAGTTATAACAAACTGCTTTCCTTAGCGCTCTATAAAGTACTCTAGGGGCCAACACGCTCCCCAAACTTAATGAAAAAGATCTGTTTCCTGCCTCTTGTCTTTAGCCTGTTTGTTCCCCGTGCTAAAATGCCCTCCCCTTCATTTCCTTCTTCCTACTATGGGACGTCCTTCATTTGTTCACCACCTAGATTTCTAAATGACATAAATTCTTAATCTTATGTATTTATATACAAATTTAATGTTTTATTATTCTATAATCTGTAGCTCTTCTAAATGTTTATCTGAATTGGTATATTTATCTTAATCGCAGTTTATAGCTACATAATGTTTTGCTATTTGCAGAGTGTTTTATATGCAGTTTATCTCATTTGATCCTCATAACTCAATGAGGTAAGTATTACAATTATCCCCAGTTTAAGTTTTTTAAGCTTTACATACATTATCTCATTTGACCCTTTTATACCTTGTAAGATAAACACTACTTCTACTTTTATAGATGAAGAAAGTAAGGCTCAGAGAACCTTATGAACCTAAACGATATGCCTGAGAACACAGAGTTGATGGTCAAACTTAGAACCACACCCAAATGTCATGACTCCAAGTGCTCCTTCTGCCATATCATAACCCTAGGACAGCCTCTGCCTAACTCAACCTGAATTACACAGCACCATGTGCAAAAAAGCTTTTAATTTATGTTTTAGAAGAAAAGGATGAGATGATAACAAAAATGAATACTAATTCAGAAACTGTGACCATTACCCATAGGATTCAATGTTCCTGAGAAGGCCTACCTGTTGACATGCTCCTCCCAGTCCTCAGGTGGGGGTGGAGCATCCGCATCAGTTCGGGCAAAGATGACATGGCGTTCACACTCATTCATCACACTTCGTGCCTTCTGGTTGTCATAGAGCGGCACTGGAGTAGATGTGACAGTCTCCACATCAATGGGGATGTCTGCCTCACTACAAATAAACCAAGTATAATCAGATCACAACTATTTTGCTTAATTTATCCACGTGCTTAACGTTTGTTCAATATATTCTTTTTATACAGTGAGTTCTCAATTACCCAACTGCAGGGTATCCAGATAAAATTTCTAATTCAGTAGAGTTTCAGCACATGCTGCTGCCCTGATAGTATGTGCACAAGGACAACAGATTAATTTTAATACTGTCCAAAGCAAAACAATTAAAAAGATAGACTTACTACCAAAGTCACAAATATTATTCAAGTGTAAATATGAATATTTTAACTTCCAGTTTTTTTAATGAATGGTAAGTGCTCCCTTTCATGGACATAAATGGTAGATAAATAAATATTCAGGAGCTCCCTTAATCTCAGGAAAATTCCTGAGGCAGGTGAAATGTCTTACCCCATTCTCCTGGTCCCACAAGCAAGTCAGGCTAGTTTTTCCTAAAAATGTATTAAAACATTCTAAGAGACTTTCTTTCAAGTGACTAAGAATTCAGACTTTAGACACCATTTCCTCAGTGCCTGAGTACAAAGCAGTCATGAAGAGTTGGAGGGACTCTCAGAAGCCTGAATAGGGGGCACAAGGGGTCTTTCTCTCAGCTGAATCAACAGAAGGTGTTCTCAATGCCTAGCTTTGTTGAACATCTTTTTTCTGCTATGGCTAAGCAAATTTACTTTTGTTTACTGTTTGAAGAGGGCTAGTGAGTGTCTCATTTTGTTCCAATATGTAACCTAAGTTAACAAGCAACTGGCCTGAGCTAGGCCCAGCCCATATCATCTCCCAATCTCAAATTTCACTGAAACTAAAATATAAAGTAAAATCTGCTATGATCTAATTAATTACAATATGCCAGAAGTAATGGTGTCATAACAGAAGAGTGGTGATCTTCAGGATTCCAGAAGCTAAGTCAAACAGTAAAAATCTGTCAAATGTATCCAGCACTGGCTAAGGAAAAGACACAACAAACCTTGCAAATATGAGTATTCTGATTACAAAAAATGTGTATTCTATGGTGAATTAGGAGTAATTCTGGCTTTGCAACCTTCAAAATTATCCAATTCCATTTGCTCTGATTCCTTGTTTTTTTTCCCAAATACTTTGACACTAAGAAGCTGGGGAGGACAGGGTTGTCTCTAGATGCTTAGGACAATTATTAAGCCCCTGAAGGAGTATAGCCACTATTGTAAAATGACATTCTGATGCCTTAAACAGTACTTTGTTGAAACTGCCTGAGCCTGATCTCCTCTGCAAGAATTAATAAAACTAATTTCCTGAACATGCAAAGCTGAGCACCAGATGTTGGACCTGTGGCAGAAACCTGAAACAAACAACCAACTAGTGGATTTCTCTCTCTATTGTGTTCTTCTACATCAATGCTTTTTTAAACTTTTTTAAATTTTAAAACTATCAACTGATTTTGCTCTCCTCTGTAACTTATTTCCCCCAACCCCAAAATCAAGTATCAACAGTCTTCCATAATTTATCTGTTTTGAGTGGATATGGGTCCTGACAGAAACCTATCTATTTTATGAAGGTATTCAGATATAAATCTTACACTAAGGACAAGGGGGTTCAACTCTTTCCAATACTTAGCACATTCTCAGGATTCATTTTGTACTATTAGCAATGGTGGATTATGGTCTGCTAAGTCTTTATAATGATGTTGAGTAGTTACTGAAGTATAACTGGTACTGAAATATAAAAGCAGTTTAATCATCTCAATCCTAAATTCTGACTCCAGGTTTACTTCTCTAATGGTAGTTCATTTTGTATTTTCATGAATTTCATGAAAAAGAATATACTTTCATGGAAGAGACTGGCCACATAACCAGAAATTTGATGGCTTAAGTCCTAATGAGCTACTAGGATTAAAGATTTAGAAGTCAAAGGAAATCCCAGAAATCATCTAATCCAACCCTAACATTTGATATCTGAGGACCAGATAAGTTGCCCAGTGTCAAACAGGTAGTAAATGACAGGGTATCAAACCCAGGTTCTCCGCTTCCAAATCCAGAGCTCTTTATTAGTTCTCATGTGTTAAGTAATTCACTTAATTTTTTTTTTTTTGCTAAAAATCTCAAGCAGTCACATGTACCAAAATATTCATAGTGCATTTTTTTGTGGCAGCAAAAAAAAAAAGAAAAGAAAATGAGGTGCACAGTGAGTGTCCACTAATTGAGAAATGGCTGCATGAATTATGGTATTTGAATGCAATAGATTATCAACAGCATCAGAAACAATGAGAAGGAGAAAGATGGTAAGACTTCTGTGAACTGATGCAGAGTAAAGTAAGTAGAAGCAGGAAAACAATATACACAATGACAACTATAATGTAAATAAAAAGAACACTAAAAGGAAGCCAAATGCTGAGAAACTGCAATGACCAGTTTTGGTCCCAGAGAACAGATGATGAAACACACCTCCCTCCTTTTGGTAGAGAGTTGGGGACTACAGGTGCAGAACGTCAGATGTGGCCACTGTGTCGGTTGGTTTTTGCTTAACTATTTTTCTTTATTACAAGTGAGGCTCAATGGAGGTGGGGGTATATCCAGTAATGACTGTGATGTAAAAACAAAAGGCATCAATAAAACTTTTTTTTTAAACGACAGAATTCCAAATATAAAAATCTCAGGCCAGCTGAATCAGCCAGGCCACATTTTGTCATATGTTGGACACCCAGGCCTTAACCTACTATGCTATTGTCTCAAATCCTTGAACCCCCAAGCCAGTCTCCTCCAGAATCCCCAGAAACACCCTCCCCATACCCCACTATCCAACAACCATGGTACCTGCTGTTGGGGCACTCTCAGCACCCTAATGGAGGAGAACCACAAACTCACATGGTACTGTCCTGGTGACGCCTGGGGGTGACAAAGAGCATGCGGGTTGGGCGGGCACTGCTGGCGTCTGGGTGAGCGCTCCATGGCTTGGCATAGCTATGATCCAAAAACACCAGGTCCAGCTCCCGTTCATGGACTGAAAGCTGGAAAAGCAGAGAGGTGCCCATGCGCCGCGCTGAAGTCTGGAAGTCTCGCTCACCACCTCGGTGGGACATCTCTCTAGAAGCGACACAGTTCTCAGAGCCTGGGAGTCAGCATGTCGTCAGTCTGCAGCAAGAAGAGATCGAATTGCAGTGGACATAGGGCAAAAGTCAATTCCAGTATTAGGAACTTCTGACGGAAACAATCTCGACCTTTTCTCAGAAAAACCTTAGCCTATATTCTGTATTTCACAAATCATAACTTATTTCCCGTCCTGTGCCACTTTCTAATTATATATACCTTGAAAAGAGGCAACATTATACAGTAGAGAGATAACTAGACTTAAAGAAATCCAAAAGCCTGTGCTTTTATCACCTGCTTAACCTTGAGCAAGCCCACTTTCCTCTAAAGTTTTTCACTCAATATAATGGGGACAATAATAACTGTACTACTTGCCCCACAAGGTCATTTTCCGGAACAAGTAAGATACTGCACACATACAGTACTTTGCAAATGTAAAGCACCTGTATCGGTCGGTTATTACTTAAGAAATCATCAAGAACTCCTAAGAGAGGATAATCTTTCAGGCTTTAAAAGGCCAGGACTGCTTTTCCTCGGGAAACCTCCCCTCCACCCACCCCAGCGCCAGCCCCACCCCCATCCCCGGACTGCCCAGCCCGGCCTCGGAAGGTCCAGTTTATCATCCCGCCCCTCCTCCTGGCACAAGCTCTTTAGGCAGACTACTCTCCCGCTCTGAGGCAGAGCCCGGGGCGTTTAGAGCAGGTTTTCGACCTCCACCACTTCTGGAGGACACAGGCAAAGATTGGACAAGTGACTTGCCCAAGGTCATACAAGAGCCGGGACAGCGAAAGCATCGCTCAGTTGGGAGTGGGAGTCTTAAATTTTGCTATTTCCTACTCTCGGTGACCCTTAGGAATTCACTTCACCTGTCTGGGCCTCAGGTTGCTCACAAAAAAATTAGGGGTTTGGGCTAGATGCCTTCAAAAGACCTTCCCTGGTTTAAGTCAACGCGCTCCCAAGCGGCGGAGCTGAGGTTTGAACCCTGGCCCGAGGGCTCTTTACAGGCCTCCTAAGAGGATCAGGTTCCAACCTCGGGGTGCTTCAGTGTCCCTTTATTCCACCCCTTCCTTCAATGCTTTCCCTTCCCCCCGGTCCTTGGGTCTTCTTCCCTTTTATTCCCCCTCCCCCAACCACTCCCCTCCTCGGACCCCACCCCACAGAACGGCGCGCTCCTGCTGCCCCCTCCCCCACGTGCCCGCCTCCGCCCGCCCCTCCCCCACTTTCCTCGGAGCCTCCCCTCCACCCAGCGCAAGCCGCCGCCCAGAGCCAGGACCGCGGTCCCCCGAGGATACCTCCCAGAGGCGCTACCCGGGCCGGTCCCCGGTGGCCCCCAGGCCCCAGGGCCCGGCCCCCAGCGTCGTCCCCGCCCCCTCGACGGTTCCGAGGCCCAGGCCCGGACTCTCACCCGAAGGCGCGCCGGGGCCCAGCGGCGCAACGCCCGGGCCCCGTCGCCGTACGCATGCGCGCCACCGCCCTTGCGGGCCACCGGGGCAAGCTACAAAACCCGGGACTGGATTATAACTAAGAAGCGAGAACTGCGCGGCCAACTGGAAAACCCGGAGAAACGATCCTTATGTTTTCGGATCGGGGATGCGCCGCGATTCTTTCGAAGAATGTTTCCAGAAAAAGGCCAAAGAGAAGATGGAACATGTTTTGTAAAAATTTGTACAGGATTTTCTGCATGGATTGATATAGAGTGAAGTAATGAAAGCCAAAAGTATATCCAATAACTACAACAATGTAAACAGAAAGCACACACACATACATAAATCAAAAATGAGTATAACAAAATTAGGTGGGAGGTCGAAAGGCTACATATTGCACGTATTTGGGAATTTTTTCAATGTATCTGATTTTTTACATCTTTAAGAGGAGATGGCTTTCTGGCAGGAAATACTGCCAGATCCTGGGGATACTGGGGATAATATGATGTGTAAAAAACAGAAGATATCAGCAAAAGCTTTTTTCTTAAAGTACAGGATTTTGGGGAAAGGATCCACAGGTACAAAAAGGTTTATAGCAGCTCCTTTTGTGGTGGTCAAGAATTAGAAATTGAGGGGATGTCCATCAACTGAGGAATGGCTGAACAAGTTGTGGTATATGAATGTAATGGAATACTATTGTGCTATAAGAAATAATGAACAGGCAGATTTCAGCAAAACTTGGAAAGACTTCTATGAACTGATGATGCTGAGGGAAGTGAGCAGAGCCAGGAGAACATTGTACACAGTAACAGCCACGGTATTCAATGACTGATTTTGATATACTTAGCCCTTCTCAGCAATGCAAGGACCTAAAACAATTCCAAAGAACTTATGATGTAAAATGCCATCTACATCCAGAAAAAGAATGCAGAGTAAAATAGACTATTTTCTTTTTTGTTTTATTTTTTTTCTTTCTCATTGTTTTTTCCCATCATAATTTTTCTATGCAATGTGACTAATGTGCAAATGTACTTAGGAGTGTGTATGTATGTAGAGCCTATATCAGATTTCATGCTATCTTGGTGAGGGAGGGGGGAGGGAGGGAAAAAAAGTTTAAAAATTATGGAAGTGAATGTTAAAATCTAAAAATAAATAAATTGAAAACTGCAAAAAAAAAAAAAAGTACAGGATTTGGGACTGAAAGGGATCCTGAGTTCTTTGTTTGTTTGGGTTGGGGTTTTTTTTGGTTTTTTTTTTATCAGATCTGTCTAGGGAGGAACTCAAAGTAAGGATATTCTGTATCAATGCACTGATACTGCAACTAGAGTTCACATTTATATAGCACTTTAAGGTTTGAAAGTGCTTTACAAATATCTCATTTTACTCTCCCAAGAATTCTGGAAGGTTGCTGCTGTTAACCATCCTCATTTTAGAGGAGGAAAGTAAGGGAAACAGGGTAAGTGACTTGCCCCAGGTCACCCAGGTATTAAATGTCTGAGCTTAGATTCCAACTCAGGTCTTTCTACTTCCAGATCCAACACTCTATCCACTTCGATTTGGATGCAAATCAACCAATCATTTATTAAATGTCTACTGTATGCAAAGAGACAGTGTAGATTGTTGGATAAATTGGAGCCAGGAAGCTGGGTTCAAGTCCTGTTTCTGACTCACACTGGCTGTGTGACTGATGGGAAAGTCACTTCTCAGTGCCCTAGAAAGTGCTGTCATTCTTTGGTAAAAAGGAATTTCCTCATCTAGAAATTCTCTATACCAAGGAAATTACAGGTCCAGGCCCTATCTCTCTGTCTCCTACTATGTGTTTAGTAGTGTATTTAGGCCCTGGAGATAGAAAAGTGAAAAAGCCCCAGAGCATAAGGGACTTACATTGTAATACAGAGGAAAAAGCATTTAAGCATTTTAATCCCTGCCCAGTCTTATCATCTTGAAGTCAAGGACAAACACAACCTGGAGTGAGTAGCAGCTCTCCTCCTCACCTCCTCCTTCTCCTTCCCCTCCCCTCCCCACCAAAAGCTGCCTTTTTTCCTCTGGGTTTACTGGCTACATTTCTTACTCAAAGATCAAGTCTTAAACCCAATTCACTCTGGAACTCATAGACTGGACAAGTCCCCACCCACCTAGCCCAAAGTAGATTTAAATATTAAATAGTAATTTTTTATCTTTTACCCAGGAACCCTGAGGGTCTTCCCCTCCCAGTTTGATTTTTTTTTTTTTTTGATTGAAGGGGCCATCCCTTGAGTAACTACTTAAAGAAACCTATTCATTGAATGGCTGTATCTCACTCAAAGTGAGAATGTGATAAGACCTTAGCCTGAAAGGGCCGGGTTTTCACTTTGCATCCTGGGCGATCTCCAGTTGTCCTGATGAATATCAGGCCACTGCACCCAGATGGCTCAGAAGAAAGTGAGGTTGGTGACCTTGAACAACCCTCCCTGACTCAAATCAAAGTCAACTGCAAGTCATGTCATCATCTTCAAGAACAAAGGGCAAATACAACAATAATTAGAACTTAAATCTAAAAAGGGAGGCAACTTGAATAAAAAAGTACTTATTACATGTTTCCTGTGACCAAGCAATGGGGATGCAGATACAAAAGTGAAAACAGTCCCTGCTGTAAGGAGCTTCCGTTCTAATAGAAGTCAACCCATAAGGAACCAGAAAGAAATAGAATGGCATATTTCCGAGATCAAAGACAGCTTTGATTTGACTATGGTACCTATCAACACACACATGTCAACAAGCATTAATTAAGGCTAGACTTGAACTCAGGTCTTCCAGACTCCAGGCCTGGCCCTCCAACCACTGTACCACCTAGCTGCCTCTACATCACTTGCCTTCTCAACAGGTGAGGAAGAGACCGGAGGGAAGGAGAGAAAAAAATAACTCAAAATCTTAAAAATGAATGTTAAAAATATATAAGTATATTTTAAAAAATGAAAAATCATAGACTTGTTTAAAAAAAAAAAAAAAAGAAATCTAAACCATGGAAATTCTTCATCCTCCCATGATCTTTTGAACTATCAGGTTTCCCTGATAATTCCCAGGAATCCCTGGTTTCCTCTAAGAACACAGTGAAATGCCTCCTTCCTTCTAGGAGACATTTCCTAGACCTCCCAGCTATGAATGTCTTCCCACCTACAGTTGCCTCCTGTCTGCTTTGTGTGTGTCTGGTATACACTTATATACGTACAAGCATTCTCTCCCCTTTGAACGTGAGCTTCTAAATCAAGAGTTCTTTTACGTCATGGACCCCTTTGGAGATCTTGTGAAGCTTATGAACCCCTTTTCAGAATGTTTTTAAATATATCAAATATATAGGATTACAAAGGAATTCATTTATATTGAAATAAAGGTGTAATTTTTTTCTCATCCAGGTTCATGTGGATCCTGAAATTTATCAATTCATTTCCCTTAGGTGTTTGTGGACCTCAGGTTAAGAACTATTGTTCTAAATGAACCTAGTAGAGTAGTGTTTAATAAATCCATAGATTACAGTTATTGGAATAAAGACTCAATACTTGCCAAAAGGAAAACTAGAAAAGTCTGGCAGAAATTAGGTTTAGACCAACATTCATGGCATATAACAAAATAATCTCCAAATGGATATATGACTTAGATCTAGAAAGTCACATTATAAACTTTAAAATAAAGTTTTTAAGGAAGATTTTTTTAAAATGTAAGTATATTAAGGGCAAAGGTCATTATTATTTTGCTGTTGAAGCAACAAGACACCCTGAGGCAAAGACAAGAGGCATAAGGGCCAGGCAAGTCAAACTATTACCATCTCCATACAAACCCAGGTTAGGGACAGCCTGTCCCTAAATTCAAGAGCCCTGAGAAAATAATGATTTTAATTAATGATATTAAAGATGAGGCAATGATATCTGCTTTGCCTTTGCTAACATTAGATCCAGGGGACTTCTCCATCAGACTTCTAGCTGAAACTTTCTATATATGCTGTCTCCTCCATCAGAATGTGAGGCCTTGAGAAAGCAGGAGCACTCATAATTTCCTATTTGTAATCTGGTGCACATAATAAGCATTTAATAAATGTTTTATTCATTCACTCATTTTGTCTTTATATTCCATTCAGTTTGAAAAATTAAAGCAAACTGAGACAATGGTCCAAAACAAGTTCAATATATTAGTTAGGCTAGCAGTAATCAACAAACTGAGTCAGTGGCTTCTCTCAATGACCAAAGACCCCGAGTGAGGGCTGACAGAGTCTTTTAAACAGGGGTATCTTCCTTCAGATTGACCTGTCAAGTACATCATTTGGACCTCCACTGGCAAAGGTAAGACAATCCCAGTTAGTAGACATTTAAATGAAGAGGTGGGTTAAGAAAAACCTTAGCTCTTCCCCATTACTTCCTTTGGGGAGATAGGAGAGTAATCCTCAAATAATAGGATTAGTCTGTGCCGACTGGGTGGTAAACTTTAACAGATTTGATTTTAATCAATTTGAATTTTAGTTAAGTGGATTGTGGATGAAATTGTTTCTATTTGTTTCTTGAAGAGGATCATGGCATCAGGAAGGTGATGCCATAACTTGCAAGTGAATTGGATTCTAGCGAGGGAAAGCTGTGCAGTCACTAGCCTCACTCTCTCCTCTGGAATCATGTGGATCCAGTTGCAATCTTGCAACTGGGTGAGGTCACAAAGGCAAACAATACAAGGGTGGAGATTCCATTCATAGTAGAATTAAGTCCTGAGTGGGGGTTGGTTGTTGTCTCTCATTCTGAAGAGGATCAAAATGACTTTACTATGTTCGAATCAAGTTACCATGTGTCTCAGAGAGGATCAAAATGACTTTACTATGTTCGAATCAAGTTACCATGTGTCTCAGAGCGGCTGATCAGACCAATAGGAGCTAAGAATGAGTGCTCTACCACAGGTTGGGCACAAACAGTCTATGTGAACATTTGGGGTGGATTCTCTAACTTTTGAGATACCTCAATTCTGCTTTGCGCATAGAGCATAGTGCCTTTTCTGATAAGGGCATGCCACGCTGGAAGGTCCTGTGCCCATGTCTCCCACATCACACAATCAATTTCAAAGTTCTTAAAAGAAACTTTGAGAGTATCTTTGTATCTATGTATAGTTTTCTGACTACTATGTGAGCACTTGACCTGTGGGAGCTCTCCCAAAAAAGAGTCTTTTTGGCAGGCATACATTTGTTATTCGAAAAACATGGCCAGTCCATCAGAGTTGCACTCTCTGAAGCAGAGTTTGAATGTTTGCCAGTTTAGTTCCAGAAAGGACCTCAGTGTCTGGTATCTTATCCTTCCAGGTGATCTTCAGAACCTTCCTAAGACAACTGAAATGGAAGCAATTCAGTTTCCTGGCATGGCACTAGTATACAGTCTAGGTTTCACAGGCATAGAATAAATGAGGTCAGCACAGCGGCTCTGTACACCTTCATTTTGGTAGGCAGTCAGTCTAGTACCTCTTTTCTTCCACACTTTTCTTTGGAGCCTCCCAAACACTGAGCTAGCTCTGGCAAAGTATGTATCAACCGCAATGTGTACATCCCTAGAAACAGTTTGACTTGCCTGGCCCTTGTGCTTCTTGTCTTTCCCTCAGGGTGTCTTGTTGCTTCAACAGCAAAATAATAATGACTTTTGCCCTTAATATACTTACATTTGGGACTTGTCTGCCTGATTTCTCCACCATACCCTGTCCCTTCCTGTGTTGTTTCCCACCACTATCGGTTCAGCTTTCTTTTGCGTATTGTCTTCCTCCATTAAATTGTAAGCTCCTTTAGGGTAGGAACTGTCCTTTTTTGCATTTGTATCCCCAACACTTAGTACAGTGCTTAGCACACTTAGCACGTGGTAGGTGGTTAATAGCTATTTATTGACTATTGGTGGATTGAAAATACATACAGAATAAGTAGAAGGTAATTTGTTGTGGAGGGCACTAACACCTGGGGGAATCAGGAAAGGCTTCACATTGAAAGTAGTATTTGAACTAAATTTTGAAGTAAGATAGGGATTCTATACAAAGATAAAGTGCATCACAAACATGGGCATGGCAAAGTCACAAACCTCAGAAAGGTCATGGGTTAGACTCTCAAGTACTTAAGAAAAAATAGGAAAGCTTGTTTGTCTCCACAACGGAGTGAGAAAAGTGGACGTATTTATAACAAAATTGGAAAAGTAGGTTCGAACCAGATTGTAAAGAGCTTTAAAGAACAAACAAAGGAATTTAGAGTTGATCCCAGAGACAGATAATAAGCTGGAAAAAAACTTACTACTCGACTTATTTGGCTTGCAGTCTGTCAGAAACAAGTTTTTTAATTGTTTATCCAAACATGATTGCTCAGAGGAAACCAAAGGGCAGACCTTCGTCTTTATTTTTTGGAATTCTCTCCCCAACAGATCATTTCCATGTACAATTTATAGCGTTAAGAAACAAAGACAAAATGTTATTGAAAGATTTTAAAAAGAGTACTTACTAAGTCTTTCTTTTTGCTTATATTTGTATTCCCAGCACTTAGCTCAGTGTCTGGCTCATATTGAGCTTTAAATAAATGTTTTATTTAATTTTAAAATGTTTAGGTTAGGGTTTTTTATTTACTTAACAGAACGATTTCAAATGTTAGGACATGCAGTAGAATCTTCCTAAAACTATTCAATCTGGTCAATTGTCTGTTCTTAATTGGATTAATCAAAGGAAGTTATTAATTTGAAAGAATCTGGGTATCTCCCAGAGCTGACCAGACCTCTCCCTTTAGAAACTGGTTAGGCCCTTGATTAAAATGCAAAAAAATTTCAATACAGTAATTTGTTTCCTTGGAATATGATTAAGTACAAATGAGGTTTTCTATTCAGTGAGACCAAATACTTTAAAATCAATTGTTGCTGAGTTCAGCCAGCTCTCCTTGACCCCACTTAGGGATTTCTTGAAAAGATACTAGAGTTGCCATTTCCTTCTCCAGTTCATTTTACAGGTGATGAAACTAAGGCAAACAGGGTTGAGTGACTTGCCCAGGGTTACACAGCTACAGTCTGAGGTCAGATTTGAATTCAGAAAGAAAAGTCTCCCTGACTTCAGGTCCAGCACTCTATCCACTTTGTCACCAAGCTGCCCCTTTAAATCAGAGCAGTATCCTAATGTTGTTGTAAAGGAAATAGGAAGCCATCTAAACTTTTAAAGGGGGAGAATGACATAAATAGACTTGTGCTCTAAGATTATCTCTTTAGCAACTAAGTGGAGAGTGGATTAGAAAGAAGACACTGAGAGCTGGGAGATCAGTTAGGAGACTATTGAAATAATGTAAGTTAGAGATTATAAGGGCCTGAAGTAAGATGGTAACCTTGTAAGTAGGGATAATGGAATGAATGAGAGAGATGTTATAGAAGTAACATTGATATAACTTCAGAATGGATATGTGGGGTGAGTGATTGTGAGACTGTTCTTATGATACCAAGATTTTGAATCTGAGTTGACTAGGAATATGGTTAAACATCTTTCTTCAGCAGTAATAGGGAACTTCAGAAGGGAGTTAGGTTTGGGGAGAAAAGTCAAATACTTCTGTTTGGGACATGTTGAGATTAAGAATACAGAAATAGGGAAATTCACATTCTCATTCTAGAGAAGGAAGAAAAAATGTCTCAAGACACCTTGTTGAATTTTTGAGGATAGAATGCTGAGAGGATGAACACTGATGCTGATGGTTAGTTAACCAGCAAAGGAGGCTGAGCAAGAGTGGTGCTGGAATATGAAAATGCAAGACAATTCCTATTCTGAAAGAGTTGATGTTGTACTGGGAAGATACAATATATCACCAATAAATAAAAACAATGTAATTTTGATGGAGAATGGGACTTCTTTCTCTTGCTATACAGGTCCACCAAAGGGCAGCTAGGTGGCTGGACCACGGAGTCCGGGAGACTCCTCTTCCTGAGTTTGAATTTGGCCTCAAACACTCACTAACTGTGTGACCCTGAACAAGTCATTTCACCCTTTTTGTTCCAGTTTCCTCATTTGCAAAATGAGTTGGAGAAAGAAATGCAAACCACTCCTGGAACTTTGTCAAGAAAACCCCAAAAGGGAGAATTGGAAACAACTGAAAATCAACTAAACAACAGAAACAGGTTCACCCATCTCCTTTTTCCTTCCTAATCTCCACCCTTCAGAAGGAGGAAGAACAGTGAAGCAAGGCTTCCCATCTGACGCTCCCATCTCATCCCGCACTTGAGTTCAGCCTGATCTCCAACCTCACTCCAACCTCCAACCTTGGGAAGAATGACATGTTCCACTCAATGATAAACATTCTCATCCCTGGTCATACCCTTCACATACCAGTGATTCTGAACCCATGTAGAGCATCTTCGAAACCCATTTCCCATCCCCCCCACATCGGATTCCTTATTCTCATACCCCTCAAGCTTTCTACCCCAAAGTTTTATCCAAACACCATCTATCCCTTCCACTAAGCTCTCTGGAATGCCTATTCCATAGACAACAAACTTCCCTTCATCTTTAATCACTCCTTCCGTTTCCTAGTTACTACTGAAAGTTAGCTCCCTTCCACCCATAACACAGTCTTCCTCATCACCCTTTCTAGTACTAGCTATACCTTCACTGATTTCCCTCAGCTCCCTGGTTGATATCAGGGAGTTGGAATACTTCGTCTATTGCCACTATGACATCTAAAAGTTCAAGAGATATAATATCTGGGTAATTAATCATTTTATTAATAAAAGTGTCAGTGTAAATGGCTTAGTCTCAAATGCCAAAAAACAATCATGGGGTAAGGGGATGAGCTTACAATTTATATACCCTTGGAAGAGTGGGTGTTCCTGAGGTTGGCAATCAACTCTGATTGGCTAACAGTTAATGAGAGAAAAAGAATATTATAATAAGGAGACCTATTCTAATGAAGGGCTGGAGTATATAACTTAATGTCATTTACTTCTAAATTGCCTAGTCTTGAGCAATCTAACCAAAGAATTTATCCCAACCCGAATGGGTAAAGCCCAGTGGGCTTCCCCACCTTAAATTCTTTGTAAGGTTGGACAGAATCTGAACAAGATTGAAGAGAATGTAAATCTTGTCTGCTATCATCATTCCTGTTCTGTTGAGCCTTGAAATGAGGACTTTGGGAAAAGGGGGGAAACTGTGATCTCCCCAAATCATTGGTTATTAATAATCATTTCTCTCACCATTTACAGGTTCTCTCCTTACCACCATCACTAAGAAGCTTCTCTTCCTTTAAGGTTCATACTATTCATATCTACCACCTAATTAAAATCCTATTAGCTGTTGTCTACAAACTCCCAAGTCCCTCCCTTTCTTTCCTCATTGAAGTCAGTATATGGCTTACAATTTTTCTCTCCTTCCCAAATCCTGCCTGCATACTAGGCTGTTTCATAATACATATTGACTCTCCCTCAAACACTGTAACCACTCACTTCCTATGACTTACTCTCCCATCTCATCTCAGCTACACACAAAGTTACCCTCAAACTCTCCTCAGATTTGAGTCCTCAGCACCATAGCTTCTCAAGACTTTCATGCCCAGCTGTCTGGCTGCACTATCTCTCCTGAAATCCTGCCTCCAACTTTGCCTTGGCTCAAATTCCCAGGTCCTATGGGAACAACTCAGAAAACAAACAAATACCATCAGACCCACTTCTTGGAGCCAAGGTAAAATAGAGGGAGCAGGAAAAGGAAAGTTCTTTCCTTCTCACTGGTTCAGTTCATGGAGTTCTAGCTGTGGATCAGTTAGCATTTTAAAACAGATAAGAGGCTGGAAAGAGACAGTGAATGACTTAGTCTCACTACTTTTAAAGATTCAGGCAGCCAATCAAAGGAATTTACCCTCGTCCGTGTCATAGGGGATGAAGAGGGCTCCATGTTAGATGGTTTGTTTATTGTCCTTCATTCTCAAAAAGGACCAAAATGACATCACTATGCTAGAGTCAGTTTCAGTGTGTCTGAATGGTGACTGATCAGACCCTTATGAGCTCTGAATGCTATGTCTCAGGTCAGGCACAAATAGTCCATGTGAACATTTAGGGTGAACATTCCAAATTTGTACATCTGCCTCAAGCATGGTAAGAGAACTGATGCCAGCATGCCCACACGTGCCCAGATTAAAAAACAAATTTGTATTAACTTTTGTTTTTACATCACCAAAATTTCTCCCAACATTTCTCCCCTCGCTCTCTCTTTGATAACTATCCCCAAAATTTGCAGAACCAATCACCGTGTCTGGAAAAAGTCTGAAAATGTACCCAATATTCCACATCTGTGAGCCTCCTACCTCTGCAAGAGTGGAATGGGAGTGTCCTCTCATCTTTCTTTTTGGTCATGCTTGTTCTTTGTAATTTGTTTTGGTTTTACATCACAAAAATTTCTTCTAGTACTTTCCTTCCTTGCCCCTACTTATCTTATATAGTAAATAATATCTCTAAAGAAAAAAAGATGAAATCAGCAAAATGACATTACATTGAAAAAGCAACATTCTATACCTGTGGATTTCCCACCTCTTCAAAGAAATGGGGGGTGGGGCCTTTTTGGAGCCATGCCTGTTCTTTGTAATTTTGTAACATTTCCATTTGGTTCTTTTGTAATTCTTTCAATTTCTTTGTTTGTAGTCAGTATGTATTCTATTTTCTTGACTCCGCTTACTTCATTGTGCATAGAATTCTGCAGCTCTTTCTGTGGTTCTCTGTACTCATTATAGTTACAGCACAGTATATTTTGCTACATTCATGTACCACAACTTGTTTCATCATTTCCCAGTCAATGAGCATCTAACTTTGTTTCAGGTTTTTTAGAATAGCAACACAATAGCAAATAGCCTTTATAGAAGCACCATTAAAAAGTGCTGCTATAAATATTTTGGTGTATTGAGAGACTTTCTTCTTGTCAATAATTTCCTTGCGGGTATAATTATGTAACTGAAATCTCCAGGTCAAAGGTTATAGGTATTTTAGTCACTCTATTTGCCTAATTCCAAATTGTTTTCCCAAAGAGTTGTATTAATTCACAATTCCACCAACACTGCCTCTCTTCCCACAACCCTTCCAACACAATTACCATCTCTTGTCATCTTTGTCAATTTGCTAGGTACAAAGCCAAACCTTAGGGTTGTTTTGATTTGCCTATCTCTTATGACAAATAACTTGGAACATTCTTTTGGTTATTAATAATTTGCAATTCTTTTGAGAAATATCTGTTCATATCATTTGACCACTTATCTGTTGATCAACCCACCTATTCTCTAGTATCATTTTCTCTTTAACTGTGTTCTTGGTGCCTCTTTTGGACTCCACTGGTAGCTTCTGCAGAGATTATGCTGCAAGGGGAGGGGATTTTGACCCTCCCCATTAAGGTGTCCATGTGGCCTTGTGAATACAGGCTTGGGTTCCTTAACTACTTTTTTTTCCATTCTAGATGAAGGGACTGGATCCTCTGATGTTGTGAGTTTCAAAATATCAAGAGGGTGCCCCCAGGGATTAGCATTCCAGAGTGCCTGGTCTGCAGTCAGCTCAGACTCAATGCCCAGAGGAGCAAAGAATGATATTTTGGGATCCAGTTCAGAGGTGGCTAAGACAAGGACTCATCTAGCATTTATACTGCATCTGAATGTGAACTTGGTAAAACCAATGTAGGGGCACCTCTAAGAATTTATCCTACAAGTGTTAAGGGAAAATATTTGTACTTTTGTTCTTGTTATAACTTTGTAAAAGTTAATTAATGTTAATCAGTTAAAAGGAACTGGAGTTCTAGTCACTGGCACCTAACAGTACAGGGAACATAGCCGGTGTTCTTAAAGATTCTAATAATAATAACATATAATAATAAATAATAGTAAACTTAAGATTATGACAGAAAAAAGACATCCCCAAACTTCTCAGGATGTCCTAGGACTCAGAGGAGCAGAAGCAAGCAGCCTGGCTCTGGAAGTATACTCACAACATTAATTCTACAAAAAGACTCCCATTATTTTAAAAAGGATTTCCCATCACCCTGACTCAGTTCCTTCCTTCTCCCTCCCATTAGAACTGCTTCCTAAGTGACTCCAGAACTAAGATTCTCCAACCTTTATGGCATCACTCTGTTGCCTAGTAACAGCAGAACCTAGGGCCACTCAAGACTTAGAACCAGAACGGTACAACCAAGTTACCTGTGGCTCTGTAGAAGTCAGAGAAAAATGCTGCAGCTCATTGTGCAGTCCGCCAAAGTCGAGCCCCCTCAGACTCCCCCACCCAGTTTTTGTGTGACAGTATACTTCAGAGGTAAGAGCCAGGATCCTAGAAAAGAAAGGGAAGGGGACAAGAGTTTAAAGCAATATTCATGCATGCATTCATTGAATAGCTACTTATTGATTTCTTACAATCCAACAAACATTTAAGTGCCTAATCTTTGAATATAAAGACCAAACAGTCCTTATCTTCAAAGAGCTTACTATGGAAGGAGAGGAGGTGAAGAGGGAGGAGATACAACATAAAAACTTGGTGTTCTTAAACTTTTCTGTGTCAAGGAGCCATTTAACAGTTTGAGGAATCCTCTGGACCCCTTCTCAGAATAATTATTTTATATTTCCATTAATATATGATAGAATTAATAATGATAGAACTTCATTATATAATGTTCTCTCTGGCATTATATCTGTCAAGGAATCTCCTACTATCTTAACAGAAACGTGATAGATGCCTTGTTAAAAGATCTCTTTAAATCTATATTATACTCACTGAGTAAAATGTGTTTTTGTAATCAACAACAGGGCATTTAAGTGACAAAGTGGATAGAGTGCCCAGTCTAGAGTCAGGAAGACTCTTCTTTTGTTATTGATTCTGGATTCAGTCTTGTCCAATTCTTCGTGACCTCATTTGGGATTTTCTTGGCAAAAATACTTGGCATGGTTTGCCGTTTTCTTTTCTGGCTCATTTAACAATTGAGGAAACTGAGGCAAACAGAGTTAAGTGACCAGCCTAGGATCACACAGCTATTAAATGTCTAAGGCCAAATTTGAACTCATAAAGATGAGCCTTCTTGATTCCAAACTCAGTGATCCATTCACTGTGCCACCTAACTGCCCAAGCAGCTTGGAGGACGGTGGGGGGACAAGATGCTACAAATGTCTCTTCTGCTTCCCTTTGAGTCACTCAATGACAGACCCTGCCACATGTGGTGCTTACTATACAAGTGGGACCCACTCTTCCCTTCATTCTGCTACACCAGCTTTTAGAAAACAACTAGCCTAACTCATGTCTAACAGGAGTATGACATTAATTCTGACATATTGATCCTATCACTATGATCTCTATCTCCCTGTTAGTTTAATTATATAATTATAATATCAATTATATCTCTGTGTATATTCACCTCTCTTCTCAACTCTAGGCTTGCATCTTCAACTGTCTACTAGATACTACTTGGGAGTCTCTTCAGCTTTTCAAATCTAACATGTCCAGAGTAGACACTATCTTCTCACTCCTAAACTGAACTTTCAGGGCCTATCTTTAGAGGGGAGCTAAGACTCCCAATTTAGAAACCCCCAAGACCAGGTGTCCTTATCTTCACCCTAATCATTTTTTACCCTGCTGTTCCATCCTCCAAACCAAACCTTCAAAAAGTATGCCTGGGAGGAACTAAGGAACTGAACATCCTCATCTTTACACTTGCCATTTTCTGCCCACCTGTTGTACATGTTCCATCTCATTTGCACCTCTTATACTAAGAATTACAATAAAATCAAAACCATCCTTGCCTCTGGAAAGGGCATGCCAATGGACTGCTCTATTGTTCTATTCATCTCTTTTGCAGACACTTCCTCTACAATCTTTTCACCATCTGCCTCGTAGGAGACCATTTGCTGGAGGAACTTCTTTCTTTCCCACAATACTACTACCTTTCACTTCACTCCCCCACAGCCTCTCATCAGTAGCCTTGCTGATTAGACTGCAGCCTAGCTCATTCCCTATCCCCTCCCCGACTTCATCTTTCAGTTTGGTACCATGAATCATATCTATTCTACCATTGTTTCTGAGTGGTATGTAGATATACTCCTCCATGCCCCCACTCATCATCACTTTAACTTTCTGGACCACAGTGTCCCTCCATTGCCTTCACTCCCATATGTGTGTTAGGTCCCACATTAGAATGCAAGGTCCTTGAGGACAGGAATTTGTAGCCTAAGGATTTATCATTTTCCCCTAAATCCACTGACCTCAAAATTTTCCTTTTTTTTAAATGCAACCACCACCTTCCCAGTCTGGATTGCCCAAGTTCTAGCTCTTATAACCATCCTGAGCTTTTCTGTCTCCCTCATTCCTTACAGGCAATCACTTGCCAAGTTTTACCAATTCTGTCCCCAAAACTTTTATTGTAGTCATCCCCTTTGATCTACTCACACAGTTACTATCTTGAACTAAGCCCTCACCACCTCTATTATGATGTTAACTATGGTAAGTCTTCTATAATCTTTTTTAATTTATATTTTTTGTTTTTATATCACCTGTAGTTATCCTTGTATCACTCCCTTAGTCTTCCCAAAAAGTCAACCTAAGAACAAAGAATAAAGAAAAGGAATACAAATCAACATAACCAACTAGCACATTGAAAAAGTCTGATATTATAGGCAGTGCTCTACACATGGTGACCCTCACCTCTGCCAAGGTGTTGGAAGGGGCAGATGATTTATTTTTTCTCTTCTTTGAGTCCAAGTACAGAAAGGTGGATGGGAGTAAGATTTTGAAAGGTTTTAAATGCCAAGCTGAGGAGTTTGTGTTTTATCCTGGAGACAATGGGGAAGCGCTGAAGCACCGATGAGGGTAGTGATACACTCAGACTTGTGATTTAGGGAGGTTTTTTGACAGTGATATGGCAGACAGATTAAAAAGAGGAGAGATCAGCAACATTCATAACATTCATTTTCAATTTTTTGTTGTTGGTATTGTGTATATTGTTGTAGTTATTATGTATATTGTTTTCCTGGCTCTAACTACTTCACTTTACATCTTCCCAAGATTCTTGGTATTCATCTATTAGTTGTTCCATACAGAACCCTAACGTTTCATTATATTCACGTACCATAATCTGTCTAGCTACATAATAATCTTCTAATTAATCTCCTTGTTTCCAATCTCTCTTCTTTGCAATCCACCTGTCATACTGCCTCCAAAAAAAATTCTTAAATCATAAGTCTGAATACATTATTCCTCTGATCAAAGCTTCAGGGTTTCTAGTTGTCTTTAGGATAAAAAAAAGTAACCTCCTTAGCTTGGCATTGAAAATATTTTATAATCTGACTATTCATATCTCCAGATTTCATATTTCTCTCCCTCATGCACTCTGTGTTCCAGCCAAGTTGGCTTATTTGAGGTTTCCTGAATTCAATATTTCCCTTCCCATCTATGTGCTTTTGCCAAGCCTGTCCCCCATCTGTGGAATAAATCCTTTTGTCTTGTCCCCTTATAAACTGCAGATTAGCTCAAGACTTGGCTCAGGCATTATCTCCTACTTTTACTAATTGCTTCAGCTGGTAGTGCCCTCCCCTTAAAATCATCTTTTATTTTCTTAGAATCTTTGTATCCCCAAATAGCACAGTTTAGTGGAAAGAGTGATGGACTTGGAGTCAGGAAAACCTACATTCAAATCCTGCTTCAGATGCTTACTAGATGTATGATCCTGGGCAAAGCGCTCAACCTCAGCTTCAGTTTTCTCATCTGTAAAATGGGGGTGATAATAATAACACCTACTCTGCAAGGTTGTTCTGAGGATATGGACATGTACACACACATATAAAGACATATATAGTTCAGTTCTTCCTCATTACACATACATGCACACACACATATAAAGACATATATAGTTCAGCTCTTCCTCATTCCCCACACATACACACACACACACAAAGACATATATAGTTCAGCTCTTCCTCATTCCACACACACACATAAAGACACGCACACACACGCGCGCACGCACACACAGACCTATACAGTTCAGCTCTTCCTCATCACACACACAAACATGCACACACAAGCACACACACACCTATATAGTTCAGCTCTTCCTCATCACACACACACACACACTCACACACACGCGCACATACACATGCACACGCACACACCTATATAATTCAGCTCTTCCTCATCACACACACAAACACGCACACACAAGCACACACACACCTATATAGTTCAGCTCTTCCTCATCACACACATGCACGCACACACTCACATGCACACACGCACACGCACACATACACAGACCTATATAGTTCAGTTCTTCCTCATCACACACACACACACACGCACACACGCACACTCACACATACACACATGCACACACACTCACATATACACACACACACACGCACGCACACCATACACGCCCACACACGCGCACACGCACACACACGCACACACAGACCTATATAGTTCAGTTCTTCCTCATCACACACACACGCACACACACACTCACACATGCATGCACGTGCACACACACACACCTGTACAGTTCAGCTCTCCCTCCTTTGGCCCTACAGTAGTGAGCTTATAGAAGGCATGTGGCAAATGTTGCTTTATTTATTAATGGACTGATCATTCCATGAGCAGCTGGGGCACTCTATCTGTAATGACTCACATCAATATCAGGAAATCTTTAATACGCCTTCCCTGGTACAAATCAAGGAGTGGAACAAGGATAGGAAGAGAGGGAGAAGAACAGGTGGGAAAAGCTAAGACTCCCAAAGGAGGCAAAGAACATGTGTCAGGTTTATACCTGTCAGGATAAACCTGAAGTAAGCCTTTATCAGGCATAGAGATGAACCAATGACCAGTTTTCCCTTGTTTGGTCTCTCCTTCCAGATGTCAAGAAGAAAACTCGAGTTATAGAAGACAATAATCCCACCTGGAATGAGGTGCTTAATCACCAAAGGGCAAAGAGTTCCAATTCCAGGAGCCTGGAGAGCTAAGCTGTGGGGGTGGGGGTGTGTGTGGGGGGCGTGGAATAGATGTTCTTGGAGATCCTGGGAGAAGTGCGTGTATGGGGGAAGGAGACATCAATTCTCTTTGGCCAAACACCAGTAGATCTTAGCCTAATAACAGAGTTCTACCTAGCCATTCAACAGATTCAGAAGCTATCATCCTTGTGTCATCTTTAGGAGCAGGCTATTTAGCTCTATTTCATAACTACTGTGGGCTATCACGACTTGAGACCAGATTGTGGCAGGAAAATCATGGGTCCAAACATTTGCTCACCACTAGTCTTCTCAATTGCTATAACAGAATCTACAATGCCCCAAAGACCTGTAGTGACCATGTTTGCCAAATGCAGGGTCTACACTTGCATAAACTTTCCACTTGGAGTCTCTCTGTCCCTAGTTCTAGAACATGTGTGGCCCAGGTAATTCTTACAAACCTAAAGCAAGGGCAAGTCTGCCTTTGCAGGAATCTCCCTTATTTCTGTTTCTGCCCCTCCTGAAAGAACATTGGCACACCTTGAACTAGCCACAAGGGCTGCTCCAAATTTAGGGGCACAAAGATGATAAGAAAAAAATGTACAGAACCACCTCAGTATCTTTGGCAAGTAAAAACCATCCCAATTTGGAAAGACAAGAGAGGGTGTCTCAGCTTATTACCTACCTCTCACCCTTCTCAGAAAAGAAGCATCTTGGTCATCATAAAGACTGGTCAGACGCCTCACTATTCAAGCTCCTTGGAGGTTTGGAGTAAGGCTGAATGAATTACAGAATGAATGCATTTATTAAGCATTTACTCAGTAGCAAGCACTATGCTGAGAGTGCTGGTGTCAGACATAAAAGGGGGACAGTCCTGATCACTTACATCTTAACAGAGACAATACCTATATGGGAGTAGGATTCAGAGGTGGGTTTTCTAGTCCAGAAAGGTAAAGGGATGGTGAATGGAGCCACAGGTTAGATCCCTGACATTCCCCTTACAGAACCAATGGTAGCATTGATTCAATTATAGTTTCCAAAGCAAGCACTAAATAGTTATGGGGTGGGGGAAAGAGAGAAGGGTGGATGGCAAGAAGATAGTTGGGCTAGAGAGTTGGTTGGGATGTGAAGCATGGTTCAAAGGGGGCTAGATACATAGTGTGCTATCTGAATACATGCTCATTCACTAATTAGAACAGCTCAAGGTGCTCCCCACCTGCCCAAGTTTCCAAGCAAAGTGGATTAAGTTCCTCTGTTGAGTCCACAAGCATTTATTAAGTGCCTACTATGTGCCAGGCACTATGCTAAGAACTAGTAATATAAACAAAGGCAAAAGATAGTCATAGTCTAATGGGGAAGACAACATATAAACTATGGGCAAACAATCTATAGGACAAACTGGAGACAAGCTCAGAGGATTAATTACCATAATTAAGAGGGACTGTGAAAAGCTTCTAGCAGAAGGTGGGATGTTAGCTGGGGGTAGGGGTGGGGGTTGTCATGTAACTCAAGCAATTTTCCTTATAAGTCTGGTGACCTAGAAGTTTCAGCACCAAGGCAGATAACAAGATGTCAAGAGTGGACAACTGGGTGGCGTATAAAGCATGTCTCAAAATCGTTAACCTTCTTCCTGCTCCCCCACAGACCCTGGTGTGGCATCTAGGCCCACATCATCTGAAAAATGACTCCTTTCTTCAAGTCATCCTCCGAGACATGAGCCATAAAAAAAGTGAAAGGTGAGAGAATCGGCAAAGGATAGGCCTTAACTGGCAACAGTAGATGGTACATCTCCACCTCATCCCAACTCAAGATTTGCACAAATGTCCCTACAATTATTTATTTCACTAGAACAAGGGCCTTAAGGAATACCAGAATGTAGGGGGGTTGGAGGTTAGTGGATAGGTCCTTCATATACTGGTAGGTTTCCTGAAATTCCCATCAGCTGGACATCCCCTATTTAAATTCTAGAATATATATCATAGTTCAACCTTAATGATCTCTGGGGCTCTTCCTCCATCTCTTTCCAGTGAAAGATAGACATTTCCTAACCACATCTGTGTCTCCTCATTACTAGAACTTTTGGTATCACCACTGTGTTCCTCAGGCCATTGGCAGAAAACCCACATGAGCCCCTGATTGTAACTGAGCTGCCCCTGGTCAGCCGTACTACGCATCCCACAAAAGTGAGTAAGGGAAGGAGGACTTATGGTGAAGCTGCTTTGGGTGAGGAGACAGAATTAAATGTAGTGTGTATGTGCATGGAGTAGGGGAAGAGAAAGTAGAGGATTGTCTATTTCAGTGAATGATAAGGTTGCCTTCGTACTACCTGGGACTGAATGCCTCTAGAAGGAAGGGTTTTTGTCCCATCTTAGAGACGTTGAGAAAGAAAACGTTACACCAGACCTCAAGTCTAGGTATTGGCATATCACTCTTCTCATTGGTAGAGAAATAAACTTTATCTTTCTAAGGCAGGATATTGCCACACTGTCAAAGTCATGAATACCAAATGTCTCTTGGCACTCAGATACTAGCAATTACTTCATATTCTATATCCAAGATCAGTGCTGTGACTAGGATGGGGTAACCTGATCACTGGAAATTTAGAAGGCATAAAAATCTAACACTTGTACCCCAGGCTTTGGAAACAACTGAGCATAGCATCTATTTAATAAAAATAATTAACACCTCCCTTTTTCACAGAGACAGGGGACCAGATTATGAAATATTACATAACTGTCAAAAATAATAGATGTGTTGTTGGTTTTGCTAAACTGCTTTCTTTCTCTTTATTTTTCATTTTCAAGCATTGGCCCTCTGGGTAGGAAATGGAGGGTATTTAGGAACAAAAAATATGAATAAAATATTTTTTAAATAATTAAAATAGGAAGTTACCAGGTGGTGGTTATTATGAAAACACCCTATCTGTGAACTACTGCTAGTTACTATGAAAGTTAGTAACTGATAAATGTAACTACTATAGTGGTTAGTAACTGGTAGCAAGGTGTCATGCACAGTGCACTGGATTTGGGTTATTGAGACCTGAATTCAGATTCCACCACAGATACCAACCAGCTATGTGATCCTGCCACAGTTTATTTATGTGTAAAGATGGAGCATTTGGCTTGATGGCTTCTGATCTTCTAGTTCTAGATCTATGATCCTATAATCCTATAATAAAAAGCTGATATAGTTGCCAGTCTCAGAGCCATGAGATGTGACATTCATAGCTATAGCAATGTAGCAATATCTTGCCTTAAAAAGACTGATTATACTTCTTTACTATTGAGGAGAGTAATAAGCAAATGCTTCCCATTCAGCTAAATGTAATTACTTCTTGTATTATCCTATTTTTATTCTCAGCATAACAAAATAACTAAAATTAGCATTCCTACATATAGTAGTAGAATAAAAGTAATTGATTGTGCATGAAACTGCAGGTCTTGATTATGTGCAGTTTTTTAAGCACCTCAGCCTACAGCTGTCAAAGCTGTCCTGCTTGTCACTTCTTCCTTCTGAACTTCCTTCTGTTCTCCTCTCTAGATTTTTTTAAGAACAGATGCTCCAGTGACCATCTTTCCTTCCTGGTTCTTTTTCTTTTCTTTATGACCCCATCCCTCTCCTGTCTCACCCACCCACCCACCATTAGAAAAGAAAAAGAAGAACTGAAGTCTTGAAACAAATATGCATAAACAAGTAAAACAAATTCCCTCATTGGCTGTGTCTGAAAATATATATCTTATTCTGCATCTTGATTCCATCACCTCTCCCTCAGAAGTATGCTTCGTCCCACTGTACTGATCAGAGTCTGCAAGCCTTTCAGAGTTGTTTTTCATGATAATGTAGTTATTGTAGAAACAGTTCTGGTTTTCATATATGTTTTTGACATCACATATTACAAAGTTTCCTAAGGGGACACTCCATTCTGCTGGCTCCAGGCACCAATAGTAGGTGAGACTTTGCTCCAGATATATTCCCTTTCCTCTTTACTCATTCCTATTGCCACTACCATCTAGATCCCTCACCTTATCTCCAGATTCCTTCACAACCACTCACTCCATCAGACCTCACAACTGTGCCCCTAATGTCATATAGCACACCTAGATCACCACCAATCTTATCCAAGAGAGTTCAGAAGTGAGCTCACTGGAGTGTCAAGTTTAGAGCTGTTGAACTGGTATCAGAAGCTTTACATCTTTACATCTTACCCATAGTTCTGCTTGCTTTTCTTCTGCAGAGTACCATCACCTTACAAATAACCTACCTGCCACAGGAGACCCACCATAAGTCAGGTGAGCCATCACACTCACCCATGACCATTCCCCTGAGCCATATCTCCTCTGCCCCAAGAAGATACATTTCTACCCCAATTCACTCCATAAGCATTGGGTACTGACAACGTGTCAGATTAAAGGGCTCTGCCTCAGAGCCTAAATGTCTTCTGCTTGTCCCTTACCTGCTATTAGTGTTCCATTCTCCAGGGAACTAAAAACACCTAAGTTACAGGGCAAGGCACAAGAAAGTCAATTTGTGGGGATATGAGAATAGTGAAAAGAGCCTCTGGGTTATGTGTCAGAAGTTCTGGGTCCTGTCATTTATAAGAGCCATGCCCTTATGAAAGTTTCTCTTCCTCATCTACAAAACAGAAGGTAGCATTAGGCTATCATCTCAAAGGCCTACGGATCATTTGCAGATATTCTCCTTCCTTGGACAGTCATTGTGTGTGTATGGTGGGGAGAGGGACAAGGGTACATGGGAGAGAAGACTCATACAAATATTCAACAGAGGTGAACATGCCTGCAAACAGAAATGTGTGTTTGCTTGCTTACAGTATATCGATTCTCCCAGTTGTCTTTTCAATGAGGAAAATAGAACCATAGAGTTAGAAGCAGTGTTCAAGGTCATCTAAGACTTTCATTTTTCAAATGACTTAACAGAGGCCAAGAGAAGGAAATTACTTAGCCCAGGTCACATGGTTTGTACATAGAAGGAGCTCCAGTTCAAACTCAGATTCTCTGACCCCAAATCCAGGTGGAAATGGGATAAGAAAAGGGAAGAAAAAGCTTCATAACCTTTCAACTACCAACCCTTATTTGGTTCACTTTTAATACAATTCCAGAGTCCAGAAAGTGGTCACAAGGGGAAGTGGGTAGAATTCAAACAGTTGGGTGAAAAGGTTGTGGAGAAGTGTTAAAGGAAGAAAAGGAAATTAGAGATAGGTAGAGAACAGGATACGGTCATCTCTCCCCCTTTCCGTTAGTGGTTGATGCTCTTGATAGAGGGATTGAGAGAATGAAGCCCCTTATCCCTACCCCAACCCACCTGCAAGGTCTGTGTTTCCCCAGCAACTTGGGAAAAGCTTGGCATCACCTGTAAGGAGGGTGGAAGGCATGAAATCATGGTGGCTGGCCACAGCGTGAGAATGCCTCTGACCTCCAAGCCACAGGACTTCCAGGTAAGGAGGCCCCAGCTGTTTCTCCCAAGGCTCAAGTTGAAGCAGTTCAGGCTTTTCCTAATGAGCCTCTGCTGACACTCCGTGGGTGGTGATGGACAGGCTCCAAGCCCACACTTACAGAAGGTTGCTTCTGCAGAGACTGCCGAGTAAGAACATGCTCAAGGACCAGAACAGCTGGCAAAGGGAACTCCCAGGTTGTAATCTGAGCCCTTCCCCAGATAACTTGCCATGGAGCCCCAGTGCAAATTTGTTCCCTTTCTGAGCTGTGTCTAGGTTCCACAGGCCCAAAAAAATATGCCAAGAAATTTTGCCCTGCAAGTGGCTGCAATGAAAGATGGGGATGTTGGGGAAAATCAATCATTCAAACATTTATTGACTATCAATCAATCAAAAAGCATTTATTAAGGTCCTACACTGTGCCAGGCACTGTTGCCTCAGTCAGACTGAGACTTATAAAAGACCTTAGCTTAAAAGGGGCAAGGTCATCCCCTGTATGGGGCCATCTCCAGTGGCCCTGATCTAAATCTTGCCTCTGGACCCAGATGGCTCTGGATGAGAAAGTGAGGCTGGTGACTTTGCACAGCCCTGCCTCACTTAAAACCAATTCATTTGCAAATCAAGGCATCACTTTCCTGACAGTCATAGTCCTCTTCAAGAAGGGCAAACAACTGTAAACTCTGAGATTACAACAACAAAAATGAAATAATCCCTCCCCTCGAAGCTTTTTCATCCACCCAGAAAACAAACAGATCTAAATATATACCAGGTTATGTGGTAATGGGGAGGGAGAAGCACTGTCAATTAAATGGAACAATAAAGGTTGCATTGTAGAAGGTAGTGCTTGAATCAGGGAATTTGAGAGTTTGAAGGGACCTCAGTAGCTGCTTAGTACAACCCCTACATGAAAAGAATCCCCACTGTAACCTATCTGTCAAGTGGTCAAAGAGTCTTTGCTTGAAGATTCTGGAAAAATGGAAACCACTCTCATCCCCCATATCCAACCAATTACTAAATCCTGTTAATTCTACCTTCACAACATCTTTTGTATATTCACTTTCTGACAATAGGATTACCATAGTATAGGTCCTCCTCTCCTCTCCTTTTCTCTGCTCCCAAAAGTTACATAGTTACCTTGGGGTTTACTTTCTAGATTTCCTTCTCAAGGACCAAGTCTTAAAGCCAATTCATTCTAGATCTCATAATTAGACAAAAAATGGTTATTTTTTGGGAGGCTCCTGGTTCAGAGTGAATGTCAATAGTAACTTTCTCTTTTGACCAGCAACCCTGAGGGTTTTCCCCTCCCAATTTGATTTTTTTTTTTTTTTTTGGTTAAAGGAGCCATCCCTTGACTCACTTCTTTATAAAGTGAGCACTTGAAAAGACATTAGCTTAAAAGGGACAGGGTTTCCCATTGTATCCTGGACCATCTCCAGTCATCTAATGAATACCTGGCCACTGGACTCAAATGGCTCAGGAGGAGAAAGTGAGGCTGGTAACCTTGTACAGCCCTCTTTCTCTCAAAGTCAATTACAAGTCATCATCTCCCTGGACAAACCACAACCTACCTCTTAGAACATCGCAATAGCCTGCTAGTGGGTTTCCCTGCTTCAAGTATCTCCCCCACTCCATCTTCCACTCAGCTGTCAAAGAGATTTTCCTAAAGCACAGTCTGACCATGTTGCTACCCTCTCCATCCCTTATGCAATTAACTTCAGTGGCTCCCAGTTACCTCCAGGAGCAAATAAAATATTGTATTTGATTTTTAAAACCCTTCATAACCTCTAGGTCATTCCTATCTTCCCAGTCTTGCTACATCTTACTTTCCCCCCCCCTGCTATGATGCAAGTCAGTGACACTGTTCTCCTTGCCATCCCTGGCATTAGACCTTCATCTGGTGATTCTGGCTGGGCATTCTCATTGGCTATCCCCTATGCCTGAAATGCTCTCCCTCCTCACTTCATCTCCTAGTTTCCTTCAAGTTTCAACTAAAGTCTCACCTTCCATAGGAAACCTTTCCAGATCTCCCTTGATGCTAGTACTTTCCCTCTGTTGATTATCCCCAATTTATCCTATATATAGTTTGTACACAGTTGTTTGCATGTTGTCCCCCATTAGACTGTCAGCTCCTTAAGGTTATCTTTGTTTGTTTTGATTTGGGGAGTTTTTTTGCAATCTGGGTTTTAAAGTCCTTGCCCAGGGTCACAATAGCTAAGAAGTGTCCAAGGTCACATTTGAACTCAGGTCCTCCTGACTTCAAGCTAGGCTCTGAAATCACAAAGACAAAAATGAAAAAATTCCTACCCTCAAGGAGCTTATAGTCTACAAAGAAAACAAATATACATATCTAAATACATGGGCAACTAGATGGTGTGGTGAATAGAGGGCTGGGCTTGGAGTCAGGAAGACTGCTCTTCCCAACTTCAAATCTGGCCTCAGACAATTACTAGCTGTGTGACTCTGGGCAAGTCACTTAACCCTGTTTGCCTCAGTTTCCTCATCGTAAAATGAGCTGGAGAAGGAAATGGCAAACCACTCCAGTATCTTTCCAAAGAAAATCCCAAATGGGGTCACAAAGAGTCGGGCACACTGAAAAATGATGAAACAACAACCAACACTAGAAGAATAAGGAAAACATTCTAGGCATGCGGAACAGCCTGTACAAAACCAGAGAGATAGGCGATAGAGTACCCAACAGAGTGCTAGACACTGTTGGCAATACCAAGAGGTAAATAAACTTCTCAAGGGTAGGGGCTAATTTTTATTTTCTTTCTATCACCAGTATTTAGCAAGGGGCATGGCACTTAAAAGCGTGTTGATTGACTGATTGATTTTAGGGATCATCCAGCCCAGCACCTTTATTTTGCAATGAGGCCTGAGGCCCAGAGGTAAAGTGATTTGCCCAAGGTCACATAGAGAGATCCTTACACTCTACAGATTACACTGTCTCCCTATTGTTCTGGACTTAACAGTCTAATGTAGGAAACTGAATACACATCCTTTCACACACCAAGTGTTCAATAATGATAAAGAAGATTTTGTAGGTTCATAGAGGGAAATAATAGGAAATAAGGCCAAAAAGGAAGGTTAGGAGACAGACTGAATGTCAGGAGATGAACAATTCTGACCAGGGGAATGACAAGATGAAAGCTGTGCCTGGTCACATGGGGGGGAAATGGTCACTTACTGCCTTGGTCAGTTTTCTAGACCTCAGTTACCTCCTCTGGGATAAAGTAAGAGGGTAAGTCAGCACTCAGTCCTGCCCTGAGTCTACCATCCCATGACCAGGGCCTGAACAAGGGCGGGAGCAGAAAAATCCCAGGGGCTTTAAATCTTGTTGCCATTTCCAGCCTGCACCCGAATCCATGCGTTTCCTCTCCTTTTTGTTCTCTGAGGCTTCTCTTGGTTTTGTTCAGTTTTTTTCATGAGGTCCAGCTTAATGACCACCCAATGGGCTAACGGGGGGATGATTCCCTGGGGCCTTGTTTGACCAGGTGGTAGGACCCGGCCCAGCCTGCTTCAGCTTCTCTCCTTCCCCTCAGGTTCAGGTGAGAATATTTGAAGCCCGCCAGCTCCACGGAAACAACATTGCACCCGTAGTGAAGATATTAATTGGAAATCATGAGAATCGGACTCGGATCAAGAAAGGGAATAATCCCTTCTTCAACGAGGTTGGCATTAAAGCAAGGGGGAAGGGGAAGGGCAGGACAGGGAGGATGGGGAATAACCAGTGTTGGGTACTGGACATTTTCTTTTTCTGGAAATAACAATAGGAAGCAATAGATAAAAAGTTCCATCCCAGACTGGGGTGTTTTGATGGGCTGAACTTGAGTTGGGGGACAAGAGCCATTAGAACCAGCTATGGGCTCCTCAAGGAGGTGATGGTCACTGGCATCCTCTCATTTTCTCCAAGCCTTGTGATGTTTCCAAGAAACTCAGTTTCCTTATCTGCAAAGTGAAGGGATTGGACTGGATGCTCCTTCAGGTCCCTTCCATTCTATTCTATCCAATTCTGTGAGCTTTGTTGTTGGTGTTGGACAGCTACATAGAATGCCAGACCTAAAGTCAGGAAGACTCGAATTCTAATGGGGCTACAGACAGTTATTAGCTGTGTGATCCCGGGCAAATCACTTAACCCTGTTTGTCTCAGTTTCCTCATCTATAAAATGAGCTGCAGAAGGAAATGGCAAACCACTTCATCATCTTTGGCAAGAAAACCATTTGGGGTCACCAAGAGTCATATATGACTGAAACAACTCAACAACAGAAGTCCTGGGACTTTGCCTTAAGTAATGGGTCATGAGATTGGGTTACTGACTGAAGCAGATGCTGCTATCACTAGGAGCTCCTAGCTAGGGATCAGGTGGGGAGGATAGGCATATTTTTCTGAGTTTTGGTATTCTGATGCTGGTTCCTGCCACCTTAGAGAAAGCAACATGGTGATATATCACCACATTTTGAAAAGTGACAATTTTATTTGTTCATATATTTGAACAATGACATGTACCAATGCAAGTTGAAAACTCACCAAAACTTTTTTTTTAAAGAGAAAAAGAAAATGAGAACTTTAAATCCTAACTCTGACACTACTTACATGATCTTGAGCAAGTAGTTTAAACTCCCTGAGACTCAGTTTCCTCAACTATAAAATGAAGGGTTTGGGTCAGATGGCCTCTAAGGTCTCTCAGCTCTACATCTGTAATGCTCCATTCTGTGAATGTACCATTCCCTCTTAACTGCCTACCCTCCCCCTTCCCATCACTCCTTTCCCCAACATACAGTAACATCTCTTCCTTTATGTTCCAGAAATTTTTTCATAATTTCCAACATAAGTATCCCGCAGACCTCTTTGAAGAAATCATCTCAATCCAGGTAAGGAAGTCAACTAGTTTCCCTTCACCCCCTGCATCATGACCCTCTTTGATGGTTTGGAAAAATATTTCCCATCATACCTCATTCCTCAGCAAACTGTCCTCACTCCCTTTTACTTTTCTGGGGGTCTCCCTCATAGGTCAGTTTATTCAAGGTTGTCTCTGACTTAACCAAGCAGCTAGATAGAGCACTAGACCTGAAGTCAGGGAGACCTGAGTTCAAATTCAGCCTCAGACATTTGTGAGCTCTGTAACTAACTCTATAACCTCTGTAACTTAATCTATGTTTGCTTAGTTTCCTCAACTGTAAAAAAGGAATGATAATAATATCTACTGGGAGGATCAAATGAGATAATATATGTAAAATACTTAGCACAGTGACTGCCAATGATAGGTACTTAATAAAGTTTGTTCCCTTCCTCATTCATTCACCTGATGGGGCAGCTAGGTGGTGCAGTGGATAGAGCACCAATGCAGGAGTCAGGAGGACCTGAGTTCAAATCTCACCTCAGACACTTGGCACTCACTAGCTGTGTGACCTTGGGTAAGTCCCTTAACCCCAACTGCCTGGACCATCTCCAGTCGTCCTGATGAATATCTAGTCACTGGATTCAGATGGCTCTGGAGGAGCAGTGAGGCTGGTTACCTGCACAGCCCTCCCTTACTCAAAACAAAGTCAAGTGCAAGCTATGTCATTATTTCTCTGATGGCATGGTCTTCTTCAGCAACAAAGGACAAACACACACACACACACACACATACACACACACACACACACCTGATAGCCTAGAGACTCTCATATACTATGAACTATGGTCCAGTGTTCTGATGCCTTGACACAGATCCATGTTCCTTGGCCAAAGAGGATCTAGTAATGTTGGGAAGAAGAGAGAAAGCATTTATTAAATAACTATTATGTGCCAAGTGCTTTATAAATATTATCTCATTTTAGTCAACAAAAATTCTACTACTGCCTCATTAGGGCATAGAGGTCACTGGTGCCTGGGTTGTCCAAGGCACAGATCAAGCTCTGGCAGCTCCTACCAACCTGGAAAGTCGTGAATCCAGTAATAAGCTCAGTATGTCTGTTGTCTGAGATTAGTCACTATTTAAAAAGCTTTCTTGTTTATGGCATCTCATAAAACAACACCCAAAATGTAGAGAGGCTGGAATCTGCATCGGTGAAGGAAGCATGCATGCTGATGAAATCATGGATCTTTCAAATAATTTGAAACATAAGTATGTATTTGTCAAACACATCTGAGAGGCATCTTGATGTAACAGATGGGGAGCTGACCTCAGAGTCAGAAAGACCTGGATTCAGCTCTCATCTCTTGACAAATACTGGCTTTGTGATCTTGGGGAAGTCACTTGACCTCTCACTGGCCCACAGGCAACCCTCTAAGACTATAAGTTGCACTATAAGTTGCAGAATAGATTCTGAGCTCCATTAGAGGAAGGAGTTTCATCAATGAGAGTTCCCCACACCAATGAATCCTTGTGGTCTGGGCACTCCCCTCCCAAATGTGCTAAATACCCAGGTCTATTCTAGGCATTAAAGGAGTTCAAAAGAAATGACATGTATTGACTGAACATCTCCTATGTCTAGCTAGGTAGATACAGGTAGCTCTACCTGTGCTAGGTAGAAGACATAGAGCTAGTTCTCTAGGAGTAAGGCAACTTCCAGTGACAAAAGTCCCTCTACCAAAGCATATCGGCAAACAGTTGTCCTTCAACTTGGGGTCTGTGAGGGCCGCCTGAGATTATACAAGGTTACATGACCTGGCCATGGTCATCTGGGCTGTGCATGTCAGAGTCAGGACTTGAACCCAGGATTTCCAAGATTCCACTGCTTAAGTATAGTCCTGGCACAGAACAGATGCTTACTAAATGCTCATTCCTGACTCTGAGGCCAGCTCTCTCTCCATTATGACTCTGTGCCTCCCTAGATGCTAATATAGGACAATATGATGAAGTGCTGGATGGGGGGATAGAGATTCCAAGTACTGCAGGAATTCAAAGAAGGGAAAGATTACTGTGGAGGGAGGAGGGGATAGTCCAAGAAGACTTCCTCTCAGAGGCACATTGGAGGGGTCTCCAGTCAGTCTTGAAGTTGAGACTGCTGAGAGAGAGGAAGAAAGTTTCCTGTTGTCTACCCCTACCTTCAGACTCTTCTCTCCTCCACATACAATAGAAGTCTACTCGGGAGAGACCTAGATTAGAAGAAAAGACACTATAGAACTCCATTTCTGGTGGTTATTTTCTGGCTATTTGACCTCAACCAGGAAGCTACTCTGGGGCTTCTTGGGTTGCCACCCATATTCACCCTAGGCCTTTTACAAAAAGGAGGACAATCCTTGCCTTACCTCTCCCTCTGAAAGAGGTATAAAACAAAACAAGACCATGAGTTTCCTATGTACTAAACTGCTTAGGTATGGTATTTAGAACATAATTTCTCAGAATGCTTCACTGTTTTCCTGACTTTTCCCTACCTCTTCTCTTCCCAGAATGTCTTGCCATTAGTCTTCTATGCTCCATAACTAATGATCCCCGTCTCTGACTGCAAAAGGAAGGGACCCAACCCCAATCCTCCAGACACCCAAGGCTAGAATTAAAGATAGAACTGAGGAGCCCCTACCCTGTTCACCATATCTCCCACATCCCATGCCCTCCTTGAGGGCAAGAGAATTTACAAAGAATCTGAATTTTTCTGGAAACTTCCTCCACAGGTGGTGGACTCCCAAGCCAAGAGATCCAATTCAGAGATTGGGAGGTGCCAGGTGAGTGGCAACAGTTCTTATCCTTCTTAACCTGTGGCAATCTGGTGATACCTGTGAACTCCTAAGAATATTGTTTTTAAATACATAAAATTTTAAAAGATTTTGAAAGAAACCAATTGCATTGAAATACAGTTAGCAAAGTGTTTTCTTAAATTCCCCCTCCCCCAGGTCAATGACTGTTTCTCTAGAGGGGAGGGGGGTGAAGGAGAAATTGAGGACACCTGTGATGATTTGGCCCAAGGTTCTGGTACCTGTCCCATAATTCCCCTCCATCCATTCATTCATTTGACATGTATTTATTAATCACTACATTAGGCACTTTAAGGCAATGAGAATACAAAGACAAAAACCAAACTGTCCCTGCCCTCAAAGAGTTCATATTCCTGAACTTTCCTGGCAAGCCCAGCTCAGGGGCCATCAATTACACTGATTTCAGGCAGCCCTCTTGACCCTACTCATCATTCCTGACCAACTAACATCAGAATCCCTCCAAACTTAGAAGGAGTTATCTAGTTCTTTTGTGGTTGTACCTTAGAAAAAGATACACTTGAACTAGAGAAAGTGCTAATTAAGGCAAATGATCCAGTGAACAGAGGAAGAGAGGATGTGTTGCTGTGGTATGAGAACAAACTAAAGAGATTAGGAATCTTCAGTCAAGAAAGAGGAAAGCTAAGGAGGAAATGGGATAGAATTCTATACAGTGATGAAGTATTAACCAAGGATTTCAAATCAAGACTGGTAAAACGTCCATCGAAGATCAGGAGAGGAAAATTTAGCATAATGAAAGGGCAGTTTTCCTCCATACAGTAAGCTTAGAAAATCAATTAACCCCAAAAGATGGTAAGGATTAATTTATTAAGAGATAGACTGGCAAGTAACAAACCCATAGCAAGCAACAACAGTTGAAATCAAACTCTCTTCCAAAAGTCACAGGTCACTGAAAAACTTTTGGAATGATATCCCAGACAAGGTCATCTTCTTGATCTAAGTAGGATAAAGTCAGACCAAAGTCCCATGTACCCAAATATAGAACATTCCAGGGTTGACATGAGCAATGGAATCATCAAACCACAGCAACTAAGGGAAATTTAGGATGTTTGGGGATGTCCTCTCTGACCTTTGGGGTCTGTGCAAAGAAAGACAAACACTGGCTTCCTAATACATATATCTGCATCTCTACCAAAGACAGAATCCTAAGCCAGAAAGATAATGGGTGTAGCCCACCTTGTGAAATTATAGTGTCCTAATATAGTCTTTATCTGAGAAGGAAGTGAATTCTAATCCAGAATCCCTTTGCACTCTACCTTGACAACCTTCTTCCACCATCCTTTGATCCCTTTCCCTACATACCTGAGCCTCCAGTGATGAATAGGTTCTCTCTGTGATGGTAGTAGGGGAAACAACCCTCCTTATCTAGTTTAGGGCTCTATCTGGAGACTGCAGTTCTTAATTTGTCTCTCCTTTTATCTATTTAGATAGATATTGGGACCATCTACTACTGTCCAGGTAGGTGATAATTGCCACATATCTACTGCTGTTCTGAAACAAGTGAGTCTAGGAGTCAAGATACCTAGAAATCAATCAGTTAACTAGCAAACATTTATTAAGCACCTACTATGTGCAAGGCACTACATTAAAGACTGGGGTTACAATGGCCTAGAAGAAACAGTCACTGCCCTCAAGGAGCTTTGATTCCAATGGAGAAGAAAGACAATATGTACATACATAAATATATATATATATAATTCTCACACTTAGCCCATCCCTTAGACTAGGAAGAATGTAGAAGGTTCTACATAACATTTCTATCATCTTTTCTCCAAAAAGGGTCCCCACCTTAGATAAAAATCATGAAATATACAAATATTTTTGGTATAGCTCAGGGTAGAATGAGATTTCGGGGTCAAGGTTCAATTGGAATTAAGTAGTGGGAGTTGAGTTCTACTGACACTGTAACTTTGCAACTCAAGATAGGATTATATTTAAGGGTTGAAAAATTTTTTGGTCACTTTATCTTAGGTTTGGATTCTGCCTAGGTCAGTAATCACTACAGATGACCTTAAGTTCAGGAAACTAATATAATGTTTCCATTTCCTACAGGCTTTCCTTTGAGGGGCCATCTTAGTAGAGCACTATTGCCTTAGTCGACCACCATTAATGGCTTTCCCTTTTCCTCCAAGTTTTAGCAAGAGGCTAATACTGTCACTTAATTAGAACAAGAAAGAAATTAGACCTACACCAATACACCCATACTGGTTGCCAAGGGAGAAATGGGAGAACCTTCAAACTGGTCACAAGGAAAATATTCCTCTCTCCCCATACAGGGCATACCCTCATGAGAAAGTGGCTAGGCCTCTGTCACTCCAGTAAACCCAGCTTGGGGATCAGAGGTTACCTGAAGATCACCATCTCTGTCCTTGGCATTGGAGACCAAGCCCCGGTGAGGCAGTGCACCCAAATTGGTGATGGCTACTTTTTACATGACACCTATGGGTCCTTGGTCTGACTCATTTAGCCCTACTCCACACAGGGGGTGGTATTAGGGGTCTGGAGCTCCATGAGTGGGAATATAGAGAGCAGAGTCTCCTGGCCTCAACTCAGGCCTCTGATGAGGCCCTTGTCTCCATCTGTTCGATGGTATTTCTAGGTGGATCATGGACAGCTGCATGAGAGTGGTGAAATAGAGAAGAATCTCTTTGTGTCAGCCACAGTCCCAATCCAATTAGCTACTTTTTGGTTCTTTATCTACTCTGCTGAAGACCTGCACCTCAGTAAAGCCAGGGGCCCTTCAATACTTGCTTGATTCCCAATATGTCCTACATCCCATAGTCCTACATACCAATTATGACTTTGTCACTGACCCTTAGAATAAGGAAAGATCAAGGGAGAATTTTCCATGAATCCCTTTGTTTAGATTTCTGCTGTGACTTTTTTCAAATGGACTCCCCTCTCCTAGGCCTGCCCTGGGCTTGCTGTTCCAGAGAGCATCCCAAGACTTTTCTCTTTCCCTGGCGTTTTCCTTGTTCATCCCATTTTAGGGGAAGGGGTATCCCCAGGGAGGATGGTGCCTGCTTGGAAAATCCTAATGTATCATGTTGAAGAACATAGACATTTTCTTACTCTACCATTTCCTGCTCCCCAGAAACTACTATGACTTCCAGGTTCTTTTCCCGCAATGTAAAGGAGAAAAAGAGCTTAATGAATCCAATGCTGGAGCTGGAAATAGCTGGGAAAATAGTAAGTGAGGAATAGGCTCCGAGGGGGAGGTGGCATCTGAGAATAGTATGGTATGGCAGAAAAAGCAGTAGACAAGGAGTCAGGAGACCCAGATTTTTCCTATATCTTCTCCTTAACAGCTTTAGAAAATCATTTAAACTCTCTGGGGCTCAGTTTCCCTGTCTATAAAATGGGGGAGTTAAACTAGGTAATATCTAACGTTTTTTGAGTACTATGTTCCCTTGTTTGTTTTTTAAATAAGTTCTCACCCACTCAATTTTCCTAACTCTAGTTATATGCTCTTTGAAACTATGGGCTCATTTTCACTGAGCTACATTCCAGGAATGTACTGGAGCTTTCTTGTACCAGAGCTGATTGTTAAATTTTCAGCGTGAGCATTTACACCTTGGAAATTAGCAAATTCTACAAATCGGGAACTGATGTATTGTTTTGTTAATTGTCTAGAATTAAGAAAGTGATGGAGAAATGTTAATAATTCAGATGAAACTTAAACATGCCCTGGCACTTTTTTTCTCCCTGAGAGCCAGTTGTTAAACATTTATCAACATACCCCTGGACATGGCAGGGGAGAAGTAAGATAAAAACCACTGTCTTTTAGAAAGGTTTGATTCATGATTGTATCCCTCTGCTCATTGATGTGACTTTGGGCACATCATTTAACCTCCCTGTGCTTCAGTTTTCTTGACTATATAATAATGAAGGAGTTGGAAATGATGGCCTCTAGATAAATCTTCTAGATTTATGATCCTAAGACTGTTTTTCATTTTGTTTTTTTCTCCCAGCACCTAGCCCAAAGCTTAGTATTTACTAAGTATTAGTTAACCAATATTAACTATTATTAATATTGGTTATTAATTAACATAATTAAATATTTAAGATTAAGTAACTGAAATTTATAATTAGTAAAGGGCAGAGATTCTGCCTGGCCTAGGGACCTAGAATTTAAATTTCTACCCCTCTGGTTAGGTTCTTGATCCTATCAAATGTATACTCCAGGTATGGAATTGAAGAGCCTAGATTAAGCCTATGTAAATTTCCAAGGCTCATTATCTTTACATACTCTACCCCTCCTCAATCATCACCATCCTCACCTCAAGGGACTTCACCATACTGGTCTTCCTTCAGTCTTGTTAGTAATAATAAAAACTACTGTTAGTGTTAGAACAGACAGGAGAATAGCCAGGACAACTCTCTCCATATATATCAAGAAGTGGCATGATACAGTGAAAAGAGCTCTGGAGTCATGAGACCTGAATTCCCATCTTGACTCTCCTGTGCAACCTCAGGCAAGTCACTTAACCTCTCTGAATTAGATTGCTGTTCAGTCAATTCAAACTCTTTATGACCCCATTTGGAATTTTGTTGGCAAAGATACTGGAGTGATTTGCCATTTCCTTCTCCAGCTCATTTTACAGATGAGGAAACTGAGGCAAACAGAGTTAAGTGACTTGCTCAGGGTCACATAGCTAGTAAGTGTCTGAGGCCAGATCTGAACTCAGGAAGATGAGTCTTCCTGATTCCAGGGACAGCACTCCATCTACTTTAACACCTAGCTGCCCATTAGGGATAATCTAGGATCCGAATAGGGATATTTGATCCTAGTCTGACTTCAAGAAAAATACATTGAGGTCTAGAAAAAGAAGGTTTGGGAGGGGAAGTGAGAAAAGGAAGTAAACTGCTAAGTAACCCATAGCAGGAGGACGAAATATGCAACTAACTCTGTTACTGAATACCCCCCCAGCTGAAAACTAGCCCAAAGCTCCATACAGAGAAGCCAAGGTGGGACCAGACTCTGATCTTCTCTGTTCAGGTAAAGCATCTTGCTCCTCTTCCTCCTTCTCTCCCCTACACACATGTGGGCACACGTGCATACACACACACACACACACACACACACAGAACCAGAAGAGATATTTAGCAACTGGTTCTTTCTTCACATGGGCATCAGAGGGGAAAAGGGGGGGCAATAAAAACAGATGTTGGGACAGGGGACTCTGACTGAAAGAAAAAATGGGAGAGTGAGACCTCACTGTAAAGAATTATTCTGGTCTTTTGGCAAATAACTAAAGCTCCTTCCTTTTGTACTTTCTCTTCTTAAAACTATGTTTGTTGGAAGTCCTTAAGACATTTTCAATACTCCTCTGACTTCTTAAGACAAAACGATCTCAACATAAGTTTGACTTTTCTTGGTCACTCAAGACCAACCTTATAACTATTAGTAGTCATGGTCACAGTGATAACCCTCCCAGGAGGAGATGTGTTCTTCCCTACAAACTACTAATTCTTGCTTTTTAAAATATTTTTAATTCTACATTTCATCAGCTTCACCCTAATTCACTGCCTTCTATCTGCTGTGCACTGGAAAACTAGAAATCAAACAACTTTCTAGAATATCTCTAGAATAAGAAAAAATGGTCCTAAGAAAGAGCCTGGAGGGCTTCTGTGTGATCTTTGTAACCTATTTTGAGGACTCAGAGGCCTCATGTGCTTCCTTCAATCCAACTGAAATTTCACAAATAATTTATTAACTCTAGTCTACTGTGTACAGACTACTATGCTAGCTACAAAGTTTAGCTAAGTAAGAGCCCCTTGGCCTCATTTAACTCAATCTCATTGAGGGGATGGGGAAAAGAAAACAAGACAATGACTGGAACAGAGAAGGAATTCTTAGATAAGAAGAGAGCCATGAAATTCCAATAGAGAGCATCTTAGAATGAGCACTAAGAAAAGGCCACTGGATTTGGTGATAAGGTCACTGGGAATTTTGGAAAAGGGTATTTCAAGGGTAGGATGAGTATGAAAGCCAGACTATATGGAGTTGAGAAAAGGGTTGGTGAAGAGAAAGAGATAACAATTAGATTATCCCTTCTAGAGGAAAAGATATAATAGCTTAAGAAACTAACAGGATTGGGGCAAGTTAGTTTTAGAATGAGAAGACCTATTAATGTTGGGAGAGGGGAAGAAGTCAGTGGTGCAATGTAAGAAGGAGGAAATGAAACCAAGAGTACAAGAGGTAAGAAAGCACCCAAATTACAAACTGATGCTGAGGCTTTGTACACCATATGCAACATCAGTAGTTGAACCACTGGGTCTTTGTAAAGCTGAGCCTATGTCCTAGGACCACAGAATTCCAGGATTGGAAGGGACCTCAATAGCTATTTAGTTGGACACATATCTGACCAAGAATTCTCTCTCCAACATACTCAAGTGGCCCTCCAGCTTTTGAAGATCTCAGAAAGAAAAGGAATTCATTGCCTCCCAAAGCAATCCATGGCACAAAGCTTCATGAGGGCAGAAAATTTGCTATATCTAAACCATATCTCCCTCAGTACCTAGTATAGTACTCTGTACACAGTAGGTGCTTAATATTTGAATCTGATGCATTTCAATCAAATACATTGTCCTTAGTATTGTGGATTGGGAATCCTGAAAATCTGAGCAACTTACCTACCACTCCTCCCCGCTTCCCATTGCAGCTGCCCTGCATGACCAACCATATCAAGCTGAGGGTTCTTAACTGGTAAGTACTTGTAGTACAACCCAAACTGCCTACTTGCCATTCCCAGTACACCATTCCATCTCCCACCTTGGTGCTTTTGCCCATATCTGAAATACTCTATATCCTCATTTCTGCCTCTTAGAATCGCTCCTTTCCTTCAAGTCTCAGTTCAAATGTCACCTCCCACATGAGAGTAATCCTGATTCTTTCAGTTGGTAGTCCTCGCTACCCTCACCCCCAAAAAAGTGACGTTGGGTTTATTTTGTGTATTTTTGAAATTTACTCATCTGTATATAGGTTGCTTCTCACTCTGGTCCCCAATAGAATGTAAAACTCCTCAAGGGCAGATTTTTGTCTTTTTATCCCCAGCACCTAGCTTAGTGTCTGGTACATAATAGTTACTTATCAAATGTGTGCTAAATAAATGAATGAATTCAAAGCTGAAAAGTTCATCCAGGATGAATTGAGGTGAAGAGAGAAGAGAGCTCAGCTGGAGCTATGTTCGTTCCCAGGAAAAAAAGAGACCGCAATGAGGTGATTGGGATAGCCAGTCTGAACATCACACATCTGTCTTCAATGGGAGCTCTCACTAACGGTAATCAGAGTAGACCCCTATACTTTCCTAGCTTCCTGGGAGTCTTTCTCTCCCCTCCCCCCCAGTCCAATGGCTCTTTCTCTCCCTTTGTTCTCAGGAACATCCTCAGGTTTCCTGCCCTGCTTTGGCCCTAGCTACCTCATTCTTCATGGGGGAGAAAAAGCATCATCTCAGAGCTTTCTTGATGAAGAGCCTGTGAGTCCTTCATTTTGACTTCAGAGAACTATGGGAGGGGAGTGACCACCACGCAGACCATCAATAAGAAACACTGGGAGCTGTAGAAACATACCAGCACATCTCCGTTGTCTCCATCCCAGCATTAGAAGCTGGAGCTCTAAGCCCCTCCTGAGGCAGTAGATGGGGGGGCAGGACAGAAGAAGGCTCTGTCCTGTGACTACTAGGGTCCAGAATTCCCTTCTAGGGGTGGAGAATCAATCACACTGTATATTTTTTAAAATAGCCCTAGATGAGAAATAATTGGGACACCGAGTACGTACAAAGGGAGTTTTTGTTTTGTTTTTTATAACCTTCTCTTCACACCTCACTTCTCTCTCCCGTCCCCTTTATGTCCCAGTTGCCCCATCTCGATTCAGCAGAGGAAGGCTTAACTTATCGAGGTAGAGTTTTAATGGAGTTAGTCTCTGGAATACAAGATGTGAAAAGAAAAATTACTCTCCCTAGGACTACTGCTGCCTTCATAGAGGTGACTTGTCTCCTGCTTTGTACCGGCTGCCCTTCATATCTAGAATGTTGCTTTTCTTCAGACCTTTATCTCTTAGAATTCCTACCCTCCTTTAAAACTAGATAAAGTGCCACCTTCTACAGGAGAAATTTCCCGATCTCCCCAGTTGCTAGTTCCTTGACCCCTCTGCCACCCCCGAGAAAAATGTTTTGTAGAAATTGGCCCTTGAGGTGAGCTTTGAGTCCATCTCTTTTGATACTGGGGATTCCAAGAGCCAGAGATACAAGAGAGTGCATTTCAGTTATGGGGACGGCTGTATAAATGGAGGGGCCTGGAAGTCATCCACAGAATAGCAAATATACCTAATTTTGTTAAGACCATAGAGTATATGAAGGGGAGTGATATATAATAAGTCTGTCAAGGTAGGTTTGGGTCTAGTAAAGTGCTTTAACTGCCCAGGAGACAAGTTTATATTTGACCCTGAATGAAGAGTGAGTCACTGGAGCTTTTTAAGCAGGGGGGGTGGCAGCTATGTGGAAGATTCGAGAAGGGAGGGATGAGACAAGGAGACCAATTAGGATGCTTTTTTGATCATTTAGGTGAGAGGTGAATATGAAATTGAATGAAAGATAAAAGAATCTGTGTTTAAGCCATTTGGCAATAGGGAGTCATCGTAGGCTTTTAAGGAAGGGAAACACATGATGAAAACAGTATTTTAGGTTGCTCTAAAAAGAGATCAGGATTTCTCCTGCGGGAGACCAACAACGCCCCAGTAAAGCTCCATGAGTATCTCATCTTTGCCTCTCTGCTTCCCTTCCCCTTATAGCCTTGTCCATTCTCTTGCTTATCTATTTTGGGGTGGGGGTGGGGTGGATTGTGTTTCATTAACCAGAGTGAACTACAGCGACACAAGTACGGACTGTGTGTCATCTTCCTCTCCTCTACCATGATGCCTGCCTTTAAGGACCAGGTTCACTTTGAGGTCACCATGGGCCACTATGGTAACAAAAAGGACCTGAATTACAAGCCACTGGCTTCCACCACCCAGTACAGACAAGCAGTATTTGATGGTAAGAAGCCAAGTCCCATTCTCTCCTGTTCCTTTGACTCATGTCCTAAATGTTCCATTCTTCCACCTTCCCTGGTCTCGCTAACTCATCTTCCACTTGGCACCTTCCAAAGCTCCTCCTCCCTACTCTACCTCTTTTCATTCCCATTTGTTCCCATCTATTTCCTGTGCACTCCCTACAGTCATTCCTTCCACTCTGAGTTCTAAATGTGTCACCACCCTTCCCCCCCACAACCCTGAAGCTTAAAAAAACCCGGCATCTCATTGCTTTTTGACTCATGAATTCTCCAATATGTATTGTAACCTTTTAAAAAATAAATGTAGTGCTATCTTGGCCGTGCCTTCTCCAGGCATTATCAAGGAGATCAGAACATAGGAGATGAATATTCCCTGATATCTCCTGGCATCCTTCTTACACCACTTCTCTCAGGAATTTTGTCCTGGCATCTAGACTGTTGGAGGGACCAGCCTCTCTTCATCTTTGGACTTGTGGAAGCAAGAAAAGGGATGGATTAATAACAGTGATAAGAGAGATGAGAAGAGAGTTGTGAGGATGATGGTAGAATAGACATGAGAAATAAGGGAGAGGGAAGGGCCAAAGATAAAAATTAACTAACAGAAAGTACTTTAAGCACCTCCTAGGTGCCAGGCAGGTGGCACCTGGAGTCAGGAAGATTCATCTTCCTCAGTTCAAATCTGGCCTCGGGCATTTAGTAGTTATGTGACCCTAAAGCAAGTCACTTAACTTTGCCTCAGTTTCCTCATCTGTATAATGAGCTTGAGAAGGAAATGGCAAAACACTACAGGGTCTTTGCCAAGAAAACCCCAAATGGGGTCGCCATGACGGAAACAACAATAATGTGCCAGGCACTACGCTAAACCCTGGGGGTATAAAAGCAAAAAAAAACAAAAAATAGTGTCTGCCCTTGAAGAGCGGGAGAGGAACAATATACACATAAGTAAGTATACGTAGGATATACAAAATAAACAGAAGGAAAAATAGAACACAAAGCAATGAAGTGGGAGGGCAGGCGATCAGGAAAGGTTTCATAAGAAATAGTGTTTCACCTGGGTCAGGGGTGGGCAACCTGTGGCCTCGAGCCCACATGTGGCCCTCCAGGTCCTCACATGTGGCCCTCCAGGTCCTCCCTCACATGTGGCCCTCCAGGTCCTCACATGTGGCCCTCCAGGTCCTCCCTCACATGTGGCCCTCCAGGTCCTCCAGGTCCTCACATGTGGCCCTCCAGGTCCTCCCTCACATGTGGCCCTCCAGGTCCTCACATGTGGCCCTCCAGGCCCTCCAGGCCCTCCAGGTCCTCCCTCACATGTGGCCCTCCAGGCCCTCCAGGTCCTCCCTCACATGTGGCCCTCCAGGTCCTCACATGTGGCCCTCCAGGCCCTCCAGGTCCTCACATGTGGCCCTCCAGGCCCTCCAGGTCCTCACATGTGGCCCTCCAGGTCCTCACATGTGGCCCTCCAGGTCCTCACATGTGGCCCTCCAGGTCCTCACATGTGGCCCTTTGACTGAATCCAAACTTTACAGAACAAATTCTCCTAATAAAAGGATTTGTTCTGCAAAACTTGGACTCAGTCAAAAGGCTGTGCCTGAGGACTTAGAAGACCACATGTGGCCTCAAGGCCGCAGGTTCCCTACCCTGACCTGGATCTTGATGGAAACAAGGGATTTCTAAGATGCAGAAGTGAGAGGGAGGGCATTCCAGGTAGGTGGGACAGCCAGTGCAAATGCGTCGAGGCTAGAGATAACATGTCATGTGTGGGAAAGGGGAGTAATATATAATAAGACTGCAAAGGTAGAGCTTTAACTGCTAAATAGAGGAGTTTATATTTTATCTTATATTTGTATTTTATTTTTATTATTATATGTTTATATTTATATTATTTTATATTATATGTCTATTCTATCTTAAAAGCAATAGAAAGTCACTGGAGTATATTGAGTAGGAGAGTGACGTGGTCAGACTTTGGGAAATTACTTTGATGACTTTGTGGAGGATCTATTAGAATGAGAAGGGAAAGAATAAACTCTATATAGTACTTACTATGTGCAAGACACTATGCTAAGCACTATATAAACATTATCTTATTTGAACCTCACAGCTAGCCTAAGAGGTAGGTGCTATTATTATCCCCATTTTATAGTTGAGGAAGCTGAGGCAAACAGAGGTTAAATGGCTTGACCAGGGTCACACAGTCAATAAGTGCCTGAGGCTGGATTTGAACTCAGGTCTTCCTGACTCCAGGTCCCAATACTCGATCCATTATATCACCTAGCTGTTGCCTGAGGAAATATTGGAAGCAGAAAGACCAAATCTGAGGTTATTGAAATAGTGCAAGAGTAACAGAGTAGGGAAAGCCTGGTGAGACAGAAATTGGGGATAACCATGTGAGTAAAGAGGACTGAATTTAACAGCTTTGTGGAGGCAGATTAGGCAACTAATTAGATATATGCAATGAGGGAATGGGAGGAGTCAGGAATAGTGCCAAGGTTGTAAACCTGGAAGACTGGAAAGTTGGACATGTCCTCAGTAAAGCCTGGAAGAGGGATGGGTTTCTTGGGGCAAAAGTATTAAGTTCTGTTTTGAACATGTTGGGTTGGAAGTGCCTATAGAATATTCAATTTGAAATGTCTAATAGACTCTGTTGGTGACACAAGACCTGTGCTCAGGAGAAATTAGGGCCTGGACATTTAGGTCTGGGAATAATCTGCCCAAGAATGCTAATTAAACCTTGGGAATTGAATAAGGAGAGAGTAGTAAGTAAAGGAAAGGTGACCCAGGACAGAGCCTTGGGTTATACCAACAGTTAGGGAATGGCATATGGGTGATGGAGAATGAGAAGGACTTGAACATGGATGATGGGTGGTAATACCACTAAGGAAAATAGGGAAGTCACAAGGAGAAGTAGATTTGAGGGAAAAGATAAATGATTTTGGATGTATTGAGCTTGAGGGGGGCATGAGAGTGTTCTAAGTGCAGAGGAGAGGAAGAATTTCATACCCTTACAGATTTAGAGTTCTAAGGGACTTTAGTGGTTGTCTAGTCTAATGGCCTCATTTTACATATGATAAAGCTGATGCTCAGAAAGGGTCATTGACTTGCACAAAGTCACCTGGGCAATAAGTAAGAGAAACAGAATTTGACCCCCATCCCTCTGCCATCCTCAGGTTCCAGAGCCAGTGTTTCTTTCCACTGAACCATACTTTAGGATTAGAAGGTACCTTAGAGGTCTCTACTCCAACTCCCTCATTTTAGAGATGAGGAAACTGAGGCCCAGGGAGATTAAGTAATTTGCCCAAGCACACAGGTAACAATCCCAATAATGTTAGTGTTTATATAGTGTTTATTACATATCAGGCACTTTACAAATATTATCTCATTTGATTGTCAGAACAACTCTTGGAGGAAGATGCTATTAATATCCACATTTTACATTTGAGGACACTGAGGTAAACAGGTTAAGTGACTTGCTTGAGGTCACCCAAACTATTATGTGTCTGAAGCTAGATTTAAACTCAGGTTTTCCTGTCACCAGACTCAGCCCTCTGTCCTCTGCACTACATAGCTGCAAATAACAGGTCTAACATTTGAACACAATCCCTCTGATTCCAATTCAGACCCCTTTCTATGCTATTACATTGTATCAGCAGGGACCCCAACATATATATATAGGAGGGCCTCCTGTACAAGTTCTTGGATCTGATTTTCTAAAAGGAAAACAACATTTGAGGGTGAGCAATCACTTTAATCAAGCACATATATCATTCACTTAGTTCAGGGGAAAAAATCAGCGCTCTGAACTTCAGAGAAAATATAAAGAAATAATAAGGAATCGACAGGGCTTTCAACTGTCTGACCATAAGCAATACATGCATCACAGATCAACAGACAGATCCAACCGTCTGACCATACATATATAGTTACCAGAGAGAGAAGCATCAACATCTGGATTTTCACAAGGGGAGGGGGGTCCTTAGTGGCTGCCCAGAGTCTCATCTGACCGAACAAATGAGTAAGTCCCAAAGTAAAACCTCACCTTAGAGTATTTATATATACTTTTCAGAGTCAGAGGGCATCACAACCCTTGAGAACCAGTTCCTCATTAATTTTTAATCAATTAAATTTATTTTAATGTATTATAACTATATTTAACATATAATGATTATAATTAATATAACTTAATTAATTAACCAAAAGGTATGATCCTCCCCTAATACGACTTCCCTTAATGAGCGGGCTTATTAATGGGTGGGGAAGATCTTTACCTCTCATTAGTATTACATACATTCTAAAGATCAAGAGAGAATTCTAGATTGGAGATAATAGATTTGGGATTTTTATGTGTATATGTATGTATATATGCACATACGTGTGTGTTATAGTCATTATATGGTTATGGTTATATAGTTATAGTTATTTTATAGTTAATAGTTATAGTTATATAGAATTATATAATTATATAGTTATATAGTTAACAGTTATAGCTGTTATATAGTTACATAGTTTCATATACAGTTATGTAATTATAGTTATAGTTATATAGTTAGTTATAGTTATATAATTATAGTTCTATAGTTTTATATATAGTTACAGTTGGTATGTAGTTCTACTTAAGTAATTATATTGTTACGGTTGTTATATAGTTATATATACTTATATTTGTTATATAGTTATGTAGTTATAGTTATGGAGTTATAGATATTTACAATTATATAATTATATGGTTATAATTGTTATACAGTTTTATGTATAGTTGTATACTGATATGGTTATTTATATTTATATAGAAGTTGTAGTTGAGTCACAGGAATTGGCCAAAAATCAATGAGTTCAGAGAGGTCAAAAACTTCTGGCTCATTGTCTCTGCAGACTTTTTTACAATGTTTTAGTTCCTTGTCTTTAGTCACCCTCTCTGCCTTCTTCTCATCAGCTTGAGATTTCTACCAGGGCTTCTACAGAATCCTATACAGATTCTAGCATACTAATGTTAATGCCTAGCTAGCATACCTCAGTAGCTAAGTGGTTCAGGAGATGGATTGCTGAGCTTGGAGTCAGGAAGGGCCAGAGTTCAAATCCAGCCTCAGGCACTAGCTGTGTGATCTTGGGCAAGTCACTTTAACCATTATTTGCCTCAGTTTCCTTATCTGTAAAATGGGGTTAATTATACCACCTACCTCACAGAGCTGCTGTGAGTCTCAAATGAGATAATAATTGTAAAGCACTTAGCACAGTGCCAGACACATAACAAGCACTGTATAACTGTTAGCTATTATTATTAACACTGAAGATGTATCAAAATGGTCAACTATGACAGAGAGCAATACTCTTCTTAGTCAGGGTATTGTCCCCTCCTCTACAGAGCTGGACCTGCCTATAATCTAAATGAATATTCCTTGAGTTGAATTTGTTGAATGTGAACCTCTTAGATAAGTCTTGGAGAGTTTCCTGATGCTCAGTCTAGCTAATTTGCTCCATGGTCACTTAGTTGGTATGTGTCTTATATATGGTAACTTATATTAATTATAGTTGAACCCAAGTCTTCCTGATGCTAAGGCTAACTTGTTGTCTACTATGCCAAGCTACCTCTCTCATTTATTATTATTATTAAATGTAACTATATTTATTTATGTTTCTCTTATTACTATTAGTAATGTTATTAACATTTATACAACACTTTAAGGCTTGCATATATATGCATATTTATATGCAATATGTATAGGTGCGTATATATATTATCTTATTTGAGCTGCTTTAATTAGCAAATGTCAAATAGTCCCCAAGTTCTGTGATGGATCAGTGAGGAGGAACTGATGCTGAACTCCTCCATTTCTGTTTATTTGTTCTCCAGATACTTCGTACCACTACCTGCCCTGGCACAATTCCATGCCCGTGGTGACTCTGACCTCTTCCTGGGAGGATGTCAGCCACCGAATGAATTCCCTCAACATCCTACATGTGATCCGGGACAGGCTGGTACGTGCCTAGGCCAAGAACATGGGATGGAGGCAGGGAAGTCCACGAGAGATATGATAAGAGAGCATAACCACAAGGATCCACTCACTGGCCTCTCCCCTCAGGAAAGATAGCTTCCTTGTGACTAAACGTTCCAGCAAGGAGCTTCTGAGCTCAGTTCGTTAGCTGACTCTCTAAGGAGCAGAATGTGGCACTTTAAGGGTTACAAAACATGTTATGTTCATTGCCTCAGTTGCTTCTCACAACCCAGCAAGACAGGTGTGATGACGATCCTCATTTTACAGATGACAAAACTGAGACTCAGAAAGGTCAAGTGATTTGCACATGGTGACACAGTCAATAAGTGTCAGAGATAAGATTTAAGGTGTAAGTCACCCTGATATCATCTAAGCCCCTATCCATTATACTAGCCTGCCTCCTCCTACCTGAACAATCTGGGTTAAATTGATCAGTCAGTAAGCATTTTATTAAATTCTTCCTGTGGGCCAGGCACAGTGCTAAATAAGCAGTGGATATACAAAAACAGAATTAAAACAGTGCCTGCCCTTAAGGAGCTTCCATTTTAATGGAGGAGGCAATATGCAGTATGTTTACAAAGGAAAAGCTAGAAAACCTTAAAAGTGAAGGTGGTAGCAGCTCGGGAGACCAGGTAAGTCAACCTGCAGAAGTGGACACAAGTTTACTCTTGAGGGAAACAAATTATTCCAAGAGTTGGAG